>JAUMIR010000009.1:10540000-11834166 GCA_030847615.1 Gambelia wislizenii | reverse complement strand
GTTGAGTATTTCTGTGTGGTAGTTGGGTTGGACTAGATGGCACTTGTGGTCTCTTCTAACTCTTGTGATTCTATATTTCTATAACTGTTAAAATGGTATCAAACTCCTAGATCTTTAAAGTATAGACAAACACTCCAAGTTTCCTGAAAGATTGCCTCCTTCTTTGTAGTCCTGTAGATTGCTGTGTTAATGGGTGGTGGTGGTGGAATTTTTGTGACATAGCATTCTGAAGATAACAATACAACAGTGACCCAGAAATCAGCATTTTGAGTTATTTATTATCTTTGTCCTGTGGAATGCTCTTCCCTTATATGAAACACTTTCTTTGGAAAGACTTTGTTTCTTTGTTTTTGCTCAAGCCTTTCCCAGTATTGTATCTGTACATTGTAACTGCTATTCACTGTTACATTTTGTTAATTTTTTTAAAAAAAATATTGTTTCTTTATGATCTCTGTTGTTCACTGCTCAGAGATTATTATTATTTTTGAAACAATAAATATTTAAAGATACTTGAAAACTAATACAATAATAATTAAGCTTCTCTAGGCTTCTCAAATGGCCCAGGAAAATCTCAAGAAAATTTAAACCTTCAAGTATTTATAATAAAATCCTGGTCTGTGAATTTTGTTCCAGCCTAGTTCAATTGTGACCTTTGAGATCTTGCTAGGTTCCAGTCCTGAGCTACTTGATTCTGTTCTGGTCCAACCTGGTGGAGACTGGATCATGGGGTGCGGGAGATAGAGGTAGTCTTTTTTGAAATAAAACATAAACAATTGAATGTTCTCATCAGCACTATTTGAGGTGCCAAACAAGATATCCTTCCTAAATTTATCGAAGACCTTTCTGGAATCCCTGTCATTTTCAGGCGACTTCCTAAAGCCAAGTGTGATGGGTTTGCTACCGGATGCCAGACTGGTGGCAGAGACAATGTGCAGGTCCCTTTCTTGATAAGCTTGTCAATGCTCTGCATGTCACTCATACCTCCTGGGCTCTTATTGAGAGCAGCGGCACCAAGACAGACATCTATAAACAAAGGCTGGAGCTGAGTTGCCCTTGGCCTTGCTCCAAGGAGAAGCTGAAATCTGGCTTGTGAAGAAAAACAGCACCTAAAGATGCTAGCCAGGAAGGAACAAACAAACAAAGAAACAAACAAACAAAAACAAAACAAAAACCAAGAGCTTCTTAATAAGGACATCCTAAGGTAAATCTTGAATCTCCAAGTCTATTCATTGGCTGGATGTATTTATTCATCAATTCAAAATCTTTGATACACTGGTTTTGGCCCCTGAAATGATCCCTAAAGGAGCTGACAAAATAGAAGCATCCCTTACACAAAATTATGAAACAAAACTGCATTAAATTAAAATGTACTAATGAGATAGTGCATTTAAATAAATGTTAAAATAAGCTAATGAAATAAAAGTGCAAGCAGGGGAGGCATTAAACAATATTAAACAAAACAAAATGCTTGATATAATTTAATAAACGTCCCTGAAAGAGCTAATTGAACTCCCCTGGGAGGATGTACTAGAACTGAAGTGCCACAATGGAAACAGCACTGCCTTTGTATCCCATGCAAAGTCAGGCGGTAACTTGTAATAGTTTTACTATATATTTTATTTGGATCCAAAGGCTACCTAAAGAATAGAGGCAAACTAATGAGAGGCAAGCTAAAGAGGGAAAGTTGGAATAATAAAGCTTTAGGAGGGGGTGCTCTACATTTCACAGAATCATAGCATTGTAGACTTGGAAGGGACCACAAGGACCATTGAGTCCACCCCGTGCCAGGCAGGAATATACAACTAAAGCACTCTTGATAGATGCCCATACAACCTCTTTTCAAAGACCTCCAAATAAGAAGAGTCCCTCACCCACCAAGGCAGCCTATTCCACTATCAACCAGCTCTTACAGGTCTTACAGAAGTTCATCCTAATGTTACCCAAATTGCTAGTGATCTGGAACTTCCACACAAGTCAAGTTATTAATTAGTTGGGGAAATTAGCAACAACTCAGCTTGTCAATGCCACAGGGGGCAACAAGGGGACCTTCATGCCTATGTTTACCCCTACTAGTTTAAACGGACACATACACAAGATGAAAAGTTAACAATGATCTTTATTGAAGATTCAATAATAACATCAGCCACACTCACATTCACACAAGAAAGCATTCACACAAGACTTGATGGAAGAAAGGTGGAAGGATGCTTGGATGGAAGGAATAGTATGGGGACGTTGTGGGTGATACTACCTGTCCTATAGTCCAGAGTCTCAGAATAGACAGGTTGTGTGGACAGATGAGGCAGGAGTGGTTACACAGAGGGGCAGAGTGTCCCAAGCAGTTGAACTGTGGGCACTGAAGTGAGATTTTGGCTACTATTTATACCCAAAAATGTGCCCTGAGGTGATGGGATTTTTAGTAAGAACAAAGCATTTCAGGAGAGTTTCCTGGCGTAACAACAGATCTCTGGATATGTCAACTACTTTATGATGTGTTATCATTTGAAATTGAAAACAGTGACTCCCTTCATTGATATTGAAAGTCTGGGAAGTGGGGACGGTGTTGTTCACAGACAAAGGAAGTTCCTCCTGTAATTGATGGACTTATTGTCTGCCATCACATATTCTCAGAGAGCATTTCCTTGGTTCCAGTTTGACCTTTTGTCGCCTGCAGGTTTGGAATTTTCCAAGGCCTCTTCCTTAAAGCGATGCATAGGCTTTTTCCAATGACAGTGCCTTCTGGGAGTTTTTCAGCGGGTACCTGGTATGCTACAGCTTTTGTGGAAGACCACATTAAGGCCAAATTATTAAACATCACCAATTATTAAGGTCTATAAGCACAGGTCAAAGGGTGGACTTAACACTAATGTTAGGTGGAATGCCCTTTCTTGTCATTTGAAGCCATTGGTTTGGAGCAGCAGAAAACAAGCTTGCTCCATCTTCTACATGATACCCCTTCAGCTATTTAAACATGCCTATGATATTACCCCTCCTCTTCTTCAAGCTAAACATATCCAGCTTCCTAAGCTGTTCCCCATGGGGCTTGGTTTCCTGACCTTTTACCATCCTGATTGCCCTCTGCAGGACACATTCAAATTTGTCAATATCATTCCTGAACTATGGCACCCAGAACTGGGCACAGTATACCAGGTGTTGTCTGGCCAAAGCAGAATAGAGTGCTATTATTACTTCTGTTGCGCTGGATTCTGTATGTCTGTTGATGCAGCCTAGAATGGCATTGGCTTTTTTGGCTACCACATTACATTATTGAACCATGTTTAGCTTGTGGTCTACTAAGACCCCTAGATCCTTTTCACTTGTACTACTGTACTTTCAAGCCAGGAGTCACTCATCCGATTTATGCCTTACATTTTTTTCCCTGCCTAGATGTAGCACTTTTACATTAATCATGTTGAAATTCATTTTATTAGGTTTGGTCCAGCTCTCCGATTTGTCACAGTCATTTTGAAATCTGATTCTGACCTCTGGGTTATTAGCTATCCCTCCAAATTTGGCATCATCTGCAAATTTGATAAGCATGCCTTCTATTCTATCCTCCATGTTATTTGCCTTTCTATAAAGTGGTGCTCAAGGTCACAGCACAAAGGAGACTGCAACTTAGACTTCTCAGATCCCTGCACAGTGCTATGACCACTATATCACACAGGCTTTGGCCCTCACTAGATGTCCACCTAGCCATGAAGGCTACCTGGTGTTATGCTTGCTACCTTCCTTCTGGAAGGAAATACCATCACTTCTCTCATGTCATACTGCCCTCATCTGTGATGATGAATGGTGAAGATTCCAATCTGATTTTTCCATTGCTCTCTTTCAGTGATTCCTCCCCAACTGAGAAGGAAAGGCTAGGTTTAGTATGTTTGTGTATCCATATATTTATCTATCTATTTATCCTATATACGGTGTGTGTGTGTGTGTGTGTGTGTGTGTACTGCAGTTTCTGCTTATCTTACTATAAGCTGGTCTTTACATTTTTTTAGTTTGTTCCCCCCTAGCCCTCCCCAATCATTTGACGTTTTCAAATTAGTTTTGCAACATTTTATCTCCTTGTAGATAAGTCTAAAAATGAGCTCTCTTCTTATCTCCCATATACATCGCTACAGTCTGCAAACACTCTGTATTGAATTCCATTTTGATGGTTGCATCTTTTATCTCCAAAGTGCCTTAAAGCCAGGCAACAGTTGAAAGGGGCAGAGGTTTGTGAGTGGGCCCGATGACCAGCATGTATCACAGAGGGGTGTGTGTGTGTGTGTGTGTGTGTGTATAAATTTTAAAATGATCCAGGGCTCAGAACTCATGAGGCTTTCTCTGGACCACAATTATGCATTGGATTTACCTGAATTCTGCTCCAAAAACCACAGAGAAGGGTGTGTGTGTGTGTGTGTGTGTGTGTGTGTGTAATGAACAAATCAGACCAGAAATGTAGCTCAAGATCTCTGGGTGATTTACAGTAGATTGGCAAAGATTTCTGACTCCTACTTGTTTAACAATAATAACACAACCTTCATAGGTTGCTGAAATTGAGAGAGCTAGGAGGGATGTTTGGTAAATAGGTGGGGGAAGAATTATCATTTTCTTATTATTAGTTTATTCATTCCCTTCTGAAAGGGATACATTTAAAATTATTAAAAAATATTCAAAAAGTTATGGTTGAAATATCATTCAACTGTCTATAAAATTAAAGCAATTTAAAACATATCCATTTAAAAAGTCAGTAGAACAGCCCTCTGTAAAAAAAATAAAAAAATCCTTGCAGTCAGCCCAATGGTTGGACTGTTTGGTGTTGGCTAGCCTGGTGGGGGAAAGGGACTAAGCAGACACTTGTCCCTTGTCCGTGGCAGGTAGCGTTGTGGGGATGGGGAGAAACTAAGAGATTGGTATTCACCTTGACATCCTTTTGGTGAAGGGCATAGCTCTGGAGTTGCCTCTTCAGGTCGTGGGACCTGGGAGGTTTGAGAAGGAGTCTGCCCTTTGGGCTCACCTGGGGGTTTAGTCTCTCTTGTAAAGTCCTGGGACTTGGGGGAGAGTCCCCTAGGTTTGCCTTTCAGTAAATGACTGTATGAGTGGCAACCAATGATTGTTGAATTACGCTCAGGGTCTGGTGTTTTGCCCAAGGGAACGCTGGCAGGGTGGTGGTGGTCACAAGGTGATGTCTGGTCCTCACCTGGACCCATATTAGGTTGCTTCACCCATTTGATTCATCCCCAAGCCAAACTTTGATTAAATAGGATTTAGGTCAATAAAGTGGACCCTTGAACCCAATTTTCTGTGTCTGGCCTCATTATTTCAGAGTTTGTCATCGATGTTCACTTCAGGGAAAGACTGGATTTGTACCCATGTGAATTCAGCCATGTTGATGGTACTGTGTTACAGTTCCTCTGCCTCTCTCTCTCTCTCTTTTTAAAAAGAAGCTGCACCACTTTAACACCTACATGGCGGGCATGTACAACATGATTGTCTCCAGGCTGAGAACAATGCCATCTATTGAATTTGGCAGCTGCAACTGGAATTTCATTTTCAGTTTGTGAAAAACTTAAAACACAATTTGTAAAACTCTTCATACTCTGGATGTAAAGAACATGAGATTTCAACATAAATAAATAAATAATAATATATGAATGAAGGGGGGGGGGAAGCAAAACCAATGATTTTCTTATCCCTGTCCTTTTGCTTACTGGTTTGCCATGGCAAGTCACGTTGGACTTGCTACACATTTCTTCATCTCCAATTAATTGTTTGGGTCTCCAGTGGGCTTCTTCTGATGGAGAAGATGAACTTTCAGTGATAGGTCCTACATCAGTGGCCGAGCACATACGCTGCCTGTGTGCAGAAGTTCCCATTCCAGGTTGAGTCCCCAGCACCACCAACACTATGTGGATTTTGAAGTCTAGTTGAAATTCAGGACTTACTCTGTGCAAAATTTGTATGTGTTTGATTTACCTGGAAAACCACTGTACAGGAAACAACTTTTTTTCTTTAAAGAAAATCCTGTTTTCTAGGCAAATCAACTACATATGATGTTTGTGCAAAATATGTCCCCAATTACACCATTTTCTGTACAAGGTAGCAGTTTTTTCTGTGCAGAAAATATTTATTTGTAGAAATATTATTTTTCTGCACAGAAAATGCTATTTTATGCACAGAAAATGTTGCTGTATACACAAAACAACCCTGTGTGAATTTTATGCAGAATAAGTACTGAATTGTGAAGAGTCATGTCAATAAAGGATTCTTCTCATCTGGGTTTCTTGACACTAAAAAAAACAAACATGTTTTTAAATCATTTTTGGAACATTTTTTAAATCTTCTCATCCCTGCTCCCTAGTGCAAATGCTGATTTTGCCATATCTGCATTTAGCATATAGTGAAATCCCTGAACATGTGGTCCTTAACATGCAGCTCTGTACCTGGCAATTCCTTCACAAAGGGGCAGTCCATCTAGGGATTCTGTGCAATTTGAAATGCCCTTGGGTTTGATGACATAAAGATAAAGAGTTGTTTTTGTTGATTACTATATCTCTGCACTTGTCCAGTCTTGTTAGATAATCCAATTTTCCTTTGGCATGAAGAACAAGGGTGAGTCACTGTCTCTCCCCCTTACCCCAATTATTCATAGTTTGTGTGCGCTGAATGTGCAAGAAGCATTTGCCAATCTGTTTGCTTGTTCACTCTCCAACCTCCTGGTTTGGAAGCACTTCAGAGGCCTTCGGTGTTGAGAGCAGTTGGTTCTGCAGCTAGATTGCTGTAGGCTACCCTCCTCCCTCCTGTTTTCTTGCTCTAGCGCTTTTTGATTGTAAGTCAGCTCATACGATAATGCCTTTTAAAAATGTCTGTCAACCTGTTGGAGAATTTGTAGTTTTACACCTGCCTTTAACTAATGAAGGGATTAACTATCCAATTACATCTAAGTCCCTCTTCCTGTCTTCATGCTTTCCTTTCAGATATTGGGGCTATCCAGGGAAGGGGGTTTGCCGCTGGCCGACAGGCCTTTTTGCGGCCTGGCCAGTCGCCCCGATCGTCAGCACTCTGCCCCTGCCCCCGCTCACAAGGCATTGTCCGTGGCGAGGGGGGGGAGGCCGACTGTATGGCATGCCATGCGCGTCGCCATCTTCCTTTCTTCTCCCCATCAGCCCTTGCAGCAGGGGAGGGAAAAGGGAGATTGGGCCAATCAGGGGTGAGTTTGCTGGGCCCTGATTGGCTAGGGATCTGGGCTAAAAGGCCGCACGCAGGCGCGACCCACCCAGATCGAAGGCGGTGATGGAGACGGCAGCAGCGCACTCCGTCGCGCCAAAACAGTAACCCGCCCACCCTCCCTCGGCTCATCTAAGTTGCAATTTGTGGGCGGATGTATTGGGTCGTAATAAGTTGAAAGAAACAGGGGTCTCCGTCAAGTTCAAGTTCAAGTTCAAGGGAGGCCCCTGTAGGTTGTTAACATGAGCTTGTTTACAGGGGAGGAGAGAGCGTCAAGCAGGCGGCTTGGCCAGTGTCTCTCTCCTCTATGAAGGGGGACCGGGATGGACCGGTCCCAGCTCCACCCACATGTGTGGGCTGCATTGAGATCACGACCCATACATTGCCGCCAACCATTTAGCTTGCAAGTTGCGGCCAATTTATTGCCAAACACACACACACATACACACACACACACATATATATATATAATTATCATATCTACCTCAACATGTATCTATATTTACTAACCTGTACCTAACCATGTTTTCTGAAGTTTTATATTTTGTAGTCAATACAAATTTAACTGAATCTGTGTGTCTGTGTTTATTTAGGAGAGTGGTGGGGGGCTGTACGGTCTGGGTCTGCAAAAGCTCCTGACCACAAGTAGAGAAGATGAGCACATGCATGATGTGATATGGTTTTATGTCTAAACCTAACCACTGCCCAAGTTCAGACATAATGATTTCAGGCTCATAAAGCATGGTTTATCAAGCTGAGAGCGAACCATATACAGGTTGATCCCCATATCTGGGGCAGGGGGTATGTTCCCAGACATACTGTGGATATGTGAAACCATGGATAATAGCAAACCCTATTGAAATGAATGACTTCTGACCCAACTTCTGTCAGAGCCATACCATAGAGTTGTGCTGGAGGACCTAGAAAATGCCTAGAGAGGGCATATTTTTTTCTGACATGGACAAGTGAAACTGTGGATACCAGTCTGTGGATACAGGGGTCAACCTGTACTTAATATTTCATTCTCACCATGTCCATGCTCAATTGTGGCTGCCAGTGATACCTTAATCAGTAAACAGTGGTTAATGCTGCTTCAAGCCAAGATATAAAACCAAGATCTATGGAGTGACTCATTCTTTCTCACTTTTGAATAGACCTGTATAAGTCAGATTTGGTAGTGGATTTGCTTAACTCTGCATAAGAATGGAGTGGGATTGTTTCTGGTCTGCCTCCCATGACTCTGCTTACAAGGCCCAGAGTTCCTACTGAATTTAGGGTCCTGTTGAGTTACCTGAATTTAGGGTCCTGTTGAGTTACTTTATAGATGTAATTTTTTTTACTTCTATAAAAAAAATTCTATGGCTGTAGTGAATTATCACATCACAGGGAAAATTATGCTCAGCCTTTTGATCTCATGTGCTGGTTTAGTGTATGAAGGAGGTTGTGTCAACAATTCAAAAATGCAGCACTCCCTTTCTGCAGTCTGAACTGGTAGAGTCCAGATTTCTCCTCCATGACAAACTTCCACCTACTTGCAAATTTTGCCTAATGTGTCAACTAAATAAATAGCTCATTTTTCAACTGGCTTACAAAGGAAACTGGCATTGAAAGAAAGGAATGTTATCATTAAGACCCCCCCTTCCAGTGTTCTCTTTTAATATGGCACCAGGGTGCTTTCCCCTAATAACCAATTTTCTTTTGACCTGAATCTCCCCACAACCTTTTTTTAAAAAGCCCTCACAGTTTAAAAATGCACACCATGATTAATCAGCTAGTTGACAAATTTATCACTTAAAGCAGCCTTCCTTAATTTATTGCCCTCCAAATAAGTTGGAGTATAACTCAGGGTTGGGCAGGGATAATGGGAATTGTAGTGTAATACATTTTGCAAGGCATGAAAATTGGAGAAGTTTTTTAAAAATAATGTTGTTCCTAAGGGTTCTAGGGACTTTATCAGATGCAGCAAATATAGCATCATAACGACACCTAATGAATGTGAAAGGGCACACATACCATACAATGTTGGCCTTTTGAGATCTTGTCTTATTAAAAGAAAACAACATTCTGTTTTATTGACGGGCCAAGCCATCAATTGATCTCCCATGGCACTTAGTTGCCATTATTGCTAGTGTTTGAAACTGTACGCCATTGTGCTCATGTGAATGCAGTGTGAATGACAGAACACTTCCGGGTGAAATCGGGACAGCCAGGTAGGGGACACTCTTTTTATGAACCTCCCTGGTGTACTTGGGACTTTTTAAAGTGTGTTGTTGTGCTTGTAACATTTTGTGTGTGTGTGCGTGGGGGGGGGAAAGAGTTTCCTTTACAAAATATATTTCTGATTTGCCTCACTTCCCTTGGACAGTTTTTAAAAGGAGTTCAGCTGGGGAAAATATAGAGTTTTAGTACAGAGAATTATCTGAAGGCCCTTGTCAGTATGGAGTAGGATTCTGAATTGTATTTACCCCCCTCTTTTTTTTCTGAGACAAATCTCAAGTTTTGCACTGAGCAGACCATCAGGTTTCTGCTGGAACATATGCTCACTGCAATGCTTTCCTTGTGCTTCAGAGCATTTCCACTGTCTTTGTATTTCCTCCCCTCCCTGTGCAATTTGCTATCTCTTATACCTACCCCTCCCTCCAGCTTCCCCCTTCTTTCTCATCTCATTATCTCCCTCAAATGTGGGAAGGGAGGATGTTGTTTTGCCATATGGTGATGCCAGGTGACTTTGTTAATACATGCATCTCTTGCTGTCTTACTTGCTCTATCTGCATTATTAGCAGCAGTGCATTAGTCCACTTGGCAGGAGCATCACTCTATGTCCTTTCCCACCCTACTGGTGCTAGTTTCACCCTGCTCCTCTTATTTCTCATGGCTGAAGCACGCATTATACCATGTTGATATTGCACTGAACAGTTACACTCTCCTTGAAGACTTCGGTTTGCAGCTTGAGTATACTCCAGGATTCATATATGAAACTGAGTGCCCAGGTCTTGGTGGTGGCCAGGAGTATTCCTGTATAACTGAGACTAGTGCATGAACTGTGCCTATTCCTGGCCTCTAGATGTCAGATCTGGCTACGGGGCACATGCTTTAATCACACCCTTTTTGGCCAACTGTAACATGCTTTCAAGAGCTGGTGTGGTGTAGTGGCTTCAGTGTTGGACTAGGACTATGAGAGATTAGAGTTTGAATCCCAGCTTGTTCATGGAAACCCACTGGGTGAGTCTCACTCTCACAGTCTTAGAGGAAGGCAATGGCTAACCCCCTCTAGAAAAAAAAAAAAATTCCATAACCTTCAAATGTCCCAATTTGGTAGGGGGAGTCCTGTTGAATCCTCTGTCAACCTACTTTTTTAGTTGCTTTTAAAATGTCCCAGTTTTTATCCTCTCACTTTCCTCCTTTATTCTCAGCTAACCTCAGTTGCTGCAAACTGAGTTCAATGTGCAAAAGTAGCTTGTATTCAATTAATTCAGCTGAGGGGGATGGGAGAGGGCAAAATCTTGCATTTCCCAGCAGGCTTAGGCAAAAGTAGACTGGTACAGCCTTTTCTAGCTGTGTGTGTACTTCCTCCCATCTTGACCACACTCTGATGTTGATTGCCCCAGTGTTCATCTGTTAAACAGTGGAGGGTATTCAGATCTTGCCAAGAAAAGCCCATGATAGGTTCACATTAGAGTGTTGGCCATAAACCATAACACAATTTGAAAGCACTGAATAATGTCAAGTTTCTTTCTGTGGTCTGTCTTATGAAAAGTATTTCAAAACTTCAGCTAGGCAACAGTGCTTTGGCCAGGCTGTTGACTGGGGCTGTTTACAAGGAGAATGCGAATTCCTTCTTACAGTTACTGTGCTAGCCATCCGTCAGTTTCTTTCCAGGCACAATTCAAAGGACAGTTTATGACCTATAAAGACCTATATATGTGTTATGATGAGCCTACATTTCAAAGGACTTTATCAGATGCACTAAATACAGCATCATAACAATGCCACATAAGCATGAAGAGTACGCATACCACACAACATTGCCCTTTCCCCTTCATGTACTGCCAGTACGCTGATCTATTTTATTGATGGGACAAGCTGTCAATAGATCAGCTGTGCCTTTCCGTTGATGACCGGACTGGCCAGAACACTTCCAGGTGAGATTGTGACATTCAGGAAGGTGACACACTTTTTATGAACCTCCCCGGGTTACTTGGAAGTTTTTAAGTGTGTTTCTTAAAAACCTTTTTTTGTGTTTTTTTAAAAAAATCCTGCTCAAGTGTCTTCTAGTGAGAATCAGTGGGATTTTGAGCAAGGAAGTGAACGGAGCTATGTTCACTTCCTCTTCATTGCTGGGGAAGCCTTTGCAGGGGGAGAAGGTAAGTGTGGTGGGGGTGTTATTTTGCTGACATAAAAATGGATTTTTTTATGCTAGCAAAAGAATGTTTAAAGGGGTTCATCTGATAAAGTCCAAAGGCAGTGCTCTCCCTTTTGATTTTGCATGATTTTTAAAGTTCCTTCAAGAAGATCCTTTTCTCGGTCCTTGCCACCATTTGAAGGATATCTTGTGGGGACATGAGAATGCATCATCTTGGTAGCCTCCCCAAGGCAGACTGGCTTGACTCGTCTCCTTTTCTGTTGTCCTTCCAACAGCAGACACATACGTTTAAGGCAGGCCTTTGACATACATCTGGACTATTGATGGAGGGTTTGTGCTGTTTGAATGACCTCTTGCTTGGTTGTAAATGTGTTTCAATTGATTCAACTGACATTATGTTTTTATTAACATTTGTTAGTTTGTATTATATTATTGTATTGTATCAGTTTTTGTTTTGAATTTGTATTGCATTATTCTTAGCTGTCTTGTCTTCCATTTTGTGTACTTTTAATAAACAAAATGATGAAAGGGCCTGGCAGGGGCCAACCTTTGTCTACATTATTTGAGGCTCAGATCTAGAGATTCAAGGGTAGGGCCTGGAAATGGAGAGGTGAAACCTTGGACTTAAAGGGTTCTGCCTTGTTTCTGTAAATGTTCCATGATTTCTGCTACATTGTAATCCAGGGAGTGGAAATAAGGATTTTATCAGATATGGCAAATATGGTGTCATAACGACTCCATAATGATCATGAAAGGGTGGACATACTATACAACGTCATCCTTTTGCGAACATGTACTGTCAAAAAGCTGTTCTATTTTATTGATGGCCCAAGCTGACAATAGAGCTGCTGTGGTGCTTTGTTGCCAGCATTGCTGGCGTTTGAATCCTCATGCCATTGTGCTCGTGTGAATACAGCATCAATGACAGAACACTTCCAGGTGAGACCATGATAGCCAGGTAGGGGACACTGTTGTTATGACTCCCCCCCACTGTACATGGGACTTTAAAAACATGTTTCTGTGCTTATGTGTACATTTTATGTGTTTATTTTGCTTTAACTCAGTGAGATTTGAAACCCAGAAGTAAATGGAGCTCCATTTGTGCCCCATTACTGCTGGGGCTGCCTTTTGATCTGGTGGGGGCGTTCCTTTGCCAGCACTAAAAACATTTTAAAATATGTCAGAAAAAGAACGTTTATGCAGGGTGGTTTGATAAAGTCCTCAGAGGTAGTTGGCTAGGGTGGGTACTGGCTATTCCTGGTGACTCATAATGAATTGAAGCCTGATGGTCATGGGGTGAAGCTAATTGCAAAAACTCTCACTCTAAGCATAAAACCATGTGTTCTTCAGATTCTATCATCCTTCACCATAAGAGTGCAGTTCTTTCCTGGAAGGCTGAAACCTTGACCTTTCAAGACAAATTTGTCTAAGTAAGGCAGACATCTCAAGCAGCAGCAGATACAGGGCAAAAGAGAATGGTGGCATAATGCTGGAGGACAAAGGTCAGTGCACCATGAGGCTTGTTGTTGTGGCCATCAAGCGAGTTTACTGCCTTCAGATGCAGTGCTGAAGATGTGGAATTGTTGAAGTAAGATTCAGCTGTCAGCATGGTTCAATGTACCTGGAATTAGGGATGTAACTTTTTACTAGGTTTCTTCTCAAAGGTAGCAATGAGTAGTTTCAGCAATTTTCTTCCCTTTGAGAGAAAGTCTTTGAAAACCATGCTGTTTTTGAAGACTATTTGCAATGCTGATTCCTATGCAAATGTGTGATTTTTATGTAGAACAAATCCCCAATTACAGCATTTTTCTGTGCACAAAATGGCATTTTCTCCACAGGGATTAATAGTCCTAAATTGAAATATTATTTTCCATGCACAAAATGCTGTTTCCTACACAGAAAATGCTATTTTCTGCAGAAAACAATCTCATGTGAATTTTGCACAGAATAAGTCCCAAACTGTGAAGATTTTCATCAGTCCAGGATTCTTCTCTTCAGGGTTTCTCAACACTGGAAAAAACCCATTTTTAAATCATTTTTTCCCAAAGATTTTAAAATATTCTTTCCATCCCTACCTGGAATAAGAGAGAGAAGCAGCTGCCAAAGCTCAGGCAGCAAAATGTCTCTGGCCAGCCAAGTGTGTGGTGACCACATTACAATAGGAGATTATCAGACAGCAATGCAACAAGTGTTCCTGTCCCACAATCTCCAATCCTATCCCTGTCCCGGTACAATAACCCTCTCATCACACTTACCTTCTCTTCCATCAACAGGCAGCCCAGGAATGAATGGAGCTCTAATAGAGGTATGTTCACTTCTTGGACTGAACTCCTGCCTGTTCTTGTGAGAAGATGTGAGCACGGAAAATTCAAAAATAAAAAGTAAAATAAGAAAAAAGTTTTAAAACACACTAAACAAACAAACAAACAAACAAACAAGTAACCCAGGGAGGTTCATAAAAAGAGGGTAGCCTACCTTGGTTTCATGATCCCACCCGGAAGTGTTCTGGCAGGACCGTCTGTTGATGCTGTATTTGCGGCAGGACAATGGTGCAAGGTTTCAGATGCTGGCAATGCTGGCACCAAAACAGGATGGGCAATCTATTGACAACTCATCCCACCAATAAAAAGAAATGCCAGAAGAATGATCGCGGAATGCAAAAGGACATCATCATGCGATATTGGCATCCTTTTGCATTTCAGTGTCATTCTGGCACCACATTAACCATGTCTGATAATCTCCTAACTGTCCTGATTTGGCAGGGACAGTCCTGCTTAATCCTCTGTAATTCCACTTTTTTCAGTTGCTTTTAAAATGTCCCAGCTGCTTTTTAAAATGTCCTCAGTTAATTCAGCAGCGAGGAGAGAAGAAGAGGGGCTGGAGTCTTGCCCTTCGCAGTAGGGAAAAGCATACTTACAGTAGGTTGTCTGTTGTTCCTCATTCATAACTTTTGTCATCTTGGCCATACTCTAATGTTGGTTGGCCACATGTGTCTCACTTCCGATCTGAAAAATGTTGGAAGGTATGTGATACCAGGAGAGCAAAGCCCATTCATATCTTCTCAGAACTTCCAGGCATTATCTCCATAGCCTCACTGCTTCAACTGTATTACTCCCTCTTACCACCATGAACACACCTACTCTCATTTGATTCCAGAAGCTAAGCAGAGTTAGGTCTGTGCCCAGTTCTGGGCACCACAACAGAGGAGGGTGACCAGGATGGTGGGAGGTCTGGAGACCATGCCCTATGAGAGTGGCTTAGGGAGCTGGTCATGTTTAATCTGGAGAAGAGAAGGTTGAGAGGTAACATGATAGCCAGGTTTAAATATTTGAAGGGATGTCACACTGAGGATGGGGCAAGCTTGTTTCCTGCTGCTCCAGAGACTAGGACACAGAGCAATGGGTTCAAACTACAGGGAAAGAGATTCCATAGGAAGACCTTCCTGACAGTAAGAGCTATTTAGAAATGGAATACACTGCCTCAGAGTGTGGTGGAGTCTCCTTCTTTGGAGGTTTTTAAACAGAGGCTGGATGCCCATCTGTTGGGAATGCTCTGATTGTGTATTTCTGCATGGCAGGGGTTGGACTGGATGGCCCTTGAGGTCTCTTCCAGCTCTATGATTCTATGTGTACTATTTGGATGAGAGACCTGAAATGTAAGGTGTACTGGGGAGAGGGCAGAACACATTGTTTTCATGCAGTATCACTGCCAAGCATGTCCATATAGGAAAGAATCCTACCTGAAACCCTAGAGAGCAGAGCTGGCAATAGTGGACTAGATGGACCAATGTCCTAAGTTGTTATAAGGTAGCTTCCTTTTCCCCTACTTTTCTTGATAGTGCATTAAGTCACTTCATTTCCTCCAGGAGATGTGGCATATTATTTGGGAGGCAGAGCATGTATTGGGGGGAGGGGGAGGGCAGGCAATCCTTTTCTGTCTCCTTCACTGAAGCCCTGCTGCCATTTATACATCACTCACAATCTTTGATTGTCCATTGGACATGAGGGTGCAGGTGCACATGCAGTGAGATGTGAACAATTACTCCATGCAGCCTGCCATAGTCTGTTAATGCCCATACCAGCAGGCGGCATTCTGATACACAGAACTAGCTGGTATCACACTGGCTACTACTCAGCAACCACCTGGCGGTTAGCTAGGATTCCTCCCCCACCCCTTCAGCAGTACCGATAATGGCCTTCATTTTCAATCATCAGACTGCGAGGACTGAAGCATCAGCCCAGCTGGCTTTTATGTGTGATTTGCTGCTTGTTTGCAAGACTATAGCTGGGTTTCAATAGATACATTTTTTAAGGGGATGGTGGTGATGGAAAGCATTATAAACAAGGAAGGAGGCCAGACTTGGAACAGTGGGTGCTGGCAGTAGTCTCTGCTTGGGCATCTCTTGCTTCACCTCGGCTGCTGCGTGGACATATGATAAATAGTGGTTGAGCAGTGATAAAATATTTATTTCCAACTGCAGCTTGATAATTGGCTCTAGGCGAAAGTTAATGTGATTTATTGCAGGCTTTGTGTATAAAGAGATTACAGCCTTGGAAATGCCAAAGTGAACTGTGCTCTGTAGACATTTAGAACTTCCCAGATGCAGGGATCCAGAACAGTGGATAATGCATGAGGGAAGAAAGCAGCATTGTACCTTGATAATAGCGCCACCTCCCTCCCTTGCCTAATTGCACAGCACTGGCATGTTTCAGCTATTCTCCTGTTCCAGTCCTGTGGGAGATGGTGGTAAATTTGAGTCTTTTTGCTAACTGGAAAAATCTGTTAGTAAAAGGACCCTCCTTTACCACCATCACCCATGGGACCAGAGAAAGACTGCAGTAATTTGGGCAAGAAAAACTGTGAATGCAGTTGCGGAGCCTTGATCTTATATACTCTGGTAGACAAAATGTATGGTCGCTTCAGCAGGGGAATTGTATGTTGGGCGTGTTACAACATAGTACAGCAGAGTTGTGGAGTTAAAAAATAGAGCTTTACTCAGCTGAGTGTAAGACAAAAAAAACATGCAAAAACAAAGAATATAGCATCATGGCTAGGCACAAAAACAGTACAGCATAACTTCCTGCATACCTGCAGTACTATATCTTCATAGCAAGGAGAAAACCTTACTTCCCAGCAACAGGCTTCTTTTTTTTTTTTAATATATTTTTATTAATCCAGACATTTCATACATCCTTCATCATCATACATTATACATGATAGTTAGTACATTATATTTACTTATTCTTAGACCAAAGTGCCATATTTATAATACGTACAACATAATCATACATCTTTTATAATCCTGACGTTTTATACAACCACAATCGTATCTTTTCTTTTACATTCTTCATGCTATTACTTCATTTGCCTCCCGTCAAGACTTTTTCTTCCTTTCTCGTGTCTTCTTTCTTCTGGAAATGCCTCAATTTCTCCTCCCACCCACTTGACTTCCCCAGATTGCGGACTCAAAGGATTTATCCGTCTTTACCACTTTCTTTATCTTTGATCCAAAATATATTATTAATCTCTCTTATGTGTCTTATTACTTATTGTCTTTTTTTTTTTGTATTTGTGTAAATTGCCGTTTATTTTCTACTTTTACACAATTACTTCGTAACCTTCTGGAACCCTCCCCTTTACTTAGTACCTCTCACATAATTTAGATTCTCCCTCTTTTATGCAAATAATCAGTGACGTATTTCCATTCCTCTCTCACTTCCTCTATCTTACCATTGTTTATTATCCGTGTCAGTTTATCACTATTCTCCATCTCCATCAGCTTATCAAGCCAATCTTCTATGTTTGGTACTACCTTTGCTTTCCAAACCGCTGCTATCTTCAATCTTGCTGCCGTTATTAAATAAAGGATCACCCTCCAGAATTTGTTCTCAATCTGTTTCTCTAGTGTCATTGTTATATTTAACAAGTATAGTTTAGGATCTAATGGGAGTATGACTCCAAGTATCTTTTGTGTAGCCTCATGCACTTTTTTCCAAAATCTTTTTATCTTAGGGCACCCCCACCACATATGGTATAGGGACCCCACCTCCTTTTCACATTTCCAGCATTTCTTATTGTTTAACTTGTATATTTTGCTTAACCTTGTTGGTGTCAAGTACCATCTATTTGCTATCTTTAAAAAGTTTTCTTTTAGATCCTGATTTGCCGTAAAGCTGCTGGTTCTCTTCCAAGCACATTCCCATTCTTCCAAACTAATGACTTCTCCTATATCCATAGCCCATCTTGTCATGGAATCTGTTATCAGGTCTTTCTCTAACTCTCTTTCAAGCAACACCTTGTAAATTTTGGCTATTTTACTTCTTCCCTGTGCACAGATGATTTTATCTATTTCATTTTCTGCCTTTGAGAAGCCGTATGTAGCCTTATCTTCTCTAAATCTATGTATTAGTTGGACATGGGTTAACCATTGCATCCTGTTTCCTTGGGTATCTAATTCTTCCCTGGTTTTTAGACAGCATTCTTCGTTAGACCATTTTAACAAATCTTTGTAAGTCATCCAATCTTCTTCTTCTAGAAGCAACAGGCTTCTAACTAGCATAGAGAGTAATACACTCTTTATACCCCAAGCAGACTCCCAATGCAGTTATACACTACTAAGTGGCTATCAAGTCCACCTGGCCTAATTGGCTGACTGCATCATTAATTACTGGAGCTGGCTTATTATCATGGACTCCACCTGCCACTTTGCTATACCTTCATCCAGTCACAACTTAGTATGCAAACTGGCATACCCTGACACCCCTCCTTGTGCACTGAATGAAGTATGTAGCTAAGTGACATGCTTACGTAACATTTTGAATCATACTAAGCCTGGACATCATTTCTTTATGTTTTACAGCTACTAAGGGCTTGGTAAACATATCAGCAACATTTTCTTGTGATGCACAATATATTAGCTGTATTACATTGGCTTGTATAATAGCTCTGACATTATGGTACTTAACATCCACATGCTTAGTGCGAGTTTTTATCCTTTCTGATGTGGCCATCTCAATACATGCTTGAGAGTCTTTATACACAGTTACAGGGTTCTCTACCTTTAATTGTAGATCCTTCAGAAGTTGTATAAACCATACTAATTCACAACATAAATCAGAAAAGGCTGCAAACTCAGCTTCTGCTGAAGAAACTGATACAAAACTCTGTTTCTTTGATTTCCATACTACAGGAACTATGGCATAAAAAATAACAATGCCTGTTGTAGATTTTCTATCATGCACATCATTTGCAAAGTCACTGTCTACGTAACAGTACAATTCATTTGATACAGAAGATGAAATTAACAAACTATAATGCATTGTCTCCTTTAAATACCTCATGGCTCGTTTTACAGCTTGCCAGGCTGTTGTTGTAGGCTTTGAACAAAAACGACTTAACATGTTAGCAGTTGCAGATAAATCTGGTCGACTCCAATGTGCCAGATATAGCAAACTGCCTACTGCTGATTGATATAGTTCTATGTCTTCAAATAATGTATCACATTTGTTTGTAAGAAAGTCTGTTACCATGGGGGTGGCTTGACCTTTGCAGTCCTCCATATGGAATTTTTGCAGGAGCTGCTTAATTTTTTCTTTTTGAATGAGCAGAAAACTTCCATCAGCTGTCCTTTCTATTTCTACACCTAGGTATTTCTGAATGCTTCCTAGATGTTTTATTTGAAATTTTTCTCCTAGGTTTGTTGCAAACTTATTTACATGGTCGATAGATGGTACAACAAAACAAATATCATCTACAAATGCTAGCACTATCTGTAAATATTTGCCTGACCCTTTGGTAAAGACACAGGGATCAGCAATACCCTGTTTGAAACCATATCTTGTTAATTCAGATTCAAGACACTTATACCAACATCTAGCTGATTGCTTCAAACCATAAATAGCTTTGTTCAATTTCCAGACCATGTTCGAATCACTTGTTTGAAATCCAGGAGGCTGCACCATGAATATTGACTTGTCCAGCTGTGCATTTAGAAAAGATGTGGCTATATCAAATGATGAACTAACGCACCTGTTTGTGCAGCTATGGTGAGGATTAACCTCATACTTTCAGCCTTAGAAGTAGGTGAAAAAACTTCATCATAGTTTTCAAACCTCCTTTGTGAAAAACCTTTAGCTACGAGTCTGGCCTTGTATTTTACTTCTCCTGAGCTAGATTGCTTGATTTTGTATACCCAGCGACATCCTATAGGTGTTTTATCAGATGGTAAGTTTACAACTGTATATACCTTGTGCTCATTCATAGAATCCATCTCAGCTTGCATAGCCTTCTCCCACTTTGCCTTCTCATTGGGTGGCAAACTCATAACTTCCTCATAACTTTGGGGTTCTAAAGCGATATTACAAACTCTAATAACATTAGGAACAGAAAACCTTACAGGTGGAACCCCTTTATTCTGTCTCTGAGACCTCCTTGTTTGATCAGTAACACTTGATTCAACTGAAATCTTTGGACTTTCTTGCCCCTCCATTTTAACATTACTGGGACTTTTTTCTGGACTTTTCTTTTGTTGACCACTTGGTGGAGTCATGTCTCCAACTGGACTGTCTGACCTTTCAGGGGATTGAGGTGATAATGGCACAGTATCACCTAACCCATCACTCTCAGTCATGGGTAGAATGATGTCTGAATTAGCATGAACATGCTTCCAATTGCTTTCAATAAAACTAGCATTCTGAGATATTATTACTTTGCCATTGCCGGCATCAAACCTATAACCTTTACTTCCTGTTGCATATCACAGAAACCTTAGTTTGGCTTGTCCTTTTCTCCTTTGTGCCTTTGGTATATGTACCCAGGCAAAGCATCCAAATATTCTCATGTGAGTAAGATTGGGCTGTTTACCAAACAATATGTGATATGGAATGTCATTGATACTTGTACTCCAAATTCTGTTGACTATATAATTGGCTGTGAGTAGAGCCTCGGCCCAATATTTACAACTCATGCCAGAATCACATAATAAAGAATCCTTAACTGTTTGGAGTACCCCCCGTCGGCGTTCTGCTACGCCATTCTCCCAAGGAGAAAATGGGTTAGTTAGCCTGTGGAAAATGCCCTTTTTCTTCAGCCACTGCTGAAAGCAATTTGAGATATATTCTCCTCCCTGGTCAGATTGCAATTGTGCCACTTGTGGCCAAATTGCCTCTCTACATATGCTACCCAGTTTTTGAAAATTTGAAATACCTCTCCTTTACTCTTTAACAAATAAACCCAAGCGTAACGACTATAGTCATCAACAAAAGTCACAAAATATTTTGCGCCACCCAAACTGCTTGATAGTGGTCCCACAACATCGGAATGTATTATTTCAAATGGCCTTTTAGTAACTCTGTTACTTTTCTTCCTTATGGGCTGCACCTTACTCTTAGACTGTTTACACACAGCACAGTCAAGAAACATTTTACACTCTTTCAACTTGGTATCCTCATACAAAGATATCATTTTGTCTATTACTTTAAAACCAGCATGGCCTAATCGCCTATGCAACAAATGGATACACTTGTTATGAGGAGGGTTATTGTTATAAATTGCACCTACAGAACTCTGTAAATTGGGCACCATGTGGTAAAGGCCATCTTTTTAAACTCCTTTAGCACATAGTTCCCCTCCTTTCTTAATATCACATGTTGTGCCAGCAAATGAAATCTGATAGCCTTCTTCTGTGAGACAGGCAACACTTAGAAAACAAAAATATAACTCTGGCACAAAATATACATTCTGTAATGATGTGGATAAGCTAGGGACATAACACTCCCCCATTCATTCAACAGAAACCTTTAGCCCATTTCCTAACTTAACATGGTTTATACTTGCTGGGTCCAGAGATTTAAAATAACTCCTCTGGTTAGATATGTGACAAGCACATCCAGAATCCAGAAGCCAGTCCTTTTTTCCTTGGTTTAGACAATATACAGCTGAAACAAGCTGTGACTTAGAGCCTTGCTTGCATCTCTCTTGCTGCTTCTTCTTGACTGCAACATTTTGTCTCTGCCAAGCCAGACAGAAATGCTGAAGATGCTTTGTAGATCCACATTTGTAACATTTCCTCACAGCAAACACACTCTCTCCACTGTTCATCTCATTCACTTTCTGAGGCTGACATGAAGAATACCTGGAATGCTGCTTGGAAACTGTCAGTTCCACTCAGCGTTCCTTCCTCTTGGCTTCTTCCACCAACAGACGACCAGTGAGATAATGTAGTGTTAGGTCTTTCTCAGGAAGAACTTCCAAACTTTGGGCAAACATATCCCATGATTCATCAAGAGAACTCAAAATAATGAATACCTTAGCACGTTCCTCAAAAAATGTGCCTCTTTCTGACAACTCAAGAAACGTGTTCTGCATGTATTGCAAATGCTGGGAAACATCCCCATCTGGTTCCAGACGTGCTCTGTAGAGCTTTCTTGTCAAGGCCAACTTGGAGATAGCAGAGCTGCGAATGTGTATGCCACGCAGACCATCCCAACGTTCTTTTGTAGACTGCAAGTCCCTTACGTGAATCAGTTGATTCTCTTCTACCCCTAAAACAATCCAGGAGTGAGCCTTCTGTGCTGCAATCCTTTGTCCTCTGCTAGGTTGTGCCGGGGGGTTTACAACTGATTCCTATAACCCTTCCTTGATGAGAAAACATCGCATCTTTACAGATCACATCAGGTAATTGTGGTCATTCAGTCTCTCTAGTGGTAAACCACTAATTATTGTGCTAGCCATGGCTGCCAGTCTTCCACACCCTTCTCAGACAGACACCAGGTGGTCAGCAAGCCCCTTTGTTTCTTACCAGCCTCTGCAAACTCTTCAGACTCCAGACGTCCTCCAGACATACACTGTGTCAGCAGTAGCGCTCTGGGCCCATAACCATTGTTGGGTGTGTTACAAAATAGTACAGTAGAGTTGTGGAGTTAAAAAACAGAGCTTTACTCAGCTGAGTGTAAGACAAAAA
The DNA here is from genome assembly GCA_030847615.1 of Gambelia wislizenii. Taxonomy (NCBI): domain Eukaryota; kingdom Metazoa; phylum Chordata; class Lepidosauria; order Squamata; family Crotaphytidae; genus Gambelia; species Gambelia wislizenii. Next base: position 11,811,634 of record JAUMIR010000009.1, on the reverse strand, counting down.
AACCATGCAAAAACAAAGAATATAGCATCATGGCTAGGCACAAAAACAGTACAGCATAACTACCTGCATACCTGCAGTACTATATCTTCATAGCAAGGAGAAAACCTTACTTCCCAGCAACAGGTTTCTAACCAGCATAGAGAGTAATACACTCTCTATGCCCCAAGCAGACTCCCAATACAGTTATACACTACTAAGTGGCTATCAAGTCCACCTGGCCTAATTGGCTGATTGCATCATTAATTACTGGAGCTGGCTTATTATCATGGACTCTACCTGCCACTTTGCTATACCTTCATCTAGTCACAACTTAGTATGCAAACTGGCATACCCTGACATTGTAGTGGCTGCTTTAAACTTTTAAATGGGGCTTGTAGTGCTAAGCATTCATGTTCTCATAGAATCATAGAATCATAGAATTGCAGAGTTGGAAGAGACCACGAGGGCCATCCAGTCCAACCCCCCTGCCACGCAGGAAATCTTGATCAAAGCATCCCAGACAGATGGCCATCCAGCCTCTGTTTAAAGACCTCCAAGGAAGGAGACCCCACCACGCTCCGAGGGAGTGTGTTCCACTGCCGAACAGCTCTTACTGTCAAAAAGTTCCTCCTCATGTTGAGGTGGAATCTCTGTTCCTGGAGCTTGCACCCATTGCTCCGTGTTCCAGTCTCTGGAGCAGCAGAAAACAAGCCTGCTCCATCCTCAGCGTGACATCCCTTCAAATACTTAAACAGGGCTATCATATCGCCTCTTAACCGTCTTTTTTCCAGGCTAAACATACCCAGCTCCCTAAGTCTCTCCTCATAAGGCATCGTTTCCAGACCTTTCACCATTTTAGTTGCCCTTCTCTGGACACGCTCCAATTTGTCAATATACTTTCTGAATTGTGGTGCCCAGAACTGGACACAGTATTCTAAGTGAGGTCTGACCAAGGCAGAATAGAGTGGCACTATTACTTCCCTTGATCTAGACACTATACTTCTATTGATACAGCCCAAAATCGCATTGGCCTTTTTAGCTGCCGCATCACACTGTTGGCTCATGTTCAACTTGTGGTCTACTAGGACTCCTAGATCCCTTTCGCACGTAGTCTCATTCAGCCAGTTAGAAGATCTCCAGTTAGAAGATGAGACAAAGGACTCAGGTTTCCTGGGTGGGTGCTCAGGTTTTGGCTGTGGCCAGGAGAGCATTTACACAGTTAAAAGTAGTGTGTCAGCTGTGCCCATGCTTTGAGATGTCTGATCTGGCTATAGTGACACATGCCTTGGTTACACCCCATTTAGACTACTGCAACATGCTCTGCATGGGGCTGCCTTTGGAAACTGTTTCAGAAACTTCAGTAGGGCCAAAATGTTGCAGCCAGGCTGTTGACCAGGGCTGGGTACAAGAATCATGTGACTCCCCTGTTTAAACAGCTGCATTGGCTACTGGTCTGGGCAGAATTCAAAGTGCTAGTTTTGACCTTTAAAGCCCTACACGGTTGGGGTCCAGACTATTTAAAAGGCCATATCTCATTATATAAACCAGTGCACACTTTAATATCTTCAGGGGAGGGCTTTCTCTCAGCCCCACCACCTTTGCAGGTTGCAGTTGGTGAGGACTTTAGAAAGAGCCTTCTCCATGGCTGCTCCCAGGCTGTGGAACTCCCTTCCATGGGAGGTCCAATTGTCCCCCTCTCTGCTCTCTTTTTGCTGACAGGTGAAGATATTTTTATTTAGACAGGCTTTTGAATTTTAATTATGGACCTGTAGCATGTGTGTAAAGTAGTATGCTGTATTTTTTTCATTATTAATTGAAACTATGGAGATTATCAGATGCATCCTAAAAGTACCTGAGGAGAATGCCAGGACGACGTTTCTGTCCCGCAAACAGGACCCAGTTTTACACGTCCTCGTGCTCATCTTGTTCTGCTCCTGTGCTTCTGCAGTTAGTAAAGCAGCAACTTTTCATTGATGGTGAGCTCCTGTCAATGAAAAGTGCCACCTTACTAACTGCAGAAGCACTGGAGCAGAATGTGACGAGCATGACATCGTGTGAAACCGGGTCCTATTCATGAGACAGGAACATCATCCTGGTGTTCTCCTTAGGTACTTTTTACTGCATCTGATAATCTCCTATGTTTTAAATATGTTTTGTTTTAGCTGTTTCTAATTATGCCTTTAATAATACTGTTTTTTAAACTTTTATAAATTAATGGTTTAATGGATCTTTTAAAAATTATTGTAAGCCACCTTGAATCCCATTTTGGGAGAAATGTATTATGTGCTTTCCAGTTGCCTTTTGGCTTATGGTGACCCCATGAATTTCATTAGGGTTTCTTAGGCAAGGAATACTCAGAGGTGGTTTTGCCAGTTCCTTCTCTGAAATCTAGCCTATAGCCCCTAGTATTTGTTAATGGTTCCCATCCAAGTACTAACCAGGGAAGATCCTGCTTAGCTTCCAAACTGGATGCAATCTGATGCCTTTTGGGTATTTGGAACTTCTTGGGGAAAAGGTGGAATATAAATATAATATAAATAGATAAATAAGGATGACCAAGAGACAGAGTTCATGGTACCAGTGAATCTGGAAGTCACAACAAAGTTACATTCCAGGGGGGCTGATATATGGCCAGGGAAATTTTGTGAGCCAAGGAGTTGTGCTTATCAGAAGAGCCTGAGAAGGTATCATGCCTGAGAAACTTTAGATACAGCACTTCACAAATGCAAGCTTTCTTTTGTGCCTGTAAACAAAATTGTTATAAATTATGCTTGGAGAGCAGAGATTAGTTTAATTATGAGGATAATCCATATTTATGTCTGTAATGGACTATGGCCACTGTTCTTTGGCTGCATTTATTAATGCAGTTACTCTTAGGACAGGTAGTTCTTTAGGAAAACTGATATGACTTGATTCTAGCTGGGATGCTGAAAGTATTTTCCTTTCCAGAAATATTTTTTCTTTTTCTTTTTTGGAATGGAAGTGACCAATGGCTCAGATATTAGGAAACTATCTAAAATCTAGGTGCAGCTTCTTCCAGCTAGGGAGAGTGATCTGGAATAATGCTGTCTAGAAATAAAACCTCATTTCTTGCAACAGACTGAGGAGCTATTTGTATCAACTGGTCAATCCAAATCAGTGCAACACTTGCCCAGAGCTAGAAGGCTAATTGTATAACTCTGCCAAATGCAAAAGACGAGACCTTCCAAGCTTTTAGAAAATGCCCAAATTCCAATAATTTTCCACAGAACATTTTGGTTGGTTTGCAGTTGCTGGGGAGCCAGAGTAGAGATTAGAAAGCCAAATGTTACAACAATTATGGAAGATAACATTTTCCCTCTTTTTCTTCTCTTTCCCTAGGGCAGTGGTTGAAGCTCTGGCAGTTTTGCTGAAATCAAGTAAGCTCTTCTACTTTCTCACTCTTCCTGTATTCTTGCTTTTTCAGTGTTTGCTGTAGAGATATCCCTCCATCCCTTTCCTTTTTTTTTTAAAAAAAATCCTACACTGGGTGATCTTTGATGAGTCAGCCTAAGAAGAAAGCAATGGCAACTCTCCCCTGAATAAATCTTGCAAAGAAAACCCTATGTGGGGGTTGCCATAAATCAGAGGTCACTTGAAGGCACATCACAACAAACCATACAAGTATGTTGCAGAGTTCATAAGAAGATGCTGTAGGTGAAGCACTTTAAATACCCTGAAGTGCTACATAAATTTGTTTATTAATTTATAGCATAGTAAGATGAATATAGAAGAAAACTTGTTGTGCTTCTTGCTGCTTCCTGCATAACACAGATCTAAGGGAGCTGGGTATGTTTAATCTGGAGAAGAGAAGGTTCAGAGGTGACATGTTAGCTATGTTTTTGAAGGGATGTCATACTGAAGATGGAGCAAGCTTGTTTTCTGCTCCTCCAGAGACTAGGACATGGAGCAATGGACTCAAACTACAGGGAAAGAGAGTCCACCTAAACAATAGGAAGAATTTCCTGACAGTAAGAGTTGTTCAGAAGTGGAATACACTGCCTTGTAATGTGGTGGAGTCTCCTTGTTTATCTTAGATTGGCCTTTTCAGTCATCAGCACGCTTGCATAAAGTGTGGGATGAGTCCTTCCTGAATCTTCGTTTGCGAAGAAAAGCCAGAGAGAGAGAGATTGAGGGGGGGGGGGATGGTCATCTGTTGGGAATGATTTGATTGTGTATTCCTGCATGGCATGGGGTTGGACTGGATGGCCCTTGTGGTCTCTTCCAACTCTATGATTCTATGATTCTATTCCTTGTTCCAATGTGTCCATGAAGGTGATGATTGAGTTGATTATGAGCTTCAGGGACTGGTTATGTTTACCTCAAATAATAGTAAACATTAGGAACCCAAATTTTGCTGTTTCTTGGATTATGTAATGTTCTGGCAAACTTTACGTTAGCTAACACAAGCTCTCAGTAGATTCAGAATAAATTTATTGATCAAGCAGAATAGATCACAGACATAAATGTTGTCAGGACTAAAGGTTTATCTAGCTACACAGTATACTTAAAGCCTACACAGTACAAGCATTACATAGCTTACACCTCACTGGTCAACAACCCCAAAAGTTCTGTTTTCCCAACCTCCCCCCCCCCCGCCTTAATTCCCTGTAGCAAGCTTCCCACAGGAACAACCTTGGGCTACTCACAACTCCACATTTTTCCACACACAGCTGCTCATATCCCAGGCTGCCAATATACACAATAATTATTTCCGAGCATCCCACCCCAACATTATACCATACCTCATTATCCTTTATTACCAAATATCAACTAAGCATGACAACCAAGCATGGCTGGAGCATGGTCCTGACAGATTAAAATGGATTTTACTCCATTCCTTCCTCTTCGCCCCCAAACTCAGCCAGTTGGAAGAGACCACAAGTGCCATCCAGTCCAACCCCCTGCCATCCAGGAAATCACGATCAAAGCATCCCTGACAGTTGGCCATCCAGCCTCTGTTTAAAGACCTCCAAGGAAGGAGACCCCACCACACTCCAAGGGAGTGTGTTCCACAGCCAAACAGAGTCTTACTGTCAGAAAGTTCCTCCTAATGTTGAGGTGGAATTTCTGTTCCTGGAGCTTGCATCCATTGTTCCGTGTTCTAGTCTATGGAGCAGCAGAAAACAAGCTTGCTCCATCCTCAACGTGACACCCCTTCAAATACTTAAACAGGATTATCATATTGCCCCTTAATCATCTTTTTTCCAGGCTAAACATACCTAGCTCTCTAAGTCTTTCCTCATAAGGCATGGTTTCCAGACCTTTCACCATTTTAGTCACCCTCCTCTGGACACGCTCCAATTTGTCCATATCCTTTTTAAATTGTGGTGCCCAGCACTGTACACAGTATTCTAGGTGAGGCCTGACCAAGGCAGAATAGATTAGCACTATTACTTCCCTTGATCTAGACACTGTTCTATTGATCCAGCCCAAAATCACATTGGCCTTTTTAGCTGCTGCATCACATTGTTGACTCATGTTCAACTTGTGGTCTACTAGGACTCCTAGATCCCTTTTGCACGTAGTCTTGTTCAGCCAGGTCTCCTCCATCCTGTATGTATGCATTTCGTTTTTCTGCCCTAAGTGCAGTACCTTATATTTCTCCATATTGAATTTCATTTTGTTAGCTGTGTCAGGTGTCAGGCCTTTTGGCCTCCTTTGTACCATTGTGTAAACTCCTGGACCCATCAGCATTTCTGTGGCCCTTTTGCTGCCATCACAAATGCCGCTGGGTAAGTGTGGTTACAACGGAAAAGGTGACAGTGTTTGGGGGATCGGAAGGCTGGGTGTGTGGGAAAGGAAGGCTAAGGGACCTGGAGACTTTGTTTCAGATTGAATCAAAAATGAGCTTTGACACTTCTTGCTTTTAGTCTTGGGGTGAGAGGGAGGGGGCCATGGTTAATTTCTGAGCAGATATGACACTGAGGAGGGGAAGTCAAGCTTCACTGCTGAATGCTATCTTTGGCATCACTGAGCTGCCGCAGTCTGTATCTAATGTTTCAAGTATCTGTCAGATGGAAAAGCTTCTTATAGGAGCCCACATGCACTCAGAATGAATGTTCTTGAAGTGAACGTTATACCCTATTATGCCTCTCTCCCATCTAAAAACACTTAGCCTTTTATTACAAGAATTTAATAAAGCTTTGATTAAGAAAGAGTGTTCCACCATTGCAGACAATCTTCCTGAACATAAATCACAGTGCCTTCTTGTCCTTTCCTTCTCTCACCCATGATCTCTTTCTCCTCCTCACTGCCTAGTCTCCCCCACCTCCTTTCTGTGAGCATCAGAGAATGAATGCATTTATGAGAAATTGGAATCCCAGAAGCTGCACTTAAATGATCCAGTTGAAGTTCTCAGAGGTGCAAATAATACTCCACTGTTAACCTTGGTGCCCAGACTCAGAGGTCAAATTATTGCAACGAGGGAAGGCCCTGGGATCTGACTCTAAATCTTAATAAGAGGTATAATCAGGCCAGTCTAGCACTGCCTTCACCTTTCAGAAGCAAAATATTAGACTTTAGAAAAGGAGGTGCTCAGAAAAAGATAGAAAAGAAATGAAAGAAAGGAAAAACAGCTTTGTGTACAGGAGAAGATTACTGTTGGTTCTCTTTTGGCTGACTATTTCCAGGCTCTTGATGTCTCTGAAGAAAAAAAGTTACAGCAGAGTCAAATCCCACACCCCCACAGCATTGCTGACAAAATACCACCTTTCCCCAGTGGAACTCTGAGAAAATGCTCACCTGTTTTTTTCTGTTGTTCACAACTGCTCTTGTGATCAGTCATATCATGATGCTGAACCTGATTGCTTTTTTTTTTTTACTGTTACTGTTACATCATACTATTATGTACATTTACAAATACAAATGGCTATAAAAGCATACAACTGAAAAATATATATGCAGAAACACACTTTAATGAATGAGGAAAATGTATACATTACATACAGTGTATTAATAAACATGTATGTTAGGAAAGCACATCAAAATGTGCACACATTTTCATGGGGGAAGAAAAAGAAAATCTCACATACCACCCTACCCCAAAACAAGAAAACAATTCAAGTGGCTTTCAAAGAAACACAACAAACTTGAGACTGAGGACTTTATAAGATGAGATAAGTAGCATGAGAAAACCGTGAGAAAACTGCATCATCTAGGACGCGACAATAACACAAAGGAGATTATCCGATGAGTATGCCTAAAATGTGATGATGGCACTATATTTTACAGCATTTGGGTTGTGGCACAATGACACACGTTTTTGCATGCTGCTGTGATAACGATATAGAATTACCCCAAGAATCAAGCAATATGAGCGCTTGTGCCACTTCTGCATTTCTCTGTGAACGAGATTTTGACACGTCTCATGAGAAGACATGAGCGGGTTAAAAAGCCCCAAAACACCAAAAGAAAAAAGAAAACATTCAGAAAAGCACAGATACACATTTAGAAACTTGCAAGCAAAATGGGGTGGTTCATAAAAACAGCGTATGGTCCCTAGTTTTCCCATTAGTACCTGAGAGTGTTCTGGTGGGACTGCCTATTGATGCTGGAATTGTACCAGCAGAATGGGGCACCTTCTTGCACACACGAAAATCCAGAACACAAACGCTATGGGAGATCAATTTTCGACTTCTCCCCAACAATAAAAAATAACTCCCTTGTAATGGCAGTAGAACGCTGGCATAATGCTTGGGCATGACATTATTTGATAAGGAAGCCCTTTTGTGATCTCACAGCATCATTATAATACTGTTTTTGATGCAAAGGGTGACATTATCAGATGTCCTTGTTGTTCAGCTGTTCTGGGGGCGTTGGCATGGATGAAGCATCATTTTTTGATTGAAGGGCTAAGCCATCAATAAGTGACACCTTATTCATGCTCCTGCTACGGCCCCGGAATGGCTGAAGGATGACACCGTTTAATAATTCACCCATTCCTGTTATCATCGTGCCCTTCTGGCATGTTTTTTTGCCACGTCTGATAAGGCCCCAAGAGATATTTCACATCTATAATGATAACAGAGATGCTTTTGAATTTGGTAGTTATAACTGTTCTGTTCACATGCACCAAGCATCCCTATCAGAGTATCAAACTAGATACTCCCTACTGTTAACCCATTTACATCCCTACAGAGAGATTTCCTCAGAGATACAATCCTCAGCAAGGAAGCTTGTTACCTTCTAATGACCAATTACAAAAAAAAAGCAGGATAAATGTAAAATACTTAGAATCATAGAATCATAGAATTGCAGAGTTGGAAGAGACCACGAGGGCCATCCAGTCCAACCCCCTGCCATGCAGGAAATTACGATCAAAGCATCCCCGACAGATGGCCATCCAGCCTCTGTTTAAAGACCTCCAAGGAAGGAGACCCCACCACGCTCCGAGGGAGTGCGTTCCACTGCCGAACAGCTCTGACTGTCAAAAAGTTCCTCCTAATGTTGAGGTGGAATCTCTGTTCCTGGAGCTTGCATCCATTGCTCTGTGTTCCAATCTCTGGAGCAGCAGAAAACAAGCTTAGGTGAGGAAAATCACATGCTATGACAAATAGATGTCTTTTGCTATTTGACATCACACTTCTTGCAAAAAGAAGGTAAATTTGTGTTCAAGCTTGACTTTGAGGAGATTTTCAGACCTGTAAAACTTCCGTGAGTAAAAAATAGCGCGGCCGCTTCCAGTGCTGGCCGCAACAGTCACGGACGCCGCCGAGAGAGAAACGGCGTCGTCCGAAATTGACCCTTGCCGTGCAGCAGCCTCGATACTCTTCCGGAGGCTGCTTGCGTGGCAAACGGCGATTTTTACAGGTCTGAAAATCTCCTGAGCCATCCTCCCTTCCCACTGTTTATGTTCTTTGCTTTCACCTCATTTAATCTGCAATACATCCTCTTTTTCTTGAGTCTGTTTAAAGAAGGAAGGACATTCTTCTGGTTAAAGACAAAACATAACTGTCCCCTAATGTTTCAGAGACTGCTTCCTCTCCAGATCTTTGTGCTTCATGAGAGAAGGCCTCTGATGATAATAGAAACATTAGTGGATATTGCATATACACATAGCCATCTGTTGTGATTCTTTGATTACTTACCTCTTCCCCACTCTCAGAGTCATAGATGAGGGAGGCTGAAACTTAAAAAAGGGCAGTTCCTGGAAAATTGTAAAGGACATCCTCAGAATCCTCCCTCACCCTGGCAAGACAAAACACAGATAGTAATCTTTTAGGAGAAAAATTATCAGCAAACGTGGACTATCACTAGTGAAATGAGAGGATTTAATTTTTTTGGTCTATCGCCACTTGGCTTTTTCACCAACATTTGGGCACAAAATGGGTTTGGGAAACTTGTGGTCTTCCAGAGGTTGTTGAGATACATTTCCCATCACCCCCCACCATTGGATGTTCAGGCCAGGGCCAGGGCCAGGGCGGGCTCTACCAATTAGACAGAACAAAGCGGTTGCCTCAGGCAAAAGATTTTTCAGTGTCATGAAATGGCAGTTAATCAGTTATGTATTTAAGTTGGTTAAACTAGTTATTTGATTAGTTACTTAACTGGTGGTTATTATATTTTTCACTTCCAGGGATGGGGACAGGTGCTTGTGGGTGTCAGAAAAGAGTTCTTGGCTTGGATACTTTGCATTTTGACTGGGGCGTATAGGGAGCACCATTTGCTATTTTGCCTTAAGCAGCAAAATATCTTAGGATGGTTGATGTTATACACTGGCAGTGCCACCGTGGCTTGGGAGCCTGCTGGGTTGAGGGTGTGAAGTAAGCAGAAATAACCATGTAGCAGTTCTGGGCTGGAAGTAGGCTACTTATTGAAAATAGCAGATAGAAAAGCAAAATGGCTTTCTGGTTAACCAATATGGATAAGGCAAAAAGCAAGAGAAATCCACTAGCCCTTCAGAGCTTCACATGCTGAAAAGAAGGCACCACCCTAGATCTGCTCCCCCCTTACATGGGTTAAACTTTTACAAGCAGTATGAGGGAAAAACAAAACTCAGCTTTATTAGCAAGGGAAAACTTTTTCAGGCCAATTAGTCGGGCTAGGAGTTGCAAGATCCAAACATAGGCTGGGGAATGACACGCTGGCTCCCTTCTGCTGTGAATAGAAACCTCTCCTTGACCCATTCTATTCCAAATGAAAACAAGGCCTAGCATTTCTTTATCCAGCCTGAACCAATCTTTTGGGCTAGGCCTGCAAGCAGGGCCCAACTGTTGGTGATAAGATTGATGGGAGTTGCAGTTATTGCTGTTGTTTTTAATATAGAACCATCAATGAAATAAGAAATAAATAAATAAATAAATAATAGCACCACTGAGAGCCAGAGTGATAAAGTGATTTGAATGGTGGATTAGGACCCCAGGAGACAAGGGCTCAGATCCCCACTCAGTCATGGAAACCCACTGGGTGACCTTGGGCAAGTCACACTCTCTCAGACTAAGAGGCAGACAAGGGCAAGCCCCATCTGAACAAATCTTCCCAAGAAAACCGTATGAAAGGTCTGCCTTAAGGTTGCAATGAGTCATGAAATGACTTGAATGCCTACAGCAGCAACAACAGAGCACCATCAATGTACATGGCACTTTACAAAAGCAATGACCACATTAAAACAGATAGCCCTGCCAAAGGTGCACAATCAAATTCTTCTGAGATAGAGTTGCCTCAGTGCTCACTGCTTGGCTCTGGCTCTGTTCAGATGAAACCTGAAGTTGCCTGTAGAAGACATACTTTACCCAAATGGAAAGACAATTTGGTTCTTTCCCATCACTTCTTCTAAACCTTCTTTATGGCATCCTTGCTGAATTTAACATCGATAGAATTGTTTTTGGCATTTCATGGAAGAGGTGTGGTGTGTATTGTAGTATCATAGGTAGAACACAGTGGCATTGATGCATCATTTGGCTTGACATATGCCACAGGAATAAACTGCATGTGTGGCTGAAAATGCCAGAATTCAGTCATCCACCCCATTGGCATTTGTGTATGCGTGTATATGTGTACACAGCTTGATTGTCAGCTGCAAGACCTGAAATTACAGTTCTTGCCCCAGAAGCCTAGTTAATATTAGCTTCTGTGTTTTGAGTGTGGGCAAAAAAAGAAAAAAAAAGGGAGGGGGGAAGTAAAGGCCAAAAACAGGCAGAGAACAGATTGGGTATTGTTATGTGAATCACTAGTGTCTGTGGAAAGCCCATGCAAGATGGTTAATGGACTAATAGGACAATAGGATTAAAAAACAAACAAACCCAGAACCCAGAAAATTACTTTTAAAAAAATACAACTCCCCACCCCCACCTTTTCGTTACCATTATCATTAAGATTCATGTTTTTCAAGAGTAACTGAGGAGATTTTCAGATGTGATTTTCAGCAGGATATATTGCAAAACAGCTCCGTTGCTGCCGCATGGCAGGGGAGCTGTTTTGGATGAACCCTCCGTGGCACTTCCGTGACAGAATGGAGGAAACCGCGTTGTATTTCACTCACGGGCAACAATTGTAAATGAAATATGACGCAGTTTCCTCCATTCTGTCACGGAAGTGACGCGGAGGGTTTCGGCAGAGGGACGGCGTTGTCCGAAACAGCTCCCCTGCCGTGCAGCAGCAACGGAGCTGTTTTGCAATATATCCTGCCAAAAATCGCGTCTGAAAATCTCCTAAGAGTGACTATATTAGTTTCTTACTTCCTTTTAAAAATTGGAATCCCACAAGTTCCTGGCCTCTTGTAGGACCCAGTGGGCAAAAATTCATGTCCATGTACTGCAGTTCTTTGTAGATATAGAAGTTCATTTAGATACATGGTCAAGATAAATGAACAATAGACAGACATGAGGTTGCTGGAGGCAGGGCTAGAATTTGGAGAAGTTAATTTTTGGACCACAGTTCCAAGAACCGCCATCACCATAGCCGGGAGAGAGGGTCTTGTTATTTTTTTTCCATTTTCTGGGCTTGCATGTGTACTGTGTTCCCCTTTCAGTTTAACTCTGCACAAGGATTTTTTTTTTTTTAAAAAAAAAATCTGATAAGAACATACCATCCACCTATCCCTATTTCTCCTCTTCTCCTTTGTCCTTAGCTTACTTCAGTTGCTGCAAACTGAATTCAACATGCAAAGTTAGTTTGTACACCATAACTTCAGCATGGGGGAGGGAATAGGAGGGGCAGAATCTTGCCTTTCTTTGGAGACTCAGGCAAAAGCAAACTGCTGCAGCCTCTCCTAGCTTGTGTGTTCTTCCAAATTCGTATGTTTTGCCATCTTGACCACACTGGTATTGCTTGGCCACATGGGTCCCAGTTTTCATCTGTGAAATGTTGGAAGGAATGGAAGAATTTTAATTTATTTGTAAATATAGTGTTTATGCTTGCTGTAGGGGACCTCACTTAATTGTCTCTCTGTTTCTGTGCATTCATATTTTACTACTATTTTGTTAAAGATACATATATTTTACTATTTTTATATTGTCATGTGCCTCATCGCTTCACTCTGTACCAAAACGTGTGGGGAAAATTAAAGAAACCAAGTTGCAATCCTACACACACTTACTAAGTGCCATTGAACTCAGTGCTGCATACTTCCAAATGAGCATGAATAAGATCACATTGCTTGCACCCCAAAGACCACGGTGGACTTTATCAGATGGGGTTGTAATTGCAGAACTACAGTACTCTCTGGCTTTCCTTCGCAAAGAAGATTCAGGAAGGACTCATCCTGCGCTTTCTGCAAGCACGCTGATGACTAAAAAGGCCAATCCGAGATAAACAAGTCTGGTTGCAGAAAGCACAGCAGAAGGTCTCCTTGGGTGATGGTTCTGGGTTGTGATTCTTTCTGCATTGTCGTTTCTCTTCAAGACTTGTTTGGCGTGAGTTCTCAAATAAGGCTGCAGCATTGTGGATAGTGCGTCTCCATGCCTCCCAATGTGGGGCCAGGGCGGACCACAGTTCGTGATCAATTTGGCTGAGCCTAAGATGTTGTTTCAGGGAGTCTTTGTATCGCTTTTTTGGAGCGCCTCTCTTATGCTGACCTGTGGCGAGTTCACCGTAGAGTAGTATTTTTGGGAGGCAATGGTCCTCCATCCTAGAAACGTGCCCTGCCCAGCGCAGCTGTGTTCTCAATATCATGTCTTCAATGCTGGTGATCCCTGCTTGCTCAAGGACAGCAACATTCATCACATAGTCAGTCCAGTATACATTTAGGATTGTGCATAGACAATGAAAGCATTCGAGGAGTCATAGGTGGTAACAATAGGTGACCCATGTTCCAGATCCATAAAGGAGATTAGACAGTACAATGGCTCTATACACACTGATTTTTGTGCTTTGCCTCAGGTGTTTATTGCTCCAGACCTGTACCGCAAATGGATTCCCATTATCGCACATCATTGTCCTCCTGTGGTCAACGTGTGCTCCATCCATTAATGTCTAGTCACTTTTTATTAATGGGAAAATCTATCAATAGCCCTCAATATCACTCTTTTTGTGGTATTGATGAGTGTGTGAAATCATGTCCCACTGTAATCATGTGATTACAGTGTGAATGGGCAATCCCCCCCCTTTCCCAACAAGAATACAGGATGCACAGGACACTGTTTTAATGAACTATCACCTTTTCTTCATACATTCTTACTTTGTTTAAGTGTTTATTTGTTATTTCCCCCCATTGTTTATGTGTTTCTTGTGTGTTTAAACAAAGTTGAGTCTTCTTGCAAGAACCGGGAATCCTGGTGGTGCAGTGGTTAAATGCCGGTACTGCGGCCACAACATTGTGAGTTTGATTCTACAGGGCTCCAAGGTTGACTCAGCCTTCCATCCTTCTGTAGGTTGGTAAAATGAGTATCCAGCTTGTTGGGGGCAATTAGCTAACACACCTTGGAAATAGCTTAGGGAGTGCTTTGCACTAATAAGTGGTATAGAAATATAAATGTTATTGCTATAACAGCCAAAATCTCGCCCATACAAAATCACAGAAATAAAATTCCACACTTAAACTGCTAGTTGTGATTGAGTGATGATTGTGCAGTGGTAGAATCATGCGATTACCACACAGCATCTTGTGATTATGGTGATGTGTAATAATTACTATAATCATGCTACTATGTTTCTGTTTTCCTCAATAGTGGAATTATGGTGTTTTTAGATGCTAGTCTGATAAAGTCCTCTGTCACATATATGTAATTAAGTAATGTCTCCTGGCCTGCCTACCCATTCCTTAATAGCCAGCAGCCACATCAGACAAAGGTCGTCTGTTCAGCTGCTGATCTAGGCACGAGGAAGCTGATGTCTCAACCCTTGTTGAGACTGCAACAAGGAATTATGATCGAGGTCCTGCTTCTGATTGTTGCAACTTCACTTACTGCTGGTAGAAAGGGATTGGAAACATCATCCACTTATGCCCTGATCGGCAGCTGAGCAGATCCCCTTTACCCAATCTAGCTGCTGGCTGGGTGTGTATGGCATTTATGTAGACTTACAGAGAGAACCAGTGTGCTGTAGTGGTTTGAGTGTTGGACTATGACTCTAGAGACCAGGGTTTGAACCCTCACTCAGCCATGGAAACCTACTGGGTAATCTTAGGCAAGTCACACTCTCTTAGCCTAGTGGATGGCAAAGGCAATCCCCCCATGGAACAAATCATGCCAAGAAAAACCCATGATAGATTTGCCTTAGTGTCACCATAAATCAGAAATGGCTTGATGGCAAACAACAACAGCAACAGCAGCAGCAACAGTAAGACTACACAGCATTTCTTGAATACAGAGTGATTATAGATATGCAACTCTAGGGAGGCATCTACACTGTAGAAATAATGCAGTTTGACATCATTTTAACTGCCATGGCTCCATCTTACAGAATCTTGGGATTTGTAGTATTGTGAGGCAACAACATGCTTTGGCAGAGAAGGCTAAAGACTTTGTAAAACTACAAATCCCAGAATCCCATAGAATGGAACATCAGCACTTAAAGTGATGTTAAACTGCATTGTTTCTTCAGTGTAGATGCACCCTAGGTTACAAAATCATAGGTGCAATACTTAATGTCAGCCTATCAGAAATAACATTGCAGTTTTTTAAAACTGGTAAAACCTTGGTTTGCTTTAATTCAAAGTCTAGATTCCTTTAACATTTTCATGGCTTGTCACTCTGTCCCACTACAATGCTGTCCCGTTTTCTCTCCCAGTTTGTATTTTTTTCCTGTTCCACATGGTGGCACTCTTACTATGACTATACTAGTCCTCCTTAATCCAATATTTATTTTTAGTGAGTAATTTATTTATCAGCCAGTTATTTTAATCTAATGTTGGTCATATTTGTCACTGCTGACTATCAGCATGCCTCAGTATTAGAAACCAGTGCATCTTTTGAAGGAAATTAGCTAGCTGAAGCAGATCTTGGAGGCATTTGCTTGGTGGTTACAGGGAAAAAAATAAATAAAGTGGATTGCATTGCTTTTAAAGAAAGTACTGCAGCGAGCAATTTAAAGAGACTGGTCACGGCAGTCCCTCAACGTTACTGAGAGCAGAAATAACTATACCAGAAGTATTATAAAGAGAAATCTTTAATAAAAAAAATCTTAAATTCATGCAGTATGTTTTAAGGCAGCAAAACTTTTAATCATAGAACTATATATTTAAAACAGCATTGATTTATTTGGTTTATATCCTGCCTTCCTTCTATAGTGGGATTGAAAGTGGCTTACAATATACTGTATGTTAAAACAAAACACTTTAGTTAAAACAATACATGGTACACAAGTTAAAACAGCATTAAACAAACAATCCAATTAAAACATTATTTTAAAAACATTAATTAAAAAAGAATGAAACACATATTAAGAAGCACACCCATTGCACATACTTCCAAAATGAGGCTCGAAGTAGCTTACACTATAGGTTACACTATAGGTAACTATAGGTGACAACAACATGGCTAAAACAATATGAGGTACAGGTTGAGTCTCCCTTATATGGAATTTCAAAACTTGAAATATTCCAAAATACAAAATAGTCCACATGGGTGGCTGAGATAGTGACACTTTTGCTTTCTGATGGCTCAGTGTACACAGACTTTGTTTCATGCACAAAATTATTAAAAAATATTGTGTATAAAATTAACTTCAGGCTATGTGTATAAGGTATATATGAAACATAAATGAATTTCAGTTTAGATTTGGGTCCCATCTCCATAATATTTCATTATATATATGCAAGTTTTCCAAAATCCAAAATACCTCTGGTCCCCAAAATGTTGGAAAAGGGAGACTCAACCTGTATAAAAGTTTAAAAAGCATTAAATCATCCAATTAAAGTATTACTTTATGACATTAATTTAAAACATTTAAAAACACACAATGCACTGACATGTTATAACCAGCACACCCATAGCCAAGAATGGCCAAGGAGGGAGAGACAGAAAGTCAGGCAGAGCTCCATCTTGCCTGGGCGCAGAAGCAGAACAGCCCTCCCTCCATCCCAGCTGCCATTGCCCTGGCCAAGGAGGGAGAGAAGAGAATGCTAGACTTAATCCCTTCCCCTACTGCCACCCCCTTTCCTTTTGTATCATGTCTTCATTAGATTGTAAGCTTGCGGGCAGGGAACTGTTTTGTTGTTCTTTGTCTTGTAAAGCACCACATACATTGATGGCGCTATAGAAATAAATATAACAAAAACAATAACATCCTTCTACTTCAACCAGATAGATACCTGTTTAAATAGGGAAGGCTTTGCCAGTGAAAAAAGAGCAGAGAGGGTGCTAACTGAGATTCTAGGGTACTAGGAGCAGCCACTGAGAGGGCTTCCTCCCGTGTCCTCACCAAATGAGCCAGGGATGGTGGTGGGAAGGAGAGGAAGCCTTCCCCCAAAGATCATTAGACTGGAGCAGGCTCATATGGGGGAGATACAGGCCTTCAGATAGCGTGGACCTAAAGATAGCCAATAAATGCATGGGAAAGGACTCTTAGGACCACAGATGTGTCATTGTTCATTTTTCTCTTTGTAATATGTGGGGTCAAAGACAGTGTGGTACAGCAGTTTGAGTGTTAGACTAGGACACTGGGAGATCAGGGATTGAATCCCTGCTCAGCAAGTCATCCTCTCTTAGCCTCAGAGGAAGGCAATGACAACCCCCCCTTTGAACAAATCTTGCCAAGAAAACCCTATGGTGATATGGTGACCCTAAGGTGGACCTAAGGAGATTATCAAATGCAGCAAAAACCATGTCAAAAGATTGCTACAAGAACAGGAAGGGGCGAGATTATCAGATTATGTCATCCTCCAGCGTAATGGGGGTGTAGCACACCTGTGAGTAAGGTGTCACTTTCTATTGGTGGCTTGTCCCCATAAATAGAAATGGAAAGCTTCGTCCATGGGAGTGCTACACCCCCAGAATGGCAGAAGGATGTGGTGTCTGGTAATGTCTCCCTTTCTGTTCTTGTAGTGATCTTCTGTTACAGTTGGAAATGTGATTTTTGGTGCGGTCCCCCATGTCTGATAATCTCCTAAATCAGAAATTACTTGAACACAAACAACAAGTGGGACTCCAGAGCTGTATTTATCATTGGTGTCTCAGACAGCAGATCCTGAGTCAACATAGCTGTAGACACATCTGAATCTACCATGTGACATGTCCTTTGTCTCCAGCTAGGCTGCTGTCTCTTTGCCAGTGTTGAATCAAAGTCCTGCTGGTAGTCTGGTCACCTCTTGTACATGCAATGACAGGGAGATGCCATCTTATCCTTTGCCACAACCAGCAAAATATCTTCGGTGGGCCTTGGCAACCATCATAGGGATTGCTGGCCTTGCAGCAAGAATATCTGGGCCCAAAGACTCCTCCGGGTCTGTTGGGAAGGGCGCATCTTGCCTTCCTCCAGTAGAAAGGCTCCTCCAGGCCTTGGAGCTTGACAAACAGGAGCTCCACTAAGAGGCAAAGCCAATGGAATGTATAGAGGGCGAGACCCAGGGCTGGTTTACACAGCAGATTTATTGTGGCAACTTGCGCTTTAATTCTTTTCCGCAGCTGTGCCAGTCAGGTTTTTTTTCCTAATTATGTCACTTTTAAGTTCAGACTTGAATAAGTGTGGGGGGCGTGGCCTCCCCAGCAGACAAAGGCTGTATGGGGAAGGGCATAGACCAGAAATAGCAGGGGGGAAGATCAAATTAGTGGCTCTGTCTCTGTCTATCTGCCTGTAAATGAACTCACTCCGTAAAGCAGAGGGAGAGTAATCTTCTCTGCTAAAAGACTTTGCTGCCATGCCATGGATCACAAGTTTTTCCAGCCTCCCCCCTCCCTCCCCCGTCTCTCTCGCTCCTGCTCTCTCTCTCTCCCCCTCCCTCCCCCAAGCAGAGAGAGAGAGAGAAAGGGGGGGGGGAAATAGCAGTTCAGCTTGCTTACAGCCCTTCGTGAAATGGTTTCTCTCCCTCCCCCATGCACAGGAAAAAAGTTGACGAATTGAGCTTTTACATATTTGCAAAACAGCAGAGAGAATGAGAAGGAATGCTCCCTGAATGAAAATTGTTGGGAATCCTTTTTGTTTGCAAACTGGCTTGCAAAATAGCAGACAGGATTTTTGCAAGTTTCCTCTCTAATGGCTACTGTTTTTGCCTCCCTCCCTGCCCCTCTTTTAAGCCCACCCCTGCATCATCAACCAATCACAATGCAGCTGTGCTTTAACCCTTAGTGGAATGCTAGTTCACACTGCCAATGATGCACTACATTGCAAATATACCGGCAAAAATAGCAACATCCCCTGGCATGCTATATTTGGGTGATTTACCTTCCCCCCTTCTGAATGAGGCGATGCTGTGCTGCGGTCCGTGGGAACTATGACCTATCTTAGTGGTATATTTAGAGGAATATTTGCCCATGTAAACGACCCCCCCCCAGTGTTTTGTTTCAGGGCCCACTTAAGACTACTGAATATGGATGGTGGGAGCTGCTGCAATAATCTGCAACAGCTGTGGTATATTTGCATTCTTGCATTCAGAGGATATGGGAAGTTATACCTGCAGCAAGTGCAAGTTAGTGGCCCTATTGGAAGAGAAGGTCCAGCAACTTGAGACCCATGTATCTACTCTTCAGCATATTAGGAAGCATGAGGTTTTCTTAGATAGAGAGAGGAGACTGTCTTTTTTGATTCACGTTTACCACCATGTCCCACAGGACCATAATGGAAGAACAGCTGTTGAAAGGCATTATGTAATAAGACAAGGCGGGCAATGCTATTATCAGCTGTACCGCCACTTCTTTTCCCTGATGCGATAAGCCTCTAATTTTCTGAGTAGTCTTCAGTAGCAATCCATTGTAATAGACCCAGTTAGATTGTTAGTAAAGTATGGACAATAGTGACTCACTTCTTTAGCAACAAGAAATGGCAGCATGCTAAAGACTAACACATACTACAATAAATGTGTTAGACTTTAGGTGCCATAAGATACTTTGTTGTTTTTGCTGTAACAGATGAAGATGGCTAATTCTTCGGAAATAACTTCTGTAGCTGTGTGGGCCAGGTGCCTTCTGATTCATTGCTACCTGTGTTCTTCAGCATTGCTGCATTGTGAGGTTCAATTGGGAAGCTGAATTGGAAATGACAACGTATTATTGTTACTGTTTTTTTTTTTTTGAGAGAGAGAGACACTGACACTTCAAAATTGGAACAGAAACCCAGAAGATCAGAATTACCATGACAAGAAAGAGGTGTCAAATTGAAAATGTCAGACCAAATAACTATTGATGTATTCAATCAAAACAATATTTCCACCTTGCTTAAAATATCCTCAGAGTTTTTTTTTTTACCAAGTCAGTTGTCCTAATTAGAATACATGCATGTGCACACTCTTTCCCTGCCAAGACAGATAGACTAGAGCTTTGAGTGGGCCTATTTGTAGGCTGCAAACCATATAGGGGAAATTAAAAAGATGTGAATTTGTCCTCTGTGCATCAGCTGGCAGACTTCTTATTGGAGATGATACCTGAGAACTAGAACAAGCATAGAAATGGCTGTGCTCATCTTAATATGCTCCTCTCTGTCCAAAACATTGTCACAGCCTTTCAACTTACCAGGGGCTGAGTGAGCGAATTCTTCTTGTCTTGACCTCCTTTACAACTTCTGGTGAGTCAGTTCTTAGGGAATTCAACCAAGAACTTCTAGACTTAAATCAAGGACATAGCTTGGGGAACCACCTGGGGAAAAGCATTTTCCAGCTTCAGAATTGCCTACTGATAAGGGTGCCATATTCTACCTGGAGGAAGCTCCTCAGATGAATGGGAAGAGGAGTGAAAAGATGGATTGGCAGGGGATTCATCCCTGTTGGAGGTAGAGGAGGCTGGCAGTTTTGTCATGGCACTGACAGAGGCAGACCCCATCCCATCCCATTCTATCCTAGGCAGTAGCTGCAGATTGGAAGGAGAAGGCAGAGGCATTTCACCCTATCAAGTAACATAAGTTAAAGCATGGGGAGCAAAAGGTCAGGCAATGTCCTGCTCCACTTTAAATACAAGATTCTGAACTGATGAGGCCAGATGGGCTGATTAATTGCTCATTATAACCTAGCTCAACCCAATCCTTTTTGTTGCTGCAGATGACAGCCCCCAAACACCAGTGCACCCCTGTCTGACATGTTTGGCTTCATGAATCTCTGGCCTTCAGCATGTTCCTTCACACTAATCTTTCTGACAACTCCTTTCTTAGTTTTGGACATGGTATAGGAGTGATTTTTCCCCCTTCTGAACCTTGGACTGCTTCAATCCCATTTCTGCTTGTAACCCCTGGAACTGGCCTGGTTTTCATCTGCCAGTTTCTGTAGACTGTACATGTGCTCATCTGGGTCCTTGTCAGCCATAAACAGGACAAAGGGAAGGGAAACAGAGCTTTGGAAAACTCACCTTATGTTTGGTAAGAATTATGAAATCTTCCAAATAGTCATGTCTGAAAAAAATACTAGAAGCTTGGCATTTCTTGGCCCTTACTTACCCTCGTTTGGTAGATTTTACATATCATCAATGTTAATAGCTCTGAGACTGAGCATGTAAATGATAATGAACAAAAATGTACACAAATGTGTATTTTCAGAAATGTTCCAACCTAAAGACTTTTCTAGCAGCTGGTAAAACATCCTTTGTACTTTCCTTTCAGAGTCTAATAGTCACCGAGCCATAAACAGAGGCTATGTTTGTCAACTGTTTTGGTTGTACCAGGACTGGCATCACCATGATACTTCCAACAGTTACTGTGCTTTATGTTTATTTAACTCTTCCATTGGCTCTGCACACCCACCTAGCCTAGACATTGGGTCTTTCCACATAATGACTATTTTCTTACTACAAAAAAGGAGGTACCCTGGCATCTGCCTGTCCTGGTTTAATCTAAGGTTAACTCCCCCATTTTTATTTATTTATTTATTGGCTTTATAGCCTGTCTTTTTCCTGGGGAGGGATCCAAGGTGGTCTTTCATAGAATCATAGAATCATAGAATTGCAGAGTCGGAAGAGACCACGAGGGCCATCCAGTCCAACCCCCCTGCCACGCAGGAAATCTTGATCAAAGCATCCCCGACAGATGGCCATCCAGCCTCTGCTTAAAGACCTCCAAGGAAGGTCTAATCTTTAACTAAGATTAAGTTACAATTTTATTTTATAAACATTTTAAACAATTAAATTACATTGTTACTGAGTAACATGGTTAGAAATGCATTTAAAATATAACTACTAACAATAATACAGCATGGCACACCACTTCACACACCACTGCTACATAATTTAAAATTCAAAGGTTTGCCTGAATAAAATGGTCTTCACCTGCTGGTGGAAAGAGAGAAGGGAGGGAGCCAACTGGACCTCTGATGGCAGGGAGTTCTACAGTTGTCAGGATCAGTCCCCCAAAGTGACCTTCTCCTGCCAAAATGATTAAAAGCACTGTGTGCTTCCGTTTCTGTAAGACTGTTTTGATGTTTTGCATTCTTTTGAATTGTAACAAGTTGGTGTTCTATGAGGAGACAAGGGAGGAGGGTATGTCTCTGGAAATTGACTGAATGGCCTTGTACCTGCAGAGACCTGTGTGGAATGGAAGGTGGACCCCCACCTCTGGTGTGAAGGGGGAGTGAGGATGATGGATGTCCAATGATGGTATAGCCCACCAGATTTTGTTGATTGTAAATACTTTTTATGTTATTGCTTTACCAATAGCTTTCATTCAAAGCAAGAATTTTGTATAGTTCGCTCTTCAGATTTCTGTAGCAATAAAGCTTACTGTTTTAACTCTGAAGCTTCAGGTTACTAAGGACTTTATCAGACTAGCATCTAAAAATGTAATTCCACTATTGAGGAAAGCAGAAACATAGTGGCATTATTATACTTATTATCACACATCGTCATAATCACATGATACTACTGCAACAGAATTATTGCATGATCACCACTAGCACTTTAAGAACAGGATTGTCCTTCTGTTATTTTGCATGGATAAGATTTCAGTGGGTTTTGTGAGAAGATGCAACTTCAGTTAAAAACACCAAACCCCCCTTAATTTATAAACTAAATCAACACACAAATATTCAGGCTCGGCCAAATTGATCACCAACAATGGTCCGCCCTGGCCTCACATCGGGAGGCATGGAGACGCACTATCCACAATGCTGCAGCCAATTTGAGAACTCATTTGAGAACTCACGCCGAACAAGTCTTGACGAGAAATGACAACACAGAAAGAATCACAACCCAGAAACATCACCCAAGGAGACCTTCTGCTGTGCTTTCTGCAACCGGACTTGTTTATCTCGGATTGGCCTTTTTAGTCATCAGCGCGCTTGCAGAAAGTGCGGGATGAGTCCTTCCTGAATCTTCTTTTGTGAAGAAAAGCCAGAGAGAGAGAGAGAGATTTAAAGAAATCTAAAAATGCAAAGAAAATGGGACAGTTCACTAAAAGAGCATCCTGTAGATCATTTTCATGTTCTCACCTGGAGGTTTTCTTGCTGGGAACAGGGAGACAGGTAAGATGACTGCCCATTCATGCTGTAATCTTGTAATTGCAGTGGGATGTGTTTTTGCACGCCTTTCAATACAGTGAAAATAGTGATATTGAGAGCTATTGACAGCTTGCCCCATCAATTAAAAGGGATGCGTTATTGACAGCTGGAGCACACAGTAACCATGGGAGGACAGTGACTTCATGGGATAGCAAGGAACCTGTTTGTGCTATCATGATGTTGTAATTGTGCAATTAGAGTTTCATTTGATAAAGTCCTTAGTCTGAAGAAGCTAGTACACAACAGCAGTCCAGACGCAACCATAGAGAAGGCTCTCTCCTATGTCTTCACCAAATGTGTCTGTCAGGGTGATGGGACTGAGAGAAAGCCCTCCCCTGCCTATCAAAAACTTTGGGACATTTTTAACCAATTTTCATTTAGCGTTTGTATGCTACTTTTCCAGCATTTATTCAACCTCCCCCCCCCCCGCAACTTACTTTTTGTGTATGTGTGCAAAAATGTCAATTGTATAAAATAGTTAAAATAAGAATTAAATATGTGGCAAGAATTTTAAATACACAACACTTGGTCCCTGCAAAATCTTATAGAAGGAGCTGGGTGAAAAAAGAAGTTTCTAGGTCCAATCCTATATGAAAAGAAGGAAGAACAATTCCTCTGGTCTAAACAAAGATCAGGGCCATGGCTGTAAGGGCCTTGTTTCTAATGGCAGATAGTTTGTATCATACACTTGATGATTATCGCTGAAGCAAGGGTAGGTTTGCCAATGGAGCTGGCATTCTCCTTGTGACTTCACGTGTGTTACAGCTTCACCCATGCCAGTGGAACAATTTGTTACTGTCCCAAAGGTTTTGGTGGGTAGTTGATGTGAAAACACACTAAAGCCAGATAGTCTGAATGGCTTCCTGTGATTGCTTTTCAAGCAGGTGTGCTTGCTGGTCTCTCTGATTACCAAGGTTTCTGACAGCATTTGATGATTCTGACCTTTAAATAAAAAAAGGAGAAAGAAATGGGCTTATACAATATTTCCATAGCCAGATGTGATTCTCATTGGATAAGAGAGGGCACATGGGCAACCTAACATGTTGTCAATTAGGGCCAGTGTTGAACATTTATGAAATGTAGACTTTCACTATGCAAAATTCCATTATGAAAAATATCTGCTTAGAATATCTGCATATATAAAATATCTGCATTGCTTTGGATATAAATGTTGCATGCATTTTATTGTTTTCAGCACTACCACACTGTATCTTTCATACCATATCTTGTTTTTATTGGAATGTTTTATCTTTTCTATGCCTGGGGTTGCCAGGTCCAGATTTTCAGGGCCAAAATCAGGTGGGATGGTCTGTGATGATGTCACAGGAATGGGCCCTGATAGGTTAATTAACATACCACCCAACATTTCACAAATGAAAATTGTTTGGCTGAGGAACAACAGGATGTGATCAAAAGGGTGTGGCCAGGCAACAAGAATGCAAAAGTTATTGATGAGGAAGACAGCTTTAAAAAAGCTGTCAAGACGGATCTTTTCTGGCAGGCCTTTCCTGAATAATTATCCCGGCCCAAGACTCAGCTGTCCTTTCTAGGCTGTGATTGTATGTTTTAATTTTGTCTTCTAATTTATATATATTTTTAATTATTGTCTGTTTTTAATCAATCATAATTTAATATTATTTTAAGGGGTGGGCGGGCTAGGGTATTGTGATTATGGAGTTTTTATATTGTAAGCTGCCCCGATTGCGTTGCAGAGGGGCGGGATATAAATAAAATTTTATTATTATTATTTATTATAAGAACACAAAAAACTATTCATGTAGTGGAATGTGGGTATTGAGTTTAAGAAAGCCTGATAAACAACAACAAAAAGGCCCTGCTGTGAAAGACAAAGTTCTGTACTATCCTCTCCCTCCTGCTCAGTTACTTGAGTGCATACAAATTACTTTTCCATTTTCAGTTCAGTTTTCAGTAACTAATGTAAACTAGGAACAAAGTGAGAGGAGAGAGAAAACAGGACATTTAAAAAGCAACTGAGAAAGTGGGGTGACAGAAGATTAACCAAGGCCGTTCCTGCCAAACCTGGACATTTGGAGGGTATGCATTCAATGAGTTAGATTAAGTGTTAACTGACACCTAGCAAACAGGAAAATAACAAACAAAATTTTTAACAGCTTTGTTATGCATGCCCTTAGCAAGCATTACATTTCAGAGCACATGGGAGATGTAGGAGATTATCAGACGTGGTGAAACGCGGCAAGAAACCATGTCCCAAACCACATCAGAAGAATGGGACAAGAACAGAAAGGGCAACATTATCAGACGCTCATGTCCTCAGCCGTTCCTGGGACATAGCACCGCCACAGATGAGGCTTCACTTTTTTATTGATGGGGGCTAAGCCACCAATAAAAAGGGATGCCTTATGCATGCCCACACTATGCCCCCAGAATGTTGAAGTATGTTGTTGTCTGATAATGGCTCCCATTTCTGTTCCCAGCACAATCTTCTGATGCGGTTTTTGCTGCGTCTGATAATCTCTGTAGTCCAGCAAATATCAATGCATACATGCACACAAGCAATTAAATATTTGTATAGTAAAAAATCCATAGCACATTGTGTGACTGCAAGCAAAATACATGCTGTAGTTTTATGCTTACAAAATCCATAACAACTGTGTGATTTCAAGTAAAATCAGAGGTGGAAACCAACTAATTAACACCAAGTAAGTTATAAATTTTGTTGGAAATTTGCTAACAAAAAGGGGCAACCTCAGTCATCAGAAAACCAAGGGGTTGTCTAAATGGTGGAAATCTCTCTCTATGGCTTTTCTTCACAAAGATTCAGGAAGGACTCATCCCGCGCTTTCTGCCAGCGCGCTGATGACTAAAAAGGCTGATCCAAGATAAACAAGTCTGGTTGCAGAGAGCACAGCAGAAGGTCTCCTTGGGTGATGTTTCCGGGTTGTGATTCTTTCTGCGTTGTCGTTTCTCTTCAAGGCTTGTTCGGCATGAGTTCTCAAATGAGTTCTCAAATCGGCTGCAGCACTGTGGATAGTGCATCTCCATGCCTCCCGATGTGAGGCCAGGGCGGACCATTGTTGGTGATCAATTTGAAAATACTCCTCATAGAATTTGAGGAGAATACAATTTGTCTAAATGGGATCCCGCAGCAATCCACAGTATTTGGAAGAAGGGGGGGCAAAAGTCACAAAAGTCTTTGTGACTTTTCCCAAAGTTTCAAAAAAGCTCTGCAGGGAATGCACATTCCCGCTCATTGGGGTAAGAAATTTGCTTTCAATCACATTCCTTATATGAGCAAAAGTGGAAATCTGATTGATTGGATATGTGCAGGGTGTGGAGCTTGCTAACAATTCAAGGTCCTAGAACTGCCATGTTGGATTTTCACCTCAGCGATTGTGTATTGAGGTGACAAATTTATTTTTAAAATTTATTTTGGTGGAATATTGTACTTTCACACCTTAAACATGTTTTTTTAAAAAAAGAATGCTGTTTGGTGGCAGCAACTTGTGACAATAAGAACATGAGTAATTCACTTGCTCCCACCATCTTGTTTCACAGGCATGCCTGTGGGAACAGTAAAAGTGGATAGCTTCTCATGCCTGCGATTTTGTCAACCCCCCCCCCACAAAAACATTATGGCAAATCAAAGCTGCCTCAAATTGGCATTAGTGTGCATCAATCCACATTCCCCCTTGTATAGACAGGCCCACTAGTTAATAAAATTAGTGGCAGAACCCTGTTGTGTATCTGTGATTCACAGATCCATGGGACCTCCTATTCCCCCCCAACACCTTTACCATAGGAATCGTATCAGCATACCTTATACCCTCTCTAATCTTCTCCCCCCCCTACTCATGTTTAATTTCAGGAATCTTATAAGCAGTAACTGTCCCCCCTCTTCACTATAAGAATCTTAGCAGCACTGGTTCAGAGATCAATCTCCTGCTTTGCTGTGCTAGGCTGTTTTTGCTTCTAGGAAAAACCCCTTCGGAAATGTGACTTGAAAATGGACACTCAGCTTGGTCAATAACAAAAAGCCATCAGTCAAATTCTGAAGTGTTAACCATGATTCACCTATAAATTATAGTACACTCACTTTTCTTGTTTCTAGGAACACTCTTGTTTATGATTTTTAACTTTTTGACTGGAAACTGAGCACTACAGTTTGGATGCCAACCAAAGACACTAAAATGTTTTTGAGGCATTTACCATTATTTCCTGATGAGTTATAGTGGGTCCTGCTTTTTTTTTTTTTTTTTTTTGGCCTCTAGCAAGCCTATCTTTTTGAATTTTGACTTGAAACACAACACTGCAACTTGGACAGCCACCAAAGCACTCTGACAAATGTGAGTTAGGGCTGCCACAGACAGATGTACTGACTATTATTTTTATGGATAAGACAGGAAGTTATGAACTGAAAAACTGTAATATGCTTATTTGGTGTAAAATAAAAATATGGTTGGAATGTTGCACTGTGACTTGGGAATAGCAAGATTTAAATCCCTACAGAGCTGTGAAACCCACTGAGTGATCTTTGGCCGGTTACTATTCCTCAGCTTGATCTAGCTTATAGGGCTGTTCTGAAGATAAAAGGGGAAGCAGAGCTCTCTGTTCTACCTTAAGATCATCAGAAGAAAAGCAAGATTTTAATTGCCAATAATAGTAAATATATACTTTTCTGCAAAGGATTTTTTCCCCACAAAGCAATTTACAGAGGATTTCAAACCAACAATATTTGCAAATATTGTCCACTGCCAAATAGGAATTTAAAAAAAATCTATTTAGATCTCTGCCACACATGCATATTTGGACTTTTTCGGATGTCTTAAATGTAACGGAAGCAGCCTCGCCACGTTGTGAGGCTGCTGCGCTGCAGGGCGTCCCTTTCGCATGACACCTGTCCCTGCCAGTACCGTTGCGGTACCGCAGGGACATTTGAGTGTTATATTTCAGCGATTTTTACTCACGATCAACTTTCGTGAGTAAAAATCGCCGAAATATAACACTCAAATGTCCCTGCAGTACCGCAACAGGAACGGCAGGGACGGGCATCGTGCGAAAGGGATGCCCTGCAGCGCAGCAGCCTTGCAATGTGGCGAGGCTGCTTCCGTTACATTCAAGACGTCCGAAAAAGTCATCTAATTATTAAACTCGCTATCATGCATTTTAATGAACACAAATCACTAGAGGTATCTTTATTTTGGTTTGTGATACGTTGATAGTGTAAACTTAATATGCTTTAGTTGATTCGACAGTTAAAGTATTTTTTAAAAATCAAGTAGTAAGGGCAGCTTAGAAGAGATGGTCTTCTTTGCACCCAGGTGATCCTCCTGTATGCTCTAGACCAGTGGCTTTTAACCTTTTCTTCACCAGGGACCCCCTTTAAATATAATTTGTTGCTGCAGCAGACCCGCAAGACAACTGAATATTAAAAACCCTAATAATATTAGAAGTATCTGATAATAATAATACAATTGCATCCTCCATTAATCCTTCCCTCAGAGGCACTGGAAGGGGAGGAAAGACTTTTCTCCTGCTTCTTCCTGCAAGTTTCTGGCTGGAGGGGATTGAATGGCAATGTACAGGCCAAGCCAGCCAGCCTTTGCCTTGGCTCCTGTCACATGACCATGTCACTGCAGGCAGGAAGTGGGCCGAGCAGCCTTCAAGCCTTTGCAGATACCCTGTGAGCATATTGCTGACCCTGGAGGTCCCTGGACTAAGAACCACTGCTTTAGACACATGTGAAATTTTGAAGCCATTAACCCTGGGACTTTTGATGGAATCCATGTAAAGAATTACTAAGCTAAAGAAGGGTAAGGGTAAGGAGATGGGATTTTGATGAGGTGGCTAAGAAATGGGGTCTTCAAATACTTGTGGAGCTGTTTCCTTCTTTCCAAAGCTCAAAAGAGGTCCAGGGGTGGGAAGAGCAGTACAATTACGGCTGGGATTTTTCACTTTCTATTTGCTTTTAGTATTATAAAGTGGGCTAAATCTTAATATATAATCCTCTTGAGTATGTTGCCATTTCCAGTGTGCTGATTGGCCACTTAGGAAACTTATCAACTAATCAAAGCTCTCTGTTGGGCAGCTAATCAGCACACTGGGGGCAGGGACATGTGGATGTTTCAGTCCATTCTAAACATGGTGGTGGCAAAGGGGCTCACTGTTGTTGCATGCATGGTGGGTGTGGGTGTGGGTGTGAGTAGCATGGGCATGAGAAGGTACACGTTTGGCGGTGTTAAGTTAAATTAATTACCTTCTTCCAATACAAATGTAATTGAGTTAAGTATTTCACCTCAATATAGTATCCCTTTCTCTCTAACTTTTCCATCTCTTAGTAAAATGTGTGCTGAATTTATTTACGGTAAGTATCTAGATTACTGTATACAACTGAACAAGCAATGACAGAGGAAACCAAATAGGAAACTAGATAAGTCTTGATTTGGGCAATGTGTTTCCAGTATGAATGGAAATGGAAAAAAAATCAAAATTTATTTGGTAGATTTTACATATTATTAATGTTAATAGCTCTGAGACTGAGCATGTAAATGATAACGTACAAACATGTACACAAATGTGTATGTTCAGAAGTGTTCCAGGCTAAAGACTTTTTCTAGCAGCTGATAAATCATCCTTTGTACTTTGCTTTCAGAGTCTAATAGTCGCCGAGCCATAAACAGAGGCTATGTTTGTCAACTGCTTCGGTTGTACCAGGATTGGCATCACCGTGATACTTCGAACAGTTACATTCCCATCCGGAGGGGTCTCCTGATTTGCCTTAAGCATATCACCAATGTTCGGTCTGGTAGAGAAGCCTTCCTTCTTTCTCATGGCATGGACATTCTCTTCACAACAGCTCAGGTAACCAAGCATTTAGTGAGACTCTATGTTACCCTAAGAGATGGGGGGGGGTGCTTTAGAAACCCACCCATGATATCAAAATCTATATTCTTATTTGGGGGATTATCAGCTCAAACAGTATGCCTGTAAGAGGAGGGTAACTGTGGGGATCTTTTCACCTATGTATATCAGTACTAACTGCGGAGAACTCTAGTTTAAGGTGGAATAAAGTATTTTAAAGTATTTTTTCTTGGAAATAACACAAAATTAATTCACACATGCAACACATGTTCCTAAGAACCACACAAGGCTATCAAGGAGTAAGGCAGAAAAGTTGTATAGAGGGAGAGATTTAGGGAAAGTATAGTGATATTTTCAGAACATGGCCTCACAGCCCAGAAAAAACCCACAGAAAACCAATATGGTGATAGTTACCAGTCTAGAAGAGCAGAGTTTCAGGTAGCAAAGTATTCAGACAGGAGTCTGAGGGTGGTACAGGAGGTTCTGATCTGGAGGTGTGCCAAGAAAAAGAGTGTCTGTGTTCATCCACCCTGGCACACCTTTCTATGGTTGGGGAACTAATATTTATACCCTGCTTCATATTCTGAAGGGGTACTCTACTTGTGTCTGGCCAAATATCTCTATATCGGACTATCTGAAGGATCATATCTCCCTTTATGAGCCTATTAGAACTCTAGGATTGTCTGAAGAAGGCCTTCTCTCTGTCCCACCATCTTTTCAATCTTGTTTGATAGGAACAAGGAAGAGGGACTTCTCAGTGGCTGCTCCCAGACTGTGGAACTCCCTCCCTAGGGAGGCCAGGATGGCCCCATCCTTACTTTCCTTCTGCTAGCAAACATTTTTATGCTGTCAGGCTTTTAGAAACTGACTGGACTAGGCTTTTAATGCTGTGTAGTGCTGGTTTTAAAGTTTGTATGCAGTCTGAGTCTGCAAGACCTGAGCAGGGTTTTTGATGATAGGGTGACTTGAGGGGTCTCTCATTCATCAAATTACAGGTTGCTGTAAGTCAAAGTCAACTTAAGGGTAGTTAACAATATGCAGTATTTTAATGAATTTTAATGTTTTTAATGTTTAATGTTCTTAAATTTATAAACTGTCTGTTTTCAAATAACTTTCATTTTTTTTTAATTTAATGTTTTCATAGTTTTAATCTGTGCTGTTTTAAATTGGATGCTAGCCACCTTGAGTCCCATTAGTGAGAGAAAGGCAGGGATAGAAATGAATACTACAAATAAATAAATAAAATAAACATATTCCACTCAATTTATACTATTAACAGCCACCATTTATAAGAGAACTCATATGATGGTCATTTTATGTGTGCAATACTTTTAAAAATTTGTTGTATAACTCCCATATTATGTTGTCTTGGCTCTTGTGTGTCTTCAAGTCATTTCTGACTAATGGCAATCTGATCATGGGGGTTTCTTGGCAAGATTTCTCAGAGGCAGTTTGCCTTTGTCTTCCTTTGATGCTAAGAGAGTATGACTTGCCCAAGATCACCTGGTGGGTTTCCATGGCTGAGCAGGGATTTAAACACTAGTCTCCAGGGTGATAGTCCAAGACTCAAACCATAATACCACACTGGTATATCATGTTATTTACTTTTTATTTTTTTCCCTTTAGCTCTCATATTATGTTACTTACTATTCATGATAGGGAGTTACAGATAATTTTTGTCACCTTGGATCTGAGCTTGTTGAACTGATAGCATAGAAAGATACCATCAACCAAACTTTTTTTCCTTAAGTTGCTAGCAGATAGCTAAGATACTCATTTTGCCCTTTCATTGTTGGAGTTGGGGGCTTTCCTTCATTAAGAGCCAGAAAGGAGGAAAGATGTGTGAAGATTCCAACATCTGACTCTTGTAAGCTTGTCAGATTCATTCACCCTCCCAACAGGACATCTTCATAATCTTACTGAATCTTATAACTTCCTTCAGTCATGTAAGAGGGGAGAAGGGAATGGCTGGGGATGTCATATAGGCAGCTCTATCTCTTCCTTCTTATTTGCAGTTAGGGATGTGAAAACTGTTCCATCTCAATGTGGCTGAGTTTCTATGAATCTCACATTCATTGTGCTTTTGCCCTTGTTTATTTTAAACTGGGTTGCAAGACTTTGTGTTTTCTTCTTGCACTGAAATTTCACTCATTTTTAATGCAGCGTCTTAATTTGCACTTTCGTTGTGCAATTTATTTAATTTATGCAACTTTCTTCCATTAACAAAACTGTATATGTGGCCTAGTGTTAAGTAGTAGACAGAGATGGCAGGAAGTCAAACACAAATACAACACAGTTGCAGAATTATAAAGCCGTAATGTTATTACTACAGTTACATAGGCTTGGTGAGGCATGGAGTAATGGATCCATAGGATCAACGGATCTATTAGTCCACCTATTGTCCAACCCACCTATCATCTGATGGGCACCAGTGTCCCAGCTCAGGGACAATTATGGAATGACATTTGTGGAGACCACATGGCTATCAGTTACTGTAGGGTCTACCTGCCACCTGGGCAAATTCAAGATGCATGTTTGGCAATCACAGAAGGAACATTTTTAGGTTTCCTATGCAGATACAAATAAAGACTTCTACCTCCATGTCCAGCAGAATTAAAACAATTTAAAATCTTATTTTAAAACAAAGATTAAAAACAGTAGCACATCATAATAAGCCCTTCTCTTGTTAATAGCCAATTCCCAAAGGCTTGCTGGAATAGAGAGGCATTAACCTGCCATCAAAAAGATTACAAAGAAGAAGCCATCCTAACTTTGTGCAAAAATACTATTGTCAAATTCAGTGAAAATGTCTTTCTGCCCCTATTTGCAATATCTTTGGGAACAAGTGTGTTAAAGATCTCCATATTCCCTTGTCATTGTTGTGTTCCTTCAAGTCATTTCTGACTTATGGCAACCCTAAGGTGAACCTATCATGGGGGTTTCTGAGGCTGAGAGTGTGTGGCTTGTCCAAGGTCACCCAGTGGGTTTCCATGGTTGGGCAGGGGTTAGAACCCTGGTCTCCAGCGTAATAGTTCTACACACAAACCATTATGCCATGCTGGCTTCACTACCTTACATATATTTTGAATAGGTAATGGAATAAACCAACTATTCATGCACTCAGAGAAAATATTAACATCCCTTCCCACCATGGGGGGGGGAGATTTCCATCAGAGAGACCAGACATCTTCACTTGGCAAGAATGAATGTGTGCCCCCTGCAATTTTCTCCCTGAGTACTGTCATGTTTCATTCCCCTCTGCACAGTACAAATATATGATGGGGACACCATTAGAGACAGGGCTTAAGCCTGCAGCTATTATTGGTAACCTCAGTATCTGAAACAAGAGCCAAATCCCCCCACCATCATAGTCCACATCACAGCCAGTTAATTTTGTCCTACAGAACTCACTGAGAACCTTTGCAAACAGAACCAATCCCTATTTTCTTCTACTTGACCCCTTCATCTACATGCCCACATCATAGTTACTTTTTCTTGATATGAAACGATTAAAAATAACAGAAATCTGAGAACTAGTTATTAAAGTGTACTTGTCACTCCATTTTACTTCAAACTTGAGTGGCAAGTGTTAGAAATGGAATGAAAGCAGTGTCGTTGGATAAACAACAGGGAAGTATCAGGATGATCGGGAGAATTCCAAGGGTTAAAGAAATAGGCTGGTATTCTACATCAGCTACTTAACTAAGGAGATTATCAGACAGGAACACAAAAAGCATTCCTGTCCCACAATCTTCACTCCCATCCCAGTCCTGCCACAATAACCCTCCCCACTGCACTTACGTCCTCTCCCCTCAGTCAGGCAGCTCAGGAGTAGTAGTAGTATAAATTTATTCGGTCATTGACCAGCAGAATCAAAATTATAGGTACAATACAATGCAATTACTATAAAAATTCAAGGGCGATCTGGCAGCTCAGGAGTAATTGGAGCTCTAATGGAGCTCCGTTCAATTCCTTGACTGAAATCCCATGGATTCTCGCGAGAATACGTGAGTGCAGGACATTTAAAAAAAAAAAAGAACACCAAAAAAGTGACAGCAAGCACAAAGGCACACTTCATAAAGTACAAGTAACCCAGGGAGGGTCATAAAAAGTGTGTCACTTACCTTGATGTTCTGATCTCACCTGGAAGTGTTCTGGCAGGTACCACCCATTGACGCTGGGATCTCGCCAGCAAAATGGGTCACCTTGTTGCACACAGGAAAATCTATGACTGGAATGGAAGGGGGATCTATTGACAGCTTCTCCCATCAGTAGAAAGCAGTGCCTGTGGAACAGCAGCAGAACTGGTGCATAACGAGGGGGGATGATGTTGTCTGATAAGGAAGCCCTTTTGCAATCTCCTGGCATTGCTGTAACACCACTTTTAATGCATCTGATAATCTCCTAAGTAACCTCCCCCAAAATGTATGGATATGATAGCCCTGTTTAAGTATTTGAAGGGATGTCACGCTGAGGATGGAGCAGGCTTGTTTTCTGCTGCTCCAGAGACTGGAACACGGAGCAATGGGTGCAAGCTCCAGGAACAGAGATTCCACCTCAACATGAGGAGGAACTTTTTGACAGTAAGAGCTGTTTGGCAGTGGAACACACTCCCTCGGAGCGTGGTGGGGTCTCCTTCCTTGGAGGTCTTTAAACAGAGGCTGGATGGCCATCTGTCGGGGATGCTTTGATCAAGATTTCCTGCGTGGCAGGGGGGTTGGACTGGATGGCCCTCGTGGTCTCTTCCAA
Source organism: Gambelia wislizenii (assembly GCA_030847615.1). Classification (NCBI taxonomy): domain Eukaryota; kingdom Metazoa; phylum Chordata; class Lepidosauria; order Squamata; family Crotaphytidae; genus Gambelia; species Gambelia wislizenii. The sequence goes on along the minus strand of JAUMIR010000009.1, from coordinate 11,777,043 downwards.
CTCTGCAATTCTATGATTCTATGATTCTATGTCATTCACCCATGCTCCAGTTGCTGGCAGAATGGTCCTTCTGGGTAGCTGATGCCTGGTAAAATCAGTTGGGGGCGTGAATTGTGGCAATAATGTCACAGTTGTTACTAAGTACCAATTGTGAACATGAAAGAGTTTTATAGAATTATTCAGTAGCTGATATAGAACAATGGTGTATGTAATTATTCTATGGAAAATATTCCTTTCCTACAGAATACTGGTCACAGGAAATGTCAGGAAATAATGTTCCATATTCATGAACACTACACAGTCACAATGACTTAGTCATAATAAGAGCACAGGTGAATGACATTTCTATCAGGTTGGCGAGGTGAGTGCGTCAGGCCAGGAGAGGTTACTTAGGTGTAGTGAACTAAGTAGCTGATGTAGACTACTGGCCATAAAAATATATTTTTTAAGAATTAAGGGACTAACCCTCCTAACAGCTCAATGAGAACTGGATGTAACAAAATGATGAGAATGCTGGAAATTTGAGAATGTTACCTGAAAAAGCTGAATGGAAAAATTGAATGAAAGGAGTAGCACATCCCCACTCCAAAAAAAGAAAAAAAGAAAAGGGAAAAAAAAAAAGCTTGTTGCAGCTGAGCGTATCCTGGAGGCAGACTAGGCTGATCCTGACAACAGCAGTCTGGCTAAGAGGGAGAATACATGCTGCAACATTTTATTACAGGCCCAACATGTTGTAAAATAGATATTCAATATTGCTGTTCAGAATGGGTTCATCGTGCTTTCTTGCTGTTCTGTACAAATGGGATGGCTTTTTCTCAAATCATCAGGGATGAAAATCCAATCACATTCTTACATAGATGGGCATCATACAGCTTAATGGCAAAGATATGTGATAGCTTTGCCATTCTGTTTTCCCTCTCTGGAGATTGTTGTATGTGAACTGCAGCAATAAAGCCTTCAAGGCTATAGAATGTTACACATTTAAATTGGTTAAATTTCTGTCCTTTCTGCAGAGGTCATTGGACTCTGCGGTGGGGGGAGATTTTTAAAAAGAAAAGGGTGAAGGCTGTGACTCCTCTAACAACCTTTAGTCAAAATTCTTCAAGATTCATCCTATTTTCTTCCCAAACTATGGTGTTTAAATATTTATTTATTTATACCCTGCTCTTCAGCCACAAGGCTATCAGAGTGGCTTACAAAGTGTTTTAAGCAATAGCAATTTACACATCTACACTGCATTAAGCAGTTTCCAATGTGTGTGAGCTTAACTGATTAACTAATTAACTGATCTTGTTTCTGAAGTGGGACCAATATGCTATTTTCTGATTTAAAGTGCATTCTTTCCCCTGAATTTTGAAAAAAAAAAAGTGCCCACAGTGTACTGTGGAGCCTTCAGTTCCTTTGTATCTTCCCTCGTTCTGCATTACCTATACATACATGAAAAAATTGTTCACATTTCAGTGCAAACTGGATTTACTGGATTTACAGTTCCTTACTGAAGCTAAATGTGAACTGGAGCATGTATAGATCTTAAAATTTGTACTTTTCCAAAATGTTCAGTGCATTTCACACAAGAGTATACAAAATGTGTACATTTGAAAAAGTGCTCAGAAAAAAGCACACATTTGAAACAATGCATTAAAAAGCTACAAAACTGGCCTCCCAGAGGGATTGCAACCCCATCTAGAACAGGCTGTAATTCCAGCCTTGGGTGAGCTTTCCTACTGACCAACAGCACTTCCATCTTGTCCAGACTGAGCTTCCATATATTCATCCCCATCCAGTCCTTCACTGCTTCTAGGCAACAATTCAGGACATCCACAGACTCCTTGGCATGAGTTGTAAAAGAGCAATAAAACTAAGTATCATTGTGAAGACACACCCAACTAAAGGTGGTGGCAGGTTTGGGTGTGCAATGCCAGTACCCTGGTGAGATCAAACTCCTTTACCCAAAAAGGCTCTGATGCTGAATATCCAGTTCAAAAAAAGGGGAAGTTTATTTTAAAGAACAAAAGAAAAGGGCTTTCTCCTCCCCAGCTCTAAAAGGCTTGAAATGAAAGGTACTTTACAGTTGGAGTTTCAGCAGTCTTCAGGGTGACATCTCTCTGGGTTTGATCTCCTCACTCAATGGAGCTGATGCAGGGTCTTTCAGCTCCTGATTTCTTTGTTGTTGGCAACTAATTTGGCTGATGGTGTAAGAAATGCCCTTCCCGGCTGTCTGGGCCTGTTTGCCACCAGAACTGCTCTCTGCAAGCTCACAGCAAAGACTGCCCAAAGGAACTAAAAAGCTTCTAGGTGAACAGAGCTTGCTGGGAAAGGACAAACCAAAACCTAGAAAAATGCAGGGGAATTCTTAGCTCCTCCCACAAGTCTAATACAATGGAGTATTCCTATACTCAGACATGCTAAGGCCTTGAAAAGAAAACAAACGAAAATGCAGGGGAGATTTAAACAGTCCTGGCTGGACATCACAATCATCAGCATACTGATAGCACCTGGTGCCAAAGCTCTGGGTGACCTCAATTAGTAGCTCCATGTAGATGTTAAAAACCATAGAGGACAGTATTGTGCCCCGTGAAACCCCACAGGCTAATTGTAAGGAATCTGAACAACAGTCCCGCAGCCCCACCTTCTGGGAATATCCAGGCAACAAGGACTGGAACCAGTGTAGCAGAATGCCTCCAAATTCCACATCAGCCAAATGATGCAGAAGAATGTCATGATCAATAGTATCAAATGCCTCTGAGAGGTCCAGCAGAAGTAACAGAGCTGCAGTCGCCTGTTTGGTTTGTGTTGTAGATCATCCACCAAGGTGAAGACGGCTGTTTCTGTCCCTTTAGCAGGCCTCAGTCCAGACTGGAATGGATCTAGGTAATCCATCTCATCCAAGAAAGCCTGCAGTTGTCCTGCTACCACTGAGTCTAAGATCTGTAACCCCAGAGGACACCCCTCACCCCATATCTGTATTTAATAATTGGCTATGTAATTAATTAAATCAAACCTGGTCTTCTGCACAGTGTGGTCATTAACATACCCTGGGGAAATAAAAACACTAAAGACCAACATGCTAGGGTCAGGTATGCATGTTGGAGAGGCCAAACCCAAATCCTAAAGAAATGCTAATTTTCAAGGAACGGAAGAATAGCAGCTTGCCCAAGCCTTTGGCAAATCCTATTCCCTACCCTAAACCTGCAAGCTACCCTCTTATGTTTCCTTCTCCCACAAAAAGGAAGTTGCTTCTACCTTTTCTCTCACAAAATAGTCTCACATCTAAGTGTGATTAACATGGCCGGAACACCTTTGTCTAACTCCAAGCAAAAGCACAAACCATTGTTTTCCACTTAAAGTTTCATAGCCTAATAGCAAATATTTCCTATAACCCCCCCCCCATCTGAAAACTGGACTCTGTGTCCGGTGGCTCCCTTCCTACATCCACACTGCCGGTTTGCTGACTGACCCCCAAAGTGGCACTCTGGGACCCTCCCATTCCACTGGTTCCTCCACAATTTCATCTTGGCCGGAAGAGGTGTCGTATTACCCATTGAAATCAACCATCACTATTCCTTTATCTAATAATTCCCACTTTATTTGTTAGTCTTGCTTGATTGCTTAGTGTATGGGTGTGTGAGTGAGTGTTATTATTATCATTTCCAACCTTTATCATTATAATTGCTTCCCAAATAATGATTGTTATTCTGCTATCTAGCTTTTGTCTCCTCCCTAGTATTGGTATACAAAGATTACAAGATCCTGCTATTGCTACCCCTCTCTTTGCATAGCCACAGCGAGTATATTTAATTCCCCCCTTTAACATCGATATTTTGAGGGTCCCCTGGGTCCATGAGCGTAGAGGGTAAAAGGCTTTACTAAAAAACAAACAAAACAACAACAACAATATTTGATTAGAAACAGGCCAATTATTGTCTAAATTGGTGAGGCCCAGTGTTTGTCCCCTTAACAATAGTCTTATTGCTTCTTTTAGTGGGGTTGGAATGCTGTCCTCTTACAGAGTAGCATTTGCAATCTTCACCGCTGAATTGGCCATCTGTCCTCTGGCAGCTTCTATCAGCCAAGTTGAACGTGGGTGTAGTAGACAAGTGGTTAGCCTCACACTTTTAAGCAACTTGTCTACATCATCATGTTGAATAAACTGAAACTCATCCATCAAAACTGCCTCATTTATGTCCCCAGAGTCTACCTTAATATGGAGTCTAAGTCAGAATAAATCTGAGCAATTTTCTCTGCAAAATGTTTGGCAAACTCATCATCACAGCACATTTCCAAGGACTCCTCAACAGTCTGAGGTCTAGAGTGTAATAACTCGTTGACTATATGAAACAACTATGTTGGATGAGACTTTGCTGATGTAATAGAGGCAGCAAAAAATCATTTCTTTGCTGTCCTGACTGCTGTAGTGTATGCCCTAAAATGGATCCTAACCTGTGCTTTTTTGGATTCATCCTGAGTCTTCCTTTGTTGTCACTTTTCTGGTCTATCCAAGCACTTCATTGCTCTGAGTTTCTCAAAACAAAAACAAAAACAAAACAAAAACAAAACAAAACAAAACAAAACAAAAAACAAAACAACAACAACACCAAGAGGCCCAAGCTCAATACACAAGTAAAAGAAGCTTAGGAGTGATTGTGCCAATCACCCAGGTCATCTCCATGTTTCACAGATCATCCAGGACATCAAGAGAATTGCCTGCTCTAGCAGATGATAAATCACCCACAGCATTCAGGAATCTTTCCGGATCTTCCTTGGTTTTTTTCCAGGCTGTGAGGCCGAATTCTCTGAGGATGCCAGCCACAGATGCAGGCAAAACATCAGAAATAAACTTTTCCAGAACATGGCCTCACAGCCTGGAAAAAACTCAAGGAAAATCTATAGATGCTGGCCATGAAAGCCTTTGACTTCACTTTCTGGATCTATTTGTCAATGAGGGCAGACAATTTTAATGGGTCCTCCATCCTTGCAGAGGTTAAGAGACCCAGAAAATCTAAATCCTATTAGATAGTAATCTATTTATGAGTCACATATCAGCTTCATCCTGGCTGGCAAAAACCAAATCAAGAGTGTGACCTGCTGTATGTGCTAGGGCAGATATTTATTGAAACAGGCCCCTGGCTATCATGGAAACTCATTTGGCAGGGACAATTCTGATTAATCCTCTGTCATTCCACTTTTCCAGCTGTTTTTAATACCGTATGTCCCAGTTTCTCTCTCTTCATCTCACTTTCCCCCTTTGCCCCCAATGTACGTCAACTGTGGCAAACCATGTTCCTAGTGTGAAAATAGTTTACACTCAGTTAACTCAAGCACAGGGGAGAGGAGGAGTGAAAACTTATCCTTCCCAGAATCTCAGGCAAAAGCAAACTGGTGCAGCCTCTCCTAGCTTGTGTGTTCTTCAACAACTTTTGACATCTTGACTGTACTCTTATGTTGATTGACCATATGAGTCAAGGTTTTCATCTGTGAAATGTTGGAGTGTATGAAAACCATGAAATCTTGAGCTGTCCAGATGAGGGGGCCTCAGCATGGATGCTGGAATCTCCCAAATCTATGGGGTCGGTTACATGGCAAAATAAATCCGCTAAGAATTCGCCAAGATTCCTAGTAGTTCCCACATGTTCCGGTTCAAAGTCGCTTTATTCAGAAGGAGGGGAGCCAAAAAACCCCAAAAGTCATGCAGTAAAAGCTTTCGCAGTTTTCTCCGACTTTTAAAAAAAGTTTCGGAAGTTTGCGCAGTATTGGCTGTGTGAATTACCAGCAACAGTTGTGAAGCAGGGGCTCACAGTAGAGCTGAGATGCCATTGGTTGTTGGTTAGAGGGGGCGGGCTTGAAAGGGCTGGCTTGCAAAACTTTACCACACATTTTTTCACCAGCGCTTTCCCCTTCCCTGTTCTGCTGCTGTCGTTCGGTCTCAGTTGGTGCAGCAGTTTAAAATGCAAGCCACTCCGGAGGCCTCCCTAAGGCAAGCACCTTTGATGTGGGGGGAAAGGGTGAACAGAGGCCCAATGACAGCAACAGCGCCATGTCTTTGCTATCGTTGGGTCTTGTCCGAGTCCCCACCCCACCCCGGAGGCCTCCAAGGCCAGCGCCCAGGTGGAGGCCCAACGACAGCAACAGCACTGTGCTGTTGCTGTTGTTGGCACTCAGACATGCCCCCACCCCATGCCCCAGAGGCCCCGGGAGGATGCTGCAGGAAGACAGGTGAGCAGTGGGACTGTCAGTCCCATCGTCACCCGCCCTTTCTCCCTCTGATGCCCCTCCCTCCTTACTCGCCCTTCTCTTCCCATTTGTAAACAGTGAAGGGGAAAGAGAATGGGGGGATGTAGGAAGAGGCTGCAGCGGAGGACAGGGGGTCGATGGGATTCAAAAGTTCCATCGCCCACCTTTCCCCCACTGCTGCCTCTCCCTCCTGCCTCTCCCTTCTATTCCCCATTCACAAGCAGCGAACGGGGAAGAGGGGAGGGGATGGAGGAAGAGGCTGCAGCCCAGGAGAGTCAGTCGTTCGGACTCTGAGTCCCATCACCTGCCTTTCTCCAACTGCTGCCTCTCCCTCCTGCCTCTCCCTTCTATTCCTTGTTCGCAAGCAGCCAATGGGGAAGAGAGAGCGGGGAAACGGAGGAAGAGACAGCAGCTGGGGAAAGGCGGGCAGTGGGATTCTGAGTCCCATCAACCACCTCTCCTCCGCTGCAGCCTCTTCCTCTACTTGCCTCCCCCTCTCTCTTCCCCGTTTGCTGCTTGCAAACGGAAGGGAGAGGCAGGAGCTGGAGAAAGGTGGGCAGTGGGACTATGAGTCCCATCCACCGCCTGTCCTCCGCTGCAGCCTCTTCCTCCATTCCTCCCCCACATTCTCTTTCCCATTCACTGTTTGTGAATGGGAAGAGAAGGGCAAGTAAGGAGGGAGGGGCAGCAGCGGGGAAAAGTGAAAGTGATGATGGGACTGACAGTCCCATTGTCCGTCTGTCCTCTTGCAGCGTCTTCCCAGGGCCTCTGGTGTGCGGGGGTGGGGGCGCGGCCGAGAGCCAACAATAGCAACAGCACAGTACTGTTGCTGTCGATGGGCCTCCAGGCCTCCCCCCCACAGAAGGAGATGGGCTTGGAGGCCTCTGGGGCTCGGACAAGACCCAACAATAGCAACGGCAGGCATGGCACCGTTGCTGTCATTGGGCCTGTGGTGCCCCTCCACGTAAGGCGCTGGCCTCAGAGGCCTTGGAGCTGCGTGGTGGTTTAAACTGCTGGGCTGCTTCCCAAGGCCTCTGGGGCAGTGTAGGGTGGGGGCGCAGCTGAGACCCAACCACAGGAACGGAGCAGCACCATTGCTGTTTTTGTTGGTCGCAGTCCTCCTTTCCGCCCTGGCAAGAGACAGGCCTCCATGACTGTCAGTCACAGAGACCACGCCTCCCCATGTGAACTGCAAATTTGGAAAGCATTCGGAGGTTATCAGAGAAATGACTTTCCGGAGAAAATCGTGTAAACTAGTACTGGTTCGAAAGAGCAGTAAGCCGGCATTTTTCAAATTAAAAACTGTCATGTAACTGACCCCTATGAGATCACTTCAGTAGTTTGAGAGCACATCACTGCCATTTTTCAAATTAAAAACTGTCATGTAACTGACCCCTATGAGATCACTTCAGTAGTTTGAGAGCACATCACTGCCATGGATTGATCAGATGCCTTCCTGAGATGTTGTAGTTTGGATTCCCTCCAAGAGAGTTCTGGTGCACTCCCCTGAAAAACAGCAGAGAAATCTAAGGGCCTGTCTATATGAGGGGGAAATTTTGGATTGATGCACACTAATGCAAATTTGAAGCAGCTTCTATTTGTCTTAACAGTATTCTGGAAAAATCACAAGCATGCAAAGCTATTTGCTTTTGCTGTCTCAACAGGCATGCCTCAAATGAAGATGGTAGGTGTGAGTTAATTACTCACATTTTTATTGTCACCAGTTGCCACCGCTGAGCAGTATTTTTTTAAAAAAGCATATCTAAGGTGTGAAAGTGCAATATTCAACCTAAATAATTTTTGAAAAAGAAAAGAAAAAGGCTGTTTCATCACCTGAGCGCATGATCACTATAGTGAAAATCCAAGATGGTGGTTCTGAGCACTTGCCTTGTTAACAAGCTCCGCCCCCTGCCCATGTCCAACCAATCACCTTCCACTTTCACTCTTTTGCAAATGTGAATGAATGTGAATCCGGTTGTCCAAATGAGTGACAATGCACATTCTCTATGGAGCTTTTTTAAAAATATGGGAAAAGCTGAGAAGACTTTCTCAGCATAGTTTACAGTGGATTTGGACCCCCTCCTTCTGAATACTGTGATCTGTTGCGGGATGCCATTAGGACAGCTAGGATTCCAAGTGAATTCTATGAGGATTATTTTGATGTTTAAGACAACCCCTTAAAAGTACCTGCTGATCCCAGAATTTTGTAGAATGTAACCAGTACAACAGAGGAGGTATCAGACTTCCTAACAGTGTGAATTACAATACAAAACACATGTGTAACCTGTAACTATAAAAGAACTCATAACTTGTAACTAAAAGTAATTAAACAACAGTTACAGTTGCACTGCGAAAGGAGTGGCATTATCTCTTGTTATGTTGCAAATATAAAAAAACTTTGTTATGCAGTAGTTATTACAGAAAGGGACAAATTACAGGTAAATCATTATTTGTAATAATTTTCCCCCTAAATTCTGGGAATGATTGAGATCTTTGTATGTGATATCTATCTTGAAAGATCATTGTAATAAGAAAACAACAATGTTCCTCTTTATTGGTACTCAGGATTGCCTGATTAGCAAGAATCTAGACCCGATAGTAAACACAGTGACTCAGATCCTGAGGAAGACATATCCCAAGATGCCTCTTCCTTCTGCTGCTCTTAGAAGTTCCTATTCCTTTCCTATCCCTGGGAGAACTGAACCTTCACAAGCCAGACCTGAAGGTAAATGTTTACAAAATATGAGTTGGAAAAAGACAATTGAATGAAAGTCATCTCCTTATTTCTGTGTTAAGGCTATGAATCTTGTGACTTATAGGCACTTTTAATTTGGAGGGGGGGAACCTATCTTTAAATCCTGTGATTTACATAGATAATCCTTTGAAGAAAAAGCAGTTGTGGTACCTCAAATGTGCCCCCAATCATGACCAAGATCACATGCTGTCTTTTTATGGAAAATTTGAAATTCTGATGAGAAGAATCATGGACTGATGAGAATCTTCACAGTTTCTGACTTATTCTGTATAAAATTAATGCATGGTTGTTTTGTGAAGAAAACATCATTTTCTGCACAGAAACAATATTTCTATCAAGAAATATTATTCCATGCACAGAAAATGCTACAATTGGGGGTTTACTCTGCGAAAAATTCATGTGTGGTTGATTTGCATAGAAAACAACTTTTTTCCCCCACAGGAGACATCTTTTTCCACACAGGAGGTAATAGCACTGCACAAAACCATTATTTTCTGTGCAGAAAATGCTCTTTTTTAAAGCTAAACAATGACATGCAAATTTTGCACAAAATAAGTCCCAAATTGCAAATAGGCTTTGAAAACTGCATGGTTTTCAGACTTTCTCACAGTGGGAAGAAAAGTGTTACTTGTTGCTTCCTTCAAGAAGAAACTTATTGAAGAATTACATCCTGACTCCTGAGACCCTTGGCCTTTCCCCATTCTTGGAGGATGAAGCTTCATATCCCACTCATCCCCTCAACTAACTTGCTACCTTGGGCATGGAGCAAGATCCTATCTCATTGTCAGTGTTGAATAAAGATGAAACTGCCAGTCCAGAACATGGAATACAAGGAAATGCCACCTGGGCATTTGCCTCAGGCACTGAAAGGTCTTGGACGATAATATCATATCTAGTGTGGTATGACAGAGGTGGCTTTTAATTGTTACTCAGATTTCTTTTTGATGAGTGGCTCCATCATGTAATTGGTATAATATTTGAATAACCCAGTTGCCAATAAATGGGGACATCCTTCAGTGTCAGCACCCTCCCTCCCTCCCTTTCAACATAGTGTAAAATCTGTGATGGGGACTTAGGTAATGATCACCCTTCCACTGCCAAGATGATCAGATTGTTTAAAAATTACTCACGCTGTGAAGAATCCATTCCTAGAAAAATGTCACCGTTGTCACCAGTGTAAAATAAACAGCCAAATAACCAGGTTACCTAGTGGTTTCAAATGTATTGTGGTAAATTATTACTCTGAGTTGGTATGTCTCTCACTCACTGCAGCTTTGAAAGGGAGTCACTTGAAAGAGAGAAAAATCCAACATATTGGAAAATATCTTGGAGCTGTGCAGGTGACTGATTAATTTTATCACATGTCAAAAGCTGATAATCTTTCCTGTTGTTTGGTGGGATGATATAAATGACTGAGTTACCTTGAGGCAAAGGCCTAAACTCCCTTGAAGACACCAGGTCCCATCTGATCTTGGAAGCTAAGCAGACCAGTGCCAGCCCTGGTTGATACTTGGATGAGAGACTGCTAGGGAATACCAGATACTATAGGCTATATTTCAGAGGAAGGAAGGGCAAACCATCTCGCCTAAGCAATTCCTATGAAATTCATGGGGACACTATAAATCAGCAAGTAACTTGAAGGCACAAATGCATACCTCTTGAGGCAAAGATTTCACCCCCTTGGTTAGTTTGCTTGACTGGTAAGACTTTTAGTTTAGCAAATTCCTCAATCTGCCTTTTATTCTTTGCAGATTATTGTGAAGATGATGTTGAGGAGGAAATTGAAAAAGACTTAGATAATGAGGATGTGGAAAATAAAGAGGAAGTAAGTATTTTGGAGACCCCTGTGTTCCACACTGATATGTAGTAGACAACCACTTGCCAAGGAAGTCTCCTGTAATTAGCGAAGGCTGAAAATTTTGCTTCAGTTCATTTTCTATTAGAGTTTACCAAAATACACAAATTGAACCTGGGAGAAAGAGAAACTGACAAGCCAGTTGATCCTCCCCTTTAAGGGATGTGATGACAGTTTAGCTTATACAGGTGAAGCTTGTCCCCTGAGAGCCAGTGCGATGTAGTAGGATCAAGCAGAATTTAGAACAGATACTTTTGCAAACTATGGACTTTATCATACCACCCTCCTTTCTTGTTCTTTTGCTGGAATAATTTGTGATGTTTTTATGCTGGCAAAATAACCCCCATTACCACACTTACCTTGTATCCCATCCAAAGGCAGCCCCGGCAATGATGGAGAAGTAAACGGAGCTCCGTTCACTTCCTCGAATGAAATCCGAGAATATTTCATGAGAAGATGCAAGCACGGGAAATTCAAAACAAAAATAGCAGAGAAAACGTTTTTAAAAGCACAAAAACACACTTAAAAAGTCCCAAGTAAATCAGGGAGGTTTATAAAAAGAGCGTCACCTACCTGGATGTCATGATCTCACCTGGAAGTCTTTTGGCCCAACTGGCCATTGACACTGTATTAATGTGGGGGAAAAAGATGCGAGGTTTCAAATGCCGGGTTTCATTCAGGCTGTGTTTGGTGTTGATTTAAAGAAATGGTTCCTTACACAGCTTCCTTTCTGGCTTTTTTTCTGATAGGATGATGACTTAGAAACTGATGTTGAGAAACTCCTATCAAAACCAGAGCTTGACCGGCCAGAATCAGAGCTTGAACAGTATGAGGCCATGTGTCCGGAACTTTGCTCTAACTTTTTGGTGAGATGGTCCTGGGTTTTCATTTTTCTATAAATCCAAAAAAAACAACCATATCCAGGATAGCCGTGTTGGCCATACAGCAAAATATCCCACATCCACAAAACAGCAATAGCCTTATTGGGTCAACCAAAAATGCATGAAATACACTGTGCAAGCTTTTGAAGCTCCATTAGCTTGTCAGGCAAAGGCCTTAAAAATCAAACAGGAGAAGAAGAAAAAATGCAGGAGAAGAAAAAATGGCTGTGGCCTCTGACTACATGGATATCCCCTCAGACTATCTTAACGTATGGTTAAAACAACATCTTGATAAAATGCGAGCCTGTGAGTCTAACATCATCATTTTTCTTCTTTTCCTGTTTGATGTTTAATACTTTTGCCTGATGAAGAAGCCAGTGGCACTTTGAAAACTTGCATGATATATTTTGTGCCTTTTTGGTTGGCCCAATAAAGGTATCACTGTTCTAGAAATCTAAGAGGGAAGGAGCCATGTCACTCTTTTATATCTTTTTTCCCCATCTTGTAAAGGAGTTGGAATCAGAATCTGAAAACAAGATCAACTCTGAGGACATCTCTGCAACTCTGACATGTTCCTGTCACCACGTCATTCCAAATGCTGCTTCCTCAAAGTACCAGCCAGGGTGTTCAGAGAGGGACCAAATCACCCAAAGAGAAAAACTGTCCAAAAGGACTTCAAGGTTTCTAGTACAGAGCTTGTCAAAAAGAGAGAAACATTCTCAAGGACATAGAAAAGTAATTCACGATGAATCTGAGTCTTTGGAGGATTCCTTCAGAGAAAGTGAAGACCCAAGCATGGGCTGTACAGCTACTCTGCACCCTCTTGCCAAAGAAGTATTGTGGGACAAAAGAACCCCAGCTTTTCAGTACATGAATTCCTGCAGACCCAGCTGCCAAGAGACAGTAGAGACTTCTGAGGTAGTCACCAAGCTTTTGGAGAGACACCCGGGCAATATCCCTTTCCACAACCCTCACTACTATATGGCACGGGCTGGCTGTACCAAGTCCATTCCAGACTACAGAGTGCTGGCATTCCCAGATCTCTGGGGTCACATACCTCCTCCTCATAGCCAGTCTTTACAGCAGAGAAGATATGGAGTCCAAAGGTAAGTCACTTCTGTCTTTCACTTGCTTTTAAAAAAACAGAGTAAAAGTAGAAGGACATGCACAAGGACAGGGCATAACTTCATGTGAAAACATTAACCCGTACAATAGTTTTCATTGCCTGTGAGACTGTGGGCCCTTTCACACTAGTAATTATAGCACTATGGTTCCACATTAACTGCCATGGCAGCATCCTGTAGAATTCTGTGGTGCATTTTTAAGGAGGGAAGAATTCTATTGTTTCCCCAGACTACAAATCCCAGATTCCCAGATGCTATGGCAGTTAGTGAAATGATAGTGCTGTAACTGTGCAGTGTAAAAGGGCACTCTAAAAGCTTTTGGGTTTGTTTTTTTGCATTTACCTTTCTGAAAACATTGTTTTAAAGCAAATTACGAGACAATTTTTGTGCAGGCTACATTTACAGCTGTCTTATAGCATGGACTTCTAAGAAGTTTCAGGACTCAATGAGTTCCTTGTGTCTTCTTGATCATTAAGCCTGTCCTTTGGTTGCTCTGTATGTTTGTGCATTGTGGTTTGCTTCACAAAGGAAAAAGGTAAAGTTTTGCACAGAGACATTTTGTGTACATTGAGGAAACCATGAGGAAGGAAAAGGACTAGTTGTCTTGTTTTCATGCATGAGGTGACAAATTTCATGGGGACTGTCAGTTTCTTGACAAGCTGTTTGAACATGTCATTCTTGATCCTGTCTCATCAAGAATGAATAGCATTGCAAATATTCTTCACATTCCTAGTGTGAAGGTGAAGTAATGTCAGGCAATGACATTATTTCCTCTAATAGGTGGCAGTGAGTGCCAATGGTTATGCAAAAACAGGGTGCTGGAGAAACAACACAGCGGGATCAACAAATTAATTAATATTTCTTTTTTTAGTTTGTTTCTAACACTGGGATTGTCTGTACTCAATAGGTTGAGTGTTTGAAAGGGAAAATGTAGATCTGGGATGGGAGAATGGAACAGAGTATCCGGAAACTAGGAGATGGTTAGGTGAATTTCATCCATATTTCTAGTACACATGTTGACTTTATGTGTATCCACTCATATACCTGCTATATCTAATTTTTACATTAGTGTGCATTTTTTTAAAAAGATGAACTTTTTGTATGTAAATTTCCCTAATGTTTATGCATTTTGTACACTAAAGTCTCCTCAAAACCATGTTTTTCATTGGCAGCTTTCCCACTATATGAACTTTGCACATGATATAAATGTGTTAATGCCAGTTTTGAGCTGGGCTCATACTACATCTCAGCTGTGATATGAACTTCATCATACCACCCTGAACATACCTTATCACATTTGGAAGCTAAGTAGGGCCAGGCCTGGTGAGTACTTGGGCAACAGACCATCAAGGATCTCCAGGAATCCTCTCTAAGGATCTTGCCTGACACCCTGGAAGACCTCTGCCAGAAAAAATTGGCAGTTATGGAGTAGGTAGATCAAGCTTCCTATATTCTGCACATCAGAAACTCAGAGTGGTGTTCAGTCAATAGGCTAATTGTGTTCTGATTCATCTTTCAGCCCAGAAAGTGCAAAAAAAGCCAGTTCACAAATGGAAATAAAATCAAACGCTCTTCCATCCTTCTCTAGAACATGACATGGATTGGTTGGCTAGTGTCCTTGATTGGGATCACTGTACATTATTAGATTTTGTTGCAGGTCCTGCTTGCTTTAAAACACTTTACCTGTCAGAATAAAGGAAATGACTTTAAAAAGTGTGGATAGAGACTGAGAAATTCCAGCAGATCCTTCCTTGTTTTTCTAATTGTAGGGCCAAAATTTTTGAAGATGTTCGTCGTGTCATCCAGCCAGGTGGCACAATCAATCGAGTTGCATTTGACTTAGATGGCTCCAGGTAAATTTCTTTCTTTTCATTCAGATTAGTGCAAATATTCTATTCCCATAGATGTGATTTCCAACATATCAAAAACTGGCCCAGCAAAAAAAGTGTAATGATATTGCGGGTACTCAAACTGGAGACTTGGCATATCTTCATGAGACTGAGTTTCACAATAACAGAGCAGATCTCCATTTGTTTTCATTTTGCTTGTTTGTACATTGGGGGAAAAATCAAAAGTTGTAGTTGGGTTGGGATTGTTTTGAATTGATTTGGGGGGAAGTTTGAATTGCTGAGTCATGCTCTGAGTGGATCAAAGCAACTTTTGTACAGCCATATTTTTTAAAAGTACAGTTAGACCCCATATCCATGGAACCAATATCCACAGTTTCAGTTATTTGCAGGACACAAAATAGGGGACACATAACATAGAATTGCACTGGAAAATACCTAGAGAGGCATCCTCTCTAAGCATCTTCTAGGTCATCCAACACAACTCTATGGTACATTTTTACCAGAAGTCCTTTATTTTAATAGGGTTTGCTATTGTCCACAGTTTCCAATACTTGTGGTAAATCTGGGAACTGAACCCCTGCAGATACAGGGGTCCAACTGTACCTAAACAAGTGGAATACTTGGAAACCCCCCATCCCTCCATTTACTCTTCCTGAATACTTCTTCCTCTTAACCCGATATTTGAAGGACTATGTTATCCCATATAGGCCTACAATTCTGGTAGAGTCCCTTCTCTTACTTTTACTTCCTTTAGGGGGCATATATAGTGTGGACATGAGAGAGGCTTATTTGGAAGGCGAATCCACAATTTTAGAAAGTGAAGTGGAAGAGGCCCTCAAAAAAGCTGGGAGAAATAAATTACGAGGAACAGATGGCATACCAGTAGAGCTGTTTCAAACTATAGTGATATAATCCTTCCAAATTCTAACAAAAATCTGCCAGCTAATATGGAAAACAAAACAATAGCCCACATATTGTAAATTCTCAGTATACATTCCAAACCCTAAGAAAAGAGACATCAGAGATTGTAGTAACCATTAGACTACTGCTCTGATATCCAGTGCAAACAAAGTGATGCTCAAGATTTTACAACAAAAACTTTTACCATACACAGAGTGGAAAAACCAAACATCCAAGCTGGGTTCAAAAAAGGAAAAAGCACTAGCGATCATATTGTAAAAATAAGGTGGCTAATGGAGAACACTCAATTTTTTTAGAAGAAGATTGGCCTGCGCTTATAGATTACACTCAGAAGAAGGATGTGTGAAAATTAGGGGAACATTGAAAATTTAAGATAAGGAAGAAAGTGCAGTGTTACAACTGAATATGAAGAAAAAAATAAAGATCATAGATTATTTACATATTTTAAAATGGCTTATGAAGACATAGAAACAGTTAAAGATTTTCTATATCTTAGTTCAGTCATTAATCAAAATGGAAAGTGTAGTCAAGAAATCAGAAGAAGGTGCAGACTTGAAACAGTAGGTGTGAAGGAGCCAGATAAAATTCCCAAGTGTAATGATATATCATTAGATGCCAAAGTCAGAATAATCCCCTCCGTAGTATTTCTGATTTCTATGTATGATTGTGAAAGTTGGACACTGAAGAGAATCAACTCTTTTTAAATGTAGTGCTGGAGATATGTTCTACAGATGCTATGGGCTTCAAAAAGACTAACAAGTTGTTCTGAGAGCAAATCAACTCTCCCTAGAAGCAAAAACGCCTAAACTGAGGCTATCGTGCTTTGCACATGAGGCAACATAACTCATTGGAAAATAAAAGAATACTGGAAGAAGTGGAAGGCAGTAGGAAAAGAGGGAGACCACACCACAGATGGATTGATTCCATTAAGAAAGTCAGCCGGAGTTTGCAAGATCTGAGCATGGCTGTTGGTGACTGGAGCTCTTGGAGGTCTTTCTTTCACAGAGTTGCCATAGGTTGAAACCAGCTTGATGGGAAATAATAACAACAAATAAGACATCTCTTTGAGAGGTTTGGCAGGTTATCAGTGCTGAAATGTCCCATCCAACACTGTCATTGATTTACTAACTTTTCTTGGAGGCTGTCCTTCTGCTTCTTCTTGTATTGAGACAAAAGGAGGAAGAAAAGCATACATTTTGCAATCCGTTCACAGGGGACCTGAACAGGTCCAAACAGACTGCATTTCTGTTAACTCTTATGGCAGTGGGTGGCTCTGATGCCATGTAATGATGAATTCACTCTGGTTTAATTTGAACTTTAAAGGAGTTGGTTTTTTTGAAGAATGGGATTCTCTTGGCTAATTCTTTTAAAGCAGCTGAATTTTAAAGGAGCTGGCTGAGGTTTTGAACCCTGTTACAAACACATTTGGCACCTTTAGAGGTTGTCTAAACAAGCCCCCAAACCCCAGAGTGATCTGCAGTCAAGACAATTTGCAGCAGTTGTAACTTGTCTTAACGGTCTCATAGCCCTCACAAACTTTGCATGCCCTCTATTCAAGATGGTGGCTGCAAGTGAATTACTCGCATTTTTAAGCCTGCCACTGCTGAATTTTTTTTTTAAAAAAACTTTCCATATGCACATAAGCAATATTTCACCTTTACACAAAAAAGAAAAAAGAAAAAACAACAACACCCCTTAACGATCCAACATGGCAGCAGTGGGTACTTGCCCTTTTAGCAAGGCCCGCCCTGTGCTCATTCAGCCAATCAGCCTGCACTTCCTCTCTTATGGGTTTGAATTGCTTGTCCCAATGAGCAGAAATGTGCACCCCCCTCCTTCTAAATATAGTGAAACAATGTGGGATGTCATTAAGATAGCCCATATTCTCCTCACATTTTGTGAGGAGTATTTTCACCATTTAGACAACCCCTTAGCATTCAGATTAAAATCCAGAGCAGAATCAGCATGCCACTGACAGCTGATGACTATTTGAGTTCTCTGTAACTCCCTCCACACTCCCTAAAGCCTTTCACTGAATTACCTAGCAAGTAAGTTCTGTAACTACAATCAGGACCCCATATCCACAGGGGTTTAATTTTCAGATTTATTGTGGATACCAGAAACTGTGGATAACAGCAAACCCTATTAAAATCAAGGACTTTTGGTAAAAACATACCATAAAGTTGCATTGGAGGACCTTCAAGATGCCTAGAGAGGTGTCCATCATGACGCTACGGTCCCCTATTTTGTGTCCTGCTGATAACTGAAAACACGGATATTGATTCTGTAGATATGGGGGTCTGACTGTACTTTTCTTTGCTATTTACTCTTTAATTTACTGCTGAGCCTTGGGATGATCTGGTTGCATCTTCTTTCAGCTGCTTAAGCTCTGATGCTCCAGATTGCCTGAAGTTCTTCTCCAAGTTTGAATCTGGGAATCTTCTCAAGGCCATCCAAGTGCGGGAGTAAGTAATGCAAATATCCCAGCAGCAAGTGGTGGGGAGATTACAAGATATATTTGTGGTGTATCAGTTGGGTGGAAGAGAAGAAGCTCAGAGATACCCCAGCCATCTGTATGGGAAACAGAATTGTTGCTTAGAATTCAATAGAGGCACACAGATAACTTGTAACTGATCTTTATGATACCTTTAACAGTCCCTGGCTTTTCCTTTAACTTGTAAATCCTGAGTTAATTTATCCTCAGATAAAAAACTGGAAAGTTTCAATGCTGCTGCTGCTGTTGTTTTAGTAGGAGCCATTACGAGTTTGTGGAGAGTTAAGGGGAAGGTGGGAGGTTTGGGGAAAAAATAGGCATTTTTGCACATGTTTTTTTGCAAATTGCTGTAAAATGTAGAGAACTGGAAAATACAATAACTGTTGCCTTGTTTCATTGTGTGTGTGTGTGTGTGTGTTGTGATTAACCAGCCAGTCCTGTTGTGCTTGCTGTCTGAGTGTGTCTGCATGCTTAGCTTCGCAAAGGGAAAATTACGGTAGTGTTTTCCACAAAAATATGGAAATCACATTTTGCATAAACTGTGAAAATGACACTGAAAGAAAACCCTGCATTTGGCATCTTGGCCTTGCACCAGACCTGAGATCTCTAGAGGGAGTGCTAGGAGAGATGCACTCTCACCATGGTGAAATGCCCAGTCTCAACCACAGTCTCAGCAACAATGAGATTTCTTCACAATACTGCTCTTCACCACTTTTCTTATTTTATTTTATTTATACTCTGCTTTTGTCTCAGCATAGGAGCCAGGGAAACTCACATCAAATTAAAAACAATGCTAAAAAACCATTCGAATATAAGTTTAAAATAACCTGGCTTCAGCTTTCTACGATGGTACGCACCATGATGCTGATATGTTGGAGAGGTTATGGTGGAAGTGGTTGTGAACCAGCATCATTTTAACATTTCTCACAATGCTTTAATGTAGCATTATGTGTAAGGTTGTGTTGTAAGTAAGTAATGTTGTGTTGCAGGAAGTACTGGTGAAAGGTAGCATTGCCGTAAAATTACTGATGGCACCTCAGATCCACTTGCTATCACCAGCTCTCCTCTCCTGGGGTGCCAAAGAGGTATTGGTCATTCTCTCTTCCCAGATAACCACTGGGAACCATAATTTTATAGGGTGGCCATATGACTTACATATTTGTCCTCTGTTTGAAGGCATCCACTGTTGGAAGGACTGTTCAGCTCATGTTGGGTTTACAGATAAAGAACCACCAGAAAGAAAAGCCAATGTGGTGTAGTGGTTTGAGTGTTGGACAAAGACCTTGGGAGATGAGGGTTCGAATCATTGTTTGGCCATGGAAACTCACTGGAAGACCTTGGGCAAGTTATACTCTCTCAGCCTCAAAAGAAGGCAAAAGACAAACCCGTTCTGAACAAATCTTGCCAAGAAAATCCCATGATAGGATTGCCATAAATGGGGAATAACTTCAAAGCACACAACAAATATTGTTTAAATTTGTGGCTGTGCATATAAATGAGCGTATACAGTCAGACACCCATATCTGTGTGAGTTCAGTTTCTATACTTACCATGGATACCGGAAACCGTGGAAAACAACAAACTCTATTAAAATAAATGACTTCTGGCAATAACGTATAATAAGTTTAGATAGCTCACGCAAATTAAGAGAATCTCTTTTCTCAGAAAGTCCACCAGAACAGATCCTAAGCTCTTATCTGAAGTTAATAGCACATATTCAAGGCTGTTTGTCAGTAAACAAAAGTAATACACACAATCTCTAACACTCAAGGACCAACTTTTGGTTTGATAAAGAATGCAGAACCCTAAAAAGAACTTTAGTGGAAAAATATAAGCAATACAGAAATTCTGATATGACATCTTTACCAAAAGATTGGCTTGTGCTAAAAAAGAAATATAAAAAACTAATTAAGGAAAAAAAGAACCAGGCGGTGAGAAATAATTGGCAAAGGTTAATTGATGCTTCAACAAACATGACTCTGCCACATTTTGGAAACTAGTATCCAGGGGTTGGCAAAATAATATCTACCGATTAGACTCCCATATCCCAGTAAAAACTTGGGAAGCATACTTTAGTACAATGTATGCCAGAAGAAAAATAGGAGATACATTAAATATCCAGAACCTTCCTACTTGGCTCCCTGTTTCAACATCCGAAATAGCAAGTCTCATTGCATGCCTGAAACCTGGCAAAGCCCCTGGATATGACGTTATACCACCAGAATTACTAAAATCAAATGTTGAATGGTGGTCACCAGTTCTAGCTGCCCTATTCACACACATAAACCAGACAGCTTCTATTCCATCTGATTGGGGCCTAGCAATTATAGTGCCAATTTTCAAAAAAGGTTGAAGATCTGATCCGGCCAATTACAGACCTATAAGTCTATTAAGTATAATCAGTAAACTGTATGCGAGCCACCTTCTAGAAAAATTACTGTGTTGGATAGAAGAAGATAACCTTCTGAGGGAAGAACAAGCAGGATTCAGGCAAAGGAGTTCATCTGTGGACCAGGGTCTCATATTGTAACACCTACTAGACAAATATTCATCCCATGGGGGGGCACTTTATGCAGCTTTTATAGATTTTAAATCTGCTTTTGATACAATTCCAAGAGACAGATTATGGCAAAAAATGAAGGCCACTAACATCGATAGATGTCTACTGACTCTCATACGAAGCCGATATGACCAAACCTCTTTGAGAGTAAGATGTGATCAAGAAGGGCATTTGACAGATGTAATACCTACATATAAAGGGATAAAACAGGGTTGTATATTGGCCCCTACTTTATTTAATATCTACATTGATTCATTAGTTAGAGCATTGACTGCAGAAAACTTCCATCCACCTAAACTGTCAGGGAGACCTATATCTACACTTCTGTATGCTGATGATGCTATTCTCTTGTCTTTAACCTGTGTAGGACTGAGACATCTCTTAAGAACACTGGGAACATATTGTAATACAGAACAATTAATAATTAACTATGAAAAATCTAAAGTTCTTATCTTTACAAAAAAAAATGTAAACATCAACTTGAACAAGTCAAATCTTATAAATATCTGGGAGTAATTTTTCATTGTACAGGTTCTTGGAGAGCCCAAATCTCTTACGCAACTGCAAACATACAATGAAGTTATAAGTCACTAATCTCTTTTTTCTACAGCAAAGGGGGACAACACGTTCCCTCAGCTATACAGGTGTTTAAAGCAAAGATCCTCCCCCAAATGTTATATGGTGCGCAGATATGTATGTTCAAAAATATTGCAGCCATGGAAACTGTTCAAACAAAATTTTTGAGAATTGTTCTCAGCCTCCCAAACTGTGTGTCAAATGCCTTACTCAGGCTAGAAACAGGCTTAATTTCTATTGAAGCACAAATATGGATATGTAAGTTAGACTTTTGGTTAAAGATGCTATTTACTCCCAAAGGTCTAGCCCCCTTGACTCTTAGTGATACATTTCAGTCAAGATGGAAAAAATTGGTTAAGGAAAAAGTGCAATCCCTGGGCTTCTCACAACCTGTTGTCCTAGCCATGGGGTATGCAAAAGCCAAAGAAAACATCCGCCAGCACATACAAGACATAGAATTACAAAATCATATATGTGCAGCATCCTTACGCTCAAGTTTCAAAGACAGTGGAAGAGGCTTTGCCCTTGCTGCATACTTGAACAATCTAACCAACCCAAAGTATAGGAAAGCCTTTACCCTGGCCAAATTCAATGTACTCCCATCAGCTCTACTAACAGGAAGATATAACAGCAAACCTCTCTGTGAATGTTTATGTCCTTGTGGGTCTGGGGAGGTAGAATCTGTGGGGCATATTTTATTGTACTGTACTTTTTATTGGGATCTGCAGCGTTGTTTTATATTACCAATGTTGCAAAAAATACTAGGTAAATCTGATATATTTTACATTGACTATCTTTTGGCGGACCGGCAACTAGGGATTACAGCCAAGGTGGCAAGTTTTTGCGTTGCTGCAATAGCTTACCAAAGAAAAATGATATCTTAACTTTTTTGTTGTTGTTGTTGTTCATTGTACAACATTGTACAATTTTATTGTATTGTATAATACTGTACTATTTTACACTGTACTTTTATATTGTTTATGCTGGTCATTGACTGTAATAAAATTTCATTCATTCATATAATAAGGTTGTGTTGGAGAACCCAGACAATATCTAGAGAGGATGCCTCTCTAGTCTTTTTCCAGTGTGACACTATGGTATGTATTTTGGGTCCCACAGATAAATAAAACTGTGGATATTGGTTCAGTGGATTCAGGGGTCCAACTGTATCATTGTTTTTCACACCCGGTTTCTCTTTTGTCCAGGGTCAACCAGTGAGTTATTTTTCTAAATCATAAAACTAGATTTCCCAGTCTAGCTCTCTGCACACTGCACACTGGCAATTAATAGCACCAGAATTCTTAGGAGGAAGCCTTAACAAGTTAATGTGCTATAAAACCAAGAATCAATCTGTTGTATATGTTTACTGTAAGAGATCAGAAAGAACATTTGCTTTATTTTGTGTCCCATTCAAACACTAAACTGATTCCTATGCCTGTAATCAAGGATACCAGATTGCGGGAGTGGTGGGAGGAAGCCACACATCTTTGTCTTCAAAATTAAGATATTAGCTTTGGTGCACATTGATCATGTAATTTTATATTCACACTACAAATAATTCATTTTTTAAACAAACTTCATTCATAATTAGTGTTTTTAAAGACAGAAATGGCAAAGGAAAGAAATTACTCAGTTATGCATACTTAATCATTCATCCATAAAATTAACTTTAAAATATGAATGAAAATAAAATAGAAGACAACAACTAACCCACAATCAGCAAATTACATTTTTTTTAAAAAGATCAGGAATAAAGAGAATGAACATCAACAGGATTACTATAGTTATGTGTATTTTATTCAACAGGGTTAGCTGCAAAAGGAGCACAGGAGAACAATAAAGTAGGACTCCCATATATGCAAGGGGATTGGTTCCAGGGGGAACCACAGATAATGAAATCTGTGGATAATAGTGAAAGCCCCTTCCCATCACCATTGCTGCCACAGAAACCATTCTGGGGGGCAAAGGGAGAAGGGAGGCAATATCTCTCCTCCCCTCCCTTCACCCCCATCACCACTGCTGCCATGGGATCCATCCCCATCCCCATTGCCACCACAGGAGCCATTCTGGGGGGTGAAGGGAGGCAATATCTCTTCTCCCCTCCCTTCACCCCCCCCATCACCATTGCTGCCATGGGAGCCATGGGGTGAAGGGAGAAGGCAGGTGAGATCTCTCCTCCTTCCCTCTCTCCCCATCCACTTCTTTCCTTTCTCTCCCACCAACCGTGGATAATTGAATCAGTGGATGGCAAATCAGCAGATATGGGGGTGCTACTGTACATATATAAGTCCAGGCTGTGAGTCAAATGTGATTTAGGTATCACTAGCTAAAGAACTTAAAAGTACCCTACTGGATGAGATCAAAGATCTATCTAGTCCGGCATCCTGTTTTCCTCAGTGGCAACTAGATGGAAGGAAGAAGACATGAGTTGAGAGTTCTCCTTGCTCACATTCTCCAAAAGCTGGTATTGAGAGGCATACTGCCTTTGATACTGGAGATAATAAATAACTATTATAACTAGTTGGGATTTATTGCTTTATTCTGTATATCTCCTTTTTAAAACCCTTGAATCTGTCTAATCTCCTTTAAGGTCCCTAAGGTAGTAACCATCTTGAGGAACTTGTCTCTTGAGGGAATTGTCTTGAATATTTCACCATTCGGCTTTACCTGATAGGTGCTAGGATCATGTGAGGGGAGACAAGTTTCGCCGTATCCACACTGTGCATGATTGTCTACACCTCATCATGTCCCTTCCCTTGATTTGCTTTCTTTCTAAGTTAAAAAGTTCCAAATATTGTGACCTTTCCTCATGGGAGGATTGCTCCAGCTTCCTTGGTCATTTTGAGGGCTCTGTTTTGTACCTTTTCCTGCTCTACAATCTTTCCTCTGCAGCAACCAGGATGGAATGTATGCAACACTATACAGTTATAGCAGTTTGATGCCATTCTAAATGACTTTGCTTCCTCCTGGGGCATTCTAGGATTTGTAATCTGAAGAAGAATTTAGACTTCTGAGCTAAAATTACTAGTTCATTGCTCTAGTTCATTCCACTGAACAGGTTGACCATTGTATCTGTGGGGGATATGTTCCAAGATCCCCCATGGAACCCCCATGGAACCGTGGATAATAGGGAACACTGTTATTTTCAATCAGATGAATGCCAGAAATTGACCATAGAATCACATTGGAGGACCTAGGAAAGCCTAGAGAAAACATTTTTTTTGGATGTGAATAAGTGAAATCATGGATACTGAATCCGTGGATATGGGGGTCAACCTCTAAAACTCTTAATGGAGAATTCCAAGTACCTCACCAAACAACAGAGTCCAGGATTCCATAGGATGGAGCTATGGCAGTTAATGTGGCATCGTACTTCTAAAATGGGGTAGCATAGATCCATTCTAGGTGATGTCACACCGCGGTTGGATTTTGAAGCTGGATAGTATCTAGGTGGTTGCAGATCCACATGGTTTGGGTGCATGTGTATTCTAATTACTATCTGGGCATGAGTAGGTCACATGCATTCTCTCTGTCTCTTATGGAGTCGGCTGTGCTTCCTCTTTCCCCTTCCATTGAGTGTTGCACAATTTTGCTATGTCTCTCCCTTAAACCAAGGGGTGCCAATGAAGGCTCTTTTTCTGTTGTGTTTTCTAGTACTATCCAGTGCTCATACTTGCATAAATTGGCAGTAGGCTCCTTAGTGTTTCTCATAACATCTTATAGAATCATAGAATCATAGAATTGCAGAGTTGGAAGAGACCACGAGGGCCATCCAGTCCAATCCCCCTGCCACGCAGGAAATCACGATCAAAGCATCCCTGACAGATGGCCATCCAGCCTCTGTTTAAAGACCTCCAAGGAAGGAGACCCCACCATGCTCCGATGGAGTGCGTTCCACTGCCAAACAGCTCTTACTGTCAAAAAGTTCCTCCTCATGTTGAGGTGGAATCTCTGTTCCTGGAGCTTGCATCCATTGTTCCGTGTTCCAGTCTCTGGAGCAGCAGAAAACAAGCTTGCTCCATCCTCAGCGTGACATCCCTTCAAATACTTAAACAGGGCTATCATATCGCCTCTTAACCGTCTTTTTTCCAGGCTAAACATACCCAGCTCCCTAAGTCTCTCCTCATAAAGCATCGTTTCCAGACCTTTCACCATTTTAGTTGCCCTTCTCTGGACACGCTCCAATTTGTCAATATCCTTTCTGAATCTTTCTCCTTTCCTTACTTCATTGCAGCCTAGGTCCAATGGTTTACCTCAGTGCTTCTGCACTGACTGGCATTCTGCCCTGCTCCCAATGGTGGCACAAGGGGGGGGGTGCAGAGAGGCCAAACTGCATCAGGGAGAGGGATGACACATGCCTTAGTGACGCCACAGGCTGCCCCATTGACTTACCTGTATTTATCCGTTAGTACTGCATGGAGAGGGGGGCAACTGGATTACAGATTGGAACCTGCCAGTAGATCTCTGAGTGGTTTGCAGTACAATGGCAAGGATTTCTGACTGTATAATTTAAAAAGAGTAAGAAAAAAAGGAAGGAAGGAAGGAAGGAAGGAAGGAAGGAAGGAAGAAAAGCAAGAAAGAAAAAAAGGGGGGAAAGGAAGCTGAAATAAAAATTCTGTTCTGACTAACACAGTGCTTATTTCTTAACTTCATTGATTTTCAACTGTAAGATACAAGTATAGTTGGTCCTCCATATCCACGGATTCTGCATCCATGGATTCCACCATCCACAGCTTGAAAATACCACCCTTCCTGAAAAAAAAACCTTGATTTTTCCATGTTATATATGGGCCTCCATTTTACTGTGTCATTGTGTATAATGGGACTTGATCATCCACAAATTTTGGTATCCATGGGTGGGGTGTGTGTGTCCTGGAACCAAACCCCAGTGGATACTAAGGGCCCACTGTATTAATGAGTTGCCTTTGACCAGGTTTTTGTATGTCTCCACCAGTCACTGAGAGGTGGTATTGGTGGTGTTGAATCCCTGATTTATAATAACTGAAAGATGTTACTACAGATCTGTGATTTGTCTAGAGCAGAGGTGGGCAACTGCAGAGAGGAAGGGAGCCATTTTTAATTCCTATATTCATATTGGTGGGTTTACCACAACCAGAAATTATGTAATATCACTTCAGGTTTTATTTTTGGCTGATTTAATTTTTTAAAAAAGTTTTTAACCCCCCCCCAAAAAAACCTGAGCTATTTGGGGAAAGTAACTCCTGTATCTACAATTATGCGCCTGGCTCTGATTAGTGAACTGTGGGATTCCAGTATAAAGTGAAGTCAGTTTCACTTTCTCCCACATCCCACTTTTAAAAAGTCTGGTTCATTCTATCCAGATAAGAAAACATTTGCAAATTGTGGGGAATATTTCAAGTATAAACTGTCAAATGAAATTCATTCCCATTTGTACTATCCAAATTCAATAGGTGCAGCTGTTCTTGGCATGGCATGGAGGATGCTGTACCTGCCTGTCGTATAAGTATTAAAGATGAAGATCATATCAGGAAAAAAAAAGAGGTGGCAATCTTAATTCAGTACTAGGGTTGCCAGGCTGAATGTGGAATCTGGCTCTAGTATCTTTAATAGTTAACAGATCTTGGAGTGTGAAAATGTAGCATAACGTTCTGCCAAGCAGAATTATGTGAAGTCTCCTCCATTACCCCCCTCAAACCCACCCTATAGCTGCTACACCCCCCAACACAGCTGTTTATTGGCTGGTGGCGAGTGAAGGAGAGCAGTGGAGACACATCCAGCTATATTTCTATAGCTGGACACACAGAATTGATATACTCTTTCAGTGTTGTGTGTCCAGCTATAGGAACTGACTGACCACTTCTTTGCAGCCCCCTCTCCACTGGCCAGAAATTGGCCATATTGGGGGAATGCTGCAACTAAAAGGTGGGTTTGAGTCAGGAGAAGGTGGAGATGTTAAATAGTATCTTCCTGCTCTAGGAACTGTTAAACTCCTAAAGATACAGGAACGTTGTCCCATATTCAGCCTGGTAACCATATTCAATACTAATATGACTGGATACACATAATTGTATTTGCTTCCAAGAGTAAAGCACTCAGAATCCTTGATCTGTCATATTTGGGTTCTCCTACTTCTGAATCTTATCCATCTCAAGTTCTTTCCATCCCATATATGAAGAGATTGCTGGATTTTGGCGAATCCCATTTCTTTTAAATAACTGAGATTAAATTCTTATCTATCCCTAGTGTCCCTTGCCACCCTAGCTACAGACGTTGTGGCCTTGTGTTCCCTGCTATCAGTGTCCTGTGATGTATGCATCATTTTGCTATTAGAATCTTCTTAATGTTATATTACTGTGGTTTGATACCTAGGTATGAGTATGACTTGATCCTCAACCCTGATATCAATAGCCCCCAGTACCATCAGTGGTTCTACTTTGAAGTCAGTGCCATGAAAACAGCCACTCCCTACCGCTTCAACATCATCAATTGTGAGAAGCCGAACAGCCAGTTTAATTTTGGTAAGAACACCTTGTAATATTTGTTTGTGTCTGTGGGCCTCTAGCCATCTACATGGTTAGTCCCTGATTTTGGATGCTTGAAATATCTGATCTATGTGCACATCTATACATATCAAGGTGCTCAATTCTTTCTTTCTCACATCTGTTCCTGGTCAGTAAATTATCAAGAGTCTTTCCCACATCATCAGCCAGTTCTATATGGGTCCATCTTCCTTTCATTTTCAGGCCATATGAGCTGCCCATATACAGCTTTGAAATCCACTAGGATGGGTAGGGTGGCTACAAAATGATCTCTCCCTTTCATTCTTTTACTCACAACAACATGGGGGAAGGGAGCGAGAATGCAACTTTGCCAATGAAGAGGGTCATTTGTGAAGTTTGGATAAATAACTATTTGTGGCTGATTATGGAAGATACAGATGGATGAGTTATGATGGCTCCTAGTGACTTGCTTAGGAACAACTGGTGATTTATTATCATGTATATAATGTCATCTAATAGGCATTGTACTTTGTAAAGTAATATGAGCAAAACCAATATGCACCCAATGGAGAGAGCTTTGAGGCTTTAAAGGGAATCTTTTGTACTCTCTGAAGAACCAAATTCTATCGCTGTTTTTATTGCCTTTCAAGTTCCCTGCAAACCCAAGCCCGGCAGAGGTGGTGCCTGATTTGCTTAATATGAAAGTCTGCAGAACCTTCCTCAATACTAATTCGAGACAACATGCAGGTTACATGATTCTATCATTGTCATTCTCTCCCTTCCTCTTACGCATGTGTTGCCTGGTCAACAAGCTTCAGTTTGTTTCAACTGAGTCCCCCCCCCCGCTTTTTGGCTGAATTAATAAAGGCATTATGCTAC
The DNA here is from genome assembly GCA_030847615.1 of Gambelia wislizenii. Classification (NCBI taxonomy): domain Eukaryota; kingdom Metazoa; phylum Chordata; class Lepidosauria; order Squamata; family Crotaphytidae; genus Gambelia; species Gambelia wislizenii. The sequence goes on along the minus strand of JAUMIR010000009.1, from coordinate 11,748,435 downwards.
ATGAAATTGGGACTTTGATTTATAGTTGACATGACGACCCCTGCATTTAAAAGCAAAATAGATGAGTTCCAGGTCCCTGTCCATGTACACTTGCAATCTAAGTGACAGAAATAGGGGGAGCACTGTGGGAGTGCAGAAATATAGGTGTGACTTTCTATTTGGCTCTGGTGGTTTACAGCCTGAGGTAATGCTGTGAATTCTGGAAGCTTCCATTCATTTAAATAACCCTAAGACAATCTACTGTACCAGCATTTCTGATACTGAGTGATGAAAGAGGGGAGAAGAGACTGAGGCTTGGAGGCAACCCCTTGTCTCTTTTGCTTCCAATTTCTGCTGCTACTGTTGTTCCTGCTTTTAAGAAGCATATATGGGATGAAAGAGTGGGCATGAAAGAAATGAGTTGAGGGTTTGTGGGAAGATGCAGGAAGGAGGCAGATGGTGGCCTGAGTTTTCTGGTTTGATATTGGTCAGGATACCTTCCCAGTTTCTCCCTGATTTTGTGTCTGTGTGAATGTGTCTGTATGCACAAAGCTGAAAACCACCCCCAAAACAAAATGAGGGGAGTCTTGAGTGAACTGCACTATGCTTGGAAGTAACAAATGCCAAGGGAGGTCAGACCCTGGCACGGATGAGCAGTCATAGGAGAGGCAGGTCAATCCAGATCCTATGCATGCTGTCTAGGAAATTATTCGAGAAAGAAAGGAGGCATTGTGACAAGGAACATTATCAGACGAGGCAAATAGCAGCAAAAAACCACATCATCTAGGCAAAGACGATAGCACAAAAGGCAAAATTATCAGCCATCCTTATCACTTACCTGTTCCCACTGCATTGCTCTGGCGTGAATGAGGCCACAATAAAAAGTGACACCTCATTCACACCAGTGCGATGCAGTGGGAACGGATAAATGATGTCATCATCTGATAATTTCATTCCTTTCCGCTATTGTTGTGTCCTAATGCTGTGGTTTTTGCTGCATCTGATAAAGCCCATGATCTCTGCCACTTTGAAGTTGTTCACTGGAAACAAGTAGTCACAAAGAACAAAGCCAAGAAAGGGCCATTGGGAAATTTATGGCTGCTTGGCCTTGACAACCATGTGGTTGATTACTTGGCATCTAGTATTTAAGCTTGTATGTGAGATGTTGGCTCCTCCCCCTTGGCCTGCATAACTCTCTGTTGGTGTATGAAGGCAAGGGACCTCCACTCAGCCTGCTCTGGCTGAAGAGGGGTCTCATTTTGGGGAGAGTTGGCATTGCCTGTGCCTGCTCTTGATTGATTAGACTTGGGGTGGGGGTACTGTCTTTTGGAGCTTTAGGTAATTTCTGATCTATGTGCCCTGAATGAATTACTGAGATTCCACAGGGTGAGTTATCCCCTTCCCCATGATTATCCCCTCTATGTTGGAACTGATGCATTAATTTGGGGGCATGGTACATGCATGCCCAGTCAAGGTGCATGCAGGAGTTCTACATGTCTGCAATTTCAAATTTCTCTTCCCCTTCTACCAGGACCAGTGGGTACTGAGTCATAGACCCCTGGTCACGACTGCTGTCTATTGCAGAAACCAGAACAGAAAGGTGAAATACCAGGTAAATGTCTCTGGAGATGGTGGATTGATATCTCTTGACATTGTTGTTCCAGTGTGGCTTTGGTTTTCTCAGTCTGACCATCAAACTGTGGATAGTAGGCAGAGGATAGGTGAGGCAAGCTCCAGGAGCAGACTCCACCAGAACCAGACTGTGGGTTGGGGCTTGGAGTTAGATAGCAACCTTTACATTCCCCTGACACCACCTGGTTGTGGAGTTGGACTCCCATATTGTGGATGCTGCTTCATTGTTTGAAGTTTGATGGTTGTGCAGGTGTAGCAGAGTATTGCAGATGATCACAGATGGCCTAGCACCCTCAGCTGCAGAGATTTCTGCAGTAGGGCTGTCAGTCCCTGGTTGCCTGGCAGCACCTCAGGGTCTCAAGTGCAGCAGCTTGGCAAAGGAGGTCAAAGAAAGATAAAAGTCTTAGGAACAGTAGAACAAGGGGGAAGTTTAGAGGAAACAGATGGGAACTGCAGGAGCCTCTGCACCAGGCCAGGAGACTTCTTCTATGGCAGCTCAAACCCTTGGTAAGGAGGAACCAAATCCAGGCAGTGGACTGAGAGGACTAGGAAGCCAGCCACCAGCCCACCAGCCTCTCTATAAACAATGTAAGACCAAGCAGGAGGGAGGCAAGGTGCCCAAGAGACAATTGGACAGGGACTGGTTGAATAATTAACACCTAGCCACACACACAGTGTAGCAGGTGCAACCCCATGGGAGAAACATTGCTTGGCAACCCTGGAAACCAGCTTGCTGTTAGTTGTCCCAAACCTAGTTCTATGTCAATGTCTAGCATTAGCCAGCCTGTTTCTCAGGAGCCACCCCTAAGGCAGGACCTGGTTCTATGTGGTCTACCTGCCCAAGAGGCTACTGGGATCCTATACCTACTGGGAGGGTCCTCACTGGATTGGGGCCTCAGGTCCTGCAACCATTGACCTGTCAGAGGGACCTGATCCAGAGACAAATGGCTGAGATCAGAGGCAGAATCCAGGGATCCTGGACCAACAACAGGGCTTTGTTTCTGCCACAGCTTGCCACTTTTTAGAACCAGACCCAGGAACCATGTACTGGCAATAAAAGGAGCCCCAGAGTCAGCTCCCTGTGTCCAGGGGTCAGATCCTGAACGGCATTAAAATCTCTTGGTGTCAAATCCCACTGACAATAATCCAGCAGCAATCTAATTGGCAGTGTTGATCACAACATGGGTTTTTATCTGGAGGTGGGAGCTCTTGCTAGATTAAATGAAGACAAGGGTATCAAAGAGCACAACACAAACCCAGATACCTCTGTGTTGTTCATCAAGCTTATTAGAGGAGTTGGCAGCTATGCGGCAAGCAAACTTATTTATGCTAGGAGTCAACTATAGTGGGTACACCCTGGGGAATGAGGTGGCCCTGTTGACAGCAAAGGAATACCCCTTCTGCAATGTCCCTTTGGGTCATGGTGTGCTCTGCAGCAGGGGTGGGAAACCTGTAGCCTTCCAGATGTAATTGGACTGCAACGCCAATCATTCCTCACTAAGATTGATGGGAATTGTAGTCCAACAACATCTGGAGGGCTACAACTTGTCCAACATGATTTCTGATAAACCAAAGTATAATGATGTGATCTTGGAAGCTAAGCAGCCGTGGCTAGTACTTGGATGAGAGACCGCCAACGAATACCAGGTTCTGCAGGCTATATTTCAGAGGAAAACAATGGCAAATCACCTCTTCCTTGCCTAAGTTGACAGATGACTTGAAAGTGTGTGTGCGCGCACACGTGCGCGTGCACACACACACAAACACAGTGATGTGTACTGACCACAAGATTTGGTACAGACCCTGATTAGGTTGTTGCTACTGCTACTACTACTGCTGTTACACTAATGCTACCATCATTAAAGTTGTTGCTATTATGACATAATCAAGGCCATGCATATTACAGTCAGCCCTCTGTATCCATGGGTTCTGCATCCACAGATTCAACCAACCATGCCTCAAAAATATTCAGGAAAAAAAAATTCCAAAAAGCAAACCTCACTGTTTGCCATTTTATATAAGGGACACCATTTTACTATGCTGTTGTATATAATGGGATGAGCATCCATGGATTTTGGTATCCACAGAGGGTCCTGGAACCAAACTCTGGCAGATACTGAGGCCCCACTTATAGTGCACCATGAAAAAGACAGCTTACAATCTTGATTTTGTGTTGGGAAAGACATGAGGATGGGAGGTAGAAAGGTAGTCGGAGTAAGAGAAAACTGTGTGCAACCTTTTAACGCTAAAAAAAGGATATTCATTCCTTGTCTATTCTCCTGGGTGGAAGAGACTGGTTCTGGAAGGGATCATGGGTAGCTTTCATGTTTTTGGTGTAGAGATCTGTATGCCTGGCTGTTTCACCTCTGTCTCTCTTCTAAACCATCAAAGGAAGTCTCTCACTTGTAATATTTGTCAGTATAGCAGCACGGTGTATTGCCTTGAAACTTGCTTTAATCTGCCAGAGGTTTCTTCATGATTCTTTGATGGAAACTCTGAAATAAGGGATATTTTGGAATTGTAATGCCTTTTTTTTTATATACTGAAAACCAATTTATACTCGAAATGTATTTCAGTTGGAATTTTGTTACACAGATGAGAAGTCTTTGTGAGGAACCTATACCTCCCTTCTGTTCCCCCACCCACCAGTTCCCAGGGAAAGGGCTGAAAGCATGGGAAGACATAGGGAGATGTGGAAGAGCAAGGATTTTTTTTTTTTAAAAAAAGAATGCCTATACAAACCATCCATAGTGTAGCAGTGGTAGGATGATGCTCAGGGCCATCTGCTTTATTTTTTTTTTAAACATATAGTGCAAAAACATTGTGTATTTTTCCATTCAGTGTATAGCAGTATAGCCAGGTTTTGCTTCAGACTTTAAAAACCAGCACTCCACCCCCACCCCCAGGTCCAGGAAGGAGAATGTATTGAGACTGGGCAGATTTGAAGGTGTCCTTGTTGTACTAAAAATGTTATTTCTTACATCACCTGAAAGTGTCTTAAGCAACACAGCTATTTTGTTGCATTCCCATCTCATCACAGAGGAAGTCATACTACCGTACCTTTCTTTGTTCTTATTTGATCTGCCTTTCTTTTGTGTAGGCATGCAACCTGTCATGTATTCAGTGAAGGAAGCTCTTCAGGGCAGACCTCACTGGATTCGAGTGGGCTATGATATCTGCTATTACAAGTAAGTATACGACACACTTCTTCCGGAGTGTGGCTTAGAGTTTCCTCCTCCTTCTGCTAATCATGAACCAACTTCCAACTATCACTTTATTACACCTACACTCACAACTGAGCCAGCCTATTGGTTCGTCTGACCCAGCATTGTTAACTCTGTGACTAGCTGTACCTCTCTGATATTTTAGACATGATTTCTTTCCTGTCTGTATCTGGAGGAGCTGGAGACTGAACCTGAGATTTTCTGCATGTATAACATGTGCTTCACCATTGATCTGTACTATAGATGGCACAGAATGGGAATGCGTGTCTGGAACCAGTTGTGTCTCCTGTCTATCCCTGTTTCCGTCATTTGCATCTCATATCAATTCCCCTTTCAACCTCTCTCCATCTCTTACATGTGCCTTTCTCTGTATTTTCATTGCTGTGGCCATCTTTTCTCTTTCTTAACCCACAGGTAGGGCCAGCTCTAGATCTGACAGTGCACCAGCCTTGAGTCTTCACCTTTACTATGCACAATAAGAATGGCGGGTGGTTCATGGAGCTAGGCACTCATGAGTGATGAAGTCTACCAGGGGAACTAATGTCAGTTGTGCTTCCAGGTCTCATTTATTGCCCATTAACTCATCAGGGTCAGATACAGGTGTGATTGGCTGACACTGAAGAGACACAGCAACATTGTCAACCTTTGGAGGAGGCTGGTCATTGCTTTTTTCCATGTGTTCCTGATCTGGGTTGGTTTCCCCCCACTTAGGAGAACTCACAACTGTGAGTCATGCAGAGACCCAGGGTGTACGTTTTCCAAGAACAGGCAGTTCTTGCTCTTACTTTAAAAGTAACCTCTTCCAGGCACAAGGAATGTGTCTCCAAGCACTTGTCTGAGAAGCGCTTGTATGGAGGGAAAAAAAATGGATTGCTGTGGCATAATTCCAATTCTCAGCAGCCTTGATTTGTCTTAATAATCTATTTGCAAGATCACAGGCATGCGAAGCAAACCACATTCGGTGTTCCAACAGGCAAGCTTATGAATCAAAATGACGGGTGCAAGTGAATCGCTTGCGATTTTATTTTCCCCAGGTTGTCCCTACTAAATATTTAAAAACAAAAACAAAATATAAAGTAAGGAAGACCGACCTTCTGCTTTAGCAAACGCACAAAAGAAAAAAGCAAAAAGCTGTTTTCTCACTGTAGTGCATGATTACTATAGGGAAAATCCAAGATGGTGGTTCTGGGCACTTGCTTAGCAAGTTCCACCCTCTGCGCATGTCCAACCAATAATCTGATCGCATTGGGAAAGTAAATCATTTTGGTTGCTTATCCCAACAAGCAGGAATATGCATTCCCCCAATGGTTTTTTCAAAAAAGACAGGAAAGGCCATGAAAGCTTTTCCTGTGGAGCATATGGCATTTTGGGTCCCCCTCCTTCACAATACAATGAATAGATGTGGAATCCCATTAGGACAGATCATATTTTCCTTGCATTCTGTGAGGAGTGTTTTCACCATTTATGGACAACTCCCAAGTTCAATTCACAAGGCTGAGCTAATTTTTCTCCAAAAGGAGAAATACTTGGGTTGGTGGAAGATACCTAGAAACCTTTTGCAACTTTCAGGGGATGAACATTCTATGTTGTTCTTTCAGGTAGGGACTTCAGTGTTAGTAGACACAGTGACAGCCCCCTACCATTACATTTCTGTCTGTTAAAAGTTTTTGTTTTGATGCCACTGCAAGCTTTGGTGGGTGAGATGCTATGGGTGGTAGCTATTAGTGTCTGCCAGCCACACACAATGACCCTGGGCTGAGGTTGCTTCATGATGCAATGGGGTACTGTGGTGAGAGGGAGAGTGGAGGCCATTGATAGCAAACTGGCCACTACCACTGCTTGTGGTGGAAGTAAAGGGTTTTTAGCTATAACCACTTAACTGAAATAAATCTTGAAATCAACAGGATATTTGACTAAATATATATTCGTTTTGTTGCTGCTCTTGTTGTGTACCTTCAAGTCATTTCTGACTTATGGCAACCCCAAGGTGGCCCTATCATGGGGTTTTCTTGGAAAGATTTGTTCAGAGAGGGTTTGTCTTTGCCTTCCTCTGAGGCTGAGAGAGCATGCCTTGCCCAAGATCATCTAGTGGAATTCCATGGCTGAGCAGGGATTCAAACCCGGTCTCCAGAGTTGTAGTCGAATGCTCAAACCACTACTTCACAGTGGCCCTTCCATTACCCTTTCCTTCCTTATCAATGCACCCCTCTCTCCTGTCTTATGAGTCTCCTTACTTTCAGTCCAGCTGCCACAAAACCCATCCAGTTATTGGTTATTTCCTTCCTCTGAGGCTGAGTGAGTGGCACTTGCCCCAAGTCACAGAGTGGGGATTTGAATCCTGCTCTCCTGAGTTCTAGTCCAACATTCACTCCACCATCCTATGCTGCCTTTAATATACTGACCCTATCATAGGATTTCTTGGCAAGGTTTATTCGGAAGAGGTTTACCGCTGCCTTCCCCTGAAGCTGAGAGACTGTGACTTGCCCAAGGTCACCCAGTGAGTTTCCAGGGCTGAGAGGGGATTTGAACCCTGGTCTCACTGTGTTCTAATCCAGCACTCAAACCATTACACCACACTGGCTCTTACACTTAATTACGCCCACACTCGCTCGCTACTTGGGAATATAATGTGCTTTATTGATGCTGTTTCTCAAAATTTAAAAACATCCCACTTGTAAAAGATAGCGCTCTTTAAAAAAGAAGCACATGGTAGGTGGAGTGTGTGTGTGTGTGTGTGTGCGCCAGTGCCATGAATTAATGATAACCCTACTCTATAATGTATGGTCTTGTCTATACGGTGGGGGGGGGGAGCAGATTGTTCCACAGTAGTAATAATAATAATAAAATTTTATTTCTATACCGCCTCTCTTATAACGAGGCGGTTTCCAACATAACAAAAATCACAACATAATACAAATTACATTAAAATTGCATTAAAATACAAGAGTACAACAATAACAAAAAAGCCAATGCCCAATGCTGGTGAGGGGCGAGATATGCAGGCTAAAGGGTGAGGTTAAGGGTATGCCTGCCGGAATGCCCAGGTTTTGAGATCTTTTTTAAATTGGTTCAATATTGGGGTGGAGCGGAGCTCAAACGGGAGAGAGTTCCAGAGACGGGGGACCTGGGTGGAAAATGCCCTGTGCGATGTAGTAGCAAGTCTTGTCTCTGGAACATCTAGCAAAAAGCTCCCAGATGATCTGAGAGTGCGGGGCGGATTGTACAGGGAGAGACGGTCCTTCAGGTGTCCTGGGCCCAAGCCATTTAGGGCTTTATAGGTAATAACCAACACCTTATACTGTGCTCGGAAACGGATAGGCAGCCAGTGGAGGTCTTTTAAGACCGGTGTTATATGGCTGGTCCTGGACGTCCCAGTGACCAGTCTGGCTGCCATATTCTGCACCAATTGCAGTTTCCGAGTTTGGTATAAGGGTTGCCCCATGTAGAGCGCATTGCAGAAGTCTAACCGAGAAGTTACCAGGGCATGTACCACGGTTTCAAGGTCCTTCCGGCTCAGGTAGGGACGCAGCTGGCGAATCAGCCGAAGCTGATAACAGGCGTTCCTGACTGTCGCATCCATCTGTTGTGTAAGCTGGAGCGACGAGTCAAGGAGCACCCCCAAACTGCAAGCCGAGTCTTTCACGGGAAGGGTAATCCCATTCAAGACCAGAGGAGTCACCACCTTCCCTGGGCCGGGCGAACCTATCACCAGTACTTCCGTTTTCCCTGGATTCAGGCTGAGTCTGTTTTTCCTCATCCAGTCCATTACCGACTCCAGGCAAGCCACAAGGGGGGAGATGCCATCCTTGGTCACTGAAACAGCCGCAGGCATAGAGAAAATAATTTGGGTGTCATCAGCGTACTGATAACCCCGCGCCCCATGTCTGCGGATGATCTCTCCCAGTGGTTTCATGTAGATGTTAAAAAGCATGGGGGAAAGAATGGCTCCCTGGGGGACCCCGGAAGTCAGGGTCCTCCTATCGGAGCGTTCCTCCCCCAGCTGCACCATCTGGGATCTTCCTGAGAGGTAGGATCGGAACCACTGGAGCGCAGTGCCCCCGATACCCAACTCTCCCAGGCGTTCCAGAAGGATACCATGATCAATGGTATCGAAAGCCGCTGAGATGTCCAGAAGCACCAACAGGGACACATCGCCCCTGTCAATGCCCAGACGGAGATCATCGACCAAGGAGACCATGGCCGTCTCCACCCCGTAGCCCGCCCAGAAGCCGGTTTGAAATGGATCTAGAAAATCTGTTTCATCCAAGATCGACTGAAGCTGAATCACGACCGCCCTCTCAATCATCTTCCCTAAAAATGGCAGCAGAGATACAGGCCGATAATTATTATACTCCAGGGGGTTGAGGGAGGGCTTTTTTAAGAGCGGTTTTACAATGGCCAATTTCAGGCTCGATGGAAACTGCCCATCCCTCAGTGAGGTGTTAATAATGCGGTGCAACAAGATTGTTACAACCGTTCCTCCCTGGGCTGCTAGCCATGAGGGACAGGGATCGAGAGAGCAGGTCGTTTTCCTAACGCTTCGGAGGATCTTGTCCACATCCTCGGGACTCACAGACTCAAAATGATCCAGAACAACTGGAATAGCAGGGTCCCTGGAAGCTTCTATTCTAGCTTCTGCTACAATCCCAGTATCCAGATCAGCGCTTATGCGAGAAGTTTTATCCATAAAAAAGTCGTTAAAAAGGTCACAGCAGGCTTTAGTTGGAGCTAACAAAGGGTTCGGGGCAGGAGGGAGCTGAGTCAGCTCCCTCACTACCCTGAACAGCTCTGATGGACGCGACTCTGCGGACGCAATACGTGCAGTACAGAATGAATTCTTTGCTGCATCTATCGCCTCTCCATAGTCCTCAAAAAGGCGGTCTAGGAGAGTCTTGTCGGATAAGTGATGGTGTTTTTGCCAGGCGCGTTCTAGACGTCTCAAAACCCGCTTCCGCGCCCGGAGATCTTCATTATACCAGGGCTGCTTTTTGGAAGCAGGCTTGAGAGGCTGCTTGGGAGCGATGCTGTGTATAGCCCTTGAAAGACCGTCATCCCAGATGTCGGTCAGGGCATCAACAGAATCGCCGTCCACTCCAACCATATTCCCCTCTAGGGCTTCTTGGAACCTTTTGGGTTCCATCAGCCTTCGAGGGTGGACCTTTCGAATAGGTCCGCCACCCTCGGGGGGGGATCTGGATGGAAGCCTTGATTCTTACCTCTATCAGGAAGTGATCCGTCCATGACACAGCGGAGGTATTAGTTACCTCCGCCCACGGATTCTCCATGTCAGAACAGAAAACTAAATCGAGCGTATTACCCCCACAATGTGTAGGCCCTGAGACCAACTGAGACAGGCCCATGGCTGCCATGGTTTCCATGAACTCTCGAGCCGCACCAGATGGAATATTATTGGCCGTCAGAGGGATGTTGAAGTCCCCCAGGACTAAAAGCCTGGGAGACTCCAGCAGCAGCACTGAGACCAATAGTGCTAGCTCGGAAAGGGAGTCCACTAGCGCACGCGGTGGCCTGTACACCAATAGAATCCCTAAACTGTCTCTGGCCTTCAGGGTCAGGTAAATACACTCGAAATAAGCAGTCTGTCTGACATGGTTCCTAGATAGAAGAAAGGTGTTCCTATGAACCAAGGCTACCCCCCCCCGTCCACCTAACCTGTTCTGGTCCTGAACTGAAAACCCGGCAGAAAGGGTCTGGGCCCACACAGCTTCCCCCTCAGACCCCAGCCAGGTCTCAGTAATGCAAGCCAGGTCGCAGTTGGAATCTTCCAGCAGGTCTTTTAGAATGTGGGTCTTGTTCTTGATCGACCTGGCATTGCATAGGAGCAGAGACAGGGTTTGTGGTACGGTTGGAGAGACCCTCAGGTCACTTTGGCTAGGAGAGGGGCCGGAAGGCAAGATAGGTACTACGCCTCTATCCTGCCTTCCCCTAGAACGCTTGCCCACTCTCCTACCGTCATACCTCCCTCTGCCCTGCACTACTCTAATTGGAGCTCCATTCAAGCCATTAGAGGCCTCCCGAACCACCACCACTCCCACCTCCCCCTCCCCACCATCCCCCGACTCCCCCAACACAACAATAACAAGGCAGGGGAGAAATACAGCAAAATCGTCCTCTGCCTAACTTTGGCAAAGATCCACTGCTTTTCAGGCTGCTGCTGCGCAACTACGGAGCGATGGCAAACAGCTGTTCCCTCCGACTCCCGGGCCGGAGCACAACTGCGCCCTTCTTTACAACCTGGGAGTGGAAAGGAGTCCAGGGAACAACAAGAGCCGCAGCAGCAGTCCTGGAGTGAGGAGCAGGGATAAGGAGGACGTCAGAAGTCCGGCTTTTTAACACCCCTCTGCCACAGGGGTGCTCCTCCCTCTTCTCCCAGATGGTAACAGCTCCGGCGGATTTGCTGGATGACAAGCGGCGGATGGCAACCAGCTGTTCCCTCCAACTCCTGGACCGGAGCGCAATTGTGGCCCTTCCGGGAAACAACAAGAGCCGCAGCAGCAGTCCCGGAGCGAGGAGCAGGGATGAGGAGGACATCAGAAGTCCGGCCCTTTAACACCCCTCTGCCACAGGGGTGCTCCTCCCTCTCTTCTCCCAGGTGGTGACGGCTCCGGCGGATTTGCTGGATGACAAGCGGCGGATGGCAACCAGCTGTTCCCTCCAACTCCTTGACCGGAGTAGCAATTCGCAGCAGCTCTGAACTGTCCTGATGCTTTTACAGCCCCCATTAACGTCTCATACCCCTTAGCCAAGCTGGCGGCCACGAGTGAATTACTTAGAATTATAGAATCATAGAATTGCAGAGTTGGAAGAGACCACGAGGTGTTTTTTAAATCTGCCAATTAAACATGGTGCACACAAGGCTAATGGAACCAATAGGATTCCAGAAAGCCTTGGAGGGTTTAATGGTTGGTAACGCCGGTGACCCTGTAGAAGCTTTGGTTAATACTTGGAACACCGATCTTACCAAGGCTATTGACACGATCGCTCCCAAGTGTCCTTTCCAACCCGCCTCTAACCGTAAGCCATGGTATACTTCAGAGCTTAGGAAAATGAAGCGGGTTGGACAACGACTAGAGCGCAACTGGCGGAAAACTCGACTCTTATCCGACAGGACTCGACATAGGAATTTTCTTCGGTCCTATCGAGAGGCAATACGTGCAGCGCAGAGATCCTTCTCCTCTGCACGTATTGCGTCTGCAGAGTCCCGTCCAGCAGAGCTGTTTAGGGTGGTAAGGGAGATGACGCAGGTTATACCTGCACAGAACCCATTGCTTAACCCAACAATGGCCTGCTGTGATGCATTTAACAACTACTTTGCAGATAAAATCTCTCGGATAAGAGCCGACTTAGATGCCAGCATTTTGACAGAAACAATTGACGAGGTGTCCAGCAACTCCGTTGATGTAAGTTTACTGAATCAATTTCAATCTGTGAGTACCGAGGACGTGGACAAGCTACTTGGTAGAGTGAGGAAGACGACCTGCCCTCTTGATCCTTGCCCTTCATGGCTGGCCATCCGGGGGGGGGGCTGCCTTGATGGTGTTCCTTAAGGACACCATCAATGCATCCCTCAGGGAAGGGTGTGTTCCATCTTGTTTAAAGGAAGCGACGGTTAGGCTGCTCCTGAAAAAACCTTCCCTAGACCCCCTGGACATGAATAACTATAGGCCAGTTTCTATGTTACCATTCTTGAGCAAAGTGATCGAGAGGGCAGTTGCTCTTCAACTCCAAGTGGTCTTGGATGAAACTGATTATCTAGACCCATTTCAAACTGGCTTCAGGACGAGATTTGGAGTTGAGACTGCCATGGTTGCCTTGACCGATGATCTGCATCTAAGCATCGACAGGGGTAATGTGTCCCTGTTGGTGCTTCTGGACCTCTCAGTGGCTTTCGATACGATAGATGATGGCATTCTCCTGGATTGCCTGAGAGGGTTAGGAATCGGAGGCACTGCGCTCCAGTGTTTCCGGTCCTTCCTCTCGGGCAGGTCCCAGAGGGTGCGGCTTGGGGACAGCTGCTCCAGCAGAAAGGAACTTACTTGTGGTGTTCCACAGGGCGCCATCCTGTCCCCGATGCTGTTTAACATCTATATGAAGCCGCTGGGTGAGATTACTCGGGGTTATGGGGCTGGGTGTTATCAGTACGCTGATGACACCCAGATCTATTTCTCCTTGTCCCGATCACGGCCTCGAATCCCAATGGCATCTCTCCTCTTAATGACTGTCTTAAAGCTGTAATGGGCTGGATGAGGAAAAACAGATTGAGATTAAATCCAGACAAAACGGAGGTGCTCAAGGTAGCGGCCCCGAAACCAGGAGCTGAGTTGCAACCACCAGTCCTGGATGGGGTCACGCTCTCCATTAAGGACTGTGTTCGCAGTCTGGGGGTGCTCCTTGATTCATCGCTTCAGATGACGAGTCAAGTGAATGCAACGGTCAGGAGCGCTTGTTACCAGCTTCGGCTGATACGCCAGCTGTGCCCTTTCCTGGAAGTAAGGGACCTTGAGACTGTGATGCACGTGCTGGTAACCTCTCGTCTAGATTTCTGCAATGCGCTCTACATGGGGCTACCCTCGTGCTTGGTCCAGAAACTTCAGTTGGTACAAAATATGGCAGCCAGAGTGGTCTCAGGAACATCTCGGAGAGATCATATAACTCCAATACTAAAATCTCTCCACTGGCTGCCTATCAGTTTCCGGGCCCAGTATAAGGTGTTGGTTATTACCTTTAAAGCCCTAAATGGCTTGGGTCCAACTTATCTCCGGAACCGCCTCCTCCCATACAATCCTCCCCGCATACTCCGGTCCTCTGGGAGGAATCTGCTTCAGCCACAAAAATCTAGGCTGTCTGCAACCTCCCAGAGGGCCTTTTCAGTAATCGCCCCCAAATTGTGGAATGGCCTGCCGAATGAGATCCATCAGCTGACGAGCTTGAGTAGCTTTAAAAAAGCACTAAAGACGGATCTCTTTCGGCAGGCCTTTCCTGATTAGATCCCGGCCTCAGGAACTCAGTCTCCTGGCTTTTTAAAAATTATGTATATATTTGTTTTTAATGTGTTTTTTAGCTAGAAGGTTTTAATCTTATTGTGTTTAATGTCTTTTTATGTGGGAGGGTGGGGGTGGGTGGTGTTTTTAGTCATTATTATAATGTTTTAATTGTTGGAAGCCACCCCGATTGTTTTTAGCAGAGGGGCGGGGTATAAATAAATTTTATTATTATTATTATTATTATTATTATTATTTATTCACATTTACAAAAGAAAAAAGAAAAGAGAGGAAAAGATCTTTTTATCATCTTACCGATCAATCACTAAGCCGAAAATCCAACATGGTGGCAGTGGCCGCTTCCCCTGTTTGCAAGTCTTGACCGCCATGCTCATCTGGCCAATCAGCTTGCACTGCCTCTCCTATGGAAAAGCATAGCAATGTGAATGCAACTGGTTTAATGAGTGGACATGCACATTCTTTACGGAGTTTTTTAAAAACTCAGAGAAAAGCTACAAAGGCTCTATGGGCATAGTTCATGGAGTTTTTAGCTGCCCCCACTTCAAAATATGATGCATCGGTGTGGATTTCCATTAAGACAGATCAATTTCCAAGTGAATTCTATGAGGATTATTTTGACTGTTTAGACAACATCTCAGGCTCGGCCAAATTGATCACCAACAATGGTCTGCCCTGGCCTCACATCAGGAGGCGTGGAGACGCACTATCCACAATGTTGCAGCCTTATTTGAGAACTCACACCGAACAAGTCTTGAAGAGAAACAACAACGCAGAAAGAATTACAATCTGGAAACATCACCCAAGGAGACCTTCTGCTGTGCTTTCTGCAACCGGACTTGTGTATCTCGGATTGGCCTTTTTAGTCAGCAGTGCGCTTGCAGAAAGCATGGGACGAGTCCTTCCTGAATCTTCATTTGCGAAGAAAACCCAGAGAGAGACATTTCATAAAAATGGTCTCCCAGGTTTGCAGGCTTTGATTGGGGGTTAAGTTGAGCTCATCATCCCTAGGAAAAGTTATACCTTAACTATCAGGTATTTTGAGAAATTCAGAACTCTCTGTCTTTTGCCCCCGGTATTCTAAAGGCATTTGCAACCACAACCTTCTTGCCTGCTGGAGAAACATAATTACAGGCCACTCTTCTATGCATTCTTTGCTTGCTTGATTCCTTATGAACTGAAGTGCACAAGTCTCTCCATGGCCCTTTTTATGAGCTTGCATTTAGCAGGGGATCTCCACTGCACTCCAATGGCAGCCTGTTCTTTCTGAGCTCTCTAGCAACCAGCAACTGATGTGTATGTCTCATCCTTTCATGGCTCTCATTACTTCTGACTTCTCCCAGTCTGAATGGCTTTCTGAGTGTTGGCTCACTTACACGCAAGCAGGTGTACGAGATGCAAAGCTTGTATAGGCTGATTACAGTAATAATGGCCCCTAATGTCATTAAGAAGGCCGTTATTGTGTGGTGATTAAATAGCAGCTGACTTGGTGAGATTAAACTGTAAAAGTGCAATTAAATTCTTAATCATAATCTGGAAAGGGATAGGCTGAAAATGATAGGATAGTGCTGGCTTATTATATCCTCCAATCACTCCCAGAAGACAAAATGCACTGGATTTTATGTTGATTTTTTTTTTCCTGAACAGTACCTTGATCTTCTCTTGTCATCTTATTTCTAGCCATCTGTAAATATGAATACAATCATACCTGACCCCAAAGACTGCTGGTTTCCTCTAATCTTTCTAATCTTTTGTTGCTTCCAGGTTCACGCATATTGACACTTGTTTTTGTATTGCCTCCATTTCAGTGTTCAAGGTTTGAATGCTGTTGTTTATGTGTAGCCAAAACACCTCCAACATACCAACTGTGTTTTGACAGACTTGGTTGGAACCCCATGATTTTCAGAAATACTTTTTTTAAAGGAAAAATAATGATCCCTAAAGAAATAGCCACCAACAGCCCACTGAGAATCATGTATGCCCTATGTCCACAGATTGCTGACAGAATCATGTTAGACGTTAAGGAGAATCTTACAGTTAAACAATTTCCCTCCTACAATAGAATTTACTTCCCTCCTACAATAGGATTTCCTCAGAGATATGTGCCTCAGCAAGCAGATTAAGCCTTTCAGTGGCTAGTCAGGAAAAAAAGCACTCTAAATGTAAGATACATAGCTGAGAATCTACACACATTTTATACCACTTGGGGAGACATTTTATACCACTTGGGGAGAAGTAAACTGTTGCAAGATTTTTTTTTTAATTTTATTTTTTTGCATTTTGGCAACAACAACAAAAAAGGTTGCAAGAAACTTTCTTGCTCAAAACCATTATTGTTGTGGAAAATAACCCAATGTTTTGAATGTAAAAATGTCTTCTGTACAAACACAAAACAAAACAAAACACTTTTTGAAGAGAAAACTGTATTTTCTACAAATTTTTTTGCAAAGAAATGCAAAAATAATTATAAATGCACAAAATACACTAGTTGGGTGGGTATCTTTCAGGAGTTTGTTAACTGTGTATTCTTTCATGGCAAGGAGATGTCCCTTATAGTCATTTGTAACACCAAGATGGAATTTGGACTACTCTGGCCCAGATTTAAGTGCCACACCTGCCAACGCTTGAATCTGCATTCAGATTTTTTATTTGGCTTCCACTCAAATCTGTTACGCATGACTCTGAGCTATGGGAAAAGTAAAGCCCAGAGGTAGCTGCTCTATCTAAAGCCAGAATGGGTGGCCCACTCTGCGAGGCTAACCACCTATTCTGTCTGGAGAGAAAGTGGCTACCACAGGGGGTTGGCATTTCCAGTCCACAATCACTCCTCTGAACTCTGGGAAAAGCAAAACCACAGTGGTAGCCACCCTCTCTGAAGCCAGAATGGGTGGCTAGCCTCGTGATGGCAAGGCTCATAGGGTGTTCTGACTTCAGAGATTGACTACTGCTAGGGTTCTGTCTTTGGAATGAGAAGTGGTGCTGAGAAGGGGGGAAATGGTGGTGCATCAGGCAGCTCTACTTCCCCCTCCCACCCTGAATTCAATGTGGATGGATTGTTACAAGGCAGTTTTCTCTGGAATTTCAAGCAATCTCCAGAGAAAACAGAGTTTTCTCAAACCTGGATTAAGAGAGTATTCCTCAAGCCTGGTGCAAATAGGGCAGTACATCGTGTGGTGCTATCACACCAGATTCAGGGAAAAGGGTGCATGTCATGTGGCATCATTGGGCTGGATTGGGGGGGGGAGGGTTGGGATTTTTTACTGTTTTAGGCAAACCCCTGGTTACACAGCCAAAGACCAGCCAGGCTCCTATTCTGTTGCAGAAGACAACTCAGGATCAGAGCAGGATGAAGTGTGTGGCTATAGTCAAGTCCTGCTCCTCTAAGCACATCTAAGAACACTGTGACTCAGAACAGCTAGGAAGCTGGGTGGGACTCAGAGCCTTAGCTTTATAAGCAGGACAGAGGCATAATAGACACCCTCTTCTATCCCTAGGTACTTTGGTCTTCTAAGGAGGGCCCTTAATTATCTAATTAATGTATGACACAGCACCATTTCTCTTGCGGCATACTGGTTGCACCCCAGCTAAGGAGAGTCCTGTGAGTATGCATAGAACACTGAGTCTGATTTCCATTCCCATCTGTCTTCCTTTGAGCAGGGAGACAAGGACGGCTCACTCAGGAAGATAGATGCAGCAGCCCTACAGCTCTGCTCACATGTTGTCTTTCTTCCCCCTCTCACAAGAGATTTTTACATTATTGAGATGATTAGAAATGCTTCTGTCAAAAGGGGTCTTGCTGATGCCATCACTCTGTTTTATTGCCTGCCTGCAAAGCGATGGTGATATTTTTGCATGAAAAGGCGGCAGGGGTGGGGTGGGGTGAACCAGGAACAACAGCAACAACAAAAAGAGACATCATGACAGCCATGATCAAATGATCTCATTCACCACTCGCTGTCTTGGCAAACATTTTACGGTTATTACACGCAGTGCAATAATGTTCCTTTCCTGCTGATTATTTAAGGGACAACTGTGGTAGCTCTCAGGGCTCCCAAATGACAGATCCCTGCACTGCGTTCCATGGTTCATTTCCAGTTCATTCTCAAACCGCACCTGGCTCAAAGCTGGGTGGCTCAAGGGTTTGGTAATTGGATGCTGAACTTTTCCTTTCTAGGTCAGTAGTTGAAATTTTGCCCAGATCACTACAAATGTCTTTTTCCTTCCTCTTGCTCCTTTTTTTTTTTTTTTTTTTTTTGCCTGCTGGCTGTTAGGTGTCCTTTTGTCACAGAACAGCAACAACAAAAAAGAAGTTTGGGAAATGCTGTTCACTGGAGTGGGGTGGGCTTGTGTTACTACAGAACACTGCAAACTGTCATCTTCTCCTCTGGCTTCCCCCTTAGTTTTCCAGGAGACAGGAATGGCATTTTAAAATGGAACTTGCGGCAGATGCTATATTCTGCTCTACATTCTACCAAGGGGTTCGTGGTAGTTAATTGTCCTTCATCTCTTGCTTAAAAGACTGCAACTTTATCGTTCCTTGCAAATCTAAAGAAAAAGGGGTCTTTTGAGACCTTATGGCTCAGCTCTAGATGAGTTGCCACTATTACACTGATCTCTGTCAAAAGTCTTCCCATGAAGTAGAGCTGAAAGGACCCCCTCCCCAGTTTTAATTTGAGGGGAGAGGTCAAATGTGATTTCAGCAAGGAAGGTTCCTGCCTGATAGTGCAAATAAATATTCAAAGCCACTTCTCATTTTGAAAAAACCTCCCCAGTCTAAACAGCTGGATGAGGGCGGGGGGATGTGAGTAACCTGCCTGCCTCATGCTCTAGAGAGTGTAGGAGCATTTTGATTTTTAAAAAGCTCTTTTTAAAAATAAATAAATAAATACATTGGGGAATGAGGGATGCTTGGGAGCCACAAAAAACCAAATGAACCAAAAAACAATCCTTTGATGCCACACGTTTCTCACCACTGATGTAGATGATACTGAGATAGCAGCTTTTTATATTTCCCATGGAAAAGGCTTCTGTTTTCTTCTTAATAATCAGGGCACTTAAAAGTCCTTTTTGTCAGTGTTTTTCATCTTATCTTGTCACTGAGGGTTCAGTGGGCCCTCCCTTTCTTTTGCACATCTCCCCATTTGCTCTGTAGGTTCCACTGCTTTTTTTTCTCCCCTGGGGAAAAAAGCATGGAAGGCACTACCTCCTGTTGTCTTCTCAAGGGCTTAAATGTATCATCATTATCTTTATTTGCTATCAACAGAGCATTGAAACAAGGGCTTTCATTGAAATATGGAAAGTTGGTGGGAGGGCTGAAGACCACTGGAAAGATGATTGTACAGTGAAAGAAAGAGGATGCACATACACACTGAGGAGAGTATCAGATGTGGCAAATATGCAATGATAACCACAACAGGATACTGTGAGAGGGCTTCCCTATCACACAACATTGTCCCCTTGTGTTCTCCAAGTGTCCTGCACTCTTTTTTATTAATGGGCCAAGCCACTAATTGATTGATGATGGTGGTTTTTTTGTGGCATGTGAAACCACATCCCATTATACTTTCACGAATACAGTGTCAATGGGCAGTCCCCACCAGAACACTTCTGGGTGAGAATGTGAAAACTAAGCACAGGATGCCATTTTTATGAACCTCCCTGTTTTGCTGGCAAATTGTAAAGTGTGTTTCAGTGCTTGTGTGTTCGTCTTCTTCGGTGTTTTTTTTTTTTTTTACTTTTAAGTGCACTCATGTCTTCTTGTGAGAACCGCTGAGATCGCGCACTCCAGCGAATGAAGAAGTAAACAGTGCTAGCGATTGTGGTCCAATAACGTTGGAGCTGCTTTTTCTCATTATTGCAGCAATGTGTAATAAAAAGAGTTATTGTGCGATGACATTTATGCTTTTAAATATAGTGGGACAAGAACATTTTAGAGCTTCGTCTGATAATCTCCTGAGTCACAGTCACCTTTTAACTAAGGAGATTTTCACATGGGTAAAGTAACCCCTGCGGAGATCAGGAGAGAAATGGGGGTGTTCTGGTTGCAGTGCTCCTTTTTGCATGCCCCCTTCCTTCTCCTGATCTCCCATCATCCTCCCTCCGTGCTTCTCCATTTCCCTCCTGCTATGTTCCACAATTTTTTACTAATGAAGAACTTTTGTTAGTAAAAAACAGCGGGAGGGAAATGGAAGCAGCACGGAGGGAGGACAACAGGAGATTGGGAGAAGGAAGGGGGCGTCCGAAATTGAGCGCTGGAACCAGAACAGCCACGTTTCTCTCCTGATCTCCACAGGGGTTACTTTCCCCATGTGAAAATCTCCCAAGACAAGCAGGTGAACCCAGTACCATACCTGTAATGGGCTCTTCTTTTACATTTTTTAAAAACAGATTTATATTCTGTCCAAGTAGTGGTTGTTGAGAGAGGAATACTTGTGCCTCTGCATGCCCACAAATCCTCCCTTCTTCCTCTGAAATTTGGTCTCTTTTCATCCAGCATCTGAGCCTGAAGTTCACAGCTGAAAAATTTTGGCTTAGTCTCATGAGCACCAATTCTGCAGCTTCTCTGTCATAAATGTGACATGACATGACATCTTGGATCAAACTAGATGCAGTGGCAGCTTATGACTCCCATTTCGATGGGGCAGTGAACCCACTCTGGAGTTTAGTCTGAACTTTAAAGGAACTATCAGAGGTTTTCAACCCCATTCCCCAAATAGATTCAACACTTTGGCTAGCAATGTTTATATTAAAACTCAGAGCACCAAGATAGGAGATGCCAGCTGCTGCTGTGTTACAGGCAATACATGTCTCCCTTGATTAATTGTTTTTAATTTCTTCTCAGTCCTACAATGGGATTTCCTCAGAGAGCAGGAACATTCCATTTTCTGGGCTGCCTTATCACATGACATTGTCATCCTTCCAGTGTTCTTTCATTCCGGTCCCACGGGGAACAGAGGGAAAACCATGTCTTTTTGCTAACAGGATTTTTTCTGGTTAGCAAGAAGACGCAGTTTTACCTCGGTCCCCATGGGACTGGAACAAAAAAAAAAAATCATCATTGTGAATTGTGTATTGTGAATATTTGACCTTTAGTTTTTGGTCCCTGCCCCATTATGTTTTGGGGGAAGGTTCTGGGAAAGTGCAAGGAGATAATTCTGCCACCACTGTGTCTAGAGGCCAGCACCATGCTTCTTGGACTTGAAACAAAATTTCCAGGATAAGAAGTATCAGTTCCAAAAGACACCTTTTGTGAGGGGGAGGCACATTTCCATTCATTCCTTTCCTATGAGGAAATAAATTGCTCAATTTCTCTTTCAAAAGAAGCAATGATCAGTCTGTAGGTTTTGGAGAGAATAATTAACTTGAGGCTTTACTCCCCCTGAATAAAAAAAAAATGTACTACCAGGGAAATAAACAGTTTGTGTACATTTCAACAGATGAAATTGCATCTTTTGGTCTCTCCCTATATTTTGCATTTTAATACAGTGCTGATGATAACATTTGTTAAAAACTGGGAGGGGAGGGGGGCTGAGAAGGGGAATATCACATGGTCCTTCAGAATAGGGCAGTTCAGCAACAGCATAATTGGTGCTAGGTGGGGAAATTATTATCTGGGATGTGCTTTGTGGATGCAATTTCCTGAGATATAGTCTCTCTGAAATGCGTGAATTAGCTCTTCATCTTAGCCAAGAGGAAATCTTTCACCATGATCCTTGAAGCTAATTCTTGGAAAATAATAAATAAATACATAAAAAGATTGCAAAGAGCTGGGCAGAATCATAGAATCATAGAATTGCAGACTTGGAAGAGACCATGAGGGCCATCCAGTCCAACCCCCCTGCCACGCAGGAAATCTTGATCAAAGCATCCCCGACAGATAGCAATCCAGCCTCTGTTTAAAGACCTCCAAGGAAGGAGACCCCACCACGCTCCGAGGGAGTGTGTTCCACTGCCAAACAGCTCTTACTGTCAAAAAGTTCCTCCTCATGTTGAAGTGGAATCTCTGTTCCTGGAGCTTGCACCCATTGCTCCGTGTTCCAGTCTCTGGAGCAGCAGAAAACAAGCCTGCTCCATCCTCAGCGTGACATCCCTTCAAATACTTAAACAGGGCTATCATATCGCCTCTTAACCATCTTTTTTCCAGGCTAAACATACCCAGCTCCCTAAGTCTCTCCTCATAAGGCATCATTTCCAGACACTGAAGGAAAATTGAAGCTTAAGATTTGTATAATTCTGGCGAGTACCGTATATGTGCAAAAAAGGAAACAATACCATTGCTGGAGGAAGTCGGTGAAGGAGACATAAGCACTCAAAGCCATTCTGCAGAAGCCACTCTACATTTCTTCAACTGAAATACAGGTTGCCCCCTCATATCTGTGGGGGGTACATTACTGGACTTACCATTTATAAGTGAATCCATAAATAGTGAATCCTATTAAAATAAAGGACTTCTGGTTCAAACACCACAGAGTTGTGATGGAGGACCTAGTGATTCCTAGAGGAGACACCTCTCTGGGCATTTTCCAGCATGACTTTATGGAAAATGTCCTTCTTTTTTTCAGCCATGGATAACTGAAACTGTGGATATTGGTTCCATGGATATGGTGGGTGACCTGTATTTGAAATGCTTGTGGCCCAGCTTTCCACCAGGGGTAGCTTCAGGCTTGACAAGAGGCTGCCAAATCAGTGTCCACCCCAGCCATAGTAGTGATGTCTTAGTCTGAAACTCCAAGTGTTATGGTCAATTTTTGACTGTATTCTAGAGTAGCTGATCTAGTGATAGGGTCTCCTTAGGAACTTTGCTGATGGCCCCTTCAGACCTGGTGCCATTCCTGGTCAGAAGGTATCATTAAGCAGAAAACCACAATGTTGAAGGCATTGTGGGAGGAAACAAAATGGCACCCAATGGCTGAATTTTAGCCATTAGAGACCAATGTTCAGGGGCAATGAGGGCAGGAAGGCAGCAGAACAACTGGATGCTGGACCATTAAAAAAAAAAAACCATTTACACAGCAGGGATGCCGTATCATCCTGGTGTTACAATTTCTCCCTAGAACAGGGCAAGGGAAATCTTTGCCCCTCCAAATTGTTGGACTTTGATGGATGATAAAGGATTATGGGAACTACAGTGCAGTGTATCTGAAGGGACAAAGGTCCTTCATTCCTGCCTTAGAAAAGCACACATCTCACAGAGAATACAAAGTAACATTTGTGGAATTTAGATTAGTGCAGCATGTTATGCAGTGGTGTGAAAAGCTGAATTTGCTGAAATCCTTTCTTCTCTCCCCTCTGAAGTAATTCAGTTGCCTTTTCATCTGGTCACCCTAATAGAAAACTAACAAGAACAAATGCTTTCCACGTGCAATGTTCACCACATCTCCATGCTTTGTTGCTCTGTATTTAATCTGGATGAACAAAGGAGAATATTTGTGTGTCCTTGTTTGACTGTCTCCAAATAGCTCCAAGACCATGACAGCTGAAAATCCACATGCCTGTATGGGGCCTAATGCGTTACACCTCATGGTTATTTGGTTTCAAAAAATGAATTAATCCATTTTAGTTTATTAAGTGTTCAGTCACGAGATGGCTGATGGCTCTAACCAGCTAAGAGGAAATGAATATTAGGCATGAAATATTTTTCTAGAGGGCCATGGACCTTCTGGGACCAGACATTCCCTCTCTGAGCCATACTGCACTCCAAGGAAAAGTGGCAAAGCACCAGGAACGTTCCATCTTTCCTGTTGCCTTCCCACATGATGCCAGTGTCCTTTCATCGCCCTTCATTCCGGTCCTGTGGGGGACTGAGCTAAAACTGCACCTTTTTGCAAATGGGTTTTTCTGGTTAGCAAAAAGGTATGGTTTTACCTTGGCCCCTTATGGTACTGGAATGAAAAAACAACACCATATGGGGAGGCAGCAGGAAAGATGGAATGGCCCTGCTGCTTTGCCACCTTTCCTTGGAGTGCTGTAAGGCTTTAGTAGCCACAGGGCAGCTTCATGTAGGCTAGAGGCACAGAGGGGGAAACATACTAGAAGAAGCACAGCTTTTCTCTACTGGGCCCCTGAACCCATCCAAAAGAGAAAGAGAATATCCTCCAGCCTGGTAAATGAGGAGGGGTGAGCAGAGGGAGCGACTACATGAGTACTGAGATAAAAAGACCAATAAGAAGAAACAACAACAACAAAAAAAGTGATGACGGGGGGGGGGGAAGACAAGAAAAAGCAGAGGAAAAGAGAAGGAATACCATGATGTTGGGAGAAAGACCACGTGGGGTGGGGGGGTGAGGGAGGAAAAAACAGCATGGGGTAGGATGGTGAGGAAAGAATCTACTGTAATTTCAGAAGCTAAGAAGGATAGGGCCTGATAGAACTCATAGAATCATAGAATTGTAGAGTTGTAAGAGACCACAAGGGTCATCCAGTCCAACCCCCTGCCATGCAGGAAATCACAATCAAAGCACCCTGACAGATGGCCATCTAGCCTCTGTTTAAAGACCTCCAAAGAAAGAGACCCCACCACACTCCAAGGGAGTGTGTTCCACTGCCGAACAGCTCTCAGATTGAAGACCACCATTAAGCCTCAAACCTTGGTGCCAGGAGAAAAATAACTCCTATGTAGGTGTGAGGAATGGTACTTTGATGGGCAAGAATAAGCACTCAGTCTCATGGGAGATAAAAGACCAACATGGTATCTGGTGAATGAGATGAGAAGAAGGGCTTGTCTACAATGGCCAAATACTACAGCTTGCCCTCATTCCAGAGCCCTACAGTCCAGACACAGTGTCCTGATCTGCCTCTGGGCAGTCTAAATGACCCCTGGGGTAGATATGAGGCTGGGATGGTGGCAAGCTGGGATAGGGCCCTTTACTGTGATATAAGATAATAACCAGTTTACTATGTTTCTGCTGGATCAGGCCCTCTTATGTCCGTGGGGACCTGTCCCAGAATGCAACTCCCTGCTGCTGCCCTACTTGGGTGAGTGGGATGAAAGAAAGCATACTTAGGTGAAACAGAAGAAAAAGAACCAGTGTGTCAGTATGGTGGTGAGACAGTTTTTAAGCTGGATATATCTGCTTGTCTTGAATATTTTCAAGAACGGACTTTGAAACTGGTTTTAAATGTTTAAATGATAATACATACCGAAACCTGGTTGCGTCAGTTCTTAAGCTGTTATCATATGGTCAGCTCAGGAGGTAACAGTTATAAAGCAGTTTTAAAAGGTACACACATTGACCCAAATGCTTTGCCTTTAGATTCTTTTGAACTGAAGATATTAGCTGCCATTGCTTTCACACTTTGAATCTGAATGGGAGCACAAAAACTGAATAGTATCTCCTCATTTTCCCTCTTCCTCCTTCTACTTCCAGAAACCATTACCAAAATTGTGCAACAGCTGCGGCAGCAGGAGGTGCCCATGGAAAATGGTGCTACACGCTCACCTTCAACATTGTTTTTCCTCATAAGGAAGATGTTTGCTACTTGGCCTACCATTATCCTTACACCTACTCTGCTATGATGGTAAACAGATTTTTCTGATGTCGTTCCAGAAAGGTTTGAAATAAATAAATGCATAGCTCTGTGTTGAGTAATTTTGAGGGGAATATTAACATTCTCATTAATCTCAAGTTATTGGAATATGTGAGGCAGGTAAGAAGGTCATAAAGGAATTTTTAAGAAAGCTGCACCACTTGATTTCCCACAACATGCCTGCTGTCCTGATAGTCCTCTGTCATCCCACTTTTCAGCTGCTTTAAAAATGCCTCCATTTCTCTCTCCTCCTCCCACTGGAGATTATCAAATGTGGCTAATGTGGCACCAGCAGAATGACAACGGAACACAAAAGGACACCAAGAAGAGTATAGTCAAACATGGATCTTGTATTTCAGGAAAGCTGATTTTAACAAGTTCAGGGAAATACTGGGCGGAATCCCATGACTAGACATGCTAAAGAAAAAAGACACCCAGCAAGTGTGGAAGTTCTTGAAGAAGCACAATCACAAACAATCTCATGGAAGAAGAAAAATGAGAACCCTCTGAAAAAGTCTATGTGACTGCACAGCAAACTCAAGGAGGAAGCAAAAAGAAAAAAGAGTATAGGTTGCCCCTCAGTTTACATGGGGGATATGTTCCTGTACTTACCACAGATATGTGAAACTGTGTGTAATAGTGAACTGCCATATTATATCATAGAATCACACCAAAGGACCTAAAATGCCGAGAAAGGATACCTCTGTAGACATTGACACAACTCTATGGTCAACTTAAGTTGACCATAGAGTCGCACTGTAGGACCTTCTGATGCCTAGACACACCACCTTCAGCATGATTCTATGGTCTTCCAGATGCCTAGTGAGACCTTCCCCCCTGATTGTAGGTAAGTGTAACCACAGGTACTGATCCCACATAAATGGGGGGTGACCTGTGTGTATAAAGAATGGAAGGAAGGACATATCATTACTGAAGAGTACATATGTGTAACCCAGGCTTGCAGGAATTGTGTAAGGAAAGTGCTGGCTAGGGAAACAATGAGCAACAAGAAGGAGTTTTTCAAATATGCCACAGCAGAGACATTGACAAGCGATCTCAATAGCAAATAAAGATTGATAGGGAGTTAGTAAGGAATCACCTAGCTAACCTAAATGAGTTCAAATCTGCATACCAGAGTACTGAGGAAACTGGTGTATTCTCTGAGCCACTTGCCCTCATTTTTTGAGAAATCTCAGAGAACAAGTGAGGTGCCAGAGGACTGGAGAAGGGCAAGCATTGTCCCTGTCTTCAAAAAAAGAAGATCAGGAAACTACAGACTAGTCAGCATGGCTTAAATACTAGGAAATATTTTAGAGCAAATTATACAGGAGTCTGTCTGCAAGTATATTGATGACAATGCAGTGATCAGTAGGAGCCATCATGGGTTTGTCAAGAACAAATCCTGTCAAACTACCCTTATATCTTTTCTGATTGGTCACTAGTTTAGTAGATGGTAGGAATGCTGTGGACATTATTTATCTGGATTTCAACAAAGCATATGATAATGTCCCCCATAATGTTTTGAGTAGCAAACTGATTAAATGTAAACTGTTTTACTCATGCTCAATGATCGTGAGTAAAAATCTTCCAAATATGATGGTCAACTGATGGTCAAATCTCCCAGTGGTACTGCAACAGTACCGCTGGGAAGAGGCGTCATGTGAAACTGACGCCCTCTAGCGCTGCAGCCTCGCAACCTGGCGAGGCTGCTAGCATTATTTTTACTTTGTCCGAAAAAGTCCTAAGTCTAACCCATTTTACAGGGATGTTGTTAAGATAAAAATGAAGTGGCTGGGGAATGGATGGATGGATGGGGGTGGGGAAAGTAATGCACTGGTTTTATAGGCATAATGCTAACTCCATTAGATAAATGGAATGAAATTAGTTAACAAATATCTACCTGGAAAAAACATGATCATCATTAAGCAATCAGAGCATTACAATTGCTTTTTAGAATATCTCATTTAGGTTAAAATCCTGTCCACATTTACCTAGAAATAAGTCCAATTAAATGCATTGGGACTTATATCTGAATAGATAGGTATATGGATACATTGTTGATGAGAATGAACGATTGCTCTGCTGAAGACTCTCTCAAAGTATATTGCCAGTAAAGCTCTCCCAATGCTGGACTGCATTGCTGGACTGCATTGCATCCACAATCTATGGACTTTATCAGATGAGCCCCTCAAAAGTGTTCGTTTGCTGGCATAAAAAATCCATTTTTATGCCAGCAAAAGAACACCCCCCCCCACTGCACTTACCTCTAATCCTGGCAAAGGCTTCCCCGACAATGAAAGAGGAAGTGAACGGAGCTCTGTTCACTTCCTCATTCAAAATCCTACGTATCCTCGCAAGAATACATAACAAATAAAACAAAAAATGACAGTAAAAAAGTTACCCCAAGCACCTAAACACACTAAAAAAACTTCAAAGTAACCCGGGGAGGGTTATAAAAAGTGTGTCACTTACCTGGCTCTCATGATCTCACCCAGAAGCATTTGTGCCGGACTGGCCATTGATGTGAGTATAATGCTGCGAGGTTTCACATGCTGGCAATGCTAGCACAAAAGCGCCATGGGGGATCTATTGATGGCTTCAGCCATCAATAAAAAGCTACGGGGACATAACTGCAAAAGAGCGACATTGCCTGATATGTGCACCCTTCCATGGTTATGTGACGTTGTTACGACTCCATATTTTATGCATTTGATAAAGTCCTATGTTACATAACTTTATTTATACTTAGCTCTGTGTCAGCAGTACTAAGAAACCCTGTCACTGGATTGCAAAGATCCATATGACGACACTGGCATTGGCACTCCCTAGCTGGTGTTTTGATGCACAATGGGACTGATGCACATTGGGGCCCATTGTGCATCAGCCCTGTTGTGTAGTGGTCACTGTTGCTCCCCTATGTAGTGACATAACAGCAGCCCCTTACTGGATACAGATGTTATGGAACTGCCCAATTCCCTCCATATATGAGGATGTAAGTCCCCAACAAAATTCTGACTGATATTTTCAAGTCAGGAATGCTTCTCTGAAATTTTTTAAATGGAAATT
Source organism: Gambelia wislizenii (assembly GCA_030847615.1). Classification (NCBI taxonomy): domain Eukaryota; kingdom Metazoa; phylum Chordata; class Lepidosauria; order Squamata; family Crotaphytidae; genus Gambelia; species Gambelia wislizenii. Next base: position 11,719,991 of record JAUMIR010000009.1, on the reverse strand, counting down.
AGAGATGCTAAGGGAATCTAAATTTCATTAAAGAGGGAATATAATATATGTCTGTGTGGGAGATGGAATCCTAGGGGTCTTGTAATTCAAAGGGGATTCCATTGAAGGCAGGGAATCTCCACTTTCCCTGTGCTGTGTTTATTCTTTTTTGCTTATCAAAAGCAACTATTAGGGTTACACACTGTTTAAAGAAGCAATGCAAATCTCCAGGTAGCTGTGCTACCATCTGCTTTTTCTGTGAAGGGCAAGACTTTGCCCTCTTCTTTTCTCTCTTATTTGGTAGAGCAGGAGGATAGTCTCCTTCCAACTGAGCTACTTGAATGTAATGTACTTTGAAGTCTGTTTGCAGGCTGTAGCAAGCAAGTTAGGCAGGCAGAAGATGGAAATATGGGTTCTTTAAGACCAGCTGAAAATCTGGAAAGCCAGCATGCTAGCCAGGGCAGTCTAGGATGATCTTTGGCTATATGAGGCTGTGCTGCCTAGGGGGAATGAGGAAAGTTTTAATAAATTATTCTTAAAGAAATGGGTGGGAGCTGATGGGCCCTTTGAGGATCTAAAACCAGTAGTGGGGGTGTACTAAGGATTTTATCAGATGTGGCAAAAACTGTGGGATTACGACACCATGGTAGCACAGATGGGCATGGCTATCACATGACATCATCATCTTTGCATGGTTACTCTCTTGCCCAAGCCATGAATAAAGAATTAGAATCATAGAATCATAGAATTGTAGAGTCAGAAGAGACCCCAAGGACCATCTAGTGCAACCCCCTGCCACACAGGAAATCACGATCAAAGCATCCCTGACAGATGGCCATCCAGCCTCTGTTTAAAGACCTCCAAGGAAGGAGACCCCACCACACTCCGAGGGAGCGTGTTCCACTGCTGAACATCTCTTACAGTCAGAAAGTTCCTCCTAATGTTGAAGTGGAATCTCTGTTCCTGGAGCTTGATGCAGCCCAAAATCGCATTGGCCTTTTTAGCTGCCGTATCACACTGTTGACTCTTGTTCAACATGTGGTCTACTTTTTTCTTAAAAGTAATTGATTTTAATTACTTTTAATTGATGGGACAAACCATCAATAGATCATTAATATCACTTTTTTTGTGGTATTGAGGGGATGTGAAAACATGTCATATTGTAATCATGAGATTAAAGCATGAATCGGCGGTCCTCAGTGAGAAAACTTCTGGGTGAGAACATGAAAATGAAGCACATAGGATGCTCTTTTTATGAACTGTCCCCTTTAATTTGCACGTTTTTAGGCATGTTTCAGTGCTTGTTTGTTCATTTATTTTATTAATTAAGATGTTTTTGGAATTTTAAGTGCACTCATGTCTTCTAGTCAGAAGTGCCGAAATCTCGCCCATGCTAAATCGAGGAAGTAAACTCCCATTCTTAAAGCAGTAGTGGTCATTGTGCAATAATTCTGTGGTGGTGCTTCCATGTGATTACAGTGACATGCGATTATAATGCCACAATGTTTCGCTATCCTCACTCATGAAATTACAATGTTTTTATATGCTAGTGCAGGGTTAGATGCTGAGATTTCTGATAATGTTCTATGTATGCTAGGAATGCAATTCTTAAATAGTTTTCTTCTTGAAGGAAGCAACAAATAATTTCAGCAAATTTTCTTTCCTGCTCTGAGAATATCTGCCAAAACTACACCATTTTGAAGAGTATTTGCAATTCAGAGCATACTCTGCACAAAACTGGCACATGGTTCTTTTGTGCAGAAATTTCCTGAAAACAGCATTTTCTCTGCAGAACAACTGCATGTGAATTTTGCATAGACTAAGTCTCCAATTACATTTTTTCATGGTACTGGGGGCATGTGAAAACATGGCCCTCTGTGCAAAAATATTATTTTCTGTCCAGAAACAGCTGTTTCCGTTTGGCAAAACAACTAAGGGCAAATTGTGTGCAGAATAACTGAAGATTCTTCTCAGTGTCCAATTCATCTCATAATGTTTCTCAGCACTTGAGCATAAGGCAGCTTCCTGTATGAGTTGTCCAGAAGATGGTATTTTAGGAAGCCCAGTTTTCATTTTCATTCCCGCATGACATGGCAGTGACACCTGGATTGAAAGTAGTATATGTGAAAAGAATCTAAGGATCTTAGTAGACCATAAATTAAATGTGAGCCAACAGTGTGGTGCAGCTGCCAAAAAAGTCAATGCATTTCTAGCCTGTATCAATGGGAATATAGCGTCCAAATCAAGGGAAGTAGTATAGAATCATAGAATCATAGAATTGTAGAGTTGGAAGAGACCACGAGGGCTATCCAGTCCAACCCCCTGCCACGCAGGAAATCTTGATCAAAGCATCCCCGACAGATGGCAATACAGCCTCTGTTTAAAGACCTCCAAGGTAGGAGACCCCACCACGCTCTGAGGGAGTGCGTTCCACTGCCGAACAGCTCTTACTGTCAAAAAGTTCCTCCTAATGTTGAGGTGGAATCTCTGTTCCTGGAGCTTGCATCCATTGCTCCGTGTTCCAGTCTCTGGAGCAGCAGAAAACAAGCCCGCTCCATCCTCAGCGTGACACCCCTTCAAAGACTTAAACAGGGCTATCATATCGCCTCTTAACTGTCTTTTTTCCAGGCTAAACATACCCAGCTCCCTAAGTCTCTCCTCATAAGGCAAGGTTTCCAGACCTTTCACCATTTTAGTTGCCCTTCTCTGGACATGCTCCAATTTGTCAATATCCTTTTTGAATTGTGGTGCCCAGAACCGGACACAGTATTCTAGGTGAGGTCTGACCAAGGCAGAATGGAGCGGCACTATTACTTCCCTTGATCTAGATACTATACTTCTGTTGATACTGCCCAAAATCACATTGGCCTTTTTAGCTGCCGCATCACACTGTTGACTCATGTTCAATTTGTGGTCTACTAGGACTCCTAGCTCCCTTTCGCACGTACTCTCATTCAGCCAGGTCTCTCCCTTCCTATATCTATGCATTTCATTTTTCCACCCTAAGTGCAGTACCTTACATTTCTCCATATTGAATTTCATTTTGTTAGCTTTGGCCCAGCTCTCCAGTCTATCCAGGTCATTCTGAATTTTGATCCTGTCCTCTAGGGTATTAGCTACTCCTCTTAATTTGGTGTCATCTGCAAATTTGGTAAGTATGCCCCTAATTCCCTCATCCAAGTCATTGATAAAGATGTTGAATAGCACTGGGCCCAGGACAGAACCCTGTGGCACCCCACTGGTCACATCTTTCCAAGACGAAGAGGTGCCACTGCTGAGCACCCTTTGGGTTCGGCCGGTCAACCAATTACAAATCCATTGAACAGTTAACTTGTCTAGCCCACATTTTACAAGCTTGTTTGCAAGAATGTCATGGGGAATCTTATCAAAGCCTTACTGAAATCAAGGCATGCGATATCCACAGCGTTCCCTTCATCTACCAAGCTGGTCATTTTATCAAAAAAAGAGATCAGATTAGTCTGGCATGACTTGTTTCTCTGAAACCCATGTTGACTTTTTGTGATTATGGCATTGCCTTCTAAATGTTCACAGACTCTCTGTTTAATGATCTGCTCTAGAATCTTCCCTGGTATTGATGTCAGACTAACTGGATGATAATTGCTGGGATCCTCCTTTTCCCCCTTTTTGAAGATGGGAACAACGTTTGCCCTCCTCCAGTCTGCTGGAACTTCTCCTGTTCTCCAGGAGTTCTCAAAGATTATTGCCAATGGCTCTGAGATTACATTTGCCAACTCTTTTAATACCCTTGGATGTAGTTCATCTGGTCCTGGAGATTTAAATTCATTTAGTTTAAGAAGGTATTCCTGTACTACCTCTTTGCTTATTCTGAGCTGGATTTCCCCTAGTAGTCCTACTCTATTCTGTTTTGGTCAGACTTCACCAGGAATACTGTGTCCAGTGCTGGGCACATCAGTTCAAGGTTATTGACAAGCTGGACTGTGTCCAGAGAAGGCCAACCAAGATGACTGAAGGTCTTGGAAACCAAGCCTTATGAGGAATGACCTAGGGAGCTGGATATGTTTAGCTTGGAGAAGAGAGGATTAAGAGGTGCCATGGGAGCTATTTTTAACTATCTGAAGGGAAGGCATGTAGAAGATAGAGTGGGCTTGTTTTCTGATGTTCCAAAAACTAGAACAGAAACCAATGGATTCAAAATAAAAGAAAATATATTCTACATAAATATTAGAAAGAACTTTTTTACTGTACCATCTGTTTAACAGTGGAATAGACTGCCTTGAAAAGTGGTGGATTCTCCATCTTTGAAGGTCTTTAAACAGTGGCTGGATGGGCCTTTTTTAGGAGTAATGTAATTGTGTATTCCTGCATAGCAGGAACTAGAATCTAGTTGAACTAGATAGCCTTTGGGGTCACTTACATCTTTAAAATTCTAGGATTCTAAGATCCATCAAAAGTCTTTCTTCTACAGAATAGACACTTGAATTATCAACATAGTTTTCAAGATGCCTCCATTCCTTAGAACATGAGATATTTGTGTTTATATCACTGCTTACACTTTACTTCCCTTGTAAATATATTTGGCTATGTAATAAATGATGACATGGGGAGGGGATTCAAGTCAATGGATAGAGAAAGCAAATGGCTCCTTCTGCATTAATCACCAGTCACTCAAGTTCATGCAGTGAATGGGAGGGATAGCTCCCAATGGGATTTGGTTCTGTGATGATGTAATGGAGGAAAATGAAGTTAATTGGAAGAGTGAGTGAGAATAAGTGGGGCCACTGTAAGTGAATTTTTTTGCAAGCAGTGCTAGAAATAAAGATGATGGTGTTGGTGGTAGAATAAATTTGTGACACTGAAAAAAGGCAGTAGTTTCAGCTCTATGCTACACTGTGTTCAAAATGAACTGGATGCATCTTCTATGTAATGAAGGTATGAAGAGGTACTCATGCTTGATGCTGGCCAAATCATTATTCCAATGAGCAGCTTTTACTTTGACCTGGTCAGCTGAAACGATTCTCTTGGAGTGCCTAACTTTTTGTCCTAGGAAAACAATTCCATTTTTGCCGACTGGATAATGAACAAATTCCAGCTCATGAATGTGCATTGTTAGGCTTTATATTCTAGCATATGTCCATGCAAAAATGTGTGAGTCTCCCCGTCTCGCTACTCCTTTCCTTCAGACCAGTAATGAATTCAAAGTGATTTAGCAACCCAAGGGCTCAATTACCTGTACAATGCATTTGAAAAGATGATAAAATCCCATATGGAAACAGTGACTTGGAAACACTGATCATAATCTAATGTACATTTAATAACTGCAGGCATATTTGCAGCACAGCTATGCACACTGAGAGGAGGGTGCACAAAGGGGGAGAATTCAATACCACCATTGCTTTGAGTAATGAATAACTGCATTTACTTCAAGATCATAAATAAAAATAGTTATCGGCATATTCTTGAGGTATGTTTGCCAGTAGTAGCAGAGTGGAGTCTGGTTTTGCCACCTTTTGATTAAAAATAATGCCCCCCATATCCACTGAACCAATATATGCAGTTTCAGTTATCCATGGTTAAAAAAATAGGGACACATAGAATCATAGAATTGTTGAGTTGGAAGAGACCACGAGGGCCATCCAGTCCAACCCCCTGCCACGCAGGAGATCACATACCATAGACTTGCACTGGAAAATGCCTAGAGAGGTGTCCTCTCTAGGAATCACTAAGTCCTCCAATACAGCTCTATAATATGTTTGTAATAGAAGTTTTTTTAGGTTTTGCTATTATCTGTGATTTTACTTATTAATGGTAAGTCCAGGAACATATCCCCTGTGGATACAGGGGTGGGAGTGACCTGTATTGCTCAGAGCAGTCACAAATCCAAAGAAAGCAGTCAAAGAGACAAAAGTAGGTAATGCTTCATTTATAAATGATAAGTCTGGGAACATATCCCCTACTGATATGGTGAGCGACCTGTAATCACAACTGGGCAGAATCAGAAGACAGAGTTTGTAAGAGGTGTGTGAAAGGTGAGGCCTGATTATCTGGCAGGGACAGAAGGAATAGCCAAACTCTCTCTTTCTCTCTTTAGTTGACTAGTGCTAATGGCAAAACTTGGAAAAGTTACTTTGGACAAATTTTGCACTGCTGCTCACCAAGCTGGCTGGTAGGTTGTGAGAGCTTTAGAAGAAAAAGTAACTTTCCCCAGCTCTGGTCAGCATATACAACCAAGCAAGCCCATGCTTGGATTTCTGTGCAGGGTTAGGTGCTGAAGTGGGCATGAGATCAAACTCCTCAGTCAGTGGTACTAACTCTGCTGTCACCTAATCCACTACCCCTTGTGCAACAGTGCCAGTGCTGATTATGTCTTGGGAAAGCATTATCTTGGGAAGGCATGTGGAATTATGCTCTACTGCTGGCTGGGCTTGGCTTTTCATGGGTCCTTAGTGTTCATGGGGGAATCTTTCAATTTTGCTCTCAGCCACATTCCATTTTTTAAAAAAAGTCTTCTTTTATATGAAGATGTTTGTGACTTTCAGTGAGCTTATATCAAAAAGCAAACCTTTTCAAGATACTCTGCAGAACACAGCTCTACCACAGCTAATGCACTTCCACAGTACCCAAGAGTATGTGAAGCTGCTTTAAACTAAGTGAGCCAATTTATCTATCTGATCTCATTTCTGTGAGCAGCTTCCCTGGGTCATCACCATTCTTACCTGGAAGTGCCAGGGATTGAAACAAAGTATTTTGTAATAGGCCATCCATTATGATTGGCCAACATTAATAAAGTGTTCCAATAATATTAATAAACTGTAATTTCAGCCTCTATAGGTTAAAAATTATTGTTCTCTGTGGTAGAAATTTTTACTAAGAATTGTCCTGGAATTAAGTCTTGGAATCCTGAAATGAATTTCAACAGGGATAAATTTAAGGTACTACATCAAGCCAGGAAAAAAAATGAAATCTACCAAATATAGAAGGACTAACATCTGGCTTGAAAGCCCTACATGAAAGAAGGATCTAGAGGTCTTAGTAGACCACTAGCTAAACAACAGCATGCTATGGAAGCCAAAAAATCCAATGCATATCTGGGGTGCATCAACATAAGTACAGTGTCCAGACCAAGAGAAATAGTAATACCACTCTGTTCTGCTCTGTGGTGTCCTTAAGGCTGGTGTCCCCCTGATGGTGTCACCTAGTGCAGTTCAGCCTCTCTGCATCCCCCTAGTGCCTCCTCTGATGGTCACCATGGTTCAAGAATGATATTGACAAGTTGGGACATGTCCAAAGGAACAGACCAAGATGGAAATGAAACCATATGAGGAATGGCTTAGAGAGCTTCATATGTTTAGCTTGGAGAAAAGAAGACTAAGAGATGACATGATAGCCATCTTTAAATGTTTGAAGGGATGCCATGAAGATGATGGAGCAAGGTTGTTTTCTGCTGCTTCAGAGACTAGAACACAAACCAATGGATCCAAAAGATTCTACCTAAACATTAGGAAGAATGTATTTACTGTTAGAGAGTAGAATAGACTGCCTTAGGAGTGGTGGTCTCCTTTTTGGAGATCTTTAAACAGGGGCTGGATGGGCATATCTCAGGAGTGCTTTTGTTGTATATTCACACATGGCAGGATTAGATAGTTCTTACAGTGCTTTCCAGCTCTATGATTCTATGAGTCTGATTGAACAAGACATAAGAACTATCTTAAATGGAACTAGCGTAAAGAAGAGTGAAAGCTCTGACATAGTCCAGCATGGATTGCTCTTTCAAGTAAAGAGAAAGAAGAACCCAACCCTGAATACATGAGAATGTGGGCAACCTCGCCAGATGTTAAGCAGCTTCAATACTGGATCCTCAGCACCAGCCTGAATTATGAATGATGGGAGAAAATACTACATAAGAGTAGCAGGAAACTAGGAATGGGAGCCAGGTGAAGCATTCGTGGCCTCTTGTCTCTAGCACTTTAGGGATCCCAATCCATGATTAGTTGATGTCCATGATTGGCTGATGGAGCCCAGGTGGAACAGTGGTTAAATGCCAGTACTGCACCTACAACATTGTAAGTTCCACCTACAGGGCTCCAAGGTTCACTCTGCCTTCCATCCTTCTGTAGGCCAGTAAAATGAGTACCCAGCTTGTTGGAGGAAATTAGATAATGCGTTGTAAACCACTTAGGGAATGCTTTGGCACTGATAAGCAGTATAGAAATATAAGTACTATTGCTATGTCAGTCATAGTTTTTAAAAAGGCCATCTGATTTCAATAGATGGGGGATAGTTTCATGGGGGTCAGCTAGATGGAAAATTAACAGTGGATAATTGTGCATTAACTCACCATTGCAGCAGCATTCATTTGTCTTCATATTTTTTTCTCAAGATCACTAGTATGGGAAGCTATCTGTGTTTGAAGTTCATGCAGAGCATGCCCATGAATAAAGGTGATGGCTGAAAGATAATTACTTATGTTATTATTCTCCAAAAGCTCCCACCATTGCACATTTACCTCCATCATTAAATCCAAGATGGGGAAGAGCGATCTTCTGCTTAATTTTTGTTTTCTTTACCGCTCAAAACTCACACACCATCGCTTCCATGAAAATCAACAATGCTGGCTCCAGCCACTTCGCCACTGGCAAGCCTGCCCCTGTGTATGTTCAACCAATCGTGTTTAACTTCCAGAATGTGCCATGATTTAAAGCAGTAATGGGCTGGATGAGGAAAAACAGATTGAGATTAAATCTGGACAAAACGGAGGTGCTCACGGTAGCGGCCCCAAAACCAGGAGTTGGGTTGCAACCTCCAGTCCTGGACGGGGTCACGCTCTCCGTTAAGGACTGTGTTCGCAGTCTAGGGGTGCTCTTTGATTCATTGCTTCAGATGACTGGTCAGGTGAATGTGACGGTCAGGAGCGCCTCTTATCAGCTTCAGCTGATACGCCAGCTGCGCCCTTTCCTGGAAGTAATGGACCTCAAGACTGTGGTGCACACGCTGGTAAACTCTCGTCTAGATTTCTGCAATGCGCTCTACATGGGGCTACCCTCATGCTTGGTCCGGAAACTTCAGTTGGTACAAAATATGGCAGCCAGAGTGGTCTCAGGAACATCTCAGAGAGACCATATAACTCCAGTATTAAAATCTCTCCACTGGCTGCCTATTAGTTTCCAGCCCAGTATAAGATGTTGGTTATTACCTTTAAAGCCCTAAATGGCTTGGGTCCAACTTATCTTCAGAACCGCCTCCTCCCATACAATCCTCCCCATGCACTCCTGTCCTCTGGGAGGAATTTGCTTCAGCCACAAAAATCTAGGCTGTCTGCAACCTCCCAGAGGGCCTTTTCGGTAATCGCCCCCAAATTGTGGAATGGCCTGCCGAACGAGATCCATCAGATGACGAGCCTGAGTAGCTTTAAAAAAGCACTAAAGACGGATCTCTTTCAGCAGGCCTTTCCTAATTAGTTCCCGGCCTCAGGTTCCTGGCCCTTTTTAGTCTTTTTAGTCTACTGGTTATTTATTATTTCTTATTTTAATGTGATTTTAGATCAGTTGTTTTAATGTATTTTGGTTTAATGTTTTTTTATGGGGGTGGGTGGGGTGGGTGGTGTTTGGGGATTTTAATCTGTATTGGTATTTTAATTTTTAATCTGTATTGGTATTTTAATTTTTGTAAGCCACCCCAATTGTTTTAACAGAGCGGCGGATAATAATAATAATAATAATAATAATAATAATAATTATTATTATTTGAATTGGTTGTTCAAGCTGTTGGGAATGTGCATTTCTGCATATTCTTTTAAAAATTTTTTCACAAGAAACAGTGAAGGCTATTATCGTGGAGTACATGGTGGTTCCCCCCCCCACTTCCTAATACAGCGAATCACTGCAGGATATCATTAAGACAAAAGCTATTCCCCTTGCATCCCACAATGAGGTTTTTCAGATGTAGAACTAGGAAAAGAATTCTGAAATAATTGAGAGGCATTGCCAGTCAGAATTGCTAACAGCCAACTAGATGGACCTATGGTTTGATTCTGCATAAGACAGTTTCTTGTGTTCACATCTTAGACTCTTTTTACATGTTCATACTCTTTTTGTGTCTGCTTTTGTTTTTGCAGTCTCATCTTGACATCCTGGAACAAACCGCAAACACCAAGAAAATCTTCTTCCGGAGGCAAACTCTGTGCCATACTCTAGGAGGAAACCCTTGCCCTTTGCTCACCATCACTGCCATGCCTGAGTCAGAAAGCACTGATGACCTGGAGCAGTTTCGTAAGTTGCTAATGGCTTTAGCCTTTGTTCATTTTATTCTTTTTGTTTCTCCACTGCATTTGAATGTTCAGCACAAGTGACAGTGCCATACTCCCTAAATGTCCCATTTTGGCAGGGACAATCCTGATTAATCCTCTGTTGTTCCACTTTTTCAGAGACTTGTAAAATGTCCCAGCTTCTCTGTCTTCCTCCCACTTCCTCCCTTTGTCCTTAGCTTACTTCAGTTGCTGCAGACTGAGTTCAAAGTGAAAAAGTAGTTCACACTCAGTTAAATCAACAGGAGCACAATCTTGCCTTTCCCAATAGGTTCAGACAAAAGCAAATTGCTGCAGCCTCTCCTATCTTGTTGACTATTCCTCATAAATAGTCTTTGCCATTTTGACCACACACTGATGTTGGTTGGCCACATGAGTCCCACTTTTCATATGTGAAATGTTGGACGGTTTAATTAATTAATTAATTAATAGGCCACCTTTCTCCTGTAGTGGGACACAAAGTAGCTCACAAAAAGCAGTGTCTACCTCATGATAATAGGGGTTGCTCCCCCCGTATCCACAGGAGATACATTCCCACATTTACCACAGATACACAAAACCCTACATAATAGTGAAATCTCATAGAATACCAGAGAATCATGCTGGAGGAGCTAGACTCATTGGTCAACTTCCTGTAGAAGTTGACCATAGAATCACACTAGAGGAACTCCTGATGCCTACGGAGACCACTTCCAGCTTGACTCTGTGGTCCTCCAGATGCCTAGAGAGACCTTCCCCCTCAGACCATAGGTAAGTGAAACAGTGGATACTGATCCCTCATAAATGGGGGGAAACTGTATACAACAGGGCTGTTGTGGTGGTTATTTAAAGTATATATACCCTGTCCTCCTTTTTTTAAAATTTAACAAGATCAGAATGGCCGAGTTCAAACCCTGGGGTGAGCTGAAGCTACCCACTCATTTTCACTGCTGTGTAAAAATCCTTCCCAGGATTGCTGTGTTGTCAACACCTTTCTTGAATGGTTTGCCCATTTTGTTACCTACAAAGCCCATGACAGGACAACAAGAAACTCAGCAGGAGACTTCAAAGGGCTGGGTTTTTTTTAAATGGGAAGAACTGCACACTAGGGCCATACCCCCTGCGTGTAGGATGGTTGCTTCAGGAAGTAAAGTACCATTGAGCAGTACCTGCTTATGGGTTAGGGTGCCATTCAAGCTGAGGGCATGCTTTAGGAATTATAATAATTCTTGTAAGGATTCAATCCATTTGATTTGCTGGGTGAATTGGCAGAAAGAGACCATGCCATGTTGTGTGCTACAAGCTTGCCTCTGGGCAAAGCTGAATAATCATGTACATTTTTATTTCATTTAAGCAGCTTGGCTAATTATAGCTTTTGGGAGATTCACTGCATTTCTTCCCCCCTCCCCTCTTTATTCCTTGTATGGCTTTGAGCAGCAACAATGCTCCATTCCCTGACTTTGTTTTGACAAGTCACCAATCAATGGGCAAGAAGGTCTGTGTCTGGGACACTTTTTGTAATTATTTCATGATGATCAGCAGCCAGGCTTTGCAAAAATACAGCAAATTCAAGGACAACCACAGTCTTCTGGGTGTTCTTGGCTCCCAGTTCCTATGAGTTCAAGCCAGACATTGTGGGTAAATGCATGAAGTTGTGAGCCAATTTCCCCTTGACTCACACAGGATGCACCCACCCCCTATGGCAGCCAAACACACCTCCTTTATCAGCTGTATCCCAGCCAAAGTCCTGTTCACCATTTTGGCCAAGTTCTGGCTGAAAAGTAAGATATGGAGGGGGGGGAGCTTGGGTGAGTTGGGGTTGCACACAAGGTTATTGACCTATATTTTTGCATCTTTGGGGGTTTGGCACCAGTTCAGGGCAAAAGTCATACTGCCAGTTGGGAGAAGGGCTTGAGAAGGGCTTCAGCAAACTGGTGGATGGCTTGGGGACACTACAGAAGTAGAGTCCCACAGTGCATGGACTGAACTTTCCCCATCCTTGCTTAAGGTCCAAGAGAAACTTTGTCACTTTCCTAGTCTTATTTCCTAAAGGGTGTAATTCTTCTTTCCTGTAGAACTCTTTCTAAAAAGCCCATGTATTCCATGCAGTTCTCAGGGCACAGTGACTATTGTGCTTGGCTTTGGGTTAAGCATGTATTATGCTCATTTCTGTACTTCTAGAAGAGAGCCCTGTTGGTGGCATAACTGTGAAGGACAGAAAGGAATGGCATGTAGGCCATTCCAGATTTCTTTTTGCCATTAAAACATTTATAGGTTACAGTCAGTGCCCAGTGGGCTTAGATCAGGACTGGCATAAGATATCTTTCTGCCTGAAATTAAGGATATGATGCTCCTACTCCACCATGTACCTCAGTTACAGAAGTTGACAGGCCAACACCCTGCACTGCAGCTGAAGAAATTCAGGAAACTTAAGAGCTTTCAGGGTGGGCCATGTGGCATGCACAACTCTGTTCTCCAACATACTTTACTGCCATTACCTAAGATAGCTGTTTCTTCGCCGTACATAAGAAGTTTGGGCTCTCTGAGTGTTATGAGTTACAACTTCCCCAATGTTTTATATTCTGGCCTAGGGATTGTGGGAATTATAGGCCTAAACATCTGGAGGACCTAATGGTATAGCCAGCCCTGGGTCAGAACATGCTTGACCTTAAAGGCCAGAGGAAAATGTGATTCTGGCTGTCAGAATGAGATTCAAACTGGATGTTGGAGAAGGCACATGTGTTCTTAAGGATTAGTTTGTTTTCCCTTTAACAGTGTGATTTCCTCAAAGATGTATGCCTCAGCAATCAGACTTGCAAATTAAGCCTGTGTTTACCTTTCAATTATCAATCTCAAAGCAAAGCATGCTAAATGTAAGATAGTGATATATAGGTGAGGATAGGCACCTGTATGTGCTGTGACAAACAAATGTCTCTCCCTCATCAAGCAGAACTTTTAAAAACAAATTAAGCATATTGTATAGCTTAACTGTGAATGGTCTGAGATGGATAGTACAGGTCCTCCCCCTGTATCTGCAGAACCAATATCCATGGTTTCAGTTATTCATGGCTGAAAAAAATAGGGACTCAAACCATAGAGTTACACTGGAAAATGCCTAGAGAGGTGTCCTCTCTAGGAATTGCTAGGTCCTCCAATGCAACTCTATGGTATATTTGTACCAGAAATCCTTTATTTTAATAGGGTTTGCTATTATCCATGATTCCATTTATTAACAGTAAGTCCAGGAACATATTCACTGTGGATACAGGGGAGGGAGTGACCTATATTGTTCAGAGCAGTCACAAAACCAAAGAAAGCAGCCAAAGAATCCAAGAGCAGGTAAAGTACTTCAAAATTCAAAAGGCAGGAAATTTGCTCATGTTAATTGCCTATTGGAACAGTAATATCTAGTATAACTAAGGAGTCATGCCCTGAAAGCCAGCAGTACAAAGGGACCAAGTAGGAGCTCGAAACAGGAGCAAGATCAGTAGGGAAACAAGTCTGGTGGATGGTTTCTCAACCTGAAACAGCAGTTTTGTAAGCGGGACCCATAGTTTCCCTAGATAGGTCCATATTAATCTCAGTCGAGGTGGCATATTAAAGTGTGCCTACCAGCCATTATCAAGATGGTGTTGTGGAGGTCATCAGTTTCCTCTGCTTTTGAACTGCTCTTGTATTACAGAAGGTAAAGCATGTGTGTCTTAGCATGAGATTCCCTAGACAGAGCCTACTGGCGCTTTACCAGGTGTTTCAGTGATTTACAATTTTTGTCACAGGGCTCCTTGAGTGTGCTGGCTTCTCCTTAGCTTCTACAATAATTGCTTATTACTTATCAGTAATAGAACATAGGAAAGTGAGGAGTAAGATGCCACCCCAGTATTCATCTTCTATGCACAGACCTACTGAGACCTGCACGTTTTATACATCCCAACATCCCATCCTTTTCTCATTCTAGAGATATAGATCAGCTATTCAAGCTACAGGAACCTGATTATTAAAATGTCATTCTGTCTTCAGAAGAGTGTTACAAAATAGGAGTGCCATCATAGAATTCATTGTCTCTCAAATACTCCTGTATACTGTTTCAAATATGCTGAATTTTCAAGGGGCCTAAGGTGGATGGTTTTGTCCCTTCCATCTCATTCCAGTGCCATGATTCCCTGCCCCCACCTCAATGCTGTGTGGTTATTTTGGAATCGGAATGAGATTCTGTGACTCCCTCTTGCATTATCAACTAGAAATAAAATTTCTGCCCATGACTAGTCTGCTACTACAAGTATAACACTGTATTTTGCATGATGTTTGAGCTGCATCTTATAGCTTAGAAACTGCACCAATGGGAGAAATTAAACTGTCACAGAGTCAGGCACTCGATGCCCAAGCTAAATAAAGACGCTGAAGTGGTAACTGTGTTTGCCTGTTGGGTTTGATAAAAAAACTGAGCCAAAAGGGCAGAGTTTATTTTTGTGAAAACTTTTGACCGTGGCAAATATACTCCTTACATTTGCACATGCAGTTCTCAATGCATGTTGTCCCTTCCAAAATTTGTATGCTAATTTATATTGCCTTTGCTTGCCTTCACTTGACACACTACTGGTCTACCCTGGACCCTATCTGTAAGGCTGTGAGGTCATAGGGAAAGTAATGGGGCTGCCATGGGAAGACTAATGGCTGTGAATGGCGCTCTGTATGGAAAAGTTATTATGGAGGAGCAGCTGGCCAGGAGCTGCCATGTTTGTTTGAGGAAGTGCGGGGGGGGGGAGAGAATATTTCTAGCCTCTTCAGGCATTCTGAAGTATATGTGAGTGTTAAAACATTTAACTTTCACTTATCTGTCTATGGAGATTTTCAGACGGGGAAATTATTCCCCAGGAAGATCGGGACAGAATTGTTTCAGCACCGTGTTTCGCATGCCCACTTCCCTCTCCTGATCTCCTGCCGTCCTGATGCTGTGCTTGTTCTATTTCCCTGCCGGTCCCTTCCGCGATATTTTAACGAGAGTTCATCGTTAATAAAAAGAAATAGAACAAGGACAGTGTCAGGACGATGGAAGATTGGGAGAGGGAAGTGGGCGTATGAAACACGGTGCTACTTCCGGGACAGAAACAATTCTGTCCCGATCTCCCTGAGGAATAATTTCCCTGTCTGAAAATCTCCATTGTGCATAAGGAAGTGAGAAAGGGTGTTATTTTATCTTTGTTTCTAATATTACTGTGCTACATAAAACTATGGTCCCGTCTATACTAGGGGGGGAAATACAAACATGTCCAAAAAAGCAGCCATTTGCAGCACTGCGACCTGTCTTAAACATCAAAAGATTTCCCCAAAAAAACTTCCCATGACCCCTAGCCAAGTTGGTGGCTGTGTGTGATTTCCTCACGCTGGAGTCATGATGATTAGGAGAGAAGGTTGAAGCTAAGTGTGTACATAGACTGCTTGGAGAGTCTTTGCAACAACAGATCAATTAAGCCTTGCAAATTATAGCAAGCTGCTGCTTTACTAGCTGAACAGGAGATATTCACCCAGCCGTTCCTCTTGCTGGAAGCTGAGCCCACCAAAACTGGTGAATTTGCACTCTCATCTTTTGCCTGGAGATGATCTTTGAAAGCCTCTACCACTCTTGGTTGAGCCATATTTTTTTAAAAAGAAAGAAGGACCTGTTTCCTTTAATTAAATACTGTTTTGCTCCACCCCTTGCAATTAAGAATGGCAAAAAAATAAAAAATAATTGCTGAGAATGTGGAAAAGCAAAGAAAGGCCACTTTCCCCATGTACTGTATTGTGAACTAATGATTGTGAGGAAAAATGTACACAGTTTAATTAAGCACATTGATTAAATCAATACGTTTCAAACAGCTTAGTGCTCCAATCAGCTTAATCTCATTAAATGTAATTCGGGCCTCGATAATTGATTAATAATGCATTATGGTTTATGAATTATTGACTCCCAAGTTATTATAACTGTGTCTGCTCCCCGCATGACAGATGCTGCTGCATGTTAATTATGAAGAGCTCATGCACTCTTTTCAATAACTTTTTCAGAGGAAGAGATGACGTACCTGATAGCAGAACGGGAACTTAATTAGATTATGGCCTTGTCAGAGTTGTCTTGCCCTGAAGGCACATGGCTCTGCTTAGTTTGGGCCCACAAGGAAAGGAATAAGGGAATATATACCTTCTTTATATGTGGCAGATGTGGCAAGTTGTACTAAGAGCTAAGTTGCATGTACAGCTGGATGCTAGCAGGAGGTCTTATGGGCCTGTTTATGGACTGAAATTTGATTGATATTTTTTTTCCTGCCATGTGGATTAGAGGGGCACTATCTGAAAGCTGAATTTGATATTATTGGCAGAAATACCCAGCTTTGCAAGGGTTAGAAACAGGCTATTTACCCTATCCTGTCCCTTGTCTTGGAGCCCTGCAATCCATATGTTGCATGGCTTTTGCCCTGTTTTGTCCCCAGGCAGTCCTGGTGATGGCCAGGGGAAGACGGGGTTAAACCGTTATATATATCTGCAGCCGCCTCTGCTGCCATCCATGTCATTGAAGTCAGGAAGGATGACCGTAGCATGTGATCAAGGCTGGTCACATGTAGAGAGCCTTGATCATGTGCTGCAGGCCTCCTTCCTGGCTTCAGAGGGAGCAACGTGGATGCCAGCAGAGGCAGCTGCAGAGATAGGCTGGTGTGTCCATGCGGACTTCCTCTTGTTTTGTACATGTAACAGGTGAGGCTGATCCAGGGCCAGAATACCCTAGTGGGAAACTGGCATATTCTGACAGGTCTAGACAAGCTCTTTGTCACTCACTACCCCAACACCTTTTCCTTCCTTCTATTTTTTCTCTTCTACCCCGCCTCAAACTCAAGAAAACTTTTACATCTCTCCACACAAGGGTTTGTTCAGTCTTTCCCCTTTCCCCACTGTCCTCCATCATTCTTATCAGATCGCAGTCCAGATTTCAGTAGTCCAGAGCCCCTCTGGAGAAATACATACCTTAGACCTGATTCTACTTAATCTCTAAGGAGAATTAAGTTAGTCTGCAACCTAGGACTTTATCAGACCACCCTCCATAAACTTTCTTTTGCTGGCATATTTTGTGGAGTTTTTCTGCCAGCAAAAGAACCCCCACTACCAGACCTTACCTTGAGCAGCATGAAAGCACTAATGGAGCAGGAACGGAGCTTCATTTACTTCCTGGTTTGAGATCTTGGCAATTCTCGTGAGAAGACGCAATCACGAGTACATTCAAAAATATATCAACCCCCCCCCCAAAAAAAGTACATGCAGGCACAGAAACACACTCACAAAGTCCCAGGCAAACTGGGGAAGTTCATTAAAAAAGTGCCCTCTGGCCTGGTTTTCTTG
The DNA here is from genome assembly GCA_030847615.1 of Gambelia wislizenii. NCBI lineage: Eukaryota > Metazoa > Chordata > Lepidosauria > Squamata > Crotaphytidae > Gambelia > Gambelia wislizenii. Next base: position 11,702,386 of record JAUMIR010000009.1, on the reverse strand, counting down.
ATCTCACCTGGAAGTGTTCTGTCATTGACACTGTATTCATGTGAGCACAATGGTGCGAGGTTTCAGACGCTGGCAATACTGGCAAAATAGCGCCAGGGGAGATCTATCGAGGGCTTGGCCCATCAATACAGAGGAATGGCTTTTGGGCAATACAATATTGCGAAAGGATGATGTCATTTGATATGCGTGCCCTTTTGCATTAATTAGACATCGTTATAATGCTGCAGTTGCTGCATCTGAAAAAGGCCCCTGTGACTGAAGATGGTGCTACAGAGACCTGGAACTGCCAGAGCTTTCTAACTCTTTACAGCCCCATTCTTATAATATGTAAGACCCAAAAGTTTGATGTGACCAGTGCTATCATACTGTAGCCTTCTTGGGGCCAGGTTGGATGGGGGACAGGTTCCCATGGGCAAAGGAGAAACAAGGTAGGTGGCTGTGAAAAGCAGTCCAGTTATGTTACCAGTCCTTAACGTAACTGAGTCCTATGCTTGTTTATTCAAAAGTAAGTCCCACTATGTTCATAAAATTGCCGTTACACTGTTCTTCATCCAAAATAGTGAGTAAAGTGAAACTGATTTCTTTTCCAGTTGGGGTGACTGCATTCCCTTAGGAAAACTATACAGCATGCTTATTCTGCCACACACCTCAAAAGATATATCCAGGATGCCATGCAGTTACTCTGCATTCCTCATTGCAACTGTGCTTGGACTCACTTTCATGCTTCTCAAAGTGGGTGGAAATTAATCTGACTTCCCAGCCAGAAAGGCCTTCAAATACCCTCCACATGCTGTGTTTCCAATCTCCAATATTTGTCTGGTCGAGTGATGAAATATGGCACTCAGGAGGCAGTGAACTCCTTTTCCTCCCCTTCTAAATGGCAAAAGAGAGCCTTGAGCTGTTACTGAGCTCCTGATATCCAGCTCAGGCTATGACATGGGGGGGGGGGAAAGAGAGCATATTTCACTGAACACTGCATTTCCCCAGATTCAGTAGTAAATTCCAGTCACTCTCCCAGTGCTGGAGGGATGTACTTGAAAAGGTCAAATGTTGTAGTGTTTAAATGAGCCAGTTGGGCATTTGAGCTGAGCCAAACAGACTTTCCCTCTGCCCAGAGGCATTTCTACCAAATGAGAACATCATTTTTGGACACGGGTGACTGTGGTACTAGGATAACATCAGGAGCCAAGCTGCAGCAGCAGTGGCATAGTGGTAAATTCTACAGTGCAGACACTCATCATGATTGAATCTCTAGGAACACCCTCAAGAAGAGTCCAAAAATGCTGTCAGCTGTCTTGACCCATATTGACAAATCAGCTCTAGCAGTTTTCACCTCCACCAGGAACAGGTGAATGGGTTTTAACTAGCCCTTCAAGATCAAGGAAACTACAACACAGCAGGGACAGCTCACAACAACACCTTGTTGCTGGGAAAAATACATCTCACCCACGCCTCTTCTGGTTACCATGAAGACTGCAACTAGGCTCATGGGTAATAACGAGAGGAAGGAAAATGGCCCTGTTGTCTCTGGTGATCAAGATATCCCAGCATTCTGATCTTGCAAACCCTGCCTTCACTATACCACTGGAGCCAAAATGCAATAATACAGGTTGGAGGAACAGTAACTGGAATTCAAATCCATTTTTTTCAGTTTGCCCATTTTAAAAAAAAGTCTACTGAGATAGTCAATGGTGGAAATGGATCCTTATTGATAAAAAGGGGGAGAGATGCTAGCAAAACCTTTGAGACTAACAGATTTATTTTAGCCTGTGCTTCCATGGATATCAGTCTACTTCTTTGATTAAGAAGAGGATCAAGACTGATGAAATCTCACTCTAAAATAATAAGTTACACTGAAAGGTGCTGCTAGATTTCCTTACTATCCCCCCTTTTATGCTGAAACACACAAACACAGCTATTTTTACTGATTTATTGTACAGCAGTATTTACAACCTGTTCTACAGCTGGAAATGTTCTCTAAGCTTCTTATATGTCACTTAATAACAATACAAGATGGTCCTTGCCCTTAGGTTTGCAATTTTAAAAGACATGACAAAAAAAGGGAAGGGGGTGGTGGTGGAAGAGACAAATGTCAACTACTGGCTTCTTCATACTCAGTGACCAGTAGTTTCAGAGTTAAAAAAAGAAAACTTTATTATCACAGTAATCCAAATAACTAACCCTACAAGTACATTGCTCAGAATGAATCCTAACAAACATTAAACTAAAAGTGTTCTACAATCTACAAAATCTGGTGAGCTATACAGTCATTAGTTATCCATCATCCCCATTCTCAGTTCCCACGAGACCCGGGCTCAGCCCATTTTCCCATATCTGAGGCCAGGTGCTGGCTTCATCCGGCAGTTGCAGACCTAGAGCACATACTCCCTTTTCCCAGTTAGACTATATACTCATTAGCGAGTGCAGAGGAATGCAAATACAATTAGCCACAAAGTGATACAACAGAACTGAACTTGGAAGGAAAAGGTCACATCCAGGACCAATCCTGACAGGAAGGAGGGAGCAAACATCTCCAGTTGAAGGGAAACTAGTGGGACACATTTGCACTTGTAGGCAATAAATAAATAAATAAATAAATAAAACAGCAACAACAAAAAAAGAACCAGTTGTTAATTTTAAACTGTGGTTGTGGTCCATAGTTTAAAAGAGCTATCCAGGGTGCTGAACTTATTTGGGGAATAATATTCAGCACTTTGGGTAACCCCATTAAAGCACAAACTAAAAGCTGGAGCAGATTTACCATCTCACTGACATGGAAGCTACAATCTGACAATCTGACTACAAAATCATTAGCAAATACAGAAGAACGCAACAGAGCTTAACCTTGCAGGATAAGGTCACACCCAGGACCAATTCTGACAGAATGTGAGAAAACTCAGGGATAGGTTGTTAATGGTGTGAGCTTCCTCAGCCTGGTGGAATAGCTCATGGATGATGTCTGGGGAGAGGCATAGTCTAAGGCTTTTCAGAACGGACTGCAAGTCACCTTGATTTTCTTCTCTCAGTGTTCCTCAGCTTGCTGAAATGACTTCTTGGATGACCATTGTATGGCAAATATAAGGAAATAGGGCTCTAAAATGGAGTTGTCATTGTGTGATTGGCAAATATCAACCCTAGATGGCTTTGCTCCAGTTCTCTCTCTCCCATCCTTTCCTCTGTTTCTGCTTCTGGGATACTCATTCACTGCCTGGACTGTCCCTCTGGAATTTTGCCTTCATCTGCCACTGCCAATGCCACCACTGCAAGCTAAGTTAGATCCTGGCAGGCACAAAATTTTAAGCTGCATATTTAAGCTCTGGAGGCAAGTTCCTGGAAAGTTCCCTGCTGAAAGGAGAGTTTTTTCCTTTCCTTCCCTGCCAGCTCTCGCCTTTCGCTTGCTTCAGCAGCTCCTGTTTACCTCATCAATCAAAGCTATGGGTGAATGGGCAGGGGAGGAGGCAGAGCTATGCTGAAGGAAGAGGAAAGGAAAAAACTCTTCCTTTGGCAGGGAACTTGCCTCCAGTGCTGAAACACACAGATTAAAATGTTGTGCCCACCAGGATCTCACCTGGCTTGCAGCAGTGGTGGTGGGAGCAGGCAAAACTTCAGGGGAAAAAAAAAACCTGGAAGCAAAAAACAAAAAACCCTAATCAAAGTAAAATGTCCCAGATCTGGGGTGGATAGGGCCATGCATCGTGTGGCCTTATTCCCTAAAATTTTGGGAAAAGGATGCACATTGTGTGGTGTTATTACTACAGATTTTTTGTGGGGGAAATACAGGGTTTTAGAGGGCTTTTTTTTAAACAGTGTAGACAAGGCCTCAGACTTGGGGCTAATAACATTGTCCAACACTACAGAGGTGTTGTAATGTTGCAAAATCTTCTATTTTCCCTTGGGATTACTCAACTATTTTGCCAAGGCCTAATCCACACTGCACAAATAAACCAGTTTGAAACTGGATTATTTGCCATGGCTCTTTCCTATTGAATCCTGGGATTTGTAGTTTTATATGGCCTTTAGCCTTCTCGGCCAAAGAGTGCTGGTGCCTCACCAAACTACAAACCCCAGGATTCCATAGGAAGGGGCCGTGGCAAATAATCCAGTTTCAAACTAGATATTTGTGTAGAGTGGATGTACCCCAAGCTGCACCTCAAAATGAACTCTGAATGTTATTTTAGTTAAAATTGGGTGAAAATTCTAAAATCTTAATAAGATATAGTTGTTGCCAGCTTTTCTCTTTTTGGTCTGGAAGTTTTCCTTAACAGTAATCCTGTGGCATCACTAAAGCTGTGGTCACTGCTGCCCCCGACGGTGTCACCTGGTGCAGTTCAGACTTTCCACACACCCCTAGTGCCACAACTGTAGTAGTCTACATGCTGTTTATCCCCAGATATAGCCTCAAATACCTCTATTCTGGAAAGAGTGCTTTACATCTATTTTTATTCTAGTCACAGTACAGTGCTTCTCACCTGGAGAATAAGCTTGGATATTCATCATTCACTACATTGCTATTTTACTCCCATTGTATTCTTAGAACACTCTTCGTCATTCTCTCTCACACACACTCTCTCTCTTTCTCTCTCTCTCTCTCTCTCTCACAGACACACACACACACACACACATATACAGGAAAGACAGAAAGAAAAAGGTATAAGGCTCTGCCATTGTTTTCTAATAACTGAACAAGAGCTTGTTTTGTTCTCTAATAGCGATTACAAGAACCTTCCTTCCCCCCCACTCCCACATAATCTTTCCTGAAACAAAATATTCATGTCAAATGAGCATTAAAATGGCTGAAAATTGGCTTAGAGGAGCTTGGATGTTAATGGTGCAAATTATCCCTAGCATGTGAATGCTTTTTGCTCTACAGATAAATGAAAATGGCTACTATCATTTAGTCAATTCATGTCTGCCTCCTCCTCCTCCTCCTCATTAACTGCTGCTTCTACTATCACTATTAATACACTACTACATGACTCAGTGGGAGCTACCCTCTCAGTCTTCCAAGTCCAGCATTCAAACCACTGCTAACCATGTTCTGAACTTCAAAACATTCTCCTGTTCAGTTATGAATGGCTTCAGCATGTCATTATGTTTATTCTTCCTAAATGCAACTTTCCAAGGTCTGAGTAGAGCACATGTTTTGCAGGGAAAAGACCCTTGATTGATTCTCCAACATCTCTATTTTGTACTATCTAACATTTCACAGATGAAACCTGGGAGATGTGTGCCCAGGCAGCATCAGTTACAGTATTATTAATAAGCTATGAAAGCCTGCAGCAGTTTGCTTTTGCCTGAGCCTACTGGGAAGGGCAGGATTCAGCTGCCTCCTCTCCACCTGCCCTGCTGAGTTAACTTTTCCAACTTTTGCACTCTGAACTCAATTTGCATCAATTGAATTAAGCTGAGGACAAAGGGGAAAAGTAGTAGGAGAAGAGAGAAACTGAGACATTATAAAAACAGTTGAAAAAGTGGGATGACAGAGGATTAATTGGCACTGTCCCTGCCAAATCAGAAGAGTATTTTAGATAGGATTAGGTCAGAGCTTTTTCTCAGGCTCCAGAGAGCCACTGTTGGTCAGAGTTAGCAATTTCCCACTAGATAGACCAATAATGTGATTCTGAACATGACAAATGTTCTTGTGGTGTGGGTTGCCGTATTGGGTGCTCAATGGGGCTCTTCCAACTTTAATCTCAAATAGATTGAGAAGCAGGATGAAGTGCTGTAATACTCCATCAAGGTGCTTGGTGCTTCTCTGTCCCCTCCCTCCACTCTCAACTGGGGTGGCAAGAGCCATGCTGGGGGAGAATGGCTGCAGCTGCAAGTCTGAGTTGGGAAGGGAAGGCAAGGGAAGACAGGTACCTGTCCACTCTGTATAGGCTCACTGAGAGGCACCTGGCACAGCCTGGGGACAAACTAACCCAGGAGTAGCCAAACACTTGAACTACACAGCAGAATTGTGCAACAGAAAGGACACAAAAATAAAGGCTTCAGCTAGCAGCCATTCCACTGTTCTGACCCACTTTCACACACAAAAAGACTTATAGGCAGTGAGGTTCAGCCAAGGATATCTGGAGGTCTTTACCTTCAATTTCAGTACAGTTGTCTTTCCGTATTCACGGATTTGGTATCCAGAGATTTAAGTATTCACAGCTTGAAAATATTCTTTAAAAAATAATAATCCAAAAAAAGCAAACCTTGATTTTGCCATCTTATATAAGGGACACAATTTTGCTATGCCTTTGCATATAATGGGATTTGAGTATTCATGGATTTTGGTATCCACGGGGGTCCTGGAACCAAACCCCAGCAAATATGAAGGGACAACTATATAAACAAACATAGTATATACATAGCAAACCTCATTAACAAACTCAACAGCAATTTCTCCAACATTCACCAACTTTCCTCTTTCTCCATGACACTAACCCACACACAATCCATCTTGTGCTATATAGGAGTGTTAGATAGTCAGCTCTCTGCCTAGCCACAACAGTGCTCAAACCCACTTCAGCTGTGCTAGTAAGTGGTCTGTTGCTCCAACATTTTTCCTGTTGCACTTAAAGCAATATTACCCCAACAGTACCTTCATCCATCTTTGCAGAGTATTGCAGTCAACCTGTTTGGGATTAAAATTATAATAGCCATATGTTGTCTCTAGCTTGCCAACCCTAGGTTGAAAGCCTACTTCTGGTTTTGAGAAACAAGCATTATTTCTTACATTAAACAGTGTTGGGGGGAGGCACTGTGGCATTTAAAAGGTGAAGTCTATCTCCTGGAGGTTTGCAGAAGAAGCAATTAATTTTGGCCAGAAAAGGGCAGTCTGGGGACACTGGAAGGGTTAAGGGCCAGAAAAACTGCCTTTAGGAGGCTGCACTGAGCATGCCTCTAGGGGTGTACTTTGCCCACCATGTCTTAGAATGATGCAAGATGAACTTCTTCAGAAGAGATTGCTGGGACAGGGGAGGGGGTGCCAGGCAAGGAAATCTATATGAGATCAGATTTCTAGACACCCTCCCTCATCCACTGCCCTTACAGCATGCTTGAATATGTAGTTAGGTTTATCTAGAGACTTTGATTTTTCTTTTTTGTTCTGTTCTGCCCTTCCTCCATTCTTAAATTTATGTTAATGAAGACTACATAATTGGATCAGGTCTCAGAACCGACAAGGCTCGTTCTGGATCTTAACTCCATTTTCCAGTGACAGCACTTTTCTCAGTAACATTTTGCAAAATGATATCTATCAGATCACTAGTGCATTTAGAATTTAATTTGCTCTATCAGTTGCAGTTGTTATGCTACTTAGTTTTGGGAGGGGGAATATAATTTTCTTGATACTTCATAACTCTTTTTACAAGTCTCTCCCCCCTTCCTCCTCTTTTTCCTTCACTAAATTTATTTAACTAATTATTGGAAGTAGGATAGTTGAGCTAACCAAGGGCTCTGCTGTAGCTTTTTTGTATTAGACATCTAGATACTTTTTTGAAGTAGACACCTAGAAAAAAACCCCAGATCCTGGCATTGCATCTTGCCCAATGTTTTGTCAACCCCAACATTCTGTCACACTTCAATGCATCCAAAACACAGATGTTAGAGTGAGACTGTGCTGATAGGAGAAAGGATAACTCACAATGGCTGTGATCAGTGGGGTACTTTTAACCCCACTGCAGCCTACCTCCTAATTGCTGATTATGTGAATTTGCTAATTGCCTTGAATAGTTGTTGGTATTAGTTCAGACTTGTCAAGTGTCAGTTTCACTAATAATTACCCAGTGTTTATTTGAGAAACAATGGGAAGAAGTTCAATTTCATAGAGTTTGGAATAAACACAATTAGCAATAGAGATCTCTCCAACCCATTCCCACCCAGCTAATTCCTTCTACCTTCCATCTCTTCCAGCACATTCCTCCCTTTCTGTCAACCACCCAAATTACCACCATCACCTCCATAGTAATTTGAACTCCCCCTCTTCTTTACTTACTTCTAGTGCTGTCTTTTCCCTATTTATTTTCAATTCTGAGCAATGGTTGTTTGCAAACTCATTTCACAGAGGAGAATACTGTAAAGTATTACACTTGAAAACTACATTGAATTGAAGGCAACATTTGCCTACCCATTTCATTTTGAGTGGCTTTGTATATCGCCAGTAAAGATGGTTGTAATATGTCCTTCTCTTTGGGGTGAACGCAATGAAAGAAGAGATAATACATTTCTGGTGCAACCTCTCCAAAACCCAGAATCTACTTTCAAAAGAGAGGAGGAAAGAAGGATGCAGCCCTAGGCTGTTCCCATGTTCAAACACAGGTGTCTAAGTGTGTGAGACTGAAGATGTCTTCTACTTCTCAGCCCATCAAGGATGGCCCAAACCACTTTGCTGCCTGACCCCTTCCTCCATTTCATAGAAGTTGATGGGGCTGGCAGTCAGAACTTCTTTAAACACTGTAGTATTTTTCAAAGAAATAGCTGTGTCCATCTGTCACAGCATAAAAGGGAAAATCAGTGGGAGAGGAATCTAGCAACACCTTTAAGACTGCTTTCGTTTAGTATGCACTTTTCTAGGTATCAGTCCACTTTTTCAGATGCATTGATAAAGTGATGATCAAGGCCACAGATTTTATAAAGCATAGTTACACAGTTGTGGGAGTGGGACGGAGTGTAATAGGGTAGAAAAAGATGCAAATTACGATCATGGATATAATTCTTCAAAGAGAAATGTGACATGATACAGATCTTCCACATAGCTGGTAGTGGTCTTTAAAGTAGTCTGTGACAATTAAAAGCAATAAATCTGCCAACACTGAGTTTCCTTGGGACCAAAACCTTCCTTGAAGAAATGCCTTTTCTTATACAGTTGCCCCTCCACATTCGCGAACATAGCATTTGTGGTTTTGCATATTCGCGGTTTTGGGAGCCCCCCCTTGCCCTCCCAAAAGCAGCGACACAGGGCCTCCGGAGGCCCCGCAAAGGCCTTGGGAGGGAGGGGGGAGGGCCGGGGAGGCCTCCGCAGGGCCTTGGGAGGGTCTCCGGAGGCCCCGTGAAGGCCTTGGAAGGCAGGGGGAGGTGGGGGGGAAACGACTATGGGGCCTCCAGAGGCCCTGTGGTCACTTTGGTGGGGGGGCAGTCATTATTCGCGGAATTTTCATATTCGCAGGGGTCTGTGGAACCTAACCCCCACGAATGTGAAGGGACGACTGTATGTGCAGAGGTGAAGACTCTTATATTAATATATGTAGTGTGCCATAAAGTCATTATCTCTGTTCATTCCTCTGTTAAGGGCTTGGAATTTGTAATATATTTCAATTCAGGTGTTTTTCTTTCCAATCAATTTTTTGTTTGTTCATTTGAGAACCATTAAGATCTTAAGTCCCTTACTGTATGCCAATCCTGCAGCATATCAGGATTGATATCTGTATGCCAAAAAACCCCCCAAAAAACTATTGTATGTTTTAATCTTTTTCTAATTTATATATTTTTAATTTACTGTATGTTTTTAATCTTTTATAGTTTAATATTATTTTAAGGGGGGGTGGGCTAGGGTACTGGGACTATGGAGTTTTTATATTGTAAGCCGCCCCGATTGCGTTGCAGAGGGGCGGGATAGAAATACAATTTTATTATTATTATTATTATTATTATTATCAACACATTCTGTGGCAGGGATGGGGAACTTTATGGCTCTCTAGATCTTGTTGGACTGCAACTTCCACCATTTCTTATCACTGCCTTTACTGGCTAAGGCTGTTGGTTCAACAAAATCTGAAGGGCTGAGGGTTGCACACCCATTTCATAGTATGATAGAAACTGGGGCCATTTCCTGCTTTGGAAAAATGTCTGTGTCGTTGCCTCTTCAACTGCCCACTAAATTGAGAAAGGCAGGGGAGAAGAGAGGGAAAAAATGGGGTGTTTGGGAGAAAAGGAATGTTCTGTACTTCCCCTCTGTGCTTCTGGAAAAACAATATTTTTTTGGGGGGGGGGAGGTACAAAATAGAACAAAATGCTTTACTTAACTCTGCTCTTGCATTAAACATATAATCAAACATTTAAGTAGAAGTGAAGCAAAAAAAAGCATTTAAAAAACAAATAATTTTAATGCAGTGTTTCACAGAATGATATATTTAAATAAACAAAGAGGATAATAAACATGTTTGCCAATATGTGTGGTGAATAATGATTTTAGCTGCCAGACGTATTCCATTCTTTTGGTTGGCTTTAGTGGCATTACTGTTGCAAGTAGTGGAATATCTATTCCAGAGTATGATACAGCAGTTCAAGGTTGCATAGATCAAGAGCCTTATTCTTAAACTAAACAAATACTCCATAAACAAATGTTACTTGTAACTAAAAATACTATGGTTTGGGGGCAGATACTAATTCTGTATCTGTTTCTTTAAATTACAATTTATAGAAAATTTCTGAATTTGGGCAAAATGGGTCTAAGTGAAAATGCAAATGGTTAAGAGCAAAGTCTATAAAAAAGAATATGCAAAATTTCAATTATATCATGGTATGTATTATTTTTGAATGACTGCATAGCCATTGCCCCTTTTTGACCATTTGATGGTTTTGTAACTAACAGCTGCAGCCAAGAGGGGGAAGATGGTATAATGTATTTACTTTACTGTGTTGACTTCTCTAGTCTGGAACCCACACAAGAAGCTCAGCAAAAATCAAGAATAGCTTCCAAATATCCAGGACCACAGATTGCCCAATGTGGGGCTGGTTAAGGTCATGCCAAATGGGCAGTAAATCAGCCAACTATGTGGAAGCTTCCTGTTGCCCCTTGGTATGGTGTGATGGCAGAAGGTGACATCCCAAATTTAAAGTGGTTTGTGGGGGATGAATCCTCAGTGTCAGAGGATGGGATAATTATCAAAGACAGAGACATCTTTCTTTGCAGCAGGTTGATTAATTTCTTTCATATGAATGAAGTCTTCCCATCTCCCTCTGAACACCTTCTCAAACATAAGGTGTTCTGACAAACTGGACAATATTCTAACATGTCTAAGTCAGGGCTTTTGTTTCAGAAGCCAAAAAGTTGGTTGGGTGATATTTGAAGATTATGTGAGCAGGCAGGCATTGTGAAGGTGGGTAATGTCAGAAGCAAGTGGGATTAGAACCTTTCAACTTTGCTTCAGATTCCCATGTTGTGAGGAACCAGGCCTGCAGTTTGGAGCATCTGAAATAGTGAAAGGTCCCCAGGGACTGAATAGGTTCTGCCTACCCAGATTGGCCAGTGGGTTTGGCTCAAATTCTACCTATGCATTCAGTCATCTGAGTATTGCACTTGCAGACCAAACTGCTATACCGGTGGTTCACAGATAAGTTTGCCATCTTTACAAAAACTAGGCCAGAAGGTTAGTTAGGATCAGCAGGACTGGGACTGCTCCGTTTTGAAGACTTTGTTCAAAACAAAAGCAAAATCTGCCTTCGCTTGAGTGAAAGTCTCCTGGACTTTGGTGTTAGTCTCCTGTGATTCATAAACTGCTGCTTCTGTCAGGTCAAACTATATTTCTCAAGAATGTGTTTTGAAGCAGAGTTGAGGGGAAATGTGTTTCCTCAAACTGGAGCTGAAGGCTGCACAAATACCTTTGTGTAAATCCTGCAGCCTGAAGCTTTCAGCTGCATCTCACATATCAGGTCATGCCTTGCCTGCTGTGGCTGTTTGATGCCAAGGCCTTTCTTTGCTCACTGCTTTGTGAAACAAATAAAATATAGAGCAGAAAGCATTGACAATGGCACCAAGTCCCAGGGAGGTTGGCAGGCCATTTGGTCTCATGTAGCTGAAGATGAAGCCTCCATTTTTCATTTGATTGTCTAGCCACCCTGATAATGTAAAGGAAACAACATACACAGAAGCAGTATATCTCTGAATACTAGATTCAGGGCCAAAAAAAGCAAGTGAATGAATGTAACCTGCATGCCTCCCCTTGGAACTTTCCAGGGAGACTTGTGCGACCAGTGCTGGAAGTGAGTTATGAACTCAGTCAGGTGTGAGGAACCTTTTTCAGTCCAGGTTCCAACCCTCAACATGGGAAGTGTCATGGCGGCCATTTTCAAGCAGTGGGAGGGGCTAAAAGCACTGGTTGACTTAAAGCAAAGTAGGAAAAGACCGATATAATTGTGCCCAATTTGGATAGCATTTCTGCACCAACTGTATAAAGTACAGCTCCATTCCACTATGCTTAATGAGGAGAAGGCCCAAGTACAATGGCTTCCTAGACAGCAAACCAGAATTCAGTTCCATGCTACCCATTTCTGGGTTGAAAATCAGAGCTCCCTCCCTGGGGGTTTAAATTGCCTCTCATCTATGATTATTGATCAAAGATAGAAACAAACAAACAAAAAAGCTACAGGCTGGATGGGGGAATGCCTGTAGGCTATGTTCACCCCTTGGCTAAACTTTCCTCACTCCTGCATTAAATAGACTTTGGTTTTATCTAGTACTGTTTATGACTGACCCCAGGCTGACGTAGCATGGGATCCTCCTTTTTGTGCCAATTGGGGGTCTCTTAATACATATAGGACTATTCTGTGTCATAAGATGCCACTGGCCTGAGTGCTATTGTTAAGTCCCAGAGCACACCCATTGAATTAAGAGTAATGTGGCAACACAATATTTATGAGTCTACTATGAATGAACAACAGGATTCAGGCCTAATTTTCAATCTAGTTTAGGGGTGGGAATCAAGATGTTATTGGACTGCAAGTCTCAGCAGACCTAACCAGCATAGCTAATAGTAAAGAATGCTGGGAGTCACAGTTCAGCAATATCTGCAAGTGCACATGATTCTCACCCATGATCCAGCTACTAGTTTCTAGTTACTAGACTTTAGTAGTTGGCCCAGTATTGGCTACACTGATTTTCAGTGTCCCTGCTGGGTCCTGTGTAGATGACTTTCCAATCATCTGCTAGCTGATCCATTTATTACCAGCAGGTTCCAGGAACTGAACCTACAACTTTCTGCATTTACACTGTGCAGTCTACCACTGAGCTATAGCCCCTTTCCACACTGTTATTGACTATTTCTTAAAATTCTAAACAGTGGTGCAGGAATACCTTTATATGTTTGGTCCCAAAGAATTCAATATTGTTGGCAATGTACTCATTTACTTTCCCTTGCACTGAATAACTGATCTGTCTAATTTATCCTTTATACAAATTTAATGCTCTGAGCAATTAGATTCGGCACCCACTGAAATCAGACAAATTGAGAAAATTTGTATAATTTCTTATTTTGCATAACTGCCTGATTTACTCAGGAATCCCATTGGCTTCTGAGATTTCTCCAGACAACACAGCACTTTTCCTCAACCATAAAATCTAGAAACTTGAGAAGATGGTGGTTCTCAGGAAGCTGAATGCTGCAGTCTGCGTCACATTCTGAAATACTGAAAAAGGCCTGGCCTAAATACATTGGTCCAGGATTGCTATTAAATACCAAGGAAACAGCCCTCCTCTTCTTGAAACTTCCCCAGCCCACCCCAGTTCCTCTCCCCATCTTTTTTTTTTGTAAGCATAGTTTCTTTACATAAGCAAGAGTATAACAGTCAAATCTGATTGTGTTTCATGTTCACTTTAGGTCCAGTCATGTCTTTATAAATTTTATCCTCCCTTTTTGCAACCATGCTGCCCTTTTAGACAATATGAGCTTTGTGGTAGGATGGAAGTCATGCATCTCATGTGTGGCATAAGAGTATAAAAAGCTTTCTGAGAGGCACAAAAGGAAAAATAAATGAGCTTCATGGAATATGTGAGTTATCCATTTTGTTATGACAATATGATTTATAAGAGTACACTTTTATTTAAATAAGTGATGCTTCTTTTAAAAGCATTTTTGACGTTCCCTGATGTAAATATGAAAAAAAGGATTTACCAAAATAGCACTGTGCAAATACAAAGAGCTTTCTAGTCAGCAGGAGGTAGAATTTAGTGTTTGCTTATTTTCTTATATGATGTTGTGCTGCTGTACTGGAGCAGATGCTTCACTGCAATTTTTAGAAGAAGACAGTATGGAGGAGCAGAATCTCCACGTTGGGACCCAACACTACTTATTCTTCCTCTTATGAATAAAGAAAATAAAGATTGTGCCATGTAAGATTGAAAAGACTGACAGATTCATCGTGGCTTAAGTTTTTTCTGATAATAATCCACTTCACCAGATGAAAGAAATAGATCATCAGCTGCCATGCCCATCAGTAGGATGAGAGCAAACAATGGTTAATGTTTAGGCCAATAGTTCAGGAACTGCCAGAGCATTTCAATGCCAAGCTTAAATCGCACACATTTACAAGAAAATACAAGATAAGCATTCTGTCCATTCACAAGATCAGCAACTGATGTTATTACATCTATTTAGTATGGTAATTTTTGACACCTAGGAGATTATCACACTACACTGTTACAGTGCTATTATTCTACTTTTACTACTATGGCTGATGGTGCAGTGGTTAAATGCCAGTACTGCAGCCACAACATTGCAAGTCCGATCCTAGAGGGCTCCAAGGTTCACTCAGCCTTCCATCTTTTCATAGTCGGTAAAATGAGTACCCAGTTTGTTGGGGAAAATTAACTAACATCTTGTAAACCACTTAGGGAGTGCTTTGGCACTGATAAGCAGTATAGAAATAGAAGTGCTATTGTTATGGCTGCCTCCTGTGGAATCCTGGGATTTGCAGTTTAGAGAGGGGCATTTAGAATCTCAGACAGACAGCTCTTAGGCCTCACTAAACTACCAATCCCAGGATACCACAGGAGGCAGCCATAGCAGTTAAAGTGGAATACTAGCACTATATATCAGATGAGTGCCTAAAAATGCTGTCATGCCACTATATTTTACAGCATTCATGTTCTGGCACGCTGCTATGATAATGATACAAAAACGCCCCAGAATCCGGCAATATGAGCAGTCGCACTGCTTTCTTCTGTTTCTCCATGAACGAGATTTCAGCGCATCTTGCGAGAAGATGCAAGCATGCTAAAATGCCCCAAAACAATTTAATTTAAAAAAAAAATCAGAAAAGCACAGATACACGTTTAGAAACTTGCAAGCAAGATGGGGAGGTTCATAAAAAGAGTGTACCTAGTTTTCCCATTCACATCCAAAAGTGTTCTGGTGGGACTGCACATTGAATCTTTCCCTTTTGGGAAGATTTTCCACAGTTAAAATGAATATTCTCCCCAAACTCATGTTTCTTTTTCAGAATATCCCAATCATTACTAATGACATTCTATTTGCTCAGTGGGGTAAAGATCTTTCTAAATTTATTTGGAGAAGAAAGAAACCATGGATAAAATGGAAATCATTACAAGATACATGGCAAAGAGGAAGTCTAGGCATGCCAAATTTAAAATTACACTATCATGCGAATTGTCTGTTATAGATTTTAGATTGGCTCAAGCTAGAGAAGAAGAGACTTCTACAGTTGGAAGGATTTAATACACATTATGGGTGGCATGAATACCTTTGGTATGGTAAATTAGCAGTCAATAAAGATTTCAATAATCATTATATCAGGAAATTCTTACTTAGAAACTGGTTGAAATACAAACTCATATTTTGTCCAAAAATACCATTATGGCTATCAGCCCATGAAGCCTTTCATAAAAGGGAAAGTCTACATAAAGGAAACTGGCTGAATTACAAAGACTTAGGAGATTTTCACACTACACTATTATAGTGTTACTGTTCCACTTTAACTGCTCTGGCTTCCTCCTGTGGAACTCTGAGGTTTGTAGTTTAGTGAGGCCTAAGATCTCTCTGGCTGAGAATGCTAAATGCCCCTCCCTAAACTGCAAATCCCAGGATTCCACAGGAAGCAGCCATAGCAAATAAAGTGCAATAGTAACGCTATAACAGTGTAGTGTGAAAATCTCCTTACTGAAAATATGAGAAAAATAATGTAGATTCAAATCAAGAGAAGAATTATTAATGGAAGGAATAGATTGTCACTGGTTTTTATATAGGCAGCTTTTGGAATGGTACAAGAAGGATGTCAAGTTAGAAGGTATAAAATTAGAGAAATCAGAATTGGAAATAGTAATAAAAAGCCTAAACAAACAATTGATAAGAAAAATATATAAGATTTCAATACAAATGGAATTAGAACAAGAAATAATTAAGGATAACATGAATAAATGGGCAAAAAATTTAGGCCATACCGTGTTACTAGAATATTTTGGGAAAATGTGGAATAGGAACTTAACCTTATAACAGTAAGTTATAATATCAGGGAAAATTATTACAAGATGTTTTATAGATGGCATCTTATGCCGGATAGGATATCCAAAATGTATAAAAATTCTAACGACAAATGTTGGAAGTATGAGGAAATAAGAGGAACCTTCTTCCATATGTGGTGGACGTGCAGGAAGGTGAGGATTCTTTGGAGAAAAAAAATCATACTTTGATAACAATTTTTTTTAACATTGAATACCCGATGAACCCAGAAATCTATTTGCTTAATATGTTACAAATTATAGATAAACAAGTAGAGAAAACCCATTGGAGAGTTATATTATATATGGTTACAGCAGCGAGGCTAGTGTATGCTAGGAGCTGGAAGAATCAAGAAGTTCCAACAGAAGATAATTTGGCTTTTGAAAATTTAAAGATAAATGGAAAAGTGTCCTTTATGGAAAGATAAATGGGGAAAATTAGCTGTGATAAGTATGGAGGACTGAATAGAATTAATAAGTATACTCTGTAAGACTGGAAAATGAAAATGTGAACTGTGACTACAAAGTTTACATGTAGGATAGAAAAAGCCAAATAACTAAATTGGAGCACAAATTACGAAGGGATGGCACAAATCTATTTAACACCACAACTGGGTGAAGATAAGGGAAGTAAGATGTTATATTATATTGTGTTATGTTAGGTGGTGTAGGATGTTATGTTCGTAGAATGTTAAGTTATGTTATGTTTGGATAGGGACTAGATGTTAGAATAGAATAGAATAGAATAGAATAGAATCAGTCTTACAGTTATAGACCAGCACAGGTAAAAAGGGGATACAGAATAAAGATAAAAACACAGGATAAAAACAGGATAAAAGCAGTATTTAAAATATTAGCTCCAGTATAACAAGACTAGGTTGGGTAGGTTAGAAGTTAAAGGGTAGAGGTTGATTGTTACGTATGATATTTGTATGTTATATGTTATGTGTAATTTTATGTGAATAAAAAACCATATTGGCAAGGGGGGGGGAAGGGTTGGAACTGTGAGGCCAACCTGGAGAGGAGCCCCACAGTACCATTTCAAACAGTACCATTGAGGAAGAAAAATGGGAGGTGTCTCAAGAAACCAGGATGGATGACTAAAGAACTTTCAATGGAGCTAAGTTTTAAACAGAATATGTATAGGAAATGGAAAAGGGGGGAAATCACCAAAGAAGAATTCAAACAGATAGCGAACACGTGTAGGAGTAAAGTCAGAAAAGCTAAAGTGCAGAATAAGCTCAGGCTTGCTAGGGAGGTTAAGAACAATAAAAAGGGTTTTTTTTGGGTATGTCCGCAGCAAAAGGAGGAAGAAGGAAATGATAAGGCCACTACATGGAGAAGATCGCAAAATGCTAACAGGGGACAGAGAAAAGGCAGAATTACTCAACACCTTCTTTGCCTCAGTGTTTTCAGAAAAGGAAAAGGAGGACCAACCTGAGGATAATGGAACAGAGGACACAATAGGGGAAATCAGCTCAAAATAAGTAAAGAGGTAGTACAGAAATACCTTCTTAATCTAAATGAATTTAAATCTCTAGGACCAGATGAACTACATCCAAGAGTATTAAAAGAGCTGGCAAATATAATCTCAGAGCCATTGGCAATAATCTTTGAGAACTCCTGGAGAACAGGAGAAGTCCCAGCAGACTGGAGGAGGGCAAACGTTCCCATCTTCAAAAAGGGGGAAAAAGAGGATCCCAACAATTATCGTCCAGTTAGTCTGACATCAATACCAGGGAAGATTCTAGAGCAGATAATTAAACAGAGAGTCTGTGAATATTTAGAAGGCAATGCCATAATCACAAAAAGTAAACATGGGTTTCAGAGAAACAAGTCATGCCAGACTAATCTGATCTCTTTTTTTGATAAAAATTACCAGCTTGGTAGATGAAGGGAATGCTGTGGATATCACATACCTTGATTTCAGTAAGGCCTTTGACAAGGTTCCCCATGACATTCTTGCAAACAAGCTTGTAAAATGTGGGCTAGACAAGTTAACTGTTCAATGGATTTGTAATTGGTTGACCGGCCGAACCCAAAGGGTGCTCAGCAGTGGCTCCTCTTCATCTTGGAAAGATGTGACCAGTGGGGTGCCACAGGGTTCTGTCCTGGGTCCAGTGCTATTCAACATCTTTATCAATGACTTGGATGAGGGAATTAGGGGCATACTTATCAAATTTGCAGATGACACCAAATTAGGAGGAGTAGCTAATACCCTAGAGGACAGGATCAAAATTCAGAATGACCTGGATAGACTGGAGAGCTGGGCCAAAGCTAACAAAATGAAATTCAATACGGAGAAATGTAAAGTACTGCATTTAGGGCGGAAAAATGAAATGCATAAATATAGGATGGGAAAGACCTGGCTGAACGAGACTACATGCGAAAGGGATCTAGGAGTCCTAGTAGAGCACAAGTTGAACATGAGTCAACAATGTGATGCGGTAGCTAAAAAGGCCAATGCGATTTTGGGCTGTATCAATAGAAGTATAGTGTCTAGATCAAGGGAAGTTATAGTGCCACTCTATTCTGCCTTGGTCAGACCTCACTTAGAATACTGTGTCCAGTTCTGGGCACCACAATTAAAAAAGGATATTGGCAAATTGGAGTGTGTCCAGAGAAGGGCAACTAAAATGGTGAAAGGTCTGGAAACGATGCCTTATGAGGAGAGACTTAGGGAGCTGGGTATGTTTAGCCTGGAAAAAAGATGGTTAAGAGGCGATAGGATACCCCTATTTAAATATTTGAAGGGATGTCACGCTGAGGATGGAGCAGGCTTGTTTTCTGCTGTTCCAGGGACTGGAACCTGGAGCAATGGATGCAAGCTCCAGGAACAGAGATTCCACCTCAACATGAGGAGGAACTTTTTGACAGTAAGAGCTGTTCGGGAGTGGAACACACTCCCTCGGAGCGTGGTGGGGTCTCCTTCCTTGGAGGTCTTTAAACAGAGGCTGGATTGCCATCTGTCGGGGATGCTTTGATCGAGATTTCCTGCGTGGCAGGGGGGTTGGACTGGATGGACCTTGTGGTCTCTTCCAACTCTGCAATTCTATGATTCTATGATTCTACCACATGGAGGTACAGCAATGCTAGGTGGAAGAGTGTAGAGTATAGCCCCTTGTAGCCTATTCAAAACAGAAGCCATGTGTGTGTAAAATACTTTAATAGAGCCAAACTTACTGGGGGGGGGGGAGAATATATTTTTAATCAAATTTATATACTTTCAGTACCTAGAGTGTTTGAGTTCTGTCCCTCCAATACTTTTAAATACCAAAAAGAGAAATGAACAGTGAAAAGAGAACATATGTCATATAAAACAGCATGATAAATTCTCAGGATGTAAATGCCGGCCCATCCAAGGGGATTTGGCCAGTATTCTGACCACTCCACTTCACAGCAAGTAATCTGGAATCCTGCACCTTTACCATTTTCAAATTGGATTACCTTATGCAAATTAAACAGATGTTCCTAAATTTACTACAATTGTATATTTAGCATTGAATCACTAGGTGGGGACAGAGAACCATACACTGCATGGAATACAGATGTAATGCACTTCATTCACTTATTGGCTTGCTCTTATAAGTCTGGATAAATGTTCAGTTAGCATGCTGCAGAGCCCCAGATCTTTAAGAGTGAGGGTGGCATAAGAAGGGGGAGAACACTTAGGTACCTCTCTCTTATTCTCTGGCTTTTCTTCGCAAATGAAGATTCAGGAAGGACTCATCCCGCGCTTTCTGCAAGTGCGCTGATGACTAAAAAGGCCAATCTGAGATCATAGAATCATAGAATCATAGAATTGCAGAGTTGGAAGAGACCACGAGGGCCATCCAGTCCAACCCCCTGCCACGCAGGAAATCTTGATCAAAGCATCCCTGACAGATGGCCATCCAGCCTCTGTTTAAAGACCTCCAAGGAAGGCACAACAGAAGGTCTCCTTGGGTGATGTTTCTGGGTTGTGATTCTTCCTGCGTTGTCGTTTCTCTTTAAGACTTGTTCGGTGTGAGTTCTCAAATAAGGCTGCAGCATTGTGGATAGTGCATCTCCATGCCTCCTGATGTGAAGCCAGGAGGACCATTGTTGGTGATCAGTTTGGCAGAGCCTGAGATGCTGTTTCAGGGAGTCCTTGTATCATTTTTTTGGAGTGCCCCTCTTACGCTGGCCAGTGGCGAATTCACCGTAGAGTACTATTTTGGGGAGGTGATGGTCCTCCATCCTAGAAACGTGCCCTGCCCAGCGCAGCTGTGTTCTCAATATCATGGCCTCAATGCTGGTGATCCCTGCTTGCTCAAGGACAGCAACATTCATCACATAGTTAGTCCAATGTATATTTAGGACTGTGCGTGTACAGCGCTGATGAAAGCATTAGAGGAGTCGTAGACCTCTCTCTTAACTAGGGAGGTAAATCATGACTTGGTTTCTCCTTACACTATAAATGAGAAAATGCTATTGCCCTGTTTTCTCACTACAGGACAGCAAAGCTGTTACTTTTTGTTGGCCTTGGGGAAGATTTTGCACATTTTTGAGACTGATTTTGCACATTTGTGCTCATGCACAGATTAGTTGCCTTGTTGCATGGACTATTAAGATGCAGCACCAGGGGACGGGTGATTTTGATTAGTCAGTTAGTCAGTCCTTTTGTGCTGTGCATGTGTGTCTGCTAAGCCATCCAAGGGATGTTTTGTACAATATGCAGAAAACATGATTTTAACATGTACTTGGTTTCTTTGTCTTATGCTGGAGGTGAGGTTTGGAGAACCTTTAACAGGCTGTTTCAACATCTCAGTGTAGCTTCTCTTGACCACAATCTTCCTGATTGCAAGATTTTTTCTTCTATCTCTCCTGTCTCTAATAGTGTGGAACATACAGCAGTGAAACAAAGATCCCAAGCAAACACCTTCCCCCTGACCCCACTGCTGGTCTCCTATGGGCAATTGTAGGAAATGCACTTTCAGCATATTTAGGTTGCAGTCCTAAACCCACCTATCTGGGAGTGAGCCCCATTGAACTCAGCAGGATTTATTTCTGAATAGACATATTTAAGAAAGTGCTGTTTTGAATCCTTTTTAAAGAATCATCAATCAATATATACATATAAAGCTAAAATCCCCACAGCTCATTTCCATCTGCTGGGGACAAAATCGTGGGAGAGGCTTTTAATTTTAATTCCTTCAAAGTAAAAGGGATATATCACAGAGGAAATCTAGTTAGGGTAGGAGCCTTAATGTGAAAAATAGCAGTATTTCTCTTTCAACACCTTCACCCCTTCCCTGAAATGAAGCATTTGGGACCCAGGGCAAATCATATTTCTGGGACCCTCCTTCACATATACATAGCCCAAGTGTTGATGTAACAAAATTAAACACATGGAATATTTTCATAATAAATGTTTCATGAAGTTTAGTCTGTAGGATTACAGTGGCTTTTAGGACTTAGCTGTCCCCGTCCCTGGTTTGTCCTTTGTCCTAAATTACTAAACCATCTTTAGACAAGACAACACCGCAACAGTGCAGTTTACTGGCAGGGAATCCTGGGATAAGCCGGTTGCCCGGGACTTACCGGGCGGCCGCCGTTTGCGGCCGGAGGCCCCCCGCGCCCGGACGGCCGCTCCACGTGGCCGGCATGGGCTCCGCCATGCCGGCCGTCCCCTTCCTCCTTCTCCCTGGCCGGAGCTTCAGGCCAGGGAGAAGGATCGTAAACCAACCAATGGGAGGGAGGCAGCTCCCACCCGATTGGCTGGCTCCGGCCAATCAGAGCCCACGCTCAGCGCGGCCTCTGATTGGCCAAGGGGCGGGGCTAGTCCCCAACGCGGTCCGCCGGCCGGGTATATATTCCCGGCCGGCTCTCAGCCTCAGCAGTTGGCTCTTGCGAGCCGAAGACCCAACCCACCCACCCTTTAGTTAGTTGTTTTCTGTTAGCTAGTGGTGTTTTAATTGTATGTATTTTCCCTGTCACAATTTTCTGCCTGTGCGGTGGGCATGAGTTTCTGTCACGTAAGGGGGGGGGGAGCTGGAAGCTATTGTTGGCTTCCGGGGTCTGGGGCTGGCCCCTCCCCCGGTGTCGGCTCCCCCTCCCCCCCCTGGTCTCCAGGCACGTGATCTGTCACGTGCTGGTCACGTGAACTCTCCATTCTTCGGACACGTGACCGTTTGCGTGTCGTGGCCTCACGGCCCGGCACGTGGTCTGTCACGTGTTCCTTTGGATACTCATGCCCGGGCCAACCTCCGCGACTATCACCAGACAGAAAGTTGTGGCCTTCCCGCCAACCTTCACTTCTTGTAAATAAATCTTTTGTGAACCTACCTTGTGTGTATCCTCGTGATTCGGCCGGACGGGGCGGGGGATACCTTGACTCTCGGTCGCAAGCCATTTCTTTCACTCTGCAAGCCTATAAGCATTAGTGGCTGGTGGTTTGCACAACTGCTCTGGGTTTTCATCCAAACTTTACAGGAGTTTTCCAAGGTACTGAACCCAGTCCCCAACTATTTGTGGGATAGTTTAATTCAGATTAACCATTGGAGCCACCAGCCACCACAGCCTAAAGTCAAAGAGAACAGAATGGATGGAAACAACTTTGTTAAAGTCTAGTACCCTTAGGCAGTGTGAATGAATACATGAGGTTCGTAGCCTTCATGGGCCCAAAACAGCTCATTCCCTTTGCCTTTTTCTGCATTTCTGTCCCCTTTCTGCCTTTCTAATAGGTGGTTCTTTGATTTGTTGGTCACTAACATGAACAGGTATGTTTATGTGGTATTCATGCTGAGGGATAGAATCATAAATTGGAATAGACCATGAGGTCTACCCAGTCCAGCCCCCTGCCTTGCAGGAATACATAATCAAAGCACCCCTGACAGGTGGCCCTCCAGCCTCTGTTTTTTTTAAAAAAAATCCAAAGCAGAAAACTCCACCACACTCCAAGGCAGTGTATCCCACAGTCTAACAGCTCTTACCATCAGGATGTTCTTCCTAATGTTTAGGTGGAATCTCTTTTCCTGTAGTTTGAATCCATTGCTCCATGTCCTAGTCTCTGGAGCAAGAGAAAACAAGCTTGCTCCTTCTTCAATATGACATCCTTCAGCTATTGAAACATGGCTATCATGTCACTTCTTAACCTTCTCTTCTCCAGGCTAAACATACCCAGATCCCTAAGCCATTCCTCATAGGGCATGGCTTCCAGACCATTCCCCATTTTGGTCACCCTCCTCTAGATTCAGATTACCAGTATGGCATACTGTTCCTTTTAGATAATTATAGAGTACATTTGAGTGAAAGTGCTGGTAAAACTAGCTTTCCCTTCTTGGAGTGTAGTAATGCCATTGTTTAAGTATTTGAAGGGGTGTCACATTCAGGATGGAGCAAGCTTGTTTTCTGCTGCTCCAGAGACTGGAACACGGAAGAATGGATGCAAGCTCCAGGAACAGAGATTCCACCTCAACATTAGGAGGACCTTTTTGACAGTAAGAGCTGTTCGGCAGTGGAACACACTCCCTCGGAGCATGGTGGGGTCTCCTTCCTTGGAGGTCTTTAAACAGAGGCTGGATTGCCATCTGTCGGGGATGCTTTGATCAAGATTTCCTGCATGGCAGGGGGTTGGACTGGATGGCCCTCGTGGTCTCTTCCAACTCTGCAATTCTATGATTTTATGATTCTATGTTAATGTATGTTTGCATATGTAAAGGCCAGAATGCTGTTTGTGTCATACAACTGTGTACCGGTAAATTCTTCTAAAAATACAGTTGCACTTTTTTGGCTATTGTGCAATGCACAGTTCAACCAATTAATAGTTGTGTAAGTTGTGTTTCACAAGTGTTGCCATTTCACATGGGCCTTAATCCTATTGTTATAACCAACTATAGTAGGGTATTCAGTCAGTTGGATTTACCTATGTTGACTCACCATTCAACAATTGATTCAATGCTTCTACTCTAGGTGAAACTCACAACAGTATCACAGCCATTCAGCTGCATAGTCTTGGATGGTCTGCCCCTATTTGTCAAGGCCTCCAGTATACCACTTTATTCACTGGGACTGCAGAAACAGCCCCTGTACATTGCACAATGAGACAATAAGCAGGCATACTGGCAGATATTTTTTATAATTGATTGCACAATGTCAGTATTTATAAGACAGTAGTGTAACACAACCACTGTGTAGCTATATGTATGTAGATTTAAACCTAATAAGCATGATGTAAGATTTCAATTGTGGATAATCTGTACTATGTTGATGCTTGTAGAAGATTTGGGTGTGTTGAGATTAATCTAATTTACTCATAGGCAGTGGGAATCACAGTCAGGGCTTTGAGTGCCTGTAAAAAATATATATCTAGGCTGGGAGGTTATGTTTTTTAGGCCATGGGGGCAGTTGGGTGGAGATGGAAAAGTTAGGAGTGGAGTAGGGAGATCAGTCTTCACATATTTTGTTCTTGCATGTAAGAGTGAGTGATTTCAAAAGTTTTCTTCCTGAGATTACAAAAGTTTTTATGCATGAGGTTTTTGTTTTTGCACTTTGGGACTTTATTTTGTAGAAGAAATTGTTTGTTCAACAAAGCTTTTTTCACAAAGGAGGTTTTCACCCCAAAAGTCCCAAATTACCACCAAAAAAAAAGCCACTTTCCTGTTGTTCCATGCTGGGGCTCAGCTAGATGGGAGAATTAATTATGGAAACTAGCACATTACCTCACTATCACAGTGTTCATTTGTCCCCCTGATGCATTCGCAAGATTACGGGCTTGGGAAGCTATCTGAGTTTGAAGTTCACACAGAGCATGCCTGTGAGAAAAGATGGTGGCTGCAAGTGAATTACCTGCATTATTCCACAAAAGCTCCCTCAATTTCCCCATTTCCCCCCCTGTTAAATGAGAGATGTGGAAGAGTGGTCTTATGCTTAAAAAACATTTTTTATTTTGCTCTGCTGCTTGAAAATAGTGCACGATTGCTTCTGTGAAAGACAACAATGGTGGCTTCGGCTACTTTGTCACCGGCAAGTCCACCCCCGTGCATGTCCGATGAATCTTGTTCTGACTTCCAGGATGTGCCCCAATTTGGATTGGTTTGGTTGTTCAAATGGGCTGTTGGTGTTTCAAGGCATCCTTTCTTATCAAGGACGAGAGCACTTATGACTATTCTTTATATCTCTAGAGGGTAAACAGGCAGAAGACACTCTTCTGTGGACTGAAAAAAGGGTGGAAGGTCTAGTATTTATACCAGGTCTTGCTAATCAGAGTTTTTGTTGGAAAAATCCAGCATTCTTCCTCTCCCCCATTTGCTTGCTATTAGAGCAAGTAAGTCTTAGAAAGAAAGGTCAGGGTCTCCTGCATGTCAAGAGTCCTTCCCCCTTCTCCTCATCCTACCTTTAATGGGCAGGGTTGTAAACACACACAACTATGTTACAAGATCATGTGACCTAGGTTTACTAACCTCATGGTCTAAGATCTTTTCTGACTCTTTGTTTCAAGCCTTCAGAGAACCATGTTGCCTTCCCTGCTTTACTCAGTAGGAATGCCTTTCTGTCTTACTGAATTGGTGAGTTAAAGACTTCTACTCTATCAGGAATCTATTCCTTAGTTAGTTAGGATGTAGCCTTCAATGCATATGTAGATTTAAAGCTATTAGTAAAGCTTAAATATTTCTTTTATCAAGAAGATTGCTTGCCTCCTTTGTTCTACGTGGTTGGGGTCAAAGCATTGTACTGATTGATTCCCATACCAGTCTCTGCTCTACTCTGCTACTAGAAAGTTAACTTCTGACAGTTTTAACTTTGAAGAAGTTCCAAAAAAAGGGGGGGGCTAACACCCTGGAACCTTAATTATCTTCCCAACAGTTTTCATCTGCCAGCCAGGAATAACAGAGGATGATGTTGCAAAAAGTCTCTCCCATTCTGAGGCTGAACAGAACACAGATTCTCCAATTTAGATTAACTAGGCTTAAACCTCAAGCTTTGAATTTTGCTGTTCAAAACACTGTATTCCCTTCCCTAGGTATGATTATCTATGATTGATATTATGGTTAGTTTGCCCTCTCCCCAATTAGCTGTATTTATATGATGATTTGTGGTTTAAAATTTATATTAAAACCATGTGTCAGATGCCACCTTGGGAAGATTTTGGTCCCAGAATACATATCCTCCAACTGTCTTGTTTTGGCAAGGATGACCCCAATTAATTCGTTGCCATCCCACTCTCTCAACTATCTTTATAATGTCCTTATTTCTCTCTCCTCCTCATCCCACTTTACCCAATTTGGCCTCACCTCACTTCAGCTGGTGCAAAGTGAATTCAAAGTGAAAAAAGTAGCTTCTGCTCAACTCAGTAAGAGGGAGAGGAGGAGTAGAATTGTGCTTTTCCCAGTAGGCTCAGGCAAAAGGAGATTGTTTCTGTTTCAGCTAGATTTGGAAGAGAACACCCTGGGCATGTGACTCCACATTGCTTCTTGAGATATGCAAAAGGAATAAATAGACATTGATGCAGGGGAATAAGAGTGTTCTGCTAGTTAAGAGAGGCTTTCCTTGAGGAGATCCTCTTTGAAGTGCAGCAGCCCCAGAATTGTGCATCCAATGCTCACTCAGTCTTGTTTTCTCACAGACACAGTTTCCCCTCCACCTCTTATTTCCTTACAATAGGATCTCTATAAAGAGAAACATTCCTCATTTGAAGTTTTCTCTTCCCTTCAGGTTTTTTTTAAATTTGTTTTTGGGATTTGCAAAAAATATATATTTTAAGGCTTAATTTTACTGGTTTTCTCCTCTCTATCCCATCCTTTTGATTTACTAAGCTTCTGTGTGTGCTAGGGCTGCACAGTGCCTCAGGAAAGAAACTGTAATGTGTAGAGACTGAAAATCTACTCACTTTGAGACAGGCTTTTTTTTTTCCTGCAGAGCAATGCTCCATCTACATTACCAATGCAATTATACACATATCTAGTCAGACATAAATCCCGCTGAGTTAAATGGAACTTACTCCTAGATACCTGTGTACAGAACTGAAACCTGAGACATGCTAAAAGATGAGAGGAGCCATGGAAGACTTCTTCAATATATGATTATGGTGGCAAGATTGTTGTATGCACAGAATTGGAATAATAAATCAATATTCATAGAGGAAGAATGGTTATTAAAACTTAAATAGCAGAAATGGACAAATTATCGACTTTGGAGAAAAATCAGTAGAGACATTTTTAAAAGTTTGGAAAACTTTTGTAGACTTTTTTGAAGAAACAAAAATGATTTGATAACAGCTGGTTTTGAAAACTAATATGGTTTATGGTAGCTATCAGAATATTATACACTACTTCTGATAACTACCATACAGTATGTCTACAAGCTTATCCTTGTAAGACTAGATCAGGGTGGTCAACTTCAAAGGGACAGGGATCCAGTTTTCATCCCCAAGATTCTATATGGGGCATACCAAGTCTGAAGATCAGCCAATTTTATAAAATGTTAAAGCAAGAAGTGTCAGTAGTTGATTTCTGAGTTTGATTTTGTAGATCTGGGAGTGGAATAGGGCTGAGGAACAGAGGCTGGACCTGTTTAAGGCTAAAGCTACCAGTCCTGGAGGCTTCTAGGAACATAAAATAATGGGATGTACTATCCCTAGCTGTGAACTAAGGACTTTATCAGATGAGCCCCTTAAAATGTTCTTTTGCTGGCATAAAAAAAATCATCCTTATGCCAGCAAAAGAACACTCCCCACCACACTTACCTCTAAGCCTGGCAAAGCCTTCGCCGGCAATGAAAGAGGAAGTGAATGGAGCTCCGTTCACATCCTTGTTCAAAACCCCATGGATTCTTGGAAGACTTCATCATGTGGCAAATTGAAAATAAACCCAAATGAACACACAAAAGGTTACACAAAGCACATACACACACTTTAGAAGTCCCAAGTAACTTGGGGAGAGTCATAAAAAGTGTGTCACTTACCTGAATGTTGTAATCTCACCCGGAAGTGTTTGCACCGGACTGGCCATTTTTGCTGCATTAAGATGAGTACAATGGCGCGAGGTTTCACACACCAGCAATGCCGGCACTAAAGCACCACAGCCGATCTATTGATGGTTTCAGCCATCAATTAAAAAGTACAGATTTTGGCAGGGACATAAACACGAAAGGGCAATGTCGTGTGGTACACACACCCTTTCGCATTTATGTGGTGTCGTTATAATGCTGTATTTAGTTTGTCTGATAAAGTCCTAACTGTCCAATCAAGCTAGGGACCACAAGAGACAACTAGGGAGTTTGCAGAGATCTTCCAGTATGGTTGGTGTGGAGTCAACTGAATTTTAATTGGTATGATGAGAAACCTTCAGCCTTGCAGATGTTGTTGGACACCAACTCCTGTCATCCCTGGAAGTGGCCATACTGGCTGGGGTTGATGAGAATTGAAATCCATCATCATCTGGAGGGCCAAAGGTTCCTCTCTTGACCCTGGTCTGATAGATACATAACAAGGGTTATTAGTATCATACGCTTAAATCATGTATAAACAGCATGCTTTCCAAATGTCTT
Organism: Gambelia wislizenii; assembly: GCA_030847615.1. Taxonomy (NCBI): domain Eukaryota; kingdom Metazoa; phylum Chordata; class Lepidosauria; order Squamata; family Crotaphytidae; genus Gambelia; species Gambelia wislizenii. The sequence continues at coordinate 11,673,663 of JAUMIR010000009.1, read as the reverse complement.
GACTGGGCAGGAACAGTCCCAAAAAATGCTTTTTCATCCAACTTTTTCAGCTGCTTTAAAATGCCCCAATTTCTTTCTACTCTTCTCACTTTCCTCCTTTGTCCTTACTTTACTTCAATTGTTGCAAACTGAACTCAAAGTGCAAAAGTAGTTCAATTAACTCAGCAAGGGGAAGAGAAGAGGAGGGGGCAGAATATTCCTCTTCCCAGTAGTCTCAGGCAAAAGCAAACAGCTACAGCCTTTCCTAATTTGTTTGTTCTTCCTCACTAATAACTTCTGCCATCTTGACCCCACTCTGATGTTGCTTGGCTACACGTGTCCCAGTTTTTATCTGTGAAATATTGGAGGGTATGACACAGGTCCCAACAGTGTTGAATTCACTCACAAGTCATGTTCTGCTGAAGAAATGGGCTCCCCATCTCTTCTTTTCCCAGCTCTCATGTCTCTGGAATATTGCCTCAATTCTGCAAAAAGCAATCTATAGCAGTATACAGCGTGCCAGTGCCAGGCTCCCTTTTCAAAACATACCAAAAGAAGGTCAACGGTCTACGCAAAATGCTTAAGAGGATCCCAAATTGCCTCCTGCCTCAGAACAAATTCAAGCTTTGAAGTAGATATCATGGCAATGGTGCATGATGGATATTCCTGCCCCCGTGACTCCAATCAAACACTGTCTGCATTTACTAGGGTGACATCAGTGTTAGGAAACGACAACAGTGTTGCTATCAGGGAGGGAGGGAAGAAGAGATAGAATGAGGGGATTCTGTGCCATGTGTAATCTTCTGTATTCAATCATAGTGATACTGAAAGACACATTTTTTTCCTGGTGCATTTTGCATCACAAACTGGCTGAGCTATCTCAGAAAAATGGTTGCTGGCCATTGTGGTTCTTTATAGCTAGGGCAATTGAAAAACCAACCCTTCCCAATGGTTTGGTGTAGGCAATAGCTGCATTTTCAGTTGAATTTGGGGAAAGCACTTGAATCATTCATTGGGCTGCGATACTCTTGGTGCTTTAATCATGCAGATGCTTCCCTATGGAAGTGTTTGGACATTTTTGGCTTATGTGGAATGGTAATGTTCAGTGCAAGGTTGTGGAAGCAAATTTGTGCATATGGTGCACTGTGCATGGGCATGGATGTACATGGCATGTGGATGGGCAAACACATGTGCATGGTTAAATGTTTGTGTGCATGGATGCAGGTGCAGATGCACATTTGCTTGTGCATTTGGTTGTGCAGCATCACAGTTCACTAAAGAGGTTGTGTTATATACTCACCATGCAATTCTGGAAGTGGAAAATTAGTAGCTGTGCTTAGGTGTAGGATCTCTGCCATTATTGGGATTCACAATATATATTCCTACTATTCCTACTATACTCATCATAAAATACATTTAAAAACTCCCTCCAAAATGCCCAGTAGCACTCACAACAACCCTATAAAGTAGGGTAGTGTTTTTTTTAAAAAATTTCCTTCCGCTTCTCAGTGTTCCACACTTTTCCTGGAATTGCTGAGAGTGACTCACTCTGTTGCCCTGCTGCTGCTGTGGCCACCTCCCCCACCTGGACCCTGTCACAGGCAACCCGCAACCACTGCTTGGTCCCATTGCAGGCGGCCCATCACCACTGCCAGTTGACTGTCTGGGGACTTTTTCAGATGAGTCTTTTACAGCACAAGCAGCCTCGTCGCGTTGTGAGGCTGCTGTGCTGCAGGGCGTCCCTTTCGGATGATGCTCTCCCCTGCTGGTACTGTTGCATTACTGCGGGGACACTGCAGTGTTATATTCAGTGGTTTTCTAATCACGAAAGTTGATCGCGATTAGAAAACTGCTGAATATAATGCTGCAGTGTCCCTGCGGTAACGCAACAGTACCAGCAGGGGAGAGCGTCATCTGAAAGGGATGCCCTGCAGTACAGCAGCCTCGCAACGGAGATGAGGCTGCTTGCGCTGTAAAAGAGTCATCCGGAAAAGTCCTTTGTCCTCATCTGGGCCACAGATTTAGTGGCAGGAGTGGATTGTGAGGTGGACAGGGAATTTGCATGTGAGTGGTGATTGGTGGGGTGGGCTTCCTGAGCAGCCAATTAGCACCCTGGGAAAGGCAACATACTCAAGAGAATTTTATATATAGATTCAGAATGTGGGAAAACTTGAGGTTTTAAAAATCCAAATTCAGAAGAAAGTGAAAATAATAGTATTTCACACACCCAGATCCCCTTCTTTCTCACCCCCTCAGTGGACTTAACATCTATTAGTAGAAGTGCTGTGATCCATGTGTCATTTTAATAACTCACCATGTCTTTCATGTAGTGTCACTGCAGTGCAAGGAATGTCATGTCACTAATTAAAATGATGAGAGGACCAGTTCTTCAGCCCTTGATACAGATCAGGGACGGGCCATATTAATGTGCTGGGGGAAGAGCCTGGACAGAGGTACTTCTTTTGATAACTGCTTCCAGGATCTCCAAGTAACCATGGCTGCTGGTTAATCTGGATAAGCAATTTCGTGAGTTAGCCCCCCAAAAGTAAATTTCCATGAATGCTGGATGTAGGCTTACTAGCAAGCATCTTTTCATTGGGTGCATGCAGTAATAGGGAGCCAGTGTGGCATAGTGATTTGAGTGTTGGACTATGACTCTAGAGACCAGGGTTCAAATCCCTGCTCAGCCATGAAGACCCGCTGGGTGACGTTGGGCAAGTTACATCCTCTCATCCTAAAACAACAACAACCCCATGATAGGTTTGCCTTAGGGTTGCCATAAGTTGGAAATGACTTAAAGGCACACAGCAACAACAAACAATGCAGAACATGCATTCAGTACAATAAGCAGGCTTAATTCGTTCCGTGCTCTGCCCAGCCAAGAAACAGTGTTCAAAGCAGGTTTGTGCAAAGCTCTTGGGGTCAAGAAATGGAGAATGACAGGGGCTCTCTGAGCCTGTATCTGGGACTTCTCTTTGCAGACCAATCATTTCAGAGCATCTCTCATTCAAAAGGTGAGCACATTTCAAAGAACACTGCCACAAAAGGAGGTTGCCAGGCAACGCAGCTCATGAAATAACCCCACCAGGATATGAAAGTGGCAAACGAGGCAGTTCATGGGCAAAGCAATTTAAGATTTGCAATGTTCCCTTTTGCCACATACAAATCTAACAATGTCTCCTTATATATTATATACATGCAAGAATGCTTATATAGGTCAGAAAAGGAACAAATATATAATGCAGGAAAAAGATGAGCACCATCTCTCTTGGTTCATTTATTGCTGTACATGGAATGTATGGAATCAGGATCAGGAAAAGAAACAGGGGTGGCAGGGAGATAACTGATGAAAGCTGTTGGAAAGAAAAAGTTGAAAAACCCACCACCACCAACAAAAACAAAGACAGTTGAAATTTCATAGTGAAAGGAGTTGGGAGGAAATTCTGAATTTAGAAATATGTTTGTGTCTGTATCATTTGTTTCCTGTAAATCTGAACTGAAAATGTCCAGACTTTTTTTTTGGAGGTGCAGGAGAACATTTTGTTTATTACCCTGTCTCCAGAACTTTCTACAAATATACCGTGTTTACTTTTTGGAGAAGCTGCAAACTGCGCCCCCCCCCCCCGGCTGCCACAATGCTCTAGGGATGCTAGGCCCAGAGCTTTGTAGAAGAGGCAAAATGGTATCAGATGTAAGAAGAGGCAAAATGGTATCAAGGTGGCCAACACAGCTGCTATTGTTCCCACTTTCAACAGCAGCAGCATGAATCTTCACACCAACACTGGCTGGCATCCTGTTAGTGATGACTTATGCCAGTGTATCCCTTTTTATGGTCATTGCAAGGGAGGAATTCACTGGCCCCCTCCTATGCTGACTTTGACCTTGTCAAGATACCCTTTCCCCCTCTGACAATCCCTCCATGGCCATTTAGTGGCTGGTGGAGCATTAAAGAAACATCTGGCTATGTTCCTATAACCTGACACAGAATGACAAAGGTATCCTCTGGGAGCTCCCATCCCCCCCCCCCCAAGAAGCCCCAGAGGATGACATGGTTGGTCAGTATCTGGCTATAGGCACATAACCAGACAATTCTCAGTTGCCCTTCACTCTCCACTGGTGACTAACCTGTTGGAATAATGTCCCTTTAAGTACAGAGGAACAGAAGCAGAGAGACTTTGAGACTCAGTACAGCAGACATGTACCATGTGCAGGTGGTAGAGATAACAGTCACATCTCTACAGTGTCCCAGAGAGAGGAGATGGTGTCATGCAGCCATGTGAAGCGTTGTTATGCTTGTGGAAAAGAAGGCATCCGAGGAAAGACTGTCCTGCCTCTAGTAGCTCCAAAAAGAGGCAGCAAGAGAAAAGGTCTGCCAGAGAAGCCTCTCAAGCAACTGTGTCCAGAAAAAGTTGTTTTGCACTGGTAGCCAATGATGTGCAGTCAGCAGACATTTGGCTTTTGGACAGTAGGGCAACACATCATGTTGTCAGCCATGAGGATTTGCTACAGGTTGTAAAGCCAGCATCAGTGACCTCAATAAAACTGGCTGATGGAGCCCCCAGCAGAGTGGAGAAGATGGGAACTGCCTTCATTCCCTGTATAGGGGAAACCTTGGGTTCCTTAAGGCACTATCTGGGTATAGAAATACAGAAAGACCAGAATGGTGATATACTTTTAAGCAAAACAACAAAACAAAACAAAACAAAACACTCTGCAATTCTATGATTCTAAAACAAGCTAGACCAATTATTAGTCAAATGTAGATTAACATACACTTATGCAGTTAAAACCCCTATGACTACAGATTTTGTCAAACTGATACCAAATGATTTGTTTGATAAACCAGAACTGTATCGCTCTGTGGTTGGAAGTTTACTGTGCATTGCAAACCACAGCTTTGCAGTTGGTTTGTTAAATAGGAGAGTGTCAAAACCTAGCATACAGGTCTGGTTAGCACTGAAAAGAATGGTGTGATATCTAAAATTTATGCAGGAACTGTGTCTGAAAATTGCTAAAACCACTCCAGAACCAGAAAACTATGTTGAATGCTATGCAGATAGTTCGTTTGCAGATGAAGGGGATAAGAAATATGTAAGTGGTATGGTCATAAAATATGCAGGGAATGTAACTGCATGGAAATCCAGAAAGTAGATGAATATAGCTCTCTCAACTGGAGAAGCAGAATTTGCGGCTCTTTCAGAGCTAGCAGGGGAAATACTATGGTACAATAAAAAAAAAAAAAAGATCTGGGAGCAAAGTCTGAGGGACCAATAAAAGTCAATGAAGATTCCCAAATGTGCATTGCAATGGCAGAGAATAAAAATCTAAAGAGTATATAGGAGTCCGCTACCTGGATGTTAGACAGCTGGTGCAAGAAGGTATCATAAAGTTGAATTCTTGCAGGTCTGAGTAGAACATTGCAGACATTTTCACAAAAGCATTAATATGTCAGAAACACCAAGAAATGGTGACTATGCTTGGCTTAATAGCATGTAAGTAAGATGATGTAAAATATGTAACATGTATGTAATGTAAATATTTAATGTAAACGGTCAGTTGGAACATTTTGGAGGATAATGGATAATGTCCCTTTAAGTGCAGAGTGAAAATGTTGAAGCAACAGGCCACAGTAGCACAGCTGAAGTGGGTATGTGCACAGCTGTAGCTAGGCAGAAGCTGACTGGCCAAACACTCCTATAAAGATACACTTTGTGTGAGTTACTGTTGTGGGTTGGTGTTGAGGAGTGTTTGCTGTTGGAGTTCTTATTGAGGTTTGCTGTATATATTCTATGTTTGTTTTTTATTGGAACTGAAGATAAAGCCTCTAGATAGTATTGGAAGGCTGGTGCTGTGAGTAAGGACATTTGCAGACGATCCTTGCAGTGCAAGGATCAAGCAGGAGAGATTCGTAGCAGCAGCGCAGCAGGGGATCGATTCTGGATGATGACATCCCTGTGGCGAAATCATCTGTCTCTCTTCTGTTTAGGGTTGGAGCCTGCTGCGCCATATTTGGCCAGATTTTATTCACGGAGGTTGTCTGTGAATAAAATCTGGCTGAATATGGCACGGCAGGCTCCAACCCTAAACGGAAGAGAGATGGATGATTTCGCTGCAGGGACGGTGTCATCTGAAATTGACCCCCTGCCACGCTGCTGCTACAAACCTCTCCCGCTTGATCCTTACGCTACAAGGATCGTCGGAAAGTGTCCACAGTCTTCTTATTGTGGGTGAAAGTGGGTCAGAGCAATGATAAAGCTTGCTAGCTGAACCCTTTGTTTTTCAAGCCCTGCTCTACTGCATAGTTTATCTGCTGTTTGGCTACTCCTGGGGTTAGTTTGTCCCCAGACTGTGCCAGTCACCTCTCAGTGAGCCTATACTGAACGGACATAACCAGCCTTGGAGGAGGATGCCTAGAGGAGGAAACTGAGTCCTGTGGGAGGAGAAATGTGGCATAGTTCCATCTGAGTGAAACTTTGTGTTACATTTTCCAATGCAGGAGAAAGCTACTAAGATCTTTATCTCCAAAAAGGTGTTGGAGATTTCCTCCTCCCTCAAGAGCAGGGGTGGGAAACTGTTGGGCATTGGATCTTTCAGTCCTTACTCCTGATTTTTTTAAAATATTTATTTTGCCTCCAATGCTCTTAGGAGGTATGGGGATCCATTTTGTTACGTTTTTGGGCTATTTTAGTTGACAGGCAGGTCCTGTTTGCAAAAAGGCCTCTCTTGGGCTTAATACAGCCCTGTGTCAAAATTGTGCTCTAGGGGACCCTTGGGGAAAAAATATTCCTCCCTGCAAAAAAGTTTATTTTTTAAAAAATGGTTCTGGAGGCCACAAAACAACAACAACCCTGATTTTCCCCACTTCCTTCTCTTGAGAACTGTAGTGAAATCCCCTCCCTAATAGTTTTTCTCTCCACAAATAGGGGTGGGGATTTTGAGAGACACAGCTCTAATTTCAAGTAATCGCTCTCACTGCTGATCCCCTGGCTTTCTCCTTCTCTGCAATTTTTTGTATGCTGCTTGGTGAAGCCATGCTCAAGGCAGCTTATAGCAACATCTGTGCAATTTACATAATCAGGTGCAGTTACATTTCCAGATAATACAAGCATTACAAGTCAAGGCTTGAGTAGTCACATAAATCGGCTAAACTTACCATATTAATAAATATACCCTAAGATTAAACTATGTATTAATAATTCACAGTAAAGGCCTAACAAAAGAAAAATGCCTTTCATTGGGGAAAAATGCCTTTTATTGGGATTCTTTCACACTACACAATTATAGCATTATGATTCCACTTTAATTGCCATGGTTCCATCTTGTAGAATCCTGGGCAGTGGTGGTACTAGGGAGGTATGGAGAGGCCAAACCACACGAGGTGACACTGTCGGGGAAAGGGATGACACTAGCTTTGGTTGTCTTACAGATTTTGGGATTTGCAGTTTAGGGATGGGTATTGAGAATTCTCAGTCAGAGAGCTCTAGTGCCTTACCAAACTACAAATCCTAGGATTCCACAGGATGCTGCCATGCTAGTGGAAATGGAAGTGTAAGGTTAGAACTGTATAGGGCCTCTGAGTTGCAGCACCCCTTTCCCCCCATGCACTTAATGGACCTTGATATGATTTTTGCCATGCTAAGGTGTTTATAAGAACAAAACCAAGTGGCTATTTGATCAGATCATTTCAGATAGGCAAGGAACAATAGTGATGACCACAGCCTCTTGTTTGTCCCCAACACTGGGTCTGTAGAGGTATTCTGCCTCTTTACATGGCAATTCTTCTTAGTGCTTAGGCAGAATTGAAAACTCTAATTTTTAATACCACTTCCAGAGTTTCCTGGCTGTCATGGCCAATGACCATGGAGATTTTCAGATGCCTCTTTCAGCATCTTGCCGTGCAAGCAGCCTCCGGAGTAGTAACGAGGCTGTTGCGCAGCAAGGGGTCCATTTTGGACGACGCCGTTTCTCTCTTGGCGTCGTCCATGAGTGTTGCGGCTAGCATTGGAGGTGGCCGTGCTGTTTTTCACTCACAGAAGTTGTCTGTGAGTAAAAAACAGCGCAGCTGCCTCCAATGCTAGCTGCAACAGTCACGGACGACGCTGAGAGAGTAATGGCGTCATCCAAAATGGACCCCTTGCCGCGCAGCAGCCTCGTTACTGCTCCAGAGGCTGCTTGCGTGGCAAGACGCTGAAAGAGGTGTCTGAAAATCTCCCATGTTTTCTGGGAAATTCTGGGAAATGTAGTCCAATAAAAAAAAATACAGTCTATATTCCCACATCTGGGAATTGCTTAGTAGACAAGGCCAACTTGAAGTCGTCTATTCCTGGATAACAACAACAACAACACATTAGCTAGTGACCATTGCTTGCATGGAGATTCTTACAGTAGAGGATTTGATACATTTATCTAAGGTTGAACTCAAATCCCTCTGAATTTTATAAAAATAGCTTTCCCACCAAAAAAGAAAGCATGTTTTCTACAGATTTTGGAGAGAGGAGGATTTCACAAAAATGGACAGGAGGAGAGGGCTGTCATAACGTGACCAAGTTTTTTTTTTTTTAATTCTCTGTTTGCTTTCAAACACCTTTTTAAAGAAGTCCCATGGTACACAAATCTCTATCATCAGCTCCAGATCATCTGTAGTTTCTGGAACACTTTGGGAGTGGCACAACATGATGGTGTACTGCTCTCAAGGCATTCCAAGAATTTTGGCTCAAGGACATTTTTGGAGAGATTCATACCCTTTGCTGCTGATCATACTTCCGAGACAGGGCAATTTCACACAGTAAGTCAAACTTGATAACATGGTTTAGCCCTTTTTTAAAAAGAAGTGCTTCCTCAACTGGTGAATGATATCTACTTGTCATGGGGTATGATTTTCCTTCCCCACCTATCTTGCATTTAGGTAGAATTCAAAGACAGAGCTATGTTTGTCTGGAATATCAGTACGCAAGGGGATCTTGTGGCACCTTTGGGATTATCTGAGAGAAAGAATTTGTAGCATAAACCTTGGTAAATTCTGGTGCTTATCAGATGAAGCAAATATGGTGTGATAACAATGACACGATACCACGAAAGAGCTTCCTTATCGCACAAACCCATCCTCTTCATGTTCTCCAAGCATTCTGCTCCTGTGAAGAAGGCATACTTTTTTTATTAATGGGCCAAGCCATCAGTTGATCACTGATAGCATTTTTCTGTGTTATTGCCTACATGTGAAACTGCATCCCATTCTGCTGTTGTGAATACAGCATCAATGGGCAGTCCCTGCCAGAACACATCCAGATGAGAATGCGAAAACTAGGTACAGGATGCTTTTAATTAATCTTCCCATTTTGCTGGCAAGTTTTTAAGTGTGTTTCATTGCTTATGTGTTCATCTTCTTTGTTAAGTTTGGTGTTTTTAGACTTTTAAGTGCATCTTAAAAGACACTTGCATCTTCTCGTGAGAACTACCAAAGTCTCACTCATTTGAAAATGCAGAAGTAAGCAGTGCTGGCAGTTGTATTGCAGTAATTCAGGGGTGGCTCTTTCTTGTTATTACAGCAACATGTGATAAAAAGTGTTAGTATGCCAGGATACTTATGCTTTACAATATAGTGGGACAAAAATGTTCTTAGATGCTCATCTGATAATCTCCTTTGTCTACTTCCTCAGATGCATGGAGTGAACTGATGCCTAGGAACAGACTTTATAAGCAGGCTGTTGAATAGCCATAGAATACAAAACTTGTGGGTGTGGTGATGAGGTGACAATTTCAGTTTAACAATGGTCATTGAGGGACAAAGGCAGGAGGAAGGTTTTGCCTAAAGCCAGGGTGGGTGAAATCCCACTGTGGGAAGGAAAGCAAGCAACAGGAAATGCTCATTTCACTTCACATTTAGTTTGAAGAAGTAACACCCTGGAACACAACTATTTTGTTACACCTGTGTCAAACAAAGGGGTAGAATAAGATGAGCTTTCAGGTTACTTCCAACTCTGCTATCAGCCCTCACTCCTGGTGTTTCTAATGGACAGTGCCTTGGGCCATCAGTAGAGATAGTACAGATGTATCATCTATCTCCCATTGTACCTTTGTAAGAGTTTCCTAAAAATCTGCATTTTTACATGTGAATGGCACTCAGAAAGGCACTGTCCACACCCGTTGAATATCTCTGTTGCACAATTGTGAAGGCTGCTGCCCTCCCCAAGACAAGAACAAGAAGAACAAAATTCTTGGCAGCCCACCCTATTCACCTTTTCATGGCTGGCATCTGCTCATGGGCCTGTGTTATATTCTGGGCATGTCAGAACGTAATGCAGTGTAACAAGATGTGATATGTTGGATGAGACTTTATGTAGCGGAAAAGGTTCCTGTGCTTTCCCCCTTTTTATTATTTACATTCACGGAGAAGGTTATGTGCCACATGAGGTTTCTGTGGAGATAAATAGCTAACCGGAGCTTGCTGGCAGCTTCCCCAGAATCCAATAAGGGCTCTGTTCAGCACAGCCCCCTAATGCTTTTAAAGAGCTGGCCTTCGAGAGCTGCCTTGAAGTGCCTGGGCCCATTATGAAATCTTGCACAATGTGAGCACAATTTGCAAGGAAATGGGCTTTGTCTCTAGGTGGGCCCTAGCATAGGTGCCATGTGCAAACAATTCTGATCAATAGGGCTGGCTAGGGTTGCCTGTTCTGGATGACCCTGGGCCCTGAGCTTTCCAGGCCAAAACCTGAGACCTAGAGTGAAGTCATTAAGCACCACACTTAAAGTACCAATCACAGTTGCTCACAGCTTGTCATTCAAACACACATGGGGTGGGGAGGATATTGTTCTGTTTGAAACTTAAGTCAGAAATCTTACCTAAAGGAGCTGTTCTCAGAGTAAGAATAAATGAAGGGATTATTCCTTCTCACTTACTTGGAGAGACAGGATAAAGAACATTTAATCTAGTTTATTTGCTTCTAGCCAGAAGGTGCATGCAAAACAGAGTGGAGGGTGAGCCTTGGATCTACAATGACTTGGGAGCTTATTGCATGAGGATCCTTTCCTGTGACAATTGTGTTCTCAGCAAAAATGCGATTGCTCTTTGACGATGTGTACCTCAGGAACCATTGCAAGATTAAGACACCCATTTGTGATAAAATGTTTCTGCATACAACAACTGCCCATCACCTCCTCCAAAACATTCTCCCTTTCCCTTGTTTCAGATGCACACATGCTGTGCTTGGGAGGTTGAAAAAGTCCCCAGCCTTCCCTTCGGTCTTATCCCTTGGTTCCATGAGCCACCACACAGATGCAAAGCCTGGATGAAGGTGCTTGCCTTGGGGAGTCATTTGCTGCTCTCAGGTGTTTGCATGTATGTGTATGTGTGTGTGTGAGAGAATATGCTACAAGATCCTTTTGCATAACTCTTGGAATATACTTGATTTTTTAACACATTCTTCTGAAGCCCTTCAAAAACCAGCTGTTTTGAAAGCCAATGTTATCTCACCAACCTTGGAGGCACTTAAGGGGAGGGGGTGGAAGAAGAAAGAGAAGTGTTCCTCATTTGAGCTGAAACTCAAAACCCTTTTGCATGGAACCAGAATCACAGCTTAGACATGTCAGGGTAATATTGTTTTAAGGGGAAAAGGAAAAAATATTGGAGCAACACACCACAGACTAGCACAGCTGAAGTGGGTTTGATCACAGCTGTGGCTAGGCAGAAGGCTGATAATCAAGCACACTCCTATATAGCTAAACCACAAGAAGCATTGTGTGTTGGTGTCATGGAGAAAGAGAAGTGTTGGTGGATGTTGGAGAAATTGCTGTTGAGTTTGTCAATGAGGTTTGCTGTGTATATACTTTGGAGATTTTCACACAGGGAAAATATCCCCCAGAGAAATCGGGACAGAAATATTTCTGTCCCGGAAGCAGCGCCGCGGTTCGCACACCTACTTCCCTCTCCCAATATTCCATCATCCTCACGTTGTCTTTTTTCTTCTCTCTTCCATCATATTTTACTAACGGGAGTTTGTCGTTAATAAAATATGATGGAAGAGAGAAGAAAAAAGACAACGTGAGGACAACGGAATATCGGGAGAGGGAAGTGAGCGTGCGAACTGCGGAGCTGCTTCCAGGACAGAAATATTTCTGTCCTGATTTCTCTGGGGGATATTTTCCCCGTGTGAAAATCTCCTTTGTTTATACTGAAATTTAAGATAATGACCTCCAGATATCTTTGGTGCAACCTTGTTGCCTATAAGGGCAACTAAAATGGTCAAAGGTCTGGAAACCATGCCTTATGAGGAGAGACTTAGGAAGCTGGGTATGTTTAGCCTGGAAAAAAGATGGTTAAGAGGCGATATGATAGCCCTGTTTAAGTATTTGAAGGGGTGTCATGCTGAGGATGGAGCAGGCTTGTTTTCTGCTGCTCCAGAGACTGGAACATGGAGCAATGGATGCAAGCTCCAGGAACAGAGATTCCACCTCAACATTAGGAGGAACTTTCTGATAGTAAGAGCTGTTTGGCAGTGGAATGCACTCCCTCGGAGTGTGGTGGGGTCTCCTTCCTTGGAGGTCTTTAAACAGAGGCTGGATTGCCATCTGTCAGAGATGCTTTGATCAAGCTTTCCTGTGTGGCAGGGGGTTGGACTGGATGGCCCTCGTGGTCTCTTCCAACTCTACAATTCTATGATTCTATGATTCTAAATCTCTTCTTGTGTGTGAAAGTGGGTCAGAGCAGTCGAATGGAAGCTTTTGTTTTTGTGCCCTTTCTGCTGTGCAGTTCTGCTGCTTAGCTACTCCTGAGTTAGTTCGTCCCCAGGATGTGCCAGGTGCTTCTTGGTGAGCCTATATAGAGTGGACAAGATATTATTGACAGGCATCCAAACCCTGTAGCTTTGGTCAAGGCAATTGGAGGTAGGAGAGGCAGAGATACTCCAGAGTTTTAACTGCATGTTAACTTTGGTTGAGAACACCATGCTGTAGTGTCATTGCAGCAACTGAGGAAAGCAGCTAGATTTCCCCTCATCATTACTGTTTCCTCACTCAAAGCATGCTCACTGACCAGCAAAAATCAGCAAAGAAGCACAATTGAACTTTTACATAGGTAAATGTAGTGCGACAGAAGTGGTAAAGGAAGTCATTATTGGATTTTTTTTTCCTGTTGGTAAAAAGAGTCGTCTTCAAAACAATCTCCCACATGACACCAATGAAAGAAAGACAATGCAATGCAGGAGACCCTAACCAAAGGTGCTATTTATCTTGGCTCTAGTGCACTTTACCGGCCTTGTGCGATTAAGGCTCTTAGAAGGCAAAAGTTAAGTAAATGCATAGATCCTCTGGAGAGTCTTTGCAAGTTGCAGTAACAAATCAATTAAGGCTTGGAAATTGTAGTAAGCTATTGTTTTAGTAGCTGAGGCGGAGATCTGAACATAGTCCTTCCTTCTTGCCTGAAGCTGAGCCCAGCAAACCTGCAGAATTTGCACCCTTATCTCTTGCCTAAAGGTGACCCATAAAAACTGGAGACTCAGGGCTAAGCTCTGAGATCTGACAAATCTAGGGCTATCCCATTATTTGAGGCTATTGGACATGATATTATATATGCATTGACCAGAAGGGCTGTTCACATATATATGTATCATCTATACACTAGAGATGAAAGGTTTTACCCCTACTTGTATGTTTCCTTATTATGTTGTGCATTCCCTCAGCTTTAGGGGCTTGGTGGCATTGGGCAGAGTGGTATCACTGCTACCCCTTGGCCTTATTGTGATTGTGCAGGAGATGGGGAATATGACTGGACTCATGTTGGGGCATTATGCCAATGTAACTCTTGGTTGTGGTAGCAGTTGTAGTCTTTAGATGTTTGCAGAATGAGGTATCCAATACACTTTTACACAAAGGCTTCCCCCTTCACCCAGTGTTTTAAAGGCTGGTCAATGGGCAGTGGGATCCTGTGCTTCCTCCTGTCACCAGAACAGCAAGAATAGTGGCAACTGGAATAGCCATTGGAATGCCATTGCTTCCTCCATCATACCAATCTTTTGTATTAAGTATGGCCAAGGATGGTAGTGAATTTAAACACCATTTTGACCTACATTGTGTATATTCTTGAGTGTATCATTGTTTTCTTCTCCAGATCAAAGTGGCCCCAGTCAAAAAGTAAAAAGGAAATGGGGCTGCTTTTGGAAACTGTTTGGAAATTTTATCAGGTCCAAACTGTTGCAGCTAGACTACTGACCAGGACTGATTATAAGGAGCATATAACTCCCCTGCTGAAATAGCTTCACTGTGCCTGTTCCTTGAGATGTCACATCTGGCCATGGTGACACATGCCTTAATTACATTCTGTTTGAACTACTGTTATGCAATCTATGTGGGGCTGCCTTTGGAAACTGTTTGGAAACTTCAGCGGGTCCAGAATTCTGTGGCCAGAGTGTTGATAGGGGCCAGTTATAGGGAGCATATAACTCCCCTGTTTCTGGGCACAATTCAAAGTGCTGGTTTTGACCTACAAAGCCCTACACAGCTTAGGCCCAGGCTATCTGAAAGATCATATCTCCCTGTATGAACCTGCAAGAGTTTTAAGATCTGCAGGGGAAGGCTTTCTCTCAGTCCCACCACCATCACACTTGGTGAGGACATGAGAGAGAGCCTTCTCAATGGCTGCTGTCACGGTTTGGAACTCCCTCCTGCAGGAAGCTAGGCTGGCCTCCTCACTGTTGTCATTCCGCCAGCAGGCAAAAACATTTTTGTTTAAGCAGACCTTTAGCATATAAGTGTGGCTTTTATTGGGATGTGTTTTTTATGCTGTGTTTATATTGTTTCTATCTGCTTTTATTGTGTATGTTTTAATTGTTTTTAATTGCTTTTACTTGTGATTTTAATTGTTTGTAAGCTGCCTTGGGTCCCATTTTGGGAGAAAGGTGACATAGAAGTGGCAAATATATATATATATATATATATATATATATATATTAGCCACAATTCAAAGTATAGTTATGGCTTATACAGTCCTATATGGCTTAGGTACAGACCATCTGAACTCCTGTATCTCCATATGGATTTGCCCAAGTTTTACAATCTTTTTGGGTGGGCTTTCTCTCCATCCCACAACATGCCTTGTTCACCTGCTGAGGACACAGGAGAGAGCCTTCTCAGTGGCTGCTCCTAGGCTATGGAACTCCCTTCTGAGGAAGACTTGGTTGCCTCCCTCTCTGCTCTCTTTTCACTTGCATTTAAACAAGTGAACAGACTTTAACTGGTAAGGGTAGAAGAATGTGCAATAGGTGTGCTTTTTTTTAAAAAAAAAGATGTAAAATGTGCACTATGTGCTTTTTATAGTTTTAAGTTAACATGTTAAAAGTGATGATTTGACTGGATAGATTGTTTAATGCTTTTAAAAATGTTTGTTTCCCATATTGTTTTAGCTATTTTTTTTACTTGTATTGCAAGCTGGCTTGAGTCCCATTTTGGTAGAAAGCAGAATAGAGGTTAAATAAAGAAGAATAAAATAAGGAGGCCATTTAAAAGTTCTGATTTTAGTGAAAAAAAACCTTAAGGGACATAAAAAGGGCTTTCTTGAAGTTTGCACCCTGCAATGTTTGCTATGGTCACATATACATTGGCCTAAAGGTTTCCATAAGTATATAGTGTTTATATGCGATGAAGGAATTCTCTTCATTTCTGTTCTGATCACTTATGATGCTGTAGGTTTGTTCTGCCTTGTGGGGTTCTGGCATGATTTCCCAGCACCTCAGAAGCAAGTTCAAGACAGTAGGACTATATATTTTTTTCTTTTGAATGAAAAAGGATGGTCAGGAGAGCCTGAACCTCTACCATGAAACAGCCTCAGGGAGGGGATGAGAAAGCCTCAGGGCTCATTTGCCCACCCTGATAGACACACCAGGCCAGGCCAAATGGTGAAATAAATCCTCTTAAAATTTGGGAGGAAATCCCATGTGTCCAAATGGATCCTGCAGCAGTCTGTCATTTTCTGAAGGAGGGGGAGAAAAAATCGGAAAAACTACATGGGAAAAGCCTTCCCCAGTTTTTTTTTTCAGAACTGTGGGGGAAATGTGCACTCCTGCTCATTAGAACAACCAAAGTGCATCGCAACATATTCCTGAAGCAGATAGCTGATTGGTCAGACATGCACAGAGGGTAGAGCTTCCTAACAAGGCAGTGCCCAGAACCACCATGTTGGATTTTTGCAGTAGCAGTCATACACTGAGATGATAAAACAGCCTTTCTTTTTTTTCCTTTTCTTAAATTTAAGTGGAAGATCATTCTTCCACACCTTGGATTTAGGTTTGCTTTTATATTTTTAAAAAATACTGTTTGGTGGGGGAAGTTGGGGAGAAAATACCACAAGTAATTCACTCGTGCCCACTGTCTTGATTCACTGGCATGCCTCTGTGTGAACAGCAAACACAACTTCGCACACCAGTGATCTTGCCCCCAAACTGTGGAGACAAATGACAGCTGGTGCAAATTGGTGTTACTGTGCACCAATCCACATTTTATTCCCTTGTATAGACAGACTCGTCGAGCCATCCCCATTCACACACACACACTGGTGAATGGTGAATTCACAATTCGCCATACCCATAGCTCTCCCCTGACCAGCAGTTCCCTCTTTTCCGCTATTGTTCCCTCTGCTTTCCCCGTTAATGTTTGCGTATTTAGATATAGTGGAAGAATGAGCATTTTAAAAAAATCCCACTAATGAAAATTCAAACTGAAACAATGAAGACTAAATAAACACAGTGGTATCAGAAAACAGGACTGTTCCTCTTAAAAAGGAGAAGGTGGGACATATACAAAGGAGCTTCTCAGATGGTAAATAATTCTTTACTTCAGTCTCTGCAGCTTGGTGCCATACAGACATCTTAGACTACAATCTCCATAATGCCACTGTAAGCCAGCGTGGTGAAGCAGTTTGTCTCCTGGACTCTGGACTTTACCAGATGATCCCCTTAAAGCATTCTTTTGCTAGCATAAAAAAAATAATCCTTTTTTATGCCACCAAAAGAATGTCCCCCCCCCATTGCACTTACCTTCTCTCCTGGCAGAAGGCTACCCTGGCAATGAAGTTCCGCAGATTCTCGTAAGACTTAATTGAGCTGTAAATTAAAAAAACAAAACAAAAATAACACACAAAAAGTGACATAAAACACAAAAACACACTAAAAAGATTACAAGTAACTTGGGAAAAGTCATAAAAAGTGTGTCACTTACCTGGATGTTGCAATCTCACCCGGAAGTGTTCATGCTGTACCATCCATTGATGGGGAAGTATGAGGGGGGAAAAAACATGAGGTTTCAGACACTGGCTATGCTGGCAAAAAAATTGCCATGGGGGATCAATTGATGGCTTCAGCCGTCAATTAAAAACTTCAAGTTTTTTGGGGACATAACTGAAAAAAGGGACATATCAGACATCATCTGATATGCGCTCCCTTTTGCATTTATGTGGTGTTGTTATCACACCATTTTTTGTGTCTCTAATAAAGTCCTCTGGGTGACCAGGGTATGAATTTCTATATGGCCATGGAAATCCACTGGGTGACCATGAGCAAGCCACATTCTCTCAGCCTCAGAGGAAGGCAATGACCCCCCCCTTTGAATAAACAATCCACCCCGATTGTTTTAACAGAGGGGCGGGATAAAAATATTATTATTATTATTATTATTATTATTATTAAATCTTGCAAAGAAAACCTTGTAATAGGTTTGACTTAGCATAGCCATAAGTCAAAACAGCTTGAAAGCACAACGACACAGCTGTTGGCCACCAAGTTGGGGAAGGCTATTGTACCTCTACACATATCAAAAGTAACTTTTTCAGGTTCAGGATGTTTGAAGAATTTGATCTTTGCATTTTCAGATATTAATTGACCTGATTTATACCTAAGAGACAAATGCATAGATGTGAAATTACGATGTGTTGCCTTTCATGGTAACCAATTATTCCAATGCAGCTTTTAATTTTACAAAATAAACAGACAAGCATGCATTCCAAAATGCTTAGAAATGGATATACATGAGAGGAAATGCATATTTAGATGGCTGTACATGTATATATTGAGAAAAATAAGTTTCAAAGTACTTATTTAAACAGGATTAAGTGTGACTTTTAATTTAGATCTTTTTAAAATGAACCAAACAGAGGGGGACCAAACAGAGTGATATGTGCAAACAGGAGAGCTGCTGTGGATATAGACTGAACTGGTCTTCACTGTTTCAGCTATCAGAAGTTTAGGAAACACTGGGATAGTTGCACAGTAAAGCTCCATTCACCGATATGCATAAGGTGATTGCATAATCCATGCTTGACAATGAGATCTTGAAAGATGTCATGGTGTGACTTAAGGATAAATCTGTGTAACAGAGCTCTTTCTGTAGTCTCTTCGTAAAAGGGAGAAGTACAGTTCCTGCTCTGTCCTTCCCTAGGGGCCTCTTGTGAATCAAAATCCCACAAAGCGACTGAATGTAGCTTTACATCTTTCAGAAGTGATTGGGTTGAGCATGACAAAACAGTCTCTGAATCAGCATGGTGCCATCAACTGCTGTTTTTTGTGTGTGGAGGGAAAGCGATCTCTCATTGAATGTCACACCAAATCATATAATTGTCAGATGGGTTGCCAGCTATGGATCAAGATTGTCAACGCTCATCATTTTCAGAAAGAAGATATTTCATTCTCCTTCCATTTTTACTGGCAAACTTTGAAAGGAACTCAGAATCAGAAGTGGCTGTTCATTATCTGAACAAGAAAAACTCTGAGCCCTCTGAGCGATGATGTTCAAAATGATACAGTAAATAAGGACCACCTTGCCTGCTAACATCCTAATGAGGAACCATGCATACTGAAGTGTTATTTTTCCTGTAGTGGCCTTTGCTTTGACAGCCAGTACAAAGGATGATGCTTAGAGAGCCCTCTTCCAGCTTGCACCATTGAGTCTATGGGCTCAGTTACACGGCAGTTTTTATTGTGATAGTTTGCGCATTAGTGCATTTTTGCACCAGTGCCACATGATTTAGTGCAAAATTGGTTGACCCAGTTAGTTTTTGGCTTTGTAGTTCACACAGACAAAGGTGGGGGTCGTGACCTTCCAAGCACATCTGGGGGGAGATGCTGGGAAGCTGAGAGGGAGAGAGGGAAAGAGAGAGAGAGAGAGAGAGAGAGAGAGAGAAAGCGTTGGCACCTTTCCTTCCCTCTTCTTCCCAAAAAGAGAAGGGTGGGAGGAAGGAGGGAACATTTCAGCCACCGAGGAGCCATCCCCCATTGTAGAGAGCTGGCAGGAAGGAAGACAGGTTTTGGGGGGCATGATCACCCAGCTGGCAGAAGCAAGGGAGTCACAGGCTCTCCCTTCACCCTGCTTTCCTCAAGCCCCCCTTCCCCTCACCTGCTCTCTCTCTCTCCTCTCTATCTCCTACATACACACACACGCACGCACATACATGAACACGGCCACAGCAGGGCGAGGGAGCGAATGGCCAGTGGAGCAGATTGCTTCTCTCTCTCTCTCTCTCTCTCTCTCTCTCTCTCTCTCTCACACACACACACACACACACACACACAGTAATTATGGCTAAGTGGGGATCCCTCAGCCTCAGCTGCCAAGCAAGCCAGGAGGCAGACAGCTGGGTGATTGGGATGGAGATAGCACAGGTATAAATAACAACCATGGCTGGATCTTTTTGTTTGAGGCTCCTCACATCTCTTGAAAGTCTGCCCCCTCCGCAGTCAATCCAACCAATCATGGCTCAGCTCTGCTGTGGCTGTTTCGGGAAGATTGCTGGTAGTTCCCACAGCCTTTTGTGAAATGGTAGTTCACACTATCAATAGTGCAATAAGTATGGAAAAGTTGTGAAAGCCTGTATTATGCTACTTATGTGGGGTTTTTTTTTAGCTCCCCCCCTTCTGGATGAGGCGACTTTGTGGCGTGATGTGTGGGAACTATTAGGAGTCTTAGCGAATTCTTCACGGACTTATTTTGCCTTGTAATTGGCACCTCACACTCCTTGCCAGAAAGAAAATATAAGGCAGGAGCTAGCTAAACAGTTGAATGAGATGGTAACGTCCTCCTGAGGCAATAGAAGGAACTGTACCACTTCAAAGAGGAAATCACTTTTTTGAAAGGCTTGCCCTCGGTGAAACCAAAACTAAAATTCCTTTCATGCCTAAGACTAAAATATCATGGAGAATTAGATTTAGTTGCTTTTGGTTTAATTGCTGTTTGCTATTTTGTTGTTTTGTATTTGTATATTGTATTTTATTCTATTTTCTATTTTCTATTTTTTTTAAAAAACACAACTCAATTGCTTTTGTATAGGGTTTCAAAAGGGCGTAAATACCCCAAAGGCACCAGATCCTGTCTAATCTTGGAAGTCAAGCAGGGTGAGCACTGGGTTAGTACTTGGATGGGAGACTACGAATGAATCCCAGGTGCTGTAAGCTGTATTTCAGAGCCAGGAACTGTGAAAACCACCTCTGAGCATTCCTTGCCTAAGAAAACTCTGTAAAATTCATGGGGTTGCCATAAGTTGACAGGTGACTTGAAGGCGCACACACAGAGTTTCAAAACATGGAGGGACATCTACAAAGTAAAAATGATAAATGACCAAAAAGGATCCTGCCAAAAGTGCAACTGTTCATTCTGTCAAATTATAGCCAAAGATTTCTGTATGCTAGGCTATTTTTAAATTCTGCAAAATTTAATAAAAGGTAGCCAACTAGCCCTAAGATGATCACATTCTTACCCTTTCCCATTTTTGTTTATATATGAAGTATACTTACATTAATGCCATTTTAACCTGTTTTATAATAGCTTTCATTGAAATTTGGGTATTAAATACCCCCCTCTATAAACAAATGTACCTTTCACCTGATAAGCTAGAAGCCCTTTCACACTTAGTGTTGCCAGAGTGAAAACTGGAGAGAGCTTCTGTACCTTTAATGGTTGTATAGAAGAGGACATTTCAGCAGGTGTTGCTTCTTACTTCGTTGCATCACATATGCTCTTTTCCACAACCATTAAATGTACAGGAGTCCTCTCTAGTTATCACCCTGGCAGCCCTATTAACATCACACAACTATACTGTAACTACTGTAACTACCATGGCTGCATGCTATGGAATCCTGGGATTTGCATAGAATCATAGAATCATAGAATTACAGAGTTGGAAGAGACCACGAGGGCCATCCAGTCCAACCCCCTGCCATGCAGGAAATCACGATCAAAGCATCACCAACAGATGGCCATCCAACTTCTGTTTAAAGACCTCCAAGGAAGGAGACCCCACCACGCTCCGAGGGAGTGCGTTCCACTGCCGAACAGCTCTTACTGTCAAAAAGTTCCTCCTAATGTTGAGGTGGAATCTCTGTTCCTGGAGCTTGCATCCATTGCTCCATGTTCCAATCTCTGGAGCAGCAGAAAACAAGCCTGCTCCATCCTCAACGTGACACCCCTTCAAATACTTAAACAGGGCTATCATATCGCCTCTTAACCGTCTTTTTTCCAGGCTAAACATACCCAGCTTCCTAAGTCTCTCCTTATAAGGCATGGTTTCCAGACCTTTCACCATTTTAGTCGCCCTCCTCTGGACACGCTCCAATTTGTCAATATCCTTTTTGAATTGTGGTGCCCAGAACTGGACACAGTATTCTAGGTGAGGTCTGACCAAGGCAGTCTGGTGAGGCACCAAAGCTCTTTGGATTATACAGTAGCACCCCTGTATCTGTGGGGAATTGATTCCAGGAGTCCCCATGGATACTGAAAACTGGGGATAGTAGTGAACGCCCACCTCTCCCTTCCCTGTCCAACCCCCTCCACCATCACCACCACCTCCCTTCCCCTTCCACCCTCCTGCCACCTCCACCACTGCTGCAACCCCCTATGGGGAAGGGAGAAGGGAGGTGAGTTCACTTTCGCTCTCCCTTCCCTGTCTAATCCCTCACCACCTCCATTGCCACAACCCCCTGCATGGAAGGGAGAAGGGAAGTGAGCTCTCCTCCTTCCTCCCTTCCCTGTCCAGCCCCACCAGCTCTGTCGCACCGATGGACCCCTCCTCCGTGGTGAAGGGAGAAGGGAGGTAAGCTCTCCTTCTCCTCTCCCTCCCCTGTCCACCCCCCCTGCCATCACCAACCATGGATAACTGAATCAGTGTATGTCAAATCAGCAGATACGAGGGTTCTACTGTAATTCTCAATACCCTTCCTTAAACTGCCAATCCCAAGATCCCATAGGATGCAGCAATTACAGTTAAAGTGTAATCATACACAGTGCTATAATTATCTAGTTGGGAAGGAATCCTGATCTATTTTCCTTACAGAAAAATAGGAATGGGTAACTTCTGAGCGTTTTTTTTTTTTTTACTTCCCAGGACCTTGGTGGGTTGCACCCTTCAGTTCCTGCCAGTCCAATAAGATGTTTTCACTTCTGAATGGCACATTACAGCCCCAGAAGCCCTTGTAGGGTGATTTGCCATTTATGAGTGTACATGCACCCATATTGACCAACATTTTACAGAGGAAAACATTTGTGGACAAGCAACATCTGAGTGTGGGCAAGATGGCAAAAATTATGAATGAGGAATAACGTGAAACCTAGGAAAGGCTGCCGCAGTTTGCTTTTTCTGAGCCTCTGGGGAAGAGCAAGACTTCACTTCCTCCTCTCCTCTCCCTCCTGCTAAGTCAATTGCTACTGGAAATAACTTTTGCATGTTGAACTCAGGTGTACGAAATACGAATATGTCCAAAAAAGCAAGTATTTGCGATGATGCAACCTGTCTTCACGTCAAAAGAGCCCCCCTAAACTCTGCTTGACCTCCTATCCAAGACGGCGACCACAAGTGATTTACTTGCAATTTTAAATCTCCTGCCGCCATTTTTTAAAAAATAGTTTCCTATGTTGAGCACAAATGATAGTTCATATTTAGGGGGAATATATATATATATATATATATATATATGTAAACTCGCCATTTTATCGACTTACCAGACCCTTGCTTAGCTGAAAATCTAACATGTTAGCTGCAGGCAGTTTCCCTGTTTTCTAGACACGATCCCCATGCTCATCTAGCCAATCAGATGATGCTGCCTATTCATATCTGTGTGAATGTGAGTGTTTGAATGATGGCACATCCCCGTATCATACGGAGCTTTTTAAAAAATCTAGACGAAGCCCTGGACACTATGCACATGGACTTTGTGGTGGATTTGGCCTTTCCCCTGCTGAATGACACATATTTATGCTCATGTCCATATGAACAGATTGCCATACATTCGCACGCTGTTCAGATTATTTTGACCGTATAGACAAACCATCAGTTTGTAGCAAATTAACTAAGGTGAAGACAAAGGGGGAAGTATGAGAAGGAGAGATAAACTGGGACATTTTTGTATTGGAATCTTAGGATATTTATATGGGAAAAGGAGCAGGCCCTTTAGTGATCCTTTAGGTTATTTATTATATGCAATCAACAATGGTCCAACCTGGCCTCACATCGGGAGGCTTGGAGATGCACTATCCACTATGCTGCAGCTTTATTTGAGAACTCACACTGAACAAGTCTTGAAGAGAAACAACACTGCAGAAAGAATCACAACCTGGAAACATCATCCAAGGAGACCTTCTGCTGTGCTTTTTGCAACCGGACTTGTTTATCTTGGACTGGCCTTTTTAGTCATCAGTGCGCTTGCAGAAAGTGCGGGATGAGTCCTTCCTGAATCTTTGTTTGCGAAGAAAAGCCAGAGAGAGAGAATATGCAATCACAGATATACAAACATCTACAGTCCCCTTATGGAAAAATATAGACATGTCAATGTCTGGGCACATTGGTTTCATCACATTGGATTGCATTGTATATAAGGCATCCTACTTTTACAGGATTCCAAGGGTTAATATCCTTGAACATTGCTGTTTGTATAAACATCCATTACGTAGCTGTAAACATCAATAAGAGATATCCATTACAATCATAATGGAACATCTATTTATTTTAGCATAGCCTAAATGTTTCTATTACAGCAATATTTATCAGCCTGTGTGGGCAATTTATCAGTAAACAGGAACAGCATGGCATGAAGGCTACTTTGCAGCCTTCTCTTCATATGGTGGATACTGGGAGAAGCAGTCTGATTGCTATCGCCTCTTAACTTCTTTTATTCCGATCCCTGGCCTCTACCCAGCTGTTCAATCAAAACAAAGGTGCTGACAATGCCTCATTTATGTCATCCAATCAAAACAGAGATCTTAGATATGAAATGACTCCAGGCACAGTTGGAGCCTGTGGTTGCCTGCAATCCTGACTACATCTCCCAGTGCACCTGCTAGGGATTTATTAGCAGTCAAATCTATCTCAATGTTGATAGAAAAGCAGGTGTTTCATCTCTTTGTTCACCTTTGAGTAGATGTTCTGCCTGGAATTTACCTGTCTCATTTATTAAAGCAATGGTCCCAGTAACACACTCACACACACATTCTGATACACATAGCTTTCTGTGTTATATCTTATGCTCTATAAGTTATATTCTATATGTATATTTTATACTTTATATGTAGAATCATAGAGTTGGAAGAGACCACAAAGGCCATCTAGTCCAACCCCCTGCCATGCAGGAATACACAATCAAATCACTCCTAACAGATAGCCATCCAGCCTCTGTTTAAAAACCTTCAAAGAAGGAGACCTCACTACACTCCGTGGCAGTGTATTCCACTTCCGAACAGCTCTTACTGTCAGGAGGAAATCTCTTTTCCTGGAGTTTGAACCTGTTGCTCCATGGCCTAATCTCTGGAGCCTCAGAAAACAAGCTTGCTCCATCCTCAGTCTAACATCCCTTCAAATATTTAAACATGGCTATCATGTCCCCTCTTCACCTTCTCTTCTACACTGTAAACATAACCAGCTCCCTAAGCTGCTCCTCATACAGCATGGCTTCCAGACCTCCCACCATTTTGGTCACCCTCCTCTGGACATGTTCCAGCTTGTCCATATCTTGCATTGTGGTGCCCAGAACTGGACATAGTATTACAGGTGAGGTCTGAAAAAAGCAGAATAGAGTGGCACTATTACTTCCCTTGATCGAGGCCAAGAAAGTCAGCCAGGCCTATAACAAACCATTTCCAGTTTTCAACCTGGCAGCCGTATGACATGTAGCAAGAATTTTTTTCTTGTCATGTCCTTCTTAGTGAAGGATATGTGTCTCTTTAACTACAGATAAGAACGGTTATTGTC
This sequence comes from Gambelia wislizenii, assembly GCA_030847615.1. Taxonomy (NCBI): domain Eukaryota; kingdom Metazoa; phylum Chordata; class Lepidosauria; order Squamata; family Crotaphytidae; genus Gambelia; species Gambelia wislizenii. The sequence goes on along the minus strand of JAUMIR010000009.1, from coordinate 11,648,477 downwards.
AGAGAGAACAAGGGATTTTATCAGACTACCCTCCATTAGTGTTCTTTTGCTGGCATATTGTGGCATTTTTATGCTGGCAAAAGAACCCCACCACCACCAGACCTTACCTTACTCACATGAAAGAGGCAGCCCAGGCACTAACAGAGAGTGAACAGAGCTCCGTTCACTTCCTGGTTTCAGATCCCATTGATTTTCATGAGAAGACGTGAGTGCAGCAAATTGAAAAATTAAAGTAAAATAAAGAGACACACACACACAGAAATACACTTTAAAAGTCCCAAGTAAACCTGGAAGGTAAAAGAAAGAACAACCCTGACCTGGATGCCTCGCTCTCATCCAGAAGTGTTCTGACAATTGACGCTGTATTCACTGAGCACAATGGTGTGAGAATTCAAATGCCGACAATGCCGGCAACAAAGCAGAACAGGAAATCAGTTGATGGTTTGGCCCATCATAAAAAAAGTATGCCTTATTGACAGTACATGATCATGAAAGATGACATCATTTGATATGCATGCACTTTCACAATCATTAGGTGTCATTAGGACACCATTAGGTGTCATTAGGACACATCTGATAAAGTCCAAGGAAAAAACCTGGGTATATGAGGCAGAGCCAAGTGGGTTAAAAGATCTTTATTCTCTGGTGACATCTGCCTGTACTGGCTATCAAAAACAGAGATCAGTACAGACACTTGAGGCTTTGTTATATGTACTGTGTCTTCTGACAGGGGGCTTGTCTAGATGGGCAATATTCCTTGTCTTGCCTCTGCCTCAGAGCACTGCACTCCATACGATGCAGAGCATTTGCCCTGTTCTGCTCCCAAGCAGTCCTCACCAACCTGGTACAGAAATAGGGCTGGCACAGAAGATGGGATCGGACCCAATACAACATTTTAAAATAATACATGTTTAAATCCATTTCCACTGGGAGGAAATGGATCAGGCCCTGCAAGACCACAGGAGCCCTTCCCAGCAGGATGGCCTTCACTGAAGCTACCGGTCTGCCTCACTCTCCCAAAAGGCAGGAAGGAGTCCCACAACATGTGGCCAAGGCTGGTCACATGCAGGGTGCCTTGGTCACATTGCAGGGGCCCTTCCTGCCTTCCATGACAGTGAGGGAAATGGCAGTGGCTGCAGAGAAAGGCTGGTGTGCCCATTAGGACTTCTTCCCATTCTCTGGAGGGAATGGGGGAAGAACATACCTGATATGCAGACAGGATACACCAGTGGGGAACCGGCATATCCTGACTTGTGTAGATGAGCCCAGGGTTATGAATCTACCAGTTCTGAGTGTTTAAGATACACCTGGCTATTAGTCATACTTTGACAAGGAATGATCATGGTGGTGGTAGGGAAACTTATTGTACAGTCAGTACCATTTTGGAATAGATAGCTAGCTGGAGGCAAGCTGGGGAAAGAAGCTGTGGGAGGAAGAAGAACAGGGAAAAGCATCTAAAAACGTCCCTTTTTTTTAGGTGAACGCCCTTTTGTGATGCTCGTGGCACGAGTTCACCCTGGTGAGAGCAATGCCAGTTGGGTAATGAAGGGGACACTGGAGTTTCTCCTCAGCGGTGATCCCATTGCAGATCTACTGCGGCGATGCTTCATCTTCAAGATCATTCCCATGCTGAATCCAGATGGAGTCATCAATGGCAAGTGAGTTATATGGCCATTTTTACTGATAAACCAGGGCATTTAAGCAAGCCCCATTGTATTGCCTATGAAAACATGAGTTCCAGCTGTGGGTTTCAGAAATAAGGGCATGCATTATGACTGTGAGGTCTATTAAGGGGTCAGTGGTCATGCTTTTAGATTGTTTTCTTTGTCTGATTAGAAAGAGGATGTAACCTGTTTGTAAGTCCTACCAGTCATTAGCAATGTCACTGTGATGTTGCAGAAAGTTTAGAAATATTCCAAGTCTGGGGAGGGGATGGGGAGATGGAAGGTAAAGTATCTGGCTAAAACCATTGTGATGCCACTGAATGTTAAAATATATTCTTTTTTATATTCTTTTATATTCTTTTTATATTACATTTTAATAGGAATAGTCTACATCACACAGAACATAAGAAACAAAGAAAAAGAAAAGTAAAAAAAGAAGAAAACAATAAACACAAAAAAATGAATAACTTAAATATCTTAAACACTAAGTAACTAAGGGGATTATCAGACATGGCAAAAACTGCCTCAGAAGAATGCAACAAGAACAGAAATGGGTGACATAATCAGATAATGTCATCCTTCAGTGTTTTCGGGGCATAACGCAGGCATGAATAAGGCATCCTTTTTTATTGACCACTTAGCCCCATCAACAAAAAGGTGATGTCTCATCCGTGACGGCGCTACACCCCAGGAACGTCTGAGGACGTGGGTGTCTGATAATGTTGCCTTTCTGTTTTTGTTGTGTTCTGATGTGGTTTGGGGTGCTTTTTTTTTTGGCTGAGCTTCTCCATGTCTGATAATCTCCTAAACCTAAAACACAAAGGACTCTGATCCCCCATTCTAAACTGCAATGAGAAACAACCCCCCCAAAGATATATTAATTTACAATTACAGATCTAAGTATATAAACTTATCAAGGTTATTAATAATCAAACCCATGAATTATTACATTTTTTGTATTCTTATTGGTCAAAAATCCATAAATGGTTTCCAAACTTTCAAGAAATCATTAATTTTTTTTTTCCTTTTAACACTCACATTTGACAATTTGGGCAAACTCTGTTACCTTAATTTATTCCATCGTCAGAACTTCTGTCTATTTCCATGAGTGAGTGAACAATATTCTTGTCACTGTTGTTATGTGTCTAAGAAGTAGACCATATTTACTATCCAGCTCTTTAACCATAACGCCCATCAGAAACATTTCTGGTGTCATTGCAAACTGTATCTTTAAAAGGCGAAGTCTTTCCTTACAGACAGATGCAGGCAAAATGTCAGGAATAAACTCTTCCAGAACATGGCCTCACAGCCCAGAAAACCCCCACAGAAAACCTATGTATCTTTAAAACCTTTTGAATTATTATGTAAATTGTAGACCAATAACTTTTCACTTTCTTAACATGTCGACCACATATGAAAAAAATGTGCCTTCCTTATCTTGACAATCCCAACATTGGTTTGAAGCATTCTTAGAAACTTCTGACAGCTTATCTTTTTTTTTTTCCTGGAGTTAAATACCATCTATATATTATCTTAAAGATGTTTTCTTTTAAATTACCTCACAAAGTAAATTTTATAGCTTTCAGCTATATTTTTCCTATATCACCATTTGAACACTGTGCCCAAAATTTTGTGCCCACTCCGTCATATAATCTTTTGCCAGTTCATCTTCCATCTCTAATTTCAAAAGAAAAATGTACACTTTTAAAACCATATGATTGGAATATTAAAATATATTCTATATGTTTGTGGTGCGAGGAGGATGAATGGTTCAGAGCAAAGTATCAGAAATAGCGTACAGAAATGGAGACTGTGGCCCTGTCTATGCAAGGCAAAGAATGGCATTTCGCAGCAGCAATGACTTGTCTTAACTGTGTCCCCCCCCCCATAAACTTCGCAAGCTAGATGGTGGCCATGAGTGATTTAGTCACATTAGTACTTTGCTGCCGCTGAACATTTTTTAAAATAAAGATGTCCAGGGTGTGCTAGAGCAACAGAGCATTTTTTTTATTAAACAGGACAGAAAAAAACCCACCCCGTTTTATTGCCTTAGCAATCTCTCATTAAGGTGAAAATCCAACATGGTGGCAGTAGGCACTTACCCTGTTATCAAGCCCTACCCCCTATGATCACCCAGCCAATCAGCTTTGCACTTTGTCTCCTATGGCAAAGCAATTCATATCAAATTGCTTGTCCCAATGAGCAGGAATGTGCATCCTCCTCGCTGTTTTTTTTTTTAAACTACTAGAAAAGCTGCGAGGGCTTTTCCTGCAGTGTTTTTGCTATTTTGGGCCACCCTCCTTCCAAATACAGTGAATTGATGTGGGATCTCATTGGATCCCATTTAGACAGGTCATATTCCCAGCAAATTCCATGTATTTTCACCATTTAGACAACCCCTGAGTTAGGCAGTTTGGAAATGAGAAAGTAGGAAGGGGAAAAACTTACTAGGAATACCTAAACAGAGAGTAGTCTATGTGCCACAGCAGATAAAGAAATAATGGTCCTCAGAGGGACTGTCTCTGAGAGTGTTTGGGGGGCATTTAGGGACAAAGATTTGATTTTTGTATGTTTGTATGTGTGTGGTGAGGGTTGGACCTTCAAGATCTCCTGTGGGCTGATGTGGCCCCCTAGCCTTCCGCAGTTGTCCAGCCTTGTTATATTGGAAAGAGGGGTGTAATCCTGTTAAAGAGCAGATTCTGGATGAGATATTTTTAGAACACCACTGGTGGAGTCTTGGAGCTGTAGTCCCACAAAAATACCTTTTCCAGACTCTGTCAAGGAGGGATTCTTGGCTACTGGTGTGGGTGTACTTGGTCTCCCTGCAGGAGGGGACAGAAACCCCATCTGGCCTTCACCACTTTCCAGAAGACGGAACCCAAGGAGGTTAGTCTGAAAGGAATGTCTATCATCCATAATCATTGTTTGGAAATAGTGCGGATTCTGTTTCTGATTTTGCAAAGAGAGAGGGAAAAGGAGAAAAGTTGGTTGTGCTCTTCACCATTTGTAGACATCAGCTGACAGCATTTTGTCCCTCCTACCTCATGCTGGGAAGGAGGAAGAGTGAAGCTGAGGGCTCATCTACATGAGCCAGGATATGGCAACTTCCCGCCATAGATCAGGCCTGTTTCTCCCCTGTTACCTCAACAAAACAGGTCAGAGTCCAGATGGAGAAACTGGTCCATCACTGCAGCCACCATTGCCATCTCCCTTGCTCTCCCAAAAAGTGAGGAAGTCATCCCACAACATTTGACCATGTCCCCCTGTATGTGACCAGCCTTGGTCACATGCTGCAGGACTCCTTCCTGCTTTGGAAGAGCAAGGGAGACTGGCAGCTGAAGCAATGGGCCAGCCTGCCGGGATGGACTCCTGCAGACACATGGGGCCTGTTTCACTTCTTCCCAGTGGGACCAGGTTTCCCAAGGCATTAGCCTCTCTATATTCCCCCCATCTTAGCACCATATTTGCCCTGTGAGTCATGAGGACTGCCTGGGGGTAGAATGGCATAAAAGCCCTGCATTGTCAGGGCTGCAGGGCTCTAAGACAGGAGCTAGATGGGGCATATTGCCCATGTATACAAGCCCCAAGTCTCCCTCTTAAGCCCTGGAAAAATAAAGCTAATATTTTGTGAGGGGACCACATGACTCCAGGGAGTCATGGCTATATCCCCAATGTTACCTGGCCCATGGGTGACAATGGAACAAGAACCTGCCTCCCTGCTTCCAGTTCCACATACTTGTCTTAGACATCCAGTGTGGTGTAGTGGTTTGAGTGTTGGACTAAGGCTCTTGAAGATCAGGGTTCAGATCCTTAGGCATGGAAAACCACTGGGTGGCCTTAGGCAAGACACTCTCTTGGCCTAAGAGGAAAGCAATGACAAATCACCACAGAATAAATCTTGCCAAGAAAACCCTAGGAAAAGTTTGTCTCATGTTGAAGGTGACTTGAAAGCACAGAACAACAACATTAGCAGCAGTTGTTGTGCATACATGAAATCTCTCCTTGTGTTGTTAAAGTCACCAGTACAAGGCCTACTCAGTTCCGAGTGCACTTTAGCTGCAGAGCAGAGAAATGTGGAGAGTGGGTGCATTTGAGTCAAGGTTATAGCGACATATTTTAGTGTAATGTTTATGTTCGGGCATTGTATTACTCATCACGTTTTTTCCCCCTGTCTTTTGTCCTCATTTTCTACCACATTGCTCCCAAGCCCAATAGGATCATTGATACTGAAGTCTTTCTAAGCTTTCTATTGAATCATGCATACCTGGGGAGTTACTGCCAAGCTCTGCTTTCAGGGCTATCAGTTTGTGATGAAATGGTTTTGCATCCTCTTTGGCAGATCCAATAATGCCACCTAATCAGTGTACTTCATCTGTAGCCAGCATACTAATAGCAAACATAGGACATTATCTGACTAGCATCTTAAAATGCTGTAATAACATGAGTAACGAAGGCGGAAACATTGTGGCATCGTAGTACTTTCGTTTTAAGAATGGGATTAAAGGTCCCACAACAGTAACACTTGTCTTCTGCATTACCTTTCATTAACAAAATACTAACACTTTTAACTGGCCCATGCATGCTCCTTTGAGAGAAATGTCCACTTACTTTCATGTTAGCTGGGGCGCAAGTGGTTCTCACAAGAAGATGCGAGTCCACATAAAAACTCTGAAAACACTTAAAAAACCACAAATTAAATACACAGATAAGCCCTGAAACATACGTACATAAAAACTTGACAGCAATATGGGACAGTGCATAAAAAGAGTGTCCTGTTGATCGTTTTCACCTGGAGGCAATGGGAACAGGGGAAAGAGGACCGGACATTCATGCTGTATTGTCGTGATTATAGGGGGACTTGGTTTCGTGCTCCTCAATACCATGAAAATAATGATATTGAGGAGCTATTGATGGCTTAGACTGTTAATAATAAGTGATGCCTTATTCGCAGCTAGTGCACACGCTGGCAACAGGAGGAGGAGGATGTTGTCTGATAATTTCAGCCCATTATTATTATTACTAGTTGGACTTGGTGTACCATACACTATTTAAAAACTCCCCCCAAAACACCTGGTAGACCTCATGACAACCCTGTAAGGTAAGCTGGTGGATTTAAATTCCTCCTTTCCCTTCTCAGCATTCAACACTTTTCCCAGAATTGCTGAGGTTGACTTTCTCTGTTGGACCTGCCCTTGCTGCCACTGCCATCACCACTACCAGTTGGTCCTATGTTGACTGCCTGGGTTCTGTTGCTGCAGCAGCAGCGATGTCCCACCCCACCCCCAGTTGACTGTCTGGGTCCCAATCTGAGCCACAGATTGAGTGACAGGAGTGCATTGTAAGGTGGAGAGGGAATTTGCATGTGGTTGGGTGATTGGTTGGGTATGGGTTGGATGTGTTTCCTAAGCAGCCAATCACTACACTGGAAAAGGCAACATACCCAAGAGATTATTTTTTTATATATATATATATATATATATATATATCAATAATGATGCAATTTTTGCCTTGTCTGATAAAGTCCATTGTCTTCCTTTCCCTATCCTGAATGTAGTCAAAATGGCATCATCCATGCATAAAGGGGAGGCATTGGCAGGCTGTGAGGTGCAAAGACCCTCCATTACCCAAGCACCCAAGACCTATCAAATTCTTTTGGCACTTAAGGCAGAAAATCCCAGGAATGAATATTCCTTTCCTTGGCAATATAATACAACAACATTAAATAACAATTCGCTGGCCATTCGTGGCATTCAGTTTTTGGAGATAAGCAGATCACTGTTCCTAATGGCAGAAACAGTCTTACAACCCAAGGAGAGCTGCAATGTTTGCAAAGTACAATGGATTGTTTGGGAGGGGGGAAACCCATTGAGTGGGAACTCCCAATACAGACCAGGAGGACTGACCATGCTCAGTAGACAGGGAGTGATGACTCACTGTTTGAGAGGTGGGGGTAGTTTATCCTGGAAGAGAGTGTGGCTGCCTCACGTCCTTAACCTGTATGTTACACATACATTCCCTCCAACATTTTATAGATGGAAATGGGGACACATGAGGCCAAACAACATTGGAGTATGGGCAAAATTACCTAAACATTAGGAAGAACTTCCTGACAGTAAGAGCTGTTCAGAAGTGGAATACGCTGCCTCGGAGTGTGGTGGATTCTCCTCCTTTGGAGGTTTTTAAACAGAGGCTGGATGGCCATCTGTCAGGAATGATTTGATTGTGTATTCCTGCATGGTAGGGAGTTGGACTGGATGGCCCTTGAGGTCTCTTCTAACTCTATAATTCTAAGATGGCAAAAGCTGTTAATGAGCAAGAACACACAAGTTTGATGAGACTGTCAAAGTTTGGTTTTGACTGAGCCTACAGGGATTGAAAATACTGTGCCCCTTTCTCTCTGCTCCCCATTGCTGAGTTAAATGAGCCCAAACTACACCTACACTTTGAACTCAGTTTGTAGCAGTTGAAAAAAGCTGAGGACAAAGGAGGAAGGTGAGTAGAGGAGAGAGAAAGTGGAACATTTGAAAGCAGCTGGAAAAGTGGCTGAAAGGGTGGTAATTGGGAATATCCCTGCCAAATAAGGACAGTTGAAGGGTTATTCAACATCTTAATCAATGACTTGGATGACAATTAGGGGCATACTTATCAAATTTGCAGATGACACCAAATTAGGAGGAGTAGCTAATACCCTAGAGGACAGGATCAAAATTAAAAATGACCTGGATAGAATGGAGAGTTGGGCCAAAGCTAACAAAATGAAATTCAATACGTTGAAATGTAAGGTACTGCACTTAGGGAGGAAAAACAAAATGCTAGATATAGGATGGGGGAGACCTGGCTGAACGAGACTACGTGTGAAAGGGATCTAGGAGTCCTAGTAGACCACAAGTTGAACATGAGTCAACAGTGTGATGCGGCAGCTAAAAAGGCCAATGCGATTTTGGGCTGCATCAATAGAAGTATTGTGTCTAGATCAAGGGAAGTATTATTGCCGCTCTATTCTGCCTTGGTCAGGCCTCAACTAGAATACTGTGTCCAGTTCTGGGCACCACAATTCAAAAAGGATATTGACAAATTGGAGCGTGTCCAGAGGAGGGTGACTAAAATGGTGAAAGGTCTGGAAACCATGCCTTATGAGGAGAGACTTTGGGAGCTGGGTATGTTTAGCCTGGAAAAAAGACGGTTAAGGGGTGATATGGTAGCCCTCTTTAAGTATTTGAAAGGGTGTCATATTGAGGATGGAGCAAGCTTGTTTTTTGCTGCTCCAGCGACTAGAACACAGAGCAATGGATGCAAGCTCCAGGAACAGAGATTCCACCTCAACATTAGGAGGAACTTTCTGACAGTAAGAGCTGTTCGGCAGTGGAACACACTCCCTTGGAGGTCTTTAAACAGAGGCTGGATGACCACCTGTCAGTGATGCTTTGATCCTGATTTCCTGCGTGGCAGGAGGTTGGACGGGATGGCCCTTGTGGACTCTTCCAGCTCTACAATTCTATGATTCTATGTATGCACCCCCTACTTCTGAAAATACAGTAACCATGTTTCTTCTTCCTATTTGGTTAAGAAGATTGTCTTAAGAACATTTTTCTTGGGTCTTATCCAATCCTGCCAGAACATTGTATGTCCTGTCCTGTGTTTCCCCTTTTATGGAGATCTGATGGGTGTGGAGAGAAAGAAGGCTGTCCCTGACATGGCACCAGGATTATGGAATGTCTCCCTTGAGAATTAAGCTGCTTTGCTTAAATTGGGTTGAACTAATTAAGAAACAGATTATTCCCAAATAGTCATTACGCCCAAATTAGCCCATCCATCTTGTCTCATTGAACCCTGCAAAAAATGACTACTAATCATTTATTTCTTTCCCCCCACCTCTCTCTCTCAGGAGATTTTCACATGGGGCCAAAATGCCCCGTTACTGTCCCGCCACTTCCTCTCCCGTTCCTGCCACAGAATAACATAAATCTTTCACACACTTACCTTAATTCCGTGGCAGGAACAGGCTCCCCCTCCCCTCGCTGGCCGGCCGTAAATGCAGCCATCGTAAGGCTGCTTTTATGACCAGCCATCTGAAATCCCGGCTGTTATCGCGTGATAACGGCTGGGCAGTAAGTTTAAAAATAAACCCCCCCCAAACAGATAATCAGTTCACCAAGCACAAAAGCACACTTTAAATCACACAATCAAAACAGGGAGGGTAAAATAAAAGGTGCCACTTACCTGGGTGTCCAGATCGTACCAGGAAGTGCTCAGAACGGACCTCCCCTCCGCGGCTGTCATTTCGGAACAGGAATGGGGCTCCTGTTCGCACACCCGTGATTGCGTGATAGCAACGGAATGGGAGGTCTATTCATGATGAAAAATCGTGATTACATTGTTCTGGAACAGTCACAGGAGCAGGATGGATGCAGGACAGAATGGGGTCAACGTCGTCCAAAAGGGAAAACCTTTCCCAACCCTATTCTGTTCCTGCCATGGGATATATAGCCCGTGTGAAAATCTCCTCAGTTTCAAAGGCTCTACAAGATCCCCTTGCTTATTAAACATTTAGGACGAGCTAAGTGTAGCTCTGAACTTTTAATGCTACTGCTGAACTTCTTTGAACTGGGATAGGCCACTCCTTCTCAATAGCTAGGAACTGGAGATCTGTAAGCAATTTTTCTTTCAAAAATTGGTTACATAAGGCCTAGATTTATCATGGAAGCTGTCATACCAATTACATTTCACTACAAACAGTGACCCCCCCTGCACCCCAATTCGTTTCAATTGAGCATCCCTTTATTACATATGCATGTTACTTGTCATCCCCCTTTTGTTGTCATGAAGCTTATGCAAAATTTTGGTCAACTGTTTTTTGATCAATTCCCTCATACGAAGCTTGAAAATACAGTACTGTAATCAGACTATCTATTTTTCTCACCTATTGTAAAAGTTTGAATGTTGTTTTACCAGTGTATACCAATAATTTATTCATTTTAGGGGTAAAATGTGTTAGAAAAATACCAAGTGGTGACTGGGGTTTATTATTTTAGTTTGCTGGCAGAAAATCATTGGGATGTATCTGCCAAGGCTGCTGCTAGGGCCCCGTCTATATGAGGCAAAACTAAACAAACAAACAAGAAAAACTACCACCCCAGATTGCTCTGCAGTAATAGCAAATTGCTGGAACTGTGATTTGTCTTATTGGTGTTTTGGCCCCAAAAACTTAGCATGCCAGCTGGACAAGATTGTGGCCACAACTGATTTACTTGCATTAATTTGCCACTGCTAAAGTTTTTCTTTTTTAAAAAATTCTGTTTCTCATTGTGCTCTGGAGTGATATTTTGCCTGTAGGGGAAAAAAAAAACCCTTTATTACCTTAGCGATCACTCACTAAGGCGGAAATCCAACATGGTGGTGCCAAGCGCCTACCCTGTTAACAAGCTTCACTCCCTGGGCTCATCCAGCCAATCAGCTTTGTGCTTCCTCTCTTATGGGAAAGCAATTCAAAGCAAAACACTTGTCCCAACAAGGAGGAATGTGCATTCCCCTTGCTGTTTTTTTAAAAACTCTGGGAAAAGTTGCAAAGGCTTTTTCTTCAGAGTTTTTGACATTTTTGACCCCTCCCCTTCTTCCAAATACAGCAAAATGATGTGGGATCCCATTTAGACAGCTAGGATTCTCCTCTCATTCCTTGAGTATTTTCACTGTTTAGACAGCACCTAAGCCTCTGAACAAGCATTTCCAGGTATTTAGCTCTTACCTTCAAAACATATAGAGTATTGATGATTCCAATCTGAAACCAATATGTTATATTTTATTTATTTCCTGCTTTTCTGTTGACATGGAGCCCTAGGTTGCTATATAGATTAACAGTATTCAAATAACTGAACAGGAGCCAGTGTATAGTTCTATTCGATCCTGTTGAATCTGCTAAAATTGGTGATTCCCCACCTCCTTCTGAAGCTTCCTGTGCACCCCAAAAGCCTAGGAACCCCTTTGGGGCAGGCTGCTGGCACACAAAGGTCTGTAACAAGAGAGGGGTGGGGATTCCATTGGCACACTAGATCTTGGCCACTGTCAGTGCCTGTTTTGTGCCCCTGAACAGTTACACCCTGGAGTAGGTAGGTCCCTGTCACCCTACTTTTCTTGTACTATTGTACTTGTCAATATGCTAATTCTCCAAGTTTGTATTTAGACAGGGCATTCCCTGATTAATATGTTTCCTGGGTAAATTTGCTGCCTCCCTTTTAACCAATGAATCAGTTATTTAGCCAATTAACATAAATATTACAGCATTTCAGTACAAGTGACATTGTGTGTGTGTATTTAATGAAGACAACAATTTCTCTTGAGCAATTAACGTGGGGAAACAACATTTGTCATTTGGCAAATTATCTTAAAACACATTGTTCAAGTTGAAAGACTGATCATTTAGAATAATACCATCAGTGCCAAAGAGGCTTTCAAGGAAGGGATCCTTGAATAATAGTTAAATTAAAAAAATACATAAAATTCCACATTTCAAAAATCATGAGTTCCTTAATTGGTTAGCTTGTTATTATGAATTAAGCCTGCAATGCCATGCTTTCTTACTGGGGAGAAATTATCATTAAACATTGTAGGGCTCACTTTTAGGTAAATTTGGATGAGATTGCAATACTTCACAGATACAAAAAGTAGAGATGAAAAATTTGTCCCCTTCACTTTTGATTAAGTCAAGAAAATTTCCAATCACAAATTAATTCCACCCTGTTTCCTCTCCAGTTTGCAAGGGGTTTTTTTTTTAGTGCAAAATTTTTATGTATTTTTGTGCCTACAAAACATGACATGAACTTTTATGTTTCCTTAAGATGCATTTTCTGCAAGCTCCTTGCCTAATATATTCCTTTGTGAATGTTGTTTTCTCTGACATATACATTTTGGGTACACATTTTTTAAATCAAAGAATTACATACCAAAATAGGGAGAAGTATGAAAACTGGAGGATAATGGCTTTCTGGTATTAGTTCAGGAAGAATGACCTTGGGTGTGTCTACACTGGCTAAATATACTGGCTTGCACATTTCCAGAGCACTGTAGTCCAAATGATGCAGGACATTTATCTGCCCCCAGGCAATCCAAATGACCCCTGGGGAAGATATGGGGCTGGAATTGGGGCAAGCTGGGATAGTCAATATTTATCACAAGCCAATATTTATCACAGTTTAAATTCTGTGCATTTACAGGAATGTCCAAAAAATCAGTCTTGAAAATGTGCAAGATCTCTCTGAAACTGGCAAAAAAAAAAAAAAAAAAAAAAATCCCTTGGCATCTTACAATGGGAAAAAAATTTGTTTGATTTTCTCATTTGCAACATGAGGATGAACCAAGTGAGGATTTATATCCCTACTGGATACCGTATTCATTTTCTCTTTAATGGTCCCGCCTGCACTGATTTCAAGAGGGTGTTCTTCTTGTTAAAGATATAGTGGCAGAAACATCCAACAGTAAGTTGACACTCAGTAATTCAGAATATACTTTAACAGCTGCAACATATGAAATAGCAGCTGGTATGTACCAACACTACCAACATCCAACACGTGGGGTTTTGTGTCTGCATAGTCTGACCTAGAATGGCACAACAAACATCTATGTGCATGCTATAGCTTAAATGTACTCTTGACACAAGTTTCACCTTTACTACCACTCAGAGGGTTTTACTTGGAGAGATGATGCGAAAGGATTCAATTGTTGAAGCAGTATGTAATTAGGTAGACACACTGACTTGGTAAACAATATGGTACTTTTTCCTCTCCCCTATTCCAGTGTGTTTTCAAATTACTTTGAAATTGTTTTTAAAAGTTTTTTATTTTTAAATTTATTCTCATTTCATTAAATTCACAAGGCCTGAGTACAAAATATGTGTTTTTAAATATTTCTATCAAGACTGTTTTTAATTTGGCTCTTATTTTAAGAAGAAATTTGGTGTAATTGCATTGTAATATTATAGTGTAACTAGCTGGGCCCGTCGTACCATACACCATTGAAAAACTCCCCCTAAAACACCCGGTAGATCTCACAACAACACTACAAGGTAGGCTGGTGGATTTTTAAATTCCCCCTTCCCCTTCTTAGAGTTCTACACTTTCCCTAGAATTGCTGACTCACTTTGTTGCCCTGCTGCGGCTTCTGCCAGTTGGCTGCCTGGGTCCCATTGCAGTGGCAGCAGTGGTGGCCCGCTGCTGCCATCAGCTGACTGCCCGGGTCCCATTGCAGGCGGCCCATCACCGCTGCCACCAGTTGACTATCTGGTTCCCAATCTGGGCCACAGACTGAGTGGCAGGAGTGGATTGTGAGGTGGAGACGGAATTTGCATGTGGGTGGTGATTGGTTGGTTGTGTTTCCTGAGCAGCCAATCAGCACACTGGGAAAGGCAACATACCCAAGAGAATTATATATGTAGATGTTTTCAGCTGGGCCCTCCAAAATCCCCCTCACCCCGGCCACTAAGAAAGAGGACATTAAGACACCTTCTGTTTTGATCTGCTCTGGCCATTTGCTATACAGTTGTCCCTTCATATTCACTGGGGTTTGGTTCCAGGACCCCCGTGGATACCAAAATCCATGAATACTCAAGTCCCATTATATGCAATGGTATAGCAAAATGGTGTCCCTTATATAAGATGGCAAAATCAAGGTTTCCTTTTTGGATTATTATTTTTTAAAGAATATCTTCAAGTCATGAATACTTAAATCCGTGGATACGAAATCTGTGAATATGGAGGGACAACTGTATTTGCCTGAGATACTACATCAAGGTTGTGTGGGCATGAGGGCAAATTTCCACATGTGGAGTTAGGCGTTAATTGTGCTACACAATTCTTGTGTCAAATGGTAACGTTCCACAACTGAATCAAGAAACCATATATGCAACTGAATACACAACCATATGTGTATGTCTACCCATATAAAATGCACACCCCTGTGCAATAGCACAGCATGTGCAGCTCTGCTCCCACAACCTTAAACTACCATTTCACCATGGATGATGATGATAATGATGATGATTTCTTACCTACCTCTCCCTATGGATCAAGGCAAGGAACAACAAATCCTGCCTGTACATTGTAATATGGCTGTTGTGAAACTACTCAGTTCTATTCCTGACACATGTAAGTCCAGTTTTGAAGAAATACATTCCATGCTGATTTCCAGCCACTATTTCATGGGGGTATACAAGATGGAGAGTGCAGCTGTGCTCTTGTCCTGCTGGTGGGTTTCCCATAGGCTACTAGCTGGCCGCTGCGTGAACAGAACATGGGGCAAAATAGGCCTGCCGTCTGTTCAAACATGACTGTTCTTATGGTCTTCTGAAAACTTATTTATTAAAATATTTATATAATAAAAATATTATCTCCAAAGGATCTCAGGGTGGCAAACAATAAAATATGAAGTTGAAGGCTTTCACAGCCGGCATCCATAGATTTTCCTTGGGGGTTTTCTGGGCTGTGAGGCTGTGTTCCAGAACACTATTCTAGAACATGGCCTCACAGCCCAGAAAACCCCCCAAGGAAAATCTAAACAATAAAATACATTTGAACTGTGTAAAACAGTTTTAAAATATAAATATAATGTTATGGCTAAACTCATATTAAACCTTTTAACACTTTTAATCAGACACATTAAAAGCAGTTGAAAAAATTTAAAACCACTCACATGTGTAAATTTGGATGAGCTCAATCATGCCCCCCAAATTTTAATAAACAACCATGTTTTTATTTGGCACCAGCATCACAGCAGTGTTGGTACTAATCAGGCTGCTGTTCTGTAACTGGGATGCCATGGTAGAGAAGGTCCTCTCCCATGACCCCCCCCCAAGCATATTGCCATGACTGATGGGACACAGAGAGGCCCCCTCCAGCCAACCTCAAACCTCAGGCAGACACATAAAAGGAGAGGTGCTCCATCAAATATTGAGGTCCCGAGCCATGTGGGACTTTGAATGACATTCATAGAATCATAGAATCATAGAATTGCAGAGTTGGAAGAGACCACGAGGGCCATCCAGTCCAACCCCCTGCCATGCAGGAAATCACGATCAAAGCATCCCCGACAGATGGCCATCCAGCCTCTGTTTAAAGACCTCCAAGGAAGGAGACCCCACCACGCTCCGAGGGAGTGCGTTCCACTGCCAAACACCTCTTACTGTCAAAAAGTTCTTACTGTCAACATTAACCAGCACCTTGAATTCAGTCCAGAAGCATAGTGGTAGCCAGTGCAATTCCTTTAAAATCAGTGTTATGTGATTTTTGTATGGCGTTCTGGTTGGCAGTCTAGCTGTTGCATTTTGCTGCTGCAGATTTTGAGTCGTCTTCAAGGAAGCCCCACGTAGAGTGCATTTCAGTAGTCTAACTGATAAGTTAACAGTGCATTGACTACTGTGACTAAGGAGATTTTCACATGGGGAAAATATCCCCCGGAGAAATTGGGACAGAAATATTTCTGTCCCGGAAGCAGCGCCGCGGTTCGCACGCCCACTTCCCTCTCCCGATATACCGTCATCCTCACGCTGTGTTTTTTTCTTCCCTCTTCTGTAATATTTTACTAACGGGAGTTTGTCGTTAATATTTCTGACTCAGTTTCTCCGGGGGATATTTTCGCCATGTGAAAATCTCCTAAATTATTCCTGTCGAGGTAAGGCTGCAACTGGCGGAGCAGTTGAAGCTTGCCCCAAGTATTTTGAGCTATGGAGTTCACTTGGGTTTCCAGTGACAAATATGGATCTACAAGTACAGGTCAACCATCATATCCACAGATTCTGTATCCATGGTTTCACTTATCCACATATGAAAAAATATGTTTTCTATAGGCATTCTAGGTCCTCCAATGCAATTCTATGGTCAAATTCTGGTGTTCATCTAATTGAAAATAGCTGGGTTCCCTATTATCCACAGTTTCAGGTATCCATGGATACGGGGGTCGTCATATACTCCCAGAATATTATGCATTTGCCTCCTCAGAGGGAGTGCAACCCCATCAATGACTTAGATGAGGGAATTAGGGGCATACTTATCAAATTTGCAGATGACACCAAATTGGGAGGAGTAGCTAATACCCTAGAGGACAGGATCAAAATTCAGAATGACCTGGATAGACTGGAGAGCTGGGCCAAAGCTAACAAAATGAAATTCAATACGGAGAAATGTAAAGTACTGCATTTAGGGCGGAAAAATGAAATGCATAAATATAGGATGGGAGAGACCTGGCTGAATGAGACTACGTGCGAAAGGGATCTAGGAGTCCTAGTAGACCACAAGTTGAACATGAGCCAACAGTGTGATGCGGCAGCTAAAAAGGCCAGTGCAATTTTGGGCTGTATCAATAGAAGTATAGTGTCTAGATCAAGGGAAGTAATAGTGCCACTCTATTCTGCCTTGGTCAGACCTCACTTAGAATACTGTGTCCAGTTCTGGGCACCACAATTCAGAAAGGATATTGACAAATTGGAGCGTGTCCAGAGAAGGGCAACTAAAATGGTGAAAGGTCTGGAAACCATGCCTTATGAGGAGAGACTTAGGGAGCTGGGTATGTTTAGCCTGGAAAAAAGACGGTTTAGAGGCGATATGATAGCCCTGTTTAAGTATTTGAAGGGATGTCACGCTGAGGATGGAGCAGGCTTGTTTTCTGCTGCTCCAGAGACTGGAACACGGAGCAATGGGTGCAAGCTCCAGGAACAGAGATTCCACCTCAACATTAGGAGGAACTTTTTGACAGTAAGAGCTGTTCGGCAGTGGAACGCACTCCCTCGGAGCGTGGTGGGGTCTCCTTCCTTGGAGGTCTTTAAACAGAGGCTGGATGGCCATCTGTCGGGGATGCTTTGATTGTGATTTCCTGCGTGGCAGGGGGGTTGGACTGGATGGCCCTCGTGGTCTCTTCCAACTCTGCAATTCTATGATTCTATGATTCTATACCCAATGCACAGACCTGAGAACCACCAATCTATCTTGTGGACACTTCCATGAAATAGGGTAGAGTAGAATGGTTAAGGAGATCAGCTGTAAATTTGGAAGACTTCTGGTTCAAACTGTGGCTTCGTCTTCAAGTCACTAGATGGTCTTAGGCAAGCACTGTCTTCTGTCTGCTGTGTAGTACTAAGTATGATGTTACTAAGAATGGAGTAGGAATTTACAAGAAAAAATCCAATTATTCCTTATTTTGTAGAGTGGCAGTTCTGCTTTTTTTTGTAGCCACAAATTACACAAAAGATTTTGTAGGTGCAGAGGGATGGATGATTGTCCCCCCCCCCATTTGTTTGTAGAATGACCACTGTGTTTGTGTGTATGTGCCTTCAAATAGCCTGTCCACTTATGATGACTGCTTAGGCAAGGAATACCATTGTCCCACCCTTTTAAAATGCTGTCTTCTCCTTGCACTTTGTAAAGATTGTAAATACAGGTTTCATCTTTGTCTGGCTCTTTGTCTGTGTAACCAAGCCTCTTTTCTTCCTTCCTTTCTGCCTGTTAGCCATTGCATTTGCAATTCAGATGCTTATTTACACCAGCCTGTCAATTGCATTGCCTGAGGGAATAATGTTCCACTCAGGAACAATGGGATATATTGTTATCTTCAATGCAAGGCAGGGGATAAGGGCATGGGTGTAAGCAGAAGGAATGATTTGTATCTCTGTGTGTAGCTGCTATATTAATTTTCAAAGAGAAAGCCATGGTTGTCTTCAGTATAAATAGAAGGATGATAGAAAAATAAAGAGGAGTCTTGTTTTGTGACACATTTAGGACTAACAGTGTGATTCTTTTTGTGTGTGACCAATCCACTTCTGTGGAATGGACAATGAGATACGCAGACAGAGATGTATGCATTATGTACAGAGATGAGTTGTATATATACAAATTGATGAAATTGCATGTGCATATCTGAGGAATTGGGGGGGGGGGATCTTGGATTCCCCCAAGTGAGGGAATAAATGCCAATTACTCAAAGGAATGGATTCAGGAAATTAGTACATCCCTAGATGTCATCTCCCCCACCACCACCACCCACATTTTACTGAATTTAAACAAGATACAAGCAGAGCACCAACGTACAGGGCATATTGATAGATCATTGCATAAAAATAATCTTCCTGGATTCAAGGAAATGAAGCAAATTAATGGTGATTAGAAAGGGATCGCCCAGAATTTAGGATGGGCTATGAACTTGGTGGTTGAATGCCCAAGACAAGGCTGTTGAGAAACAAGACCTTGGGAAGCAAAAGGGATGGAAAAGTACAGAATATTTTCTTTTTAACCCAAAAGAGGGACTACCCCCACTCCCAAAGAAGCAGTGCAATGATGCATAAGCATGCTTAATCCCTCCAGGAGCCATAGAAATTTTAATGAGAAAAGTAAAGGGGAAAAAATGTTGGGCAAGGAAGTGAATTGGCTTGCTTAACTGAGTTCCCTATATTTTATAGCACAAGTAAGGAACATTGTTTAAACTCCAGGGACTTAATTACAATTTGGAAGGGTCTTTGGAAAGGTCACAGGAGTGGGCAGAATTAAGGGTATGGGTAGGACCAAAGCAAAGGGGGCAGGGCAGACGTAACTCTTAAAGTTTGGATATTCTCCCACCAATGGATGGTTGTTGTTAACTGCCATCAAGTTGACTTCAACTTATGGCAACCCCACGAATGAAAGATCTCCAGGTCACCCTGTCACCAGCAGCCCTGCTCATGTCTTGCACACTCAGGACCATGGCTTCTTTGATTGAGTCTCTCCATCAGGAATGCAGTCTTCCTCTTTTCCTACTGCCTTCTACCTTACCAAGCTTTATTGTCTTTTCTCATGTCCTCATGATATGTCCAATGTACCACAGTTTCAGTTTAGTTATCTTGGCTTCTAGGGAGTATTTAGGCTTGATTTGCTCTAGGACCCATTTATTTGTCTTTTGAACAGTCCAAGGTATCAGTAGAACTCTTCCCCAGCATCACATCTTTGAGGAATTTATTTTATTCCTATCAGGTTTCTTCATTGTCCAGCTTTCACAAGCATACATAGAAACGGGAAATACAATGCCAAGGACAATCTTGACTTTAGTATTCAATGATATACCTTGACACTTCAGAATCTTGTCTGGTTCCTTCATACCTGCTTTTCCTTTCCTAGTCTTCTCCTGATTTCTTGACTGCAGTCTCCATTCTGATTAATGACTGAGCCAAGTTATGGAAATTCTTGAACTATTTCAATATCTTCATTGTCTGCTTTAAAGTTATGTGAATCATCTGTGATCATTATTTTTGTTTTCTTAATGTTCAACTGCCTTTACACTTTCTGCCTTGACTTTCTTCAATAGTCATTCCAAATCTTTGTTCTTTTCTGCTAGTAGTAGGGTGTCATCTGAATATCTAGTAGTAGGGTGTCATCTGCGTTAAACAGATAGGATGATAAAATGTAGCCTTGCCTGACCCCTTTGGAAACCATTGCATTTCTCCATATTCTGCAGCCTCTTATCCTGAGTACAGGTTATGCATTAGACAATCAAGCACTGTGGCACACCCATGTATTTAAGAGCAATCCATAGTTTTTCATGATCTATACCAGTGGCTCTTAACCTTTTCTTTTCCAGAGAACCCCTTTAAATATCTTTTGTTGCTGTGGACCTCCAAGACTTCACTCAATATTTAAAACAATTATTATTATTATTATTATTATTATTATTATTATTTTTACACCATCCATTAAACCTTCCCTCAGAGGCACTGGAAGGGGAGGGAAGACTTTTTTCCTGTTTCTTCCTGCAAGTTTGTGGCTGGAGCAGATTGAATGGCTACGCACAGGCCAAGCCAGCCAGCTTTTGACTTGGTTTCTGTCACATGGCCACTCCATTGCAGGGAGGAGGTGGGCCAAGCAGCTTTCAAGTTTTCACAGACCCCCTGTGGACATCACAGATCTGGGGGTTCCCAGACCACAGGTTAAGAACCACTGATCTATACAGTCAAAGGTGATCTATGCAATCACAAAAGCATAGCTCCATTCAATACAAAACATGGCTCCATTCAATGCATGACTAATCAGGAGGAAGGCTCAGTGAGACACTTTCCTGGGCTGTAAACCAGAGCCCCAGTTCCAAGCAACATTTCCCAGCACAACAAGTCTAATAAATAAGCGAGAGCTGAGCTCCACGCACCACTTTCAGGATTTCAAACCAGAGCTCACTTCTCCAGGGTTTTAAATAGTCTCTTGTCTCCAATCACTGATCAGAGAAAATAGCAGAGGAAGCTGTGGAACAAATAGGGAATCAACTTAGGCCCCAGCTACACAATTAAAAAAAAAAAATCCGTTGGGAGGGGGTAAAAAAATCTCAAAAGGCAGCTGTTCGTATGTGTATGATCTGCCTACCTGATGTTTACCCCCCCCAACTCCATATGCCCCCCCTTGCCCAGCTGGCTGGAGTGAGCAATCCAAGCTGCGGTTTTAAATCTCCGGCCACTTTTTTTTTAAAATTTAAAAAGGTGCCTGTTTTATGGACAGTCAGTTTTCCATATTTACAAAACAAACTAAAAAGGAATAAATGTAAAATTCATGGACTTACCGGGCTCTTGCTTAGCTGGGAATCCAACATGGCGGCTGCTCCCAATTCCTCTATTTGTTAGCCCCGCCCCCTGTGCTCAGATAGCCAATCAGATTACCCAGCCTGTTCGTATGTGTGCGAACAGGGTGTACAACCCATCGACAATATGAACACCTGTACAGATTTTAGGTCAAGATTCACTAATCCTCCCAAATGCCGAATCCAGAGTTTACGGGGGATTCACTAACCCCCTTCCGAATGACATGTATGCATCCGAATGGCTGTGTGTACAGATGATCGATCTTCTGAACACCATACATATATACATATATATATATATATATATATATATATATTTACTGAATAGACGGGGCCTTAGATTACATGCAAGTGGCAAGTTCCCTATCCCTGCCATATCCCATCCCAGCTTTGAGGAAGGCATGGGTGGCAGCCATAATTGGAGGTGGTGATTTTATGATATTTTGTTACATTGTGATATTTTGTTACAAGTCCTACTTATTGCAGTTTTTGAAGAAAGGTAAGTGAAAACACAGTTTTAGCATTTAGGAAAGCCACTATATAAAGTTTCATCCTTATGCAACCCTCAGAACATCGTGATGCTCTAAACATGATATCAACAGCTTTTACAGAGACCCCTGTCAGAATTACCAGCAATATTACAGGAAACACATTCAGTGGTGGCTGTGTTGGCCATGCAGCAAAACAAAATCCAGAATCCACAAAAAGCAATACCTTTATTGGCCAACCAAAATGTAAAACACATGATGCATGCTTTCAAAGCTCTATTGGCTTCTTCGTCAGGCTAAAGATGTTAAAAAATAAAGGAAGAAAAGTGATGTGTTGGAGTCACAGACCTACATGTCTCAGATGCTGCTTGTGTTGTCTTTATTTATTTATTTATTTATTTATTTTTGTGGATTCTGGATTTTGTTTCACCAATATTACAGAGATCACAAATAGAAGATAAGAAGAGTAGGTGCAACTCCTTCTTCACAAATGCATCCAAATGCTGGAAGCAGGTGAGCCTTTTTAGACTTTTGAAAGTAATTGAGAACAGTTTGCTTGGTCTTTCCAAGGCTACTTTAGAAATAGCATGCTGTGTGGAGGCTCTTGTGGGAACATCTTCTCTTCATATGCTTTTGTCCTAGAGTCCTGGTGGTCTGAGGGTTGTGAGTACCCAGTCAGCAACTAGAAAGAAAAAGCAGCAAGGAGTACAAGATACAGCTGTGCTTTATCCGGTTTCTCAAGTGAATTCTCTTTGAAACTGGGCGGCAAAGGTTTGCCAGGGAGGGCTTTGTTGCAGACTTTGATTTTTCTCCAAGCTCTTCCCAGTAACTTTCTGGTTTCATGCCATAGAAAGATTACAGCAGCTGAAACAGAATAAGGGTTTGTCTATACGAGAGGGGAAATGTGGATTGATGCGCGCTAATGCCAATTTGAAGCAGCTTCAATTAATTGTAACTTTTTTTGGCAATATCTCAGGCATGTGAAGTTGTCCACTTTCTAATGGGCATGCCTATGAATCAAGATGGTGGGCATGAGTGAATTATTCACTTTTTATTGTCGCTACTTGCCACGCCTGAACAGTATTTTTTTAAATATATATATATATATATATCTAAGGTGCAAAAGTGCGTATTCCACCTCAACAAGCAGAAAAAAGGAAAAAAGGCTGGTTCATCACCTCAGCACATGATCACTAAGGCGAAAATCGAACATAGCAGTTCCAGGCACTTGCCTTGTTAGCAAGCTCCACCCCCTGTGCACATCCAACCAATCAGCTTTCCACTTCTGCTCTTATGGGGAATTCAAATCAAAGCAAATCAGTTGTCCCAACGAGTGGGAATGTGCATTCCCCACAGAGCTTTTTTAAAAAATCCAGGCAAAGCTGTGAAGGCTTTTCCTGCAGAGTTTTTGGTGGATTTGCCCCCTCTCCTTCCGAATATGGCAGATTGATGTGTGATGCCATTTAGAAAAAATGTATTCTCCTCAAATTCTATGAGGAGTATTTTTGCCATTTAGACAACTTCTAAGGCTTGGGATCCTATAGAATTAAATGGTGGATACTAGTTATCACATGTGGCCAGTGGTGACTGGTGGTTTCTATGTCAGTGGGCAGTGAATATGGAGTGGATTCACCGTCCCATTGAACATGAAAATCACCTCCTGCCTCTGAAACATGTATGTGTCTGTGCAAGCACATATGTGCACAGCCTTCCAAGATGCAAAAGAACAGGAATATGACTATGGCATTCCAAGTTTTCCATTAACAGTGCATTTATACCCTTCATCTATCCCAGTTTTGCAGGTGTGCTCCAGGTTAATTTTCTGCCATCCCACTTTTTCCAACTGCTTTTAAAATGTCCCAGTTTCTTCCTTCTTTCCCTCTTTGTCTTCAGATTACTTCAGTTGCTGTAAACTGCATTCAAAGTGCAAAAGTAGTTAGCACTGAACCTCAGGACTTTAACAGAAAGTAGTTAGCACTCAACTCAGGACTTTAGCAGATGTGGGGGAATGTGGCACAAAACTATGTCCCCAACTTCATCAGAAGTACGCTACAGGAACAGAAAGAGCAACATTACCACACACTCACCTCCTTCAGCCATTCCGGGGGTGTATAAGCCATCAATAAAAAGGAATGTGTTATTCATGCCTGGGCTATGCCCCTGGAATGGCTGAAGGACATTGTCATCTGGTAATGTCACCTGTTTTTGTTCTTGTAGCATTCTTCTGATGTAGTTTTTGCTGCATCTGATAAAGTCCTCAGACTCAAGGAGGGGGGAACTGCTGAAGTCGCTCCTAGCTTGTGTGTTCTTCCTCATTAATAACTATTGCCAGCTTGACCACACTCTGATGTTGTTTAGCCATACGTGGCCCAGATTTCATGTGTGGAATGTTGGAGAGCATGCTACATTATAATTATGATTATACTTAAAATCTCCAATGGATAGTGGCTCGGGGCAGGTAATTCTTAGGATACCTTAGAAACTATTGTTCAGGGAACTGTGCTAGCCCCTTTAGCAAAGAATTTTAGCCATCTCAGGAAACTACAGATGGCAAGATGCCTTAAGATGCATCAGTAACTTTTAAGGTGGTACCAAACTGTTATAATTGTGATACAGATACACTTTTGGAGTGAAGTGTTGTTGGGGAAATGTTCTCTTCTCTGCTATAACTTAGATGTGGGGTCTGCATGCAACTGCATAACAACAAACAGTGCACTATGGAACATTCTTGTTCAGGATTCTTCTGAATAATGGCAGGGAAAAAATAATTTAGACTAGCTCTAGGGATTTGTCTATACAAGGCAATAAAATGCAGATTGGTGCATACTAACGCCAATTCATAGCAGCTTTCATTTGTCTCCATGGTTCCCCCCCCCCCCAGATTACAGGCATGCAAAGCCATACATATTGGATGTTGAAAGGGGCATGCCTGCAAATCAAGATAGTGGGCACGAGTGAATTACTTGTGTTTTTATTCTCCTCAGTTGCTGCCGCAGAACCATTTTTAAAACAAAACAAAACAAATCCAAGGTGCAGAAGTGAGATCTTCTGCTTAAATAAACAGGACAAAACAATGGCTGTTTTGTTGGCTCAGTGCATGATCACTACGGCAAAAAATCCAACATGGTGGTTCTGGGCGCTGCCTTGCTGGGAATCTCCACCCTCTGTGACCAATCAGCTTTCTACTTCTGCTCTTATCAGAAAAGTGCAACAAAGTGAACTGGTTGTCTCAATGAGCAGGAATGCAAATTTCCTTTAGAGTTTTTTTTTTTAAAAAAATCAGGAAAATACATGCTTTGCCCCCCCCCACTTCCAAATATGGTGAAGTGATGCAGGATCCCATTGGGACAAAAGGCATTCTCCTTGAATTCTATGGGGAATACTTTCACCATCTAGACCACCTCTAGGACAGCTCTAAATATTCCCCTCTGTGTAGGCTCTGTGGAGAGCTGGGAGGACTCTGGAAACTGCCTAGCCACAGTCGTTCCTAATAAGTCATACCCCGCACCCCCAGTTTTGACTTCTTGGAAGCTGTGCATCTTTCTGAAGGGAGAGGGAGAAGGGGATCTGAGACCAGATCTTACTTATGTACTTAATTCCCTTAAGTACTTATTTACTTAATCCCCACCCCCTTGCCATCGTGGCCTTTATTTATTTACTTATTTATTGTATTTTATCTTTGTTTTAACTCTCCATTATGGTAGTTTAATTTAGTTTTAAGGGGTGGGAGAGTTAGGATGGGGAAGGATTGTTTTAACTTGATGTTGTTTTAATCTTGCTGTACGCCACCCCAGTTGCCAAGCAGAGGGGCGGGTTAAAAATAAAAAATTATTATTATATATTATTATTAATCCATTTATATCCCAATAATGGGACTTAAGGTGGCTAGCAACATATTTAAAAACACATTACACATTCTATCAACACATTCTAGTGTTGATATGGTCAGTTAACTAATCAATAAACTTGTTTGTTGTGTATATTTAAAAACAATACAAATTAAAAACTAGGCAAATACATTAATGAAAGTAGAAATGTAAGAGTTACTTAAAAACAATTAAATAATGTATAAAGTTAAAAGTTTAAACATTGAATTCCATTAGAAGACTATACACAAGCCTTAAAAGCAGCACCACACAGCATTAAAATCCCATCCCAGTCAGTTTCTAAAAGCATGAAGGCATAAAAATTATTTTAACTGGGTAATAGAAGGAGAGCAAGGACAGAGCCACCCTGGCTTTTCTAAGGAGGGAGCTCCAAAGACTGGGAGCAGCCACTGAGAAGGCCTTCTCCATTTTGTTTCCACCAAATGACCCTGAGAAAGTGGTGGGATGGAGAGGAGGGCCAATTAGATCTCTAATGGGCTCATAAAGGGAGATACAGTCCTTCAAATAGTGTGGACCCAAAGCCACATAGGGCTTTATAGGTCAAAAGCAGGACCTTGAATTGTGCCTGGAAACAGACCAGAAGCCAATGGCGATGTTACCGCAAGGGAATTGAATGCTCCCTGTAGCCAGCCCTAGTGAACAATCTGGCTGCAACTCTTTGGACCAACTGAAGTTTCTGAGCACTTTCAAAGGCAATCCCATGTAGTACGCATTACAGTAATCCAGTCTTCTTCAGAGTATGCACTCAGACTTCAGCCTTGGATGGAGAGATCCAATCTGTTCTCTGGCAGCTGGGACACTGTGAAAAGGGATACTGGGGGAGGGGGGAATCACAAAAAGAGGTGGCTTTTCTTTCAGGTAATCCCTGAAAGTGTTTGTGGGAAACCGAGCGATTTCATCTTCCCTCTATTGCCAGTGCACCAAAGCCTTCTCAATCGCACCACCGCCTTTTTTCAACTCACTGCCTTTATGGTGTTAGTGTAAATTAATATCTTCTCCTTTCCTTTGAAAGCTCATAAAGAAGCCAGCCAGGACAATTTTGAACAAGATGATTATTCTGAGTATCCCTTCTCAGATCTGATTTTTTAACAAGCAGAGTGATTTTGCATCTCACATGCGCATACCCCCATAAATCTTTCCTCCTTCCCATTAGGTATGCTATCGATGCAGCTGCTGTCTACTTATCTCAGCATCTTTTTTGATTTAAGAGGGATTTTTCTCCTCTCCTATGTTGCTTTGAAGTACTTTGCTCTGTAAGTGCCAGAGTCTTCTCGCTTGGACATAGAGATACACCAGTATGTGGCATTTAGAAAGGGTTTCTGCCAGCATCCCAACCTGCTGCTGCTATGTTGCTGTATACTATACCCAACTTTTGAGTGGTCTTATCCCAGTAGGACTTTGCTGATCATACTCCAGGAGGCATAAAAAGCCCTGAAATGAGAAAGCTTTGCTGCTTGCTTTTGCTAATGTAATCTGAAAGCTACGAGAAGCAAATGTTCTTCTAACACAGACATGATAGCGATGATGTGATTATGCTCATGTAGCACAGGACTCAAGTACAGAGTTTCTCTCCTTGTTCTTGATTTATTGTAGAGATGTCCACAAATATGCATCATATTTTGAAACGTCTGTAATATAACAGCTGCATATTTGCTGTTGTGGATAAAAGTCCTTATTTGAGAATACTGTACTTTCATCATTTCTTCCCTCCTTCAGTGGTAACTGAAAGCTCTTGTACAATGTAGTCAGTGGTTCTTATTTCCATTATTATACTGCTTTAAAGATGAATAAGGAACATGATGCTCAGCTAAGCCAGTGGCAGATAATAATATACATGCAAAACCTGACAAATATTTTGATCTGTCTAATACAACAGTGCTCCCTTCCTGGAAATTTTCAGGGTGGCCACCTGAAAACCAGTGCCAGAAAGTAGAGATTCAATGCCTCCATGTTGGTTAAAGCTGCCTTTGTATTACAGCTTCTCCAACAGCTGATCCCTAACTGGAGGTGTATCATGTAGCATGTGCTCTGCTCATCCTTCTGCGTTTCAGAGGTGTATCTCCAACCTGAGCATGTGCCCTTCCTCTGCAGGAAAAAGGAAAGACAAGTACTTAGCATGATAATTAATTTTCTACATGGATGGACTCTACTTTTCCTGGAATAATTTATTTGTTGCTAGGGTGTGAGGGTTTGTGTTTCTGTGAATTGGTTTGTTAGACATGTGCAAGGAAATAGAACGAAGTTACAAGGTTTTACACAGTCTTGTTTATAGGTGTCAGAGAGTGTCTAAACATGCACCTACATTGTGCTACTGGAATGAACTATAGGTGTAAAAAATCCTTGGTAATGAGGAGATACTTGTTTTTGTTTTTAAATAAAGGCCTTTTTGCAGGATGGAATAAGTATGAATGGAGTCTCAGCTGTGTCTGCAAATTGTGTAAGTTAATATCTGTACTACAATGTTAGATGGGGTTACGCTCCCCCTGAAAATGCAGGTTCACAGTCTGGGGGTTCTCCTGTATTCAGCTCTGAGCCTGGAGCCCCAGGTTTCAGCAGTGACCAGGAGTGCTTTTGCACAGCTAATGCTAGTGCGGCAACTGCGCACATTCCTGTAGAAGTCGGATCTGGCCACAGTGGACATGCCTTGGTTACATCCTGTTTAGATTATTGTAATGACCTCTACACTGGGTTGCCTTTGAAAAGTGCTCAGAAACTTCAGTTGGTCCAAAGAGCTGCAGTCAGGTGGTTAACTTGGGCCAGCTACAGGGAGCACACAACTCCTTTGTTGCAACAGCCCCACTGGCTGCCAGTTCATTTCTGGGCACAATTCAAACTGCTGGTTTTGACCTATAAAGCTCTATACGGCATGGGTCCAGGTTATTTGAAGAACTGCATCTCCCTGTATGATCCCAGTAGAAGCCCTTCTCTCTGTCCCACCACCTTCTCAGGCATGTTTGGTGGGAAAGGGTTTTCTCAGTGGCTGCTCCCAGACTGTGGAACTCCCTCCCCTGAGGGGCCAGGATGGCCCCATCTCTGATCTCCTTTTGGTAGCAGGTTAAGACATTTTAATGCCATCAGGTTTTTATGACCCAATAAGGGCTGGGCTAATGAGGCTGTGTGGGATGATTTTAATTTTTTTTAAAGAGTTTTAAAATAATAATAATAATAATAAAAAAATTATTTATACCCCGCCCCTCTGTTAAAACAATCGGGGCGGCTTACAAAATTTAAAATACAATACAAATAAAATCCCTAAACACCCCCACTCCCACCCTCCACCATAAAAAAACAATAAACAAATATAAATTTAAAACAACTAATCTAAAATCACATTTAAAACTATAAGATATTTTAATTTTTACTCTAATGCTTTTAACTTGTACATTATTTAAATCTTTTTTTAAATTTTGTATTTATGTTTTTTCCAAATATTTTTTATTTTATTGATAATCTAACAACATAATCATGAACATATCCATATTCTTCTTCCAATACAAAATAAAAAAATAATAAAAATCTTGGTTTGTCCTATATTTCTTCTCTCTTATCACATTAGATTATGTGACTTCCCCATCTGTCAAATCCCTGTTTAGTATAACCACATTCTCTCTCCCCTTGCAATTCGATAAACCTAAATAATTTCCATTATGTATTTTTACAGTTATCCTACAAACAAATAACATACAATAGACAAATAACATACTTCTCTAACTATTACAATATGTACCTTGTTTCTTCTTCTCTTAAATTCCGTGTCCAAAATGTAAAATATCTTGCATTAGATAGCAGTAAAGTTATTTATAACAACAAATACATTACTGTATCATGTTTAAATTCTTTAAACTCCCATTATCGCGACCCATAACCGGCTTGTGGAGGTATATACCCTTCTTTCCCTTCACTTTTCCTTACAATTGTAGTTCGTTACAATTATAATTCATCTTAACCAACCCACAACTAATATTTAAATCTAGACCTTCCTCTTTAGGTTAACATCTTATATACTCTCGTTTCTTATATTATATTATAAAAGCCTACCAGAACTGATTACCTCAGTTTTAGGTTCTTATTTTCTCAGTTTTAGGTTCTTATTTTCTTCCTCCTGTAAATAAGTCCACAGGGGATACCAAGATTCTAGAAAGGATGTATCCATTTTATTCTCTAACAAATAAGTGAGTTTATCCATTTCAGCTACTTCCAGTAGCTTTTCTAGCCACTCCATTTCTTATGGGATCTCTTCTTTTCTTCAATACCTAGCATAGACAATTCTAGCTGTTGTATACATGTGCCAAAGTAA
Organism: Gambelia wislizenii; assembly: GCA_030847615.1. Taxonomy (NCBI): domain Eukaryota; kingdom Metazoa; phylum Chordata; class Lepidosauria; order Squamata; family Crotaphytidae; genus Gambelia; species Gambelia wislizenii. The sequence continues at coordinate 11,618,575 of JAUMIR010000009.1, read as the reverse complement.
TCTTTTTATTTTCCCATTTTCATTTGTTAGATTTTATTTTATTTTATTTTATTTTATTTATTTATTTATGCCCCGCTCTTCAGCCACAAGGCTATCAGAGCGGCTTACAAATTGTTTTAAGCAATAGCTATTTACACATCTACACTGCATTAAACAGTTTCCAATGTATGTTAGCTAATTGCCCCCACAAGCTGGGTACTCAATTTACTGACCTACGAAAGGATGGAAGGCTGAGTGAACCTTGGAGCCCTCTGGAATCAAACTTGCAATGTGGCGACTTGCAGTACTGGCATTTAACCACTGCGCCACCAGGGCAGATTGGTGTTCTCGTAAATGCCTAACAGGAAAATTTCTGGCAACATACCTATTTTCTTTTTAAGAATCTGTTGTATCTTTATTCAAATCATGTCCCTGAATCTCTTTGCTTTTTTGCCACCATTGGTGTAAAAAGGTTCCCTTTCCATCTTGACACTTCAAACATTTATTGGAGGCAGCCCCAGCCATTTTGGCAATCCTTATGGGAGAAAGATACCACCTTAACTAAATTTTGTATTTATAATGTGATTTTAACTCTGTACTGTTCTTGGCTTGTATTGTTTTTATAATGATGTTAGCTGCCTTGAGTCTCATTGGTGGGAGAAAGGCGGGACAGAAATCAGTAATGATAATAATAATAATAATAATAATAATAATGCACCACCCGCCCAGTTCTACATCCCTCTTCCAGAAAGTGGCTTTCAAGCATAAGAGTGTGCTGCCACAGCCAGGGATGGTGGTAGGTGCCCAAGCAGTGTCCAGCCACACAGTTCTGCAGCTGGGGAAAAAGAGTTGTTATTACCCTCTTGGGTTTCAAACAAGTCACAGGATGGAGATACCAAAGCTCTCTCAGCTGCAGAAGTCTACTTGGATGATACCCAGGCACCTCCCAACTGCTCCCCCACTTCAGTGAAGAGCCATGGAAGTACACTCCAGTGGTTGAAAGCTGCCTTCTTGAAATGGGGGTGTTGCACAAAGAGGTGTAGGATACCTTCTTTTGCTATATCCAAAAAATGGACACACACTCAAATAAGCTCAGGTTTGAATGCATGTTACCAACAGGATTCCAGTCTCTAATTCCACAACAAACTGTGTTGCACTGCTGTCACAAATGTCCATGGGATGGTGCAGACCCTTAGCATACACAGGCTGGTATCGTGTTAGGGGCTTACTGCACTCTGAAGAAAAGCAGCAAAGCAGCAGGAACATTCTGTTTTCCCTGCTGCCTCACCACATGCTGTCAGTGTTCTTTTGTTCTGGTCCCATGGAGTACCAAGGTAAACCAGTGTATTTTTGCTAACTGGAAAAATCCTGTTAGCAAAAAGACGCATTTTTACCTTGGTCCCCCATGGGACCAGAATGAAAGAACACTGGAGGAACAACATAAGCACTTAGAAAGGAATGCTATGAACACTAAAAGTCAACATGGATTTCTCAAAAACAAGTCATGCCAGACTAATCTTATCTCTTTTTTTTGACAGAGTTACATACTTGATAGATGAAGGGAATGCTGTGGATGTAGTTTATCTTGATTTCAGTAAGGCTTTTGACAAGGTCCCCCATGAAACTCTTGCAAAAAAATTAGCAACAAGTGGGCTAGACAATGCAACTGTTAGGTGGATTTGTAATTGGTTGACTGACCGAACCCAAAGGGTAGTCACCAATGGTTCCTCTTCATCCTGGAGAGAAGTGACCAGTGGGGTGCCACAGGGTTCTGTCCTGGGCCCAGTGCTATTCAACATCTTTATCAATGACTTGGATGAGGGAACAGAGGGTATACTTATCAAGTTTGGAGATGAAACCAAATTAGGAGGGGTTGCCAATTCCCCCAGAGGACAGGATCAGAATCTAAAATGACCTGAACAGATTAGAAAGTTGGGCCAAAACTACCTAAATAAATTTCAAAAGGGAGAAATGTAGGATACTACACCTGGGCAGTAAAAATGAAATGCACAGATATAGGATGGGTGACACCTGGCTTGATGGCAGTACATGCAAAAGGGATCTTAGTGGACCACAAGCTGAATATGAGTCAGTGTGATGCAGCAGCTAAACAAGCCAATGCAATTCTAGGCTGCATGAATAAGAGTATAGTATCTAGAGCAAGGGAAATAATAGTTCCACTCTATTCTGCTTTGGTCAGACCTCACCTGGAATACTGTGTCCAGTTCTGGACACCGCAATTCAGGAAGGATATTGAGAAGCTGGAATGTGTCCAGAGGAGGGCGACCAGGATGGTGGGAGGTCTGGAAGCATGCCCTAGGAGAAGCGGCTTAGGGAGCTGGGCATGTTTAGTCTGGAGAAGAGAAGTTTGAGAGGTGACATGACAGCCATGTTTAAATATTTGAAGGGATGTCATACAGAGGATGGAGCAAGCTTGTTTTCTGCTGCTCTGGAGACTAGGACATGGAGCAATGGGTTCAAACTACAGGAAAAGAGAGTCCACCTAAACATTAGGAAGAACTTTCTGACAGTAATAGCTGTTCGGAAATGAAATACACTTTCTGGGAGCGTGGTGGAGTCTCCTTCTTTGGTGGTTTTAAAACAGAGGCTGGATGGCCACCTGTGGGGAATGATTTGATTGTGTATTCCTTCATGGCAGGGGGTTGGACTGGATGGCCCCAACTCTATGATCCTATGATTCTATGCTTCTTTGCTGATTATGGTAAGCCCCTAAGTGGCATACACATGAGTAACTTTTTCTTATGCTTGTATATGTGCTTTTTGGGGTGCTGCAGAGCTTGGTACTTCCTTCTCTCCCCCCACCACAATTCCGAAAATGCTCCCATGCTTTACCATACAACCCCTGAACTGCCCCCTAACCATCCTATACTTTGTGGGGAGCAGGCAGGATTGGAGAAGCTTCTGGCTATGTACCTGTGGCAAAAGTTAAATGATTGCAGCAGCGAGACCTCTGGAGGACCCTAACAAATCTCAGTGCTTTTGTAATCTTCTTGCATCTGGTTGTAGGGAAAGAGAACTATATGCCCACTCTCCATGAATTGCAAAATGGCCATGTGGGGTGCTGGCAGTAAATCATGGGGAGGCATTGTGGAGGTAGGGAGGAGTGTAACTTCTGCAATATGCTGAACCATACAGGCTTGAAGAAATGTGGCCACATAGTTGTGTTGTACAGGAATGTCTGGAAACAGGAAGAAGTTTTGGCTCAGGAAATATAATGTGACTTTCTGGCTCTTGTGAGAATGTCAAGCAAGTAGGTGTGCGAGGTTGCACATGGGTAGAGATACCTCTTAGTTTATCAGTAGGAGAGTGTGTGCTCACTGCTTTTTTTTTTTTTTAAAGCACTTCTGTGAAGGGAAGTGTTTGCAACTCTATCCTGCTGCGCATGGATACATGTGTAAATTGAACTGAATGTGCCAGAGTCTGCATTTTTTATATTATCAAAATTCAATTTTTCCCACCCTGTCTATAATAGAATTTCCCTTTACAGTGCTTGGTTCAGGAGTTTTCATTTTAAACATTTGCCAAGGCTGAAGCTACACTATAGCAACATCCACATATGAGTTGGTTGACTTTCCCTTATAAATTATCACCAAGTTTTGAAAAATATTTGAGGTTATTTAAAGTCCCAGACATATAAGATGCCTTCCCCCCACTTCCCAATATTCACACATCAGTTGCTCATATCTTGTTGCAGAGAAAGATCAGAGTGGAGTTGTATTCTACCTGATTACCCTGAAATTCACATGTAGATATGTGTACACCTACACACCTCCAGTATTACATGCTCCCCTCAAAATCTACCAATATTTGAAGCTCTTGGGTGGTTGTTCATAGACATTGCAGTTCCAAATAAATATTGTTATTTATGATTCCTAAATTTAAGATTATTAACTGCATCAGTAACCCCCCCTAATTTATATCATCATAAACAGCAATAACGTACACTGCCAAATGCTAATTCCCACTGCTTGCCAAATGTGCCTGTGTTTGATTGAATTTTTTTTAACCCTCTTCCCAGAAGTATTAAATTAAAAATGATTCAGAGCTACAGGAACATTGATCAAACCTGAAGCTGATGGAAAAATACACATACTCGAAGAAAAAACATTCCAGGGAATCCCATGAAATCCCCCCTTCCCTTGCTTAAAAGATTGTGGGGATGCTGATCCTACAGGCAGGGAAAGATATGACAAGCAAGAGAGAGATGAAGGCCCTGGAGAGACAGGAACATATTTGGTGTGTCCATGCAGAAATCCAGGTCTAACCAGGTAGCATTTATTTTCTAGCTTGGAATGAACTCTGGGGCAAGGAAGGCAATACTCCACTTTCTTCCTTCCCTTACTAAGCCTAAAGTGGCTTCCTAAATTGATCAGAAATGATGTTTCAAACAATGGCCAAGATTCTGTATTGCAGAGCATATCCACTGATTCATTATCCACTGATTCAATTATCCATGGGACACAAAACAGCACACCTACCATAGAGTCTTCCTAGAAACTGTGCCCTCTCTAGCCATTTTCTAGGTCTTCCAAGGCAACTCTATGGTATTTTAAACCTGAAGTCCCATTATTTTCAGTGGTGTTCGCTATGACCCATGGGTCTCCCCAGAACCAATCCCCAGCAGATATGGGGGCCCTAAGCAAACCTATACTACGTCTCTTTTCTCAGCCTCTCCTGGCTCACTATTTAGCTGCTGCAGCCTACTCCCACAGTCATTCAGTGGCTAGTGGAGAGTGGTGGTAGGGATTGAATAAGCATCTCACTATGTCCCTATAGCCAGATGTAGACTGATAACATCATTTGTGGAGATCTACTGGGGTCCTCTGGATGATATAAGATGCTTCTCTGATTCCCTACTTTCCAGCAGCCAAAGAATGATTGTGGGCAGGGCTTCAATGGCTAAATGGCGAATATGGATGGCAGGGTGTATGTGAGGCTTTAGGTGGAGGGAAGTGGAGTATGTCAACTTTTGCAATTATCAGTGACAGCAGTAGGAGTGTGTGCAGAGGCCAAACTACACTGGGTGACTTCATCGGGGGTAGGGGTTGTTGGAAGTGAAGAAGCATCAATGCTTGTTTACAGTAGTTGGGGACAGAGGGAGAGTTTAAAGTTGCATGCCTATCCCTTTGTCTGGTCTATGTGTGTCATTTGTCTGTGTTTTTCAAGGTTTTACTTCCTACTTGCATGTTGAAGTTACTTGCCTCCTTGCTCCAAGATGTTTTAGTGTTTTACAACTCTTTGTCTCAGAAACTTGAAACCTAGAAGTTATCAGTCATGAGGCAGCTCTGCCTCAAGATGCCTTACAAACACTCATGAGAGTCAGCTTTAGGGACTCTTCTGCCCAAGTTAGATAGCTCTCTTCTATCTATCTATCTATCTATCTATCTATCTTCCTATCTCAGATGTATTCTCTGCCACAATAAAGATAAGTTTTGCTTTTTAACCTTACTGCATGTTTCTGTTCTGTTTTATACCAGAAGCTCATATTGCGCTGGGGCCACGCTGCACTCTTCTTAATATACATGCCAATAATTTCCTACAGGGGTGACACCAGCTTTAGTGATGCCACAGGCAATGATGTATAAAGAACATACACAGGAATATGTTTGACATGAATATCACTTAAAGGATTCTGGCCATTATCTGATATGTCAAAGTTGGGTTTGCAGAAGCTCTGTTCAGGAGTTATACCATGCACACTGGTCTTGCCCAGAGCATCCCAGTCCCACCTTTCCTGTTCTCTGTGATTCCTGAGTTTAGTGACAAGGTATAAAGATATGGGCTTTTGTCTGCATTATCATGAAAGCACGTGAGAAGTGCACACAGATATATAATTCTCTTGTTAGCATGTGCTCCTGTTTTTTTTTTTTAAATGTATCACCCTGTTTAATTTTGAATCAGTTATTTCAAAGTGGGAATAGTTGTGATTCTGTGTGGGCATGCTATTATCCATGCACTCACCCCTTCCTCCCCAAATTGCAATGATGTCCAAGTTGTACAATGCCTGATTTTTATCAATATTTTGCATTATTTTTTCCCTGTTTCACTTTCAACTTCTTATTTTTCAAAAACTAGATTTTTGAAGCTTTGTACAGCTAACATAATACAGAACTATACATGTGTATAAGATTGCAATTTCATAAAATCATACAGTTGGAAGGGACTACAAGGGTCAACTGGTCAAACTCCCTTCCACATGGCCATTCAACCTCTATTTAAAGATTTCCAGTTAAGGAGGTCCCACCACCCGATTGTTGTTGGGTTTTTTTTTAACCTATAAACAAACATGGTTATCTTTTTTTCTTAAACAGTTGATATCAAAAATTGAAGTGCACCTGATGCCAGAAGTAAAATACACACTTTGAACATAGAAGGTTGTAGTCCATGGGATCTCCTGTTATAGGGCCTCGAGTAGCTGGAACTGAGATGGGAAAGTATGCTACTCAAGATCTTGGAGAGCTGCCTCCTGTTAGATCAAGCCAGCACATTTCTGAGTCTGGAAGATGGTTTCACCCAGTTTCCAGCTATTCTGGAGCTCTGGAGGGTCCAGGCCGACATTTGTGGTGACCAAAAGAGATATTGCATCGCTGCTGGTCAGTATTTTTTTTATTTTTTTAATTTTTTTTGCTATTTTGTCATCCTTCCCAAAGCCCCACCATTTTAAAACATCCTGGAGCCACTGGAACAACAACTCCTCTGCCTCCTCCTCCTCCAGCAAAACACTTTTCTGCTATTTTTTCCCCAGGGATGCAAGAGTTTGGGATAGGTCCGGGAGGCAAGGGTCATTCTGAACACCTCTTCCCCGAAATCCTCACAATTCCCAGTCTGGCCTAAATAAATAAATAAATAAATGTGGATGAATTATCATAGAATCATAGAGTTGGAAGATGCTACAAGGGCTATCCAATCTAACCCCTGCCTTGCAGGAATACACAATCAAAGCATTCCTGACAGATGACCATCCAACCTCTGTCTAAAAACCTCCAGAGAACAAGACTCCACCACACTCCGAAGCAGTACATTCCACTGCTGAACAGCTCTTACTGTCAGGAAGTTCTTCCTAATGTTTAGGCAGAATCTCTTTTCCTGTAGATTTGGTATAAAACAGATCCAATCCCTATGATCAAAATCAACCCCCTTTAAAATTATGGGAAAAGAGAGTCTTTAAATATCTGAAGAGATGATATAAAGAAGATGGAGCAAGCTTGTTTTCTGCTTCTCCAGGGACTAGAACATGAACAATAGATTCAAATGTACTAGAAAAGAGATTCCACTAAAACATTAGGAAGAGTTTTTTTACTGTTTGACAGTGGAATGCACTGCCATGGAGGGTGGTGGACTTTCCTTCTTTGGAGGCCTTTGAAAAGAAGTTGGATGGGCATCTTTCAGGAGTGCTTTAGTCCTGTCTTCCTGCATGGCAGGGAGTTGGACTAGATGACACTTGTGGCCCCTTCCAACTCTAAGAGCCTTATTGCAAATGGGAAGGGAAGTGGCAGTAAAGCCTGAGAATAGTGTGACCTGCCTTGCCTTATCACATGATGTCAGGAAGCTTCAGCTGTTCTTCTGTTCCAGTCCAATGGGAGACGGTGTCAAATGTGAGTCTTTTTTCTAACTGGAAAAATCCATTAGTAAACTATGGGACCAGAACAGGATAACAGCTAAAGCCCGCCAATGTTTTGCAATATGGTAAGATGGGATGTGCTACTCTCAGGCTTTACTGCTGCTTCCCTCATGCAGTAAGGCTCCAAGATTCTATGATGGTAGAAGCATGGGGTAGAAGATGTCACATGGACCACATGCAACATAGCAGTTAAATATATCCATTAAATGCAAACAAAAATTGTGGACTCAAAAATGCCCAGGAGTCTAATAAAATCTCTCCTCTGGCTTTACAGTCCAGCTCTTGAAAATCGCCAGCCTTTACTCACAGACCCAAGCAATTCCTCCTATTGGCTTCACTTTTTCGTAGTGTTATTTATTCTGTCCTATCCACCCAAGTTGCCTTGCCCATGAAATATGAGCTGAGCTCATTTAGTGCCACTGTTTCCTTCTTGGTAAACACACTCCCATACATCTTTGCTCCCCAGGAATATGCTTGCTTCTCTATTTATGACTTTTCCCAGCTGCCCCTCCTTTCCATGCAGCTCCTGTTTTCCCCCTTCTTGCTCAGTGGCCCCATAATGGCTACAGAGATAAATAAAAGGCATAATTCTTCCAGCCATTGTTAGTTTCCACCACTGTCATTGCTGCTGCTTTTGTTGTTGCTCTGTGCGGTAATATATATAATAACAAGGAAAACAAATCTTATTACTAAAGTAATTACAATAAATAAAAAGCTGAGAGGGGAGCTGAAGGAAGGGGCCACCGGGGAGAGATTGCCGCAAGGTTTGTTTGTTTGTTTGTTTTAATATGTAATTTACTCGGTTTGTACTGGCAGCCCTGGGTGGGTGAGGAAAAGGGCAGTGCCCAATTAGCAGCCAATTGGCACATCTACCCCCTTTCCCCTTGTATACCTCAATCTTCTGAAAAGACTGCCTTTCTTTCCATTCTCAACACCATCCGACACTCCTCACCACCCACAGTTATTCAGCTGGGTCTTGCTGTGCTATAAGTTGATACATTTAGATACATGTCCCATTCCGTCCCTCTTTCCTCTATATATACGTTGTGTGCTTTACAACAGGAATTTTACAACAGGAGACTGGTGAGGATGGGGGCCACATTCCAGGTTTTGGGAGTACCCAAGGGCCGCTCCTTTTTTTATTAAAAAACAATAATTAAAAAGGGAGGTAGGAAAACAAAACAGAAGAACAATGAATATACAGTTAACAAACAGAACTCTCTCTCTCTCTCTCTTTCCATACACACACACATACACATATACACACACACCAGTATATATAATATAAAATGAGCAAAATGTTTCAGCCTCTCCTTCTTCAGTTGCTAAAGAAGGCAAAAGCTGAAATGTTTTGCTCATTTCAGACTTTTTTGAGTTGTGTTTGTTGATCACTTCAATTAAGTTAATCACTCAGTTCATCCTTTTGGGATCCAGTCCGTTCCTGGGAGATGTGCTGTTGGTTTGCTTTCTCATCACACACACACACACACACACACACACAGAGAGACACACACAATCATCATCCCTGTTTTTCTGTATTTCTACCTAGTTAAATATGGTTGGGGGGAAGTAAAGATATTTCCAGTTTTTCCACTTTTGCAGGGTCCTGCATTCCTTACCCCAGTGAATGTGAAGGGCCAACTGTAACCTGCTGCTTGCTTTCCACCATGATTAATACATAGGTGTGGATGGTAAATAAACTAAATTAGAGTTGCACTTAAAATTTACCTTATTCTTTTTCAGCCACACATGGGGCAGTAGAGCAGGTGACATTGGCTTCCTCCACTAAAACCATTCAGGGGTAAGGGAAAGTGGAAATGTGACTGGATCTTCATAATCTTCATAAGGTGTGTCTACAGGAATAAACATTAGGAAGACCTTTCTGACAGTAAGAGCTATTCAGAAGTGCAATGCACTGCCTTCTAGTGTGGTGGAGTCTCCTTTGGAGGTTTTTAAACAGAGGCTGGATGGCCATCTGTTGGGAATGATTTGATGTGCATTCCTGCATGGCTGGGGGTTGGACTGGATGTCCCTTGTAGTCTCTTCCAACTCTATGATTCTATGATTCTATATTCTTTAGCCATGCAACTATTTGTAGCATCTCAAGACATTTTCCATTGCCTATGCTTTCTGGAATGGCAATGAGATGGTCCCAAGCCTTTGTTGAGAGTATTTCTCATGGGAAACAATGCTATTCATTTTTTATTAAATATATAAAGAATAACAGCTGCCAAAACTATACAGATACCTTGTGTGGGTAGCTTCCCATTCTATAAAACATTGGTGAGATTTCTCTTCTCTCAATCTACAGATTATCACTCAGTTTTCATGGGGAAAGGGATGCAGTAATTTTTTTAAAAACATCAGATCAGCACTAAAAATATACCACAAGTCTCCTCCACTCTCTCATCTAAACTAACTCAAAATCTAAATCATGCTGCCCCTGGAACTTCATTATTTAGGGAAGTGGGGAGTGTATAATGGTATTTTAAACAACAGTGGCTGGGTTATTTTCAATAGCACATAATAATTACACCTGAGATATCAACATAGGAGATTATCAGATGAGCCTCTAAAAATGTTCTTTTCCCACTATAGTTAAAAGCGTAATAACCCTTTTTATCACGTGTCACTAATAATGAGAAAGAGCAGCCCAGCATTATCAGAGCACGACCGCTAGTGCTGTTTACTTCTATGTTTGCCATGACATGTGATCTTGGCGGTTCTTGCAAGAAGACACAAACGTGCTTAAAAATAAAAATAAAAACATCAAAACTAACAAAAAAGACAAACACACAAGCTCTGAAACACACTTTACAATTTGCCAGCAAAATGGGCAGGTTCATAAAAAGAGCATCCCATGCCTGGTTTTTGTATTGTCACCTGGAAGTGTTCTGGCAGGGACCGCCCATTGATGCTGTATTCACAAGAGCATAATAGGATATGGCTTCAGATGCTGGCAATACCATGAAAAAAAAAAAAAACGATCATCAGTGATCAATTGACGGCTTGCCCCGTTAATAAAAAAGAAAATCTTATTCACGGCCCCAGGATGCTTGGAGAACTTGAGGAGTCTATGTCATGTGATAGGGAAGCCCTTTCACAGTCTCCTGTCATGTTATCATGCCATATTTGCCATGTCTGATAATCTCCACAGATCCCCAACACACACACACACACCAGTTTGAATGAAAAGGAAATTGTTTCTTGCACAGTTAATGTAAAGGCCCGTTTTATTATTTTGAACAACAGTTATTCAGAATGGATGAGTTGAGTTGAAACAGAGAAGGTTTAGTCATAAGTAGTCTGGAAAATTGTCTTGTTTGAATGATACTGCTATTGGGGATTCCAGGAGAGAAAGAGCTCCATGGGAAAGACTAAAGACCAACATATCCTCCAACTATCCCAATTTGACAGGGCCAGTTCCGTTTGAGCTTCTGTCATCCTATTTTTTTTTTAGCTGCTTTTAAAATGTCCCAGTTTCTCTATCTTCCTCCCACCGCCTCCCTTTATCCTCAATTTGCTTCAAGTCCTACAAACTGAATTCAAAAAGCAAACGTAGTTTGCACTCAATTAACTCAGCAGGGGGAAGATGAAAGGAAGGGTCAGAGTCTTACTCTTCCCTGTAGAATCAGGCAAAAGCAAACTGCTGCAGCCTCTCCTAGGGTTTTCTTCCCCATTAATAATTTTTGCCATCTTGACCATGTTCTGATGTTGCTTGGCCACAAAGGTCCTGGTTTTCCTCCATGAAATATTGGAGGGTATGGCACCTGTGATTTTCAGGTAGCCAAATATTTTCATCAGCAGGAGGAAACATAATCTGCTCTACATGTTAAATGAACATACAAAGAAGAACTGTAATCCTGTCCTTTGACATCAGGACATCCCACGTGGGAACTGTGCACTGTACTTGGATGCAAGCATGAGTGGGGTGTTGGAGAATGCATTAGAGTTCCATTCATCCATTCATTTTTTTTTGTCATTGACAGTGGATCTACTGAGAACTTTATCAGACAAGCATCTTAAAATGTTGTAATTCCATGATTGAGGAAAGCAGAAAGATAATGGCATAATCCATTATGCCTTATTAATGGGTGGAGCACACATGGACCACAGGGGGACAATGACATTGTGCAATAACGGGACTCTATTTGTGATACTATCACATCGTAATTCTGCTATTTCAGCCCCACATGGTAAAGTTCATAGTCTTCTGCTGCCAGTAATGTATGTGTTTTTATCCTAATCAAATTACGCTTCTGGGCCCCTTGCTCTTCTCTAAGGCATCAGAACTGCCAAGTTTCAGACAGGATGAATACTAGCCCTTTTATTGACCAGAGCAGCAAAAATATTGGCCTTCTAGAACATTGGTCTGTAATTTCCACAATCCCTTACAATTGGCCATATAGATTGAAGTGTCTATGAGTTGAAATCTATCTAAAAGTAGACTTCTTGGTCTTGGTGATCTCCACATGTGTTGGCTCAGAATTTCCTTCATGTATAAGGTATAATTCAACATACATGGACGTTATTAAAAGTCAGGGAAGGCTGACTAAGTATAAACTGATCTCTGTCAGTTTCATTGATCTTTTTTTCCCATTGGACAGTTCACGCCCTAGCCAATTTGAATACAAAGCAAAGCCTCCAGTGAAAAACACACCCAATCTAATGCATGAGTGAAATAATTTTCATTCTTGTTGTGTCATTTCTTGAGATTCACTTCTCTTGGTTCCTATAAACATGGATGAGGAAATGAGGCTCATTCATTCATTTTTTCATTAATCAGTTTTTCAAAATCCAACAACAATGCAAGCAACATATGTGGAACAAGATCCTAGGAAGGTGGCAATTGTTGTTTGCTTTCAAGTTGTTTCTGATTTATAACAACCCTAAGGTGAGCATATGATGGGATTTTCTTGGCAAGAGTTGTATAGAGGGGGGACGGTTGCTTTTGCCTTCCTCTGAGGCTGAAAGAGTGTGACTTGCCCAAGGCCACTCATTGGGTTTCCATTGCTAAGTGGGGATTTGAACCTGGTCTCCAGAGTCATAGTCCAATGCTGAAACCACTATATCACACTGGCTATAATTTGGCTGAAACATACAGTAAGCTGAAGCTTGTAGTAAGTGTTGTTGACTTTGCAGGGTAATGCCAGAAGAGATGACAGTAAATTTACCAAAGGTTGTAACAGCTGAATTTGGAAATAATGTGTTAAAAGTAACAACAAAACTCAGAACATGTTACTTACTGGGGCAACAACATCTTCTCCCCCCACAGTTTAACATTATCAGTTTCTGGTTTATAAGTAATCTTTACTCATTAATTTACAAATGACCATTTCTGAAGTTTATTAGCCATCTTTGTCCTTTTTTGGTCTGAGCTGAAAACTGCATTGGAGCATTTGGAGATTTGTGTAATCTGAAGTCTAAATGTGTTCTAAATTGCATATTAGTCTAGGAAATGCAAACTTAATTTAATTTATATCCTACCTTTCACCCAAGACAGCACTCAAGGTGGCTTACTTAAACAAAGAAATAAAATGCTCATTTCCAATCTCTGCTTACCCACCTATCTCTGAGATGAGAATCACTCTTTTAACTCCTTGTGCTTGGGTCCTTTATTATCTTCCTTCCTTTATGGTGTATTATTTACATCCAAAAGAAGGCATTATTTTTTACAGTAATGACAGACAGATGTTGATGTTGTCTTGTTTTTAGCCTTTGTAAGCCAGTTTGGGTCCCATGTTGGGAAAAAGGCAGCATATAATAGAATAGCTAACTGACTAAATAACTAAGAGCCTTACTGCAGTCTGAGGAAAAACAGCACAGCAGCAGGAACGTTCTGTTTTCCCTGCTGCCTTCTTGCATGGCATCATTGTTTCTTCATTCCTGTCCTGTAAGAGACAGAAGTAAAACCATGCCTTTTTGCAAACCAGAAAAACCAGTTTGCAAAAAGGCATAGTTTTAGTTCGGAAAGGACACCGGAAGGACACTAGTGTCATGCAGGAAGACAGCAGGAAAGACAGAACATTCCTGCTGCTTTGCTGCTTCTCCTTGGAGTGTGGTAAAGCTCTAAGGTTTTGTCTACAGACTGGCTTTGTCTGCTAAAAGCTACTACTATAAAATGAACTTGCCCTAAGACTTGCCCAATAAGGCCACATTATGCGGGACCCTTTCTCCAAATTTGGTGTGATTAGTCTATGGAGATTTTCACATGGCTAAAATATTCCCCGGAGAAATTGGGACAGAAATATTTCTGTCCCAGAAGCAGCGCCGCAGTTCGCACACCCAGTTCTCTCTCCCGATATGTCGTCGTCCTCACGCTGTGTTTTTTCTTCCCTCTTCCATAATATTTTACTAACGGGAGTTCGCCATTAATAAAATATTACGGAAGAGGGAAGAAAAAACACAGCATGAGGACGATGGCATATCGGGAGAGGGAACTGGGTGTGCGAATCGCAGCGCTGCTTCCAGGACAGAAACATTTCTGTCCTGATTTTTCCAGAGGATATTTTAGTCCTGTGAAAATCTCCTATACCTTGTATGGCACTATTTGCACCCAATTTGGAGAATATCACCTCAGTCCAGGTTTTAGAAAAGTTGCAGGTTCTTCAGAGTTTGCTTGAAACTTCAGAGAAAAGTGTAGTGTGAATAATGCCACTCTGGATTCAGGGTGGGGGGTAAGAAGGAGAGGAAGGACAAGCACTGCTTGAGGTGCATCCATCCCCCCCCCCGTTCTCAGTGCTACTACCTCTTTCTGAAGTCAGAGTCCTGATGCTAGTTGCTTTTGCTGAGATCAGAAGGAGTGGCCAACCCTGCCATTGTGAAGTTGGCCACTCATCCTGACTTCAGAGAGAGTGACTAGCACTGGGGTTCTGCTTTTGCTGTGCATAATCATCTGATCTGTGATCAGGATCATCAGCCAGCCCCACCATCATGAGGCTGGCCACTTCTTCTGCCCTCAGAGAGAACGACTAGCACCAGGACTCTGCTTTTCTGTGTCATAATTGCCTGTTTTGAGGTTAGAAAGAACAACCAATCTCCTGATGGCAGGGCTGGCCTTCTGACCTCAGAAATAGTGATTGTGCTTTGTGAAAGCAGAGCGCTGGTGCTAGTCTGGTGCATAGTCACTCTATGTGGTCAGAATCGGTGGCCAGAAGCCTTGCAATCATAGAATCATAGAATCATAGAATCATAGAATTGCAGAGTTGGAAGAGACCATGAGGGCCATCCAGTCCAACCCCCTGCCATGCAGGAAATTTGATCAAAGCATCCCCGACAGATGGCCATCCAGCCTCTGTTTAAAGACCTCCAAGGAAGGAGACCCCACCATGCTCCGAGGGTGTGTGTTCCACTGCCGAACAGCTCTTACTGTCAAAAAGTTCCTCCTAATGTTGAGGTGGAATCGCTGTTCCTGGAGCTTGCACCCATTGCTCCATGTTCCAGTCTCTGGAGCAGCAAAAAACAAGCCTGCTCCAATGGTGGGGTTGGCCTCTCCTTCTGACCTCAGAGTGGGTGATTATGCTCCAGAAAGTCAGAACCCTGTTGCTCTTCTGGCCCACACTGGCAGCAGCAGTGCCATGGAGGCGCTTGGCTAGCAGCAGCAGCAGCAGCAGCAGACCTACAGCTTCACTGGGGGTAAAAATCTGAATAAAGTATTGTGTGGACAAGCCTGCTTGATCAGTGGTTCAGATTCAGGCTTTGGGCAGGTAAGTTTGCTGTTTAAATCAGGGCCAGAATAGTCTGAATTTCATGTGCCGCAGCTCCAGGCCAAAGTAGTTCAAAAGTAATATCTTTTTATGGGGGAGGGTGGGTGGTGTTTGGGGATTTTAAATTGTATTGGTATTTTAATTTTTGTAAGCTGCCCCGATTGTTTTAACAGAGGGGCAGGATAAAATAATAATAATAATAATAATAATAATAATTAATTTCATCAAGATTTTTATCTCCAGTGTAGATGAGCCCTTAGTCTCTTCAGAACTGGACAAAAAGTTTCCCTGCTTTCTCAGAGTTGGCAAAAGCTTCTTAAGGAGCTTGGTTTGTTGCTTTTCTTTCCAATGGAATATCTTTTAAATAACAAGAACATCATAAAAAATACTTTCTTGTTCAATGTGGGGGCTTCTCTCACATTAAAAAGAAATGATAAAATAGAATGAGTTCAGAGGCAGGTAATGACAATAATAGCAGGGTTTAGCCAGTGACAACAGAGAGAGAGAACAAGGCAGGGGCTGGATCAGTTTTTCTGTTTGGAGAAGATTGGGGAAGGAGATGATGACTGTTTTCAGCTATATACTGTAATGACGTTGTTCTAGGAAGGATTTGGAGCAATCATTTCCCATGACTACCAAAAGTGGAATAAGGGGTAAAGTGATGTGTGTTGTAGGGGAATTGATTTAGCTAAAACGTTAAGCTTAAACTTCCTAAGCTATGGATGTGTTTGTCTAATAAGAAACATCACCAAGAAGAGCCAAGCCCCTGGTTGCAATGGTTTTTCAAAGAGAGCTTGGATGACAGGAAGGGAATGATTTCAGACAGCATGAACAAATTAAGTCCACAGTATGGTTGTGGGCTTTTGTTGTTTTGTGCTTTCAAGTTGCTTCCGATTTATGGCGACCCTATGGCAAACCTATCATGGGGTTTTCTTGGCAAGATTTGTTCAGAGGGGGCTTGCCCTTGCCTGTCTGAGAGACTGCGACTTGCCCAAGGCCACCTAGTGAGTTTTCATGGCTGAGTAGGGGTTCGAACCCTGGTCTCCTGGTCTCCTAGTCCAACACTCAAACCACTACAAAATGCCACTGCTAATAGAGACCATCCCAAAAGGCAGCCAGGGGAAGGCAGAGGTGACAGGGCTCTCCTTTCCTGGCTCTTTGCCCTCCTTTCTTCCCCCCGTGTCCCTGGTGTTGCTTTATTCCCCCAGCACCACGCCCCTTGCATGCAGGCAGGGAAGTGGGTGGGTGCTGCTTCTTCTGCAACAGACTGGAGGCTGAGAATCCTTGATGTGGACCCCTTGGGCCACCACCAGCCCCTCAGAGTGGCCCTGCCTGGGCCCTGCTGGTCACTGGGGCCTCTGCTGCTGAGGGTAAAGTGTCCCCCTGGTTTTGCCTTATTCTTCTTTCAACTCCCCGCTCCCCCAGACAGAGAGAGACCGTCCAATTTCTTGGGCTGTTCTTCTCAATGACCTCTCTTGTACTTTTGCTGTAAGACAGGGTCCAAATGTGAGCTGGAACCTGTTGTGGTTGAATAGTGCTTTGCAAAATATGTCATTGTCTCTGACTTATGGAGACCCTAAGGCATTGGGTTTTCTAGGCATAATTTGTTGGGGCGTTGCTTTTGCTTCTGAGGCTGAGAGGGTGTGACTCAGTGGCAGCACTAGGGAGGTACGGAGAGGCCAAACCACACCAGGTGACACCGTTGGAGGGAGGGGTGACACCAGCCTTAGTAAGCTCATCCGGGGGTTTCCATGGCTGAGTGGGGCTTCGAACCACCATGAGGAAGGGCAGCTCTAGGGTGGGCAGGGGCCAGATAGAACCAAGAGGAAACACTTCCTAGGGCTCATTCCCCTCAGGAGTCATGTGTGCATGTGTATGTGTTATATTGACCTGAGATACACATGTGGGCCCCCTGAAACAAAGTTTTGCAGGGAGCCTCAAAATTCCTTAACCCAGCCCTGATTTTAGTCACTATTAATCAAAATCATTAGGGTAGTTTCCTTTGACCAAGTAGCCTAAAATTTAGTACACTACACGTTAGTGTATTAAATTGGGTAAACAGATCTAGAAAGTGAAGCATTTATCATAAGTTACACTCCCTAATCATTAAGGTATTTCTAGACAGCCGAATCATAATAATAGTTTATGAGTTATCCCCATATAACATAAATGAGAAAACTAAAGTTCAGATCAAGGGCTGGAGGCAAACCAATTTTACTGTTAGGCAAATAAGTAAATTCACTTTTTAATTCCTTCACCTCTTCAATGGCCCAAATGTGAGGGACACTGAATCCTTTTAATATATCATCTCTGAAAAGGAGATCACGTGCCTGCAATTCCTTCATGACTGGTATCTGATCCTGGAAATTGGAAACGATTAATTTAGCACCCAAACACTTAAGTAATAATGTAGACTTTCATGTGGCTTGCTTTGTTATTGTTGTTGTTGTTGTTGTTGTGTGCCTTCAAGTCATTTCTGACTTAGGGTGACTGTAAGGCAAACCTACCAGATTTGTTCAAAGGGGGTTTGCCTTCCTCTGAGGCTGAAAGTATCTGACTTGCCCAAGGTCACTCAGTGGGTTCCATGGTTGATTGGGGACTTAAATCCTGGTCTTCCAGAGTCCTAGGGCTCAGCTAGATGGGAGAATTAATAGTGGAAAATAGTGCATTAACTCATCATCACAGAAGCATTCATTTGTCTCCATGATAGATTTGCATGATCATTGGTATGGGAAACTATCTGTGTTTGAAGTTCACACAGAGCATGCCCGCGAGTTAAGATGGTGGCCACAAGTGAATTACATGCATTATTATTCCCCCAAAGCTCACTCCATTTCCCCCTTTTCCCTCCCTTGTTAAATTAGAGACGTGGAAGAGTGATCTTCTGCTTAATTTTTTTTTTTTTTGCCTCTGCCACTCAACAATAGCGCACAGTTGCTTCTGTGAAAATCAATAATGGTAGCTCCAGACACTTCGTCGCTGTCAAGCCCATCCCCACACATGACCAACCAATCACATTTTGACATCTGGGATGTGCCCCAATTTGAATTGGTTGTTGAAATGGGCTGGAATGTGAATTTCCATGTATTTTTTTTTTAAAAAAAACACACTTCGCAATAAACAGCAAAGGCTGTTATTGCAAAGTATTTGGAGCTTTCTGCCCCCTTCCTTTTGAATATGGTGATCACTGCAGAAGGTCATCTGGACAAAAAGTATGCCTCTTGCATTCCAAGATAATTTGTTTTTTTCACTGTCTAGATAACACCCTAGTCCAACACTCAAACCACTATGCCACACTGGCTCTCTACCAGAACAGTAAGGAAATTGTATATTTATATGAGTCATATTGCATGTTCCTCTATGCAGTATCTGAAGTCAAAAGCCTAGAAAAACGTCAGAATAATAATTTCATCCCTTTTCATCCCCCTTTAAAAAAAAAAAAATTAGATGGAATTTTGCTTGTTCTTATTTGTTCCTTACGAAAAGCAGCACCTGTAGAGGGCATCTTGTACCAAGGGAAATATTTAGCTTTAAAATTAAGAAGCAGTGGGTTTTATATGAGGTTGGGGTTATTCCCCTCTCCCCATGCCAGAGACTTACAAGGACTTGGCTTATAAATCCTTGGATGGGAGGAACTTAATTTTAAGTTTCTTCATATTAATAAAAGCATTAAAAACTGCTGCAATAAAAGTTTATTGACTAATTTTCCAGGCATAAATTGCCTGTGGTTCTTTTTGCAGCTACATTACATGTTTATGGAATGGAAACATCCCTTATTTCAGCAGCATAGTGGTTACACTGTACAGTAGCAAACGTAGGGCAAGATTCAGCCAAAGTAAAAATGTATTAATGTTCTGTTATTTCCAAAGTGGTGATGGTTATGTGCTTCATCTTCTTCCACGAAAACTGAGGAGATTTCAAAGTGCTTCAGTTTGGTTGGGTATTCATGCGTATTTCTGGAGAACCATTTACTTATTTTTTAAATAGAGCAACATTTTGTTGTTGTTGTCATCATCAGGGATGTGGTCTTTGGACTGAGTTCTGTTGTACTGTAGTGCTCCCCCAAAAGTGAGATTTGACAAAAAAGCTAGGGATATGTGAAGACAGTCTTTTCATTTACTAGTGATATCTGCCTTCTGCAATTGGTGTCAAATGTTTTGGATAAACCCTGTTCAGGTGTTCAGAATCTTAGTAAAGTAGAGATGAGTGGAGTAAGGTAGAGATGCATACAGTACTGACCTCTCTGTTGCCCCCTATATGCAAAGATTGACTTTTTGAATGCGAACACGCCCTCTGTCTGTATAGCTTCTCCACAGGTTTTGGAACCCATTCAAACTTGTGGAAAGACACCGCGGGAGTGGGTAGATGAGGCCCTCCCATTAAGAAAGCCATACTCTGCATGTAGAGAGAGATGGTGAGAGTGGTGATAACACTACCACATTGCCCATCCTTGTCTGTTTAATTTATTGGAACTCTCACTCCCTGGATAGGGCTATATTTATCCCACAAAGATGACAATGGGATTTTACAAAGTCGATCCCAGTCAGAACTGTGTGCCACGTGTGTATGATTAGTCACTACTCCTCTTTCAAAAGCACAGAGAAAAGTATAAATTAATGGAGATCTAAATCACGGGTTATTATAACTATACAATTATGTTGCTGCTTTTTTAAATAGATCCCCAACAAAAATCATATTCAGAAAATTCCTACCCCTTGGTTCACTTTTCTGAAACTGCAAATATTGCCTGAGAAGTAGAAGATCACAAATATTTGCATCATGTCTAATTTTACCTGTTTTTGTCCCTTCCTATAATACACTATAATAGGAGTATTGTGTCTAGATCAAGGGAAGTAATAGTGCCACTCTATTCTGCTTTGGTTAGACCTCAGCTGGAATACTGTGTCCAGTTCTGGACACCACAATTCAAAAAGGATATTGAGAAGCTGGAACGTGTCCAGAGGAGGCTGATCAAAATGGTGGGAGGTCTGGAAGCCATGTTCTATGAGGAGCATGTTAGGGAGCTGGGCATGTTTATTCTGGAGAAGAGAAGGTTGAGGGAGGACATGATAGCCATGTTTAAATATTTGAAGGGATGTCATACTGAGGATGGGGCAAGCTTGTTTCCTGCTGCTCCAGAGACTAGGACATGGAGCAATGGGTTCAAACTATAGGAAAAGAGATTCCACCTAAACATTAGGAAGAACTTCCTGATGGTAAGAGCTGTTTGGAAGTGGAATGCACTGCCTGGGAGTGTGGTGGCATCTCCTTCTTTGGAGGTTTCTAAACAGAGTCTGGATGGCTATCTGTTGGGAATAATTTGATTGTGTATTCCTTCATGGCAGGGGGTTGGACTAGATGGCCCTTGTGGTCTCTTCCAGCTCTATGATTCTATGATTCTATGGTTCCTTCCAAGATTCCTGTGGCCTTTAGTTGGTATCTTGGCTAAGATGTCTTTATTAAATTCAAGCCCAAGATCTGTCTATCTTTCTCCCTCCCTCTCTCTGCATATGTGTGCATGTGTTTGTTGGTGTATGTGTGAATTAAATAAGCACCCAAAACAAAGAAGGGAAGACACTTGATGTATGTGGGGATTAGCAACTGGGGCTTGCTGAGACAAGCCTGGGGAAATGGCTGTGCTTCATATTCAAACATTTCTCTTTGATGCATTGAGGTGGTGCAGGAACTGACGTTGACATATGGAGAAAGCCCCCACTGGAAGAAGGGAAGCTGTTGTGTGATAAATGACACAATATGTCATGGCACTCCTGTGATCCATCATACGGGCTTTCTTTTTTCTGCCATGATGAGTGGTGAGCAGAGGAGAGCCCAGTTCAGGAGGGGACCACCTACCATGGACACCATATGATGCACAGGTTATAGGTAGGGGCAGAAAAGAAACTCATGTTAACCAAGATGTTTTAAAACACATTTATTCAATTTCCCAGTCTGCAGAACTGTTAAACAAAAACTGCACGCATGGCTTCCATCCATCACTGCAGAGAAACTGAGAGCATCAGATTCTTTCTTTTGCATTTTCATATTATAGTGTGTATAATTCATTTTTTTCACTTTCAAATTATATTGTATCTAATTCAAATTACACACAAGTGGATGTGCACCACTAAAATGTGCACAAACATGCTTTAGTCAATGGGAAAATGAAAATGTAACATGTTTACATGAAGAAAAATGCATGCATTAAGAAAAGCATATACCAAAATATGCACAAATTTCTATGGGGGAAGAAGGGAAAAGAGTCACAACAAGGAACTGGGAAGGGAAGAGAAAGCTGGGATTCTAAGAAATGCAACAGACATGAAAACTAACAGATGTTCCCATCCCAAGTCATAGCACATCTGTGTTTGAGGAATTCATTTGTTTAACATGGGCCTCTTTGATGCCTAGAAGCACGTTACATATGCCATATAGTGGTAAATGGCACAGAATGTGGCATATGAAGTACAATGGGGGTGTCGTAAAAATAATAAAAGCCAAACAGCTTCAGATCACAATAGAATCACTAAATGCTTTCACTGACTTCTTTTGAAATATCGCTCTCTCCAATGGACTCTCCCTCCCTCTTCCCTTAACTTTCTGTGTTACACACACACACACAAACAAATCCAGTGACACTGGAACATGATTCATTACCCAGTATATCCATGCTTGGAATAAAGAATACTATTTCTAAACAAACATGTGGGGCTGTCAGCCTCCTCCTTCCTACCTGCACAGCTCCTATGTGCAAAGTGACCCAAATTCAGAGATGTCACACATTTCTTTCCTGCCACTGCTTTGCTCAGATGCTCTTTGTTAGACAATCCAGGTTCCTCCCCCTTCCCTTCATGTGATGAGACTCTTATTTCAGCTGTTGACCCCCATCACTGACCTCTTGTTGGGAGATCAGGTGCAGGAAGGCTAGACTATTATCTGTCTTCCACTTCACCTCTTTCTAATCAAAGCAGCCAGTTTTACCCACGCCTACTGCAGACCCTGTTTAGGGAGAAAGAGGCCTGCAGGAAGAGAGAAAGAGACAGAAGGGGGAGGAAAGGTGCTCAGGAAGGCAGACTTTGTAAAGGAAACTGGGGAGATGAAGGGAAAATGTTCAGTTAAGGTCAGAGGGAGCACTGGCGAGCACACAAGCCAGGGTTCTGTGTGTGTGTTAGCTGAATCCAATATCATGTGATGGGTGTAAGTTAGTCTTGGAATGAAAAAACCTGGGTCCTAGTGGCCTTATATGGAATCAGACTTCTGGACCATCTAGCTCATTATTATTGACTATGCTACTCCATATTGTTGCCAGTGACTTTCCAGGGATTCAGGCAGTCTTCTGGCTGGAGACTAGAGTCAGAATCCTGCTGGTGCACCACACCAGTGTAACTATGCAGGTTCAGATCTCAGGGTCCGGCCCTGCCAGATTTCAGGGTCTGGCTCCAAGTCTCCAGTTTTCATGGCTCATCTCCAAATAGGAAACAAAGGTGCAAATTCCCCGGTTTTGGTGGGCTCAGCCCCATGCAAGAGGAAAGTATGCTACAATTTGCAAGGCTTAACTGATTTGTTATCAGAACTTGCAACAACTCTTCAGGGGGGTCTGTGTATTTGCTTAGTTAGATTCCTCCTCCCCTCTCAGTCATTGTAGCACAAGGACTCACCCTCCACTCTGCTCTGCATCCTCCTCCTGGCTAGAAATGAGTACGCTAGGTTAAGTGTTCCTTATCCCATCTCTCTAAGTAAGTGAGAAGTTATAATCCCCCCTTTCACTTTGATCTGGGAACAACCCCTTCAGCTAAAGATTTATCTCTTAATTTCAAAAAAGTAAAATATGTTGTCTATGAGTGTGTGTTTAAATGATAAGCTGTGACAACTGTGGTTATTACTTTATTCTGTTCTGGTTCTGTCTTTTTTCTTCGCAAACGAAGATTCAGGAAGGACTCATCCCACGCTTTCTGCAAGCACGCTGATGACTGAAAAGGCCAATCCGAGATAAACATGTCAGGTTGCAGAAAGCACAGCAGAGGGTCTCCTTGGGTGATGTTTCTGGGTTGTGATTCTTTCTGTGTTGTCATTTCTCTTCAAGACTTGTTCGGCATGAGTTCTCAAATAAGGCTGCAGCATTGTGGATTGTGTGTCTCCATGCCTCCCAACGTGAGGCCAGGGAGGACCACTGTTGGTGATCAATTTGGCCGAGCCTGAGATGTTGTTTCAGGGAGTCCTTGTATCACCTTTTTGGAGTGCCCCTCTTATGCTGACCCGTGGTGAGTTCACCTTAGAGTACTGTTTTTGGAAGGCAATGGTCCTCCATCCTAGAAACGTGCCCTGCCCAGCACAGCTGTGTTCTCAATATCATGGCCTCAATGCTGGTGATCCCTGCTTGCTCAAGGACAGCAACATTCGTCACATAGTCAGTCCAGTGTATATTTAGGATTGTGCGTATACAGAGCTGATGAAAGCATTTGAGGAGTCGTAGGTGGTGGCGATAGGTATAATGCTTAATGGTATCACCAGGAGCATCTGGGAACCTCAGGGACTGGGATGGTCCTGAACTGGCAACCTTATTACAAGTGTAGGCTGTGGTAACAGAAGGGAAAAGGCCATAGGCCTTTTTTGGTTGCCCTCCTCTGGACATGTAGCTCTCCAAAATAAAGTCATCTTGTCAAGGAACAAAACTAGGGACTTTCAGATACTTTTTTTCTTCATCTGGAGGGACTCATAGATAGATGTTATGAAGAAATCTGAAAATTTTGGAAAGTTCTTGTTGAACTGGACAAAGCTCTCACCTATCTCCACTGGCCAAATTCAAGCAGTACATCTATATTCCCCAGCACGGAGATGACTGTGTTGTATCTGTCTGCCAGTTAACTATTAAAGATGGGTAGCCTATCAGAAGAGAAGTGGAAACCCTAATTTAGTAGCACAATAATGGCAGAATGCACAGAATTCAAAGCTAGACTTTGAAGAGCTAAGTACCAAAAGGCTTCTGTCTGGATGAGCAAATATGTCAATTTCATTTTCTCCCATGTTCAAATGTTTTAAATCTAAAGCTCTTTCCATCTACTTTATCAATAAATTTGCAAATTTGGGGAAGTCATGGTAAAAAAATAAAGTGAATAAAGTTCTCATCCATCCCTTATCCTTGCCTAAACTTAGGCACACAGTCTTTTTTTAAAGTAAATTTTCAAAACATCCAGACAGGCTTGGTCACCTTGACTTGACAATCAAAGATCAGTGCTCTGTTGTTTTATCCATTCTGGCAGCATTTGGTTTAAAGACAGCACTTGGTTCCTTGTTCATTGGGACAGGGGCAGATATTAATACAGAAAACTCTCTCAACTGCACAGTGGTAAGCGTGCAATCTTCTTTTCCTGCCTGTGCCTTTATATATAACTATTATAGTATGTACTTCATAAAATGTTTCTGGGATCCTGGGAAATGAAAGGTATGATATATATTTGAAGGATACACTTCTTACCGAGGTTTCTGGCCTTTTGCTGAAGACTGAGAACAGCAGTGGGAAAGTATTTCAGAGCTTCAGGAAAAGGAATTGTTTTTGCTTCACATTTTTCTTGTTCATTTAAGGAAGATTGGAGAAAATCTCTCCAGGTCCTAACTTGGCAGCCCACCCCAAACTGCCAAGGCATATGGCTGTTTAAAAAACTTCTCCACCGCATAGAAAATGGATCCATTCATTTGATTGGCATCTTTTCATTTCTTTTCCTTATATAATGCCAGTTTTATCAAGTTAGGTTACACAACAGGGATGGGCCACTGTTGGTACTGTTATTGGATTTACTGTTGTAGCTGGTCAAATTCCTTGGAACTAAGCAAGCAGCATGGATGGGGCTGAAATCTGGGAGTGGTGGAAAGGGCCAAAACCAGTAGAGTTTGGTGCATCTACTCTGGGCTTTAGTATGAACTGTAACAGCACCATCTAAAGGAATGAACCTATTTTGTGTATAGGATTTAGCATATTACATAGCTTTTTAAAGTTCAGACTAAAATCCAGAGCAGATTCACCACCCCACAGACACTGGAGCCAATAACCTTCATTGCACAGAGCCAAACATTCACTCTCTTTTCCTGCCCTCCTTCTTTCTTCTGGACATCTGTCCCTCCCTCCCTCCCAGAAGGCTGTTTGAAGAGTGACAGTTGCTCTTGCTAGAAGTTCAGATGAATCCATTGTTGAGGGTTTTTGGATTTTGGTGATGTTGTCCACTACCGATGTACAATGCTTTGCAGGGTGCAAGTCTTATACTCCATGGGGCCTCCTTCTGAGCTGCTCATGGTGTCAAAGTTAACTGTGATCGTTCTACATCCCAGATGCATCAGGGCTAGATGTGGAAAGAATATTCAAAAATTTTCACAAAAATCATAAAAAATGTTTTTTGAGCATTAAGAAACCTTGGCAAGGGACTTCCGGTTTTGTGGGAGGAGACAATGGTTGGCTGGTGAGTGCACTCCACTGGTCTGACCTCCAAATGGGGTGAACTCAGTGGGGATGATTATTATATGCCTACTGGGGTACCTCAGTTGGGGAAGACAAGGTACCTGGGACTGGCGAAGGAGTCTGGCAGCCACCCTACGATACCGAGAAGAAGGAGTGGGGTTGTCGGTACGGAGAAGGTGGAAGCTAGAAGGAGCGGTAGCCAATGCCCCCTGTTTGGGAGCTTTATTCTCTGAGTCTCCGGGTAACCACAAAGCCTTAAAACTTCAGGTTTGAGAAACTGCTTACAAATAATATTGGCCTGAAGCCATCAAGAGTATCCTTCAACATAAGTTTCTTTTGCCAACATGAAACTTGTGTGTATGTAAGTTTGGTGGTTGTGAAGAGGAACAGAGGTTCCAAAGAAGAGGAAAGAACTGGGGAGATAAACGAAGAAGTACGGTATTTAGAGAAAGCAGGAAGGAGGGAGAAAACAGCTTCATGGGAAAGAGGGGATAAAACACTGTGGAGGAGGAGAAGGGGAAAGGAGAAAAGAGAAAGAAAATCACTTTAGCGAAAAGCAGTTAGAAACTTGTTTTATTGAGAAAGAAACAAAAGAAGAAGGACTAGAGAAGGAGATACAAAACAGCGGTCCAGAGAGACATGGAGAAGAAGAAACATAATTGACAGAATAGCAGTGCAGTGAGAAATCACGGAGAAAGAGATAGAAAACAGTGGTACGGAGTGACGCGAAGAAGAAGAAATGAATAGCGGTGCAGTGAGAAACCAAGGAGAAGGACTGGAGAAGGAGATACAAAACAGCGGTATGGATAGACACAGAGAAAGAGAAACAGAATTAACAGAGTAGCGGTGCAGTGAGAAACCAAGGAGAAGGAGATAGAAAACAGCGGTACTAAGAGGTGTAATTGAGTTGTAATAGATATATAAATAATTAATTAGACACTTAGGCAACGGTGTGCAAAATCATTGATCCTAAAGAGTGAGAAAGCATAATCAAAACCCTTTAAAGTGTCTTAATGAATTTGAGGGAGTTGATGAACTTAATGAAATAGTGCTGACTTTAATGAATTTTTGAAGAGTCATATTTGTTTATAAGAAATTATAATGAATTATCCTCGTTTATAACTTATAATGAACGCATTATAGTGATATATATTTAAGTTTACAGATACATGAATAGGAATTTCTGATAATTGAAATATATAGGTTGCTCAGGGATAGTCTGGAAAGAGAAATTAAAGAATTGGGGAATTGATTGGTGGAGTTATATGATGTGATATAATCATTAATTACTTGTGAATTGATAGAATTTGGGAGTTGGGGCTTTTGAAATTGACTGCTGGAACTGACGGGTTATGAATTGTATGAACTTATGAATTTATGTTTCCACTGATTGCATTTATGAATTTATGCTGTGTATGTTTTCACTGATTGAATATATGAATTTATGCTGTGAGTTTGGAGATATATGAATTTATTTGATAACTGATAGGTATTATATGCGGGATTTATGAATTCATAGGTTTATGAATTTATGATCTTAGGAGTAACAATTGAATAGAAATTAAGAGGGGAAGGTAAGAGAATAATAACTTTTCAAGGGTTGGGAAACATAAGAGTAAACTGAAAAAGGAACAATAAGGACTGTGTTTATGATGGCATCTGGAATCAGGTTGAGGGTGTATACGACTTCCCAAATTAGGGAGAGGAGACAAGGACAAGGAGAGGATCTATTGAAATGCTGGCCAAACAAACGGACATAAACACCCAAATTCTACAAGAACTGAGGGAGTTTAAATGTGAAATGAAAGATGATTTTAAGAGTCTGAGAAAAGAATTAAAATCTGACATGGAGAAACTGGGAAAAAGATTAGATAAGTTAACATCGGGAAATGAAAGAGATGAAGAGTGATTTAGAAGATAGAACAGAAGCATTGGAGAACTGTTCAGAAAATATGAAGCTGGAACAAGAAAAAGAGAAAAATCTTAATTTAATACAGGAAATAAGATATCGGGAAAGATGCAACAAATTAAGAGGAATACTGGAAATGATTAAAGAAAATCTATATGATAGGATAATACCTCAATTGGCACAATTTATGGAAATGTCTGAGGAGACACTATCTCTGAAGACAGATAAAATCTTTAGAGTAAATACAATAGCGGCTAAAGAGAAAAAAGTGCCAAGGGATGTAATAATCACATATACTAAAGCATCATTTAGAGATGAGATTATACAAAAAAGTTATCGAAACAAATTAGAGATTGAAGGAAAGGATATTCAAATTTTCAAGGATACCCCTCCTGACATATTAAGAAGGCAAGAGTATAAATTTCTGATGCAAAAATTGACTACTTGTGGTATCACTTATAGATGGGAAAGGATAGAAGGAGTATCATTTATATACTATCAAAGAAGATATAGGATTAACACAATAGAAAATGCTAAAGAATTCTTGGAGAGAATGAACAAAGATGAAAAGAAATATGATTTGAAAAGGCACTGGAAAAAGGAGGCTGAAAAAAGGGGAAAAAAGTTAAGAATGAACAAACAAAGATAGAGAACAAGAAAGTGAGGAAGGAGAGGAAGAAGAAGGTTCAGAAGATGAGAGAGATAAAGGACTAAGAGATAAGAATGAAAGAGAAGGGGATGAAATGTAGGAAAAGAAACTGGAAGATTATCAAGAAGTTCAGGATGAAAAGGAGCAATATGGGAATGCTCAAGGAGGGGAAGAGGAGGGGGAAAATAATGAGGATGAAGAATTAGAATAAAGAACAAAGATGGCACTATCAGTTATAACATTGAATGTTAAAGGCCTAAATACCCCAGAAAAAAGAAGAAGAGTATTTCATTATTTAGAGAGACAAAAAGTAGATATCATAACAATTCAGGAGACAAGGATAAAGGAGAAGATAAAAAATATCTGGAAAATAAGAGACTAGGATATGTATTTTATTTTAAAAGAAAAAGGGAGTTGTGATTTATATAAACAATAAGTATGAGGCAAAGGAGATTATGAGGGATGAGAATGGGCACTTTGTGGGAATCAAAATGACAGTAGTAGATCAGGTGATAAACGTAATAACAATTTATGCACCGTTAGAAAAAAAAGAGTCAATTCTATAAATCTTTGAATCGTGAGCTAGAGAAAATCGAAACTGGTAGTATTATTATGACTGGAGACTTTAATGGAGTCTTAGATAAGCAGAATGATAGGTCAGCATTAAAGAAGAACAAAAGAGATCATGGGTAATTTGCCATTAGTTTGTCATGAGATTCTAGAAGAACATATTTTAATAGATGCATGGACATTCAAAAAAAGGAAAAGAGAAAGGCTATACTTTCTATTCAGAGGTACATCGAACTTGGTCAAGAATACTTGGTCAAGACTTGGTCTGGGTAGCTAAAGAGCTTTGCACTAAAATAAGAGATGTAGAGGTACAACCCAGAATATTATGGGATCATAACCCTTTAAGAATGTCGTTACCTATACAGAAGAAAGCATACATCTGGAAATTGAAGGAGAACTTATTGAAAGACCAGATGTTTGTACAAAAGTTGAAGGGGGAGATAAAAACCTACTTTGAGATAAATAATACGGATGGAATTCCAAGTAAAATTATAAAGCAACCATGAGGAGAAGGTTCCTGCAGAGAGGAGCTGAACTACAAAAGCAGAGAAAAGAAAAGAAAAACTAACAGAAGCTCTAAAGGAAAAAGAGAACATGTTAAGACAGAATCCAAGAAATATGAAGACTTTGAGAGAGATAAAAGAGATAAAAACAGAAATGAATCAAGAGATAATTGAAGAGATAAGTTATAAATTAAAGAGAGCCAAACAACATTATTTTGTGAATGCTAACAAGGTAGGAAGGTGGTTAACATATAACCTTAAGAAGGAAACAGAAAAGAAAAGCATAACTAGAATTAAAGATGAAGGGGAAAATGTAATTTATACATCACAAAAAGAGATAAATAAATTTAGTCAATACTATTCGAGACTTTACTCAGAAACAGTAATAGAAGTTAAGAATGAAACAGATTTGAAGGAATATATATTCAAGAGTAAGATAGGGACCCTCTCAATGGAACAGAGAAAGATTCTAGAGGCCCCAATAACAAAGCAAGAAATAGCAACAGCTATAAAAGAGTTAAAAAGTGGGAAAACCCCAGGACCAGATGGATTCACAGCTGAATACTATAAAGTGTATGAAGAAGACATTGTGCCACATATGCATGTAATGCTAAATAAGATAAGAAATGAAGGTATCCTGGAAATGTGGGGAAAGTTGGAAATAGTTGTTATCCCGAAAGAACGAAGAGACCCAACAGAGATTAAGAACTATCGACCTATATCGCTATTAAATGTCGATTATAAGATCTATGCGGCAATTCTAGCAAGCAGACTTAAAAGAATACTGGTAGAATTTATCCACCTGGATCAGAATGGTTTTCTTCCAGGTAGGACAATGACATATAACATCAGGATGGCTTTGAATGTACTGGAATACTTTGGGAAGAACAATGAAAAAAAGGTTGCACTAATATTAGCAGATGCAGAGAAGGCCTTCGATAATTTGAGGTGGTCATTTATGAAAACCGTACTGGAAGAGATAGGAGTTGGACAGGAGTTTTTACAAAGTATTAAACACATATATCAAGATCAAAATGTACAGATAGTAATAAATGGTGAGAGATCACAGCAGATTAACTTTCAAAAGGGTACCTGGCAGGGTTGTCCACTGTCACCTCTTTTGTTTATATTATCTATGGAAATACTTAGTAATCAAATTAGAGAAGATAAGACAATACCCGGGTTAAAGTTCAAAGGACAAGAATACAAGACATTATCTTATGCAGATGATTTGCTGTTAATATTACAAGATCCTATAGATAACATGATAAAATTATTGGAAATAATAAACAAATTTGGTCAGCTATCAGGTTTTATACTCAATAAGGATAAAACAGTTATAATTCCGTTGAATTTAACAAAGGAAGAAGAAAAACAAATAGAAATTAACTCAGGATGTAAAATCGAAGGTAAAGCAAAGTACTTAGGTATATGGATTAGTAGAAGAAATAGGATATGTGAACAACTATAAAAGAACCTGGCAAAAAATAAAAGAGGATTTAGAAAGGTGGCAGAAAATAAATCTATCTTTACTTGGGAGGATTGCTGTGGTGAAAATGAATATTTTACCAAAGATGATCTTCCTGTTTCAAAATCTAGTTATCCTGACCAATGAGAAACCTTTTGCAGAACGGACTAGAGATTTAAAGAACTTTATTTGGAATGGCCACAAGCCAAGATTAAAATGGTCAACTTTATTAGATGCAGAAGAGAGGGGTGGGATGGCTCTCCCCAAACTTAAAGTATACTATGAGGCATGTGGTTTAAAATGGATTTGTGATTGGCTTAAATTAAAAAATTTAAGACTCGTAAACTTGGAATGCGGCAATCTTAAATTTGGTATCCATTCATATGTGTGGTACGGGAAGGCAAAAATAGACAAAGAATTTAGGAACCACGCAGTGAGAGGTCCCTTATTAAAGATATGGGAAAATATAAAACAAAATTTTTACAAAGGTATACCTACATGGTTGTCTCCTGTTGAAGTCTTTCAGGCTAGATGGACAAAAGCAGAGGAGTAGATGAGATATAAGGACTTGATAGAATGGATAAATGAAAGAGATTAGAGGATCTTTACGAAGGAAGAGCTGCAAAGGCAGGGATATAAGATGACATGGTTCAGGTATTTCCAATTAAATGAGAGATTTAGAGAAGATAATTTGGAATATGGATTTGAAAAGGAACAAAACGAAATTGATAAAATTGTCTGGGCTACAGATAAAGGTAAAATAACAAAATTTTATAATTTATTGCTGTGGAGAGAGTTAGAAAAAGAATTGATAAAGTCCGCAATGATAAGCTGGGCAAAGGATATTGGAGAAGCAATTAACTTAGATGAATGGGAAAATACTTGGAATATGTCAAATCGATTTACGGCAAGTCAAGACCTGAAAGAATTTTTTTTTTAATTGCTAATAGATGGTACCTTACACCAGTAAGGTTGAGTAAGATCTACAAACTAGAAAATAAGAAGTGTTGGAGGTGCGAAAAAGAGATCGGGTCATTGTTTCATATGTGGTGGAGGTGCCCAATTATAAAATCATTCTGGGAAAAAGTACATAGGACAATACAGAAGATGTTAAAAATAAATCTTAGTATGGACAAAGTTGTATCTTTTGAATATAACTTCAGGGTTAGAAAAGCAACTGGAAAAAGAATACTGGAGGGTCCTGCTATATTTATTTATGGTGGCAAGACTTAAAATAGCAGCCTATTGGAAGAGGAAAGAAGCTTTGGAGATTGAAGGTTGGCTAGATAAACTGGCAGAGATTAAAAATAACAATAAATTATTGCGAATGATAAATGAAGGTAAAATAACAGAATTGAATAATGAATGGAAGCTGGTATCAGAATATTTGGGGAAACATGGAAAAAAGATATCTAATGTAAATGTAACGTAAATGTAGTGTGAGGTTAAATATATGCTGTTACCAAGAGGAAAGAAAGAAAAGGAGAAAAAAAGGGAAAAAAAGAAGGAAAAGGGGGAACCAAAGAAAGTTAAGGAGGAGGGAATAAAAAGAAAAGGAAAGAAGAGAAATTGCAATATGTAATAAGTGTGTCATAATAAGTGTAAGGTAATAAATGTAATGTAATAAGTGTAAGGTATAAAGTGTGCGTTTAGGAACATGTAATTAATGATTGTTAGTTAACTATTACGCATAATGAATGTACTATATTTAATTTAGCAGATAAATGAGTACAGCGGAGTATTGTATTACTATTATGTAGATTACAGTTTTGATTCTATTTATGTAATTATTTGCATATCTAAAGATGGAGAAATTTCTTTCTGTTGTTTGTAAGTTTATGTAAATAAAGAACAATATGGGAAAAAATAAAAATAAAAAAAGAAAAAGAAACCCTGGCAAGAAGAATCCTGGATTGACAAGAATATTCACATTTCAGGACTTACCCTGCACAAAATTTGCACATGACTATTTTCTACATAAAACAGCATTTTCTGTGCAGAAAAATAATCTTTCTCATATTTCAAAATAAAATACTGTTTGTTGCACAGAAAATGCTGTAATTGCAAATTTATTCTGCACAAAATTTACACATGGTTGATTTTTTAACTTTTTTCAGAGTAAACAGTATTTTGTTCTTTAAAATTTATTGACAGATTCGAAACTACATTTGTTCATACATACTCCATATAGCATTTTCTGTGCAAGACATAATATTGTTATGACCACATAAAGGTTCTTTTAATCAGGTAGTGTCTAAGATTTTCCAAGACAAGTGACAGGCAAAAAGGCACAGAGAGACCAAATTTGGTTTTCAGTCACTATGCATGTACCATTTATTTAGACATCAGACATTAAACATTCAATTAGGTGTCAAGAGCTCTTTTCCATTCACACACACTCTCACACAGACATACTCACATACGACCCTCTTGAATCCAGTGATCCACGAAGGCCGGATGGTCCGTTGCCGTGGGTTCAGGAACCATGAAAGCAAAGCTGAAAATGTCCGAGCTCTTATACCTTTTCCATCTCCTTCCTTGAGGACTGCATGCTTTTTGAGCTGGCATGATCTCATGACAGTTCCTTGGGCAGATCAAGGCGTGTTCCATGTTCCCTCAGAACTTCCTCAATCATGCTGACAGCTGGTATTGTCTCTGTCATGCCTGGCCAGCAGTCCACTCACTTGTACAGAATGCTCCCAAATCAAGTTATCAGGTCTCATTGTCTTTGGTTATGCTTGGCTAGCACCTCATCTCAGCTTCCAAATTTTCTCCGTTTCTCGGTCCGGCTTCCAAGTTACTCCTCAAGCAATGCTTTGCACGGCATCCATTTTCTTGGTTCATTTTAAGGCCCTTGTTTCACCAGGAACCCATACATACACACAGTCATACACGCAAGCATACTCTCACAATATTTCTGTATATAAATAAAATGCTGATTTTTGTGCAAAACAATCAGCTGCAAACTTTGCTCAGTCCTGAATTGCAAATAGGCTTCTGAAACAGCATGGTTTTCAAAGAGTTTCTTACAGCTGAAAGAAAATTGTTAAAATCATGTATTGCTTCATTCAAGAAGAAACTTAAATGAAGAATTACATCCCTAATTAAAGCAGGACTCTGGGGTCAAAGTTCACACTTCTGCAGAATGTGCAGGACTCCCTGCCGCTCAAAAATGCACCAGAGCTATGTTACCCTAAGAGGTGGGGATATTTTGGAGTCAAAATCCCTTTTAATATTTGGGTGATTATTCTCTCTCTCTCTCTGGCTTTTCTTCGCAAACGAAGATTCAGGAAGGACTCATCCCGCGCTTTCTGCAAGCACGCTGATGACTAAAAAGGCCAATCCGAGATAAACAAGTCCGGTTGCAAAAAGCACAGCAGAAGGTCTCCTTGGGTGATGTTTTTGGGTTGTGATTCGTTCTGCGTTGTCGTTTCTCTTCAAGACTTGTTCGTCGTGAGTTCTCAAATAAGGCTGCAGCATTGTGGATAGTGCGTCTCCATGCCTCCCGATGTGAGGCCAGGGCGGACCACTGTTGGTGATCAATTTGGCCAAGCCTGAGATGTTGTTTCAGGGAGTCTTTGTATCGCTTTTTTGGAGCGCCCCTCTTACGCTGACCCGTGGTGAGTTCACTGTAGAGTAGTATTTTTGGGAGGCGATGGTCCTCCATCCTAGAAACGTGCCCTGCCCAGCGCAGCTGTGTTCTCAATATCATGGCCTCAATGCTGGTGATCCCTGCTTGCTCAAGGACAGCAACATTCGTCACATAGTCAGTCCAGTGTATATTTAGGATTGTGAGTAGACAGCGCTGATGAAAGCGCTCGAGGAGTCGTAGGTGGTGGCGATAGGTGACCCATGTTTCAGATCCATAAAGGAGGATAGACAGTACGATGGCTCTATACACACTGATTTTTGTGCTTTGCCTCAGGTGTTTATTGCTCCAGACTCTTTTGTGAAGTCTTCCAAATGCACTATATGCCTTTGCTAATCTGTGATCGATCTCTTTGTCAATCTTGGCATCTGAGGAGATGATGCTTCCCAGGTAGGTGAACTGCTGAACGGACTTGAGAACTGATTTGCCGACGGCAATGTGGGGATGGTGGTGTTCGTCCTGTGGTGCAGGCTGGTAAAGAACTTCTGTTTTCTTCAGGTTGACTTCTAGCCCAAACAGCTCTGCAGCTGTTGCAAAGCAGGATGTTAGGCGCTGCAGAGCTGCTTCTGTGTGGGCAACAAGGGCAGCATCATCGGCGAAGAGCAGCTCACGGACTAGATAGTTTAGAGTCTTAGTGTGAGCCCTCAGACGGCTTAAGTTAAACAAGCTACCATCAGTACGGTAGCGTATATAGATGCCGTCGTCTTCTTCAAGCTCTGCCAAAGCCCTTTGGTAAATGGAAGCCTGCGATAGGAGGATACCTTTGGGGATCTTTTCACCTATGTATACTAGTACTAACTATCGAGAGCACGCCAGTTGAAGTGAAATAAAGTATTTTATTGGAATAACACAAAAGTGACTTAGCATACATAACACACATGCTTAAGAACAGTACAAGGCTATAGCAGCATCTCTCTCTCTCTCTCTCTCTCTCTCTCTCTCTCTCTGGCTTTTCTTCACAAACGAAGATTCAGGAAGGACTCATCCCATGCTTTCTGCAAGTGCACTGATGACTAAAATGGCCAATCTGAGATAAACAAGTCCGGTTGCAGAAAGCACAGCAGAGGGTCTCCTTGGGTGTTGTTTCCGGGTTGTGATTCTTTCTGCGTTGTTGTTTCTCTTCAAGACTTGTTTGGCGTGAGGTCTCAAACAAGGCTGCAGAATTGTGGATAGTGCGTCTCTATGTTTACCGATGTGAGGCCATGGCGGACCATTGTTGGTGATCAATTTGGCTGAGCCTGAGATGTTGTTCCAGGGAGTCCTTGTATCACTTTTTTGGAGTGCCCCTCTTATGCTGACCCATGGCGAGTTCACCGTAGAGTACTATTTTGGGAGGCAATGGTCCTCCATCCTAGAAACGTGCCCTGCCCGGCGCAGCTGTGTTCTCAATCTCATGGCCTCAGTGCTGGTGATCCCTGCTTGCTCAAGGACAGCAACATTCGTCACATAGTCAGTCCAATGTATTTTTAGGATTGTGCGTATACAGCGCTGATGGAAGCATTCAATAATAATAATAATAATAATAATAATAATAATAATAATGAGTTATTTATTACCTGCCTCAGTTCCATGCAGTGAAGATAGCAGACACCTAAGGGTGGCACAGGACGTTCTGATCTGGGGCATGCTGAGGAGAGTGGCCAGGTTCATCCACTGTTGCACACTTTGTTAGGGAACTAATATTTAAACCCTATTTTATATCCTGAAGGGGTACTCTGGTTATGGCAAAGGGATGGCTTTCCCATGGGATAGACAAAAGGGAATCAAAACTCAACTGATTGCTTTAATTGCTGGGAGATAGAAATCAATGGGTGTGCCACAACCTCACAAGGTTGGACAGGAGAGATTATAGGAAAGATTTCTGTAGGAATAGATTAAGGAATGGTCACTTAATTGCTTGACTGAATCATTGATGAAATACCCAGGGCTGGAAGAAAGGATCAGCACATACCTCTATAACAACTATGTTTTTAAAGGGGCTTTGCACATAATCCTAACTTGGGCTTTCTTACCGTTATATTTCTAAACTCATCCCAGGTCACTGTGACCTCCACCTGACCTTTGGTTTGCCTCAGCCAACTTGATCCTGAAAAGTGTCCAACATTTCTAGTTATGAGATACCATGGGGAGAGGGGTAATAGAGTATACTAACAGCTGGTGACAACATTTAGAAAAAAGGACCCAGTGCCGTCTAAAGAAGAGCATGGGGTTCAGGTGACCTATGAGAAAATGCCTTACACATACCATTGCTCAGCAGCCGTGATAGCTGATGCCTCCCATGTTAGTGGTGCAGTGAATCTGCTCCATATTTAAACTTTAAAGATGCTGTCCAAAGTTCTCAGGTCTATTTTGGAGGACAGGATGCAGGAATTTGTTTGCCTCTTTAAAGTCTGGACTAAAATCCAGAGTAGATTTACCATTCCCCTAACATGGAATCTACTAGCTACCACAGAACAACAGAAATGTTTCATTGATCACTGACTGTAATGTAGTATTAGCCCTCCCCTACTCTGCTTACGTTGTTGCTTTGCTGGTGTGGTGGATTTCTTGCTATGCTGAATTATTCTTCTCTGCTTTTAATTCTGACAGTAGCCAGTGCTGGTTGTCATCTCCCCACTGGCTTATGGCTTTGGGTTTTTCCCTCCCCCACTTTTTTTTTTCAATTTACAGAGGCCTTCCTGCTGGTTATTTTGGAGCTTGCTGTTTTTTATACTGAATAATAGAATGCTAAATGTTCTCATTAATGGTGTTCAAAGTATCCTTTTGGGGAGTGCTGCTCCGACTCTGCTCAGATCTAAAACAAGCTGAAAGCCCATTAATAAGCTCCCTAGGTTTATATCTTCCAAGCAGTAGCTTTCATTTCCATGGCACATTCCTTCCATCATTGAGAAATAATGAACAAGGGTTGGTAAATTCCTTTTTGAGCTAATAATTCAGTAATTATGGCATTAAGAGTGCCTCGTGCCATATGGATAAGGAGAGGAATTAGAAGGGCAGAAGAATGATCAGTCTTTAGAATGGAAGGGGGTAGATTTCATTGGTTTGTCTCCCCCCCCCCCCGCAAACTCATTTGATAAAGTGAAGTAGGGGGAGACAGATTGGGTGCTTCCTAATTGTTTTTGGGATCATGCTGCTAATGTTTCATTTGTCTGCAGAGAGCTTCAGAAAGAACAGATTCCACTAGTCATCAGAAACATCTCTGCCATTCCTACACAGCACATTTCTTTTTATTACTCCTAATTTCTTATTCTGTATTTCATCAGTGGAGGTAAACAAAACGGTGGAAGATAACAAAAACAGAACTCATTAAAAATTATTTTGTGTTGGATTTTGTTTATTATTTACTGTAGGGGTGGCCAGCATAAGGACGGGTGAGAATTTTTATTGGAATCCTATTGGTGATGTGCTCCAGTGTAAGTGTCACTTTTGCCTGTGTAAATCCCTTCTCTGGCCAGGGCATAGCCTCCTTTCCTTTGCCACGGCTTCCCTTCTGTCCTCCTCCTCCTTCTCCTCCTCCTCTACTACCATACTTACACAGGCAAATAAGAACTAGGCCTTTGTTTCAGTTTGTGTTTCATAAAAAAAATTGCAGAATCCATGCTTCATATCATGGTAATATCATGGTAATGATTTGCGAGCATTTACAAAATGAATATGGGAGAAACGAAACTGACAACCAGGCCTAGGGCTTTGAGTTCTGAACTCTTGATCTGGACTTGAAACTTTGTGTAGTCAACCATGGTTCTGGGGAACAATTGGCTTGACACCTCTTTTTATCTGATAGACTCCTCATTTTTTGGTACAACGTGGTCTGTATCTTCATGAATTTGGCCACCATAGTTGAGGGACAATTTCCTAGAAGTTTAGCTTCAATAAGGATTTAGCAGAATTCATAATTTTTATACCTGAGATCATAGAATCATAGAATCATAGAATTGCAGAGTTGGAAGAGACCACATGGGCCATCCAGTTCAACCCCCTGCCATGCAGGAAATCATGATCAAAGCATCCCCGACAGATGGCAATCCAGCCTCTGTTTAAAGACCTCCAAGGAAGGAGACCCCACCACACTCCAAGGGAGTGCATTCCACTGCCGAACAGCTCTTACTGTCAAAAAGTTCCTCCTAATGTTGAGGTGGAATCTATGTTCCTGGAGCTTGCACCCATTGCTCTGTGTTCCAATCTCTGGAGCAGCAGAAAACAAGCTTGCTCCATCCTCAATGTGACACCCCTTCAAATACTTAAACAGGGCTATCATATCACCTCTTAACCTTCTTTTTTCCAGGCTAAACATACCCAGCTCCCTAAGTATTTCCTCAAAAGGCATGGTTTCCAGACCTTTCACCATTTTAGTCGCCCTCCTCTGGACACGCTCCAATTTGTCAATATCCTTTTTGAATTGTGGTGCCCAGAACTGGACACAGTATAAATCATAGTTGGAGTTCCTCCAGGGATAACTAGGACTATCCCCATAGGCCTGGTGAATATGGACTTCCATACAATAAAGGCATAAACAATCCTACAAGGAGAATTGGTGTTATATGTGAGAAGAATTCTTTTTTATTTCTCTGTGCACAATATTCTTCCATTATTGACCATACATAGATATTAACCCTACAGTTCAAGTTGAGGATACATTTTTATTCTAAAAATGAACTCAGTGTTGAGCTTTGGATATCATGATAGTCAATGACCAGTGGCCAAAAGACAGCAGACATTTCAAATTAAAGCACATAAAAGGATTTTTATAAAAAAAAGAAGGCAGGAAGGAATAAATAAAATGTATGGCTGGGACAAACTCTTCATAGTAAAGCCCTTGCTATTCCCTATAAGAGTCCTTGCAGTGAGAAATGACTCCAGATTTTCAGATCTGAGAGTACCATATGACCTTGGATGTGAGAATTTACTAGCTTTAATTTTTGCACAATTATAAGTAACACTCAGAGCCACTGTGTTAGCCATTCTGAACTTGCCTGCCAGAACAACATCTGGCTTAAATGGCTGTTTAGAGAAGAAGCATTCTTTGCCTCACACAAGGGGGAATGGAAATTGACAGCTTGTTATTGCTCAGAAACATTGGCAAGATGAGAGAGAAAGAGAGAGAAACATTTCAGAGTCCAATTAAATTATATCATTGTAAGGCTGGAAGGTCATTCTGTCCAGCTCCTTGCACCAATGAAGTACTGAGTCCCTGTCTCAAAATAATCCAGTCTAATTCACTGCAGGGCAAGAATTGGGGTGCTTCCAGTGGTTTAGGTCAGAAATGATTAGATGACAAGAAATCAGCCTACTAAAACCAGATCAAACAGAGCAGCCATATTACATGGGAAAGTAAAAAATCTATGGGCCCATTAGGAGCAGGCACATGGCAGTGGTAGTGATTGGGGGGATGTTCTTTCTTCTTCAGTATATCATTCACTATATTCCTAGAGAGAATGCGTAAACCAGCATGTGAGCATCTCCCAGAGAATAAAAATGCTCTTAATTAACATCTTCTACTTCCAGTTATGTAGTCTCTTCTGTTTCTGTATTGACCATCCATTGATGTTAAACTTATACACAGGTTGCCCCCTGTATCCACGGAACCAATACCCATGGTTTCAGTTATTCATGGTTGAAAAAAAATAGGGACACATACTATCGAGTTGCATTGGAAAATTCCTAGAGAGGCATCATCTCTAGGAATTGCTAGGTCTTTCAACACAACTCTATGGTATGTTATTGCAGGAATAACTTTATAATTATAATTCAAACCTCCTTAAATGTGAAGACTCTTTCAAACACAGTGTGTACTTTGACATCCCCTTCATATGTTGAGTGAGGCCTACTCCCAAATAAGCGTACATAGGATAGATTGCAGGCAGCCTTTATTATTCCTGGGAAGGTTCAATGATGATCACTTTCTTAATATTCCTTAATGCTTGATCATTTAGTAAACTTCTAATTGATAATTTCTGTGGAGGCTCAACTACATAGGAGTCTTGGTGATCCAGTTTTGTGGGATCATTTCAAGAGGGGTCTCTCTCCACCAGCCTAGTCTTGGGGGGGGGGTTGAGCCTCCCTTCCCAGGGATTCCCGATATCAGCTTCAAATGTTACAGTTTTCTTCCTCTTCTGCCTCTCTAGATGGTGCATAAACTTGGATTACAATTACATTGATAGCTTTTCTATGCAGCTTTATTGATATTGTTCAATGAGGGTTTACATTATATTCCCTGACTACTTTTGCTACATCACACTTCACTATTAATGCCACGCTATTTCTTCCTAGATTGTCATTTCCAGAGTAAAACACTAGGTAATATCTGATTGAAAATGTCCCCATTTCCATCTACTTTAGCTTGCTCACACCAAGTATTGCAATGTATACATGCCCCCTTTCTTATTTTACAATTTCTAGTTTCCCTTGACTCATCTTTCTTGCATTAACATTCCTATTGTATGTGTTCAGTTTTGGACTTTCCCATTGCATTCTTCTTCACACTACTAACAAGAGTTACCATATATTCCAGCGTATAAGATGACCTTTGAGCCCTGAAAAATATCCTCCAAAATTGGGGGTCGTCTTATATGCCAGATACACTTTGCTTCACCCGCCCACCAATCTCCTGCCTCTTCGCTCCCTTCGCAAACGGAGCAAAGAGGCAGGAGATCGGGTGAGGGGAGTTGAGGCAAAGTGTTTACCGGTTCATTCGCCCCCCTCCTCTGCCTTCTCTCCCTTTGGGGAGCAACCAAAGACAGAGGGGCGGGGGAATGTTGTGGTTTGCCACAGCCGCCGCTCAATCTCCTGTTCCCAAAGGGAACAAACACACAGGAAATCGAGTAGCGGCCGAGGAAAACCAGGTACATTTGTTCCTTTCTTCCACCTCCTGGAAGGTGGAAGAAAGGGGCAAATCTAGCAGTTTGCAGCGGCTGCCCCTGCTTCCCCCATCTTCATTCCCTTCCAAAGAGAATGAAGATGGAGGGAGGGGGGTGGATGAGGCAAATGGGGCATTTTTGCCCCTTTCGTCCACCTTCCTGGAAGGTGGAAGAAAGGGGGGAATCCCACGGTTTGCAACGACCACTGCCCAGTCCCTCCGTCTTCATATCTCGAGCCACCCTTCCACCCTCCCCGAAGGCACGATCGGGCTCCCAATCATGGCCTCGGGGAGGGGGTGGGTGGCTGGGAAGGCCCCCCTTCAAGCCCCCCTTCCACCCTCCCCAGAGGTGGGATCGAGCTCCCAATCGTGGCCTCAGGGAGGGGTGGGTGGCTGGAAAGCCCCCTCCCTTGAGCCACCCTTACAGCGGCCGAGGCAAACCAGGTACGTTTGCTCCTTTCTTCCACCTTCCTAGAAGGTGGAAGAAAGGGGCAAATCTTGTGGTTTGCCATGGCTGCTGCCCATTCCCCGTGTCTTCATTCCCTTCCAAAGAGAATGAAGATGGAGGGAGGGGGGTAGACAAGGCAAACCAGGTGTTTTTGCCCCTTTTGTCCACCATCGAGTCAAGTTTGACTGGAAGGTGGAAGAGAGAGGTGAATGCAAAGGGAAGAAAGATGGAGGGAATGGGCAGCCACCGAGGGAAACCGGGTATATTTGCCCCTTTCTTCCACCTGTGGAAGAGAGGGGCGAATGCTGCGGTTTGCTACGGAGGCCGCCCATCCCCTCCGTCTTCATTCCCTTTACAAAGGGAATGAAGACTGAGGGAATGGACAGTGGCCGAGGCAAACCGAGTTCATTCAGCCCCCTCCTCTGCCTTCACCCCCTTTGGGGAGCAACCGAAAGTGGAAGAGAGGGGCAAATGTAGCGGCTGGCTGGCTGGCTGGGAGAGCCCTGCCAGCTGATCCTGTTCGCTTTCCCAACTCATGAGGAGATCCTCGTGAGTTGGGAAACAAAGAGGATCAGCTGGCAAGGCTCCCCCAGCCAGCCAGCCAAATTGGGGGGTGGTGGTCTTATACGGCGAATATATGCAAAACTCTAGATTTTTACTTGAAAATTGGGCAGTCGTCTTATATGCCCAGTCGTCTTATACGCTGGAATATACGGTAACTGAAGTGCCATTCCATTCCTCTAATAGAGCCTCTACGAGTGTCAACTCCACACCTGTGTTGCTGTGCAGTAGCTTCCCTTCAGAGCTTATCTGCTGCCCCCATCACTGGAACTATTAGTTTTCTTCTGCTGATACAGCTGTTACTGCCTGAAGAGGATGAATGCATCATAGTCTAGTTGATAAAGTCTAGCCTCCCCAGACGGTATTACTCTTAGCCTCTCTGAAACTCTCAGATCCCCACACTGTCAAGATATGCATCTGGGAGAGGGCAACCAACAGATACAGACAGAGAAGAAAAAGCAAGAACACAATAGGTAAATGACAAGAGATAGAAAAGGGAAGAAAGGCAAGTGAGAAAGATGGGAAGGGGAAAGAAAGGCTAGGGAACATGCACCAGTTTTGATGCTCTGGCAGGTCCCCAAGTTTGCCCTCTGTGAATTTAGCTTTCTGAACTAGAAAGGAAGACCTTGGGCTTGTCTATACCACAGGAGACCCTGCATTTACCTTGTAAGCCATGGTGGATTTCTTTGATCTGTAGCAGTCCCATAAAAGCCACATGCACTGAAGCTTATCTAATTGCATTTGAGTAATAGGGCACTGATCATGCGTCCTATATGTCATAATATTTCCAGCCACAAGGCTGGGGCTGCTCATTTTTTTCTCCTGTTCGCTCATTCATGTGAATATACATGGTCCCAGAGTACTGTATTACAGGATAAGCAGGGATACACTTCTCCGGATATATGCACAATCAGGGGGGAGGGAGTTTTTTTTAAAGCACCAGAACAGAGTCCTGTCCACTGGAAATCCCATCCTGGCTTTGCTCCAAAGCCAATCCTCAGCTGCCACACAGCAAAAAATCTGGGTTTCCCCCTCAAATGCAGAGCAAATCATGAATATTGCAGGTCTGGGGTTTCCTGCTATGTGTCAACGATGCTGCAAATATGGGATGAATATGGGTTTTATTACCCATGTAGATAAGTCACTTGTTGAGACATATTGAACTGCACCCAAAATTCCATCAGCGATGGGATGCTGGCACCAGTTGAGGGATATGAAAATCTCTCAAGTCTTCATTTCATCGTGTTTCTCCAAGTCCCACCTGAATTTTCTCCCCATCTTTGTTTCATGTCAGGGTGCAAGGCCTTTATTTTTTACTTTATACAATGTTGTTCACACAATTTTATAAAGCTTTCCTGATTTGTACAGTTATTCATTTGTTCAGTTTACGTAAATGACCTAACTCTTTCCCAATGAATAGTGTACGAGGATTGGTGTGTGTTTTTGTCCAGTTATGCACATTATAGCTATTTGCATTTAAAAATATATGAGTTGTATTGCATACACTTAATATCTGTGACACCGTGAAAGCTTCACCAATATGCAAATACTCAAGGTGATGTGGACACCTTCTCACACAAAGTCCTGGGAAATGCAAAAATGCTACTTTCAACGACACTGTTGAATCCAGTATTTCCCCACCCCCTACGCACATACCCAATCCTTTAGCTCTTTCCAGGCTTTCTGGAGGAAAGTTGTTGCTCTTTATGAAAGGAAAATAAAAGTGCCCATCAATCAACTTTACTACTATCATCACTTCATCATGTTGGAAATATACCAACTTACAGGATACCGGATGATTTTTACTTGGCTGGTTCCTTTTATTTCTGCTTTCAAACCTATCCCTGTCCAATGTGGCTGCTTTACAGAGCCCTTATTTCTTTTCTCACTAGCACATGCTCTCTGCAATCAGTTCAAGGCTCTCTGCTGAGCCTCACACTACTCTTGTAGTAGGCTGGTGGCCTGGATCCTCTTGGGTTAGTTTTAGCCAACTGCTGGTTACAGTCTCTAGCAAGTGCCAACTCATTCGTCTTGAAAGATGTTCTTGGGCATTTTTGTGGCTCTGTGTAACTTTCATGCTGAGAGGGTGCTTGAGAAGCAAATCTAATCAGAACAGAAAATTACCAATAATCAGTCAAACAAGTTTCTTTTTTGTTGAAAAAGGCTCTGCAAATTATAGGCCTCCCTCTCCATTTCCTTCTATAGGAAACACAGCAAAATTATGCCTTCCAGTTGAGCAGATGATACTTGTGATATGTTCTCCAATATGGATAGACCTGTTTCCATCACTTGCATCTTTT
This sequence comes from Gambelia wislizenii, assembly GCA_030847615.1. Lineage (NCBI taxonomy): Eukaryota > Metazoa > Chordata > Lepidosauria > Squamata > Crotaphytidae > Gambelia > Gambelia wislizenii. The sequence continues at coordinate 11,573,888 of JAUMIR010000009.1, read as the reverse complement.
GCTAGTATTTATAAGCAAGGTTAAATCACATGTTTGTAATTGCTAAGCAACAGTTGTGAATCATTGGCAGAGCAAATGGTGGTTGCTCTAGTTAGACATGATTGAAAATTTCATTTCAGTTCCTTTTCTGAAAAAAAATGGGGAAATGGCCAGGTTGGTAGAAACAATTACATCTGTCGGGGATGCTTTGATCAAGATTTCCTGCGTGGCAGGGGGGTTGGACTGGATGGCCCTCGTGGTCTCTTCCAACTCTGCAATTCTATGATTCTATGATTCTATGAATTGTTCCTGAGCAATCCCTATTGTGGACTAGAGCCAAATTGGCCCTGTGGTTTTCCAGGAAGCCTGGCAGTGATGAAACAAGTGAGACAGAGACTAGAGTGACACTGACAGAAGATTTGGAGTGTGTTTTGACCAAACGCAGGGTACAACATATTTGACTGTGTGGCAAAAAAAAAAATATTTTTTCTGCCACCATTGCATCTGCGAGGAGTCAACCAATGGAGCTGTTTCAAGTGGTCAGAGGTCTATTACATTCTGGTCCCAAAGAAGAGAATGTAGACTGTTCAACAGCCTCCTGTGACAAATTCCCATGGCACTTTGCAGATAAAATTGTCAATGCCTGTTCTGGCATGGACACTATAAGTAACACAGTCCCAGTAGATGTAACTCTGCCCACAGCTTGTCCAATAGTTATGGATTCTTTTCAGTTTGTACAGCCTGAGGATGTGGAATTATCCCTGGAGAAATGACAGCCACCATATGGTTGCTTGCCATGCTTGATTCAGTAAAAGGGCCAGAGGAGAACTGGCCAAGTGGGTGAAGGAAGTACCGTAGTCAATGCCACATTACAAAAAGGGAGGGTTCCAGCATACCTAAAAGAGGCACTTGTAAAACTTATGTTGAAAAAGCCTTCCCTGGATTTCTCTGTAATGGATAACTAACGGCCAGTGTCCAAAATTTGATTTTTGGGCTAGGCTAGGTTATAGAACACGTGAGTTCTATTTAATTGAGGGGATTCCTTCATTTCATGGTGTGGACAGAGACTGCTTTGGTCAACTTGGTGGACAACCTTCACCAGGTACACAGGCAGAGTGTGTCCATGTTAGTTCTGCTGACCTCTCAGTGGCTTTCAATACCATTGACCATATTATCCTTCTAGGTCAATTTGCTGGGATGGGACTTGACGGCACTGTTTTACAGTGGTTCTTTTCTTCCTGGAGGAGTGAGCCCAGGAGATGGTTCTGGTGGATTCCTGTTTGACTCCTTGGCCTATGATGTGGGGTCTTTCAGGGTTCTGTTTTGTAATCCATGCTATTCAACATCTACATGAAACTGCTGGAAAAGGTTGTCCAGGGGTTTAAAATTTGGAACCACCAGGATGACACCAATTCTCTCCCCTCTTCTCTCCCCGCCCCCAGCAAACTTCAAGGAAACGGTTTTGGTTCTAAACTGGTGTCTGGTATTGGTGATGGATTGAATGAGAGTGAACAAGTTGAAGCTTAATCCAGACAAGAGAGGTGCTCCTGGTCAGTCAAAAGGTAGATCAGGTGATAGAATTCAGCCTGTGCTGATGGGGTTACGGTCTTCCTGAAGATGTAGGTTTGCAGTCTGGGGGCACTACTAGAGTCAGCCGTGAGCATGAAAACACCACTTTCTTTAGTTTCCAGGAGTGGTTTTATACACTTAAAGCTAGTGTGCTAAGTACATACCTGGAGTGCCTCATCTGGCCACAATGGCACATGCCTTAGCTGCATCCTGTTTGGATTACTGTAACATAGTCTATATGGGGCTGCCTTTGAAGAGTGTTGGGAAGCTTCCTTTGGTACAAAGAGGTACAGTTGGAGGGGTAACTGGGGCTGATTATAGGAAGCATACAATTTCCTTGCAACAACATATCCATTGGTTCTTGCTATGTTTCTGGGCACGATGCAAAATACTGATTAGAATCTATAAAATGCTATATAGTATAAGTCCAGGCTATTTGACTGAATACATATCTCCACATATGAGACTTCCCAGTCCCTAAGAGGCTCTTCTTTCACTCCCACTGCCTTTATAGGCATAGTTAGTAGGGATGTGAGATAAGACCTCCCTTCCTCAGAAGGATAGAATGCCCCCTCCATGGAGCCAGTCAATATAGATTATATTGAGGTAACACTGAGATAACAATATAGAAAATATTGAGGGAAGTAGACCAGTAGTTCTAAAAAAGGGGGATTAACTATTGCAGTTTAGGAAAGTGGAGAAATCTCATTGAGATTCTAGTCAAGACTGACTGTTGGCACTGAGGTGTCAAATAATTTTACCCACCATCATGGGTTTCCCAATTTATGTAAAATTTGTGTCCTTCCCCTTTTTGAAGATAAAGCAGACAAAAACAGGGAACACAACAGGACAGGCAGACTGATCATAGTCAAACAATCCATCCTACTGAACTACTTTTACTATTTCATGGAACACGACAGCAGTTATTGCGTTTTCTAACACTGCACATTTAACAAAAAAATGTTGAAAAGCCACTCACAAAAATTCACAAATTTTCTTTGATTTATTATTTATTTATTTATTTATTGTATTTATACCCTGCTCTTCAGCCACAAAGGCTATCAGAGCGGCTTACAAATGGTTAATTGAACAGTTCCCTGCCCTCAGGCTTACAGTCTAAATAAGACATGACACACAAGGAAAAGGAAATGGCAGTGGGGGTAGGGATTAAACCCAGCAGATACTGCTGTTCTTCTCTCCCTCCAAGGGCAGGGCAGTGGCAGTTGGGATGGAGGGAGGGCCTTTCACTTGCTTCTGGGTCCAGGCCTGATGGAGTTCTGCCTCCCTCTTCTTCTCTCCCTCTAAGGGCAGAGCGGTGGCAGTTTGACTGTGGCAAGAGTCCACATTCCTGTTCCAATAGAACTCTACCCACCCAATACTTCATTGGTCCAATCAGTAATTATGTTCAGCCAACACTGTGATCTGAAAAGCCAGATAAGTCAAAATAAAGGCTCTTTGCTGTGATGGTATCAGTCGAGATGGAAATAATATTTGGTCGAAAAACATGTTTTTCAGGTGCTGAGAAGCTCTGGAGAGAAGAATCCTGGACTGATGAGAATCTTCACAGCTCAGGACTTAGTCTGTGCAAAATTTACATGAAGTTGATTTACACAGAAAATAACATTTTTGGAAAAGGCTGCTTCCTGTGCGGAAAATGCTGAGATTTGGGCAAAACAACCACACATGAATTTTGTACAGAGTAAGTCCTAAATTGCAAATATATAATATAATTCATCCATTTTTTTCACAGGTGCTGACCAGTCATTTTTGTTGTTCAGACCCATCTCACATTCCATGTGATTTGCAATAATTCTAATTTGATTCTGCTTACATTGGCTCTGCTACTGATACCTAGGGATGCAATTCTTTACTGTTTCTTCTTGAAGGGAGCAACAAATAATTTAACAATTTTCTTTTCACTGCAAGAAAGTCTTTGAAAACCTTGCAGTCTGCAAAGCCTATTTGCAATTTAGGACTTACTCTGTGCAAAATTCATGTGTGGTTGTTTTGCCCAAACCTGAGCATTTTCCGCACAGGAAGCAGCCTTTTCCAAAAATGTTATTTTCTGTGTAAATCAACTTCATGTAAATTTTGCACAGAATAAGTCCTGAGCTGTGAAGATTCTCATCAGTCCAGATTCTTCTCTCCAGAGCTTCTTAGCACCTGAAAAACATGTTTTTCAACCAAATATTATTTCCATCTCGACTGATACCATCACAGCAAAGAGCCTTTATTTTTAAAAAAACCAAAAGTTGATAACATTGCAATTCAGGGTTAAAACAAATTTTCCTTCTGCTTATTTATTTATTTTACAAATGTTTTACAGAGAGCTCCACATGCCCCATCAAGGTTTTTCCCATGGATACTTTAGTTTAATAAATGTGCATTGGATGCTTCATTTAACTTTACTACTGCAAATTTCCCAGAGAAACTGTGGCTGGATGAACAACAGTTATGTATGTGCAATTTGCTGTGTTATTTCTTTTGTTTGCTTTCTTTCCTTCCCTGTGTCCCTCTGCCCCCAAGTTGGAAAATTAGTATTCAAAGAGCAGATGGAGCATGTTGGTACATATCATGAGGAGGAGGAAGGGGGGATAGCAGGGAGAAGAAGTTACCAGCAGTGCCTGGGCCTCTTGAGTTTTCTTCCCACTAGATGCCTCTTATAGCCCTGCATGTATAAATCACCCTGATTTTTTTGTGCTCCCAAATTCTCTGCCCAGGGACAGCCTTTTCCATTTTCCTGGAGAGGAGAAGTAAGCAAACTGGCAGCAATCCAATGTAGCCTCCTTGAGTCTACTGACCTAACTTTGTACTGAATTGTGGCCATGGCATTTTGATATTCTCCCTATACACAAATGTGGAAATTGAGCAGACAGGTAACAAATGGAAAATACCCATGCAACCAATACTCATTTCTAAAACTAGAGCTAAAACAGGAACAGTTCCTAAAACAGATCTCTAAATCAGGCCACTGCTTGCTGTCCCACTTCAGACCTGATTCTTCTCATTCTTTCTCTGTCCTTATTTAGCAGGGAAAGTTGCTATTTTTTTCCTCTGGGTTCTCTATGCCTGGTAAATCTCCTTTTAAAATTTTGTTCTCATTTTAGGGATTAAACCATTTTAGCTTAAGATTCTAGAGTGTTTTTTGTTGTTCACTAGGATCTCTAGCATTTAGTAGAGCAAACATATGGGTGTTTATTCCAAAGTGAATCTGTCTGTATTTATTAACTAGCTGGACCTGGCATACCATATGACAGTAAAAAAACTCTCCCCAAAATGCCCAGGAGACCTCATGACAACCCTTTGAGGTAGGCTGGTGGGTTTAACTCACCCCCGCACTTGTTTTGACCCCCCACTGTCCCCCTGCTGCTCGTTCTGCCCCCCACTGCTTGTCCTGCTCCCTGCCACCACCCCCACCACTCATTCTACCTCTGCTGCCCCCCACTGCTCGTTCTGCCCCCCCACCCTCACCTTGGCCCCCCTACCCCATGCACTCCAGCACACATACACACACCACATCCACCCCCATGTTACTCACTGCCCCTCTCCAGCCGCCATGTTGGAAATCTACATGGTCCCACCCCCAGTGTGCTGACTGCCTACCCAACAGACCTGTGATTGGTTGGTCAGTTCCCTAAGCAGCCCATCAGCACACTGGAAACAGCAACATACCCAAGAGCATTATAGATAGTGATTAAAATATTTATTCCACAACCTATATCAAGAGATGTCAGGGCGGCTTACAAATAGGATTAAAACAGTAGCCAGTAGAGCTTACTCCCAGGTCTCTAGGCATTTCCATAGTGTGGCAGAAGGTTGCAGGCTAAATCTTTTGCATGTCAGTAGAATGCACCTTGTCTGTATTCATGCACATGGACACTAAGGGACCATTCAGTGCACTTCCTTCCATTTTGCAAACTGCAGCTACTTTAGGAAAATTATAGTGTGTCTGGCCACACCTGATAGTGCTGGGGGTGGAAAATCTATTAGTTTTGCTTTCTCTCTTACAACATTTTTAAGCTGCAGGCACTTCCCATCTCAGACATAAACAGATCTGTGAATTTTGGACCTTGGGAGATAAAAATGGGGGTTGGGAAATATACTTTCTGGATTGCAACTCCCAGAATCCCCCAGCAAGCATGACCACAGCCTCCCCTCACTGGCTGGGGGATTCTTGTAGTTGTACTCCCCAAAGTACCCTTTCCAAATTCTGTTCAAAACCCAAGGAAGGAGTTCACTTTATATAATGAAAGACCACACACCCAATATTGCATACGCTTTCTACTCTCACCAGTTCTTTATCTGAGCATTGTTTAGAGATGAACACAGTTCAGTCCACAATTATGCATTTGATGCACATGTGGAAGGGAAGAAGTTGCAGCATATTCACTCTTCCCCCTGCCCAACCATGCATTCAGCTGAATGTCTGGACAGAAATATACATTTCAGAGGGTCTATTCTCATCATCAAGTGGGTCCATTCTCATTTTCATTTTTCAGGGTTCCCAGACACAACTGGATGAGTAGTACTGCATAGACTAGAGGGGAAAGTTCATAAGTAACATAGTCCTGTGTGGTGATGGGTGAGAATTTAGGATGGGTGGATAGCTTAGGGCTAATCTACACCAGCCAGGATATGCTAGCTCTCCAAAGATGTATTCTGGTTGCGGAGGTGGTCCCTTCTGCTCCATTACCTGGAGAAAACAGGCCAGACTCCAAACAGAAATCTGGCTCAACGTTGCACCTATTGCCACCATTTCCCTCACTCTGCCAGGTCTAGGGGAAGCCAGACAGATCATGTGACAAGCCCCGTGCATGTGACCAGCCTTGGTCACATGCTGCGGGACTCCTGCCTAGACCCAGAAGAGTAAGGGTAACCAACACCAGCAGCAGTGAGGGCCAGCATGCTGGGATGGGCTCCTGTGCACATGTGGGGCCTGATCTGGTTTTGGCCACTGGACCCTGGTTAATCTGGGTATTATATTATAACAGTTTATTTGGCCCTATCCTGACTTGCCTCCATCTCAGCCCTGTATCTTCCCCAGGGGTGGTGAGGACTGCTTGGGGGCATAATGGGAAAAATGTCTTGTGTCATATGGACTGCAGGGCTCTGAGATGAGGGCAAGCTGGTGTATTTGGCCCATGTAGATAAGCCCTTAGAAACTCTGCTAGCTGGCGTCAGTTGTATGCGGGAGTGCTTAAGGCCCAGCAGCTAGCTATGGATGGCAAGCATTGATGCTGATCCTGCCAGTGCAATGTAGAAAATGGCTAATGTTTTCTATCACCTTTTTTAGTGATGGATGAGATACCTGCCTGGTGTCAGGCTGTGGTCCTGGGGCAGTGGCACAAAATAGACTTTGCATGTGAAAAGTCCCATATTTGACACTTAGCATTTCCAGGGCCTGTTGGGAAAGACAACACTAATCTGTATAGATAGTTCTGAGCATGACAGACCTATCATTTCTCCTGGTACAAGGCAGCTGCTTCTTCTCTTGTTTTCTTCAAGATCTTTCACTAACAATGGAAAACTATTATTCCCTCATCTGCCAACAGGAAAAACAACAACAACAACAACAACAATCCACTAAGTCCCACCCCTGACCTTTCAAAAACTCTCTGGCTTCACCCCCTGACTTACGATATCGCATCATCAAACCTGCCCACTATAGTAGGCTCTGCCTCCTGAAGAGTCAAAACCTCTTCCTTGATCTACACTTTGTTGTTGTGATTTGTTGACTTTGACTTATAGCAACCCTATGAACGAGAGACCTCCAAGAGCCGCAGTCATCAAATGCTCTGCTTAGGTCTTGCAAACTCAGAGTATGGTCTTCCTCTTTTCTCACTGCCTTCCACTTTACCAGACATTATCATCCTTTCCAGTGAATTACATTGTTTCATGATATGTCCAAAGTACAACAGCTACAACAGCCTCAGCCTAGTCATCTTCACTTCTAGTGAGAGTTCAGGCTTGGTTGGCTCCAACACCCATTTATTCATCTCTTTAGTAGTCTGTGGTATCTGTAGAATACTCCTCCAGCACCACATTTTTCAAATGAGTTTATTTTCTTCCCATCAGCTTTCTTCATTGTCCAGCTTTCACAACCATACACAGAAATCAGTAATACTGTGGCTCAGGTGATATTGATTTTGGTATTAAATCATGTGGTCTTTACTTTAACCAGCTGTCCCGCCCCCCCCCAAATCACATGGCCAATTGCCACTGATAGTAGAGCAACCTTCCCCAGGCTGGCACCTTACAAAAGCATGGGTGTACAACTCCCTTCATCTGTGATGGATGGAGACAATAGGAGTGGCATTCCCCACCATTCCCAAGCATCTGGAGGGCAAGAGGTTGGAAAGGCCACAGTAGATTTATTTTGACAGTAGATTTATTCATTATTCATTTAAACAATCCCCAATAATAGGAATATCAGTTATCATAGAATCATAGAATCATAGAATTGTAGAGTTGGAAGAGACCACGAGGGCCATACAGTCCAACCCCCTGCCATGCAGGAATACACAATCAAAGCATCTCTGACAGATGGCCATCCAGCCTCTGTTTAAAGACCTCCAAGGAAGGAGACCCCACCATGCTCCGAGGGAGTGTGTTCCACTGCCGAACAGCTCTTACTATCAAAAAGTTCCTCCTCATGTTGAGGTGGAATCTCTGTTTCTGGAGCTTGCACCCATTGCTCCGTGTTCCAGTCTCTGGAGCAGCAGAAAACAAGCCCGCTCCATCCTCAGTGTGACACCCCTTCAAATACTTAAACAGGGCTATCATATCGCACCTTAACCATCTTTTTTCCAGGCTAAATATACCCAGTTCCCTAAGTCTTTCCTCATAAGGCAAGGTTTCCAGACCTTTCACCATTTTAGTCGCCCTCCTCTGGACACGCTCCAATTTGTCAATATCTTTTTTGAATTGTGGTTTGCCAGAACTGGACACAGTATTCTAGGTGAGGCCTGACCAAGACAGAATAGAGTGGCACTATTACTTCCCTTGATCTAGACAGTATACTTGTATTGATGCAGCCCAAAATCATATTAGCCTTTTTAGCTACTGCATCACACTGTTGACTAATGTTCAACTTGTGGTCTACTAGGACTTTTAGATCCCTTTCCCACGTAGTCTCATTCAGCCAGGTCTCTCCCAACCTATATCTATGGATTTTATTTTCCCACCCTAAGTGCAGTACCTTACATTTCTCTGTATTGAATTTCATTTTGTTAGCTTTGGCCCAGCTCTCCAGTCTATCCAGATCATTTTGAATATTGATCCTGTCCTCTAGGGTATTAGCTACTTCTCCTAATTTGGTGTCATTTGCAAATTTGATAAGTATGCCCCTAATTCCATCATCCAAGCCATTGATAAAGATGTTGAATAGCACTGGGACAGGACCGAACCTTGTGGTACCCCACTGGTCACATCTTTCCAAGACGAAGAGGGGCCACTGCTGAGCACCCTTTGGGTTCGGCCGGTCAACCACTTACAAATCCATTGAACAGTTAACTTGTCTAGCCCACATTTTACAAGCTGGTTTGCAAGAATGTCATGAGGAACCTTGTCAAAGCCTTACTGAAATCAAGGTATGTGATATCCACAGTGTTCCCTTCATCTACCAAGCTGGTAACTTTATATATATAAAAAAGAGATCAGATTACTCTGACATGACTTGTTTCTCTGAAACCCATGTTGTCTTTTTGTGATTATGGCATTGCCTTCTAAATGTTCACAGACTCTCTGTTTAATGATCTGCTCTAGAATCTTCCCTGGTATTGATGTCAGACTAACTGGATGGTAATTGTTGGGATCCTCTTTTTTCCCCTTTTTGAAGATGGGAACAACATTTGCCCTCCTCCAGTCTGCTGGGACTTCTCCTGTTCTCCAGGAGTTCTCAAAGATTATTGTCAATGGCAATAATAGTTATGACAAAAGATAATTGAAATGGGACAGATTCTCTCTTGCATGAGCCCAGAGAGAGGGAAGAGAAGAAAGCTGAGCTAGCAAGCAGCATACTTCATTGTTCACTCAGTGTACTTCAGCTAATGCTGTCTTGACAGAACTATAATTTACTTATAGAGGAAGTGTGGTGTCTCTTCTTGCATGTCAGCCACCTCTGCTGTAAATCATGTTCCATCCTAGGGTATGCCTCATTGGGAAGAACCAAGTCACCTTTCAGTACTTTAGTACCAAGCTGGATAACTTAATGGATAGAGTTGCATAACGCCCCCCACCCCACCCCAAAGGCAAATAGGAGACTCCTCCTATTTCAAGCAATTTCAAGGTGAGATGAAGAGGTCTGACAAGAATAGAGCAGTGGTTTGGGGAACAGAGTGCATAACAGAATAGGACAGAAGCCTGTATCAATAAGACACTCTGATGTTACTGCTAGATTTTACCTCCAGTGAAATTTGTCTCCAACATGCTAACCATTAAGGCCCCCTCCCCATGCCAAAAGCTATTCCCTGGGGAGGAAAAAAAAGGGAGAAATATAAAGGGAGAAATATATCTACCAACTAATAAGCTTAGGCAAACCCCATGAAAATAATTCCTTATCTTTCTGAACTACAGTCTCTCATAAGGCACTGAGATAAAATTAAATTGGCGTGGGGTGGGTTGATACAGGGACAAAACCCTCCCCTGCAATGGACACAGTAGTGAAAACCAGGAGGGCAACAATCCATTCCAGCAAGCCTGGAAGTTTAGAGCTATAGGTCTCCACCACTCTCCAGGAAGCAAACAAGGCTACAGCCATGCCTTTGTATATGGCTCGAGGCTCCCTGAGCTGCAGGCCATGGTCATGTGGGCAGCCAGGGTAGCAAAGGTTGGATGCAATTCTTCACAAATTATTAATTGTTCATAATTAGTAATTTTACACCCACCTGGCTAATTGGAGTCTCTCCCTTCTAAGCCCTAACTCCCTAATTCTTTCCCAGGCTCAATGTCATTGAGTCTGCCCGCAGACGACACTCATCACATTCCAGCCACAAACAGCTTTCCCCACAATGCCCTCTGCTCATGTCCAGATTCTGGCTAGCAAGCAGGCCTAATAATGGCTAACTAAGGGTGTGGCTATACGATCATAAAAAAATCCATATGTGGGGCAAAATATACGAACAGCCTGTCGTTCGTATGCAAACGAACCGGCTATATGATTTTTAACCCCCCTAAACTCCGTATGAGTCCCTCTTCCCAAAGCTGGCTGGAGCGAGCAAGCCAAGCGGCAGTTTTAAATCTCCCGCCACTTTTTTTTTTTAAACGTGCCTGCTTTGCGGACATTCGGTTTTCCGTATTTACAATATAAAATAAAAATAAAGACCATATAAATTCACGGACTTACTGGACGCTCGCTAGCCGGGAAACCAACATGGCGGCCGCTCCCAATTCCCCTCCATGCTAGCCCCGCCCCCTCTACTCAACCAGCCAATCAGATTACCCTGCCTGTTCGTATGTGTGCGAACGGACCGTACAGACCCGTCAGCCATCCGAACGGTGTACGGATTTCTCTTCGCGATCCACTTTCCCTCCTGAACGCCGCGTATGCATATTTCAGGGTGGAAAACCGCCCCCCCTCTTTTGCATTCGTGTGCATCCGAACGGCCGTTTGTACCGAAGTGCGAACTTCCGCACGCCATACGTATTATTTAAATCGTGTAGACGGGACCTAATACAACACAGCATCTGTCTGTATAGCTAATAGACAAAGTCGTGACAACATAGTTCTTTGGCACAGAAAACAGCATTTTCTGTGCAGGAAAAAAAATTCAAAGCAGAAAAGTTATTTCTTGTTCAGAAAATCCTGTTTCCAGCATAGAAAGCGTTGTTTTCTGTGCAAATTAACCATGTGCAAATTTTGCATAGAATAAATCCCCCAATCACAGCATTTTCTGTGCAGAAAACAGCATTTTCTACACAGGAAACAATATTTGTGTATTGAAATATTATTTCATGTACAAAACAACCATGTACAAATTTTGCATGGAATAAATCCTGAATTGCAAAGACTCTTGTCAGTCCAGGATTCTTCTTGTCAGGGTTTCTCAACACTCAAACATGCTTTTCAATCAGTTTTGAATGTTATTCCCATAGAACCATGCAGCAAAGATCCCCACTTGACCATGCAGGGGGAGAAAAAAAGTACCACTCACAAGCCCAGCTCAGGGCAACTTGTAGCCTGGAAGGAAGGGGTGGGAATCTCCCCCCAAACCAAAGACCCCCAAAGCTCCAACTGCACTCCAGTGTGGTTGGTACAGGAGTTGAAAGGCAATATGCCTGCAAAGCAGAGCTGATCCACACCACTCCCATGTGGCAGTCCAGATGCAGTTCTCACTCTTCCTTGTGCTGCACATAGCTGCCCCAACCTGGCAAGAGCATGACATTGCTTGCTCCAACTAAGGAAACTTTGAGAAAAAGGCAATGGGACTAGAAGGCATATGCTTAAATGGCAGTGCCTCACCACCATCCTCTCCAGCCTGATTACTTCTGTAGGGATTGCAAAAGGACAGCCCCAGTAATTGCACGTTTACAGGGCTGGAACATGAGTGAAAGGAGCATTGGCTCGCTATCATTTATTTTCAGAAGAAAGCATTGTCCTGCATGACAAAGATCAGTCAGATGTAGACGGTGAAACACTGAAAGCTCATTACACTAATTAGTGGCAGTGTGTTCATGCTATCAGGAGGCAAGAGGGAGCTGGCAAAGTGATGCGTTGGAGGAGTGTTTGCCCAAGAGGAAGCATTATGAACTGTGGCTTCATTAGTGGGAACTGAAAAAGGGATGGTGTTGACTCCCTCCCCCACTGCTGTGATGCCTCCTCTCCATAAGTAGGAAGGAGACCTTCAGCAGTATCATTAAACTGGTTGGCAGCCAGATGGCATAAATGTCACTTGGCAAGATGAGCTCTGATATGTGTGTGTGTGTGTGTGCTTGCTGAAATACAGATGAGAAAGAGGAGGGAGCTTTTTTGACAAAGCGGCAGAGGTTTTTATCCATAGGTTAGAGCTGTGTGAGACTCTGGGCCAGGGTGTTGGAGAACTACAAGACCTTGAGGCCTGACACCCCTGAGTCCGAGACCTCTATGCTCAAGGTCCATGAGTTTAAATCAGCACCACCAATCCCTCAAGTCACAGAAAGTAGAGGAGTGCTAGGCTTCAAACCAAATCAAAGACTTCCAATGTTGTGGGAAGGAGTGAGGCCTGGGAGAAGATGTCTTGGCGTAGAGGCCAGGCTGGATTAACAGTGGTGCAATTGGAGCTCTAAATACTCTAGCCCCTCCTTCCGGCTATGGCCACATGGTACTGCTGGTGCTATTCACACATGAAGGATGCATCCACACTACACAAACAATCCAGTTTGAAATTGGATTATTTGCTGTGGCTCCATCCTATGGGATCCTGGGACTTGTAGTTTTACAGTCTTTAGCCTTCTCTGCCAAAAAGTGTCAATGCCTCGCCAAACTACAAATCCCAGGATTCCTTAGGAAGGAGCCATGGCAAATCATCCAGTTTCAAACTGGATTGTTTGTGTAGTGCGGATGCACTCAAACACAGAGACTGCTTGTATTGTGATGCCCTTAAAGACAGAAATGACAATGGGGAGAAGGAGAGGTATATATCCCTCACCCTTTCTCTTCTCCAACTGTTTGAAGCATTTCCTGAAAACCCTGGCTCCAGTTCCCAGCAACTGGGAACTCATCAGCAATGACGAGGCACTTTCCTCGATTTTTGCGATATAGGCTTTTTTTATGTAAGCAGGCTTTTACTGTGTAACTGTGCCCTCGGAAACTCTTTATTGGGGTGTGTTTGTATATTTTGTTTTTATGTTTTAATGTTTGTATGATCAAATAATTTTAAATTGTTTTAATGATGGTGGTTTTAATTGTTTTAAAATTGTATGGATTTTTAATGTTTTATATGAGCCGCCTGGGGGAAAGGTGGCATATAAATTAAATAAATAAATACAGGTCACAAGACAAGATGTGTACAAAAATGCATGAATGAGGGGAAAGTGGGCCCCAAAATGTGTATGTTACAGTAATCTTCAAAGAAGTAGCCATGTTAGCCTCTTGCAGGAAAAAAGGGGAGAAAGGCAGGGTGAGGGGGAAAAGTAATCTAGTAGCACCTTTAAGGCTAACTATATTTTATGTCAGCATGAGCTTTTGTGGATAGCAGTCCACTTCTTTGGATGCAATACGGAGTGATATTAAAGCCTTAGGTTATTAAGCATATTTATACAGTTGTCAGAGTGGGGTAGAATATAATAGAATCCAAAAAGATGCAAATCATGACCTAATGAAATCATTTTTCAAAGATCTGAGCAAGGTGATACAGATTTTTCAGATTTTTACAGTGGTCGATTAGTGGTCATGATACATGGAAGCAATAAATCAGCTTTCCAAAAGTCAGTTTTCTTGGAGTCAAAATCTTTTCTAAGGAGATTATTTTTGTTATATATGCAGTTATATATTATATGCAGAGTTCCACCACTGAATAAATATGCTTAATAACCTGGGGCTTTAATCTAACTCTATATTGCATCTGAGGAGGTGGATTGATGTTTCGTAGGTCAGTAAAATGAGTACCCAGCTTGTGGGGGCAATTAGCTAACACATTGTAAATTGCTTAGAGAGTGCCTAGTGCTATAAAGTGGTGTAGATGCATAAGAGCCTTTGTGGAAGAGCAGGGTATAAATACTCTAATAAATAAAAAAAAAGTCAGTGAAAGCACATACTAAAATAAAAATCAGTTGGTCTTAAAGGTACTGCTAAATTCCTTCCAGTTCCTCCCTCTCCTTTTCTCCTTTTTATATTACTGTAAATTATAGATAGAGAGCCAGCATGGTGTAGTGGTTTGAGCATCAGACTATGGGCTTTATCAGACCACTCTTCATTAATGTTCTTTTGCTGGCATAAATTGGAGCACCGTTTACTTCTGGGGCTGAGATCTCGCTGATTCTAGCGAAAAGATACTAGCTCAGGAAATTCAAAAAATAAAGTAAAATAAAGACACAAAAAGTTCACACAAGCACAAAAACACACTTTAAAAGTCCCAAGTACACGGGGGGGGGGTGTTTGAGGGTCATTAAAAAAGCATCCCCTACCTGGCTGTTGTGATATCAACTGGAAGTATTTGGTCATTGATGCTGTAGTCTTGTGAGCACAATGGCACGAGGATTCAAATGCCAGCTATGCAGTCACAAAAGCAGAATGAGAGATCTATTGACAGCTTGGCCCATTAATAAAAAAGTATGCCTCATTTACAGTACATGATCACAAAAGGATGGTGGAGTCTAGTATGCACACCCTTTTGTGATCATTAGGCGTCCTTATGATGGCATATTTGCCTGGTGTGATAAAGTCCTAAGACGCTGGAAACCAGGGTTTGAATCCCTGTTCAGCCATGAAAACCCACTGGGTGACCTTAGGCAAGTCACAGTCTCTCAGCCTCAGAGGAAGGCAAAGACAAACCCCTCTGAACAATTTTTCCCCAAGAAAATGCCATGATAGGGTCATCTTAGAGTCACCATAGGTCGGAAATGACTTGAAGACACACAACAACTAATTACAGATAAAACAAACTGGGTCAGAGGAAATTGCTTGCAGAGGTGGATACATGGGGCGGGGGATGGTGCAGTGACGTAGACATTGTAAAATGTGCATGGAAGTGCAAAGGAATCATATGATACTCTCTCTCTCTCTCTCACACACACACACACACAAACACACGCACACGCACACGCACAACACAGCACATACATTCACTTGCATCCCTGCATACTTAGGCTATTTACCTGATCTTGGATTTGAATATCTGATAATCTTAATTGTCTGAAATGTGTTTCTGGTACATTATCATTCCTATATCTTGTCCTTATTTTCACTTTTGTGGCTATTGGAAGATGTCTTTTTAGAAAAAATTCAAGCATAGCCATGTTAGTAAGAATATTCTAGGCAACTGGTGTGCAACAGAGAGAGCAGTCCTCCTCTTCAGAATTTTGGAAGTTAAAATTCTGGTTGTATATGTATATTTTTGATTTGGGGCAATTGCTTTGGATGTTTTTTCAAGGACCTCTGAGAAGCCTGTGCTATTGAGGTATGTGTGTCGAGGGAGCAGATCATCGAAAAGCAACCCAGCAAACTCCTAGCTTTAGGTGGACTCTAGGGCCTTTTCACCAGCCTCGGTTTCCTCCTTCCTTCTCTCCTGAGGTCCATGAAAAATTACCCAGAACAATTGCTCCAGATCAGGCCACCGGGGGTACTGGTGTTGAGGTATCTCAGTTTTCTGCCCACAATCTCAGAAGCACCATGAATGACTGAATGACTGAGGTTGGGGGGCGGGAGGTGCCAAGCAAGTCATCCCTTGGATCTGAGTTTTGCTGTCAGGCAAACAAAAGATGATCAGTGTTAGGTGTGTGTGTGTGTATGTGTGTGTCTTTTCATGCCCTTTTCATGTCATATCCTCCATATGTCCGAGTTTGGCAATTATGGGTCAGTCAGTGATCTTAAATGGAGCTGAACTGTGAGTCATCTTTGCAGAATCCTTTTTACCTGACCTCTTCCTAAACCCTTCTTAAGGCTCCTGGATCTATCTTTGCAGGCACACATTCTTGCTGCATTAGCAATGACATGATGATCATCCAAGTAGTGTCTTGTTTGCTTGTCCCCCCCCCCCTTTCCTTTTATTTTCCATTCTTCTTCCTTCCTTCCTTTCTGGGCCAGAATTATGTGCACGATCAACAGTTTTGTAATTTCCATTGCCTTTGACGGGAAGAGTGAGGAGGCTATCACATGGAGATGTAGCAAAGTAGATCAGACCGGATTTTGTTCACAGAAAAAAGTCTCCTTATGCCCTGTGGCTTTTCAGCTGTGCTTTTTTTGTGTTTGCAAAATGGTCCAAAGATTTCTCATCCCTTGGCAGAGCAACAAGAGCATTCCTCCCCACCTCTCCTCTATCAGGGTGATAGATCTCTGGGGTGTTATGCTGATGAGAGCCCTTTGGCTAACCCAGATAGGGGAATGATGACTTCCAGAAGGAACTAACAAAAGTTTACCTTTTGGGCTCTGGAGGTGTCATTTGTGAAAAATGAGGAGGTTCTACAATTTTAGACTACACTCGTCGTAATAATGTTGCAGTGAGACGAAGGGAGATAAAACCAGCATGGTGTAGTGATTTCAGCATTGTACTATGAATCTGGAGATGAGGGTTTGAATCCCCATGTGAACATGAAGACTCCCTCGGTGACCTTGGACAAGTCACACTTTTTCAGTCTCCGAGGGGAGGCAATGATACATCTTCTCTGAACCAATCTTGCCAAGAAAACTTGGTGATAGGGCACCATAAGTTAGAAATGACTTGAAGGGACATGACAACAATGAGATAAAGGGGTGTGTGTGTGTGTGTGTGCATCTTGTTATCATTGTTGTTGCTAAAAGGGGTAGTTCATCCAACTAGGACTGTCAAGAGATTAAATAATTTTTGGTTGACGTACAGTACTGCATCTAAAGAAGTGGGTTTATATCCACGAAAGCTCACACTACAATAAAATAAAATAAAAAGCTAGTATTAAAGGTACTGTTACATGCCCTCTTCCCCCCCTCTACCCCTCCCTTCCTCCTCCTTATGCTTTAACCTGCCAGCTCACTCTATTTAAATACTTTTGCATCAGCTGTGAGGAACAATGGCAGAAGATGACATGAGACAGTAGTGGTGTGTAGTAGGGGTGTTAGGCATTTTTTTTTTGGATGATAAGGCTTTCAGTGGTTGCTAGTCATGATGGCTATTTGTTACCTTCAAGATCAGAGATACATGACTTAATGGGGTATATGAGTAGGAGGAACAGGAGTAGGAGCATTCATGCCCTCCATGTGGGCATCCTGCAGGCCTCTGGATGATCACTGTGATATCCGTTTACAGTTATGATTAGCCTTTCCTCTGTTCCACTGGTGTTCTTCCTGTGTTCTCATATTGCCTTGAGGACTTGCTACTATCTTCAGGACCTGTATGGGCTTCACAGCAAACACAATCATTGTGTAGATTGGTGGTGAGAATTTTGTGACTTTTCAAGGCCTTTTGTGCAGACCGTGAAGCATTTCAGAACTCCCTTGACATCTCCCATAGTTGTAGAAAAAAAAAAAAATAGGGAGGTGGTGGAAATTGAGAATCAACTTCCAGAGGCCTCCAGGGGTTGCAGTTCTCTTAGAATTGAATCATAGACTCATAGAATTGTAGAGTTGGAAGAGACCACAATGGCCATCGAGTCCAGCCCCCTGCCATGCAGGAATCATGATCAAACCATCCCTGACAGATGGCCATCCAGCTCTGTTTAAAGACCTCCAAGGAAGGAGACCCCACCACAGTCCAAGGGAGTGTGTTCCACTGCTCTTGTTATTGCTATTGCTGTTGTTGTGTGCCTTCAAGTCATTTCCAATATAGGACCCTTTTGCCTTTTTACTTGTGGCCTCAGTATTTTGGAATATATAACCTTAACAGGTTTGCATGCGTCTCCTTACCCATGGTTAGTCAGTTTGGTCATTTTCATGAAGTCGGAATTAGAGGCTGCATTTTTGTTGGTGTTGTTTACTATATTGGTGATTAATGCAGTTGTATGGTTGTAACCCAACAGCCACTCAGTGTAGTGTAAATATCCACATGTGAAAATAAACTACACAACACTACACAATCCCTGTACAGAATAGCAACATTGGCAGTGTCTGGGTGCTGTGGTGAAATGTGCAATATGTGGTACACAGGCAAAATGCACAATGTGAAGTGCACAACTGCAGTGTGCAACATTGCTTCTGCACTGTCAGTGGAATATGTCCCTTGTGCTATGGCAAATAATTTGTACTGCATGCTCAGTGCAAGTTATGCATGTGTATGTCACTAACAGGATTCAAGTCTACTCTAAAATTAGTCTCGCTGAGGTCAAAGGGGCTTAGTTAACGTTGCCATAATCCACTCCCTCAAATCTGGGTATCAATTTTGCACATTATGCAAATTATTCTAATTATGCAAATCACTCTAATTTACGTTTGGATCCTGCAAATTTAGCACATTAATTGTGGCATTTTTCTTTCCACTGTGTTCCAGACTTCAGACCATCTTTTATAGTTACAACTGATCTGAGAGAACAAATATAGAATAAAATTTAATATACTGGACTTGGAAAACGGTTCCAGGTTCAAATCTCTGCTTGGTCATGGAATGTACCATGTGATCTTGGGCTATCACTACTTCTCTGAAAATTTATTTTAACAGGATAATTGTGGTGATTAATAAGAAGGATAATTTGTAAAGTGGGCATGTAAA
Source organism: Gambelia wislizenii (assembly GCA_030847615.1). Taxonomy (NCBI): domain Eukaryota; kingdom Metazoa; phylum Chordata; class Lepidosauria; order Squamata; family Crotaphytidae; genus Gambelia; species Gambelia wislizenii. The sequence goes on along the minus strand of JAUMIR010000009.1, from coordinate 11,555,031 downwards.
TTCCTAATTCAGTGCAAGTAAAACAACAACTTGTATGCAGGAACAAGGATTTGATTTCAGTAAGACTTTTGACAAGGTCCCCCATTATATTCTTGCAAAAAAGTTAGTAACCTGTGGGCAAGACAATGCAACTGTTAGGTGGATTTGTAATTGGTTGACGGACTGAACCCAAAGGGTAGTCACCAATGGAACCTCTTCATCCTGGAGAGAAGTGACTAGTGGGGTGCCACAGGGTTCTGTCCTGGGCCCAGTGCTATTCAACATCTTTATCAATGACTTGGATGAGGGAATAGAAGGTATGGTTATCAAGTTTGCAGATGACACCAAATTGGAAGGAGTAGTTAATACCCCAGAGGACAGGATCAGAATCCAAAATGACCCGAACAGATTAGAAAGCTGGGCCAAAACTAACAAAATGAATTTCAACAGGGAGAAATGTAGGATACTAGACTTGGGCAGTAAAAATGAAATGGACAGATACAGGATGGGTGACACATGGCCTGATGGCAGTACATGCAAAAGGGATCTAGGAATCTTAATGGACCACAAGCTGAACATGAGTCAGTAGTTTGATGCAGCAGCTAAAAAAGCCAAAGCAATTTTAGGCTGCATTAATAAGGAGTATAGTGTCTAGATCAAGGGAAGTAATAGTGCCACTCTATTCTGCTTTGGTTAGACCTCACCTGGAATACTGTGTCCAGTTCTGGGCACCACAATTCAGGATGGATATTGAAAAGCTGAAATATCTCCAGAAGAGGGTTACCAGGATGGTGGGAGGTCTGGAAGCCATGCCCTGTGAGGAGCAGCTTAGGGAGCTGGGCATGTTTACTCTGGGAAAGAGAAGGTTGAGAGGTGAGATGATAGCCTTGTTTAAATATTTGAAGGGATGTCATACTGAGGATGGAGCAAGCTTGTTTTCTGCTGCTCTGGAGACTAGGACATGGAGCAATGGGTTCAAACTACAGGAAAAGAGATTCCACCTAAACAGTAGGAAGAACTTCCTGATAGTAAGAGCTGTTTGGAAGTGGAATACACTGCCTTGGAGTGTGGTAGTCTCCTTCTTTGGTTTTTAAACACAGGCTGGATGGCCATCTGTTGGAAATGCTTTGATTGTGTATTCCTGCATGGCAGGGGATTGGACTGGAAAGCCCTTGCAGTCTCTTCCAATTCTATGATTCTATGGTTCTATGAAGGGGAACTACTATAATAATCAATGCAGAGAAAAAGAAGGTCACAACAAAAAAGGAAGAACAAGTGACCTCTTCCACAAGATCTGAGAAATCAAATGGAAATTTAAACCTAAATCAAGAGTGGTAATCTCTGTTACCAGTAGGGGAATACTTTACATGACCAAGTAGAAATAAAAAGACCATAGAAAAATACATAGAACTATATAAAAGCAATGAAAGGATGATAGATTCATTTGAGGAAGAGCCATATGAAGACAAACCTCCAATTTTAGAAAGTGAGGGAAAAGCTGTACTCAGAGCACTTGGAAGAAACAAATCACCAGGAACAGGTGGCATACCAATAGAGCTGCTTCAAGTTACAGAGACAGAATCTACTGTAGTTCTAACTAAAATATGCCAACAAATATAGGGAAAAATGGCCCACAGATTGGAAATGCTCAATATACATTCCAGTCCCTGCAAAGGAGACACCAAGGATTGCAATAACCACAGAACCATTGCATTAATTTCTCATGCAAACGAAGTGATGCTCAAAATACTACAACAAAGATTTTTTTTTTCCATAAGGAGACAGAAATGCCAAATGTCCAAGCTGGGCTCAGGAAAGGAAGAGGCACTAGGAATCATATTGCAAACATATGTTGGATAATGGAGCACACCAAAGAATTTGAAAAGAATATCACCCTGTATTTTATACATTATAGCAAAGCCTTCGATTGTGTAGATCATGAAAAACTATGGATTGGTGCCACAACATTTGATTGTCCTAATGCATAACCTGTACCCAGGACAAGAGCCTACTGTTAGGACACAATATGGAGAAACGAAACGGTATGGTTTCCAATTGGCAAGGGCTGCATTTTATCATCCAATCTGTTTAGCTTGTATACTGAATATATCATATGTAAAGCAGGATTAGACTCAGAGGAGGAAGGCGTAAAAATTGGAGGAAGGAACATCAACAATTTAAAATGATCAGATAAGACTATACTGCTAACATAAAATAGCAAAGACCTGGAATGATTCCTGAAGAAAATCAAGGAAGAAAGTACAAAGACAGGTTTATACATGAACATGAAGAAAACAATAATAATGACCCTACATGATTTGCATAACCTTAAAGTAGATGATGAAGATATTGAAATAGTTCAAGATTTTCCATACTTTGGCTCCATCATTAATCAGAATGCAGACTGCAGTCAAGAAATCAAAAGACTAGGACTTGGAAGGGCATCTATGGAGGAACTAGACAAAATGCTAAAGTATAAAGATATCTCATTGAATAATAAAGTTAAGATTCTCCATACCTTCGTATTTCCCATTTCTATGTATGGTTATGAAAGCTGGACAGAGAAGAAAGCTGATGACAAGAAAGCAAGATGATGAAACAGGCTGTTGTACAGTACTTTGGCCATATCATGAGAATACATGACTCACTAGAAAAGATAATAATGCTTGGTAAGGTAGAAGGCAGTAGGAAAAGAGGAAGACTGCATTCCAGATGGATAGACTCTATCAAGGAAGCCATGGCCCTGAGTCTGCAAGACCTGAGCAGGGCTCTTGATGATAGGGTGACTTGGTGGTCTCTCATTCATAGGGTTGCCATAAGTTGGAGTTGACTTGATGGCAGTTAGCAACAACAACAACAGGGTCCCCCAAAAGCATGACTTGGAGTGTCATGCTTATGGGAGAACAATTTGATGGCCTCCCTGATTAGAGGTCCAAGAGCCATTTGGCACCACACCAAAATGGGTGGCATGATTGATGGACATGGCCAGAGATAATTTAAGGTTCAGTGCCCCCTCATCTTGCCCTCCTTTTGCCTTCTGTCAGAGAGAGGGGGAGATTCAGAGAGAGGGAGATTCAGTGCCTTGGAGCTTCATTTGTTGTGGTTGCTAGTTTGCTGGGGCAGGGGGTATTGGTTTTGCCAGCACGTGGTGCGGGAGGTGTGTGACATGCATGTGTGTGTGCAGCTGGTCCTCAGCTGGACCTGCATCAGGTTGCTCCCCCCATTTGGTTCATCCCCAGGCCGAAATTTGATTAAATAGGTTTTAGGCCCATTTTCTGTGTCTGGCCTCATTATTTCAGGGGTGGTAATCAATAACGTAAACATTTTGTCATGCAAAAGTATTTCTGGTGGCATTTTCATTAGACCATCCCCCATTTTTTTTCAACATCATTTTTTAAACCAATGGCTAAAAGCTACAGATCCATGGAAATATCACAGGTGATGGCTTGAGAGTGCCATCTGATTCATAGGGCAAGGTACAAAGGAAAGTAAGAGCAAAGAAAGGTACGGTAAGCAGGGGCTGGGGATGTGATTTCCATCAGAGATACAGATTAAACATTTTATTACAACATGAAAACTATCTAGTTGAAGGGTTTTTTTGTTTTTTGTTTTTGGCTTGTTTGACTTTTCATGACAATGTACATACTACCCAGTTCATCTATGCTTGGACTTCTGTATCCCCAACTGATTGTTGTTTGTTAATGCCTATTAAGGTAATGACAAAAGTTGGTACTTTTGGCATTTCTATTCCTTCTCACCTCACTAATTAAACCCTCCATGCCCAACCATGTCTATAAATACCTGCCAAATGAGGCAACGCTTCATGCATCTAATGAAATGGGCTGCAGTGTTCAAAATCTTATTGCACTCTACAGGTCACAGTACTTGCTCTCCTCTGCCTCCTACTCCCTCCCTCACCTCACCTTGTACTCTTGCAATGAATACCTACTTTGCTTCTTGCACTCTACTACTGGCACCACTCATTCTCCCTTCCCTCCTACCCTCTCCCTCAATTTGCCTTCCACCCTCACCTCCCTTGCTTCTTACACTCCTCCACCTGCACTGCCTACTCTCCCTTCCCTCACTGTGGAAAGGCAGGGGAGGGCATGTTCTTTCAGAACAATGTGGGAGAAGAGTGCCTACACATTTTGCTCTCTATCTTAGCTCTTACAAGGGCTACAGACTTGCTTTTTAAAAAAAGGAAAGCTTGGCATCTAGGCTTGATAATAGTCCACATGGGCACCATGAGGCATGCCTAGAATCCAGATAAAACCAGGCCAACTGGGTGGTATGGCAGTCTTGGACTTACACCCTATCTATCTATCTATCTATCTATCTATCTATCTTTAGATATTTATACCCTGCCCTTCAGTCACAATGGCTATCAGAGTGGCTTACGAATTGTTTTAAGCAATAGCAATTTACACAGCTACAATGCATTAAGCAGTTTCCAATGTGTTTATATACAGTTGTCTCTCCATATCCACGGATTTGGTATCCACAGATTTAAGTATTCACGGCTTGAAAATATTCTTAAAAAATAATACTGGTAATCCAAAAAGCAAACCTTGATTTTGCCATCTTATATAAGGGTCACCATTTTGCTATGCCATTGCATATAATGGGACTTGAGTATTCATGGATTTTGGTATCCATGGCATGTCCTGGAACCAGACCTCAGGAATAGGAAGGGACAACTTGGGTCTGTTGCCTTTCCCAGTGTGCTGATTGGCTGCTCAGGAAACACACCCAACCAATCCCCACCCACATGCAAATTCCCTCTCCACCTTACAATCCACTCCTGCCACTCAATCTGCATGGACACCACCAGCCTCACAAGGGCCCCTCCCTCCTCTCAGTCTCTTAGCCACTCACCAGTTACAGGCTTTGATGGGTCTCAGGAAGTCAACTGATGGCAGCAGCACCAGGGCAACAGAGTGAGTCACCCTCAGCAATTCCAGGAAAAGTGTGGAATGCTAAGAAGGGGGAGGAGGAATTTAAAAATCCATTGGCCTACCTACCTTACAGGGTTGTTGTGAGGCCTACCGGGCATTTTGGGGGGAGTTTTAAAATGGTGTATATTACGCTGGGTATAGCTAATACATATTGTTGTGAAGTCGAAGACTTTCATGGCTGGCATCTCTAGGTTTTAAGCATTTTTTTCTGAGCTGTGAGGCCATGAAGAGAGCAGAGCTCTCTAGAACATGGCCTCACAGCCCAGAAAAAAACCACAGAAAACCTATATATGATTATTGTTGTGTGCCTTCAAGTCATTTCCAACTTATGGTGACCCTAAGGCTAAGCTATCTTGGGGTTTTCTTGGCTAGATATGTTCAGAGGGTCTTTTTCTTTGCCTTCTTCTGAGGTTGAAAGAATGTGACTTGCCCAAAGTCATCCAGTGGGTTTCCATAGCCAGTGGGGATTCAAACCCTGGTCTCCAGAGTCATAGTCCAATGCTCAAACCACTATGACATGCTAGCTGTCATGTTACAGCCTTAGATTTAGGTTGAAGTCCTATAGTTGCTTATCTAGGAATAAGTGCTACTGAACTCAGTTGCAGAGAAGACATGGTAGGATTGCACTTTTGTCTATTTCCATGGGCTTCCTTCCTTCCTTCCTTCCTTCCTTCCTTCCTTCCTTCCTTCCTTCCTTCCTTCCTTCCTGGGAGAGGACTTTATATTGCTTGATTTTTTTTAATAATGAAAAAAGTTACAACAGAAACAAAATTAAATTTAAAAACCCTTTATCACTCTAATTAAATTTGCCCTCCCCAATTAAACCTGGCTCGCACAAATTTTAATCAGGAGAACTTTGTGCTGATTAGTCTCTTGATCAAAAAAGCTGAACACAGAGATTCTGTATTTTACATCTTCTCTCCTGGAGCCACTTTTTTGGGGGACACCAATAAACACCCCCCCCCATACCTTCCATCTGTACCTTTCCTCTTTTCTTAGGGCATTAAAAAAACAACAACCTTGAATCATTTCCCAACCTTTTCCTCAGCCTCCCCAGAACACGCCCAACTGCCTAATAACAATGTTCTGTGCTATTCACAGATTGAAAAAATATTTCTGCATTAAATCATGTTAAGCATGAAATAATTCACATTTATGTATCCTCACTGGATTTTTATGTGTGGAAGGCACAAAGTTCCATTCAATGTGAATGGCACAATTGATCAGCTTCCCTGTGACAACTACTATCTTGGGGGTAACCCAATAAAGCTCCCATCCTTTCAAAAAGAAAGGAAGGAAGGAAATCATAGTAGCTTCCATGTTTACTCTGGTTACAAGTTATAGCTTGAAATAGGTATTAGTGAATGAATGTGGTGTGGGATGCTTTGAGGAACCATATCTAATATTCTAAACTACACTGCTCAGGTAATCTGCACATTTGTGACATTTATGGTGCACACATTTTAAAATGTGAACAGCTGTGAAACAACTGAAAAAGTAGACACAAACATACCAAAAAGAAGAGGGGAAATGCATGAATTAGATGACACAAATAAATAAATGCACACTTTGGGAAATACATAAAACTGCATGACTTTCCATGCATTAACCCCCAGAAAACTTTCTTGACTAGGTATGAAATAAGGATGGACAAAAATTCAGGCAAGGTATAGAAAAGTGTTTCAGCTCATAGCAGCACATTACAGCTGTGCAGTGGAAAATTCTATGTACCTCACCTAGTGGTATCAAACTGCTATAACTGTGTAGTGTAGATACACCCTAGTTAGGGAGACACCAATAGCAAGATAGTTAGATGAAGGAACAGAACTTGGAAACTTTTTTTTTTTTTTTTTTACTACAACTCCCAGAACCATCCAGCCAGTACAGTCACTGGCTGTGCTGGCATGAGGATTCTGGGATAACTTTTGTACTCAAAAAGTTACTTTTCCAAATACTGTTTGGGGACTACTGTTGGGTTGTGGGCCTTGGCAAGTGTCCTATAAATCTGACCCCTCACTCTAGTCCTGTCTTGCTCCTTAGAGAAATTGTTTTCAAACATAACTTTTAGGAATCTGGCTGCCTAGGGGGCCTTGCACATTTATCTGGAATTAGAGATGCTGGAGAAATTAATTTGGTTGTCTTTTTAAGCAATTCAACCTAATGGGCATTTCCATGAACTAATATGAGAATAGAAACACAGTAGTTCTATGCATTTCTCTGAATTTTGCCATTTTGATTCTTGGCTCAAACATTGTGTACAAAGCCACCAATATGATGGAAGGTTGCATATTAAAAGGCTCACAAGCAGGTTTGGATTCTTATCAGGGTTATGTTCCTGGACTCATGATTTAAACTAAGACTGATGTAAATGGGGGAACCAGTTCCATAGGGGACCAGGGTTGTGTGTTTTGAGGGAGATGAATCAGCCACAATGTTAGCAGTTTTACTCAACCTACCACCAATTTTAAAAGAGGTATAAAATATAAAACATCAGAATTTACCCCTTTCTGGCTAGAGAAATATACTGATGTTCTCCAGTGACAGCAGCAACTGCTGATTTCAAGGGAGCTTGGCTGGAATGTGCACTCTCCGTATTAAAACTCCCCACTTAGGACTTTTTCGGACGCATGAAAAGTCATGCAAGCAGCGTCGCCAGGTTGCGACGCTGCTGCGCAAGAGGGCGTCCGTTTCGGATGACGCTCCTCCCAGCGGTACTGTTGCAGTACCGCTGGGACATTTGAGCGTGATTTTTTCCCTGCCCAGCGTCATATTTTACTCGCTGATCGCGAGTAAAATATGACGCTGGGCAGGGAAAAAATCACGAGAAGCGTCGTCCGAAACGGACGCCCTCTTGCGCAGCAGCGTCGCAACCTGGCGACGCTGCTTGCATGACTTTTCATGCGTCTGAAAAAGTCCTAAAACAGGCAGAAGATTCCAGTCTCTCTCTCTCTCTCTCTCTCTCTCTCTCTCTCTCACACACACACACACACACACACACAGAGTCACACACACACCACGCCCCCATCACACACAGACACACACAAGCAAGCAGATGATAGTCCTTCCAGCCACAGTGAAATTTCAAGATTCCAGTTTCTTCATCCCTGTCACACAACCCTCTAAGCTGGCAAATGATAGGAAGAGTCTAGCTTCTTCTTTTCCCTCATGCTCCCTCTTTTCAGCAAGCAAAGAATACTCTTTCCTTCTAGTGATGCAAAAATTGCAATTTCTTTTTCCCTTCCTGCTCTTCTAAGTAGCCAGGTAAAAGAAATCCAATCCACTTTTCTTAACATTCAAAATTCCATGCAAAAACTTAAAACATCCCCTCTCTCTTGATTCTTCCACCTTACTCAAATACAGAGATGCACTGGGAGAGCTATGGGTTGTGAGTAAAGCTTTCATTTCTTTATTCTCCCCCCCCCCGAAAAATGTTGTAAAATTGAGCTGTCATAAAGTGGGGCGATGCAAATTGCAACAGATATGTGCTTTATGGAACTCCCCCTCCCCCATGCACTAAAATTCACAGTCATTTTTCTATACAGCCTTCTCTTACACATTTTGTACACATCTTTGTCCAGAAATGAATGTGAATTTTTATGCTTTGAAAATGAAAAGATTATGCAGAAAGATGTAGATATTTGCCAGAACAGACTTATAACCAAGTGCATACAATACTAGCTGAGTTGTCCATCCTTCCCCAGAATACTGCATGTTACAGAGATTCTGAGAAATATTTTAGGGCACACAGTCAGGTCATGCGTACTGCCATTCACAGGCCTTATCCACATGGTCAATTTACCCTGCAGTCCATACGACATAGGCCATTTTTCCCATTCTGCCTCTAGACAGTCCTTATGATCCCTGGGGCAGAAACAGGGCTCAGATGGGGCAAGCCAGGGTAGGGAACAATACAATATTCTAAAATAATACCCACTTTACTCCACTGCCACCAGAAAAAAAAAAAAGCAGAGGGGCCCCCACATGTCTTGTCACTCCAGCTACCAGCTGCCCTTACCCTTCTGGGCCCAGGAAGGGGTCCTGCAACATGTGATCAAGGCTGGTCACAAACAGGGGATCTTTGGTCACACATTGCAGCCAGCTTCCTCAGTGCTGGGAAAGCAAGGAAGATGGCAGCAACAATGGCTGCAGTGATGGGCCATATTAAGGGTCCAGTTCCTCTCTGGACTCTGGCCCATTTCGTTGAGGTAATGGGGGAGATACAGGTCTGATGTGTGGCCAAGATATGCCAGCAGGGAGCCGACATATCCTGGTTTGTGTAGATGAGCCCACAGGCTAAATTGACCTTGTGATTACCCTGTCTGAACTGTGAATATTCCCTAGCACAGTGATGGGCAACTTTTTGAGCTTGGTGTGTCAAACTTCGCCAAAAAACTGAGCATAACTCGGGTGGTGTGTCACTTTGAGGAAAAAACATTATTTATTGTTTAACATAAATGTATAAATGTTATATATAATTGTATTTAATAAAACAACACCCCACCCCGGCCTGGCTAAAGTGGTGATCAATACTTTGAAGCCCCAGTTGCCAGTTTCCTCCCCCCTCCCCCCCTCCCTAAAGTGGCGATCGGGGATTGCTGTGGTGAGGTTGCGGGCACGGGGGGGGGGGGAGGTCTACGGCCGCATGTCATCAAAAATGGCTACGTGTGTCAGTGCTGACACACGTGTCATAGGTTCGCCATCACTGCCCTAGCACATATCCAAGAGTCTTCTATCCTGTTCATTGCACTGCTCATCAAAGCCTCTTTAAGGGAACATTGTCTGCTGTTGCTAATTTTCCTATTAAAGACTGCACATTAAACTTCTGAGAAACCCCAATTCTTCCTAGAATCATCTCCAGATCTGAGGGCACTTTGTGCTGCCTGGTAGACCCTCCCTGATGTCAGGACTTAAAAATGGTGAGCAACCCTTAGCTGTCTGTACTGCTACCACTGGTAGCTATCAGGTGTTCCAAAGACTAGAAAGCAAGCCAAGGATTCAAATTAAAAAATGAGAGATTCCACCTAAACATTAACTGTAAGAGCTGTTTGACAGTGGAATGGTCTGCCTCAGAGGGTGGTGGCTCTCAGTATTTGGAGGTTTTTAAACAGAGGATGCATAATCCTGCATGGCAGGTGGTTAGACTAGATTGCCTTTATGATCGATTTCAACTCTAAGGAGATTATCAGACACCCTTAATATGGCATTCCAAGAATGCCAGGAGATCACCAGGAGATCAGATGATGTTGTCCTTGTCCCGTGCTGCTTCTGTTCTGACTGTGTTCCTTTTTATTGATGGCTTAAGCCATCAACAGATCACCCATTCCGTTTCTGTAACAGAATCACAGGTGAGCAAAAAGGTGCCCCATTATTCTGGCGCGATGCCAGCTGCAGTGGGCGGTCATACTGATCAGGTATGATTGGGACATCCAGGTAAGTGACCCCCCCCGGGTTATTTGTATTTTTTAAACTGTCTTTTTGTGCTTGTTGCCACTTTTCGATCTTTATTTTTCTTTTTCTTTTTGAATTTGCTGCACGCTCATTCTCTCACGAGAATGGCCGGGAACTCAAAAAACAGGAATGAATGGGGCTCTGCTCAAGCTCCATTCACTCCTGGCTGCCGAGGGGAGGGGGCGGTTGTGCAAACAAGGTAAGTGCAAAATGGGTGGTCATCATGCTGGGATGGGGATGGGAGGGGATGGAATATAGTATAGTGAGACGGGGATACTTTTTTGGTCCCCATCTGATAATCTCCTAAGAGAATGCCACACTACACTGTTAAAATGCTGTTATTCCATTTTAATTGCTATGGATGACTCCTGTGGAATCCTGGGATTTGTAGTTTAGGGATGGGCACTTAGAACTTGCAGCAAGAGCACTCTTAGGCCTTACTAATCTATAAACCCCAGAATTCCACAGAAGTTATCCACAGCAGTTAAAGTGTATTAATAGAACTATAGCAGTGTAGTGTGTTAAAGGGGATTACCACACTCCAAAGAAAAGTGGCAGTGCAGTGGGAATGTTCCGTCTTCCATGCTGCCTTACCGCATGATGTTGTTCTTTCATGCCAGTCCTGTGGAGGACTGAGGTAAAACCAGAAAAAAACATTAGCAAAAAGAAGCAGTTTTACCTCGGTCCCCCATAGGACCAAAATGAAAGAACAACGGAAGAACAATGACATCATGCGGTAAGGCAGAATAGAAGTTGGAATGTTCCCTGCTGCACTGTTGTTTTTCTTTGGGGTGTGGTAAGCCTAATATTCTATGAGCCTCTCTCAATTCCTGTCAGTAATCCCACCTACTTATTGGCAGGATAAGTGATTGTTAGTCAAATGTAGTAGTAGTAGTAGGTAGTAGTAGTATTATGTACTACTACTAGTAGTAGTATGTACTACTACTACATAATAGTAGTAGGTGGCCACCATTTTCAGTTTCTGTTAGGCATCAGATCTGGTGGGCCCTTCCAGGACACTAAGTTCCCACGAGCTGCCTAATGATGCCAGGCACTGATGCCAACTGTGCCTGGAATATATTTTGAAAATGACTTCCTTATTAGAATAAGTTAGCCATGGGAATGTGGTACAATCATTTCAAAGACAGAACACAATGGCAAGACTCTGCTTTTATAAAAATTATTCTGAGAATTCAGTCAAGAAATGTCATAACCCATATGCATGTTCATGTGTATCTCTCTCTCTCTCTCTCTCTCTCACACACACACACACACAGAGTTCTCATTCCATTTTTCCTTGGCAGGAGCCATTTAACTTCACATTGCATTGATGCTGCCCCCATGCTGCTCCAAAGACATCCCGGTGTGTACTTGCATCTCTTTTCCATCTCTCGGTATTCTTGCCCAGTGCCGCCGCTGCTTCCTCGTGCTTATTAGGATGCGCAGTGAATTGCAAAGCTGCTCTCCAGCTATCAAACACAATATGTCCCTTTAGATTTTTATAGCTAGCTGTGCCCCAGGTGCTATTATTATCGGTCCTAACATCACTCACTCTATATGATGGGCCCTGTCTTTCTAGTTATCTGTAATGGGCAGAAGATTTGGGAATCATTTTTATCTCCCAGCTGCAGTAGCATTTTCTCCCTAAGAAGTGACTCACAACTCCCTCCTGCTCCCTTTGTCTCTGACTCTCTGGTGTGCGTTCGCTTCCCATTTGTATTATGCCGCCTGCTTTTTGTCTCCTTATCTGTGTCTGCATCTGAATTTGTCTTTGTTTTCCCTTTTTCTCTTTTCCATTTCTTACTCAGTAAGCATTTCTTCTGCTGAATCTTTCTCTCCTCCTTTTATCAAGCCATTTCCTTTACCTGCAGCCACTGTCCCACACTCAATTTTCTATGCTAATTTGGGTGCATTCACCAAGGGCCACACCTAACTCTAGCCAATACTGCCCCATGCATACACAAAAAGGAGATATCAGCAGGGAGATACAAAGGTTTTTAAAAAGTAAGAAATATCTCCATTACAAAAGGCAACCCTGAAGTGGGAAGCATTCCCAAAATAGCCAAATGAGGAATGAGCATACTTGATCAACATGAATTGCTGACTGAAGGCTTGTCTACGCTGGCCAGAATACACCTTCTCTTACCATGACAAAATAGACAGAAGTCTGCACGTACATGCTGGCCACTGCGCACTCACATCCAAGCTGGTATCAGCAGGCTCCTACCCCGCTGCTGCGCATCACACTGTCTGAAACTTGGAAGGAGGCCCTCAGCATGTGATCAAGGTTGGTCATGTGCAGGGGGCCTTGATCATGTGCTGGGAGCCACCTTCCTGTTACAGAGTGATACCAATGGTAGCAGCAGCATCTGGCGATACAGGCTGGCATGCAGGTATGGACCCTACATTCCCGCATAGGACTCACTTGGGTTTTCCCGCATAACATGGATTTTCCCTTTAAAAAAAAACACAACACCAAACATTTTAAATGGGTTTCCTCCTGGCTTTGCCTTGGACATCATCAGGGCTTTCCAGAGGCAAATTGGGGCAATAACCCTCTGTCATGTGGACTGCAGGGCTTCAAGACTGGGGGAAGCCAGGGCAAATTGACCCTCTAGTTGAGCTGGGAATCCTGTTAGTGACAATTTATATTCATGATCCAAGATTGCAAGAGTTTTATTTTGGATGGGGAGTAAGGGGCTATTCACTAGTCATTTGCACTCTATCTAAAACGACCTTCCCCCAGACATCTGCCAAACACTATGGCTATTAAATTACCAAGTAACATGGACTACTTCCTGTCCTTATTGCAGTTCTCTAGATAACTTCTTCCTCTTTCTCTAGAGAACTACAGAAGAAACAGGAGACAATCCTTATGAGAGGATGAGGAGGAATGGGATTGAATGGGTGCTAGTGGGATTAGCTGAAAACATGAATAGGAGCACTCTGTAAGGTTGCCAAGTCAGAAACATCCCAAGCGCTGAGATTTTAGGCCCCTTACCTGAAACCTAGGGATGGTATCTGGTGATATATGATAGGTTAAGTGCCATGTTGTTCAGAATGTGTCCCTCAAATAAGAAAACACCAAGTGTAACCAATGAGGAAATATTTAAATGGTTGGAAATTAAATTTTCCAAGCTCTGCTTTAAACAGAAAAAAGCAAAGTTTGCCAAATTCTGTTTTTAATTTCCCCCCAAGCACCATTTTCAACAATTTATGGGAGGTGTGGTCTAACCCAAAAATATTTTCAAGCTTTGCTACAAACAGCTCTCCGCTTTTCCGAACTCTGGGTTTGATTCCCTTGCAAGCAGTGCTTTTAGGAGTTTAGTCCATCCAAAGAAAATTTTCCAAGATGTGATTTGAACAGAAAAAGCCAAAAGTTGCCCAGCTTTGCCAAGCCTTTAGGATGCTGAAAATTTGCTGCCTGTGCTTAATGGTGGAGCAATCCCACTGTGCTTAATGGTAGTGCTTTGCCCTGTAACATCTACTCTTGTACCCAGGGATATACTGAGACAATTTTCACTTGGAGGAAAATGACAAAAAATGGAGAGGAAGAAGGGTTTGGGTAATTGTCACTATAAAGATGGTTTCTCTCTCTCTGTGGGGAAATCATAAACCATGACAAAAATAACTCCCAATGAATGCAGTTAAATAGAAAGCATGTTCTGGAGTTCCCCCTGTTACTAAAATTGTATGGGGTCCACAGGATCCACTCTTGACACTCAAATTATGATATTAAATTGAGGCATTTTAATTAGCTCAAAATATGACAGTGAGAGGTTGGATAACTGGTGGGATCTTTACACCTGTGTATACCCATACTAACTGATGAGACTCCAAGCCAGGAATAAAATAAAAATGATTTTGTTGGAAAATAATCATGGAACCACACACATATGCACTCATGCTTCAAGCAATCACACAAGGCTAGTGAAGAATTAGGAGGAAATATTGGGATAGAGGAATAGATTTTGGGGATTATGGGCTATATTTTACCTGTACAAGGAGCAGAGATTTGTGCAACAAAGAATACTCAGTCTTGATGCTGAGATCACACAGAATGAAGACAGAGTGATGGCATGTAGAAAACTGTGCACATGGCTATGATTTGAGGGTAATATTTATACCAATATTGTACCTGTAAGGGGTGTTTTGAGTGTAGAACAATGCTTGAGAGTTTCCCGGAATTAAACAATGGAAGCTCTGGCTTCGTTAATTGCTGTTAATGGTTGGAACATTAATACTGATGGGTTTGTGGCAACCTTTGCATTGTTGGGTAGGCAGAGGTGTGAAGGAAGACCTTTGCAGTATAATGGGTGTTTTGGTCACTTGTTTGTTTTGGAGTATGACCCACTGCCAGGTGCATCCAAGGGAGATTAGCACACCCACCCTAATAACTGTCTGAGGGGGCTTGGCTTAGTCAGTCCTGGGCATGTCTGTTTTTACAGAATTTTCTGAGACAACTTTGTTAGTCTCTGTATGATCTTTGCTGGAACCGTTCTGTGAATGGGTTGGTCTATTGTGGACCTACGCAAACTGTCAGTTATTGCCAGTTTATGAATTATTGCCAATCTATTAGAAGGGAGGGGGTGTAAAGGCATGTAACACCCCTTCCCACAAGCAGATCAAGTTATTCTAGAATACATTTTTTTAGTGATGGAAAGAATATTCAAATACCTGAGGTGGAAAAATGAGCAAGGGGCTTTCAAATGTCTGAGAACCCCAATGAGAAGAATCCTTCTCCAGACCCTTCCTTGTTTCCCTTCCAGTCCTCAGCAAGATTCAAAGACTACCCTGCCACCACAGGCTCACATATTCTCTGTCTTTCCAAGCCAGGAGGGGAAGGGTGGAGCCCAGTGAGAAGTGTGTTTCATTAGCTGTGCATAACAATAACTGCAGCATCATGAACCAGCTATTAGAACATAAGCATCAAGGCTACAGCCTGCCAATCTTCTCCTGGTTTCTCTCCAACTTCCTGATGTCATCTGGGGGCAATTGCGGGGGGGGGGGGGTGCCAAGAGAAAGATATAGCCTCCTTGATCCTTGACTGAGACTGCCTTGAAAGCTGCATAGTGACAGGGAGCAGGGAGAAAATTAATGACATTATTCATTCTCTTACAAGAATGAATAATTTACTACAGCACATCCCTTTTCATAGCATTTCCATGTGCAAAATAGTTGTGTGAACTAAAGAACTGTGCCTAGGAAGTAAATGCATGTTGAGGAGAGCATCCTACTATAATAATCTGGATGATTAATAAATTCTAATGAGCTTTGATTTCTCTGCAAACTGGTGGAGAAACTATCGGACTTCCTATAAATACGTTAGTTTCAAAAAGATTTCTACATTTGTTTTTCTCTGATGAAGTAGGAGCCCGTTAGAGCTCTAAGATCATCTGGAGAAGTCCTTCTCTCTGTCCCACCACCTTCTCAGGCTCCTTTGATGGGAACAGTGGAGAGGACCTTCTCAGTGGCTTCTCGTAGACTTTGAAACTCCCTCCCTCTAAAAGCCAGAATGGCCCTGCCCTTGCTCTCCTTCCATCAGCAAGTGAGAATATTTTTTATGTCATCAGGCTTTTAGAAACCGGGTTAGGTTTTGATGCTGTACAGTGCTGTTTTTAAGGTTTGTATATAGTATTTTAATGCATTTAAACATTTTTTAATGTTTACTATTTTAACTTTATAATTTTAATCACTATTAAAACAACTCTCATATTTATACTTTTACTCATGACATTGTATAGAATTTAATTTATATAGTTTCTCAATATGTTGTTGGCAACCTTGAGTCCCATTATTAGGAGAAAGGTTGGGATATAAATGAATGGAAAATAAAGAAATAAATAAAAAAATGAGGTCTGTCTGGGGTTAGCACCTGTGTCAAAGGTGAGAAAGCTATAGTTAAACCAAAGGTGAGTTCTGCAGCATAGTAAATGTAAACACATGGAAAGGCTTCCTTGTACATGTATAAAGTTTTAGTAGGTTATTGAAGTGTTAAGTATTTTGCAGAATTCCACCATATTATTTGCTTTAGATACCAAACCTACATTTCTAAATGCTCAACTGCAGTTCTAAAAAATTGGGGACTAAAGGAAAATTTCATGGAAAGGGGGGGGATTCTTATTTGGTTGCGCAATGCCTTCATTTAGCCGCTCCTGCCACTATACCCTGCCTGTACCTGCCTGCCATCTTGATGTTATCAGATGAGATGTTGAAGATGAGAAATAAAATGTGATGATGCTAATTCAGCACCACAAGCACCATAGAATACATAGAGATCTGAATGCAGACTTCAGAGAGCTAAGCACTTAGAAACCCTAGGCCTGGATGGATGGAATCTGTCAATTTTACTTTCTCCTATATTCATCTCATGTTCCTTATATTAATTTTAGAAAGAAAATAGTGAAATTCGGAAGGTTGTTATGTTTTAAAATGATGAATCAAATGGAAATGTTCACCCTTTCCTGCAGGCTTCTCCTATTCTTTGCCCCACCACCACCCCGGCAGCTGCTCTTTAAGGACAAACCACTACAGCACTTAGCACATTATCACACCTGCTGTTCCACAGCAAACACGCTAGTTTAATTACAGATGCATACTGGTTTTGCCTCAGTATTTATCACACTTTTCTGCATTAGCACTGCTTTGGTGATGCATGGTCACAAAATCTGCTTTCTGCACCATCACCATAACTCCGTCTTCTGAGCCCTGCATGTCCTCCCCTGAATATGCATGTCTCTTTGGTGGTGGTGGTGGGGAGAAGTTACCCTTCTGTGTTCGCCAAAGAAAGAATGAGAGTTGTTCCTCATGAGAGATGTCTATCATTCTTCCTGGGGGGGGGGCTGGCTCTGCCTCTCTGTCCCCACCAAAGAAAAAATGAGAGATGTTCCTCATGGGAAGTAAAATGTCTTTCAAGTTTGCAGAAATGTTGCTCTCCCCTCCCCCATAATTATTGATGAAAGAAATGTATTAAAATGTTTTTAATAGTTTTAATTCATATATTAGATGGAGAGTGACACTGGAGGACAGCAGAGCTATTGTACTTCCTTTTGAATTATTTACTGAACCCTAATGGGGAAGCTAAGCCAGGACAGCCATGGTTAGTACTTGGATGGGAGACTGCCAACAAATACCAGGTACTATAGGTAATATTTCAGAGGAAGGAATTTGCAAAACCTCCTCTGAGTATTCCTTGTCTAGACAATCCTATGAAATTGATGGGGCGACAGGTGACTTGAAGGCATATGCATACACACACATGCTAGAAAGACATTATGCCATACTTTGGATGTGTGGCACATTTTGTCAAAGCCGTGGATATACTGCTGGCCTATTTGAGTCTGAATTAGGTAGGCATAAGTTGTACAGAATGCACTTTTCTTCATTAGCTGATATCTCATTGGCAGATTCCAGTTTAATGGCTATAAGAAATAACTCATACTTTGCTATCTACACAATGAATAGTAAGGGGAATAGAAAATTAAAATTACGGGGTCAAGAAGGAAATTCAAGAGAAAGGAACAAAGGAGTACTGGAACTTGTGATGGTGTAAAAAACCTCAAGCACTTTTTCCCTTTCTTAAAAAAAAAGGAGTTTCAAATTAAGGCATTGTAATAACAACAAAGCAAACTGGAAAGTGTGTAATAAATTGCGTTATGCAGAATGAGAGATAGAATTCTCAATACTACTGGCAGTGTATAAAAGTCTGTAACTTGTGCGTGATATGTCCTATTAATATTTTTACAAAAACAGACAATGTTTTAGGTTTATTAGCAGGAGACTACATACCCTTCTGGCTCTATACCTAGACAGTATAATTCTGTAGTAGTTTATACAGGCTTTATGAAAATGACTCTGAATGTAGATACTTGATGGTACCTTTAAAAGATATGATGTGACTGGGCAGAGAATGTCTTCTGACAACCCATAAAGCTACTGCCAGCCTGGCAATGGTGGCTGATGCCTCCTGTGTCAATGGGACACCCCTTCGATGTCAATGGGACACCCCTTTTCTGCACAACGCAGGAACCCTGTCATCTTTTGTATCTGATCATTGCCTCCCCCTGTTCTTCTCCAGCTTAGCTTATGATTTGAGTTGGAGAAGATTTTCCAGATGCAAAATACCCCATCTTCTACCCACTTTCTGAACCTTTTCCATATTCCCATTCAACAGTTGTCATCTGATACTACAGAGGTGATAGTATCTGGTCACAGACTGGGGACGCAAGTTTTGTAAATGTTGTTCTCTCAGGCAAGAATGAATAATTTTACCATTTCCAACTTGCTGCAAGAAAGTCAATGAGAACTGCTCAGTGTTTTAAGGTCTGGTCTAGATGAGGGACTAAAATACAGATTTGGCACAAACCTATGCCGATTTTCAGCTGATTTCATCTGTCTCAACTATTTATTTGCAAGGTCGCTGGTGTGTGAAGCGATCTGTGCTTGCTGTTCACACGGAGGTATGCCAGTGAATCAAGATGGCAGGCACAAGTGAATTACTTGCAATTTTTTACTTTTTCCAACTTGCCCCCGCCAAATTTTTTTTTTAAAAAAAAGAGCTAAAAAGGTAAATCGAAGGTGCAAAAGAGCGATCTTCCACTAAAATAACAAGAAAAGAAAAGAAAAGAAAGAATAGTTCTTTCATTGCCTAGTGCACAATTGCTATGGCGACAATCCAACATGGCAATTATGGGCGCTGACTTCCTGGCAAGCTCTGCTCCCCATGCCAATCAGCTATCTGATGTCCGGCCACATCAGCTGTCCTCTTCAGGAATGCATGGCATTGTGATTTGTTTGGCCTAACAAGTGGGAGTGTTCCTTTTCCCTGCAGTTTTTTAAAAAACTTGGGAAAAGTCCTGAAGGCTTTCCCCCTGTAGTTTTCCCAAATTTTGTTTCCCCCCCCCTCCAAAAACTATGGAACACTGCGGGATCCCATCTAGACACATGGGATTTCCCCCACATTCTATAAGGATTTATTTCACCATTTGGACTACCCCTGAGACTATTATTTTTTGCAAACAGATGTATGTGGGCTGTTTTTTTGTTTTTGTTTTTGTTTTTGCACAGAAAACAGTGTTTTTGTAGTTTCTAAAGAGATAGTTGTGTCAGTCAGAAAAAGCTGTCTTCTGAATAGGAAACTTGTTTTCTGTGCAGAAAATGCCCTTTTCTATGAAAAAAATCAACATGCATTTTTTAAACACAGAAGTCCTGAACTTGGCCCTCCAGGATTCTCCTTGTCAGATTCCTTTCACTTTAAAAAAATCCATTTTTTTAACCATTTTCCAAATATTTTCAAATACAGTCAGACTCCTGTATCTGTGGGGGTTGAGTTCCCAGACTTATCACAGGTACCAGAAACCATGGATAACAGCAAACGCTATTAAAACAATGGACTTCTGGTAAAAACATACCATAGGGTAACTTTGGAGGACCTAGAAGATGTCTAGGGAGGATGCCTCTCTAGGCATTTGCCAGAATGACTCTATGGTATGTGTCCCTGTTTTGTGTCCTGCTGATAACTGAAACCATGGGTATTAGTTCCACGGATACGGGAGTCCGACTGTATTCTTTCCATTCCTATCAAAGACAGATAAGAAGAAAAGAAGTTGATCTTACTGGTAATACATCAATTACCAAAAATCTCCAGTTTTTTTTTTTTTTTTAAGCATCCGGAATGGTCATGATATATTGGAGAGGAGATTAAGGAGACCGATCTCCCTCTTTCCTCTGTTGTTCTTACGGTCTCATGTTCTTCTCATGTGCTGCAATGCGAGTTGTTAGCGCTTAGGGTTAGAATGGAAGCAGGCTCGAATGGATGTGAGGTGAGGATGGGATGTAAATTATGATCTGGTTTGTGTTCTTGAGCTAAATGAAAAATAGCTTTTGTCCTTCCGTCTTGTGAGATTGGTTGGGTTTTCCGTCTTGTGAGATGGGTTGGGTTTTCTTTTTTCTTTTCTTTTTTGTCTTTTCTCAGACAATTTGCAGGGGCTGATTTTTGTACGTTTCTGTAAATGTGCAAAATTTAAATAATATTAACTGCTGGGTTTTTTTGCATGGACTATTAGAAGTACAAGCACTGGATGGGTTCTTTGTGTCTTTGTGACCCATAACCCTGTCCTTTATTATTCATGGTGTCAAGACTGTCCATCCCTACCATAAACAAGACACTGGTAAAATTTCTTTGCATTCTTATGATGGATGGGGTGAAGGAACTTAAATGCATGGGCATGTTAATGAATTTCAAATTTTGTCAGAAATGAACATATTTTGTTAGGCTTGGGCAAAAATAGTTCACCTTATTCCTTAGCTTTTCTGGTGTGAGCTGAATTGGGAAATCATTCTTATTGTGGGGAAGGGGGTATTGATTCATTATGGGTGGCACATCTACACTGTAGAAATAATGCACTTTGACACCACTTTAATTGCCATGGCTCCATCCTACAGAATCCTGAGATTTGTAGTTTGGAGAGGCACCAGCACTCTTTGGCAGAGAAGGCTAAAAACCTTGTAAAACTACAAATCCCAGGATTTTACAGGCTGGAACTTCAGCACTTAAAGTGGTGTCAAACTGCATTATTTCTACAGTGTAGGCACACCCTATGTTACCTTTGTTCTATGGAAGAAATACTCCCTTTTGCTAGTGCTAAAACTACTGCCCATAAGTTTTACTGTGACCCCAGCATTATGGGAAAGCTGTGTGTGAAAGAAAGAGCTCTTTCCTTCTCTCTCTCTACCTCCCACTCTCTCATACACATATGAATAATTTAATAAACCGTTCATAAGCCATCTTCTGTTGTGTATAAGAAGCACCCAACATGCTAGCCTTTCTTTGCAAATTTGTAAGAGAAATGGCATTCAGTGCCTGAATACTCTTTACTATGTGAAGATGATGGCTATGCCTGATTGTAAGCTTACAGGGCTTGTCTATACGAGGCAAAAAAAGAAAATGTGGAGATTTCACAGTAATGGCAATTTGCAGCAGCTGCTATATATCTTAACTTTTTTTGGCAGATCGTAGGTATACAAAGCTATCTGCATTTGCTGTGCAAATGGGCATGCCTGCGAATCAAGATGGTGGCTGCAAGTGAATTACTCGTGTTTTTACTTACCTCAATTTGTCACTGCTGGCCAGTATTTTTTTAAAAAAAACATATCCAAAGTGAGAAAGTGTGATCTTTCACTTTAACAAAAAAACAAACCCCCCAAAAGCTGTTTTATCGCCTTAGCGCTCACTAGCTAAGGTGAAAATCAAACATGGCAGCTCTGGGTGCTTGCCTTGTTAGCAAGCTCCACCCCTGTGCACACCTGACCAAGTTTCAAGTTCTGCTCTTATAGGGAAAGTGAATCAAATCAAATTGCTTGTCTCAACAAACAGGAATGCGCATTCCCCACTATTTAAAAAAAAACACTTTCAGGAAAGCCACAAAGGTTTTTCCTGTGCAGTATATGGCGGTTTTGGCTCCCCTCCTTCCCAATATGTCCAAATGATGCAGAATCCCATTGAGACAGATCGTATTCTCCTTGCATTCTGTGAGGAGCATTTTCACATTTAGGCAATGCCACAGTCAATGAGTAACTGCAGTCGTCTCCTTCTGCTTGGCCTTCTTATTCATAAATAGGTCAATCCTACTTGGATTGACAGTGGAGAGGACACCTCTCCTTGTGCAGCAACCACCAGCCTCACTGTCCTGCAGTTCGCTGTGGTCAGGATGGAAGGCAGAAGGTAGTTTTCCCCCCTCCCACTGACAGCAGTCCTGCTTCCCACTAAAGTTAGGACTGTAGCTGAATCTACCAACAACTCAACACCTAGCTTTTCATTCACCACCTCAGACCAACAAGGAGAGGAAAACATTGTAAGGTTATTTTGTTATATATCAATATATTACCTGATTTTTAATCCACTGACTGGATTGTCAGTATCACAACTGCAAATGCTCCAGGGTCTTGATAGTGAGATTTCCGATGCTGCTACTGCCACCACTAGGGATGTTAATATTCCATTATTTCAGTCTAACACATAAGAATGAATACATTCCAGTTTTATCCCCACTGTGGAAAAACAAATATTTATGTGCCGTTCTTATGCAGTATTTGCACATTCTGAAGTGTTTTGGGAAATTATTCTGTACAGAAATACCCAACAAAACCATGTGTCTATTTTTGTGTGTGTGTGCACAAGATTGTAGGTGTTTTGCACAAGTTTTTTTTGCACTACTTTTTCCACATGGTTTTTGTTATGCAAGATTGCTGTTTTCTATGCAAAATTGCTGTTGCACAAGATTGTTGTTTTTTGTATGTAGAAAACCACAATCTTTCACACCCAAATGTGATTCCCTAGAAAACAGTGATTTTTGTGTGCAAACCCTCACAATTCTCAAAGGAAAAAGATGTGTGGTTTTGTGCAGAATAATTTCCCAAAATACTTTGGGATTGCAAATAATGGGTGGAAAAACTGTACAAAATTCTCACTACTGTATTAGTCTTCCTGAGTGGGTTTTCCTGATTGTTGGGAAAGCCATTTTTGCCAAGAAATGTGTAATGGAAAAAAAATCTATTCCTACCCAACCCCCTTTATTGTGATGTCATTAAGAAAAAAGTTGTTTCTGGGAAGATGTAGACCTCTTCCGCCCCATGGGAAGGCAACACATACCACACATTATGACCCCATTTCCTAGAGGATGGAGTGGATAAAGAGGTCGGGTGGTGCATTGATGTTGCTACCTCTGAGACTCAGGTCTTGGTCATGCCAGCTAGGATAAAGACAGGAGGTATGCTCAGAGCTGCCACCTCCACCAGCTCTGTTCCCAAGGAAAGATTCTATTCACCCAGTGAAGCCAAATCCCTCCCCAAAGGGGGAGCTTAAAGGGGCCCCCAGTTTTTGAATTGCTCCAGGGAGCTAGCCACCTCAATCTGTGATGTCAAGGAACACATTCTGTTCATAACATTAATCTACGTAGTTATACTAGTACTGATAGGAAGTTACTTATGTGTTGTATTTCTTTTGTACAAATGTAAACAAGCTATTCTAAAGTAAAGCATTTCTTTTTTCTTTTGTGCCACTCTTGTAAAATAAGACTGCCCCTAATACTGTTAAGTCCAACTGCACAGGTCTCGGCAGGCAAAACAAGTGATAATGAATACAGTGCAGAAATGAATCCTCTAAAATAAATAACTCTGGAGATTTGATTTCATTCAATCCCATCTGAAGTGAAAGAGCACAGGAATAAAGAATAGCATGAGAAGCCAAGCCAGCCCTGGCTTTCACACCTTCTCTGAGGATTATTCATTTGCAGTGTTCAATCATTTTCCATTTTAGATTTTTCTTCTTCTTTGGTTCCAGCCAGCGCTGCTCCTTAAGTGGGGATGACTTGAACAGACAATGGCTGAATCCCTGTCCTGCATGTCATCCCACCATTTACCACACCAAAGGTCTGCTTTACTACCTCAGCAGCCAAGGCCGAACTCCAGTGGTGAGTCTCTGCAACTGTACTTTTGTCTTCATCCAGTTATCTTTCCCTGTTGTTTTCTGCTGCCACAAAACCTAGTTCTGGAGGAAAAGAAAGGGAACAATGAGGTCAAGTCACAAGCTCTATTATCTTTTTCTACAAATGCCTACAGTCAATTCTGTCCTGAATCCTACCAGATAGTCCCAACCAGAACACACCCATTGAATCTTCTGTTGAATGGTGAGCCATGTAGGTAAATCTGCTTGATTCAATGAGTTTCCTTCAGGACCTATCCACACCATCACAGAAAAGCAATGTTTCTTGCAACAGATCCATTGGGTGTTGTTCTTTGCCTTCAAATAATTTCTGACTTATGGCTACTCTAAGATGAACCTATCACTAGGTTGTTGTTGTTGTTTTGAAAATATTTGTTCTTTGCCTTCCTCTGAGGCTGAGAGAGCATGACTTGCCCAAGGTCACTGAATGGGTTTCCATGGCTGAGTGAGGATTCCAACCCTGGTCTCCAAAGTCATAGTCCAACACTCAAACCACTACACCACTCTGGCTCTCAACCCATTGGGACTCCCTGGGAATGCATTTTAATTTCACACAGACCTCTCCATCCATCAGGGAGGGAAGGAAGGATGAAGGAAGCTGGGTAAGCAATTTGACCAACAAACATGCAGATTTCATAATGCTGTAGACAACTGGCCAGTCATACTTCTCTTCTGTGCCTTTGAACACTATTGGTTCTGGAGATCTGGATAGTCATGGCTTCTTCTTTTAAAGGTAAACTATTCCAAAAGGCTTACTATTCTAGCATAGAGGCCCTGTGCTCCCCCTCCCATCCAGAGGAATGCCCTTTATTCAAAACTAGAGAAGCACATGTTCAAAAAAGGGGATGTGTCATGTACTCACATCTTGAAACTCAGTAGCCAGAAACTGCAGAGTTAAACAGTAAGTTGCATTACTAACAGAGATCTAAAGAGTTAAAAGTACAACATTGTAGCCTCAAATGAAGCATGAAGGAAAAGCAGGGGGTTGTCTAAATGGTGAAAATACACCTTGTTAAATTTGAGAAGCCTACCGTTCTTAATGGGAACCAGCATTCTTATGCCATATTTGGAAGGAGGGGGACCCAAACCTGCAAAAACTCCACAACCCTGATCGGCTGAACAAGTGTGGGATTGAGGCTTTCTAACAGGGCAAGTGCTCGCAGCCGCCATTTTGGGAAGGGAGGAGGTCTCTCTCACCCTCTTGCGCCTTCCCCCAGTTCCCCTTGTGCTGCTGCTGCAGGGAACAGGGAAGAGAGGATGGATCTCTCATTCACTTCCCCCAGTCCCCCCCCATGCCATCGCTGCAGGGCTCGGGGAAGGGAGGATGGCAGCTGTCATCTTGGTTGCAAAAACTATGGGGGCTTCTGCAGGCAAAAACACCATTAAGACAAATCACAACTGCTGTGACTTGCTATTACTGCAGGGCACTACGTTTTTGGGGGGCTCATGCAGATGAGCCCCAGGATAATATAAAGTATTTACAATCAGCCCAAATCTGGTGGGAAACTCATCCATTAGTTTCCCTAATCTCCACCTCCCCCTTCCTCACCATTTGTTTACACAGAACCCATCCTTTCTTGCTATTCACAGTATATCAATTTGCTCCACTTCAAAGGAATGAAAAATCATCAAATAGTTCCCCCCCCCCTACAGAGTTAATGGCAGGAAAAGGTTGTTTCATGGCCTGATCCTGACAGGGTGTATGTGTGCTACAATGTATCCTGGAATTAAAAAAAACAACCCAGCCTCTAGATGGGGATGAAATGTTTTTGTTTGTTCCGAGTATTGCGTCTGGATGTTCCATAAAGGCATTTTCATGTGGCTGCTTTTAAAAAACTCTGATTCTTTTAGCAACAGACAAAGCCTCCAACAGGAACAATTCCTCTATCTGTTTTCCCTCTTCTGGCATATAAGATGACTGGGTGTATAAGATGACCCTCCAATTTTTGAGTTAAAATATAGAGTTTGGGATATACTACCCCCACTAACTGCCACCCACCCTCCATGAAGCCGCAATCAGGCTCCCAATTGCAGCTTCGGGGAGGGCAGGTGGTGGCTGGAAAGCCTCCCCCCTCCAGCCACCCACCCTTCCACCCTCCCCAAAGCCGTGATAGGGAGCCTGCATACTAGTTGGGGAATCGTGGGAGATGGCTGGCTGGCAGGCTAAGGAGATTCCCCAGTCCCATGTTTCCCCAGTCTCCCAGCCACCTCCCAAGCATCCCCATCCCACGATGGGTCGGGAAGGAAAGGAGCTGGCTAGGAAGCTCCCCCCTCCAGCCAGCCAGCCCTCTGAGGTGGCTAGGAAGCTACCCAGACAGCTCCCGTCCTTTCCCAGTCTGACATGGGGCTACCAGCCCCATGCTGGACTGGGGAAGGATGGGAGCTGGCTAGAAAGCTTCCTAGCCACCTCGGAGGGCTGGCTGGCTGTAGGGGGGGGAAGCTTCCTAGCCAGCTTCCTAGTCACCTTGGAGGGGTGGTTGGTTGGGGGGAGCTTCCTAGCCAGCTCCTCTCCTTCCCAGACTCAGGAAGGATGTGAGCTGGCTAGGAAGCTCCCTAGCCACCTCGGAGGGGTAGCTGGGTGCAGGGGAAAAGCTTTCTAGCCAGCTCCCATCATTCCCAACTCACGAGGTGCCCATCACAAGTTGGGAAAACACAGCAAGCCAAACCTCTGTGTTTTCCCTGCTTTGCAAGGAGAAACGTGGAGGTTTGTTTGTCTAGCCTCACCCCCCGTCCAATCTCCTGCATCTTCGCTTCCCTTGCAAAGGGAGCAAAGACGCAGGAGATTGGGTGGCAGGTGAGGCAAACTGCTATATTTGCCCCTCTCCTCTGCTTTCACTTCCTCCCCAAAGGGGGTGAAGGCGGAGGAGAGGGGTGAATGTACATGCTTTGCCTCACCCCCTGTCTGATCTACTGCATCTTCACTCCCTTTGCGAAGGGGACAAAGATGCAAGAGATGGGTGGTGGGCAAGGCAAACTGCTACATTCACCCCTCTCCTCCACCTTCGATTCCTCCCCAAAGGGGGCAAAGGCGGAGGAGAGGGGCGAAAGTACCCACTTTTCCTCACTCACCACCCATCTCCTGACTCTTCGCTCCCTTTGCGAAGGGAGCAAAGATGCAGGAGATGGGCAGCGTGTGAGGCAAACTGCTACATTCACCCCTCTCCTCCACCTTCGCTTCCTCCCCAAAGGGGTCAAAGGCAGAGGAGAGGGGAAAATGTACCTACTATGCCTCACCCCCATCCGGTCTCCTGTGTCTTTGCTTCCTTTGTGAGGGGATTGAAGACACAAGAGATGGGTGGCATGTGAGGCAAACAGCTACATTAGCCCCTCTCCTCCATCTTCGATTCCTCCCCAAAGGGGGTGAAGGCGGAGGAGAGGGATGAATGTGCCTGCTATGCCTCACCCCCCACCCAGTCTCCTGCGTCTTCGCTCCCTATACGAAGGGAGCGAGGACGCAGGAGATGGGCGATGGGCAAGGCAAACCGCTACATTTGCCCCTCTCCTCTGCCTTGGATTCCTCCCCAAGGGGGTGAAGGTGGAGGAGAGGGGCGAATGTATCTGCTTTGCCTCACCCACTACCCACCTCCTGTATCTTCACTCCCTTTGCAGTGGGAGCAAAGACACAGGAGATGGGCAGTGTGTGAGGCAAATTGCTACATTCACCCCTCTTCTCCACCTTCAATTCCTCCTCAAAGGGGGTGAAGGCAGAGGAGAGGAGAAAATGTATCCACTTTGCCTCACCGCCACCCATCTCCTGCGTCTTTGCTCCCTTTGTGAAAGGAGTGAAGATGTAGGAGATGGGTGGTGGGCAAGGCAAACCGCTACATTTGCCCCTCTCCTCTGCCTTGGATTCCTCCCCAAGGGGGTGAAGGCAGAGAAGAGGGGTGAATGTACCTGCTTTGCCTCACCTGCCACTCATCTCCTGTGTCTTCACTCCCTTTGCAAAGGGAGCGAAGACGTAGGAGATGGGCAGTGGGTGAGGCAAACCACTACATTTGCCCTTCTCCTCTACCTTTGATTCCTCCCCAAAGGGGGTGAAGGTGGAGGAGAGGGGCAAATGTACCTGCTTGCCTCACCCGCCACCCATCTCCTGTGTCTTCACTCCCTTTGCAAAGGGAGCAAAGAGGCAGAAGATCAGGCAGCAGGTGAGGCAAACCGTATACCCGATGTATAAGACGACCCAGCAACATTTGAGGATATTTTCCTGGATTTAAAAAGTTGACTTATACACTGGAATATATGGTAATTAAGATTAACAGTAGGATTCAGGCCACTATGTGTAGCCCTTGCCACAATGTTGTTTTTTGACAAAATCCAATATTAGGGTGTAATTTGTGGGATCTTCTGGGCAGAATCCAACAATCAAATTCAGTTGTGATTAATAATGGAGAAGTACATTTCAAACAAATTCACTCAGCTCAGAAATCCTCAGGCTATTATGAGTGGAGCCCAATGTACTTCTGAAATTCACTGTGGTTTGTTTAGTCAGAACAAGATATCTCCTTTGACAGTTTTCTTCTTCCCTGACTTTTCCACACTTTCCCACTACAACATACGCACAGGTTTCTCACCTCCATGAGAACTAGATACAAATGCTGTTGGCTCCATGAGAACTAGGGCTTATCTTTACAGTGAAAATACTCCTCAGAGAACTTGAGAAAACCTTTTGTACTAATGTGTTTGCACATCATTTTACCATATTCAGAAGGATGGGGGAGGGAATGCCAAATACTCCATGGGAGAAGCCTTCGTGGTTTTCCCATGTTTTTTAAAAAGCTCAGAAGGAAATGTGCATTCCCGCTCATTGGGACAACTGATTCACTTTGGTGCACAATCCCGATAAGAGTGGAAGTGGAAAGCTGATTGGTTGGACTTGTGCAAGGAATGGACCTTGCTGGCAAGACAAGCACCTGGAATGCCATGTTGCACTGAGGTGACAAAACAGCCTTTTCCCTCTTTTTTTCTGTTTATTTAAGTGGAAGATCACACTTCTGCTCCTTGGATTTGCTTTTTTAAAAAGATACCATTTGGTGGTGGCAACTGGTGCCAATAAAAATGCGAGTAATTCACCTGCAGCCGCCATCTTGATTCACAGGCATGCCCATTTGAACATCAAATGTGTATGGCTTTGCATGCCTGTTTCTTGAAAAAAAATAACACGGAGAATAATGAGAGCTGCTGCAAATTGACATTAGTGCACATCAATCATGTTTTATTGCCTTGTATAGACAAGCCCCTAGACACTTGTAAACTGACACAGAGGTGGCTGAAAAATTAGGATGCCCCTCTCCACAAACTGTGGACCTATTTGTTGTTTGTTTGTTTTTTAACCACCCAGAGACCACAAGAATCTAGAGCAATGCCACTTTGCCTGGAGTCCCACCACTTTTTCAGACAGGGTAACCCCCCCCCCCCCGGCCTGTAGATGTCCAGAGGAGTATGGCGCTGTCCTGCTTCCAGAAATCGGTTTTGGATGATGTTGTCCTCCTCCAATCCTTTGTTTGTTCTCTCTCTGTCCATTCATTTTCCCTCTGCTGCTTTTTATTGACATAAACATCTGTCAATAAAAAGCAGCACCTTTCTTGTCCCTCCAGCGTGGAGGGAGAACGAAGGAAGGACGGGAGGAGGACGGCATCATCCAAAACCAATTGCTGGAAGTGGGACAGTGCCCTCCTCTTCCTGGCCTCCATGGGTGTTTTTTTTTTTACCCCGTCTGAAAAAGTTGCAAGACAAGCTGTAGTAAACTTTGCTTTAGACTTGGCTATTGATTCATTTGTTTCACTCTTTCTTGGCTTTCAGAACATGACAAGCTCTGAGAGAACTGAATTTTCCCTTCCTTTGAAGACTTCATTGATTTTAGTTCATTCACACTCACCACCACCCTTTCTTTGGAAGAAAGCCTCTTCTATGAGCCCACAGAGCAAAGTTCACTGATAACCAAATGATTTCAGTGAAGTACTTTTAGTCTTGTTTGTCCTGGTGACATGTGAGCAACGTTTGTTTTTTCTTCAAAGAAATAATGACAGTTTAAAGGAGAAAAGGTAAAGAAGTGGAACAGGGAACCCAATCCTTCCTAAAGTGTTGGGCAGCTGAAATTGGTGCTCACATGTCCCAGGAAACAAAAGAGTACAGACCCAATGCCCCATTTCTCTTACTTCTGCTTTTGACCTCTAAAGCCCTACATGGCTTGAGTCCAGACTATTTAAAAGACTGTACCTCTCTACATAAGCCAACTAGAGTTTTAAGATTAGCAGTGGAGAGGGCTTTCTCTTAGGGCTTGTCTACACAACCCTAATAAAATATTTTAGGGATATCCCTGCAGAGATCTGTTCTGATGATGCTGGGCTAAATCCCCAACTCAGGACCTAACAGTCCTCATGGTATTTAGCCAGTTCAGTACCTGAAATGGTGTAACCCCCAATTAAAAGGCTTTTTTAAAACTTCTGGTTTGATCTGCTCTTGGACCCATTTAGTTATCTTTTCATAGAATCATAGAACCATAGAATCATAGAATTGCAGAGTTGGAAGAGACCACGAGGGCCATCCAGTTCAATCCCCTGCCACGCAGGAAATCAAGATCAAAGCATCCCTGACAGATGGCCATCCAGCCTCTGTTTGAAGACCTCCAAGGAAGGAGACCCCACCACGCTCCAAGGGAGTGTGTTCCACTGCCGAACAGCTCTTACTGTCAAAAAGTTCCTCCTAATGTTGAGGTGGAATCTCTGTTCCTGGAGCTTGCATCCATTGCTCTGTGTTCCAGTCTCTGGAGCAGCAGAAAACAAGCTTGCTCCATCCTCAACGTGACACCCCTTGAAATACTTAAACAGGGCTATCATATCGCCTCTTAACCATCTTTTTTCCAGGCTAAACATACCCAGCTCCCTAAGTCTCTCCTCATAAGGCACCGTTTCCAGACCTTTCACCATTTTAGTTGCCCTTCTCTGGACATGCTGCAATTTGTCAATATACTTTTTGAATTGTGGTGCCCAGAACTGGACACAGTATTCTAGGTGAGGTCTGACCAAGGCAGAATAGAGCGGCACTATTACTTCCCTTGATCTAGATACTATACTTCTATTGATACAGCCCAAAATTGCATTGGCCTTTTTAGCTGCCGCATCACGCTGTTGACTCATGTTCAACTTGTGATCAGTTCCCTGCCCTCAAGCTTACAATCTAAAGAAGACATGATACAAAAGGAAAGGGGATGGCAGTAGGGGAAGGGATTAAGTCTAGCATTCTCTTCTCTCTCTCCTTGGCCAGGGCAATGGCAGTTTGGATGGAGGGAGGGCTGTAGAGGAGCCCTCAGTCCCACCACTTTCACAGGCACATTTGGTGTGGCAATGGGAGGCAGCCATCTCTGTGATTGCTCCGAGGCTCTGGAACTCCCTTCCACTGGAGGTTCAGTTGTCCCCCTTTCTGCTCTCTTTCAGCCTTTTTATTCAAGCAGGCCTTTGAGATTAAAATTACATAGCCGTCGTGTATGTGAAATAGTGTGCTGTGTTTCTTATCTTTTATTAGTAACTATGTTTTAAATGTGCCTTTAATCTTTGCAAAAGAGCTGTAGGACTGCTGCTCAGCAAGGATGTTAAAATGCTAACGGACAACAATGAAAAGGCAGAACTGCTCAATACATATTTTCCTTCAGTTCCCCTCCCACACACACAAAAAGGACTATATGCTTCCATGCACCAACAGAGACCTTGGAAAGGAATCTGGGTTGAAAATCAAGATTGATAAGGAGTTAGTCAGGAATCACCTAGTTCATGAGTTCAAATCTGTAGGGCAAGATGACCTGCATCCCAGAGTTATGAAGGAACTTGCTGACATACTCACAGAACCATTTACCATCATTTTTGAGTGAGGCACCAGAGGACTGGAAATGAGCAAACATTGTCTTCAAAACAGACCAAAAAGAAGATCCAGTAAACTACAGGCAGTCATCCTGATCTCAATACCAGGAAAAATATTAGAACAGATTATACAGGAGTCCATCTGCAAGTATCTTGATGACAATGCAGTGTTTAGTAGGAGCTAGCCTGGGTTTGTCAAGAACATATCCTTCCAAACTAACCTTTTTTTTTTTAAGTGATAATCATATCACTAATTTAGTAGATGCTGGGAATACTGTGGATGTCATTTATTTTGATTTCAGCAAAGCATTTGATAAAGTCCCCCATGATATTTTTTATTAGCAAACTGTCTAAATATGAAATACAGGTGTCCCTTCGTACTTGCTGGGATTTGGTTCCAGGAACCCCGTGGATACCAAAATTCGTGAGTATTCAAGTCCCATTATATGCAGTGGCATAGCAAAATGGTGTCCCTTATATAAGATGGCAAAATCAAGGTTTGCTTTTTGGATTATTTTTTTCTTAAAGAATATTTTCTAGCCACGAATACTTAAATCTGTAGATACCAAATCTGTGGATATGGAGAGACAACTGTAGATGGAAGTATGATCAGATGGATTGGTTGGAAAAATGTGCTCAAAGAGTTGTCATCAGTGGCTGTGCTTCATATTGGAAGGAGGTCTCAAATGTAGTGCTGCAGGGTTCTGTCCTGTGGCTAATGCTCTTCAATGTTTGTTTCAATGATTTAGATTATGGGGTGGAGGGAATCCTCATCAGATTTGCAGATGATAGATGATACAAAATTGTGGGAGGTAGCTAACACATTGGAAGATAGGAACAAAATTCAAAAGGACCTTGATAAACTAGAAAACTGTGCTGAAATTCATGAAATGAAATTCAACAAAGAAAACATGCAAAATTCTATATTTAGGCATCAAAAACCAAATGCACAGGTGTAGGATGCGGGATAGTTGGCTGAGCAGTCCTACAGGTGTAAAGGACCTTGGGATTATTGTTGATCATAAGTTGAACATGAGCCAGAAGTGTGATGCTGCAACAAAAAAGTCAAATGCTACCTTAGCCTGCATTAATAGAAGAGTCCCGCCCTATGTTCTGTGCTGGTCAGGCCTCATCCTGTATTCAGTTTTGGACAACTCATTTTAAGAAGGATATAGACAAGTTGGAATGAGAGCAGAGAAGGATGATAAGATGTTCAGGAGGGATACTGACAAATTGGAGCATGTACAGAGGAGGGCGACTAGGGTGGTGAAAGGTCTGGAAACCATGCCTTATGAGGAGAGACTTGGGGAGCTAGGTATGTTTAGCCTGGCAAAGGGACAGTTGAGGGGCAATATGATAGCCCTGTTTAAGTATTTGAAGAGGTGTCACATTGAGGATAGAACAGGCTTGTTTTCTGCTGCTCCAGCTACTGGAACATGGAGCAATGGATGCAAGCTCCAGGAAAAGAGTTTCCACCTCAACATTAGGAGGAACTTTTTGACAGTAAGAGCTGTTTGGCAGTGGAACACACTCCCTCGGAGCGTGGGGGGGGTCTCCTTCCTTGGAGGTCTTTAAACAGAGGCTGGATGGCCATCTGTCGGGGATGCTTTGATCAAGATTTCCTGCGTGGCAGGGGGTTGGACTGGATGGCCCTCATGATCTCTTCCAACTCTACAATTCTATGATTCTATGTATGGAGAACAAAACATATGAGGATTGGTTGAAGGAGCTGGGCATGTTCAGCTTGGTGAACAGAAGATTGAGGAGTGACATGATTGCACTCTTGAAATACCACAAGGGGTGACACAAAGAGGAGTCTTCTGGTGATGAAGCCTCTCTGTACTTAGGTAGGATGGTTCTCAGGAGGCAGACATGCAGCCTGCCACTGAAGCTGTACGTTAAGCCTTGCCAGCCTTATAAAACCTGACAATGCTAAT
The DNA here is from genome assembly GCA_030847615.1 of Gambelia wislizenii. Classification (NCBI taxonomy): domain Eukaryota; kingdom Metazoa; phylum Chordata; class Lepidosauria; order Squamata; family Crotaphytidae; genus Gambelia; species Gambelia wislizenii. The sequence continues at coordinate 11,521,358 of JAUMIR010000009.1, read as the reverse complement.
GTTTTACTGGCACATTCTTTGAGGGCCTAGGGTTACCTCCATGCCATGCTGAGATGTCAGAATAGGAGATTATGCAGAAACTAGCTATAGAAGTCTTTAATACACTGAAAGCTGTGGAAGATAATAGCTTATTGGGAAATATTTTGAATAGTGCCCTTTCATGTCCTGTCCACCATTCCCACCAACAAAGCTCTTCTTAAATGTCTTCTGTGGAGCTAGGGATGTAAAAATCCCTCCCTCCCTCCCTTTTATTAAATTATTTATATTCTGCCCTCTATCCAGAGATCTCAGGGTGTTCTATAATAAAACCAGTTTGACAGATTTAAAACTGTGAATAACAGAAATGGATTTTAAAAAGCTAAAAATAATAATCCTTACAAAGAATATGTCCAAAAAAGAACAAGTTATATTGAAAGAAAGATCAGAATGTAAATTGGAAAAGAAAGTGAGATATCTGGGAATTTGGCTATCAAACAGAAATTTAGATTTCTTTGATAATAATTACAAAAAAACCTGGGAAACAATAAAGGGAGAATTAGCCATCTGGTCAAAATTGAATCTATCTATGATGGGGAAAATAGCTGCAATTAAAATGGCTGTCCTCCCAAAAGTAATGTTTTTATTTCAGAATTTACCAATTTTAACAAATGATAAGTCATTCAAAATTTGGAAAAAAAGACTTGAATGAGTTTATTTGGAATGGCTGAAAAGCAAGGATAAAATGGCAAACATTAATTGAAAGATCAGAAAGAGGGGGAGGGGACCTGCCAGACTTACAACTATACTACAGAGCTTGTAGTTTGACATGGATAAGTGAGTGGATTAAATTGATGGATAAAAAGCTGTTAATTTTAGAAGGAGCAGAATTAAGGTTAGGCTGGCATGCCTACCGTGGATTTCACAAGGCCACAATTCATAAAGATTTTAATAATCAGGTCATAAGAAAAGCTTTATTACAGAACTGGAAGAAGATACAAAAACAATATTTTGGGAAAATACCAAAATGGATATCCCCTGTAGAGGCCTTTATTGGAAGATGGGGTCAGCTAGGTAAACCAGACAGATGGATTACATACAAGGAGTTGTGTAAAAAGAAAAATGATGGAAAAAACGAAATAAAGGCAAAGGAGGAGTTGCAAAAAGAGGGGTGGAAATTTAATTGGTTCTCCTACCAACAGATATATACAAGATTTAACAAGGATAAAGAAGAACCCAGCATCTTAGAGGAGGAGACGGAGCTGGATAAGATAATTTGGGATGACAAAAAGAAGAAACTAGGAAGAGTCTACAATGTTCTCCTATCCAGACAGTTAGAAACAGAAACAGTAAGAGAAGTAAAGACGAAGTGGACAAGAGATATCGGGGAAACAATTGAATTCGAAGAGTGGGAAGATGCATGGAGGAAGACAAAAAAATTTACTGCATGCCACGCTCTGAAAGAGAATTATTTCAAAATCAGTAATAGGTGGTATCTATCTCCATCCAGAATAAACAAAATGTTTAGATCAAAGGAAAAAGACTATTGGAAATGTGGAAAAGAAATAGGCACAATAAAACATATGTGGTGGTCCTTCCCGATTATCCATAAATTTTGGTTGAAAGTACACAGGATAATTTAAAAAATATTTAGTATGGAGTTTGATCTTAGTCCTAAATTATATCTTTTGAATATTACATCAACATTAACAAAAGGGGGAAAGAACAAACTTTGAAGGATATTATTATACCTCTGCACAGCAGCTCGTATGATTATAGCTGCTAAATGGAAAAATGAGGAAGAACCCCAGATAGAAGATTGGTTGAACAAGATATTAGAAATGAGAGAAAATGATAAATTAATATATATATATATTGAATAAAAAAACAACTCAAAAAATAGAAGCAGAATGGATGCCAGTAATTAACTACTGTAGAAAAAGGTGGAATACAGATGTGGATATAGATATATAGATAAAGATTTATGTGTAGATATATGTAGGCAACTGATATACAAAGAGTAAAGAATAAAGAAAAAGGAAGGAAAGGGAAAACAGACGTGTTGACATACATAACTTTGGAAAAAGATGAGAAGAGATAAATAGAATCAAACGAATAATAAATAAAAAATAGATAGATGACAATTAAGGGAATTGAAAGGAAGATACAAATTGACATAGAGATTGATAAATCCTTTGAGTTATTTTTACAAAGGAAGTCATGTTTTATTAATGAATAAATTGTTTACGAGAAACAATGTAGTAGAAAAAGTGAAACGAAAAGGAGGATTAAGCCAAGATGTTAGACCTGTCTTTCCTCCCCAATTGTATGATGTATTATGTTAAAAATTACAATTAAAAAAGCTAAAAAGTTATTAAACAACTTAACAAGTTAAAAAAGAAAGATTAAAAGTTTACAATGATTTCAGTTTTCTCCAGTGAATGACATTTATTGATCAAGTCAATTGGCCTCACAAAAAATGAAAGGATGACACATAGCATAATTAACTTAAAACCACAAACATGTGTTTCACAGAATCTTACCCATCCATGTTCTGAATCAGATTGTGAAATCAACCAACCAACCTTCCTTCCTTCCTCTCTTTCTCTCTCTTTACTTCCTTCCTTTCTGGAATTTGTGTTGATGCTCACTTGGGGAGAGGGGGGGGTGGATACATTTTTTGCACATTTTAATTGCATATATTTTAATGCATTTCCCCCGTTCATTAAAGTGCATTTTTGTATGTTTGTTCAGATCTACACATTTACCTGGTTATTTTTCACAAAAGAAGAAGAAACCATAATCTCATGCTTGAATTGTCCTCCATGTGACCAAATAGTAGGCATACTATTTTGTTCACCATTTATAGACCGTGGATTAGATTGGTACCCCCCTCTCCTGTTTTGGTTGATGCAAGTTTCCAGCACCACTTGTAATATCCCTGTTCTCATCCCAAGTATCACAACCTGAGCTTCCCTCCACAAAACATTGCTGAAAGCTTTTCTTTGCTTGCTGTGCTTTAAAGCCATGATAATATTTTACTTATTTTAAGGGAGGAGGGGCAAGATGGTGATGGACTAACAACTTCTGAATTGTCCTCCCACTAACATCTGGCATTACCACCTATATATATCTCCAAAATGCCATCCAAAGGCAAGAAAAGAAATTGGACGAGCCCCTGTAATAATAATGACAATCAGGAACCCTCCAAAGCAGAAAAACAGATGAGGATTAACTCACTCTTCCCAGTGGCAGAGACAACACAGCCCGTGAGTAACAGATCTGTAACAACAGCTCCTTCTTTACTCCTTAAGCCATCACAGACACTTGAACTAAACAAAACAGCCTCCCCAATTCCTCAAAGTGTAAATATAAATTATGGGACAGAGCAAGATGATAACAAAGTTGATAACAAAGTCAAACTCCCGGAGCTTGGCAGCATTCCCTACAATAACAGTGCTCAGCTCTTTTATGATTTCTGCAAACTGTCCATAGAGACATTGATTCTTATTTTGCAAAGATTAAACAACATTACAAATAAGCTTTCCCAACAAGATTTTCAAAGGCAAAACCCATATGATAAACAGGGGGTTAAAAATGTAGCAGATTTGGAGGAAATGACGTGCCCTGCCACGTCACAGGATGCAGTTAATCACAGCCGAGTGTTAAAAAAAATCAGCTCCTGTTGCAAATACATCACAACAGTCACATGTGGAACGGAAAGAAGGCTGTTGTAAGATATCTTTCCCAACTTTTAAACATGCACAGCAGAACAATTGATTTAACAGACTGCCACTTTTTACCCAGCTCAAGAGCTACTAAGCGAATTTTTTTGACCTTTGGCCAGGCAAATATTCCTAACAGGCTGTTACGGAAAAGAAATTTCCTCTGGAATGCACATTATATAGAAATTAACAGACTTTTCAAGGATGAGATAGTCCGTGACCTCATCACAGGGAAAACAGCAACAATAACACAAAGAAGCAATAATTCTGCACACCAAGAGGGAGAACCTAAACATACCTTAAAGGAAGAAGCTCAGGCTATAAATCAAGAAGTAATTAAACTGAGAGAAAAACTCGCAGAAATTTGGGAACACACTCCCACAATACAGCTGATGAGAGATACCATCCTCAGTCAATCTAACAGCAATCCAGCCCCATTGAAATCAGCCCCCCCTCGCAGAAAACTGTCAGTGCATTTCTCTGATTTCTCTGATAATGAAAGCGAAAGTGATGACTCTCTACTTATAATCAAGGAAACCTTGAAATCCCGAGTTGTAGCCAACACCCCTTCACAAATGAAATATACTGCAGATGCACCCCCACCTACAATTAGACCTCAGGGGACTCAAACATCCCTATGCAAACCTAGCTCAAGGGAAAAACAGTCTTCACTGCCACCTATCTCATCTCCTAAGCCAAAGAATGCCCCCCTCACTAAAGAGATGGGATCCTTGCTTGCTTGTGATCCTCATTTCACTTCCCATGCTGCATTGGTTCTTCCAATTTCCCTTCCAGAACAGGCAGGGCAGGAAGAACAGGAATATGATTCACTACCCCTCCATCCACAGAGGAGGACACAGCCACAGTCAAACCAGTCATTTAACCAACTGCCATCAGATGAATTACCCATTCAGCCTGTGCCCTGCAATGCAACTGCCTGACTTCCAACAGACCAGCACAAGGTGACCCTTATGACCTGGAACATCGCTGGTGGCAGACGGCCCACAGAGATCCCTGTACTAATGACTTCCTCACCCAATATGACATTATACTGATCCAGGAAACATGGACTAATAAGGATCTGTTACTAAATGGCTTTCACTCATTCTCAATTCCGGCAGAGCCAGGGAAAAAGCATGGAAGAGCTAGAGGCGTCCTGGGCGTCCTGGTCTCCACCACCCTACGTGCCATAACAAGGCCTCTTTTCACTTTTAAAACACATGCCATGGCAGTGCTGATTCAATTTAACCATTGCACTTTGCTGATAATAAATGCCTACATGGCTCCAAGGAAGAAGAAATCCCAAATCAGAGGCCGGTGGGCTGAACTGGAATCATATACTGCTAATCTCATGTTGCAGAACCCAAATGCATTTGTAAATTTGGGGGGTGATTTGAATGCCAGACTGGGCCCCAACAATCATACCCTATATGCCCACCACAAATGCCCTCCTCCTGATTCTGAAGATGATGGAACCCACCTCATCCAATGCTCAAAGGACAAGAAATCAAATTTTGTACGACTTTGTCTGGATCAAACAGCATTCAGGCTGAACCTTCAAATCCTAAATGGTGCCCTGAAAAATGACTGCCCAGCTGAATTCACTTATCTCTCTGGGTCCAGAATGAGTGCCATTGATTACATAATCATTTCCAGGGACCTTCTTCCCTATGCCAAGGAATTAGAAGTTATGCCCAGATTTGAAAGTGATCATTTACCAATTCGGTTACATCTTAGCGACTTCACTCAGGAGACACACACCAGGGAGCACTATCATCTCTCTGTGACACCATCAGGAAGGACTTATCACCGAGCTAAATGGACCCCCCAACTAAACCAAACAATAAGTGAGGTATTGGCTTCAGACCAACTTCAGCATCTTAGGACTGCCTTGATATCAGCTGAGTCCCCTGATGAAATCTTGGAAAATTACAATACACTTACCCAAGCTCTACACCAATATCTAATCTGTCAAAATAGCGCACATCAGCGGAAACAACAACAGCACCACTCCAAACCATGGTTTGACAAGGAATGTGTTAATGCTAAAAAAGCCCTCAGTGATATTTATCAGGGTTACCTATCTAATAACATCCCAGATGCTGCACCAATGCTGCTTCAGCAGAAAAGAGACTACAAAAAGTTGCTGAGGAACAAGAAAAAAGAAGCCATGAAGAATGAGTGGACACAACTTATCCAGGCAGTCAGATCCAACAACACAACTCTATTCTGGCATATTACATCCCAGAGAAATGGGCCAGCTACAGTGGATTGTCACATCCCTCCAGGGATATGGGAGGATCATTTTCAAGCACGTTATAAGGACAATTACATTGAAAGTGGATACACTAGTCAAATATAGAAAATATCCAAGGGTGGCCACCAGTGACAGTGACAGAGATCAAGAACCTTGTAGCCCAGCTGAGAATGGGGAAGGCTCCAGGAGAAGACTTAATACCTGCAGAAGCCATTAAAAAAAACCTTGAATTTTGGGCCCCTATCCTGGCCTCACTTTTCACCTGTATCGACAAATATGGTCGAGCACCCAAGGATTGGGGTCTTGCAATCATCGTCCCCATATATAAAAAAGGAAGCAAGGATGATCCTGTCAACTACAGACCAATTAGTCTCCTCAGTACAATCAGCAAACTCTATGCAAGACACTTACAGTGGAAATTTCAGACCTGGTTGGAACAAGAAAACATACTTGCCAAAGAACAAGCTGTCTTTAGGGAAGACTGCTCCACCATAGATCAGTGCCTTGTACTCCACCACCTTATTGAAAAATACTTCATCTGCAGCACAGTTTCTCTCTATGCTGCCTTCATAGACTTTAAAGCAGCTTTTGACTCTATATCCCAAATCAAACTGTGGAAAAAACTGGAAGCTTCTTCGACCGACCGACGTTTACTCCATCTAATTCGTATGCTGCATGAAGGGACCTCATTAAAAGTAAGATGTAACCCCCAGGGACATCTCACCAATGACATTGTCACTGGGAAGGGTGTCAAGCAAGGTTGCATTCTAGCTCCACTCCTGTTTAACTTCTACATCAATGATTTGGTGGATCACCTCAACAACACTAACTTCCACCCCCCAAAATTAAAGGGAAGGCATATTTCAACGCTGCTTTATGCGGATGATGCAGCAGTACTTTCAAGAACACCCATTGGACTAAAAAGAGCCCTAAGAGCACTAACACAATATTGCAGAATGGAACAGCTAGAACTCAACTATCAAAAAACTAAAATCATGGCATTCACTAAAAGGCCTAAGAACTACAACTGGAATATAGATGGCCACAAGATTGAGCAGGTCTCTTGCTTCAAATACCTGGGAGTAATTTTTCAAGCCACTGGTAGTAGGAAAGCACATGGGGAGTATGCTGCTTGCAATGCGCAGAGGAGTACAACTATTCTCAAATTTCTTAAGACAAGAGGAGGCCACTATTTACCTGCAGCGCTTAAACTTTTTGAAGCCAAACCAGTAGCACAACTGCTTTATGGATCCCAATTGGGACCCTTCCCCAACCCTGCTCCATTAGAACTTGTCCAATCCAAATTCTTAAGATCAGCTTTCCAAACTCCAAAATGTATCTCTAACGCAGCTCTGAGACTGGAGTCAGGATTTATGAAAATGGAGGCCAGAGTGTGGGTGACCATACTCAACTACTGGCTCAGACTATCCCTTTTTCCCACTGGCCTTGCTCCACTAACCTTAAGTGATGATTTCCAATCCAGCTGGAAACAGACAGTGATGACTAAAATCTCAATGCTGGGCCTTTCTCCAGATCTTCTGCTAAGCCTGGGATATGATAGGGCGAAAGCTACTATCAAACAACGGGTAGCAGATATAGAGCGACAACTGGATCTAGCCAGTACTCCAACCTTCATTGCTAGTGACTCCAATAGATATCTGGCCTCACCTTTGGCATACTTAGCAACACTTGAAATACCTAAACATCGAAGGGCCTTTACTCTTGCACGGTGTCGTGCCCTCCCTTCAGCTGTCCTTGAAGGCTGATACAAGAAGATCCCCTTCTCAGACAGACTGTGCCCCTGCAACTCAGGCCAAATAGAAGCAACAGAGCATGTATTACTCCAGTGCTCATACTACAGGGACATACGTCTCAGACTTATTTCACCCCTGTTGCATAAATATCAAGGGCACACTGGACAATTCTACATAAACTTGTTGCTTTCAGACACCAACCCAGGAACAACTTATAATGTTGCCAGATTCTGCGCAGCTGCAGTTAAAATTCGACAGACAATGTCCTCAGCAGTAGAATAGTGTCAACCTAGTCTTGTTATACTGGAGCTAACATTTTAAATACTGCTTTTAGCCTGTTTTTATCCTGTGATTTCACCTTTATTTTGTATCCCCTTTTTACCTGTGCTGGTCTATGACCGTAATAAAGATTCTATTCTTCTTCCTCTTCTACTTATTTTAAAACCTTTAAAGGAAGGGTGAGAATTGTGCAGCCCTCCAGATGTTGTTGAAGTGCGACTCTCAGCAGCCCCAGGCAACATTGCTTGCCTTCTCCATCTTGAAATCTGGAGGGAGCTGGGAACCTGAAGAATTCTAATTAACATATAAATCAGGGATAGACAGATCTGTTTGTTTTGTTTCCTGTAATGTTTACCTATTTTCTGGGCACAAGTTCATCCTGTTTCCCCCTCACTTAGTAAATTCAGCAGAATCTTCTGTGACATTCCCCACCTGATAATCTGATAAAACTTGCTGAAGCAAATGGAGCATCATTTCTTCAAAAGCCTACAACTGCTCTGTTATTTAGGATTCATCTGTGCTAATTTCTGGGATGAAAAATTAGAAACTGGGGAAGCTTAAGCTGTTCAGTGGTTAAGCTTCCTGGTGTTTTCTTCATATGGAAAGTTGTATTTAAGGTGGATAATATACTGTATAATCCTTTCAGTTGTTAGTAGTAAATTGGCAAGTAAATGGTACCCATTGGAGCAGGGTGTTCTGTTTCAAATTGGGACTGGGGCTATGAGAGCCCCTTTGATTTTCTGAAAGGGAAGGGGGAAATGTTCCATTGCATACCTTTAGCTACACCGAACTAGCTGAATACCTGGATGAAATACTAGAACCAAGAAAAGTGAATTCCTCTTTGCTCCTACTTTTTTTAGTGATACCTAAATTGTTCAAATGGGAGTATTACTGAATAGTTCAATACATTGCAAAGGTTTACTTAACGGTGCATGGGTGAGAGATGATGCCAGAAAATATGTGTATGTCTCAGAGAGACAGATTCAAAGCCTCAGTTAGTGATCTGATTTCATTGACTGCATTGCCTACTCTTCCGTTTCTAACTGAGGTATATGGCAGTGCTGTCCAGAGAACAAAATTGATCACATCTCAAAAGAGCTATCTAGTTCCTCCTAACAGTAGATGTCTGATACCTTTGGTAAACCCAAAAACTGGGAATAAAGGCAACAGTTGTCTTTGAGTTTCTGGTTCATATGGCCTAAATACTGTGAAGGCACCAAATCCTATCTGATCTTGAAAAGTAAGCAGGGTCAGGGCTGGTTAGTACTTGGATGGGAGGTCACCAAGATATATTAGGTCCTGTGGGCTATATTTTAGAGGAAGGAAATGGCAAACCATCTCGGAGTATTCCTCGCCTAAGAAAATCCCGTGAAAGCTATGGGGTCACAATATGTCAGCAGGTGACTTGAAGGCACACACACACACAGAGACATTTGGTACATAGTAAACATAGTGATTCCATTTAGTTTTCATGGGGTTAAATCCAATTGCTGGTTGTAGTTAGAGTAAACAGTTCTCATTGATTCATTAGGTATAGTCTAGTTAGAACTAGCAGCTGGATTTAGATTGGGGGGCAAATCAGGTGGCCCTCCAGATGTTGTCAAGCTGTAAGTCTGCGTATTTCTCATAATTGATAGGCAAACTGAAAGCCACAATATGTAATGTTACAGTGGTTATCAAAAATGCAGTGATGGCTTGCATCCATATAGGAATCATGAAAATTTCTCTTGAATCTTATTAATGGAAAGGTGGAGGTGCACTGGAAATGACAAATATCTGAAAATTTGGAAAATATCTATTTTAGAAAGTCACTAAACTCTCCAGTGAATTAATGACAGTACTGTCAGTCATCTCTAAAATCCCCGTACAAATATAACTGCATACTACATGTGTGTGCACATGCATATCTGTACATTTGTTTATCATTTTATGGCATGGCCCTGTGGCATGATATTCTCTATAGTGTGACCCTAGGTAACTCGGGGGTCCATCTGAATGACATGACCTCATGTGTGTGGCTGATTGAACACACAGTCAACATGTGACTAATAACAACTATTTTGTCCCCATGGGGGCATCACCGGGGGTGTGGGGTGTGAGGACAGCACCAGCTGACACCTTTAGAGCAGTGGCATCAGCACCCCTTCCTCGTGCTTATTTTGCTGTGTGCTGCTTACTCAGTTGTCACCCCCTCTAGGCAGGCACAAACCTCCTCAGTGGTCCATGCCAGCCTAAGGGGGTGATCCCCAAGTGGTTCCTTGCTCTCCCCAGCCACGACACACCTCCTCACTATGCTTACTTACTTCACTGTGTGCTGCTTACTTGGGGGTCACCCCTTCTAGGCAGGCAGGAACCTCCACATCAGTTCATGCCAGCCTAGAGGGGGTGGCCCCCGAGTATGCAGCACACAAGTAAGCATGGCCGGGGGGGGGCACTGCAGTGGCGGTGGTTCCTTTCTCTCCCTGTCCCAGGGGAGAGAAAGGAACTGCCACTGCCATAGCATGCTTCTCTGCCAGGCTTACTTTGCTGTGTGCTGCTTACTCAGGGGTCACCCTCTCTAGGCAGGCACGAATCTCCACAGCAGTTCATGCCTGCCTAGAGGGGGTGATCCTCAAGTACATGGCACAGTGTGTAAGCATGGTGGGGGGGGGGAGGCAAAATTATGGTGGTTCCTTTCTCTCCCTGACTCAGGGGAGAGAAAGGAATCACAACCATTGCTACGCCTCCTCACAGTACTTACTCGCTGTGCCCTGCTTACTCAGGGGTCACCCCTTCTAGGCAGGCGCAAAGGAGGTCCTCAGAGGTTCATGCTTGCCTAGAGGGGGTGATCTCTAAGTATGCAACACAGGAAGTAAGCATGGGGGGGTTCTATGATGGTGGCAGTTCCTTTCCTCCTCTGGGCCAGTAAAGCGAAAGGAATCACCACAGCACAGCAGAAGTCTTCAGCCAATAATGGGTGTCAACTTTGCCTGCCCACCTGATCATGCAATGTCTTGCAGGATTTTCAGTTCTGTGGGACTGAAAATGAGATCGATCAGGCAGGCAGGCAGGCAGGTATATAAGGGCCTGCTCACACCTGAAGTAAGTGTCATGGTGGTGGGCATGGATTTTACAGGGAAGGTGGACTATGATGTTGCCCATGCTGGCAGGCTGACCACTGTTATTCATCGTTCCAGTTCATGTTTACTGCTAAAAATAATTTTGTCATAGGATGAGTGTTAAAAAATCATCTGCACTGGGTGTCAAATATACTAGGTACGCCACTAGTCCACATGCTGATCAGACGGGAGAAAATGCCACACAGTTAGTCTCAACTACATGGTTACATCATGCACATGGGATTGGTTTCCCATGCCACTGCAGATTTATATGAAAATGACTTTCAACCTTACTAATTGCTGAGTGGAAAGTTAATCTAAATTGCTCTGACCCTATTGAGCACTATGACTTCCACCTCTCTTATAATACCCTGGGTTCAAAGGAAGCAGTGCTTAGGAATCAGAGATCAGTCACACTGCTGATTTTCCCATGCAGCCTACACCTTTTCTTTGATGGAGAGTAGTGCAGAGGCAACTGGTTCTATAAAATCTATGCTCATAATTTAGAGATTTCCCAATTTCATAATGAAGATGTGTCAGAATTATGGAGCATTGATGAGCATTGACTTTTCATCTAAGCAAACTGGACAATGGATTGTTCTTCAAAAGCCCAGGTCAATATTTTCGTCTTGCGTCAATAAACCCTGATTTTTCACTCTGATTAGAGCCAATAACTGCTTATAAAGGCGATCTAAATCTGGCCTAATTGAAGGAAAGCAACGGCCCCCTATGTCTATAACAACAGAAGCCAAGCAGATGGATTAGACAGGCAGATTAAATGGGGAGTAATACAACTATTTTCCATGACGGCAGGTCATGTACCCTTCTTTGCTTCACGGAGATGTACACAATGTGCAAGAACAGTTCACATAATTGCATGCTTATGCATTCCTTCAAATTGTGTGGCATAAGCTTTGAATTTAAAGAAAACCAAATGGTGCTTAATTGCTCTGTAAAGTGCAGGTTTTGGTTCTCACAAGGATAACAGGAAAGTTTGGAAATAAAAAGAAGCAGACAAATTGCCAGTAGATTATCCAGAGTTTGTCCTTGGAGGCTATACGTGATCATCAGAACTAAACTAGTTTCTCCTTCCTATGGATTCTGGGAAGAGTTATTATGTGAGGCATCTCTAACAGAGACTTCTCAAAACCCTAATCAAGCCTGCAAATTCTTGGAACACTTTGGGAGAAGCCAGGGCAGTTGTATTGGTAAAAACCTGTTAAAATGGCTATAATTCATTGGTTAGTGTGTAATAGTAGATTAATGTAATTAATTGTTGATGATGAGTGAACATGTAGGTAAATATCATTAATTCAGTGAGTCTACTCTAGCTGAGAGCCATCCTGGTGTAGAGGTTTGAGCACTGAACTAGGTCTTTGGGAGACCGAGGTTTGAATCCCTGTTCAGCCATGGAAACTACACTCTCAGCCTCAGAGGGAGGCCATGGTAAATACCTTCTGAATAAATCTTGCCAAGAAAAAAACCTTAGGGTTGCCATAAGTTGGAAAGGACTGAAAGGCACACAACAACAACAAATTATTGTGGAGCTAGCAATAGGATTTAGGCCAATGTATAATGTATGTATATACATTATATGTATAAAGTCATGAAGTCTTGAAAGTGGCTGTAGACCACTATGTTCTTTTTCTCTGGCCCCAAGACAGGAAAAGATTCAAAGTCCAAACAAGTACTTTGAATTGTACTTGGAAATGGGTCCTAATCCAGTACAGTTAATTAAAAATCAGAGTAATATGATCAGACCTCCAAGTCTATGCACCCATTGAGGTTGTGTGGGGAAAGGGAAGGTATGGTGGCAACAGAGTGAAAAATTGTTACAAAAGAAGGCGGGATCGATGTTTAATACCTATCCTGCCTTCAGTTCACTCTGTTTCCCAGAATAAATTGGAGAGTGCACCAACCACTCCACAGACCCTTACTCTGCTCCTTTGCAATGCCATGTCGGTTCAAAACAAGACGCATATTATCCATGACCTTTTATTGGATGAGGCTACTGACCTGGCATGCTTTACGGAGACCTGGCTGGGAGAGGCCAGTGCTGCAACTTGGGCGCAGGCACTCCCGGCCGGGTACTCAGTTAGTGAGCAGGTAAGGAAAAGTGGGCGGGGGGGCGGAGTGGCCCTGGTTCATAAAAACAATCTAACCTTGACCAGGAAGCCTATCCGGAACACAGTCCACATCGAGTGTATGTACCTAAGCCTGAGGTCCAGGGATAGCTTAGGGATTCTGTTAGTATACCGGCCAACCCGTTGTCTAACAAACTCCCTAACCGAGCTAACACAGCTGGTCTCAGAGTTGCTGCTGGAGTCGCCCAGACTTTTAGAGTTGCTGCTGGAGTCGACCATCCCACTCGAGACTAGCTTGCTAAATCTAACTGGCGCAGCTCGGGAGTTCATGGAATCCATGACAAACATGGGCCTATCCCAATTGGTTGTCAGGCCTATTCACTGTGCAGGTCATACCCTCGATGCGGCCTTTAGTATGGAACAAGAATATCCATGAGCGGAGGTTATTGAAACCTCCGCATTGTCATGGACGGATCATTTCCTGGTCAAGGTGGAGCTAAGAGCCACTGTCTGCCCCACCGGGGGTGGTGGACCCATTAGAATGGTCTGCCCTCAAAGGCTAATGGAACCAATTGGATTCCAGAAAGCCTTGGAGGGTTTAATGATTGGTAATGCCGGTGATTCTGTTGAAGCTTTGGTTAATATTTGGAACACCGACCTCACCAAGGCTATTGACACAATCGCTCCCAAGCGTCCTTTCCAGCCTGCTCCTAACTGTAAGCCCTGGTACTCAGAGGAGCTTAGGAAGATGAAGCGGGCTGGACAACGACTAGAGCGCACCTGGCAGAAGACTCGACTCTTAGCCGACAAGACTCGTCATAGAAATTTCCTTGATTCTTATCGAGAGGTGATACGTGCAGCGCAGAAGTCTTTCTCCATTGTACGTATTGCGTCTGCATAGTCCCGTCCAGCAGAACTGTTTAGGGTGGTGGGGGAGCTGACGCAGATTCCACCTGCGCAGAACCCCTTACTCAACCCGACGACGGCCTGCTGTGATGCATTTAACATCCACTTTGCAGATAAAATCACTCGGATAAGAGCCGACTTAGATGCCACTGAATCTATAGACGAGGTGTCCAGCAACTCCGTTGATGAAATTTTATTGGATCAGCTTCAATCTGTGAGTACCAATGACGTGGACAAGCTCCTTGGTAGAGTGAGGAAAACAACCTGTCCCCTCAATCCCTGTCCATCTTGGCTGGCCACCCAAGGGGGTGACACATCGAGAGTACTCCTTAGGGATATTATCAATGCGTCCTTCAGGGAGGGGTCCGTTCCACCTTGTCTGAAGGAAGCAGTGGTTAAGCCGCTCCTGAAAAAGCCTTTCCTGGACCCCTTGGACAGGAACAACTATAGGCCAGTTTCCTTGCTTCCTTTTCTAAGCAAAGTGATTGAGAGGGCGGTCGCTTCCCAACTCCAAGCTGTCTTGGATGAAACCGATTATCTAGATCCATTTCAAACTGGCTTTAGGACGGGATATGGAGTGGAGACTGCCATGGTTGCTCTGGCTGATGACCTCCACTTGGGGATCGACAGGGATAATGTGACCCTGTTAGTGCTCTTGGACCTCTCAGCGGCCTTTGATACAATAGACCATTCCATCCTCTTGGATCGCCTGAGGGAGTTAGGAATTCAAGGCACTACCTTGCAGTGGTTCCGTTCCTTCCTCTCGGGCAGATCTCAGAGGGTGAGGCTCGGGGACAGTTGCTCTACCAGAATAGAGCTTAACTGTGGCGGTCCTCAGGGTGCCATTCTGTCCCCGATGCTATTTAACATTTATATGAAGCCGCTGGGAGAGATCATTCGGAGGCATGGAGTGCGGTGTCATCAGTATGCTGATGACACCCAGATATACTTCTCCATGTCTCGGTCATCAGCTTCGACTTCAGATGGTGTCTCTCCTCTCAATAATTGTCTTAAAGCAGTAATGGACTGGATGAGGAAAAACAAATTGAGACTGAATCCAGACAAAACGGAGGTACTAACAGTTACAGGCCCGAAACCAGGTCTGGGAATACAATTTCCAATCCTGGATGGAACTACACTCTCCTCCAAGGATTGTGTTCGCAGTCTGGGGGTGCTCCTGGACCCGTTGCTCCAGATGACTAATCAGGTTAATGCGATGGTCAGGAGTGCCTGTTATCAACTTAGGCTGATACGGCAGCTGCACCCTTTCCTGGAAACTAGGGACCTCAAAACAGTGCTACATGCACTGGTAACCTCCCGTCTGGATTTCTGTAATGTGCTCTACATGGAGCTACCCTTGTGCTTGACTTGGAAACTTCAACTAGTCCAGAACATGGCAGACAGGTTGATTTCTGGCATTTTCATAAGAGAGCATATAACACCTGTGCTAAAAGCTCTCCACTGGCTGCCTATTCGTTTCCGGGCACAGTACAAAGTGTTGGTTATGACCTTTAAAGCCCTACATGGCTTGGGTCCAACTTACCTCCTTGACCGCCTCCTTCCGTACGACCCTCTCCGCGCACTTCGGTCCTCTGGGAGGAATCTGTTACAGCCTATGAAAACAAGGCTGTCGGTGACCTCCCAGAGGGCCTTCTCTGGTGCTGCTCCCAGATTATGGAATGGCCTGCCGGACGAGATCCGTCTTATTACCACCTTAGACAGCTTTAAAAAAGCTGTCAAGACAGATCTTTTCCGGCAGGCCTTTACTGAATAATTATCCCGGCCCAAGACTCGGCTGACCTTTCTGGGCTATGATTGTATGGTTTAATTTTTTCTTCTAACTTATATATTTTTAATTATTGTATGTTTTTAAATCCTTCATAATTTAATATTATTTTAAGGGGTGGGTGGGCTAGGGCATTGTGATTATGGAGTTTTTATATTGTAAGCCGCCCCGATTGCATTGCAGAGGGGTGGGATAGGAATAAAATATTATTATTATTATTATTATTATTATTATTATCTAGCACTTGTATACAGTTTTTGAATAGTCTTTGAAGACACCCCCATGTTTTAGAACTGATCTCTAATGACACATAAGATACCTTGTCTGAGATGGAGCTATTGGGATGTGCGGACTTGGCATAGTTTCTAAGAATATTTCTAACATTTTTCTCAACACTCTCCTCCTCCAGAAAAAGAAGGCCACTTTGCAATTTTTTCTCTAAATATTCTCCAGTTTTTCATGGGGCTCATCGTTTCCTTCCCAAATTTGCCCCAGAATGACATGGAACCCTAACATGGAAATACTTTTGGGTGCCCCTAGCACCACTGTCTGCCATGAATCATCCAAAGCAGAACTATTGCTATGAATCTCTACATCTTGAATCAAAGGCTTACTTATCTGTTGACTTGCTGTTCAACAAATGATTAAGTGGGTGTACCCTTTTAGTGATTAACTAACAGGATTCAAGCTCAAATGTGTTTGTGATCATCTGTTGCATATCAACATTCTGCAATATAATCAGCTCTTTCACCTTCCTTCTATGGTTACCTAGAGGTAATGCTGTATTTGACATATGTTACCACGGAAGTTACTATTTCTGGTTTTTTTTATCAAGTCTTCCCTTGGCTAGCGAGCAAGCAGTTTCTTAATCCTCATGATGGCCCTCGTGGTCTCTTCCAACTGTACAATTCTATGATTCTATGATTCTATGTGTGAGAAAGAAACATTTAGCAGCTTTCTTTTATTTCATCCCCAGGTGTTTTGTGACTACCATGGTCACTCCCAGAGGAAGAATGTATTCCTGTATGGATGCAGCATAAAGGAGACCTTATGGCAAGCAGGGTGCACAGTTGACACCACTGTTGTTACCGAGGATGTTGGATATAGGGTAAGCCATGCTTTCTATTGTACTTCCTGTATTTCTGCCTAGATACTCCTAATAAGATTCAAAGACATAGCCATGTTAGTCTGGAATATTAGTATGCAAAAGGATCTAAAATAACTGAGAGAAAGAAGCTGTGGGGTGAGCTTTTGTAGACTTAGGAGATTATCAGACACTAAAAATATCCCAGGACAGGGATGACAGGAGATCGCTAAAAGGCTTACCTTTTAGACAACATTGTCCCAACCCTGGGATATTCCTGTTCTGCTCCTGTTCCTCCTCTGCTACCTCTTATTCAAGGAAAAATCTGTGAATAAGAAGACCATTCCATTATCATAACGGAATGGCAAGAGAGTGAACAGGAGCCCTGTTTTGCTCCCAGGATGACGACTGAATGTGACGTCACTGGGAGGTCCATGCCAGACACTTCCAGGTGCAATTGGGATGACAAAGTAAGTAAAACACTTTTCCCCCCATCCCTGGGTACCTTTTATTTTTTTAAATGTGTTTTTGTGGTTGTTTTGTAGTTTTGACAGCCGGGGGTGGTGGTGGCTATTTTTAAATTTGTCACCTGCCTGTTCTCTTGCAATAACAGTTGGGATTTCAGTTACCGATTGTAAAAGCAGCCTTATGACGGCTGCATTTACAACCGGGCAGTGAAGGGAGGGGGAGCCCGTTCCTGTCGCAGAATGAAGGTAGGTGTCTGAAACCTTTTTCTTTATTCTGTGGCAGGAATGGAAGTGGGGCGTGGAGGGGGTAGTGGGACAGAAACGGGCTATACCGGCCCATCTGATAATCTCCTTAGTCAGATGCTTGGAGTGAATTAATGCCTAGGAACAGACTTTATAAGTAGAATGTATGACTACTTATGCGGCAGCTAAAAAGGCCAATGTGATTTTGGGCTGCATCAATAGAAGTATAGTGTCCAGATCAAGGGAAGTAATAGTGCTGCTCTATTCTGTCTTGGTCAGACCTCGCCTAGAATACTGTGTCCAATTGTGGGCACCACAATTCAAAAAGGATATGGAAAAATTGGAGCATGTCCAGAGAAGGGCAACTAAAATGGTGAAAGGTCTGGAAACCATGCCTTATGAGGAAAGACTTAGGGAGCTGGGTATGTTTAGCCTGGAAAAAAGACGGTTAAGGGGCGATATGATAGCCCTGTTTAAGTATTTGAAAGGGTGTCACATTGAGGATGGAGCAAGCTTGTTTTCTGCTGCTCCAGAGATTGGAACACGGAGCAATGGATGCAAGCTCCAGGAAGAGAGATTCCCACCTCAACATCAGGAGGAACTTTTTGACAGTAAGAGCTGTTCGGCAGTGGAACGCACTCCCTCAGAGTGTGGTGGGGTCTCCTTCCTTGGAGGTCTTTAAACAGAGGCTGGATTGCCATCTGTCGGGGATGCTTTGATCCAACTCTACAATTCTATGATTGTATTATTTCCTGCGTGGCAGGGGGTTGGACTGGATGGTCCTTGTGGTCTCTTACAACTCTACAATTCTATGATTCTGTGATTCTGTGATTCTGTGACTAGCCATAGAAATGCTAAACTTATGAGTATGGTGATGAGGTGACAAGTTCAGTTTTAACTATGGTCATTGGGGGTCAAAGGCAGGAGGAAGAATGTTACCTAAGAGCAGGGTGGGTGGATGACCATATGACTGGTGGAGGGAGTTTTGGAATGTAGTGTGGTGCTTGCTAGGAACCAGAAAGGAACCAGAAGTGTCTAGGAACAGACCTTTATAACTGTGAATGCGCAGGCTGCCTGTGTCCATGTATTGTCCTCATACTAGTAACCCAAAAACTAAAGTAGCTCAAGGACTGGAAGACAGTGCTATCAACAAGGCTTTACACTTTTATCCTGGATTCCAGTTCACAGCTGCCAGATATTTTTGCATCCTGGTACAATTGTTTTCTTCATCCATTGTTTAAGCCTTGAGTAATTCCCTCCAGAGTGAACTTAGATGGTGAGTTCCAGATGAAATGGAACCAAGACAAACCACGGAGAAACAGAAGAGGGGGCTCACTTTCTTCTCTTTTCGTTGATTTACTTCACTTGCTGCAAACTGAGTTCTAAGTGCAAAAATGGTTACCACTCAAGCAAGTTTCAATGCATTTCAATGTGATGGAGAAGACTTTTTCATATACTTATGGCTGGGTGTGCTGTGCACTTATATATAGATAATGGATGGTGGTTGCATGTTCCATCATTCAAGTGTTTCCTTAAGTGACCTTAATAGAACAGCCAGTAAAAGCTAAAAGGTTGTCCCTAGAAAGGATCTTGCATGGCCTTCCTTTGACTATTTTTTCTTTTCCCCATGAGATACTATAAGATAGGGTGGGGAGAAGCTTGCCATCAGAGGATTTTAGGGAATTTTATTGTAGCCGAACTTTGATAAGCCAGGAAGAGTAGGTAAGTATGTAGAGAGAATCAAAAGAGTGCCTTCCAGCAGCTGAATTATGCCTTGAATCTACAATAGACGAGCCAGAAGCAAACTTCTGTTGCTGACTGAAGAGGCTTTGGAATCACTGTCTGTGTATTCAGAGACATAGCCATGTTAGTTATATTTCAGAGAAAGGAAAGGCAAACCACTTCTGAGTATTCTTTCTCTGAGAAAACCGCTATAAGTCAACAGATGACTTCAAGGCACACACACATACACACACACACGAGTGAGTACTATGTAGAATGCAATGGTAATCATTCCTGAGTGCCTTTTACCTCAAAAACGGTACAATGATGAGACAATACAAAAATGAAACAAGAGCTAGTGCTGGAAGATGAGACTCCCAGGTCAGAAGGGACTGAACCAGCTACAAAGGAAGAACAGAAGACAAGTACCAGTAGTGCTGTATCTAATGATGCAACTGAACTGAGGCCTTTGTACTTTGGACATATCATGGGATGATGTGACTCATTGCAAAAGGTGACAATGCTCAGTAAAGTGGAAGACGATGGCAGGGGGTTGGACTGGATGGCCCTCGTGGTCTCTTCCAACTCTGCAATTCTATGATTCTATGAATAAAAGAAGGAGACTGCATTAGGTGGATGGATTCAATCAAGGAAGCCAT
The DNA here is from genome assembly GCA_030847615.1 of Gambelia wislizenii. Lineage (NCBI taxonomy): Eukaryota > Metazoa > Chordata > Lepidosauria > Squamata > Crotaphytidae > Gambelia > Gambelia wislizenii. The sequence goes on along the minus strand of JAUMIR010000009.1, from coordinate 11,501,318 downwards.
GCCCCTGAATTTGCAAGATTTGAGGAGAGCAGTTAATGACCAATGCTCTTAGAGATCTTTCATTCATAGGATGACCATAAACAGAAGTTGACATGGCAAACTACTACTACTAACCAAAAAACTCATAAGGGAAGGCTGCAGTAGTTTAAGGAAACATGAACTACAACATCTGGGGAGAATTCAAAGACATATCCATGCTAGTCTGGATCAGCAACACCTTTGAGACTGAGGGGAAAAGGTTGGTAGCAGAAGCTTTCGAAAATTTAAATCTACTTCATCAAACAAGCAGGCTTGTTTTCTGCTGCTCCAGAGACTGGAACACGGAGCAATGGGTGCAAGCTCCAGGAACAGAGATTCCACCTCAACATGAGGAGGAACTTTTTGACAGTAAGAGCTGTTCGGCAGTGGAACGCACTCCCTCGGAGCATGGTGGGGTCTCCTTCCTTGGAGGTCTTTAAACAGAGGCTGGATGGCCATCTGTCGGGGATGCTTTGATTGTGATTTCCTGCGTGGCAGGGGGGTTGGACTGGATGGCCCTCGTGGTCTCTTCCAACTCTGCAATTCTATGATTCTATGATTCTATGATTCTATGAAACACATGGAACAAAGTGCCTAGGAGCAGAGTTTTACAGCTATGAATGAGCAGTCTGTATGTCTCTGTGTATTGTCCAGCCTATTTCTCCTGGGTGAGCTCCCATCATTCTATAAATTGCATTACATTCCCTTTAACCAAAGCATAGTGTGTGTAAGGAGCTGCCTCTCCTTACAGGACCAGGCCCTGGCTGCAGCAGCTGGCACTGCCTCTTTGCAGACTCAGGCCCTGACTGTGGGAGTCTTGGGGGCCATTTACATGGCAAAATAAATCCTCAAAGAATGCAACAAGAAGCCGGATAGTTCCCATGCATTTTGAAGCCACAGCGCCCTTTTCAGAAGGAGGGGGAGCAAAAAACCCATAAGTCGTGCAGTATCAGCTTTTGCTTGTTTTCCCGACTTTTTAATAAAGTTCGCAAAAATGCACACAATTGGTCGTGTGAACTTACCATTCGCAAATGTCTGTGTGAACTTGCAGTGACCTTTTAGAATTAGTGTGAGCAGAGCTGAATCCTGATTGGTTGGAGTGACCATTGTGCCTTCTCCGAATAGACGGAGGGGTTGGAGAGAGAAATCCACTGAGCCTGCCATTTGCCCCTTCTGCTTGCAGTCTACTTTGGGAAATCTGCTCTGAGCCCTTCCTGATTGTTTCAAAGGAAGGCTTTGGGGGCAGGAAAGAGGATTGGGAATGGGGCTAGCCCCCACTTGGGTGGTGTGTGTGCGTGCGTGCTGCAATCGGCCGATCACTCCATTTTTCTTTTGTTTGTTTGTGCTTTCCTTCACTCATTTGTCTTTATTTAAGGCTTTGGGGGCAGGGGAGACAATCAGGAACTTGGGTGGTGTGTGAGTGTGTGTGTGAGTGTGCTGCAACCGACAGGTCACTCCATCGTTCTTTTGTTTGTTTGTGCTTTCCTTCACACATTTAAGGCTTTGGGGGCAGGGAAGACAATTGGGAACTTGGGTGGTATATGAGTGTGTGTGTGAGCGTGCTGCATCCGACAGATCACTCCATCGTTCTTTTGTTTGTTTGTGCTTTTCTTCCCTCCTTGCTCCCTCCCTGCCTCTTGCCTGGCTTTCATCATCTGGAGGCCATGCTCCCCTACCTTTGCCTGTGTAAACTATGAAAACCGAAACTGACCGCATCTTCCAAATAAGCAAGAATTTGTATGAATTATGCACTGCTGATGCGAAAGAACGGTAATCCAGAATTTCACAAACTTTATCCTGTCATGTAACTGGCACCTTGGAAGAACCAGAGCCAAGCTATCAGATGTAGCCAGCTGAAATTTTGCAGCACACCTGAAGCAGGCAGGGGAACTGCTATTTAAGAGCAGCATTCTCCCCTCAGCTTTTGCCACAACAACATGGTGTTCTGTGCTCCTTGAACCCTTGCCTTGCTACACTTGTTTGGACCTTCACTTGCCTCTTGGACCTGCCTCTGGCCCCTAGATATCTGGCATGTGCTCTGATCTTGGACTGTTTTTGGACTTTGGCTTGCTTAACCTCTGATTCCTTTGTTTCTGACCCAGCACTCCCTTCCTGGACCTTGCCTTGCCTCTGGCCCTCTAGATACCTAAGTATGTGCTCTGACCCTGGGCTGTTTTTGACTTTGTCTTATCTTTGACCCTTCCTGGACTTTGGACTCTGTCCCTTGTGTGCTTGACCCAGACACTGTGTCTCTGTTCCTAGACCCTGCTGCCCACGCCCCAGACCTTGACAGTGTGTGTGCCTATGGTCTTCCAGATGTTAGACTAAAATTCCCATAATTTGAAATCATTAGTAGTAGTGGTTTGGATTGATGTTAGTTATAGCCCAACTATATCTGGGAGGCCACTGATTCCCATCCTTCAAACAGGCCTTCATCATTGGAAGCTAGCAGAGGCAGTGATTTTGCATTCTTCCTGACTGTCCCTGTGAATTGCCTGATTTGTTGGTTAGGTCCTGGAAATTCAGGACATTCTTATACATAAATTGTATTCAACTTTTGGGGCAATGCACTAGTTCCAGATGTTCTGAGGATAGAGTGAGATGAAAATTGAAAGCAATTGGCCCTGAAGTCTGGGCAGTGTGGTTCCATGCAATTATACTTTGAAAAGTGAGAGACTATCATGACTTCCTTGGATGGAAGAGGAGTAGGCATTCTCCTCCCTAACAAACATTTTGGCATATTGTTACAAATGGATCTACTTGCTGGGTTTTTTTTTGAAGTATACAATTAAAAGATAATTAATGTGAAAATAAACAGAGGGGAAAGAACCATTAACTTGAGACCCAGAAAACACAGTTAGAACAAACAGAATATTAAATTCATATTTGCTAATGTTTATAAATGAGCACTACACATCTTACGTTCCACTTACCTACCAGCATTTGAATTTAATTAAAATAAAAATGTTGATTATCAAGACAATTTCTATTGTCTTAAGCAGATAAATGGGACTAGGGAATTTGCTTATAATTTTCAATTTGGTTGAATAGGACAAGGAGGACATGAGGATGCTCAGACCTTCATGGAAGAGTCAGACTGGATGTAAGATTTGTGGACATTAGTTATGCATTGTGTGTTCATGTGTATGTATGAATGTGTCCATCTGTTTCTCTCTCTGTGTGAATGTCAACTAAGGAATACATCTCGCTGTGCTCCAGAAGCATGCTAACACCACTACCAACCTAAGAAAAGTCCAGATCAGTTGAAGCACCACCTAAAAGTCCAACATGCTTTTAAGAATTGTCTCATAGAAACTTAAGGTTAACAAGGGTATCTAAGCACTGTCAGTCTTTTTTATTTTTTTAAACACACAGTTCCTGATGTCCCTTTTCTCTAAGGGGGCTGAATGTGACGGAGAAGAGAAATAGTGTGGGCTGATTAAGGCTGGTTCAGCCATCTGTGGTCCTCACTTTTTTTTCCTGAGCTGTGAATGGACTATAGTTGGTCCTCCACATCCATGGCTTGAAAATTTTAAAACGTTCCATAAGGCAAACACTAATTTTGTCATTTTATACAAGAGACACCATTTTACTATGCCATTGTATATAATGGGACTTGAGCATCCACAGATTTTGGTATCCATGACAGATCCTGGAACCAAACCCTAGCAGATACCAAGGGCCCACTGTCCTGGAATTACTCTTTTTTTTTTTTTTAAGGTTATGTGAAGTGATATCAGTGCTTCTTGTCCTATATCACTGTGTTGCCCTTTTCTCCATCTTCCATCTGTATGGATATCCCTTAAGGGAGAGCAGTCAGAATGATATTTAAATGCAATATTTGAAACATCCCTGCACCATAGATAGGGATATGAAGAGTATCTATACATTTACAAATATTTATGCTAGACAAGATAGGTTGTCTTGAAATGTAGGAGATTCTATCTAAAAATTGTCACTCTGCAAGGTTTTTTGACCTTTTGCAAAAGGCAAAAGACCAGTACTTTTTATCAACAGCAATACCCCCCAAAAGGTAAAACCATTACATTTTGCATAAAAATGTTTTATGAACATGTATTTTGTGCAAAATACCGGCTTTTGTTCCAAATATTTGGTGACTGAGCAAAAAGAAACCCTCACAAAGGACTTTTTCAGATGCCGATTTACCGCGGAAGAAGGCTCGTAACATTTGCGAGGCTGCTGCGCGGCAGGGGACCCATTTCGTATGACGCCGTTCCCCTGCTGAAATCAACTGTTTCAGTTCCGTGAGAGATCGGAGGCAGCCATGCCATATTTGGCCATTTTTTACTCATGGAAGTTCCCCGTGAATAAAAAATGGTCAAATATGGTGCAGCTGCCTCTGATCTCTCCTGGAACTGAAACAGTTGATTTTGGCAGGGGAATGGCATCGTACGAAATGGGCCCTCTGCCGCGCAGCAGCCTCATGAGTGTTACGAGCCTTCTTCCATGGTAAATCGATGTCTGAAAAAGTCCAAAGTGTTCACAAAATGTGGAAGTCATCATACTCTTGTGATATCACCCAATAGATCAAACACTTGAGAAAATATACAAAGTTTTACATCCTTAACGATAGGTCAGAACTATTTTGGTCCTCCAGGTTTGGTTTTTTTCTTGTCTCATCTGCCAATCATTAGCCACATTGGGTTGGGCTGACAGAAGTTGGAGTCCAACACATCTGGAAGGACAAATATTCCCATTTTTTCCTACAGATGTAAAGCAGTGGTGGGCAGTACTGAATGGCTAGGAGTCTACATTAGCCCCACAGGAGACCTGGGAGGACTGAATTCCCCCATTGTACCCAATACCAATAAAATATATATCTGGGGATATGGGGACATTTTCTCCATTTATTTTTTGCAACCCCCCCCCCCCCGGAAAGTATACAGTAGGTCCAAGAGACAGGAAGTGAGTGGAATCATTTCTGCTTACTTTCTGTTTCTTTTTTAAAAAAGCTTCTCCTTGCCTGTGTGGCAAAACAAATGGAGACAATGCCCCCCACACCCCCATAGGGCTCCACTCTTTCAAAAAAAAAAAAAGAGTTCATCTTCCCTGATAAATTGAAGTGTAGATACATGGGCTTCAAACTGCTGTATCTTTTTTTCCCCCCAGCAGTGTAATCAGCTTGCACTTACTGTGGGTATATCCTCTAGATCCACTGGCAAGAAAACAAACATGGCGGCAACTCTGCCACCATCCATATTGATCATCCTGTATAGGCAACAGCAGCACAGCTCCCCAAACTTTCCCCTAATATTCCACCCATTAAATGCCCACACAATATACCTATATTCCCCTTCTTGTTTGCTGAGCTCCATAGACTGAAGGGTACATCTACACTGTAGAAACAGTACAGTTTGACACCACTTTAATGGCTGTAGCTTCATCCTATGGAATCCTGGGGTTTGTAGCTTTACAAGGTCTTTAGCCTTCTCTGCCAAAGAGTGCTGGTTCCTCACAAAACTACAAATCCCAGGATTCTGTAGTTGGAGCTATGACAGTTCAAGTGGTGCCAAACAGCATTATTTCTACAGTGTAGATGCTGAGATAGTAGTTATACAGAGTGTCTGGCTTCTAGCTCCATCCCCTGTTATCTGCCCTTACGTCCCCTCCTGTACAATAATTTATTGATTGGCGATAGTTGACAGATTTGACAATAAATTACCATTCAAGTGGCTCTGGTTGACCAGGATCTCCACAGAAGGTTTCATGTAAAGGTCACCCAGAGACCTAAACAAAGTTGTCTTGGAAAATTCCCCAAAATCAGACAAACCCAGGACTGGTTATGTGAATACTCCTTAGAAAAGTTGTTAGAGAGAAATGTACTAATCCACCCTGGCTGGCAAAAACAAACCTGACAAGCACAAGATCAGAACACCCATTACTCTGCAAAGGTCTTCCTTCACACCTTGCCTATCCAACAATACAAGGTTGCTTCAAACAATCAACTTTAATGTTCCAACCATTAACAGCAATTAAAAAAGCCAGAGCTTCCATTGTCTAAGCTCTAGGAAACTCACTCAGACATTGCCTTCCACTCAAAATACCCATTAAGGATACAATATTGAGTATAAATATTACTCCAAATCACAACAAAAGGGTGCACAGTTTTCTACACCATGTCACTCTGCCCATTTTCTCTGTGACCTCAACATTAAGCTTAAGTAGTATTCTCTGCATGAACCTTTGCTTGTTGGACAGGTATATTATAACGCACCATCATCATCAAATCTATTCCTCTATCCAAATACAGTCGTCCCTCCACATTCGCGAACTTGACATTTGCGGTTTTGATTATTCGCGGTTTTGGGAGGGTTCCCCTGCCCCCCCCAAAACCGCGACACGGGGCCTCCGGAGGCCCCGTGAAAGCCCTGGGATGGAGCAGGGAGGGCCAGGGAGGCCTCCACAGGGCCTTCGGAGACCCTCTGGAGGGCCCGCAAAGGCCTTGGGAGGGAGGGTGGGGGGCCGGGGAGGCCTCTGCGGGGCCTTGCGAGGCCCCGCGAAGGCCTTGGGGAGCACTGGGCAGGCCTCCGTGGGGCCCTGCGAGGCCCCGTGAAGGCCTTGGGAGGGAGCGGGGAGGGCTGGGAAGGCCTCCGCGGGGCCTTCGGAAACCCTCCGGAGGCCCCGCGAAGGCCTTGGGAGGGAGGGTGGAGGGCCAGGGAGGCCTCCGCGGGGCCTTGTGAGGCCCCGCGAAGGCCATGGGGAGCACCGGGCAGGCCTCCACGGGGGACTGCGAGGCCCCGTGAAAGCCTTGGGAGGGAGCGGGGAGGGCTGGGAAGGCCTCCAAGGGGCCTTCGGAGACCCTCCGGAGGCCCCGCGAAGGCCTGAGGAAAAGGTAGGGAGGGCCAGGGAGGCCTTCACGGGGTGCCCGGAGATGCTCCGGAGGCCCCATGAAGGCCTGGGGAAGGGCTGGGGAGGGCTGGGGAGGTGATCATGGGGCCTCCGGAGATGCTCCAGAGGCCTCATGAAGGCCTAGGGAAGGGGTGGGGAGGGCTGGGGAGGTGGTCATGGGGCCTCCGGAGACGCTCCAGAGGCCCCATGAAGGCCTGGGGAAGGGGTGGGGAGGGCTGGGGAGGCAATCATGGGGCCTCCGGAGATGCTCCAGAGGCCTCATGAAGGCCTGGGGAGGGGTGGGGAGGGCTGGGGAGGCGATCATGGGGCCTCCGGAGACACTCCGGAGGCCTCATGAAGGCCTGGGGAGGGAAGGGGAGGCGGGGGAGAGCGACTATAGGGCCTCCAGAGGCCCTGTGGTTGCTTTGGCGGGGGAGGGGGAGGGCAATTTTTATTTGTGGATTTTTCACATTTGCAGGGGTCTGGGGAACCTAACCCCCACAAATGTGAAGGGATGACTGTACTTCCTTCTATTTTTTGTTAGCTTTGTGTGGTTGCTTGAAGCTTGAGTGCATGTGTGTATGGTCCCGTGGTTATTTTCCAATACAAACCTTTTCTATTTTCCTTTTTGTCTAGGAGTCTTATCAGTGAGTACTGTCATACACAGGTGTAAAGATCTGTACAGTTGCCCCTCCACATTCGCGAACTTGGCATTTGTGGGTTTTATTATTCGCGGTTTTGGGAGGGCCCCCCTGCCCTCCCAAAACCGCGACACGGGGTCTCCGGAGGCCATGTGAAGGCCCTGGGAGGGAGCACGGAGGGCCGAGGAGGCCTCCATGGATCCTTCGGAGACCCTCCGGAGGCCCCGTGAAGGCCCTGGGAGGGAGGGGGAGGGCCGTGGAGGCCTCCACGGAGCCTTGCGTGGCCCTGTGAAGGCCTTGGGGGAGAGGGAGGAGGGCCGTGGAGGCCTCCACGGAGCCTTGCGAGGCCCCATGAAGGCCTTGGGGGGGAGTGGGGAGGGCTGCGGAGGCCTCCATGGGGCCTACGAAGTGTTTCCGTAGGCCCCATGAACGCCCTGGGCGGGAGGGGGGAAGGCCGGGGAGGCATCCACAGGGCCTCGGGAGGGTCTCTGGAGGGCCCGTGAAGGCTTTGGGAGGGAGTGGGGAGTCCAGGGAAAGCGACCATTCGGCCTCCGGAGGCCCCGTGGTCGCTTTGGTGGGGGAGGGGGGCAATCAATATTCACGTTTTTTCACATTCGTGGGGGTGCGTGGAACCTAATCCCCGCGAATGTGAAGGAACGACTGTAGTTACCTTGCCTCTTACTGCCGTATTTGAGCTAATTAAAATTCCCCAGCTTAATGTCTTAATTTGAGTGACATGAGTGGGTTCCCATGAACCCCACACAATTTGGGTAACACCCCAAACCAAGTCAGTGACTCAGGGAGAGTCTACCGTCCCAAATAAATAAAAATACCCACATGAACCTCCAAAGAGTGCAGCCAAATAATCAACCCTGGTCCGCAAAACACAAGCTCACCTTCTATTCCTCCTCAGAGACAGCTGCTGGTGAAGTCTTTCATGAGGATCTTATGTTGGGGAACCCACGGGCAGGGGAAGACAGTACAGAACAGGGAGGAATCAACTTCATTCATTTTGGACTTGCTTAGAAGACAAAAGCAATATTTTCTTATTCTGTGTTGCTTGGATGACAGTTTAAATGGTCATTGTGGCTGTGGGTCTGCACATGTCTCTCCTAAGCAGTGAAATACAGTCTCTTAGCATAAGTCAATATCATTAATTATGTAGGCAGAAAACAGCCATGGAGCATCAGAATCTACTGGCCAATGGGAATGAAACATGAATGCAAACCCACAGAATTAATAAGAGAAATGAAATGTGTTCTCTTTCATAACCTTAGGTGGCGTTATTTGCTCAGGTAAAAAAAGAAAGTGTACATCTGAGAGCTAGGTACTCCTGAAATGAATATTGCACCAGCTTTCTCCAGAAGAGTATTCAGTGTAAAAAGGGTACCATTTCTGCTAGGCCTCTTTCTTTTAATTAAAGACAAAAACAGGGATGTATTAAGAGGAGACAATCGATCTTCACTTACAAATTGTCCAAAAGTGGCGATACCTAGTACTATGAAGCCCTTTCGATTTTCCCTTTCTCTGTTTTTCGACTACTGATAATTATGGATGAGGAAATCTGTCTCTTTCCATTTCTGTGATGGCATTTTTAAGCACAGCTTCTTCCTATTTCTTTTCCAGTAAGTCTGCAAATGTTCATAGGGTCCTTATGCATTTCTATTTTATTTTCATGTGCATGCAAATTTGTATGCGGTTTTCAAGCAATTTCCCCAAATTTATGCTGTTTATCAATGTACACATTCGACTATAATTTTTTTAGATGTTTGAATATAATTGTTGCTAATATACACAGATTTTATAGACATTTCTTTAAAAAAAAAACCTGAACATCATTGTACAGCATAAAATTTAGAGAAGTGAGAGAACATTGTTTATTTATTTATCTCCTGTATTTCTCCCCAAATGGGATTCAGACATAAAAACAGTAAGATAAGTAATTTATACCAGGAGTGACAACTGGACAATTGGCATATTATGCTGCCCTGGACAATGTTTGTGTAGCCCTCTGGGCCTCTGGCACCCTCCAGCATGGAAACATACTCATGAATGGAGTAAAATTGTTAATAATGGGGAAGCACGCCTCAAGAGGTACAGTTAGGGCTGTCAGATCTCAGGGTTTGGCCCTGAGTCTCCAGCTTTCATGGGTCATCACCAAACAGGAGACAAAGGTATAAATGCTCCAGTTTTGCTGGGCTCAGCTCTGTGCAAGAAGAAAGGACTCTGTGCATACCTTCAGCTCATCTGGCAGAGCAGCACCTTGCTACAGTTTGCAAGGGTTAATTGATTTGTTGCTGCAATTGTCCAAGCCTCCTCAGGGGTCACTGTATTTACTTATTTAGCAAGGTAGATATAGCACCAGATGTGCCAAAAATCATGGATTCTCGTGAAAATACCTAGTGTGGGAAATTCAAAAATAAAACCAAAAATAACACACAAAAAGTTAAACTGAGCACATAAGCACACTTAAAATCTTCGAAGTAAACCATGGAGGGTCATAAAAAGTGTGTCAACTACCTGAATGCCATGATCTCACCCAGAAGTGTTCTGGCTGGTCTGGCCATTCACACTGCTGTCACATGAGTACAATGGCATGCAGATTCAAATGCTGGCAATGCTAGTAACAAATTGCCACAGGGGATCAATTGACAGCTTGGACTGTCAACAAAAAAGTACGGGTTTTGGATGGGACATGATCACGGAAGGGCAGCATCATCTGGTATGTGTGCCCTTTCACTATCGTTAGGCGTCCTTATGATGCCATATTTTCATGGTCTGATAAAGTCCTCAGTTAGCATTGTCTTTTCCTTCCAGTCATGGTAGTGCCAAGACTCGCCCTATGCTCTGCATCTAGCTTCTGACAAGAAGCAAGTAGGCAAAGTTAAATGTTTTTTATCCCAACTTTCTAAGTAAGTAAGAAATAACCTCCTCATTTCCCCTTGATCTGGGAATAGCCTTTTTAGCTAAGATTTCTGTCTTAATTTCCAAACAGAATACTATCTCTGTGTGTTTGAATGACAGACTATCAGCAACTGATGTTCGTACTTAGTGTGTAATACATAATGACATCACCAGAGAAGCTCCCTAGGTCTCAGGTTTTGGCACATAGAGCTCAAGGTCTGGAATGATCATGTACTTGCATTACTAGGTACAATTCTCTGTCTGCCCCTCACCCACCTGAAAAAGGCTTGGGGAAAAAAAAGGAACTGGAAGCAGCAGTAACAGCACTTCTGATTGGGGAGAAAATAGTAGTATGCAGCCCTCAAGTGTCCAGAGCAGGTGAAAATGCGGCAGGGCCAGAGCTTGGATCCTCCATTGATTCCCAGCCTTGAGATATTCATTTGGGGAATGTCAATTAGGTTGGCTTCCATTAAAATGTGAACCAAACTAATTTCTCCCCATCTCAACCAGGAATATACAAATGTGATGCTAAGGGCTTATGTACACCAGCCAGGATACACTGGCTCTATGCCAGCATGTCCTGGATGTGGAGATGGCTCATTCTGCCCCTATTACCTGGAGGAAAAGGGATGGAGTCCAAAGAGAATGCTGGGCCATTGCTGAAGCCACCACTACCATTTTTTGCACTCTGCCAAGCCCAGAGGAAGCTGGCTGCACCATGCAACAAGCCCCCTGCATGTGACCAACCTTGGTCACATGTTGCAGGACTGCTTTCCAGTCCTGGAAGGGTAAGGATAGCTGGCAGCAGCAGTGTTGGGACAGGCTCCTGTGGACATGAAGGCCTGATCCAGTTTTGGCCACCAGTACCAAATAAACTGGGTATCAGGATCTATCCCAGGTTGCTCCTATCTCAGTCCTATATCTGCCCAGGGGCAGAATGGGGCAAATGTCCTGCAACATATGGACTTCAGGGCTCTGAGATGGGGGCAAGCTGGGCTATTTAACCTATGTAGATAAGCCCTTACTTTCTTAAAAGAACTGATCCTCTAAGGATCAAAGCAAACCCCTGATTAGTGTTGTGTATCCCACAGTGGCCCACTTGATGCTGTTGGGAAGCCCACAATGGAGGTACCAAACCAATAGGGGAGGGATAAGACTGATGTGCTCTTGTCTTAAGAGAGTTTTGAAGATTGTCAGACACAGAGGAACATGCAAAAAAAAAAATCACGTTTCGAAACACGTCACAAGATTTCTACAAGAACAGAAAGGGTGACCTTACCAGATGTCCACATCCTCCTGCCATGCTGGGGATGTAAGCACTGCTGCAAATGAGGCTTCCCTTTTTTATTGATGGGGACAAGTCACTAATAAAAAGGGATGCCTTACTCACAGTCACACTATGTCCCCAGAACGCTGGAGGATGATGTTGTCCGATAATCTTGCCCTGTCCTGTTCTTGTTGTGATCTTTTTACATTGTTTTTGCCATGTCTGATAATCTCCTTTGTCCAGGGAAACTAGCTCTGAACAGGGGATTGTTGTATTTTTTTCCCAGTTCAGGACTTGAGGTGGCTTACAACAGATTAAAAAAAACAAACTACATAGTTAAACATTCAAAAAAATACAAAAGTGAAAAAGTGATTAACCCCTTAAAAAATTAAAACTCGTTAAACATAAACCATAAAAAAAGCACAAAAAAATAACAAATATGAAATCCAGCTCATTGCTTAGGTGGGATGGTCCTTGTACACTCATTCCTCAAAGGCGTATCAAAACAGAAAGGTCTTCACCTGTTTGCTCAAAGAGAGTAGCGAGAGTGCTAGTCCAAATTCTCTAGGAAAGGAGTTCTAGAGTTTGAGGGCAGCCACTGAGAAGGCTACCCTCTCACCAGATGTACCTGTAAAGCTGGTGGGATGGAGAGAAGGGCCACCCCAGCAGATCTCAAAACACATGCAGGTTCAAAAGGGAGAATGCAGTCCTTCAAATAGAGTTGTTGTTGTAGTTGGCCTTCAAGTCATTTCCAACTTATGGCAACCCTAAAGTGAACCTTGGCAAGGGTTTTCTTGACAAGATTTGTTCAGAAGGGTTTTGCCATGGCCTTTATCTGAACAAATTGAATATGGTCCTTCAAACAGGAGACAGTCCTTATTCAAACAGAATATGATCCTTCAAGAATCTTACATGGTAGCCATCGTCCTAGCTCAGATAAGGACTGAAACCAAAAGATATAGGCTGTCTTATGTCTACTAAGCATGTTCATTACTGAGATGAGATTTGAATTTGAATTCAGATCATTGCTTGATCTCTTGACCACTATATTATAGGTCATTATTTGTTTGTTTAAAAAGAACCAACAACGGAATTCTTTATGGCTGTGATGGTTCCCTTTTGTGTGTTGCAGACTCTGCCAAAGATTTTAGATAAAGTGGCTCCTGCCTTTCTCATGAGCAGCTGCAGCTTCTTGGTGGAGAAGTCACGGGATGCCACAGCCCGGGTGGTGATTTGGCGGGAAATGGGAGTGCTGAGGAGTTACACTATGGAAAGCACCTTCTGCGGCTGCAGCCATGGCCTCTACAAGGTACTGTGATGCTGGCATAGAGAACAGATTTTAAGAATATGTTTATTTTGTAGCTTATCCAAACAGTATGGGACTCCTCCAGCCAAAGATCTGGCTTCCCCATGACAAAATAGCAAGCCATGACAGAGAACCTTAATTATGCATTGAGAAAAGGCAACCAATACTGTAATCTGTTGGTTGGAAATATCACAGGGTCAGTCCAAGAGTTACCACATGGTGATGCAAAAAAGAACATTGAGTCTCCCTCCCTGCCCAGTTCCATATATAAAACATGACTGAATTGGCAACTGACTTCAGGATACCAGCAAAGGGACATAGTCTTTTTCCATACCTGAGGAAAGCAACCTACTGTAGGAAGTGCAAGACAGGCTGAGGATCTTAAGATAAACAGATGGAGGCAGCTATTGCTAAGCACTTTCCCTTCACCTGAAACAGTACCATTACTCTGCCAAATAGGAGGGCTGGTTCTGAGATGTTGCTGTCCAAACAATGTCTGGGCAACCAGCCAATGGCTGATTACTACATAGCTGATAGCAGAGGCACAGCAAAGTCAAGCTAACTACAGGCAAAGGAATCAAGGCAGTGTGAAGTCAGACACTTACTGTACTAGCATGCAAAGCACAACTCTACAAGCAAAGTCTAGTATACAAGGTCCAGGTCTGGCAAACAGAGTTCAAGGTAGTCCAGCAGAATCCAGGTCAGGCAGACAGAGTCCAGAATAAATAAATACAGTCTAGATCAAACATGACAAGCAGGAACAGGACAGGTACTCAAGTAGGTCAGATAATCTCCAACAACCCCTGGAGTGCAGTGTTGCATATTTACAGAGCAGCAGCTAACACAGGTGCTGTTTAACTAATTACTGTTTCCTATAAAAATGCTGAGACTTCCTCAAGCCCTCTTTTTGTTGCCTCCATGCTGTGAAGGTAGGTATAGGTAAGTTATCTTCTGTATCTGAAGGGGCAGGATCCTCTGCCAGATCTGCTACTGCACTATTGTCTGTCTCTGAGTCCTGTGGCTCTGGAACATCCTTGGGCTCTGGTTCAGCAGGTCCTGGCATGTCCACTACTTCAGTCTCTGAGTCGGAGTCCATTTCCAAATTCTGGAAGCAGGGCATGACAGTTCCTTATATAATAATTACAATATGTAGCTTTCTTCCAAGGGGTCCCCTTTTCCATGGTGCTTGTTTGTATTTGCTTCATGTTGACTATGGGTGGTTAGATTATTTATATATTTATTAACAAGCTTCCTAGTAGTACTTAACAATGTTTAAAATCAACTCTAGATAAGAATGAACTCATCAAAAGTTCAACATGCAAATCTTACACATGGCCTCGCCCTGACTAGCATCTTCTGAAAATAAACATTTGCTGTTTTAAGGATTAAATCTAAGAAAGAAAGTGTTTCCCCATAGTTTGTAGCAATAGAATTACATCGCTCCCACACATTCCCAAGAAGCTCAGGATGCAGGGAAAATGTGCAAGGCATCACTTGATTCACATCACATGTTTCTATTGTAATGCTTTATGGGAGAAAAGGGGGACAATCTGATAATAATTTGCAATTTATAGCATGTGTCCCCCTATTAATCATGTCTAGTTTGGTGTGCAGTTTGTGGGGTATATGTAAAAAAGTGTTCAAGCCTATACTGTCAAATATATACTCTGCAAATTTCAGTCCTATAACTTTCCACTGTAGAATACAATTGGTGTAATGTCAAATTTTCAAGGGTAAATACTATCAATGCAGAGGGATTGAGATCTTGAAATGTCTCCACTCTCTTTAACACACACACAGCTTTGTGGTCATCCCTGTTTGCTAACTTTGTAAGTCTGATTAAGAAAATGTTTCTTTTTCCTTTGGCAAATAAGTCTCAACCAATGTGGGATTATGTAGCCAACACAGTAATGTTGCCGCACCACAGAGACAATCACATTTGTGTGCCAGTATAACTCAAAGGGAAATAAAATACTCTCACTGCCCTTACCGTGAATGGAGGGAGGAAAAGCAAATGCTATATATTATCCCATCTGCAGGGAAACTGGGATGCTACTCCCTTTTCATGCTGCATTACATTGGCAATTCCATTGCTTCTTTCTCTTTGTGAGCATTTTTACTTCCCTCCCCCACCACACACAAATAATCAGGAAAAGGGGAAGGATGCAGCATGTTCACAAATTTCTGTGTCCCAGTTTGGCTTACCTCTAGATATGTTTCTGTCTGTTTCATCAGTCTTACAGACTGAAGGCTTGAAATGTCCTGAAGCATTCTGATTTTTAAAGCAGACTTTCACCAAATGGTTCTCCCAATAGAAATAAAATCATAATGAAAACATTTGACAGCTATCTGCCCTCTAATGGTGCCATAAATTCTTTTGCCTGAGATGTGTCACTTGGCTAAGGCCAAGTCTTGAAAAAGACTTGTTCTTCTGAAGACATGTGCATAACTCTTGGGCAAAGTAATAAGGAGTCAGGGCCAAATTATAAATGTTTTGTTGGTTATACTAACAAGGAACACTTGTAATTTAATTAAAACCAAATCTCCAACCTTCAGAAAGTCAAACATGACTCCTTGCAAACATATCCTGTTCATTCTTCTGATTAAATTCTAGGGGCTTCAACCAAATGTCTCCTGCTATTAGTGTAAATGGAGTAGGAGTTTCCTTACTACATGGTGGAGTATGGGTTGGGTTTACCAGCTTCTGAGCCAAAGGAAAGTGCTCTACATAAGTTATGCATCAGTTTTATTAATTTCAGTTCTACTGTAACCTATTGTGACAAACACATCAGGCCCTATTCATGAGCTGAATGCAATGTTAAACACACAGGCTGAGAAAGGGGATTACATTATGGGGGGAGGGGTTGCATTGTGGAAGACTTTACTGACTATAAGTGTACCTACACTCCACAGTTGCAGCAGTCTGAGATCACTTTAACTATTATGGCTGTATTATATAGAATCCTGAGATTTGTAGTTTGGGGAGGGACTTACCTTCTGACAAGAGAGCTCTAGTGAAATCCCCTGAAGTTTTGTTAGCTATACAAATTGAGGATTCCATCCAAACCTATGCTGAGGTTTTAGAGTTGTTCAGCAACACAACACCCATACTTTATAGTGTTCCCCAAACTGAGTAATGGGTACATCAAAATAGAAGTTCCTTGTTGTTGTGTGCCTTCTAGTCATTTCCAACTTAGAGAGACGCTAAGGCGAACTTAACATTGGGGTTTCTTGGCAAGATTCATTCAGAGGAGGATTTGTCTCTGCCTCCTTCTGAGGCTGAGAGAGTGTGACTTGCCTAAGGGGTTCTGTGGCTGAAGGGGGATTCTAACCCTGACTCTTAAAACATGTTTGTTTCCACCCAGATTCGAACCAGGGACCTTTGGCATGTGAGGTAAACATGATAACCACTACACTACAGAAACCATCCCAGTTATCAGCTAGGTTCCTAGTTACCCACAATTCCAGTTTGTCTGAATTTGCCTCAGTTGTCTCAAAAAATTCAATACCCTGTGGCAAGGTTTTGCAATCTTTTTGTATCATAAAAATGTACAGTAACCTAGATTTACTCATCCTGTTCCACATTCATGATTGCTACATAGTCACAATTGTGACATGGTTGCCATGATCATAACTACCCTCCAAATCTACTTTACCTGGCATCTTTCAAGACATAGCCCATACATGAGAAAAGGGAAAGAATAAGCATTTTTTTCAATAGTTTTGAATATTCTTTTCATTCCTACAAGTCAACACTACAAAACTGCATTTTGCAATACCCACTCTATAGGGAAAAAATATCGAAATATCAAAATAGTGAAAAACATGTCAAAACCCATATTTTTTGAGTGTTAAGAAATCCTGACAAGAATATTGGACTGACAAGTATCTTTGCCGTTTGGGACTTATTCTGCTCGAAATTTACACATGATTGTTCTGTGCAAAGCATAACAAAAAATGCTGCTTCCTATGTAGAAAATATTTTCTGTGCAAAGCAGCCATGTGTGAATTTTGTCCAGAGTGAGTCCCAAACTGTGAATAGACTTTGAATACTGTGTAGTTTCTGAAAGGAAACTGCTAAAATTATTCATTGTTTCCTTTGTGAAGAAACTTAGTGAAAAAATTACATCCCTAGTGATGGGGAGCAAGATTTAGAGGGGCAAAAGCGGGTCTAAGAATCACATCTCTCTGGTTTTAGTTACAGCAAGTTGTTGTGTTAAGAATGTTGCTTTCTCCTCTCCTCCTCCTATTAATATTACCAGTGTAGCTGTCAGTGATTCAGACCCAAGTCGATTGACTCAGACTCAAGTCTCTTCAATGGCCTGACTTGGACTTGACTTGACAATAAATGATGCACTGTTTCAATTTGATTTGTATATTTTTAGCAACTGACTTGTTGCCCTTGGTTCAGTAAAATAAGGCATTCATCCAGAAACATTACAGAATGGAAAATGATTTTTCTCCTTTGAACAATGATCTCACTGCTTTTTGCCTACTGGTCACATGATAGAAGGAATAACAGCAAATGTATTAGGCAACGGGCTTGAGGTAGAAGGATCCTTCTAAAGCTTTTCTTCATAGCATCAGGCAAGACTCATCCCCAGAGTGCAGGGCTCATGCCTAACACATTTACTGTTCCCCTCTGAGAAACACATCCCATGTTCTTGGGGGCAAGTCTTGCTTGCTGCTCGAATTGAATGATGCCTGGTAGTAGGATTGGCTTTCAAGATACAAAAACCAACATGTTGCTCCCCTCAGCAGCCCCCCACCACCACTATCACCTTTTTTTTCTGTTAAAATTAGCTCCCAGGCTTGAGACTCAGCTTGACACTAGACAATATCTTGCAAGGAATTGAGACATGACTTGAGACTTGGAGTAAAAGACTTGAATACATCACTGGTAGCTGTAGATATCTTTGTAGAAGTTGGAGTTGCATTTACATCCTGCATTTCCTTCAGGGAGCTCAAGGTGACCTACATGGCTCTTTCTCTCTCCAGTTTTTCCTCAAACAAACCTGTGAAGTAGGGTAGGATGAAAGAGAGTCATGGTTGGATGTGAATCATGGAGTATGGTAGCAAATTATAGCCCTCTCTATCATAAAAATACATGATTAAAAAACATAGTAAAGCTATTCAAAATAGAACAAATCATCAAGATTTTTTCGAGATGGCAACTGCTGGTAGACCAGTACAGGGCAAGTAGTTATTTCTCAGGATTCAGAGGATTATTATAAAGATAAAATGGTTTTGGAAGTGTCTGAGAAGGCAGCTAGTTCCTGTCAAAGTATATACAAACAGCAAGAATCTGGGAAGGTAGGCAACTGGTAATTAGCACAAAGGAGTGGAAACAACAGTCTTGAAAAGATTAGTCCAGTAAAACAATCCAAAGAGTTGGGCTTACAGATTTCAATGTGGGTCCAAACAAATCTGTGGGTCAACAGGATCAGGCAGCAGCGTAGTCAGGAATGGTTCAAGGTCTAAATATGAGTCTAGGCAACAGGAACACAGAGTCAGAGATATCAGACACAAAGCTTTCTCCAGGAAGATCAGTTGATCTCTGAGAAAACCTCCATAGCTCCCCAGTGTGTATATATAGTAATCAAGGCTTTGCCTAGTGCTCCTTGATGACCAGGTATTTCTGATAAAGCCTCAGTGATCTTCTTTGAGCTTCCTTTTGGGATCACTGCTGGCTGAATGATGGTGGAGATAAGTCCATCTCCTCTTCCTCATCCTTATCTGAATTGGCAGGGCTCTCTGCTGGGACTGGTACCAACCCACTAGGACCAGGTTCTTCTGCTTGAGACTCCAGGTTGGCAGGGCTTGCTGCTGGCACAAATGTAGATAAACCTGTGCCAGGGTCCATAGGGCCATTCCCTGCCATGTCTTCCTCCGATTCTATACCCTCATCAGACTCACAGACTCTTATTATTATCCTCATATTCAATTATTATCTTATACTAACCTGTACCCAATCTTTTATGGTTATTTGTACTCAATACATTTGTAACACAACCTGGAGTTGTCTGTGTATTCATTAGGAGAGGGGAGTGGGGAGTACGGTCTGGGACCACAAGATATGGGGTGGGGAGAATTAAGAGGCCACAAAAGGAAACTTTCAACCAATGCCAGGGGCTTGTTTAGATGGGCAGTGTACCTTGGGTTCTCCCAGTGTTGGAGCCCTGCGGTCCAAATGACGCAGGGATCTTGCAGTGATTTGACTCAGGACAGTCCTGATGACATCTGAGGCAAAGCCAGGTGGAAACTGGGGTAAACTCCTTTAAAATATTTTTTAAAAAAACACCTGGGAAAAGCCGCATCATGTGGAAAACCTGGATGAGACCAGCATGGGAATGCAGGGGCCATATCTGCATGCAGGACTGTGTCACCAGGTGCCACTACCTCTGGTGTCACTCTGCATCTGGGAAGGAGGCCCCCAGCATGTGATCAAATCCCCCTGCATGTGACCAGCCTTGATCACATGATGATGGCCTCCTTCTCAGGTTCAGAGATGCAACACGTGACAGCATTAGAGGCGACTGCCAATACTGGCTGGTGTGTGTGTGCAGATTTCTGCCTGTTTCATCATGGTAACAGGGGGAGAGGATCTTGACCAGCTTTGGGGTTAGAAAACTTTGACTAGAAGGCAGGATATTTTGGCCAGTGTAGACAAGGCCCAGATGAGGTCACCTTAAGGGGGATGTATCATGGGAATCTAACCGGTTCTCCTTCCCTTATAGCATCCTCTCATCCTTACACTTCCTTATGCTGTATTATTGATGCTCACCAGTTGCACTGCTGGTAAAACAAAACATAAAGCAGCATCTCATCAAATATGATTGCATTATCAAAATTATAATGTTTCTTCTAAATTTACATTTTAACAGATTTAGCTGACTGAAGCTCTAGGTGGACAATACAAGGAGAAAAGCAACATGAATTCCTAACACTGGGCTAATATTCTCCTCAGATTCTGCTATGGCACCAAGTTTTATATTGAACTGTGTGTGGGGTGGGGGGAAGTAAAATCATATTTGTATCACCTATGCAATTCATTGCTGTAGGATTATCTGGATGCATGCATTTTGTTTTGGTATCAGGCTCTGGGCCAGAATGGCTTAGGTCTGTTTTGGCATAGACTGAATTGGGCTCAGGTCTGAATCACCAAATTGAACTCCCAAATGAATTGGAGCCTGGGTGCAGCCCTACTGAAAAGTTACAGGTAGAGATGAAAACAAATATTCATCGTTATTCATATCCTAACTGAGAAAAGGGTTTTCTGAAATTTGAAAACCTGTACAGAAGAATAATGCAGTAGGAAGACTTTTGTCTGGTTTTCTCCTGATATTAACACATCCTGAAGTTTTCTGAGGAAGTAGTCTGTTATTATTTTGCACATGGGTTTTCTGTGAAAAAGAGAGGGAAGGATTGTGAAGTTGAAGGCTTTCACGGCCGGCATCCATAGATTTTCCTTGGTTTTTTTCTGGGCTGTGAGGCCGTGTTCTGGAATAGTTTCTTTCTGATGTTTCACCTGCATCTGTGGCTGGCATCCTCAGAGAATGTGAGAATGCAGGCGAAATGTCAGAAAGAAACTATTCCAGAACATGGTCTCATAGCCCAGGGAAAAAAAAAACCAGAGGGAAGGATTCTCTACATAGGATGGAAAACATGTTTTCTGTGCAAGGCAAGTATTTTTTTTTCATAGAAAAAGTGTGTATTTTTCAAATAATAATTCCCCAGGAAAAAAAAAAACCAACAACATTTGTTTTCTCATGAAGTGGGGAGATAATTATAGAAAGTATTTGTCTTTACCTATGAGGAAAGATAGGTGAACATGTTCACCCTGCCTCCAGGTTAGAAATACATCTAACTGTTTGATGAAATATAAGGGTCGCACAAGTGGCATTCTATAAGTTGTACATGTGAGGCACTGTTGGGAAAGAGAGAAAAAAAAACCTACCTTTTTTAGTCCATAAGGAACAAGATGAGCTGTAAAATAATATAAAATATTCCACTCAGAACATATTGCAAATGATTTTGGTATCTTGGAAGACTTAGTCCCAGTTGGATCATGAGGTTATTATTGTAAGGTCATCTTTTCATTTCTTCATCTTCGTCTCCTTTTGTTGTTGTTTAGCATTACCATTTATCCAAAAGATGGAGGACACTTAAAACATGCCCAGGGGTGTATTTTCCCCTCTTCTATTGTAAGAATATAAATATGTTTGCAGTTTCTCTGGTTCAGGCACCTTTCAAATAGTTCCAATCATTTCTTCCCAAAAAGTTAGATCCCTGATTTGTTAGTCCCAAAAATGATTTCTGAACACTGACATTTATTTTGGAGCTACATAAGAGAACATAAAGCTATTACCTTCCAATAATTGCTATTTTAAGGCCTTATTAATAAAATGCCCATGAAATGATGGAACTGTGTTTCAAGATATGCTTGTAAAGATGGATTGTAGCCAAACAAGAAGAGTGCCAGGGCTTGCCTATATGGTGAAAATACTCCTCATAGAATTTGAGGAGAATTCCTTTTGTTCCAATGGCATCCCACATCATTTCACCATATTCAGAAGGAGGGGTGGGGAACAGCCTTCACGGCTTTTCCTGTGTTTTTTTAAACTCCAAAGGAAATGCACATTCCCACTCATTGGAACAACCAATTTCCTTTGATATGCATTCCCGATAAAAGCAGAAATTTAAAGCTGTTTAGTTGGACGTGCATAAGGGGCGGAGCTTTCTGGCAAGGCAGCACCCAGAACCACCATGTTGGATTTTCGCTGTAGCGACTGTGCACTGAGGCAATGAATCAGCCTTTCCCTGCTTTTTTCTGTTTATTTAAACAGAAGATCACACTTCTGCACCTTGGATTTGCTTTCTTTTATAAACTGCTTGGAGGAAGCTACTACTGACAATAAAAATGTGAGTAATTCACTCACGCCTGCCGTCTTGATTCTCAGGCATGCCCATTTGAGCTACAGACACATATGGCTTTGCATGCCTGTGATCTTGGGAAAAAAGTGGAGACTAATGGAGGCTGCTGCAAATTGGTTTTAGTGCACATCAATCCACATGTTATTGCCTTGTATAAATGAGCCCCCAGATCCAGTATCCCTTTTCCAACTCTCTTTGCCTAGCTTTCTTTCCTTGTGCCCCTGATTCCCTTTCTCTCAGTACATTTGCACTCTCACTTCTTTCTAGTCTTACAAATATCTCTGAGATGAAAGAGAGCTTTGAGAACTAACCGCTGAAGTCATCTATCTCCCTAGAGCTGGAGGAAACTGTACCACCACAGAATAGAAAATGCTTCGGATTGGTTCAAAGGTGAAGAATCACTCAGAGAAGTCTTCATGGAATGGGTTCCTTGGGGTTCTTGGGCTTACTTTACTTATGAAACAGCTGAAAAGGAGTGTCCAAGTGTCCTGTCTTTCAGAGAACATTATCTTCTCTTAGTACAACCCATTTTTCTTTCTGGCTTCCCATAATGCAGTTAAAGCCCAGGAAAGGATATCATGAAACATCTCCACTAAGGATTTTTTTCCCCCATATCAGGAAGCCTGGATAACCTGGGAAATTGCAGAATCTACAACCAAACACAGCACCCTTGGCCACTAAAGCAAACTCAAAGATACTGCCAACAGAGAGTCTATAGCATCCTGAGAAGGAAGAAGATGAATGAAAGACTCTTTCATGCACTTTCTTTGGGGAAATGGGAAGACGGTTTTTGGTATAGCACTAGATCCATACTGTTCCCACTCCCTACACACACAAGCAGACATGCTATAGGAAGAACTGATAAGATATACCATCGATCTTTCATAAAGTATGCAAGAGTCTGTGGAAGCTTGGTTTGAAATCTTTGCTTATTTTATTCTTGCATGCAAGAATGAATAATCCCTCGCCCCAAAAAAATTTCCCCTGGAAGCCAGCTTTGCAAGATTTTTTATACATGTACATGTTCCAATGATTTTTCATGCACAGGGATTCCTTTGTGAATAATTCCTTTGTGAAAAAAAAAACTTGGATTTTTGTGCATGTAAAAGTGTATTACACTGTATTGCAAAGATTAATTGATTATCCTCCAAAGAATGATGTATCATATACTTTGCTGTAGAAGCCCCCCCCCCTTTTTTTTTTTTTTGTCAAGCAACAGCATCTTTTCTTCCTCATCTGTCTGTTTCAAGGCTCTTGTAAACATTTTGGACATTTAATGCAACTTTCATTCTGTCTTCCCTCTGCTGGTTATTATGAGACTAGTAAGTCTCATGGATTTCCTACCAATAATCCTGTTGTTTGGTACAGGGGTTTTGCTTGCTTAGCAATTTCAAAAGAACTCAGTAGCTCCAAAAGAAAAAGAAAAACTAGTGTGTGTGTGTTTGTTTCAGATGTGGAGGAGGGGAGATAAGAGATGATATCAAAATGCATTAAAGGAAATAAAGTCCAAATATTCTGGTTAACTGCTCATGACTGAGCCTCAATAACCTGGATCTCTCAAGCAGAGTAATCCTATTGGCTGAACAATAACCAGTCCCATGCCCATCTGCCCACACTCACAGGCTCTAGCAGAGAAAGAAATAAGTTTAGTTTTCTTTGTAAGATGTATAAAATTCGCTTTACTTACAAATTACTTGTGCATAATCAAACACATGGTCTAATAGAGGCAGGAGGGAAGAAGAAACTGACTGCAGATTAAAGTGATGCAGGAAGAGAGTGGGTGTGGAAAACAAATAGGAAATTTACAAGCATGCCGACTAGGAATTAACAAATATAGGTATGTAAAGGCTGCTGTCTCTAGCAATGTTCACATTAACATGCAAAGAAATAAAATGTCCCCCTCTTCCCTTGTTGTCCTCAATACATTATCACCAGAGATTCAGTTGGATTTGTACTGGAAGGTTGGATTCCTCAGGAATCCCTTTCCCGAAGTCCTGGGCTTCAGTTACACGACAGTTTTTATTGCGGTAGTTTGCGCTTTATCGCTGTTTCGCAGCTGTAGTGCATTGTTCAGATGAAATATGGCTTAATTGGTCTATCGGTTTAGTTTTCAGCTGTTTTCTGCTTTGATATTCACACACAGACTGAGACGGGGCATGGCCTTCCAAGCACATCCTCTGATTACCACAGGAATGCCTGAGATGAACATTCACACACGCACACAAGAGAGACTGGAAAAGGCTTGCTTAATTCTTCAGATCACCACAGCTGGGCACAAGATAGCAAGGAGGGAGGGAGAGAAGGAAAGACACACACACACAGGCCTAGCACTCCAGTCTTTTTTGTGGCTAAGCACAAAGAAGGGAAGGGACACGATCTCAGGAGGGGAGACTAGATCATTCACACACAGAGAGACTGAAAGTAGCAAGGTGGGAGGGAGAGAAGGAAAGACACACACACACACGAGGCTAGCACTCACAGTCTTTTTCATGGCTAAGCACAAGACGGGAATGGATGCGATCTCAGGAGGGGAGACTAGATCATTCACACACAGAGAGACTGAAAGTAGCAAGGCGGGAGGGAGAGAAGGAAAGACACACACACACACAAGGCTAGCACTCACTGTCTTTTTCATGGCTGGAAACATGGATCTTTCCTCCATCCCCTCCTTGTCCAAACCCCTCCCTGGTGAGTTCAACCAATCATGGCAAAGCTCTGTTGTGAATGTATCCGAAAGATTGCTGGTAATTCACACAGCACTTAGTGTAATGATTGTTCAGACTATCAAAAATGCGCTACTTTTCAAAAAAGCCGGGAAAAGTCCCGAAAGCCTTTATTGCGTTACTAATGGGTTTTTGTGCCCCCCTCTTTCTGAAAGAGGCGACTTTGTGGCGCAATGCATGTAAACAATTAGGAATCTTGGCGAATTCTTCATAGTTTTTTTTTCACTGTGTAACCAAGCCCCTCTCTCGTAACCTAGAAGCATACTGCACGAGGGAAGGGAAGTGGTAGTAAAGCTGATAATAGTACCTTCCACCTTGCCTTATCTCACAATGTTGGTATGTTTCAGCTGTTCTTCCATTCTGGTCCTGTGAGAGATGATGATAAATGTGAGTCTTTTTTTCTAACTGGAAAAATCCACTAGGAAAAAGAATCACATTTACCACAATCTTGCATGAGACTGGAATGGAAGAACACCAATGCTGAGCGATAAGGCAAGGCAGGAGGCACTGTTATTGGGCTTTGCTGCCACTTCCCTTCCCTTGTTTGATAAGCCTCCTAGTTTTCTTCCTTGATGCTGAACATCTGACCTCCCTGCTGGAATTTGAAGTGAACCTGCAACCAATTGATCAGATGTTGACTCTTTTCAGTTTTGCATCTTGGCTTTAGTTCAAGAGAAAGGGGATGTTATCTATCTGAAATTCAAAATTTAGAATCTAATTGGACAAGGGATGTGTCAAAGTAAAAGATGACAGAGTCTGATACTTGTGTGATGTACCAGTAACAGTAAGAGTGACTGTCCCTCCTTCACTCCTGTTCCCTCCCCTCACTTCATCTCAAAGTCATTTTGCTTCAAATTGTTGGGAATTAAATCACACCACTCGGCTGATCTCCACTGAGCTGCCCTGCATGTGTGTCTGATCAATGGAAATGCAATAAGCCAGCTGCCCTTAAGGAACAGAAACATAAAACCAAAGAAACTATTGATCTCATGCAAGATTTTATTTTACCAAAGAAAGAGGGGAGGGAGAAATCTCAGTTCTCATCCATTTGTTCTCCACTCTCTGATTGAGTCACAAAGCAAAAGAATCTCTCCACTGATAAAGGTGACCAGGACAGGAGCAAAATGTGCTTCACTCCCTTGGCTTGAAAATGGTGAAACAATAGGAATGAAAGTCATTAGTGAGTGAAGTTAAATAACCAATCTGTGACCTGCCTAAAAGCTGATGGCACAGTAAGGTTTCCAGGGTCAATTGTTGGTCATCTGTACCAAATTATTATGACAAGAAATCTGCCAAGTTTTCTCTATATTCCTGACATGGTCTGCAGGTTGCAACAGACACGTTAACAAAATGAGAAACCTGCCATTTTGGTAGGCAGGGGTCTTCCAAGTCTATTGTCTTGTTTTCCAAAGAAGCCAGCCAGATGCCTTTGGGAACCCCATAAAAAGGGACACAGGCAGTAACCCACTGATGTGTTTGTTCCCCAGCAACTGGTACTAAAAGGTATATTTCTTCTGATACTGGAGGTAAAATAGGTGCACGTACCAGATGACGTCACCCTTTCACAATCATGTCCAGTTTAAATAGTGTTCTATTTTATTGATGGCACAAGCCATCAATTGATCCCCTGTGGTGCTTTTGTGCTGGCATGCTTGCATCCATGGAACACTTCCGTGTGAGATCGTGACATCAAGGTAGGTGATGTACTTTTTATAATCATCCCAGTTTACTTGGGACTTTTATAGTGTGTTTATGTGCTTTTAAAAACTTTAACTTTGTTATTTTAGTTTTTATTTTTGAATTTCCCATGCTATGTATTCTTGCAAGAATCCATGGGATTTTGATAGAGGAAGTGAATGGAGCTCTGTTCACTCCTCATTCATTGTCAGAAAAGCCTTTAGTGAGGATAGGTGAGTGTGGCATGGGAGTTCTTTTGCCAGTATAAAAATGGCAGAAGTTATGCCGGCAAAAGAATGTGGTTTGGGCAGGGGGTGGTCTAATAAAGTCCAATGAGTGTTAGATCAGGGATGGGTAACAAGTAGCCCTCCAAAAGTGGTTTGACTATATCTCCCAGGCTTCCTTACAATTCACTGTTAGCTAGGACATCGGGGAGAAGCAGTTCACCAACACCTGGTAAAAGACATAATTCTCTGCTGTGGTCTAAGACATCTATTGACAATGGCATACCCACTCATGAGATATTAAAAGATCAAATCCACCTCTGGTTTAGAACGTAGAATCACGACTGTGTAAACTCTGTTTGAAATCCTTACTCAGCCATGGAGCTCCTTCAGGTTTGGACTGGTCTCTTTCGTTCAGACTGATCTATCACACAGAGCTGTTACAGGAATAAAATGGACACAAGGTAAAGGAAGAGTATAGAGGAAAACTTGGATACTTTTTTTTCCTTGTCTCCCTCCATATATGTGATTTCTAATTTCTTTTAACTTTTATGACCACCAAGGGCCAAGTGCAAGTTGCAGGGTCAGACAATGTGATGAAAGTTGGTATCACAATACAAAAGAAGGTAAGGAGCAAAGTAAGCTCAAGAAAGGTGAGCTTGTAGAAAGGTATGAAATGTCTGTCCTTCAGTGTCTCCTGGCTGTCCCCATAGAAAGTGATTTCAGATCCTGAGCTTCTTTACTTGATTACATGTTGTTCTTTAATACGCTAATTAAAAATCCCCAAAATAGTATTACGGTGAACTCGCCATGGGTCAGCGTAAGAGGGGCACTCCAAAAAAGCGATACAAGGACTCCCTGAAACAACACCTCAGCCTCGGCCAAATTGATCACCAACAATGGTCCATCCTGGCCTCACTTCGGGAGGCATGGAGACACACTATCCACAATGCTGCAGCCTTATTTGAGAACTCATGCCGAACAAGTCTTGAAGAGAAATGATAACGCAGAAAAAATCACAACCTGGAAACATCACCCAAGGAAACCTGCTGCTGTGCTTTCTGCAACCGGACTTGTCTATCTCGGATTGGCCTTTTTAGTCATCAGCGTGCTTGCAGAAAGCGTGGGATGAGTCCTTCCTGAATCTTTGTTTGCGAAGAGAAGCCAGAGAGAATTAAAAATGTATTCACTTTATACCATTTCTGTGATGCCAGTAAAATATGAGCCTGGAATTTTACTGAGTCAGATCAGTGAGTAATTCAGCTGTCTGCTATAGCTGGCATGTCCATGCTCTTGGCAAGGATCTCTCTATAAGTTACCAGGCAGAAACTAACCAGAGTGTGGGGAAATAACTTTTTGAACCACAGACCCAAGAATTCCCCCCAGCATTGCCACTGCTGGTACTATTTTGGGAATTCTGGGTGTTGTTGTCTAAAAAACTTCTACAAGCTCTGAAATATGGAACTTTCTGCATGCAAAATATAGAAATGAATAGCTTTGTAATGAGTTGCTTTATGTATATATTGATATTTGACCTTCATACTGCTTCTACATTGATCAGTAGAATTCTCCAAGAGTTTCAAACAGGGGGTCTTTATCCTTGTTGCCCTTCATCAGCATTATCTAGATAATGTAGAGACTGAAATTGGAATCGCTGCCCAGTAAGGATCATAACATGCTAACAGATTATAATGACAAGACACAACTGCTCAATACTTATTTTGCTTCAGTTTCCCCCAAAAAAAGAGAACTATGTGCCTCAATGCATCTGCAGAGACCTTGGCAAGAGATCCAGTTTGCAAATGAAAATTGACAAGAAGATAGTCAGGAATCACCTAAGTGAGTTCACACCTGCAGGGCCTGATAAACTGCATCCCAGAGTATGGAAGGAACTTGCTGATGTACTGTCTGAACCTCTTGCCATCTTTTTTTAAAGACATCTTAGAGAACAGGTGATGTGCCAAAGGACTGGAGGAAGGCAAACACTGCCTTTCTCTCTCTCTCTCTCTTTTTTTTTAAAGGCAAAAAAGAAGGTCCAGGAAACTACAGACCAGTCAGCCAGACCTCAATACAAGGAAAAAATATTAGAATAAATTATAAACGAGTCTGATTGAAAGTATCTAGATGACTATGCCAATAGTAGGAGCCAGTATGGGTTTGTCAAGAACAAATCCAGCCTCTTTTGATTAGGTCACTAATTTAGTAGATAGAAATGCTGTAGATGTCATTTATCTGGATTACAGTGCAGTATTTCATAAAGCCCCCCATGAGATTTTGATTAGCAAACTGATTAATTGTGGAATAGATGAGAATACTGTCAGATGGATCCATAGGTGATTGGAAAAGAAAACCATATTCAAAGAGTCATCAGCAATGGGTGTGCTTCACACTGGATGGAAGTCTCGAGTAGAGTGCCACAGGATTCTGTCCTGTAGCTGGTTCTCTTTATCAAGGACTTGGATGGTGGGTTAGAGGGAATTGTTATCAAATTTGCAGATGATACAAAACTGGGAGGGACAGCTGGCACATAAGAAGATAGCAACAGAATTCAAAAAGGACCTTGATAAATTAGAATATTGGGCAGAAACTAACAGAATGAAATTCAACAAGGACAAATGCAAAATGTATGCCATAAAAAACAAATGCACACTTATAGGATGGGGGATACTTGGCTTAGTACTGCATGCAGTTCTGGGCACTTCATTTTAGGAAGGATATAGAGCAGGTTTAGAGAAGGGCAACAAGGAGGATAAGAGGTATAAGAGATTTTCAGACGCTTCTTTCAGCCTCTTGCCGCGCAAGCAGCCTCCGGTGCAGTAATGAGGCTGCCGCGCGGCAAGGGGTCCATTTTGGATGATGCCGTTTCTCTCTCGGCGGCGTCTGTTGTGGCTAGCATTGGAGGCGGTCACACTGTTTTTCACTCACAGAAGTTGTCCATGAGTAAAAAACAGTGCAGCCGCCTCCAATGCTAGCTGCAACAGTCACGGACGATGCCGAGAGAGAAACGTCGGAGTCCAAAATGGACCCCTTGCCGCGTGGCAGCCTTGTTACTGCACCGGAGGCTGCTTGCGTGGCAAGAGGCTGAAAGAGGCATCTGAAAATCTCCATAGAGAACAAAATATATGAGGAAAGGTTGAGGGGGCTGGGCATGTTTAGCCTGGTGAGGAGAAGACTTGGGGGTGGTGGCATGATTGCCCACTTTAAATATCTGAAGGGCTGACACAGAGAGAAGGGTGCAGGTTTCTCCTCTGCCACCTCAGAGGGTAAGACCAGATCTAATGGTTTTAAATTGCAGGAGGATAGATTTTGATTGAACGTTAGAAGGATCTTCTTGACAATAAGAGCAGGTTGACAATGGAACCAAGTAACTAGAGAGTGGTGGGATCTCTTTCTCTGGATGTCCTCATAAAGAGGCTGGATGGCTTGGGGATGATCTAGCGTGACTTACTGCATTGAGTGGGGGATTGGATATGATAGCCTATGGGGCTTCTTCCAATTCTATGATTCTGTGGGACCTTCTATATGCAAAGTATATGCAACGCTAAAGAATTAGAGCTCTCCTGCCCCTGATTTCACCACTCTAGATCCTGGAGAGGAGAGGATTCTACCTCCACCATAATTCATTCATAACTATGTATTTTATTTTATTAACAGGCCACCTTTCTTCTAGCATGGGTCCCAAGGCAACTTATAAAATGACTAAAGCAAGATAAGCTTAAAACCTGATATAAATTCATTTAAACACCTAACAACAAAGTTAAAAATCCAGGACACACACACCTTTTCAAAAGATGCTCTGCAACCAATTCGTCTTTAAATACCTGTTTGAATACAAAAGTATTTTGCATACCAGCAAAGGGAGAACAGAGAAAGGGCCAGATGAGCTTCCTGTGAAAGGGAATTCCACAGCCTAGAAGGAAGCCATTCCTTCCTATGAGGCCCATGTCTTCATCAGATGGCTCTCAAGGATCTTAAGGTTCCAGTAGATAGTCTGGACCTAAGCTATCTAGGGCTTTAAAGATCATAACCCACTCTTTGATTTGTGCCTGGAAACAAAGCCGAAGCCAGTGAAGCTGTTTCAGCAAAGGAATTATACTACTGTATATTCCCTGTAACTGGCCCCAGTTGGCATTTCTGATCAGCTAAAGTTTCCAAAGGCAGTCCCACATACAGTGTGTTACAATAATCGCTACATGATACAATCATGGCCTGTGTCACTGTACCCATATCTGATCTCTCTAGCAGTGGGCAGTTAGTGCAGTAGTCTTAACTGTGCAGTTGCACTCCTGGACACTGCTTAAGCCTGTGGATCAAGGGTCAGGATTGAATTTAGGAGTACAGTCGCCCCTCCACATTCGCGAACTTGACATTCGCGGTTTTGATTATTCGCGGTTTTGGGAGGGCCCCCCCAGGCCCCCCAAAACCACGACACAGGGCCTCTGGAGGCCCCGTGAAAGCCCTGGGAGGGTGCGGGGAGGGCCAGAGAGGCCTCCACAGGGCCTTCGGAGACCCTCCGGAGGCCCCGCAAAGGCCTTGGGAAGGAGGGGGGAGGGCCGGGGAGGCCTTCACGGGGCCCCCAAAGATGCTCCGGAGGCCCCATGAAGGCCTGGGGAGGGGGTGGGGAGGGCTGGGGAGGTGATCATGGGGCCTCCGGAGACGCTCCAGAGGCCCCATGAAGGCCTGGGGAAGGGCTGGGAAGGGCCGGGGAGGCCTCCATGGGGCCTCCAGAGACACTCCGGAGGCCCGATGAAGGCCTGGGGAGGGGGTGGGGAGGGCCGGGGAGGCCTTCATGGGGCCTCCAGAGATGCTCCGGAGGCCCCATGAAGGCCTGGGGAGGGGGTGGGGAGGGCCGGGGAGGCCTCCATGGGGCCTTGCTAGGCCCTACGAAGGCCCGGGGAGGGAGGGGGGAGGGCCGGGAGAGGCCTCTGCGGGGCCTTGCTAGGCCCCATGAAGGCCTGGTGAGGGAGGGGGGAGGGCCTGGAGAGGTCTCTGTGGGGCCTTGCTAGGCCCCGCGAAGGCCTGGTGAGGGAGGAGGGAGGGCCGGGGAGGCCTCCGCGGGGCCTTGCTAGGCCCCACGAAGGCCCGGATAGGGAGGGGGGAGGGCCAGGGAGGCCTCCATGGGGCCTCCGGAGACTCTCCCGAGTCCCCGTTGAGGGCTTGGGCGGGAGGGGGGAGGGCTGGGGAGGCATCCATGGGGCCTCGGGAGGGTCTCCGGAGGCCCCGGGAAGGCCTAGGAAGGGAGTGGGAAGCCTGGGGAAAGCGACTATAGGGCCTCCGGAGGCCCCATGGTCACTCTGGTGGGGGTGGGGGAGGGTAGTCGTTATTCACGGATTTTTCACATTCGCGGGGGTCCGTGGAACGTAACCCCCGCGAATGTGAAGGAACGACTGTACATCCAAGATGTGAACCTGAGATTTCAAGAGAAGTGTAACACCATCCAATGCAGTTGGAATCCCTATTCCTTGATTCGCCTTTTGACTGACCAGAAGCACCTTTGTCATTTCTATATTAAGCTTCAGTTTCTTCATTCTCACTGTCCATTACTGACAGCAGATACTGAGTACCAAAACAGCTTCCTTGGAATTAGAAGATGGAAAGGAGTAATAGAGTTGGGTTTCATCCTCATATATTTACAACTAATGAGAAAGATCTGTGAGAATATTCCACCTTCTCTTCTTGGGCACAAATTGTCACACCCACCTTGCTTTCCAGTCTCATTTTATTCCATCGATGCATGACCCTTAAACAGTGGCATCGCACCATAGATTGCTATGTGCATCATTGCATTATGCAACCGTTACAGTGCTGGAATAGAATTCTGCTCATCTTGGCTGTGCCCTGAAGAAAGCAATTGACAACAAAGTCAGTTTCAGATTAAGCTACACAAGGATTGTTCTAAACAACAGGGAGCAACAGAAATGAGTTTAAAAATGATTACAGATACTTTTGTCAGCCTCTTTTGAAGTGGATTTTACTTGTTATATGGATTTCTCTTTGAGGAGAGCCTTTGGGAGGATTGAAAGGAGATGGTTTCCATTGCCCACCTCTAACCTGGAAAGCAGAATAGTCCAGACTCTCTCATCAATGCAAAGTGAAATATGGAGGAGCTGATGCCACTGATAGCAATATAAGGGAACATGACTACTACTTGTTTGCTTTTGAGGCTTCATTGACAGTCCTTTGAAATTTTTAGGAAAATTTGTAATTTAGAAGTGACAGCCAACATTTCCATCCCAAAGGCTTCCCATTTAAATAATATTAGCACCACAGATCTCTCCCTACAAGCAACTGAAGAAAGAAGGAAACCCAGTTTGGACAGGTGTTCTCCCAGGGCTCATTGACACAATCAGCTATCATCAAACAAAAATCCCTTTATTGGTAGTCATCTCTGAAAAACTAGATGGGTAGAAAACAAAAGAGCTCTGGCTTTCTATTTTTGCCTCTTATACCTCTCTCTCTGGCTTTTCTTCACAAATGAAGATTCAGGAAGGACTCATCCTGCGTTTTCTGATGACTAAAAAGGCCAATCCGAGATAAACCAGTCTGGTTGCAGAAAGCACAACAGAAGGCCTCTTTGGGTGATGTTTCCGGGTTGTGATTCTTTCTGCGTTGTCGTTTCTCTTCAAGACATGTTCGGCGCGAGTTCTCAAATAAGGCTGCAGCATTGTGGATAGTGCGTCTCCATGCCTTCCGATGTGAGGCCAGGACAGACCATTGTTGGTGATCCATTTGGCCGAGCCTGAGATCTTGTTTCAGGGAGTCCTTGTATCGCTTTTTTGGAAAGCCCCTCTTACGCTGACCCGTGGCAAGTTCACCGTAGAGTAATATTTTTGGGAGGCAATGGTCCTCCATCCTAGAAACATGCCCCACCCAGCGCAGCTATGTTCTCAATATCATGGCCTCAATGCTGGTGATCCCTGCTTGCTCGAGGACAGCAACATTCGTCACATAGTCAAGGAGTCGTAAGTGGTGGTGATAGGTGTCCCCATGTTTCAGACCCAAAAAGGAGAATAGACAGTACAGTGGCTCTATACACACTGATTTTTTGTGCTTCGCCTCAGGTGTTTATTACTCCAGACTCTTTTGTAAAGTCTTCCAAATGTGCTATATGCCTTTGCTAATCTGTGATCGATCTCTTTGTCAATCTTGGCATCTGAGGAGATGATGCTTCCCAGCTAGGTGAACTGCTGAATGGACTTAAGCACTGATTTGCCAACGACAATGTTGGGATGATGGTGTTCGTCCTGTGGTGCAGGCTGGTAAAGAACTTCTGTTTTCTTCAGGTTGACTTCCAGCCCAAACAGCTCTGCAGCTGTTGCGAAGCAGGATGTTAGACGCTACAGAGCTGCTTCCATGTGGGCAACAAGGGCATCATCATCAGTGAAGAGCAGTTCATGGACTAGATAGTTTAGAGTCTCGTGCGAGCCCTCAGATGGCTTAAGTTAAATAAGCTACCATCAGTACGGTAACACATATAGATGCCATCGTCTTCTTTAAGCTCTGTCATAGCCCTTTGGAGCATCATGCTGAAGAAGATTGTAAATAAAGTTGGAGCAAGAACACAACCTTGCTTCACTCCATTAGTTATTAGAAAGGGCTCTGAAAGAGCATCACCATATCTGACTTGACCATGCTGGCCCTCATGTAGCAAGATAATCATTTTTAGGAATTTGGGGGGACATCCTAGTCTTTCCAGGATCTGCCACAGACCTTTTCTGCTCACCGTGTTGAAGACTTTGGTGAGGTCAACAAATGTTACATAGAGACCCTTGTTCTGCTCTCTACATTTCTCTTGCAGTTGTCTAAGGGCAAATACCATAACTGTAGTACTCCTATTGGCTCTGAAGCCACATTGGCTTTCAGGAAGAAGTTCTTCTGCAATAGCAGGAACTAATCTGTTCAGGAGTATCCTTGTAAGGATTTTTCCAGCAATAGAGAGCAGTGTTATACCTCGATAGTTTGAGCAATCGGAGTTTGCTCCTTTTTTCTTGTACAGGGTGATGATGACTGCATCTCGGAGATCTGATGGCAGTTCCCTCTTTTCCTAGCAATTCACAAGGAGTTTGTGGAATTTTTCGAGGACTGCATGACCTCCGTGTTTTCAAACTTCAGGTGGGATTCCATCAATCCCAGCTGCCTTGCCATTTTTCATCTGCTTTTTGGCCTTAACAGTCTCTTCCAAAGTGGGAGCTATGTCCAATTCATTTTTCATCAGTTTTTGTATCATATGTTGGATAGATGAGCCTTGGACTACTCGTCTGGCACTAAAGAGACTTTGAAAATGTTCAGCCCATTGATTCAGGATGGAGGCTTGCCTTTTATAACTGATTGCTATAAACCAGTGACACAGCCCTTAGTTTGTATACAGTAATGGGTAAAGTATGGAGTTAATTGAAAATATAGATCAGAGGGCCAAACTGAAAATGTAAAAAAACAAACAAAAAACACCTCTGTCCACACAGTTTATTTATTTTATTTTATTTATTTAATTTATATTCCACATTTCTCCCAGAATGGGACCCAAGGATTTAATTGTAATAAAATACAATTAAAAATACAACAATTAAAATTAAAAACAATTGAAATTATGATAATTTAAAACATATAATATAAAACATATGAAAGTTAAAATAACAATAGAAAACACTACCCAATAAAAGCCTCTGTGCCTGTAACTACAAATTAGAAGCCTGCTGGAATAAAAATGTTTTTGTCTGCCAGTGAAAGGAAAGCAGGAAGGGGCCAGCCTAGCTTCCCATGGGAGGGTATTCCAGAGAGTGGGAGCAGCCATTGAGAAGGCTCTCTCTCATGTCCTCACTGAGCGAGCCTGTAATGATTGCAGGACCAAGATAAAGCCTTCCCCTGATGATCTTAAAAGTCTGGCAGGTTCATATTGGGAGATACGGTCTTTCAAATAGTTTGGCCCCAAGCTGTTCATCCATGTTGAATACAGACACATGTTCCAATATTACCCATGTGTCATGTTTGTGGACTGAGTAACGTCAGAGACAGAGTTCACCAACAGCTTCATGAAGAGATAGGTCTGCTTTCTGGTCCCTTCCAAGTATGGGCTTCCATCGCACCCAACTCTAGAGTAGAGCTACTGACTCTCAGGAATGGAATTTGGATGAAGCTTCTGTGTTGCATTCCCTAACCCAGTGATGGGCAACCTTTTGAGCTTGGTGTGTCAAACGTTGCCAAAAAACTGAGCATAACTTGGGTGGTGTGTCACTTTGAGGAAAAAACATTATTTCATTATATTTATTGTTTAATCAACAATATTGTTAATTGTTTATTAATAATTAATGATTTATCACAAGTCATGTGACAACTGAGTAATCAAAGTGTACAGTGGTCTCTTCACATTTGTGGGGGTTAGGTTCCGAAGACCCCCGCAAATGTGAAAAGTCCATAAATAATAACAGCCCCGGCCTCCTGAAAGGGGCGATGGGACCTTCGGAGGCCCCGTCGCTACTTTCGCCCCACCTCCCTCAGCCTCCCGAAAGTGGCGACGGGGCCTCCAGAGGCCCTGTTGCTACTTTACCCGCCACCCCACCCCAGGCCTACCAAAAGTGGTGACGGGGCCTTCGGAGGCCCCGTCACTACTTTCCCCCCATCTCCCCAGCCCATGAGTTTATGTTGGGGGGGAAACCTCACCCATGGGTGAAGCAGGGAAAGATATAAAAGAGGTGGACTTATCTGCTGAAGGTAGAAGAAGGCTGGGGGGCATGGTAGCGCGTGTGGGAGCAAGGCGGAGTTGGAGACGAGGAGGCAGCCTGAGTTAGCCACGGAGCAGAGCATGTGTTGCCGGCTAGCCTAGGAGCGATTACATGGGCAGCTCCTCGGCTCCCAGACCCTCAGCTTCTTCCCTTCACAGCACTACCCCTCCCCACAATACCACACATGCACACACACACTTGCGCATTCTCCACCCTCTTTTGGCAGCTCCCCTGTGTTGAGCTATTTAGGAAGGCTTCACTGGAGAAGCTGCGCACAGTGCCCTGGGTTCAAACAAGAGGCTCACCTGCTCACTGCCTTCCCTGGTGTTTCTGAGGAGGCTCCAAGGCTTTGAAGCTTTGAAGCCCCTTCGGGAAAGCCGGGGAGAGGCCCCCCCTCCCATCTGCCACCTTCCCCGTGGCCATGGAGCCGCCTTGGGGAGGCCAGGGAGAGACCGGGCGGCCACCCTGCCACTCACCCGCCATCTTCCCCAGGCTTTCTGAGGCAGCTCTGAAGCTTCGGAGCCTCAAAGCCACCTCGGGAAAGCCAGGGAGATGCCGGGCGGCCACCCTCCCATTCACCCACCATCTTCCCCAGCCTTTCTGAGGTGGCTCTGAGGCTTTGGAGCCTTGAAGCCACCTAGGGAAGGCCAGGGAGAGGCCAGGCGTCCACCCTTCTGCTCGCCTGCCACCTTCCCTGGCAGAGTCCCACCTGCCAACCACCTTACGCAGCCTTTCTGAGGCGGCTCTGGGGAAGCACGGCAAGCCTCAGAGGTGGCGGTGGCCAGGTGGGGGGGGAGGCTCCACGCCCCACCTCCCTAAAGTGACAATCGGGGCTTCGTAGCCCCACCTGCCGCTTTCCTCCCCCTCTTTCTAAAGTGAGGCTTTGAAGCCCGGATTGCCACTTTACGGAGGGTGGTGAGGTTGTGGGCGGGGATTGCGGGGGGAGGAGGCCTACAGCTACATGTCAGCACAAATGGCTATGCATGTCAGTGCTGACACGCGTGTCATAGGTTCGCCATCACCGCCCTAACCAAACAGTCCCTTCTCAGAAGAAGCACTGCAGAAAAAGGCAGCAACTGAAGAAAAAGGTGCTAGTCTTTTAAAAAGCCCAGAGGCAGTACTTGAAAGGATGTAGCACCTAAAGGTCTCTTCTGGCCAGGCTTATAAAACCCTTACACTTGTTCTACACCAGTGCTAGTGTAACTGTCTCTTACCATCATTGCAGGATTTTTAGCCATAGTCTGGAATTCAAGGTAATATTCTCTAGGCCAGTACCCACAGTACTGTCCAAGGTCCGGAACTTGCTCCACTCCAGATGTGTAGTGGTTAGCTACCTTATCTTGTGTCTGCTCACTTGAGTTGTTCATTTGCTAGAATGACAAACTCCCTGATGATACTATGAGCAGAAAGGGGAAAAAATAGCATTTATATTACAGCATCTGACTGTAATATACAAAAATAGATAAGAAAATAAAAGAATGGAAGAGGGGAAAATGTATGTAAATACGTGTAGTTTCTTGTAATATATGTAGAATAGTATCTGCACTGAAATTAAATCCATGAATCTTATCCATTAGGTGGTTGATCTTCCTTTTTTTAGTCTCCCAGAACAACATTTGTATGTTGGTCCACAATGGACAATGCAAAATTTTGCCCAGATTGCCAACACACTTGCTGCTTTTTACTACTTTAAGTCACAGGGCAAAACCCCAAAATGCTCTTAAATGCTATTGGATAGTCTTTGCTAATTATGAGCCCATTCTCTGAGAAGCTGTTGGAGAATTTCTCCGCACCTCACCTGCACTGTGGAGAAATTCTTTAAAACTCCCCCCTCAACAATTCCTTTATCTCTAAATAGGATGGAGAATTTTGAGACTCAGCTATAGTTGTAAGAGGATGGCCTGCTCTTTTAAACAGGGCTCACTGATTCATTTCAAGACGCCCAGAAGGCGAAGAGCTTAATAAAATATGATGTCCCATTCATGAAAAATGTTTTGACTATTTTACAATAGAAGACTATGTTCCTTAATAAGGGACTTTTTTGGATAAGTAAAATGCAACGGAAGCAGCATCGCCACGTTGCAAGACTGCTGCGCTGCAGGGCGTCCCTTTCGGATGACGCCTGTCCCTGCCGGTACTGTTGCGGTACCGCAGGGACATTTGAGTGTAATATTTTGGCGATTTTTACTCACGAAAGTTGATCGTGAGTAAAAATCACCAAAATATTAACACTCAAATGTCC
The DNA here is from genome assembly GCA_030847615.1 of Gambelia wislizenii. Taxonomy (NCBI): domain Eukaryota; kingdom Metazoa; phylum Chordata; class Lepidosauria; order Squamata; family Crotaphytidae; genus Gambelia; species Gambelia wislizenii. Next base: position 11,462,814 of record JAUMIR010000009.1, on the reverse strand, counting down.
CTGCGGTACCGCAACAGTACCGGCAGGGACAGGCGTCATCCGAAAGGGACGCCCTGCAGCGCAGCAGTCTTGCAACGTGGCGAAGCTGCTTCCATTGCATTTTACTTGTCCGAAAAAGTCCAAGGTTTCTTATCTTTTTTTCCCATGAGATAAGTAAGGACAAGACCTGGTTGCTTGTTCCTTGCCATGTTGTGGTCCATCTGTTAAAGTGTCATAAGGATCCATCTTCAAAGAAAAGCTTCCCTTGGCACATTCTTTGGTAGAATTCAACAGGCACGCAATCCATCTGCTTCCTGCTGCTGGGTTGAAAGAGCCTACCATTAGGTGCCGGAGTAATGCACTGTTGTCGTACTTGAATTTATAATGCTTGTGAAAGTTGCACAATAGGGATTTTAAAGGAATGAAGTAGTTCATTTTGCCTCTCCATTAAAAATATCCTGTTTTATGTATCTTCAATGCCTAAAGAAAACAGGAAGGAAAATGCACAAAGCAAAAAGAAAACTGAGGCAAAATAATGGGGAATCATAGAATCATAGAATTGTAGAGTTGGAAGAGACCACGAGGACCATCCAGTCCAACCCCCTGCCATGCAGGAAATCTTGATCAAAGCATCCCCGACAGATGACAATCCAGCCTCTGTTTAAAGACCTCCAAGGAATGAGACCCCACCACGCTCTGAGGGAATGTGTAATTAGATTTGCTTTTGGGTTTAGGGTGTTTAGACAACACAAGATGTAAAATCATTGGTCTCCATTCTATGAGGGTTGGTTGTGACTAGGCCTATTTGAAATCCATAGAAGTTGTCCCATTACTTCTAGTGGGATGTGAGTTACAGCTATCTGGGTTGCGGTCATTGGATCTAACAAGGTGATACTTAATGAAAATGTTTCTGTTTTACTTGATCAAAAGACTTGAGATTTTTGTCTTCAAGAAGGATATATCAAGAGGTTGTCTAGACAAGGCAGTATAATGTGGATTGCTGCGCATTAATGCAACTTCACAACAGCGTTCATTTTGTCTCCATGATCCCTTGGCAAAATCGCTGGTATGAGAAGCTATCTGTGTTTGAAGTTCACATGTAGCCATGCCTGCAAATCAAAATGGTGGCCATGAGTGAGAATCATTCATGTTATTATTCTCCACAAGTTGCTGGTGCTGCACAGTATTGTTTAAACTGTTAAATTAAAGATGCACAAGTGTGACATTCCATTTACAAAAGCTGTTTGGTTGTCTCGGTGCAGCAAAAAAAGTGCATGATCAATACTGTGAAACTCCAAAATGGCACTTTTGCCTGCTTGCTTGTTGGCAAGCCTGCCCCCTATGCACGTCTGACCAATCAGATTTCCAGTTTCGTCCTTGCTGAGAGTTTGCTGCAATTTGAATTAGTTGTCCCAATGAGAAGTAATGTGCATTTCTGCACATTAAAAAAAAAAAAAGTAAGGAAAAGCCACAAAGGCTCCCCCCCCCCCAGTATTTGGAGTTTTTTGCCCCCTCTCCTTCTGAATAATGCAAATCACCACAGGATCGATCTTGTTGGAACAAAATGTATTATCCTTGAATTCTATGGGAAATATTTTCACCATCTAGACAACTCCCAAGATTTAACTTCAGAATGTGAATACCTTCCCTCCAATACAAAATTAGAATCTTTTTGCAGATAATCATTACCATAAAACATGGTGCCCTTATCCCTACACATGGTGTTCCGTTGACTTCTGATACATGAGAGAGTCCCAGACACATTCTTACATTCAAAACATTTCAAAAAATGGAGAAATTTTGTTTCATCTTGAAATGGTATGCTTGCTTGTGGTAGACCCTGTGTGATTATTCAGAGATAAGCCCAACTGCTTAATACAATGTATTCTGGTGTGTATATAGGATTACAGTTTTACATTGAAAGAGGTTCTATCTAAATCAAAGGAACTTAATAAATATGTTTGGAATTGGGCATACTGTTTTGATATCAGGCAAAAGTTCTCTTATTAACCTCAGTCACAATATAACATGCTTAAACTTTTGAGAATATTTGTAAATCAAGGAGGAAATGCTGGTGCTGATTTAATCATGGCAAGAGAGACTTATTTGAAACTACTATTATAACAGAAGAGAATCCACAAGGATATATTTTGTGTTGCTTTGTTTATTTCCTCTGGGATGCGATGCTAGAACCAAAATTTAATACCTGGTTTTATTTAGAATTGCATTACAAGCTAATTTTGACCTGTAACATGGGAGAATTGCAGGTAGCTCTCATCTTAAGATGATCAGTACATGGACAAGAAGGTCAAAAGAAAGTCGACAGGAATCAGTGCCTATGGTTTGGTCTTGACTCACACTGTAAGGGATCTGTGAGCAGTTGCTCATATTACAAATTAGTAGTCTGGCCATGTGCATATCAGTCAATTCCATGTCAGAAAACAAAATAACACAGAAAAGATGAGCCTATGGTTGGAATTCTCTTGGTGTCTTGCACACATAGGGGTTGTCTACACTGGCCAGAATACATAACTTTCCAGACCACCCCTCCCCTGGTTACTGTGATGAAATGTACAGAGGTCCACATGCACACGCCAACCGCTACCGGCAGCTGCCTTCATTGCTCTCCTGCATCATACTCTCTGAAGACAGGAAGGAGCCCCTCAGCATGTGATGAAGTCTGGTCACATGCAGGGGGTCTTGATCACATGCTGGGGGCCTCCTTCCCAGCTTCAGGGCAGAGGCTGTCAGGATATTGGGATATAGAGTAAGTAGATTTATTCTGTAAAGATCTGGAATGTAACAAACAGTCTGCAGAGTACAGCAGAGAGGGAGCTAGTGGCAGTTGCAAATGTATCAATATACTGATGAGCTCTCAGCTCTGCTGTAGAGCTGACTGGGGGAGGTGCTAGGAACTCTGCAGAGCTGAGTTTTTAGTTTGTCCTATACAGTTGAACTGAGCAGTTCTGTGTTGGATTTCACAGAGGGAAGATGTTTTTCTTTTGAATGCAGTTTATATCTGTAAATACTCTTCATTATGCCCAAGTAAAGAGAAGCAGTTTATTTTAGACACAAAGCTATCTGTCTGTGTTTTTATTCTTATGCCTAAAGGAACAACACTCTGCTATCTATTTTATGCTGCCTGGGACCTGTTTAGGTTCCCAGTGCATGCTGTCACCTGACAGAGGCATCTGGCAATGCAGTCCAGAATGCAGGTAAAGACTTCCTGTGTTCCCATAACAGACCCATCTGAGTTTTGCTGGGTGATGTGGTTTTCCTGTGGGTTATTTTGAAATGTTTTAAAGGGTTTACCCCCCACCCCACTGGCTTCACCTCAGATATCATCAGTGCTGTCTGGAGGTCAATCGGGACAAGAGCCCTGCATTATTTGGACTGCAGGGCTCCAACACAGGGGGAAGCCAGGGTAAATTGCCCATCTAGACAAGCCCATTGTTGGACATTTTGTCTGATGTGGAATGTCTCCATTCAGTCAAGGTTGTGTAAACAGAGTTGTGTATGAGAAGTCATTGTGCAGGCAAATGTGGATGTGCACACAGATGTGCAGGAAGATATACATGTGTGTTCATTTGTAGATTCAGTTGAGCATTCAGCTGAACATGCAGGTGTGCTTTCAGTTGCACGGTGTTGCCATTCAGCACAAGAGTTGTGTAGCACAACCACTTTTTAACTCCACATGTGTAGGTTTTGTTCTTAGTATATTATTTTAGTATTTTAGTATTTTATAGTGTTGTGTTTTATTGTTTTGTTTTTTACTATGTAAGTTTGATGTTCCACCCTTTGGTGAAAAGGGTATTATAAATAAACATTGTTGCTGTTGCTGTTGTTGCTGTTATTAGATTTATGCTATATAATCCTGATTCAACAACACCCACAACATTTCACAGATGAAAAACAGAACATGCATGGCTAAGAAAAGGTAGAATGTGGTGAAGATGGTAAAACTTAAAAATGAGGAAGAGCACAGAAGTTAGGAGAGGCTGTGGAAGTTTGCTTTTGCCTGAGCTTACAGGGAAGGGCATGATTTCACCCCCTCCTCTCTTCCTGCCTGAGTTAATGAAGTGCAAACTACTTTTTCACTTTTAACTCTGTAGGCAGATTTTGAATTAAGCTGAGGGAAAGGGGGGAAGTAGAAGGAAGAGAGAGAAACTAGGACATTTTAGAAGCAGCTGAAAGAAGTGTGATGACAGAGGATTAATTAGGCCTGTCCCTGGTGTTGTCTAGAGGGTGAAAAGAGTCCTCAAAGAATTTGAGGAGAATACCTTTTGTCTAGATGTGCTCCCACCGGGATTTGCCATATTTGGAAGGAGGGGGGGGGCAAAAACTCCAAGTACTTCATGATAACAGCCATTGCTGTTTCTCATGAGGTGGAAATGTGCATTCTAGCCTGTTTGAACAATGAATTCAAATGAGGGCACATCCTGGAAGTCAAAACCTGATTGGTCGGATGTGTGTGGGGGGAGGGCTTGCCAGTGATGAAGTGGCTGGAGCTGCCACTATTGATTTTCATGGAAGTGATCGTACACTATTTTTGAGTGGAAGAGCAAAAAAATAAAAAAAAATTAAGCATAAGATCACTATTCCATGTCTCTCATTTAACAAGGCAAAAAAGACAAATGAATGCTGCTGTGATAGTGAATTAATGTGTTATTTTCAGCAGTTAATTCTCCCCTCTAGCTGAGTCACCTGCCAAATCAGGATGATTGGCAGACATGGTAACATCTGGGCCTATATCCAGGTTGTTGAAAAAAAGCAAGAAAAGAGCATGCTATCTTCTTTGGATTAAGGACTGGACCACATTAGAAGATAAAAAATTATTAAAATTAGAAGGTGATAACAACTGATCCGGCTGGCATGCATATCTGTTTTATAACAAGGACAAAATCAATAAAGACTTCAATAATCATTTCATTAGAAAATCGCTTTTAAAAATATGGAAAAAATATAAAAATAGACTGTGCAAAAATACCATTATGGGCCTCACCACATGAAGCGTTATATAGCAGAGAAGGTGTGCCATCATGTGACTGGATCCGATATAAGGACATTTTATGGGTGGAAGGAAAGAACTGCAGGATTAAAACACAAGAAGAGTTAGAAAAAGAAAATATCATATGCCATTGGTATCTGTAGAGACAAAAGAAAGATGTAAGATGGATATGCGGTTGGAAGGAATTGAAACGGAGGAATCTGATTGGGAAAAAATAACTCAAGCTGGGAATAGGAGTATGGTATTTAGATTTTACAAGATATTGTTAAAGTGGGAAATGGAGGAAGAAACAATTAAACAAAATATGATTAATTGGGCTCAAAACATTGGACATCCAATAGAACTAAACCAGTGGGAAAAAATGTGGACAAAAAGAATGAAATACACATTATCACAGAATATCAGGGAGAATATATACAAAATGTATTTTAGGTGGCATTTATCACCTAGCAAATTGGCAAAAATGTATAAAAATCTGAAACCAGATTGTTGGAAGTGTGAGACTCAAAATGGAACATTTTTCCATCTATGGTGGAGCTGTGAAGAGGCAAAGAAATTTTGGACAAGAATACAGAGGAAAATATGGGAAATTTTAGGGAAAACACTTCCTTTAAATCCTGAATTATTTTTACTGGGGATGATGGAAGAAGATCTAGAAAGACAACATGGGGAAATGGTCTTTTATATGACAGCAGCAGCTAGAATAATATATGCAAGCAAATGGAAACAAAAAGAATTACCGACAATGGATCAATGTCTGGAGAAGCTGTTTGTAATGGCAGAAATGGACAGACTATCTATGCTACTCAAAGGGAAAAGCATAGAAAAATTTATGTCAGATTGAAGAAGGCTTTCAGAATAAATGGAAACAAGGTTGAATCACATCACAATTCAATGGGGAAGTAGGTACAAAATGAGAAAACAAGAAAGATGGTGAATGAGCAGGAAATTACTAAGTATATATGTGGGTAGGTAAACACATATGAAAGCAGAATCAAGAAGACACAACTTAGTAAGTGAATTTTTTTCAAGATTCTCACTGAATTAACAATCAACAATTAACTATATTAATCTAAAATTAACAAAGGTAAAGAGGAAAAAAATTATTAAATTTAAGTATAACCTGGAGATGCGGAGTAACATAAAGTTTAGAAATAAGGGATAGTACAACATATAGGCTCAATTAATAATATAGAAATCTAAAATTAATTCTCTATTCAAGAAGAAACTAACAAGTAGAACAAAGAGAAACAAATTGGGGGAAAGAAAAGGGGAAAAGATAAAGAGGAAAGCGTACAATTTAAATAATTGGAATGAATAACTATAAATGAATGATGAGAAAGGAGAAAAAAATTGGGTAATATAAGTCTATAAGATTAATACCATTGGATGTGCATGTTCAAAGACATGAACCATGGGAAAGCCAGATAGGAAGTTTAGAATGGATGGAGAACGGAGAGATGAATGATTTAAAGATGGAATGAATGTGTTTTAGTTTTAAAAATACACAATTTACATAGAGATATATAAATGAAGGCAACTATTGGTATACAGTGTAGATTTTATTGAGTATAATATAGATGTATGAGAAATTAAATCAAGATAAAGAGTGGGGAATTTTTTTTAAGATACATATTACAGAAATAATAGAGCTTAAGCAATAAAGATGTAAGAAGAAAGATATTATATGTAAACATTATGTGCAAACTAAAAAATTGTTGTATACGGAAATTATTGTGAATAAAAATAAACTATAAAAAAAGAAAAAAAGAAAGAAAAGGTATTCTCTTGCAAAACATTTAGGTGACACTGCAACAGTGCAGTGAGATAATTTTAGACTTTGGAATTCATGTTCTTACAGCCTTTCTCCCCAGTCTCTGTGGTCATAGAAAATTATATTACTTTACTTACTTCACATTGGGGTAAGCCAGGATTGTTGCATTTGGAGGCCCTGGATTTCTGGCCTAAAGTCGTGAAGTCTCCCACTGGGGAGAAACAGAAAGAAACTGGATAATGAAAGACAGCAGAATCACATTATACTAAGTTGGATAACTGTCCACCTGTTATATAATGAGCCCCTGAAAGAATAAATTATTGTACCGGTACTTACAATAATTTCCTGGAGATGAGAGACCTTAATGGAGAGATCCCTCTGGGATATTCAGTAAGGCCTATGGATAGAAGCTTGTATGTCACCTTCTCTCAGCATGCTGCCCCTTCCACATATATTTTTTTTTACTATGACATCCATATATGCTAGACAATATGACCAAAGGGAAGGATCATGGGCACTGTAGTCTTAAACACCAGGGGATCTCACAGTTGGGGGAGACTATCTTATATTTCTAAAGATGAATTTTTGATGTCCATTCAGCTCTGAGCTAAGGGTACTAAGGGTTTTGAACCTCTCCTAAGTGTATATGATTTCTGTAATTAACTTTCATGTTTTAAATAAATGAACCTGTTCTTTCTGTGCTAAGTCATGTTCAGTCAGTTAAACTGCTGAATAGTTTTATTTTTCTTCAAAGTTTTTTAATATATGTATATGTATATATGAGAGAAAGAGACACACACACATACAAGGAGAGGGAGAAACCCATTAGCAAAAAGATGTGGTTTTACCTCAGTCGCCATGGGACCGGAAGAAAAGAATGCCAGAAGGATGAAAACATCATGCAGTAAAGTACCACAGTAAATGGAACATCCCTGCTCCCTTTCTTCTTTTCTTTGGAGTCCAATAAGGCTCTAAATGTCCTACGCATGTCCCAATCATGCAAAAAGTCTGGATAATAGAACCAACAGAGCTAGCTGCATACAGGTGTTTTGGAAGTGTGGTCATTCCAAGCAAAGGAGAATGGGTAGTTTTGTTGAGAAAAGTAAGATTTTGGGTCATCCAAGAATGTTGGAATTAGAATGGCAAAAGTCCTGGGCATGGATATATTCCCATATGAGGGCAGAGAGATGGATACATGAGTAGCCAGGTCTGTGGAGAACTGTGCAGTTTGAAACAAACAGTCGTTTTGACTTTCCACATTGCATCGACAGTTGAACTTCCCATGCCCTTATTCAACTATTGGAACTTGCAAATTGGATTTTGAATCCAAGCCTGGAAGACAAGTGGATGATACATCATTCATGGCTGTTTTATGTAACAAAAAATGTTACCCCAAAGGGGGAAGAAATGGCTTTAGACAACAGATCGTAAAGACAGCTTGGCTTTTGGAAGCAACATCAAAGTTCTCTCCAAGTGGAATTCTAGGACTTCTATTTCTGCTGCTCCATTAGCAAAAGGCCCAACTCCCCTTTTGTGGGAATGGCACATCTTAAATCAATTTTTTCCTCTCCGCTGCTGACATGTTTTTGGGCATCACCCAGGCTGGAAATGGAGAGTAAGCCATATGGATAAATTATAACACACACACCAATTATGACAGGGATGAGATCAGAATAGATCTGACTTCATGGAGGTGGGAAACATCCAGAGCTTTCCAAGTCCAACATTTTGGGCTGAAATTGATCAAAATAAAAAAGTACTCTCTCCTGTCTTCTATATTTGAACAGCTTATGTAATTCTGCTATCACCATTTCCCCCCTCTTAAGTAGTAACAGCATCTGGGTTCTTTGCTTTTTTCCCCCTTCTGGATTGTTTGGTCACCTTTCATTCATTAATGAATAATGATGTTAGAATTTGCAAAAAATAAATAAATAAAATAAAGTGGACTGTGAAAGTATTGCCTTAGACCACAATAATCTCTTTAGTACTGGAAGGATAGGGTAGGAGAAGAGTCTTCTGTCAGGGGCCATCTATATGGTGGAAAAAAATGTGGATTGCTGCAGAGTAATACCAACTTGCAGGGTCTCTTTTACATGGCAGTTTTTATCCCAGGGAGAAGTAAGATATCTTCATCCCGAGTTTGTCTCTTATTGTTTACACGATTTGTCATGGGTAGCATAAGTCTCATTTTTTGGATTTGTTGTTCTGAGTACCTCCATCCCAGGATAGGGGCACACAGCAGAGCAGTATTTTGATTGGTTGGACTTTGGAGGGGACAGGCTTGAAAGGGAAGCCTGGAAATTCTGGATCCGTCATTTTTGGAATGGTCAGTCTCGGAGAACCACCCCAACCCCTGCTGGCCACAGCTAATAATAATAATAATAATAATAATAATAATAATAAAATTTTATTTCTATCCCACCCCTCTGCAACGCAATCGGGGCGGCTTACAATATAAAACTCCATAGACACAGTACCCTAGCCCACCCACCCCTTAAAATAATATTAAATTATAAAAGATTAAAAACATACAGTAATTTAAAAAAATAAATTAGAAAGAAAAAAATTAAAACATACAATGGTTAAAAAATCTAATTGCAGCTCAGAAGGACAGCCGAGTCTTGGGCCGGGATAGTTATTCATGAAAGGCCTGCCGGAAAAGATCCGTCTTAACAGCTTTTTAAAAGCTGTCTAAGGTGGTAATAAGATGGATCTCGTCCAGCAGGCCATTCCATAATCTCGGAGCGGTAGCAGAGAAGGCCCTCTGGGAGGTCACTGACAGCCTTGTTTTCATAGGCTGTAACAGATTCCTCCCAGAGGACCAAAGTGCGCGGGGAGGGTCGTACTGAAGGAGGCGGTCCCGGAGATAAGTTGGACCCAAGCCATGTAGGGCTTTAAAGGTTATAACCAACACCTTGTACTGTGCCCGGAAACTAATAGGCAGCCAGTGGAGAGCTTTTAGCACAGGTGTTATATGCTCTCTTCTGGAAACACCAGAAATCAACCTGGCTGCCATGTTCTGAACTAGTTGAAGTTTCCGAGTCAAGCACAAGGGTAGCCCCATGTAGAGTGCATTACAGAAATCCAGATGGGAGGTTACCAGTGCATGTACCACAGTTTCGAGGTCCCTGGTTTCCAGGAAAGGGTGCAGCTGGCATATCAGCCGAAGTTGATAGCAGGCACTCCTGACCGTCGCATTTACCTGATTAGACATCTGGAGCGTTGGGTCCAGGAGCACCCCCAGACTGCGAACACAGTCCTTGGAGGAGAGTGTAGTTCCATCCAGAATTGGAAGTTGTATTCCCAGACCTGGTTTCGGGCCTATAACTGTTAGTACCTCCGTTTTGTCTGGATTCAGTCTCAATTTGTTTTTCCTCATCCAGTCCATTACTGCTTTAAGACAATTATTGAGAGGAGAGACACCATCTGAAGTCGGAGCTGATGACCGAGACATGGAGAAGTATATCAGGGTGTCATCAGCATACTGATGACACCGCACTCCATGCCTCCGAATGATCTCTCCCAGCGGCTTCATATAGATGTTAAATAGCATCGGGGACAGGATGGCACTCTGAGGAACGCCACAGCTAAGCTCTATTCTGGTAGCGCACCTGTCCCCGAGCCTCACCCTCTGGGATCTGCCCGAGAGGAAGGAACGGAACCACTGCAAGGTAGTGCCTCCAATTCCTAACCCCCTCAGACGATCCAGGAGGATGGAATGATCTATTGTATCAAAGGCCGCTGAGAGGTCCAAGAGCACCAACAGGGTCACACTACCCCTGTCGATACCCAAGTGGAGGTCATCAGCCAGAGCAACCATGGCAGTCTCCACTCCATATCCTGTTCTAAAGCCAGTTTGAAATGGATCTAGATAATCGGTTTCATCCAAGACAGCTTGGAGTTGGGAAGCGACCGCCCTCTCAATCACCTTGCTTAGAAAAGGCAGCAAGGAGACTGGCCTATAGTTGTTCCTGTCCAAGGGGTCCAGGGAAGGCTTTTTTGGGAGCGGCTTAACCGCTGCTTCCTTCAGACAGCGTGGAACAGACCCCTCCCTGAAGGATGCATTGATAATATCTCTAAGGAGTACTCTCGATGCGTCGCCCCCTTGGGTGGCCAGCCAAGATGGACAGGGATCGAGGGGACAGGTCGTCTTCCTCACTCTACCAAGGAGCTTGTCCACGTCATCGGTACTCACAGATTGAAGCTGATCCAATAAAATTTCCTCAACTGAGTTGCTGGACACCTCACCTCTAAAGAGATCCCCTGCCCCCACTTCTTTTCCTTCCAATAGAAAGCAATGCTTTAAGCGAGTCTGATAGTAACACCACTCCTGTATGGTCCTCACGACTAACCTAACACCAACTGGGAGAACTGTATTGAATATAATTATTTTCTGAATGGTCTTATATAAACCACTATTGCATACAACTTCAGTACCAAGCTGCACTATAAATCAAGTGATCAAGTACAAGCTAAACTATAAATCAAGTACTAACTATTATACAATAACCATGTGTCAGAAACATACATAGATTAAGTCACAATCACATATGGTAATGTTTTTGTCTTTAACATATCAAATACAAGCTACACTATAAATCAAGTGCTAGCTAACTTTACATAACCATGTGTCACAAAAATGAATGGATTGAGAAATAGTCACTAATGATTGTGACTTAATCTATGTATGTTTGTGACACATGGTTATTGTATAATAGTTAGTACTTTCTTAATTGAAGGTGTCTAAAGAATCATCCAGAAGTTCATCTTAACTGGAAATGTTTTTTTTAAAATCATTAATCTGACATGAATGGTATAGCCAGCTGGGCAGATTTAAGGGATATAATTTTAAAAAGTGATATTTGCTCTCCCAGGAGGACTCCATAAAATATGGAGAACCTGAAAATGCTAATTTCATCCCTGACATCTCCATTATTGCCTCAACCTCCCAATCAACCTGTGAATATAAAACATGTTATCTGTCAGGGGAACCCACTTTTCCTGGAGTCTGGTATAAAATTTCTGTGGAAACCAGAATCTAAAGTGATAGAATTGCCCAGACCAAGTATTGCTGGGGTAGAAGATCACAAACACACACACGACGCACAGTGCCACTAAAAATGGCATTCTTGCGTTTCCCTCTTCTTTCCTATAATTTGCTGCCTTTGTGATATCATCAGATTGTGTGTATGCCAACTGGGATTAGATAATGATATTCTTATTGGGAACCTCAGCCACAATGTGTGCTGTTGGCATCATCATTTGTTTTTAAAAAGTATAGTGTGAACCAATAGAGAACCCTCTGAAAAGCCCTTTCCAAAAACCCTTCAGTTCTGAAAGTCTGTTGGAATAATATTTAAAAAGTCTTCACCTGTTACCCAAAATGCTTGGGATCCATTGGGACCCTATAACATACTAATATTAAGGTGGGGAATTAATATACTCAACTTGGCAATGTGAAAGGGGGTGATAAGCAGGATCTTAGAGACCTATGTATACCAGTACTAAGGAGGGGACTTTAAGCTAGGTAGTTCAATTTATTGGTCTTTATTAAGAAAATAACAATAACAACACTCACACACACATTCAGGCTTCAAGCACTCATGCAAGGCTAACAAAATAAAGTAGGAAGCATTTGGATAGAGGAATAGAGTGAGGGGAGTTTTCGGGTGATACTCTGCTGCTCAACAATCACGGAGAAAACAAGAGGAGAAAATTGCAATTGCAGAGAAAACCAGGCAGAGTGGGGGTCCAGAAGCAGGAACGGTGACACAGCTGGTGTGGAGTCAATTGCCGGCTGATTGAGGGAATAACAAGACCATACACATGAAATGGGGTGAAATAAAGTATTTTATTAAATTCAACCTATTTAATACCCTCTAAGATATTCAGCAGGGGGAGGCAACCTGGTGAGGGATCAGCTGAGGCAGTAGGTCTATGCTAGACCATACCCCTCAGCCTTCCCGGGTGAACACCTGGGACCTGGAGAGGAACCCCAGTTGCCCGGGGTTGCTCACCAGCCAGACTGCATCTGGAAGGTCAACCCAAAAGTCCCTCACCCAAGCCGCATGGATTGGGGTGAAGGATTATCCTTTAGGCCAACCCCAAAGTGGGTCTCCTTCTCTCCTGTTAGGCCACATGACCTGAAGTGGCCCTTCCAGAGACCCTATGTTCACCGAAATTGGTGCCAAGGTGTCCACTGAAACTGCACTTCCCCCTTCCCCACCATAATAAGAGGGAATTAACCTATTTAGACACCACCCTGGCCAGTTTCCCAAATGCCATTATCCTAGTATGAAGTAGGTGAAAACTCCCCTGAGAAAAGGGGGGAAATCCTACCCAGCTCTGAAGCAACCAATTATCACATTATTCAGGCAGCGGGAAGGTGGGTCGACGATTGGTGGCTGAAGAGGAAGAGTCAAGGGGCAGCAGGGCCTTATATGGCCTCTGGCCCCGCCCCTCTCCTTCCATCGCAGGTGACACCACCTGCAGTGTTCTAAGGGGTCTCTGACCCTCCTCGGCAGCAAAGGCGGCTCCCTCCCAAAAACAGCTCTGCTGATGAGGAGGGAGCAAGAGAACCAGAGGAACTGTGCAAACTTGCATGTAGCTTTGAAGGGTGTTTTATGCCCAATATTTCCCTTCAGTGGATGGGATTTAGAGTGAAGTACAATGCTTCTCAGAGTCTCCCAAGCTAAAGCAATAGATCCCCAGAAGTGCTAATGATTATTAATGGGTTATCACTTTGAAACTGAATGAAGCAAGCAACCTTTTTTGTTAGTGATGGGGGAGAGAGGAAACAGCTCTTTTACAAACCTTCAATAGTCACCCACACTATAATAATAATAATAATAATAATAATAATAATAATTTTTACCCTGCCCTCTGTTAAAAACAATCGGGGTGGCTTACAACAATTAAAATACAACAATACTGACTAAAATCCCTAAGCACCACCCACCCTCCCCCTCCCCCATAAAAAGATATTAAACTAGTATCAAATTCAAAACCACCTAAAAACTTGGTTGGATTAACCAGATGGTCAGGCAAGAAGTTGCTCTATAGGTTACCCTTCTTTGGAATTTGGAATGCCCCTCCCTAAGGTGTATGTGACTTAGGAGGTTTTCAGATGGGCTAAATATGGTGTTATGATGATGCCGGGATATCGCTAAAGGGCTTCCCTTTCAGACGGCATCATTTCTGTGTTGTCATCCTCTTGTTTGGCTGTCGTTACACTGGCACTTCTTTTTATTCTCTTGACATGTTTCCTAAGTGGCCAATCAGCAGAGTGGGAATGAAAACAAACCGAAGCGTTTTATATATGTAGATAACATATGCATATAAAATAAGGATGCGGAGGCAGTAAACACCAGGGCAGCTTCTGTTATGTTATGTTGGACAGCAGGGTATCACTAGTTCTTATCTATTCCTTCAGCATGAGGGGACCTTGAACAACCTGCTAGAGGACTGCAACTACTGAAAGCTGCATTGTTATCATCATTTTTTTTTTGGTAACAGGCCTGCCAATCAACTAATAAATGCCTAATTATTAGATCATGCATCCCTTAAATATATAAAATACATGTATAAGGTGAATGGGAGAACTAACTACATCCCTTGCTAGTTCTTCCAGAAATTCCAAACTCCTCTAGCAGTCATCCTTCAGAGCAGTTGAAACTGAGGAGCATTAACAATTCTCCCAAGAAATACTGAGTACAATAGGCTGGTTATTAATAATTGGATATTGGTGTAACATAGAAGCTAGATGAATGAACTGCCAATTAAGATACCCTTGATCTAAGTCTCACTTTGGTAGGTGGGCTCAGGCAAGCCACTTTCCTGCAGTCTTAATGTACCTGTGCAAAAAAGGGATATATACCAGCAAGGGTTAAAAAGAGTAAAGCTAGATAAGTGTGAGTATGGTAAATTGCAAGGGTTACAGTTAGATAATCCATGTGAAGAGTTTGGATACTTGAAAGTCTACAGGCCTGAACCTTCTATTTACTAGGAGTGGACCGCATAATCAGCACCTGACAACTAACTTCCTTCCATCCTTCCTTCCTTCCTTCCTTCCTTTACTGTCTTAGGAGCTTACTGCACTGAAATCATAGAATCATAGAATTGTAGAGTTGGAAGAGACCACGAGGGCCATCCAGTCCAACCCCCTGCCACGCAGGAAATCTTGATCAAAGCATCCCCGACAGATAGCAATCCAGCCTCTGTTTAAAGACCTCCAAGGAAGGAGACCCCACCACGCTCCGAGGGAGTGTGTTCCACTGCCGAACAGCTCTTACTGTCAATAAGTTCCTCCTAATGTTGAGGTGGAATCTCTTTTCCTGGAGCTTGCATCCATTGCTCCGTGTTCCAGTGTTTGGAGCAGCAGAAAACAAGCCCGCTCCATCCTCAATGTGACACCCCTTGAAATACTTTAACAGGGCTATCATATCACCCCTTAACCGTCTTTTTTCCAGGCTAAACATACCCAGCTCCCTAAGTCTCTCCTCATAAGGCATGGTTTCCAGACCTTTCACCATTTTAGTTGCCCTTCTCTGGACATGCTCCAATTTGTCAATATCTTGTTTGAATTGTGGTGCCCAGAACTGGACACAGTATTCTAGGTGAGGTCTGACCAAGGCAGAATTGAGCAGCACTATTACTTCCTTTGATCTAGACACTATACTTCTATTGATACAAAGTAAAGTTGGAGGGGAGCAGGAATGTTCCATCTTCCATTCTGCCTTACTGCATGATGTCATCATTCTTCTGGTGTTCTTTCATTCCAGACCTGTGGGGGACTGAGGTAAAACAGCATCTTTTTGCTAACGGGTTTTTTTGGTTAGTCAAAAGACATAGTTTTACCTCGTTCCCCCACAGGACCAGAAAAAAAGAATGATGAGGTCATGTGGTAAGGCAGTGCCTGGACAATGGAACATTCATGCTGCACTGCCACTTTTTTTTGGAGTGTGGTAAGCCCCTGACAAATCACTAATTTGATAGTTTCCTGCCCTCAGGCTTATAATCTAAACAAGACAGGGCACACAAGGAAAAGAGGATGGAAGTGTGTGTGTGGTTGGGGGGGTAGGTTTGGCAGATGCTGGCTGCTCATCTCTGCTGAGAGACCAGAATAATGGCAGCTGGGACACAGGGAGATGCTCTCATGAATTGCTGGGGCCCAAACATGATGGAACTGTGCCTCACTGCCCTTCTATCCCTCAGAGGCCAAAGCAATGACAGTTGGAACATGGAAGGAGGGGTTCTCATGGGCTGTTGGTCCTGATGAGAAGATAAGCTCTTCTTTTTCAATTAGATTTGAAAGCCCACTTTGGTCTCTACCCTCTACTGGGCAATGCAATTTTGGGGTAAAAGATATTAATGACTTTATCAGACCATCCTCTTTAAATGTTCTTTTGCCGGCATATTGTGTGGCAATTTTATGCCAGCGAAAGACCCCCCACCTCCTAAACCAGACCTTACCATACTCATGTGAAAAGGCAGCCCCAGCACTAACGGAGCAGGAATGGAGCTTTGTTTACTTCCTGGTTCCAGATCTCACCAATTCTCACATGAAGACACGAGCATGGCAAATTGAATAAATAAACAAATAAAAGGAAACACACAAAATGTACGCACAAGCACAGAAACACTTTAAAAATCACAAGTAAACTGGGGATGTTCATATAAAGAGCATGCCCTACCTGGCTGTCCTGATCTCACCCAGATGTGTTCTGCCAATTGATGCTGTATTCACTGAGCACAATGATGCAAAGTTTCAAATGCTGGCAAAAAAGCTCCATGGGAGATCAATTGATGGCTTTGCCCATCAATAAAAAGGAACAGCTTTTGAACATGACAGTATCACAAAAGAATGATGCCAATTGATATGTGTGCCCTTTCACATTAATTAGGCATCATTATGATCCTATATTTGCCTGGTCTGATAAAGTCCCAGGAATTACCCATCTCAAAATACTTTCCCTCACTGGATTTTTACATCAGTCACTATTTTGGAAGTGCCCATATATGAAAAGGACAACAGTCTAGTTGGGAGTTATGGAGGGGTTCAACATGCAGTCTCCTTAAATTCTGTTGGGCTTCTTTATTGAAAATCACTGACTGCTTCAAGTCACATGAAACAAGCAGAAATACTCCTTCCCTCCCACATGCCCAGAAAACTATGACTAGAAGGAGGCAAACACAACGAGTGTTGTGTGTAGAGAGGCAATGGGCCTCTCTTAGTGAGTTTTGAAAGCCTTTCATTCTTTTGAATGTCTTGCAGCCTTGTGTAATCCAGTACATCTTTTGAGAATTAATGAAGTAGGATAGTAGTGGCAGAACAAGTAATGGTAATATAATGTGGGTCCTTTTGTATGTATGTGTACATTCATTTCCAAACAGTTTTGTATATTCAACCACTGGCTTTATTCAGCTGGCATCCAGATAATGGCAATGGGGGTGGGGAGTGGGAATGACAAAAAAGAAGGCTATGAATTTCATTCTGTTGATAGTGTCTCCTTAAACTGCCTAAATATCATTTCGACATCATCCTTTCAAGTTTACTGTGGAATTACAGCAGCTCGCTTTTTTGATTTCGGATGTCTCTCTTTACTCGTTAATCTGGCCCCGTGTGGATTTATTGTACAAATCTATTTGGCAGCTGAAAATTGCCCTTTGATGAAGCTCAGACTAATCATGAACTCCTCAGGCATAGAAAATAAGGATGGGGAGGCAGTGAACACCAGGGCAGCTTGTGTTTCCATTCAGCGTGGATTTCTGAGGTGCACTGGAACATTTCAAAGCATCTCCCACATGACTTTCCTTTCCTCCTTTTATTCGGAGGGTCTGCTAAAGCTTCTCTTCGGATCATATAATTTTCTGTATCAGTTCAGGATGCAGAACCAGTGCAGCCAGCCAGCCATTCTCTTTAGCCCTGCAGCATCAGAATGGAGTATTCATAAATCCACCTCTTCCTTTGTATGTTATGTTGTTGACATAGGAGGAAAATGTTCTTTCCAACCTAGACTGGCCTCTCCTTCCCATTGTGTCCTGCAGCAAGTAATTGGGCAGACGTGGCCATACAATCCTTACTAGAACCAATTTGTTAAATTATTAAATGTGGCTTTAACTCTTCTGAGGCAATCTATGTTCCTCTTTTTAAAAAAATATAGAGCAGCTCTGGTTTCTGATCTTAACATGTCATTGTGAAAGCTTAATAGGCAGTTACAAATAATTGCGTTATTTGTTATTATAAATAACTAGGCAGTTATAATTAATCTCCTCTCCCCCCCTCTCCACACACTGATAATGAAGGTTTAACTACATTTAGAGCTGGTAGTGTTAGGTTAATTTTTTTGTTGTTGTTGATTGTCAATGAGCTCCAGAAATCAATTCATTATTGTTACCATTAGCCACGGGTCAGTGTAAGAGGGATGCTCCAAAAAAGTGATATAAGGACTCCCTGAAACAACATTTCAGGCTCGGCCAAATTGCTCACCAACAATGGTCTGCCCTGGCCTCGCATTGGGAGGCATGGAGACGCACTATCCACAATGCTGCAGCCTTATTTGAGAACTTAATTCCGAACAAGTCTTGAAGAGAAACGACAATGCAGAAAGAATCAAAACCCGGAAACATCACCCAAGGACACCTTCTGCTGTGCTTTCTGCAACTTGACTTGTCTATCTCAGATTGGCCTTTTTAGTCATCAGTGCACTTGCAGAAAGCACAGGATGAGTCCTTCCTGAATCTTCGTTTGCGAAGAAAAGCAAGAGAGAGTAGAGAAATTTTATATTTGTTACACTAATTGTTGTGTTAGTTACATAATCATTATCTTTTTAAATTAAAGAGTAGACAGTCTGTGCACTAAAATCCTATTCCATGCAAACCATTCCAGGGCTGCAAAATAAAGTTCATTTCACTGCAAAATGTTCTCAAACTTTAAAGAAATCTTTAGAATCCCAGAGAAGTGGAAGGTATTTAAATGAAACATTTGAAACATCATAGTATCGTAGAATCTTTGCATTGGAAGGGACCACCTAGTCCAACCTCCTGCTTTGCAGAAGTGTACAACTAAAGCAGCCCATCCAACCTCTGTTTAAAGAATTATTTGGAAAAGCATGTACTGTTGCATGATGCCATCTCTTAGAATGAAGAGCTGAGTTGGAAGTGAAGATTGAGGCTTTAGTGAGTTGGACCCTGGCCATGGTTTCTGCAGTGACAAATGGATGCCTCAATGATTCTCATTTCTGGTTATTCAAGTAATGAACCCCATGGTGGCCCTATGAAGTGTCTCCCAAAATGGATCACATTACTACAGTGGATAGGGCCATAGAAGAAATGAGAGGAACATGTGAAATATTCTTTATTTAGGGTTGAGAATCTCATGCCTGAGGTCTGGATTTGGCAATCCAAAAGCTTGGTAAATGCCATTATTTATAATTTCTGTAGTGTTTTCCAGGAAAAAGTCCCCATACCACAAAATTGTTCTTTACTTTTCACTTGGCTCAGTTCAGGTTTCTTTCTTTCAGCCACAGGCCATAACAACAGTGCATAATAAGCAGCAGATTTTTTTTTTTAAAAAAACTACATTAAAACCAGATTGCAGACCTGTATGGGGCTGAAAGCTAGGGCTTTTATGGGCCCTTGGACCTCAACACTTTCCAGAATAATTTATTGAGAATCATTTTAGGCACCCTGAGGGGTGCTTCCTCATTATTTTTAAGAGCAAAAGCTGCTATTCTTCTGATGATTGTGTGTGTCTGCTTGTATCTTTTCAGTTATTAGGCTAAGGTCCTTTTTATATTTAAAGACAGACTACCAAAACTTTGCTTAACAGAACAAACATAAACAAATGGTACAAACATTTGGGTCATCAACTCCCTTAGTGCTAAAATCCAGAGCAGATGTTCTATTCATATGACTTTTCTGTGAAATGCTTGGCTGGAGTTGCCAAGAAAATATTTAGAGAGGTCCAACATGATTTGTCTGTGTAGTCAAATACTAAGATGTAAAGATGAGTGAATGTTTCCCATTCTGTTCCTTCATTGTGTGGTGGGTTCGCTTGGCTTCATGTTCTGCTCCTTCTGAATTCCATTTTCACTCAACTCCTATTCAGGTGCTATTAAATAGCATCTGTGGAGAGGAAGAGTGTTTGTATAAGCCAACAACACTCCAATATCTCTATTAGTCCTAGATCAACCCTGCCCCCTTGCAAACTTTCCTAGTTAAAGGTGAGGGGAAAGTCCTGTAAGTTTTGTGAAACTTAGAAACATCACAGTGATTTGGGACCTTGATACAATCTCTCTTCAGACACTTCTGCTAAAGCTGTGTCCAAAGGCCTCTTGAAATTCTCTAGCCTATTTGTTGGCAAAGAAATTGGTTGGGGTGGGGATCACCATTAGCAGTGTCAGTATAACAGCTTCATTTTTTCTTTTCTAAGGGTGGGCTGGTTGTTATTGTTTCTGTAATAACAATTTCATTGACAGGCTGGCTGCCATTTTGCATCTTGCACGGTACCGTAGACTTAACACAATTTGTGGGCTTTATTGGGGAAGAAATGGAAGATGTCACAGAAAAATGGTAGAGAATACTCAGAAAAAAATCTGAAAAGTAGAAAGGAAAATGTAAGAAATGTCAGAGATATTCCTTCTGTCCAATTTTGACTACTGCTTCCCTGCAGGAAGGTCAGGTGGAACCAGCATGAGTAAAGGCACTGTATGTGGTGGCAGTGTGTGGGGTCCTACTCCACATCTGCAAGAACATTTAACAGGAATAGAGTTAGGAAAATTTCAATGCTTAATTCAGGAAGCGAAGAATTCTTGCTTGTCACAGTGAGACATTCCTACAGTTCATTTGCACCTTCTTCAGCCTCTCTGTCAGAAATACATATGTATGTGTTGTTAAACCACTGAAAAATGCACACCTTTGTCATCACATTTATGATTGCATCAGCATTTGTTTTGTGAGGTATTTTATCAGTGCATATGTGCCTTGGTAAAACACTGCATAAAAAAGCAGCTGAGGACTTTATCAGACACATGAAATATGGTGTGGTAAGAACGCCACATAAATGTGAAAGTGCGTGCATATCAGATGACATCGCCCTTTCGCGTTCATGTACTGTCCATAAACTGATCTATTTTATTGATGGGCCAAGCAGTCAGTAAATTGGCTGTGGTGATTTTTTGCCGGCTCCCTCCCCACACACACACACTTTATTACAGTGTGAATGGCTGGACTTCCAGGTGAGATTGTGATGTTCTTTTTATGACCCTTCCTGGTTTACTTGGATGTTTTTCAGCGTGTTTATGTGCTTTAAAAAACTTTTTGGGTGTTATTTTTGTTTTTGAATTTCTGGCACTCTGTCTTCTCATAAGAATCTACGAGATTTCAGTCAAGGAAATGAACAGAGCTCCGTTCACTCCTCATTCATTGCTGGGGCTGCCTTTTCATTGGATACAAGGTAAGTGTGGTATGGGGAGTTACTTTGCCGGCAGAAAAATGGTGCAAATTATGCAGGCAAAAGAATGATTTTGGAGAGTGGTATAACAAAGTCCATAGAGTAATTGTACTTACTGTTACATCAAGAGACATTTTATTTTCTTGTTTGCTAATGTTTACCAATATGCATGTGTAATACAGAGGAGGACAAAACGACACAAATGAGTGAAGAGGAATGAAAACTGCTGCAAGCTACAAATGTAGTTTCTGTACGAAGTCATACATTGTTTAAAAAATGGAAAAATCAAGGGAGGGGAATTAAGGAAGCTATGGAATGACGCCATGCTACATTTTCTTCACTTTTCCTTTTGGCCTCATGTAATTGTGCATGCCAATCTTAGCATAATGATCCTTATTTTTCCTCCCCATCAGCAGCATATTGTAAAGAACTGGCCATTTTGTGCCCCCAAGCTATTGTAAAGAGGCTTTTCCCTCTCCATGAATCTTTCTGTTAATAAACCTAGCTGAGTGCTGGAGAGTAAAGATATATTACCAGGTAGAAAGAAAATGACCTATGGCATCAGCAGTTAGCACAATCTCCTGCCAATGGTGAGGACTATGTCCTTCTTCATCCTCTTTCTTTATCCAGGGGAAAAAAAACCCAGCTGAATTATTCTGGTGTGGATTTGGTTAGGAGGTCCTGCTGTGCTCCATTTACACTTAGGAGATTATTAGACGTGACAAATACCATGTCAGAAAATCGCGATGAGAACCAGAACAGGTAAGATTTTTAGATGACATTGTCTTCCAGCATTCCAGGAGCACAGTGCAGCCATGAGTAAGGCATCCCTTTTTTTTTTCAGCTTGTTGTCCCTGTCAGTTAGAAAGGAAAGCCTCATCTGTGGCAGTGCTATGCCCCCCGGGGTGGCAGAAGGACACAGTGTCTGATACTGTTCCCCTTCCTGTTCTCCTCCCATTCTTCTGGTGTGGTTTGGAACACATTTTTTTTAAAATTGTGTACAGACTTCATGTTGTCCTGATATATCTTACACCTCCCTCCATTTTGTCAGGTTCTGCCTTTAGGAGTTTCATTTGGGTTTTGCAAAAAAACAGTTTGAGACCTCTCAGATCTAGCAGCCAGATCAGAAATTATGGAGCTTTCCTCCTAATCAATCATAAAAACTTAAACATGTAAGGTTTGCATTGATTTCCAGTTTCTTATACAACCAAAGAATCCATTGATATGATCTCTGTTTTGAAGAACCTGTTTCCAAACCTTCGTTTCATGACCAGAGCTGGACCAGTTAATAGCCACCCTACCTGTGTTCCATCCTATCAGCTTACTGCATGTTTAGTACCTTTCAACCAGGAAACCTGTCCAAAATCTTTATTTCATATCTAAGAAGGTATTGTAAAACCCTGTTGAACACATTCAGGAAATGCAGGGACCAAAAAGAAGCTGATCTTGCAGATTTAACAGGAAGTAGAAAAGATAATAATGAATATTGGTGTCCTTGATTGAATGTCCTTGATGGATAGACAGGGAATTTTATTGTTGTCCCAGTTTGAGAAGTATGGAAACT
The DNA here is from genome assembly GCA_030847615.1 of Gambelia wislizenii. Taxonomy (NCBI): domain Eukaryota; kingdom Metazoa; phylum Chordata; class Lepidosauria; order Squamata; family Crotaphytidae; genus Gambelia; species Gambelia wislizenii. The sequence goes on along the minus strand of JAUMIR010000009.1, from coordinate 11,440,037 downwards.
GGGGCATGGAGAGATCATGGAGTTTTCAGAGGGCTTCCAAAAATACATCATGACAGAGCCAGGAATGGAACACCAGCTTTGCAAGAGCCCCCACCCCACCCCTCCCCATCCAGTAGCCTCTCTGTAATCCATCCAGCTTTTCTTAGAATAAAAGCAGGAAGATGAAAAAAAGAGAAAGAGAGAGGGGGATTTTTGGAGGTGACAGACACATTGTTGGTGACTCAGAGACTGAGATCTTTCATACACAGCAGGGGGTGAGAACCCTTGGAAACTCGCTCTGATTGGAGGAACATTTTCTTCCAAAGCTTCTATTATCTCCCCCCACCATAAAAATATCTAATCAGAAAGCCAATTTACATTTCAGTGGAGAGAATATTCTTTTAAAAAAGAGAGGAGGGGGCTGACATTCAGCAAGCTGTAGCCAGCAAGACTTTGACTTGCTCAGAGAGGAAACTAGTGGTTTATAAAATGATTTCATCTTTTAAGATAAATGAGACCTGAGAGGAGATAAACATTTGTTTTGAAATGGTAGTTCAAAATAAAGGCAACCATAGAAATGGGCGATATATATATTTTCTGAAGGGGAGGGAGGGAGAGAAAACAGAGTATGGGGGAAGCATCTGGGGTGCTGTCAGTACACTGAGCTTCTTTGTGCATTGTTCCTCTGATCCTTCATCCTTTCTTGATTGCTGTTCTTTCACATTTTAAAGTACCCTTGTCTGAGTAATGTACAGGCTAATTGTACTTTCACATCTGTGTCAGACCTTGGTTTATTTTATCCCGTCATAAGCATCCACTGCCATCCCTGAATCCTGATTAATGGGAAATCTGGGTGAAATTTAAGGGAGTCACAACAATGAAATTGTGTTCGGAAATAGACACATTATTTTACAAGAGCCACTGAGTTCAGAAGTATTCTATTGTTCCTACAGTGGCAAGATGAAAAAGGCTATGAAGCCTGGCAACTTTGAGCAGAACTGCAGTTTATGTGACTGTATACAATGGAAGTGGTGCATAGCTAACACCAAAGGCGAGAGCCTAAATACCCTGAAGGCACCAGAACCTATTTGATCATGGAAGCTAAGCAGGGTCAGGCTTGGGGGGCTGCCAAGGAGTATCAGGCCCTGTAGGCTATGTTTCAGAGGAAGCAAGGCAAACCACCTCTGAGTATTTCTTCCCTAAGAAAACCCCGTGAAATTCATAGGGTTTCTATAAGCCAGCAGATGACTTCAAGGCACATACACACACACAAAAGAGTTAGGACCATGTAAAAGGCAATGGTAATAACTCCTGAATGCTTTTATCCTCAAAAGCCTTACAATGATGAGATAATACAAAATCAAACAAGAGATAGTACTAGTTGGTGAGATTCCCAGGTCAGAAGGGACTCAACCAGCTACTAAAGAAGAACAGAGTAGTGCTGTGTCTAATGATGTAGTTGGGGAGAATTCAAAGACATAGCCATGTTAGTCTGGATCAGTATGCAAAGCGATCTTGTAGCACCTTTGAGACTAAAGAGATTTTCACACAGGCTATATATCCCATGGCAGGAACAGAACAGGGTTGGGAAAGGGTTTCCCTTTTGGATGACGTTGACCCCGTTCTGTCCTGCATCCATCCTGCTCCCATGACTGTTCCAGAACAATGTAATCACGATTTCCCATCATGAATAGACCTCCCGTTCCGTCATTATCACACAATCACGGGTGTGCGAACAGGACCCCCGTTCCTGTTCTGAAATGACAGCCGTGGAGGGGAGGTCTGTTCTGAGCACTTCCTGGTACGACCTGGACATCCAGGTAAGTGGCATCCTTTATTTTACCCTCCCTGTTTTGATTGTGTGATTTAAAGTGTGTTTTTGTGCTTGGTGAACTGATTTTATGTTTGGGGGAGTTTTATTTTGTAAATTTACCACCTGGCCGTTATCACGCGATAACGTGATAACCTTTCAGACAGCCGGTCGTAAAAGCAACCTTACGACGGCTGCATTTATGGCCAGCCAGTGAGGGGAGGGGGAGCCTGTTCCTGCAGCGGAATTAAGGTAAGTGTGTGAAAGATTTATGTTATTCCATGGCAGGAATGGGAGAGGAGGTGGCAGGGCAGGAATGGGGCATTTTGGCCCTGTGTGAAAATCTCCTATCTGAGAGAAAGAAGTTGATAACATAAGCTTTCATAGACTGAAGTCTACTTCATCAGCTGCATTTTCCTGGCTTAGCTAGCATGCTCTCATAGACAGAGCAAGGGAAGAAGTAATTAGCTTGGAGTTCTGAGATAGATCAGCAAGGGCACTAAATCAACAGGGCTCAGAAACCATCCTTGTCTGTGGGAGTGCATTTGGCAAAAGTGTCATCAAGGCCAGTCCAGGTTCAGGGAAAGAAGAAGTGTGATCAGGTAGTCCAAGGTCTAAGAAACCAGCAAGGGTCATCAGGTAGTCCAGGAGTCAGCATCACAAGAGTCACAAAACAAGAATGCCAGCCAGAAAGCAGACAAGTTGCTTCCAGCAACCAGCCCTAGTCAAAGTTGGCTCTTAAACGGGCTGGCACTCGCTGGTTCTAATCAGGAATCCCTTCCTTGCTGCTTGGCAAGGAGCCTCATTGAACATTGCTTGTCTGCTTTCCACTGTACACACCAGTCCTGTGGACTTGGGGGCCGTGCTTCCCCAGCTGCATCCTTTGCCAAATCAGCTGCCGGTGAGTCCTGGCTCTGATCCTCCTCAGGCTGAGGCTCCTCTTCAACCGAGAGAGCTGCATGAGTCTCTTCTTTAACTGGGAAAGCTTCATGGGTCTCTTCTTCAGACTCAGAATCCGAGTCAAAATCCTGGCCCATGACACACATGGAGTGAAGTGCCCAGGAACAGACCTTTATAGCTAAGATGAGCTGGTTGTATGTGTGAATAACAACATAGATGCAAAACTTGTGGGTATGGTGAAGAGGTCACAGGTTTGGCTTTAACTATGATTGTTGGAGAACCAAGGCAAGAGGAAAGATGTTGCCTAAGGCCAAGCTGAGTAGATATGAAAGGTGGAGGGAGTTATTGGAATGTAGTATGAAGCTGGCTGGAAGCCAGAAAAGAGATGTAACAAACTGGCCAAGAGAGCCCTCATGAGGCTGGGGGTATAATATGCATAGTGTGCTAGGAAATCATTGTCTCTGTACAACCCACTGTGGATGGACTAGAGTTTGTGGATATATTTCAATTCTGCTGTTTCTCTTTCAATCTTCCTTTGCAGTATTTTTGTTTTTGTCCAAATTTCTGAGATCTGAGATGTAGTGCCCAGAAAGATGGAAGTGTTCTGCAACTATTTTTTGTGTATTCCCATTCCTAATGTTTGATTTATGTCCATTTATCCTCTGGTGCAGAGACTGGGCTGTTTGTCCCATGTAGAGGGTTGAAGGGCACTGTTGACAGAGGATGGTATATATCACATCAGAGGATGAGCAAGTGAAAGTACATCTAATATTGTGGGTATATGATTAGAACGTGTGATGACATTGCCCAAGTAATGGGCAATGGCAAGGTTGGCATTCAGGCAGAATGGCTGCCAAGACCCAGAATTAAAAAAAAAACAAGACAGCAGTAATGACACGAATTCAAATCAAAAGACAACCAGTCTATCCAAATAAATCCACATGAAATTGCAAGTTCGTCCACCACATACGTAAACACCCCATTAAAACTATCCATTCAGCTACAATCATCACTGCTAAGGTCTATTAGCTTATTACTTATTTGCAAAAAATTTTTTGCTGCATTCACTATGACTACTACTGTGTTATAAGTTACCATCATATTAGTGTCATTCAGTGCATAGGAAAGAAGGGAGGAAGGGAAGATCAGTTTAAAGTTTATTGACTATTCAGCCAGATATTTATCTAGTCAGATAAATATTCAGCAGTTAAAGTTGCCTGAGTACTTTGATGACACTTCATTTTTAAATGGATTTATTTCATCCTCACTTTCTGGACTACTAGGAAGGTTAGAATGCTGTTATTTCTGTTTTCATGTTGACAAATTTTACAATATACAGTACAGTAGCACCCCCATATCTGCTGATTCGCCAACCACTGATTCAATTATCTGTGGTTGGCAACAGGGGGGTGGATGGGGGATGGAGGGGAGGAGGCTTCCGGATGGCTTTGGTGGCTGCAATGCCGACTGGGGTGGTGGCAAAAGGAGGGACGGAGAGTTCTCGCTTCCCTTCTCCCTTCATTCCCCTGGAATGGCTCCCATTGATGGCATTGGTGACAGGGGGAGGCACGAAGGGAGGGAAGGAGAGTTCTCACCTCCCTTCTCCCTTCACCCCCCGGGATGGCTCCCATGGACAGCAATGGCAACCGAAGGGGGGAAGGGAGGAAAGGAGAGTTCTCACCTCCCTTGCCCCCCCATGATGGCTGTCATTGGTAGCAATGGTGACGGGGGGGGGTGAAGGGAGGGAAGGAGAGTTGTCACCTCCCCTCTCACCCCCATGGCTTCCATAGTGGCAATGGTGACAGGGGAGTTTGCTATTATCCACAGAATTTATTATCCATGGGGCCCATTGGAACCAATCCCCCATGGATACGGGGGTGCTACAGTATTTCCTGGCTCAGAAAAGTAGATAATAATGCAAACAAATGTTCATTTTAAGATCAAATGCATGTAAAAATCCATATAGTCATCCCTTCACATTCATGGGTATTAGATTCCACAGACCCCCACAAATGTGAAAATTCTGCGAATAATGACTGCCCTCCCCTCCCCTGCCAAAGTGACCACGGAGCCTCCGGAGGCCCCATAGTCACTTCCCCCTCCTCCCCCTGCCTTCCAAGGCCTTCACGGGGCCTCTGGAGACCCTCCCAAGGCCCCGTTGAGGCCTCCCTGGACCTCCCCCCTCCCCCTCAAGGCCTTTGCAGGGCCTTTGGAGGGTCTCCGAAGGCCCCGCGGAGGCCTCCCCAGCCCTCCCCCTCCCTCCCAAGGCCTTCGCGGAGCCTCCGTGTTGCTGCTTTTGGGAGGGGGGGCTCACAAAACTGCGAATATGCAAAACTGTGAATGCTAAGTTCGCAAATGTGGAGGGGCAACTGTATTGTAAAACATTAGAAATAATGTGCATTTCATGTTGTGTTTAAAAACCAAAAAAAAAAATTATCAAAGACTGTTATATGAGTTGGATAAGTTGGAATAGACTTAGGAACAAAAACATGTGAAATTGACATAAACCCTTCCATTGCTCATAGTAACGTATGGACTGGGATTTAATTCTTCACTAACCTTCTTCTTGAAGGAAGTAGTGAGTAACTTTAACACTTTTCTTTCACTGCAAGACATCTTTGAAGACTAATAGGCAGTTTTCAAAGCCTATTTGCAATTCAGGAATTATTATATGCAAAATCCACACATTGTTGTTTTGCACAAAATTTAGTATTTTTTTGTTCAGGAAACAGCATTTCCACACAGAAAATGCTGTTTCCAATGCAAAACCACTATGTGCAAATTTTGCACAGAGTAAGTCCCCAGTTATAGCATTTTCTGGATCAGTCCAGGATTCTTCCTATCAAGGTTTATTGGCACTCAAGAAGCATATTTTTTTTTAGAATTTTCCATTTTATTTTCAAATATTCTTTCCATCTTTATCATGGATATAGAACTAATCTCTCTGGCTTTTCTTCGCAAACGAAGATTCAGGAAGGACTCATCCCGCGCTTTCTGCAAGCGCGCTGATGACTAAAAAGGCCAATCCGAGATAAACAAGTCCGGTTGCAAAAAGCACAGCAGAAGGTCTCCTTGGGTGATGTTTTTGGGTTGTGATTCTTTCTGCGTTGTCGTTTCTCTTCAAGACTTGTTCGTCGTGAGTTCTCAAATAAGGCTGCAGCATTGTGGATAGTGCGTCTCCATGCCTCCCGATGTGAGGCCAGGGTGGACCACTGTTGGTGATCAATTTGGCCGAGCCTGAGATGTTGTTTCAGGGAGTCTCTGTATCACTTTTTTGGAGCGCCCCTCTTACGCTGACCCGTGGCGAGTTCACCGTAGAGTAGTATTTTTGGGAGGCGATGGTCCTCCATCCTAGAAACGTGCCCTGCCCAGCGCAGCTGTGTTCTCAATATCATGGCCTCAATGCTGGTGATCCCTGCTTGCTCAAGGACAGCAACATTCGTCACATAGTCAGTCCAGTGTATATTTAGGATTGTGCGTGGACAGCGCTGATGAAAGCGCTCGAGGAGTCGTAGGTGGTGGCGATAGGTGACCCATGTTTCAGACCCAAAAAGGAGAATAGACAGTACGATGGCTCTATACACACTGATTTTTGTGCTTTGCCTCAGGTGTTTATTGCTCCAGACTCTTTTGTGAAGTCTTCCAAATGCACTATATGCCTTTGCTAATCTGTGATCGATCTCTTTGTCAGTCTTGGCATCTGAGGAAATGATGCTTCCCAGGTAGGTGAACTGCTGAACGGACTTGAGCACAGATTTGCCGACGGCAATGTGGGGATGGTGGTGTTCGTCCTGTGGTGCAGGCTGGTAAAGAACTTCTGTTTTCTTCAGGTTGACTTCTAGCCCAAACAGCTCTGCAGCTGTTGCAAAGCAGGACGTTAGGCGCTGCAGAGCTGCTTCTGTGTGGGCAACAAGGGCAGCATCATCGGCGAAGAGCAGCTCACGGACTAGATAGTTTAGAGTCTTAGTGTGAGCCCTCAGACGGCTTAAGTTAAACAAGCTACCATCAGTACGGTAGCGTATATAGATGCCGTCGTCTTCTTCAAGCTCTGCCATAGCCCTTTGGAGCATCGTGCTAAAGAAGATTGTAAATAAAGTTGGTGCAAGAACACAACCTTGCTTCACTCCATTAGTTATTAGAAAGGGCTCTGAGAGAGCATTGCCATATCTGACTTGACCACGCTGGCCCTCGTGTAGCAAGATAATCATTTTAAGGAATTTGGGGGGACATCCTAGTCTTTCCAGGATCTGCCACAGACCTTTTCTACTTACAGTTTCAAAGGCTTTGGTGAGGTCGACAAATGTTACATAGAGACCCTTGTTCTGCTCCCTACATTTTTCTTGCAGTTGCCTAAGGGCAAATACCATGTCTGTAGTACTCCTTTTGGCTCTGAAGCCACATTGGCTTTCAGGGAGAAGTTCGTCTGCAATAGCAGGAACTAATCTGTTCAGGAGTATCCTTGCAAGGATTTTTCCAGCAATAGAGAGCAGTGTTATGCCTCGATAGTTTGAGCAGTCGGATTTTGCTCCTTTTTTCTTGTACAGGGTGATGATGACTGCATCTCGGAGGTCTGATGGCACTTCCCCTTTTTCCCAGCAATTCACAAGGAATTCGTGGAATTTTTCATGGAGTGCATGACCTCCGTGTTTCCAAACTTCAGGTGGGATTCCATCAATCCCAGCTGCCTTGCCGTTTTTCATCTGCTGTATGGCCTTAAGGGTCTCTTCCAAAGTGGGAGCTATGTCCAATTCATTTTTCATTGGTTTTTGTATCATATGTTGGATAGCTGAGCCTTGGACTACTCGGTTGGCGCTAAAGAGACTTTGAAAATGTTCAGCCCAACGATTCAAGATGGAGGCTTTATCAGTAATTAATGTTTGACCATCTGTACTGTATAAGGAGCTTTGGACCTGATAAGTAGGTCCAAACACTGCTTTAAGAGCTTCATAAAATCCTCTATGATCACCCAGATCTGCACAGCGTTGTGTCTTTTCTGCTAAATTGATCCACCACTTGTTCTGCATGTCTCGGAGTTTTTGTTGTAGTTTGCTACATGTGAGGCGGAAAGCTGCTTTTCTTACATGACAGGTTGGCTGGGAGAGGTATGCCTGGTGAGCAGCTCTCTTCCTTGCCAACAGCTCCTGGATCTCTTGGTTGTTTTCATCAAACCAGTCTTGATTTTTCTTGTGGGAGAATCCGAGGGATTCTTCTGCAGACTGGAGGATACTGTTTTTGATATGTTGCCAAAGCACTGTAGGAGAAGGATCTGTAGGATGGTCTTCAAGTTTCGGTTGTAGGTTTGCCTGGAAGTTGTCTCTCATGGTAGCTTGTTGAAGATTGTTGACTTGGAGTCTCTTCTTTAAGATGCCACCCCTCTTAGGTTTGAACTTAAGATGAAGATTTAGTTTACATCTGACAAGGCGATGATCTGTTTGGCATTCTGCACTGGGCATCACTCGGGTATGATGGACATCACGAATGTCTCTCTGACGGATTAGAACATAGTCAATGAGGTGCCAATGTTTGGATCGGGGATGCATCCAGGTTGTCTTCAAGCTATCTTTCTGCTGAAAGATTGTGTTTGTAATAGTCAGCTGTTGTTCTGCACAGAGCTCTAGCAGGAGGCATCCGTTATCATTGCAATTTCCAACACCATGCTTGCCTAAGACACCTTTCCAGGCTTCGGAGTTCTTTCCTACTCTGGCATTGAAGTCACCAAGGATAATAATTTTATCTTCTACAGGGACTTTTTGTATGAGTTGGCGTAGGTCTGTGTAGAATTTGTCTTTCTCTACAGGGTCGGCTTACATAGTTGGGGCATATATACTAAAGAGAACAACATGTGGGAGGCGTAAGGAAATAATGCGATCAGAGTGTCCTGTTGGCAAGGTTTCGAGTTTGGAGGCAATGGAGTTTTTAATCATAAAGCCTACTCCTGAAAGATGTTTTTCGGTTTTGGGTTTGCCAGACCAGTAAAGTGTGTAGCCGGCGCCATGTTCTTTAAGGCTGCCTTCCTCATGGAAGCGAACTTCACTAAAAGCAGCGATGTCAATATTAAGCCGTGATAGTTCAAGGGCTATTAGGGCAGAACGACGCTCAGGCCGTCCACTATCTTCAGAGTCTTGCATGGTTCTGATGTTCCAGCATGCAAGTGTCAGTTTATTTACACCTTTGGAGGCCGGTGTGTGCCTTTGTTTCTTTGCCTTGGTTTGACCGCATCAGAAGATTCCCGTTGGCCGCGGCTAGCCAACCAGGTAGTTGGGGATGAGCTTTCGTTAGGCCACCTTTTCTAGGCCCTTCTCCATATGGAGCAAGCAGTGCTCTCCTTAAAAAAGGCTGCTTGGTCATTCAGGATGCTGCCGAACAAGACTGTCATCTCCCGGGTCAGCCTCGAGCGACCAATGTCCTGAACCGCCTGCATGCAGGGTTGGGGCTGCGGCTTCCAGTGCATCTTTACACCTGCCGGTTTCGTCCCTCGCCAGTCGCTACAGGGCTTTTTTGGTACTGGATTTGTCCTTTGAGCCTGTGCAATGGATTTTTCTGGTGGAGCGCAGCGTGCACAGAACTGGCCTCACCCTTTAAACCAGAGATTCATCTGCCATGGCCTTGCAAGCATGGACGTGGCAGCGAGGTCCTCGGGCCGTAGGTTTGATTAGAGTTTCTTCTCTTAGATGGTTGACCTTACAGGGTTGGACGAGCACCATCTGCCCAGGTTTGGGATTGGAGTTTTCCTTCTCCTAGGACGGTTGCCACAAGGCTAGAGAGCCCATCCTGCCCTTTGACGCTCTTTGTCAGACCCTTCGGTTTTGACCTGTCTGGCATGGGAGACCCTACCAGTGGCTATTATGCCACCGCCAGCATAGCTCAAAACATCATTAGGGTACGCAAGCCTCTCTCCCACGACAAGGGGGCGTCAATGGAGAGGATAGAACTAATAAAGAGAAAATAAATGGCACCTTTACATAACAGGAGATCAGAAAAAATTCACAGAGGTTGCCCAATTAAATACTATTAGGAGATTTTCAGACCTGCCAAAATGCTGGTTTGCTGCACGAGCAGCCTCCCGAGACTGCTGCGCGGCAAGGGTCTACTTCGGACGACGCTGTGCCTCTTGCGAAACGTCTGTGTTACTTCCGTGAAGCTTCGGACGACTCAGCGCCATATTTCAATCACGGGCGCTGAGCCGTCCGAAGCTTCACGGAAGTGACACGGACGGTTTCGCGAGAGGCACAGCATCGTCCGAAGTAGACCCTTGCCGCGCAGCAGTCTCGGGAGGCTGCTCGCGCGGCAAACCGGCATTTTGGCAGGTCTGAAAATCTCCTTAGTCATAGAAACTAATATGAACATATAAATTCCAAAAACTATAGACAACAGGGAAGAGACATTTCATGCTTCCCAGGAGCATCTCATTGGTAAAATTTTGAGATTAGATAGATCTGGTCCAGTCCAGGAGGACTCTTCTCCTGCTCTTCAACCATTCTCAAGTGGCATCTATTGCCCCAGATAGCTGTAATTTATAGCAATTGTAGTACAGGAAGATCTGTAGACCTAGGATTGGGGAAGTCTTAGACAAACATTGTAGGACTAATACACAGGTCCCATTGGATACATTCTGTAGCATTCCCCACATACCTATTTGACATGAGTGGCTAAAATCCTCATGGAGCTGAAATTTGCAGCTGATGTTCCCCACAGCTTAGCAGCCATATGGGTTTCTGAAATGACAGCTGGACACTGATTTCCTGCTGACCTTTAGAAATGGCTATTTTCTTCAACACAAAGAGGTGGAAATGAAATGCACAGGACTTGAGAGAGCAGAATATGGGATGGTTTTCAAGACTTAGGCTGAAAGAAAGGTTGATTCTTTGACAACATTAAGGTGGGTGGAGATTGGAAAGACATGCAAGGGGGCATAGGGGTCATAAGCATATGAACAAAGGCCAGCTAGCCAGGAGGTTATGAATCCCAGATCTGCCACAATGTCCAGATACTTCAAGCTGGCACAAAGAAATTAGTCCCCATAGAATTTTGCTTAGGGTGACACCTTCTTTAAAGATGGAGGAGTTGTTTCAGTTAATTTTTTTAAATAACCGTGAATGATTTCCACTTCCCTAACCAACACCTCAGCTGAAATGCAGTTGTATTTTGATATTTTACATTACCAAATTTCTTATTGTGGTTTGCTGACCAAAAAAATAAGTATATTTAAGGAGACATGCAAACCAAAATGAATAAAAATTATGCACAAACCCCCATTTTTTAGTTTTTATTTTAGTCGCATGACAAAGCGCAGTTCTTGTCAGGGTGTGTCTGAGGCACTTCTGGGCCAAAACAGCATGCAAACAAACAAACAAACATGAAAAACACCACAAAACAGATCATTACTTAAGACAACATTCCTTTGGTATAGTATTTTATCCATGGGCAGATGCCTGTGCCAGAAAGCCCCTTGCAAATAGGATATTGTCCTAATGGAGATGTATATGTAACAATAAAAGTCATATTCATGGGAACTCTTTTTCTTTGGATGTCTTTAAACAAAACTTGGATGGCTGTCTCTTAAGAGTGCTTTAGTTGTGTAGTCATGCATGACAAAGGGTGGCCCTTGTGGTCCCTTTCAACTCTATGACTGGCTATTTGCATTTTAAAATATATTCCATGCTTTTGTATCTATTTATTTCTCCACAATACACTGCAAGCCTCACAATGTGTAGATTGTGTGAGATAGGGTACACTTTTTATTTATTATTTTTATTTATTTATTTATACCCCGCTCTTCAGCCACAAGGCTATCAGAGCGGCTTACAAATTATTTTTTAAGCAATAGCTCTTTACACATCTACACTGCATTAAACAGTTTCCAATGTGTGTTAGCTAATTGCCCCCCACAAACTGGGTACTCAATTTACCGACCTACGAAAGGATGGAAGGCTGAGTGAACCTTGGAGCCCTCTGGAATCGAACTTGCAACGTGGTGGCTTGCAGTACTGGCATTTAACCACTGTGCCACCAGGGCTCTCTTTTGTATGAGATAGGGTACACTTTTTCCCTCAGTAGGTTTTGGGATATGGAAAATAGATATTTTCATCATAGGTCTCAGCTCTAGTAAAATTCTTTTCCATTCTAGGGATATAATGAGGAAATTTATGCCGGCTTGCCCCTGAGATCTCTGCAGTCCATATGATGCAGGGTATTTGCCTTGATCTGCTCCCAGGCAGTCCTTATGACCCCCATGACAGAAATGAGGCTCACACGGAGGCAACCTGGGGTAGGGCTCAATACAACATTATAAGAAAGTACCAGGTTTACTCTGCTGCTGCTGGGAAAAAATAGAGTCTGCCCTGCATGCCCTCAGGAGCCTGTCCTGGGAAGGCATCCCATTGCTCCAGCTGCCAGTCATCCTTACCCTTCTGAGTCCAGGAAGGGGTCCCAAAACATGTGACCAAGGCTGGTCACATGTTGTGGCCAGCTTCCTTGATGGCGGGAGGGCCAGGAAAATGGCAGTGGTGGCAGTTGCAGCAACAGGCCAGCATTCTTATCTGGACTCCAGCCCTTTTTGTCAAGTTAATGGGTAACAGGGAACACACGGGCCTTACCTGTGGCCAGCATATGCCAGTGAGGAGCTGGCATATCCTGGCTCATGTAGATAACCACTACGTTTTTTCTCAAAGATAGCAATTTTAGCAATTTTCTTCCATCTGTGAGAAAGTCTTTGAAAACCATGCAGTTTTCAAAGGATATTCGCAATTTGAGACTTATTCCATGCAAAATTTGCACACTGTGGTTTTGCCCAGAAACAAGCATTTTAAAATGAAAAATAATATTTCAATGCAGAAATATTAATTCCTGCACAGAAAATGCTATTTTCTATGCAAATCAAAAATGTGCAAATTTGCATGTGACAAATCCCCCAATACAGCATTTTTTGTGTGTGCAGAAAACAGCATTTTCTGTGAAGGAATTAGTATTTCAGTATTGACATATTTCCTGTGCATAAAAACTTGTTTTCTATGCAAAACAACCACATGCATATTTTTTTGCAGAATAAGTCCCAAACTGTCAAGATTATCTTTAGTCCATGAAGCCTCCCATGGAGGTTTCTTGATGCTCAAAAAATGAAGAATCCTGTGCAGTTTCTGAGACATTTTCACTTTCCAAACTTTACAGGGAATTATTTTGTATAGAAATGCAGAAGTATTTTGTCCAAAAATTCCAGTGTGTTGAGATGCCCTCATTCTACCACAAAATGAATAGCTATGACTATTTTTTTCATCCCTAATTACAAACTCCCTCCAGAATGTCAGGCTCAATGCATAAATATCCATTGGGGGTAAAGACGAGGGGCTATTAGGGAATAGCTTTTGGGTACACTATTTTCCTCACTGTCCTTTTACATTTGCAGGCTAAATTATGCACAGGGCTAAGCATATGTTGGATGAATAGAAGATGCTGGATCCTTCTTTGTTGGAGGATAATCTGCAGCTCCCTGAGAAGTAGCCCATTTCATGAGATCTCAGAGGGATCTGAGACATGCAGGATACAGGGCATGTGAACCTTCCCCACTAGACATGAAAAGCCCCCACTCTGAATTGGAGTATAACCACTGAAACCTGGGAAGTATGGATATCCAAACTGCCAGTCATTAAAGTATCTGCCTTATGAATCATAGAATCATAGAATTGCAGAGTTGGAAGAGACCATGAGGGCCATCCAGTCCAACCCCCCTGCCACGCAGGAAATCACAATCAAAGCATCCCCGACAGGTGGCCATCTAGCCTCTGTTTAAAGACCTCCAAGGAAGGAGACCCCACCACGCTCCGAGGGAGTGCATTCCACTGCCGAACAGCTCTTACTGTCAAAAAGTTCCTCCTCATGTTGAGGTGGAATCTCTGTTCCTGGAGCTTGCACCCATTGCTCTGTGTTCCAGTCTCTGGAGCAGCAGAAAACAAGCCTGCTCCATCCTCAGCGTGACATCCCTTCAAATACTTAAACAGGGCTATCATATCGCCTCTAAACCGTCTTTTTTCCGGGCTAAACATACCCAGCTCCCTAAGTCTCTCCTCATAAGGCATTGTTTCCAGACCTTTCACCATTTTAGTTGCCCTTCTCTGGACACGCTCCAATTTGTCAATATCCTTTCTGAATTGTGGTGCCCAGAACTGGACACAGTATTCTAAGTGAGGTCTGACCAAGGCAGAATAGAGTGGCACTATTACTTCCCTTGATCTAGACACTATACTTCTATTGATACAGCCCAAAATTGCATTGGCCTTTTTAGCTGCCGCATCACACTGTTGGCTCATGTTCAACTTGTGGTCTACTAGGACTCCTAGATCCCTTTCGCACGTAGTCTCATTCAGCCAGGTCTCTCCCATCCTATATTTATGCATTTCATTTTTCCGCCCTAAATGCAGTACTTTACATTTCTCCGTATTGAATTTCATTTTGTTAGCTTTGGCCCAGCTCTCCAGTCTATCCAGGTCATTCTGAATTTTGATCCTGTCCTCTAGGGTATTAGCTACTCCTCCCAATTTGGTGTCATCTGCAAATTTGATAAGTATGCCCCTAATTCCCTCATCTAAGTCATTGATAAAGATGTTGAATAGCACTGGGCCCAGGACAGAACCCTGTGGCACCCCACTGGTCACATCTTTCCAAGACGAAGAGGAGCCACTGCTGAGCACCCTTTGGGTTCGGCCGGTCAACCAATTACAAATCCATTGAACAGTTAACTTGTCTAGCCCACATTCTACAAGCTTGTTTGCAAGAATGTCATGGGGAACCTTGTCAAAGGCCTTACTGAAATCAAGGTATGCAATGTCCACAGCATTCCCTTCATCTACCAAGCTGGTAACTTTATCAAAAAAAGAGATCAGATTAGTCTGGCATGACTTGTTTCTCTGAAACCCATGCTGACTTTTTGTGATTATGGCATTGCCTTCTAAATGTTCACAGACCCTCTGTTTAATGATCTTTTCTAGAATCTTCCCTGGTATTGATGTCAGACTAACTGGACGATAGTTGTTGGGATCCTCTTTTTTCCCCTTTTTGAAGATGGGAACAACGTTTGCCCTCCTCCAGTCTGCTGGGACTTCTCCTGTTCTCCAGGAGTTCTCAAATATTATTGCCAATGGCTCTGAGATTATATTTGCCAGCTCTTTTAATACTCTTGGATGTAGTTCATCTGGTCCTGGAGATTTAAATTCATTTAGATTAAGAAGGTATTCCTGTACTACCTCTTTACTTATTTTGAGCTGGATTTCCCCTGTTGTGTCCTCTGTTCCATTCTCCTCAGGTTGGTCCTCCTTTTCCTTTTCTGAAAACACTGAGGCAAAGAAGGTGTTGAGTAATTCTGCCTTTTCTCTGTCCCCTGTTAGCATTTTGCCATCTTCTCCACGTAGCGGCCCTATCATTTCCTTCTTCCTCCTTTTGCTGCGGACATACCCAAAAAAACCCTTTTTATTGTTCTTAACCTCCCTAGCAAGCCTGAGCTCATTCTGCGCTTTAGCTTTTCTGACTTTACTCCTACACGTGTTCGCTATCTGTTTGAATTCTTCTTTGGTGATTTCCCCCCTTTTCCATTTCCTATACATGTTCCGTTTAAAACTTAGCTCCCTTGAAAGTTCTTTAGTCATCCATCCTGGTTTCTTGAGACACCTCCCATTTTTCTTCCTCAATGGTACTGTTTGAAATTGTGCCTTCAGTATCTCCCTTTTGAGAAAGTCCCATCCGTCTTGAGGTCCCTTCTCTTTTAGTATTCTTGACCATGGGATCATCCCCAGTATTTCCCTGAGTTTATTGAAATCAGCTCTCCTAAAGTCAAGAATGCGTGTCTGACTATGCCTGGCTTCTCCTTTCCATTGTATAACAAACTCCAGGAGAACATGATCACTCTCACCTAAGGATCCCACCACTTGCACCCCATTAACAAGGTCGTCTCTGTTGGTTAGGATCAGATCTAAAATAGCTGACCCCCTTGTTGCCTCTTCCACCTTTTGGACCATGAAATTATCTTCCAGGCATGTAAGGAATTTGCTAGACCTTGTAGTTTTGGCTGAGTTAGATTGCCAGCAAATATCAGGATAGTTGAAGTCACCCATCACTACTACATCTCTCCTTTCTGCATGTATGTTCATCTGTTCTAGAAAGGCAACATCCAATTCCTCCATCTGATTTGGGGGTCTGTAGTAGAGTCCCACAATAACATCCCTGTTGTTTCCCTCCCCTTTAATTTTTATCCAGATGCTCTCCACCTGGCTTCCAGTATTGATGTCATGGATCACTTCACTGGTGTAAATATCCCTGACATATAATGCTATTCCTCCTCCTTTCCTGTTTGGCCTGTTTCTCCTATAAAGGTTATACCCCTCTATTCCTACATTCCAGTCATGAGACTCGTCCCACCAGGTTTCAGTAATGCCTATTATATCATATTTGTTTTGTAGTGCAAGGAGTTCTAGTTCATCTTGCTTATTTCCCATGCTCTGTGCATTAGTGTAGAGACACCTGAGACCATGTGTTCCCTTTACTTGCTCCCTGTGCAAGTTTTTTTGCCTCCCACTGTTGGGTCCTTGCGCTGTCCGCCCTGTTCCCTCTATGACAGTTTGACTATTTTCTCCAGCCCTTTTGCCTTCCAGAATACTGTCTCCCTCCCCCATTTGACTCAGTTTAAAGCCCTCCTGATCAAATTCTTGAGACTGTTGGCAAAAATGTTTCTTCCAACTGTTGTAAGATGCACCCCATCTCTTGCCAGAAGTCCCCCCGCATGGAAGCGCAGTCCATGATCCAAGAATCCAGTTTGTTCTCAGCGACACCATCTACGGAGCCAGTTGTTTACGTCGGCTATTTTCCTCTCCCTTCTTGGTCCATGCCCTTCAACTGGCAGAAGAGACGAGATGACCACCTGTGCGTTCATTTCTTTCAGCTTCCTCCCCAGGGCCTCATAATCTCTTCTGATCTTGGGAAAGCTGTGCCTTGCAGTATCATTGGTTCCCACATGGACCAAAAGGAAGGGGTAATGATCTGTAGGCTTGACGAGTCTTGTCAGCCTCTCGGTCACATCACAGATCTTTGCCCCAGGGAGACAACACACCTCCCGAGTCATCTTGTCAGGCCCACATACCACTGCTTCTGTACCCCTCAGCAAGGAGTCCCCCACCACCACCACACGCCTCCGCTGAGGCTTCGCAGCTGCTGTTCCTTGCGGTGGTCCTCTCAAGGTCCCCTGCTCTACCCCTGAAGTCTGTCCATGCTGTTCTTCCTCGTTGTCCTTGATAAGGGAAAGGGCTTCGAATCGATTCTGTAGCTGCAAGCTGCTGGAAGAATCCCTGGATTTTCTTGTTCTGTGTGTGACATTCCTCCAGCTGTCTACTTCCTGTGTCCGTGAAGTGACCCTCTCCTCCACAGCCACTTCCTCTGTGCGGTCCCCATCCAAGAGTGTTCGTTCTGTTCTGTCCAGGAAAACCTCTTGCTCCCGAATCTGTTGAAGTGTAGCTACCCGTGTCTCCAGCTGCTGTACTTTCTCCTCCAAGAGGGCTACCAGCTTGCATTTGGTGCATGTGAAGTTCTCCACGTCTGTAGACAAGAATACAAACATCGCACATGTGTTGCAAGTGACTGCTGCAGTCCCCTCAGTGTCCATGATGAGAGCTTTTAGGTAATCTAAGAACTCTTAGTTAACGCTGAGAATGCTAAGCTGTACTTTTAGGTCTGCTGTATTTTTGTTTGGTTACTGAAATTCGCGCGCCGTTAGGCGTGCGCCTCTGGCTCTTGAGGGTAAAAGGGGAAGGTCAGAAGTTCAAGCCCCTCAGCAACAAGCAGCCTCTCCCAACAGTTTTTTTAAAGAAATCAATCTCCCCAGTCAGAATGGCTGTCCAGAAGTTGCTTCCTTCTTCTCCCTGGCAGGAAACTGGCAGGAAACTAGCTGTCCAGAAGCTGCTCTCCTTCTCTCTGGCAGGAAACTGAAGAATGTCTCCTTGTGAGTATTCATGAGGGTTACTTCTCACAAATAGGGCAATACCATAGTGACACTGATGGCCCAAAGCTGTGCTGAGGCTTAAAAGCCTTCAAGTTCTAGAACAGTGGTGTCCAACCTTTGACCCTCCAGGTGTTTTGAACTACAGCTCCCAGAATTTCTGACTTTTGGACCAGCTGGCTCAGGCTTCTGGGAGTTGAAGTCCAAAACACCTAGAGGACCAAAGGTTGGACACCACTGTTCTAGAGGGTTGGGATAATGTCTATACAATAGACTCTGTATAGTTGGACATGAGGCAGATTTAGAACTTATTTCTTATACTGAGCCTATATTTGGACCCTAACACCACCTTCAGTCTGTTTCTCATCATTGGGAATGTATAGCTGCTCTGTTATTGTGTTGCCTAAAGCAGGACAGTTGCTTTTTTTTTAGCAGCATTTTATCAGTGTCAATGTGGGAGATGCTAACATGGTGGTGAACTGGAAATGAAAGAACTGAAAAGTGTGGCAAAGTGGACAGGCTGTAATTTTGAAAATAATTTTAGAATTCACTATGTTAAATTAGAGTTCAAGAAGAGTGGGGTGAAAATTGGATGAGCAAGAAGGGAAAGGAACACTCTCAAATCCAGTCTCATCTTTGAATTCAGCTGTAAATGAAAAATGCAGGTAGTCAACTTTGAGTTGCCACCTGCTAGTCTTCAGAGCGTGAGACAAATGCATTGATAATGTGAATTGAAAATACATCAGTCAGAAGCAAGGTAACATGCACAGTCAAAATATAACTTAAGATGTTCCCTTTGGTAGAAGATCTTGCACCAAGACTATGTTCATTATTTAGATGAGTAGCTTCATTTATGGCCTGAGGCTTGAATATGACAGAATGGAATAGTAGAAAGTGTGCTGAAAAGCCCTTCAAGACCATGAAGCCAGGTGACCTGCTGAACTAAAGAGGGGTGAAGAGCAGCACTGGAGCTGAGTGATGGAGCCAGTAATGAGATAGCCAAATGTGCTTCAGAGCTGGGTTGATATACATTAGTAGTGATAAGGAGTCTCAAGGTCATATTGCTATTTTCATTTATAGTGAGTGTAGAGCTCCACGACAACATTCCAAGAAGAAGAGGAGATGGTGTACAAGGAAGAAGAGAACTGAGGACTGAGTGAATGAGATTGAGGATCCATTGATTCGGCCCATGGACTTGGTCCACATGCAGTTGTCTCCTTGTGAAGATTGACTCTTCACCAGATTTGTTGGCCCGGGGAAATGATCTGCCTTTCTCATGTTCAGAACTCTTTTTCACTGAACACATACTAAAACAGGGGATGCCCAAGCCTATGTAGGAATATCTGGTATCTTTATTAAGCAGAGTGCATCAGGGTGAGTAAAATATGAGCTTGTGGTGGAAACATGAGAAACAAGTCTGGGTGCTATTGTAATGTAAAAAGGAAACTACATTTATTGTCTTAGGAAATCCATTTTCAGACAGGGAAGGGGACAGGCAAAAAAAGTTGACCTAAATTGGTTAGAAGAGCCCCTAAAAGCTGGCTCTCTTGTGTGAGTGTAAGCTAGTATCCATCATCGGGGTTGGAGCCCCATGAATGCTCCTTCCCAGACAAAGGAACAAAGGGACCAACTAACTTTTCAAAGAAGGGGGGGAGTGACCTTTGTAGGTAAGGAGGAAACAAAAACTTTGAGTTCATAGACCATTGAAGGATACAGAGGTACAACCAAAGAGAAAGCATTATCTGGACTCTCCTCTCTCATTTTATACAAGTATTGGTGCCATTTTGCTTCTAACAGCCTATACATCCTTCGGAAGTGCTAAAAAACAATCTGTATCGGAAGAAAATCCCCTTAGAATAGCAGGAATAAGTTGAGTAAAAGCCAGAGAATTTCCATAAACATTGACTCTGTTCCAGTGAAGGGGTGTGAATATGTTTGACTGTGTTACTCATTTGGGATAAGGCAGGCTATAAGCCTGAATAAAGGAAGAAAAAAAAGCAAGCTCATTCTATGCAGAAGGTCCCTGGCATCTCCAATTAAATTAGGAGGTGATAGCAAAATCCTCTGATGGAGAATCTGGAGAGCCACTGGCAGTCAGAGTAGAAAATACTATGCAAGATGAACGAACAATCTGGTTAGATGTAAAGTAGCTTCCTGTCATCCCCCCCCCCCGAAAATAAAGAACTGACTTTATGTTTTTTCAGTAATGCTTAGAGTTTCCTTCAAGTATCAAAAATGCTTTACTTGAGTTGTCTTTTTTGCAATCCTTAAAATTCCTGTTGGCTTGTTATCTCTCTATTGGTGATGTGGAAGTGAGTCTGCATGTTGTGTGCCTAAGGCAACCCAAGTAAGCTCACAGGAGGGATGAGATTTCAATCAGGGACCCCCTCATTTGTTCCTTTGTCTTCCGTTGCAATAATTCACTAGACCACTAGAGATAGGAGCCTGAAAACCTGAAGCTACAAAGAACATCAGGACAGGATCCCTTTTATGCTTCTCCTGAAAGTTGCATATACAATTGCCAGATGCAGATTTCAAGAGGGAACCCCTGTTTTTCTGTGTTCCATAGAAGTTAGAACTCTACAGCACCATGTTTCATGTTGCCACTGTATTCTGCTTTGGTCAGACCTCACCTGGAATACTGTGTCCAGTTCTGGGCACAGTTAAAGAAAGACAAGCTGGATATAGAATCATAGAGTCATAGAGTTGGAAGAGACCACAAGGGCCATCTAGTCCAACCCCCTGCCCTGCAGGAATATATAATCAAAGCACTCCTGACATATGGCCATCTAGCCTCTGTTTCAAAACCTCCAAAGAAGGAGACTCCACCACACTTCAAGGCAGTGCATTCCATGGCCAAACAGCTCTTACCACCAGGAGGTTCTTCCTAATGTTTAGGTGGAATCTCTTTTCCTGTAGTTTGAGTCCATTGCTCCATGTTCTAGTCTCTGGAGCAGCAGAAAACAAGCTTGCTCCATCCTCAGCATGGCATCCCTTCAAATATTTAAAGATGGCTATCATCTCACCTCTTAACATTCTCGTCCCCAGGCTAAACATACCCAGCTCCCAGCTAAACATACCCAGCTCCCTAAGCAGCTCCTCATAGGCATGGCTTTTACCATTTTACCATTTTGGTCGCCCTCCTCTGGACACATTCTAACTTGTCAACATTTCCAGGGGAAGGTGACTAAGATGATCAAAGGTCTGGAAACCAAGCCCTATGAGGAACAACTGAGTAAGTTTGAGAATGTTTAGCTTGGAGAAGAGAAGACTGAGAAATGACATGATAGCTATCTTTAAATATCTCCAGGGATGTGTTTTCTGCTGCTACAGAGGCTAGAACATGAACTGATGGATTCAAATTACAAGGAAACAGATTCTACCTAAACATTAAGGTTTTATTAAACTGTAAGAGCTCTAGACCAGTGGGATAGATTGCCTTGGAGGGTGGTGGAGTCTCCACTTTTAAAGGTCTTTAAACAAAGATTGTACAGGCATCTTTCAACAGTGCTTTATTTGTGTATTCTGGCATGGCAAGGGACTGGACTAGATAGTCCTTGTGGTCCCTTCCTGCTTTAAGATTCTATTATTGTCTAGTTTTTGACAGGAACAGGTTCGCTTGGTGTAAATGCTCAGTTGCATGAAACTTTTCAATATACTGTATGTAGGAACTAAAACTCAAAATGTTTCTCGTAGATTTGGCAGCTGTTTTCTGGCTTATATGCTAACATTGGTGGTGCCTAGCTACCCTGCATACTGATGCCCTCCCATCTCTTGTCAGCATGCTGGTCACTGCAAGTGAAAAAGGATAGAAGTGACAGTGTGGGATTGAAGAGGTCTTAGTGGTTATTGATCTGAATTTCCTCATATTCCTGAAATGAGGGTGAAAGCTGATTCAAAGGGCAAGTTTTCCCTTGGGTTAGGGCTCTCAGATGCTAGTTCATCGTTCCAGAGCAGACATTGGGGTAGGGGTGTGGTAGTGGGGAAGAGAGATTGAAATAGCTCATTGGAAAGTTCTTCAAGGATTAAATTGTTTCTAGCACTGAAACCCTATACACTGGGGACTCACTGATGAGAGTTTAGGGTTGTTTTTTAAGCAAGCAAAAATTCCATATACTTATGGATTCAGGTGAATACCAGAGTGGGGGAAGAAATAAGCATCTCTCTCTCTCTCTCTCTCTCTCTCTCTCTGTGTGTGTGTGTGTGTGTGTATACTGAGAAAGATGAAGAGAGTGGGGTTAGGACAAGCAAAAGAAGAAGAAGAAACAACAAGAAGAAGAAATAATAACAATGGTGATGTGGTAGTTCATATTCCTGGCCAGGTGAATTTCAGTCAGGGAAAAGGACTGAGATTGATCCAGAATTATACCTATCACCAGGAGGTGGCAGTAAGAGCCATTTCAACAATCAAATCAAGTTATATTCCTTCGAAGGGGGTGGGGGTGGGATTAGAATAGCACAGAATTTTCACTTCCTCTCCCAATTTGTAAGTTGTGTTTGGCTAGAAAAGAAGAGTTACTCTACCCCAACAGCTAGGATGGACAGAGAAGTTTTAGAATCCCCCATCAGCCAAGCTCACTCAGTAGGGACCTAAATGTGGTTCTCTTAACCACATCCAGGCCCTTAACCAGCACATCAGGCTGGTTCTCACAATGCCTGTAATTTTTATATAATGTGTTGTACAATACAACCCATTATATAAAAAGTCCTTTGAACATTCTAAAGCACCATGGATGGATGGGTAGGTGGGTGGGTGGAGATGAAAGAGTAAGAGGAATAAGTGGGCGTCCATACTTCTCTTGCATATCTTGGTTACTTTTTTTAAAAAAACAACAACTGTTTTTCTACAATCTCCAGCTCTGCATGAAAAACAGGGCATGTGTATACCAAAGCCAATGCCATTTCATTCTATTCTTGCAACTTTGAAATTCACAGACACTCCAAAGCCCATGCCAACAGGATGATACACAGAGGGATGAATGCACAGTCACACAAAATACAGTACAGTAGATAACTCATCTCTAATTTCTTGCAAATGGAAAAGAGCTGCAAAGGACGTATTTTCCTCTCAGCTCTACATTTGCTAAAAGGTCACAGTGGAAGTGTGAATTCACTCCCTGCCACCATTGAAAAGTTATATCGGTGGCTAATCAGATTTGAACTACATCATTAGCAGAACAGCCTTTCTTTGCTATTTTCATTTTAAAAATATACCTCTCTGTTTGTGGCAATGATTTCTTGAACTCACAGAACCTTGTGCACACCCATACCCCACACTTGAGTTGCCAAATCTTGGATTTCTTAACTTCTTCTTTGGGAGCACAGTCAACCCCAGATTGAAAGGTTAATAGCCAAAGATAGGGAGATGGTCCCATAACCCAACTCCAAACTTATCTCCATTTTGTCATTGAAATCATCTTGCTTTCCCATTGCTGGACTAGTGGTGTTGGGGTGGATATAAGATGAAATTACATGCAACATAATACAGATACACTTTGTTAGAGATGAAATGGCCACAACTTTATTGGTTACAGCTGTTAGAGCCTTTGTACAGCTTAGGGCAATGGATCCAGGTATGACTGGCCTGCCTGCTCCCCAATGAAGCCCCACCCTCAGCCAACCTGTTTGGGGAACTTGTGGCATGACAGCAAAGGGAGCCAGTGTGGTGTAGTGGTTTGAATGTTGGACTAGGACTCCAGGAAACCGGGTTCAAAGCCACACTTGGCCATGGAAACCCACTGGGTCTCCCAGATGCTTACCACACACTGAAGTAAAGCAGTAAGTCAACCAGAAGGTTCCATCTTCCATGCTGCCTTACTGCATGATATTGTCATTCTTCTGCTCTGGTCCTGTGGGAGACCAAGGTAAAACAATGTCTGCTAACTGGAAAAGTCCCAAAAGACATGGTTTTACCGCTGTCTCCTATGGGATTGGAATGGCAGAACACTGGAAGAATGGTGTCATCATGCAGTATGGCGGCATGGAAAGCAGAACCCTCCAGCTTTCTTTGGTAAGCCCCTAAGCCTGAGAGGAAGACAATGGCAGAAACCGCCCTCCCGCCAAACAAATCTGGCCCGGAAAACCTTGTGTTGCCATGATTTAGAAACAGTTTGAAAGCCCACAACAATAACAAAGCAAATGGTCTTGTCATGTCATCGGGGCAGCCAATGCATTCTGTATTCCCAGGTGATCTCTTTCCTTCCTGTCTTTAGATAAGAAGTTTAAATGGTTCTATTTGTGTGGACATTTTGTCCAGATACATCTTGCTGTAATCTGAAGCAGTTCTGCCTTGCAGGATTTTTTTCCTGGCAAAATACTGCAGCTATTTTGTAGTGGATGTGTTTTCCCTGGCTTTTTTAATGGTGTTTTCTTGCTTACTACTGTTTTAGAGAACAGCTAGTTTCTGCCTTGAGAGGGATTCACAGTATTACAGTTTTGGTTGCGGTTTTTTTTTTTTTAATGTCTTAAGAATGTGTTTAGTTGTTTTTGTGGTGAAATAGTAACATTCACAGTAATAAACAGCTTAAACTGATAGATTTTCCTTGGGTTCGTTCTGGATTGTGAGGCCGTGTTCTGGAAGAGTTTATTTCTGACATTTCACCTGCATCTGTGGCTGGCATCTTCAGAGAATGGTTGGGTAGAAGTGTGTGTGTTTGTGTGGGGGTTATATACTGTGAACCCCTGTTGGGGAGGATATGTAAATTTGTGCATTTGAATGGCTAGTTTCTGGGTGGAGATATGCAAGAAGGATTAGTGTCTGTTTGGCTAATGTTTGGTTAATGGTCCATTATTTGCTGGAATGGACCAACCATTAGCCAAACAGATGCTAATCCTTTTTGCATATCTCCACCCAGAAACTAGCCATTCAAATAGACAAACTTATATATCCTCCCCAACAGGGATCACAGTATATAACCCCCCCCCACTCCTACCCAACCATTCTCTGAAGATACCAGCCACAGATGCAGGTGAAACATCAGAAAGAAACTCTTCCAGAACATGGCCTCACAGCCTGGAAAGAACCCAAGGAAAATCTATGGATGCCGGCCATGAAAGCCTTCGACTTCACAGCTTAAACTGAAATCCTGCATCAAGTACAGGCAAAGTGTAATACTCTTCCACCTCCAATTCTGGTAGATGTCAAAACCCAGGGGAGGGAGGGGAAGGGGCTGTTGCTATGGATGCTTACTGGCCCAGCCTGGGAGGAGGAGAGAAGAAGAAGTGGCTAGTCTGGGCTTTCAGTGGAAGGACAAAAATAATGTTCTCTCAAAGAGAGTACAGCCTTGTTTCCCTTCCCTTCTCAGCCCAGACAACCACTCTTTCCTCCTCTGACTCACCTCCTTCCTACCCCCTCCCACTGGTAAGTAGAAGAAGCATTGTCAGTTCCCTGGAGTTTTGGTGAGAGGTTTTGGGTGGGGCCCAGATGAGAGGTTTTGGGTGGGGCACAATAGTCAAGCGAATGGCTCTCTGCACCCCATTCAAAAACAGACATATGTGCATTTTACTCAGAGTAAAATGTAATTCTTTGCTAATTATGTTTAAATGAAGGAACAATACATTTTAGCCACTTTCTTCTAGCTGCAAAAAAAAGTCTTTAAGACCAGTTTTCAAAGACTATTTGCAATTTGAGACTTATTCAGTGAAAAAAAATGTACCTTTTTAATTAGAAAACAGCATTTTCGGTGCGAAAAATATTTTCTGCAAAGAAAATACTACTTCCTGTGCAGAAAATGCTGCAGTTGGAGATTATACTGCATAACATTCACAATTTTTTTTTTTTTTTTGCATAGAAAACAACATTTTCTGCAAAGGAAACATTTTTTTTTTGCACAGGAAAATGATGTTTCCTGTACAGAAAATGTGTGAATTCTGCACAGAATATGTCCTGAATTACAAAGATGATAATCAGTGCAGAATTCTCCTCACCAGGGTTTCTGACACTGAAGAAACATATATATATATATATATATATATATATTGCCATTTTTAAAATATGCTCCCCAAAATGCAATACTGTACTCTGAATGAGGCAAATATATTCTCTGTGGATCAATTCTCTGCAGGCACATGATTCATGCAAGTGTACCAAACAACCCATCCCTGCATTTATCCATCCTTTTATTTATACCCTTCCTGTTTCCCAAACTGTGACTCAAAGAGGCTTACAAAATCGAAAAGGGCTGCAGCTCGCTTTTGACAAAGTGCCGTAGCTTAACTGTCGAGAAGGCTTTGTGTTCAAATCAAGGGTTTTCCACTTAAAAGGATTAAGTAGCAGGTGATGTGAATAACTCCAGAGAGGTACTGCTAGTCAAAGAAAATGATTCTGGTCTAGATGGAGAGATAGCTGGCCTATCTTTCTAAAGGAGTATCCTGTATTGTTAAGGATGTACTGTTAGTAACACATGATTTGTGTCCACATGATGCATAGAATGTTCTTCAGCCCCTATGTAAAATTGGCCTTGGAGGAGCAGAAGAGAAGCCTATAATTGTTGATCACTCTTCCAAATACCATAACACATATTCAGAGAGTGGTGGAAATCAATGATCCCTTTTGGATAACTATTTCTGGAATTTGAATGAAAAGGGATGTCCCAGCCTAGTTCTGTGTCCAAAAGCTTAATTCTTCTCACCAATTATTTCATGCTTTATTGTTATTTTCCCAGTATCTTGCTGAATAATCCACTTAAATGCTGGAGCAAATGCCCAGGAATTAGAAAAAAAAATCTTATTGTGCTATTGCTTTATGATTTATTGAAGGGAAATGTAGCATTTGGTTGTGACTGTGTGTAATCAGTTCTCTTCCAAAAGGGAAAAGATTTGCATTGGTCAGGACACTGTTATCTTCCTGTTGTATCTCCAATTAGCAATCTTAATTTGTGTTGCACTAGTAATACAACCAGGCAGATGCAGGATTTTTTTATGTCCGAACATGCACCATCTAGCCATTTTGTCATCTATTTAAGACATTTTAACACTCCCACATTTAGATAGTCTGCAACATAACAGATATTTGTTTTACAATTAGGCATTAGACAAAAGTACTTGTGCATTTTTTGTGAACATTTTGGGCAGTGTCAAAACCTTTCTTAGATGATTTTTCAGTACAGTTGTCCCTTCATATTCACTGGGGTTTGGTTCCAGGCCCCCCTGCGGATACCAAAATCCGTGAATATTCAAGTCACATTATAGGCAATGTCATAGCAAAATGGTGTCCCTTATATAGAATGGCAAAATCAAGGTTTGCTTTTTTGATTTTTTTAAAAAGAATATTTTCAAACTGTGAATACTTAAATCCATGGATACCAAATCCATGGATACAGAGGGACAACTCTATTTGTAGAAAAGGCTTTTGTTTTGCTTTCTTGCTCTCGACTGTCAGTTGCCTTTATTTGCTCCACCCTTGCTGACTTTATACAATCATAGAGTTGGAAGGGACCACAACAAAATACCTTGGAAAAACCTATCAGGCCCTGCAAATCCACAGGAGCCCATACTGACACACTGGCCCATCACTGCAGTTGCTGTTCATTTTGCTCTCTCCAAAGCCTGGAAGCAAGCCCAAAGCATGTGACCAAGGATGGTCACATGCAGGGGGCCTTGATCACATGCTATGGGGTCCTTTCCTCACTTTAGATAATGTGATGGATAGTAGTGGCTGCACAGATGGGCTGGTGCGGTGATCTGGATTCCATCCCATTTTGTTCAGGTAACAGGGGAGGAACAGGGCAGATCGAGGACTAGAATATGCCAGCAGGGAGCTGGCGTATTCTGGCCCACGCAAATAAGCCCAAAGTCAAGCCCCATTGATTTCAGTGGCCCTGCTGAACACATAACTAAGTTTGCCTCTGGGTTTTTACAGTCTGAGGTTCTTAATTTATCACTCATATTTGTATTGTTAACTACATTAATGTTCCCATTTCTTTGCTGGCGAGACTAGCCTTTACATTGCTTTTATTGTTTTGATATGGTACTTATTCTTTTAATGTTTTGTTATCTGCCTAGAGAACATATGTTATCGGGAAGCCATAGAAATATATATATTTTAAAAAATCTCTCTCTCCTTCTCTCATGGTTGTTCCTTCCCTTTCCTCTCTCAGAACATAAGAATTCCACAGAGAATCCTAACAGTCTCTTGTACTGCAAGCACTGTTCTTTGTTGTTGTTTTTTGTTGTTTTTAAGCTATTCTGGTCCATGGAAACAGCAACAACAAGAAAACAAAACCCCAAAACCACAGTCAGGCAAAGACTTTATTAGGACCAATTAAAGTGGCACAGACATGTGAAGCTGTCAGTTGTTCCAGAAGTCTTCATTAGATGATACCAAAAAAAAAAATTGCAGATAGCAGATGAGAGAAGAAACAGGAAGGTCTGATAGCCTGACCAGAATCTCCATGAGGTGGATTTGTTACTGGTTGATGGACCAAACCTAGAGAGTGTTCACCAATGGTTTCACTTAATCCTGAACAAAGTGCTATAGTTGGTTGTCACAGCATTTTGTCCCAGGTTTGGTTTTGTTCAGCATCTTTATAAATGACATAGATGATGGAATATAGAACATGCTTATCAAATTAGGAGGAAGGAGGACAGGATCAGAATTCAGAATAACAGTCTGGACAGTTAATAAATTCACAAAATGAGTTTCAACAGGAATAGATGTAAGTTATTACATTCAGGTAGGAAAAATGAAATACAGAAAGACAGGATGAATAACAGTTGGTTTGGCAAGACTACATGTGAAAAAGTTCAAAGGTCTTACTAGACCACAAGCTAAACATGTGTCAGCAGTATGACTTGGAAACCAATTGCAGTTCTAGGCTCCATTAACTGGGGTACCAGCCCCTCTCTATTCTGCTTTGGTTAGACCTCATCAGGAATAATGTGTCACATTTGGGGCACAGTTCAAGAGGGATATTGACAAGGTGGAACATGACCAGAGAAGGATGACCAGAATTATCAAAGAATGGCTTGAGAGTTGAGTATTGTCTAGCTTAGAAAAGAGAAGGCTAAGAGGTAATATGATAGCCATCTTTCAATATTTGATGAGATGTCATGTAGAAGATGGAGCAAGCTTGTTTTTTTTTCCCCAGCTGCATATACTAGAACATGAACCAGTGAATTGAAATTACAGTAGGACCCTCTTATCTGTGGGGGATTGGTTCCAGGGACCCCTGTGGATAATGAATTCCGTGGATAATGGTGAATGCCCCCACATCACCATTGCTGCCACCAAAGCCATCCCACCAGGCAAAGGGAGAAGAGAAGTGAGACCTCTCCTCCCCTCCCTTTGCACCCTGTTGCCATTGCTGCCACTGCAGCCATCCCACCGCTCCTCCCCTCTCTTCCGGGGTGTGAAGGAAGAAGGGAGGTGAGACTTCTCCTCCTCAACTCCCTCCCCCATCCTGCTGTCACCAGCCGCGGATAATTGAATCAGCAGATGGCTAATCAGTGGATATGGGGATGCTACTCTACAAGCAAAGAAATTCCATCGGAACATTAGGAAAAACTTCTTGATTTTAAGATGTTATTGATAGTGGAGAGGGATGATGGAATTACCTTTTTTGGAGCTCTTTGGACTGGGAGTGGATGGCCATCTTTCAGGAGTGCTTTAGCTGTGTATTCCTGCATGGCAAGGGGTTGGACTAGATAGCCCCTGTGGTCCCTTTCAGCTCTTTGGTTCTCTGAACACAATAGCACAGTCCAGAAACAATTATATCAATGCATAGCAGTGCAAGAGGAAGCATGAGAGTCTCTAGTTCCTCACTTTACTTTGTGTGTGTTAAGGATGTGGGTGTGTTGGGTGGGTGTGCCTGTGGGGCAGGCATATTTTCCTTGTGGGTAAATTCATGTTTTCCAAGTCCAGAGACAGAACTTATGCCTCCCTTAGTCTGATTTGGGGTGAGATCCAGAAGTCTGGGAAGAAGAATCACAAAGGGTAATCACTCTTCCTTTCTTTCTCTTTTCCTTCAAAATGTCTGCAGTAGTTCTTATGTTGTCATGTTACTCTCTGTGACGTCTGGGACATTCCAGCCTGGCAAATATATCAACAGGGCTCTTGAATCAAGAAAAATCATGACACTTGATTGAATTCCATTTCCTTTCCTCTCTTCTCCTTTTT
Organism: Gambelia wislizenii; assembly: GCA_030847615.1. Taxonomy (NCBI): domain Eukaryota; kingdom Metazoa; phylum Chordata; class Lepidosauria; order Squamata; family Crotaphytidae; genus Gambelia; species Gambelia wislizenii. The sequence goes on along the minus strand of JAUMIR010000009.1, from coordinate 11,410,259 downwards.
CTCTACACATTACCACCAACAGACTCACAGTTCTTTCACCACCTTATCAGGGGAAGGGAATGTGAAAGAGCTTTTATTCTGTCCGTCACAGCAAGAACAGGGTTTAAAGCTTTCTAGGGATATGTCACTCTTATGGCAGTCAAGCAGAACATGTCCTGGTTTTTTTTTAAAAAAAATGGGCAGAATGGCAGAATTTGAAGAATGTGTATGTGAATGGCTTCCAAACTCTGAGTAGAAGCATGGAAAGAACACTTGGTGCCATTGTGCTAAGTGAGGTGTCTACTTCATGCAACAGATGCCAGGTGGCACCTGGAAGGAGGAAATGCTTCAATGGTTCTATCCTGAGCTAAATTTCAGAATACTTCAAAACAAAAGAGAATTGGACAATACTATTTTAAATATTATATTTTCTCTTGCTCTAGGGGTCGGGTACCTCCTTTAGCATTAAATTAAAGGCCTGTGATGGTTATATATCTGCATCTTTCTACTTTCTGTATCTACATCTATTTGTCTTTATGTCCAGCCAGCCATGGCACTTTGCACAGTACAAAAGATGCCCTTTTCCAGCATAATTACAATTTGCATGTCATACTCGAGTGATGCCCAGTGCAGAATGCCAGACAGATCTTCGCCTCGTAAGATGTAAACTAAACCTTCATCTTAAGCTCAAACCTAAGAGGGGTGGCATCTTAAAGAAGAGACTCCAAGTCAAGAATCCTCAACAAGCTACCATGAGAGACAAATTCCAGGCAAACCTGCAAACAAAACTTGAAGACCATCCTACAGATCCTTCTCCTACAGTGCTTTGGCAGCATATCAAAAACAGTATCCTCCATTCTGAGGAAGAATCCCTCGGGTTCTCCCACAAGAAAAATCAAGACTGGTTTGATGAAAACAACCAAGAGATCCAGGAGCTGTTGGCAAGGAAGAGAGCTGCTCAGCAGGCATACCTCGCCCAGCCAACCTGTCATGTAAGAAAAGCAGCTTTCTGCCTCACATGTAGCAAACTACAACAAAAACTCTGAGACATGCAGAACAAGTGGTGGATCAATATAGCAGAAAAGACACAACACTGTGCAGATCTGGGTGATCATAGAGGATTTTATGAAGCTCTTAAGGCAGTGTTTGGACCTACTTATCAGGTCCAAAGCTCCTTATACAGTACAGATGGTCAAATATTAATTACTGATAAAGCCTCCATCCTGAGTCGATGGGCTGAACACTTTCAAAGTCTCTTCAGTGTCAACCAAGTAGTCCAAGGCTCAGCTATCCATCATATGATACAAAAACCAGTGAAAAATGAATTGGACATAGCTCCCACTTTGGAAGAGACTCTTAAGGCCATACAGCAGATGAAAAATGGCAAGGCAGCTGGGATTGATGGAATCCCACCTGAAGTTTGGAAACACGGAGGACATGTACTCCATGATAAATTCCACAAACTCCTTGTGAATTGCTAGGAAAAGGGGGGAATGCCATCAGATCTCTGAGATGCAGTCATCATCACCATGTACAAGAAAAAAGGAGCAAAATCCGATTGCTCAAACTATCGAGGTATAACACTGCTCTCTATTGCTGGAAAAATCCTTGCAAGGATACTCCTGAACAGATTAGTTCCTGCCATTGCAGAAGAACTTCTTCCTGAAAGCCAATGTGGCTTCAGAGCCAATAGGAGTACTACAGATATGGTATTTGCCCTTAGACAACTGCAAGAAAAATGTTGAGAGCAGAACAAGGATTTCTATGTAACATTTGGTGACCTTCAACACCATGAGTAGAAAAGGCCTGTGGCAGATCCTGGAAAGACTAGGATGTCCTGCCAAATTCCTTAAAATGATTATCATGCTACACAAGGGCCAGCATGGTCAAGTCAGATATGGCAATGCTCTTTCAGAGCCCTTTCTAATAACTAATGGAGTGAAGCAAGGTTGTGTTCTTGCTCCAACTTTATTTACAATTTTCTTCAGCGTGATGCTCCAAAGGGCTATGGCAGAGCTTGAAGAAGAAGACGGCATCTATATACGTTACCGTACTGATGGTCTGAAGGCTTGCACCAAGACTCTAAACTATCTAGTCCATGAGCGGCTCTTCGCTGATGATGCTGCCCTTGTTGCCCACACAGAAGCAGCTCTGCAGCGCCTAACATCCTGCTTTGCAACAGGCGCAGAGCGGTTTGGGCTAGAAGTCAACCTGAAGAAAACAGAAGTTCTTTACCAGCCTGCACCACAGGACAAACACCAGCATCCCCACATTGCCATCGGCAACTCTGTGCTTAAGTTCGTTCAGCAGTTCACCTACCTGGGAAGCATAATCTCCTCAGATGCCAAGACTGACAAAGAGATCGATCACAGATTAGCAAAGCACATAGTGCATTTGGAAGACTTTAAAAAAGAGTCTGGAGTAATAAACAGCTGAGGCGAAGCACAAAAATCAGTGTGTATAGAGCCATTGTACTGTCTATCCTCCTTTATGGATCTGAAACATGGGTCACCTATCGCCACCACCTACGACTCCTCGAGCGCTTTAATCAGCGCTGTCTACGCACAATCCTAAATATACACTGGACTGACTATGTGATGAATGTTGCTGTCCTTGAGCAAGCAGGGATCACCAGCATTGAGGCCATGATACTGAGAACACAGCTGCACTGGGTGGGGCACGTTTCTAGGATGGAGGACTATCGCCTCCCCAAAATAGTACTCTTCGGTGAACTAGCCACGGCTCAGCGTAAGAGGGGCTTTCCAAAAAAACGATACAAGGACTCCCTGAAACAACATCTCAGGCTCGGCCAAATTGATCACCAACAATGGTCCTCCCTGGCTTCACATCGGGAGGCATGGAGATGCACTATCCACAATGCTGCAGCCTTATTTGAGAACTCAATGCCGAACAAGTCTTGAAGAGAAATGACAATGCAGAAAGAATCGCGACCTGGACACATCACCCAAGGAGACCTTCTGTTGTGCTTTCTGCAACCGGACTTGTTTATCTTGGATTGGCCTTTTTAGTCATCAGCGCGCTTGCAGTAAGTGTGGGATGAGTTCTTCCTGAATCTTCATTTGCGAAGAAAAGCCAGAGAGAGAGAGAGAGAGAGAGAGAGAGAGAGAGAGAGAGAATTTACATAGGACTTTATCAGACATGGGAAAAAAACACAGAAAAACAATGTCATGATAGTGCAAACAGGCTCTGCTATCATGCAATGTTTGCATGCTCACATATTCATCCTTCACTCTAGCCGCGAATAAGGGATTACTTTCTATTGATGGGAGAAGCCCGTGGCTTTTTTACAGTATTGAAGAGTGTGCAAAAATGTGTCCCGCTGTAGTTGTGAGATTACAGCATGAATGGGCAGTCCTCTTTCACACCTCCCTGTTTTCAGCAAGAAAACATCCGGGTGACAACAGGAAAAACATGCACAGGACAGTTTTTAAAGAATTTTCTCAGTAGGTTTTTTAGGTTTAACCATTTACTTTGTAAATTAAGGGTTTCTTTTTTACTGTTTTGAAGCATGCTCACATCTCCTCATGAGAATAGCCAAAATGTCACCCATGCTAATTCACAGAAGCAAACTCCTGTTCTTTAAGTGTTAGTGGTGGTTGTGCAATAATTCTGTGGTGGTTCTTTCATGCAATTACATCAATGTGCGATAATATGTGTAATAATGCCACTATGTTTCTGCTTTCCTCATTCATGGAATTACAGTGTTTTTAGATGCTAGTTGGATAATGTCCTTAATTTCACATCATTCCTATTAGTAAGAGCTCCAGCATTAACATCCTATGTGCAGGTCTTCTTTAATTTACTCTTCACTGTGGGTCAAGCTATTTATTACCTTAAAGACACAAATAGCAACTATGTCCACTCTACCAAGAATAACAAAAAATGTTTCCTCAAATCTCCCATTTCCAAACTGACAAACAAGGCATTTTAAAGTAATAGTTTTATGTCCAAAGATACAACCAGGCCTAGCCTTTGGACCTCTTAACCTTCTCTTCCGCAAGCTAAATGTACACAGCTCCCTAAGCCACTCCTCACAGAGCATGGCTTCCAGATTCTTCATCTTTTTGGTTACCCTCCTCTGGACATGTTCCAGCATGTCAATATCCTTCTGGAATTGTAGTGCCCAGAACTGGACACAGTATTCCAAGTGAGAGCTGACCAAAGCAGAGAGACTGAGGACATTTTCAGATGGCCCTTACTGCGCAAGAAGCCTCCGGAGCAGTAATGAGGCTGCTGCATGGCAGGGGAGTCCTTTTTGGATGCTGCTGTCCCTCTTCCAGGATCATTCGTGGCACGCCCGTGAAGCTTTGGAAGCGGCTGCGCCATATTTCAAACACAGAAGTTGCCCGTAATTGAAATATGGCACGGCCGCTTCCAAAACTTCATGGGTGTGCCAGAAATGATCCCGGAAGAGGGACGGCAGCATCCAAAAAGGACCCCCTGCCACACAGCAGCCTTGTTACTGCTCCGGAGGCTGCTTGCGCAGCAAGGGCTGTCTGAAAATGTCCAGAGAAAGAGAGACCGAGAGAGAGAAGATGCCAATTTTTCAGTTACAAGGCCTTATAAAAAGATGTTGGAGTGGAAAGGCTCCATTCTTCTGCAGAAAACTAGTGCATGACAATTTTACACCCGGCCTTTCATATCCACCGATTCTGCATCCACAGATTCAACCATCCATGGCTTAAAAATATTCCCCCCTCCAAAAAAAAATCACAAAAGCAAACCTTGATTTTGCCATTTTATATAAGGAACACCATTTTACTCTGCCTTTGTATATAACGGTGCAAAATGGTTGCAGAGGAAATATTACTATATAAACACTCTAATATATTATCTTCGAACTCAATAAGAATTAATTTTCTATGAATCTCCAGTGTATATTGTGATTCTAAATGAAATTAGTTTTAGTGCATATATTATACCAAAGTGTCACATGCAAATAATAATTAATCAATAAATAAGTACATATAATTTTTTTACAAACACATAATCAAGTCCATATGTATATGAACATGTGGGATGCAAATTCCAAAGTGTCCACAATGTCCATAAATACTTATTTGCAGGGTTTGGGAATGCATTCACTTGTATGCAGTCATTTTCCTTTCATCATTCCAATTAGACAGGAGGAGTATCTTCTTTCAAACAAGATGTCCAAATATGAGATAATACAGTGATGGATGGGGTAAGCCACGTACTCCAGTTACTCTCCAGAGTGCATTGCAGACGACAACCTCCAGAGATTAATTCTAGTTGACGTTTTGTTTCCTTTTTCAATTCAATGCTCGGAGTCTATAATTAATTTACACAAAAACATTTAGTGCCAACATGCCCCATTATCTCTTTTAAACATTGAAGATTAAAGAGTACAAAGCCTATAGTTGCTTACCTCAACTGTACGTTTAGCAATCACAATGATAACTTCCTTCCACTCCCTGTCTGTGCTGAACTCAATTCCCCCAAGTATTTAAACCCAATCCACAAAAGCCTGCAAGTTAACACATTATTGGAGATGTTAAGTATTCAATTAACCTTTGCTCTACTTCCTCAATAGTAGGGAAACCCCGGTATGCATGGCTACAATCACATCATTCACAAAAACTAGTTCATTCATAAAAAAACAGTAAAATCAATTACTGGTTTCTTAGAATTTAACTTAAAGATCCACCATGCTTCTCTTTGTTGCAATTTGTTTTCAGCTAGTGAGATGAAATTAGAACTAGCAGAAACTTTCTCTATCACAAAAAATCTTAAAGACTCTGGGGGGTGTTTCATCTCTAAAAAATGCTCTACCAGAGGACATCCCAATGTCTGATTTCTTATTCGAGATTTGTGTTCAATGACCCTAGCCTTAACTTCTCGTTTGGACATTCCTGTGTACAGAAGATTGCATGGGCACATGATTACATATATCACATTTTTTGAAGCACAACTTGTAAAACCTCTTAATACAAACTTTTGCTTAGTCTGAGGGTGTATAAAGTGCTTCATGTTTAGTGACTGATTGCAACAAGAGTAATTCCCACATTTATAATGACCAGTCACTGAAATGGGTTGTTTATCAGGTGTTACTATATCTGAGTGTACCAAGAAATCTAATTGAAACCAATTATAGGAGGCAGAGCACACCCTGGAATATCTTGCACCAAATGCCAGTGTTTGAAAATAATATTTCTTCTTATTATTATTTTTTGAGATAGCTGGTTAAACTCCAAGGATGTAGTAATCCTACTAGTAGTTTTTTTTATCCTGACTCTTAAAAAGGGAATTTCTGTCCTTGTTCATGGCCCTAATTTTGGCGGCTGAAATCACTTTTTGTGGATAAGACCTGTGGACACTTTGGAATTTGCATCCCACATGTTCATATACATAAGGACTTGATTATGTGTTTGTTAATAAATTATATGTACTTATTTATTGATTGAGTAATTATTATTTGCATGTGACACTTTGGTATAATATATGCACTAAAACTAATTTCATTTAGAATCACAATATACACTGGAGATTCATAGAAAATTAATTCTTATTGAGTTCGAAGATAATATATTAGAGTGTGTACATAGTAATATTTCCTCTGCAACCATTTTGCACTGTTTACAGTGAAACCTCCCCTGTACTTTAGTTTGTATATAATAGGACATGAGCATCCACAAATTTTGGTATCCACAGGGGGTCCTGGAACCAAGCCCCAGCAGATACCAAGGGCCCATTGTACTATAAAATATTTTCTTCTCAGTCCTGTCTAATCCTGTGTAGGGGCTGAGATTCTGCATCATAGTTGTGGATTGTAAGGCTCCACACATAGAGCTCCACAAATCTCTCTCACCTTTCCCTGTATAGCAGTGGGAAAGAAAAGCAACTCAGGTGACCAAGCATCTGGTTATTTTGGATATGAGGGGAAGAAAAATGAGGTTGCTCTCCATTCAAGAGAACAATATTTTTCTCTTCCTTCAGCTGCAGTTGCAGCCAATGCAGATTAATTTTTGGCAATCAACATCACCCTCCTTCCTCCTGATCAATGAAGAGCTGCAGCAGTGACCCCCATCAAGGGACTTGAGAGCTGCCTTAGGGGAAAGTTTTTGGAAAGTGTACAGGGGGTGAATGAATAGTTCTTTGCACTGTATCTAAAAGAAAATATAGCACACATAATGTTGAGTTACACCACACTTTAGCCTTAAAGTTCTGATATTAGAAGCTTCTCTGAGTTTTTGTGTAGTATTCAGCTGTTTAAATGCAGGTTTTAAAACATGAGAATCTTGTAGCCCTCCTGATGTTACTCAACTACAACTTCCAGAATCCCTCACCATTGGCAGGGATGCTGGAAGTTGCAGTGGAATACACCTGTTTTAATGCCTTCTTTTTATGTTGTTGCAAATCAAAAAATTAAGAGCCAATGTGGTGTCACGGTTTGCATGCTGGGTTAGGATTGTGGGAGACTAGGGTTTGAATCCCTGTTCCACCATGGAAACCCACTGATTGACCTTGGGCAAATCACACTCTCTCAGCCTCGGAGTAAAGTAACAGCAAATCGCCTGTTTTCTGCTGCTCCAGAGACTGGAACACGGAGCAATGGATGCAAGCTCCAGGAACAGAGATTCCACCTCAACATTAGGAGGAACTTTCTGACAGTAAGAGCTGTTCGTCAGTGGAACACACTCCCTCGGAGCGTGGTGGGGTCTCATTCCTTGGAGGTCTTTAAACAGAGGCTGGATGGCCATCTGTCGGGGATGCTTTGATCAAGATTTCCTGCATGGCAGGGGGTTGGACTGGATGGCCCTCGTGGTCTCTTCCAACTCTACAATTCTATGATTCTATGATTCTATAAGAAAACTGCATGATAAGTTTGCCTTAAGTTGGAAATGACTTGAAGGCACTTAGCAATAAACAACAACAAAATTAAAAATAAAAATCCATATTTGTCTGTGCATGCAATCCCAGATTAGTTGTGTTTTTTAAAACCATTTTTTCTAAGGTTTGATAAAAGTCTCAGATTTTTTTTTCTTTTTAATTAAGGTATTTGCTGGCATGGGTGGTAATGCATGTAAATGTATTTGCAACTCTCCATTCACTTTCCACTCCCCCACTTTTAAAAATATCTCTTTTGCCACAGTCTGAATGGCTTGATTGAGTGGAGTACTACTCACAACAATTTGATTGGGAGAACTGATGCCCATTTCTTTTAAAAAAATACGAAAAAATAAAAATAAAAATTTCCTGTCCACAAGTGCCAGGGGCTAGCATGTCCCAACCAGGCTCAGGTCTGAGCATGACTGAGTTCAGCAGTGGATTTCCATATGTCTTATGTGGGAAACCATAGGGAAGTTATGGTAGGAAGGTAGAGTTCAACCACACTGCCAAATCTGTCCTTAAAAATCCACCCTGGCATGTGTTTTGACACACACTTAGCACAGACACCATTCTCTTTCCTGCCAGCTCCCCTGCCCCGCCCCCCAAAATGCTATGGAGGAATCCCAAACATATTTTCAGAACCCAAAAGTCTCCTTGAAATATTTATGTGCAGGAAGACAAAAATGTATAGGAGCAAGAGGGATGGGGGAAAGGAGAACCTCAGTTTAGTAACTTTGTCAGAATTTCTTTTGGGTCACTGCCTGAGAACAAAGCAAACCATAGGCTAGTATGTGTAGCCAGAGGTAATGAAGAACTGGAGCATTTCCTCAACAGAGTTTTACTTTACAGTGTTTTCAGGCTTCCCTAAATATCCATAAGACATCATTTTTCCCTGCCTGCAGTAAGAACATTCCCTAAAGCTCTCCTGAGAACATGAGACCCCTTGTTCTCTTTCCCAGGCACATTTCAGAGTACTGTATACCTTAACAGATTACAGAAGTGTGGGATTGTTAAACATAATGTGCATTTTGCCATTATTATTTTCCCTCCTCTCTCACTCCCTTTGACACACTCTTCACACTGTCAGTCTAATCTGCAGCAGGAGTTGAAGTGCATTACCCTGGTGCAAAGCCTTTTGGGTAATCCTGGGCTGCAAATTACTCTTTGGGGAGAGCTGGACTGTATTAGTTTTCTTGCACAGAAACACCAGAGAGAGAGAGAAAGAGAATAAGAAGAAGCTGCAAAACCAACTAGAAATGATCCTTTCTTCCCCAACTGTTTGTTCTGTGAAATGCAGAACAGATGCCATAGGCAAAGGTTTTAAACATTTGACATTCAAAACGATGCACAACAACACATTTTGCTCCTGCTCCCCCTCAGTGGATTGGTGCCATAAAATATTTCGCTTGAAAATGTCACTATTTTAACAATAAGAGAGGATGGAGGGGAAAAGCAGTAGGGGACAAAATGCGTCTGCTTGATGGTTTTGCCGGAACCTCTATAGAGAAATCTTGGCAGGAAATGTGGGTTGCACTCAACTCAAAGACCATCTGATGTCTCCTTCAAGTACCAGAAAGAAATGATCACATGTCACTGAGCAGCTCTGTGTTGCGTCCGTTCCTTTTATCCATATTAACAGAAGAGATGGTTTCTATTCCATACTAAATAGTATGGTGCTGATCACGGGTCGCTCTGGCAGTACGGAAGCAATGGAGTGCCCTCCCATTAGCCACATAAGCAAGTAGCACTGGGAAAGTGTTTTTTCCCTACGTCATGCCTAGGGGAAGACAGTGGTACCACAGCCACATTGATGTAGTGTCAGTTTTGAAAGTCACATAATCACTGCCTGTGATTTTGGCAGTTCTTATGAGAAGACATGAGTGTGCTTAAAACTAAAAAAACCCAAAGAAACCCAAATTTACTAAGTAAATGGACACACAAGGACTTAAAACAAACTTTAAAATGTGCAAACAAAACAGGACAGTTCATAAAAAGATAGTCCTATGCTTTGTGTTCAGGTTCTCACCCAGAAGTTTTCTTGCTGGGAACAGGGAGGGGGAAAAGAGAACCACCAATTCACGCTGTGATCTTGCAATTACAACAGGATGTGGTTTCGCACAATCTTCAATACTATGAAAAAAGTGATATTGAGAGCTATTGATGGCTTGTCCCTTCAGTTAAAAGTGACACCTTATTTGTGGCTGGAGCACAGATTGACCACATGTACATGACAACGTTGTGTGATAGTGGGACCCATTCATGTTACCGTGACATCGTAATTGTGCAATTTTTGCCATGACTGATAATATCCAAAAATGTATTAGAATTTGAAAAGCCAGTAGTTTCCAGTTTGTAAGGTTGTACCCATGGAGTTCCACCTGGCTTCTGTTCTCAGCCTATCCAGTATCATCTTTGCCTGTGGTCATGAACTGTAAAGATCTCTCCTGGCTTTGCTTTGACCCACCCTTTTCTCATTCTCTCAACTGCCCCAATTCAGCAGGGTTCCAATTAATCCTCTGTCCCCCCACTTTTCCTGCCTTCTCTCTCTCCTCCTCTCCCTTCCCCTTTGTCCTCAGCTTATTTCAGTTGCTCCAAACTGAATTCAAAGTGCAAAAGTGCACTCAGTTGATTCAGCAGGGGGAGAGGAAAGGAGGTGGCTCTTCCCTGTAGAGTCAGGCAAAAGCAAAAAGCGGCAACCTCTCGTAACAAGTATTCTTCTGATTAATAACCACACTGATGTTGCTTAGCCCTATGCATTGCCATTTTCATCTTCGAAGCTCTGCTCAGTTGTGATGTGAACAAGAACCTCCATTCTTGTTCAAATCATAGCAAGAATATTTGCAATTTAAAAACACAGAGGGAGATTAGGTATCATGTGCAATTTGGCCTTTAGGTGGGCCCTCTATCTGTACTTGACAAATTTGCACTATGGGTAGAAAATGAAAGGGATGACAGTGAACTACATAATAGACATGTTGCCAGGCTGCTATTTATCAATGTCTGCTCAAGCATAAGGGGCTTATAGGATGAAAAGGGTCATGAAATCATTACCTGAGATATTACATGGCACGTAGAAGGTTGTCCTGATGCTCTGTCACACAACACAAGCTCAAGAGGACCCTTTATGGAATTAGATGGGGGGGGGAGGGAATAAGCCTCACTTAAATGTGGCCCATAATTAACCTGTGAATTTTATGAAAGCAAATAACACAGCCAGGATTCATCAAAAGGATAAGAGATTTGCATTAAGTATCAAATTGGATCATTGTATTATTTAGGTAGCTTTGGATTATGAAAGAAAAAAAACAAGAGCACACACTTATTTTTCATTCCCATGGTATACTACAACTCATCAAACTTAAATTCATGCTGCTCTTGGAATTATCTGGCACCCATTCTGAATGAGGACTGTACAGTCTATTTTATTTAAATATTTATTTGATTTCTATGCCACCTTTCTCCCAGATTGGGACCCAAGGTGGCTCACAACACATGAAAAACCATTTAAAAGATGCAACATTTAAAAGGGAAAAAACAATTAAAATAGTTACAATTTAAAATTATATAAAAACATATACAAGTTAAAATAATAAAAACAACAAAACACATCCCCATAAAGGTCCACAGTCCACAGTTCAGAGGCAATGGCTCAGTGGTAAAGCACACCCCTAACTAGGGAGGGAAAGAATATTTGAATATTTGAAAAAATGGTTGAAAAAATATGTTTTTCAAGTGTCAAGAAATCCTGATGAAAAGAATCCTGGACTAATGAGAATCTTATTGGGGATATGAGAACATTTAGCAAATGTTCCCTCACTGTATTTCACTGGAAAATACCTTTACAAGACAAGGCAGCCATAAAACGGATGGCTTTAAACTCCCTTGGAAAGTACATCAAATTAGCAGAGTACACACACAGCAGTTTTGCTAGCGGACCTGATCCCAGCATGCAAAACCACATACATTAAGATAACCACACCCAATTTCCCCAAGTTACTTTTCTAGCATAATAAGGACTCAAAACTCTTAAAGTAGGTAAAAGTATAAAAACAGCTTTACTCACATATCCAGAGCATTTCATATAGCAGAACAGCAGCAAAATGATTACTTGCAATCTAAACTACTAAAATGACTAAAAACTATATGATTACAAAAGAAGATATGTAGGACCCCTGAGTGGGAGGTCCACTCTCAAAGAAATCATCATGGCGTGTGCCTCATGGCTAGCTTCTAAGACAAAAAGAACACGTGGACACTCCTCTTTCTAAGCAAAATCAGCACATGTGGGGTTATAAGAAAACAGCATGTTTTCTGTGCTGAAAATAATATTATTGGGCCAAAGATTTTGTGTGTGTGTGTGCACAAAAAGCTATTTCCTGTGCAGGAGATGCTGTAATTGGTGACATAGGACTGTATCAGACACACTAAATACAGTGTCATAATGACGCCACATAAATGTGAAAGGGCACACGTACCACACAATGTCACCCTTTCATGTTTATGTCCCTGCCAAAGCCCGTACTTTTTAATTGACGGCTAAAGCTATCAATTGATCCCCATGGTGCTTTTGTGCTAGCATTGCCGGCATGTGAAACCTTGCTCCATTGTACTCACATGAATGGCCTGTCCGGTATGAACACTTCTGGGTGAGATCACACTTTTTATGACCCTCCCTGGGTTACTTGTAAGTTTTAAAGTGTGTGTATGTGCTTCGTGAAACTTTTTGTGTGTTCTTTTTTTTAAAAATTTCCCGTGTGACAAAGTCTTGTGAGAATTCACGGGATTTTGAATGAGGAAGTCATTCAAAATGAAATTCAATACATTGAAATTCAATACAGAGAAATGTAAGGTACTGCACTTAGGGCGAAAAAATGAAATGCATAGATATAGGATGGGGGAGACCTGGCTGAATGAGACTACATGTGAAAGGGATCTAGGAGTCCTAGTAGACCACAAGTTAAACATGAGTCAACAGTGTGATGTGGCAGCTAAGAAGGCCAATGCGATTTTGGGCTGAATCAATAGAAGTATAGTGTCCAGATGAAGGGAAGTAATAGTGCCGCTCTATTCTGCCTTGGTCAGACCTCACCTAGAATACTGTGTCCAGTTCTGGGCACCACAATTCAAAAAGGATATGGACAAACTGGAGCGAGTCCAAAGAAGGGCAACTAAAATGGTGAAAGGTCTGGAAACGATGCCTTATGAGGAGAGACTTAGGGAGCTGGGTATGTTTAGCCTGGAAAAAAGATGGTTAAGAGGGGATATGATAGCCCTGCTTAAGTATTTGAAGGGGTGTCACGCTGAGGATGGAGCAGGCTTGTTTTCTGCTGCTCCAGAGACTGGAACACGGAGCAATGGATGCAAGCTCCCGGAACAGAGATTCCACCTCAACATTAGGAGGAACTTTTTGACAGTAAGAACTGTTCGGCAGTGGAACACACACCCTCGGAGCATGGTGGGGTCTCCTTCCTTGGAGGTCTTTACACAGAGGCTGGGTGGCCATCTGTCGGGGATGCTTTGATCGTGATTTCCTGCGTGGCAGTGGGTTGGACTGGATGGCCCTCATTGTCTCTTCCAACTCTTCAGTTCTATGATTCTATGATTCTATGTGAATGGAGCCCCATTCACTTCTTCTTTCATTGCCAGGAAGCCTTTGCCAGGATTAGAGGTAAGTGTGGTGGGGTGCGTTCTTTTGCTGGCATAAAAAATGTTTTTTGTTTTTTTTAATGCCAGCAAAAGAACGCTTTAAGGGGTTCATCTGATAAAGTCCTTATTCTTACAAAATTTGCACCTGTATTTTGCACAGAAAACAGCACTTTCCTGTATAGAAAATGGTATCTGAACAACCACATGTTAATTTTGCACAGAATAAGTCCAGAACAGTGAATAAGCTTTGTGTGGTTTTCAAAGACTTTCTTGCAGTGGGAAGAAAATCAGTGAAGAATTCCATCCCTGCCTCTTACATGCTGAAGGGCTTAGGAAAAGTTGAGGGCTGGTGATCTGCTACTAGCCCAATTTGACAGCACTTGGCTATCATATGTCATATAATGAAGATTCCAAATGCAATTGAGTTTTACATAAAGCTGTTCAGCAATTGGATTGAATTGTTATTAAGTACTGTATATCCCCTGGTGGGAAACATTTGACCCTCCAGATGTCTTGGACTTCAACTCCCAGAAGCCATCATAGGTAAGGGTAAGGGATAGTGGGAATTATAGTCCAAATATCTGGAGCAGCAAAGGTTCTGCCCATCTGGTATAGAGTCTGTGACTGGTTGCCTCTATCATGTGTGCAAATGCATGGGTTCAGTCTTCTCCAACCTGATGTGCTTCAGATGTCTTTGATTACAGCTCCTATCATCCCTCACCCATTTGCCATGCTGGTTGAGGATGATGGGAGTTATAATCTAATATATGGGGTTTTTCCCCCAGGTTAGGCCTACCTTAGTATGTCATAGAGGCTACTTTAGGATGTCATAAAAGGAACTGCCATGGAGAATGTTTTGTGCATGTCAGGTGGCATATGTTCTGTTCTTGTCCAGAGAAGTCAATTGTGACTAGAGATGTGAAGGCCTAGAAAAAAAAAAACTGGAAAAAATAAGGAAAAAAACCATTTCCCCCCCTAAAGCCTTTGTTCCCCCCCCAAAAAAAATTGAAAACAAGGAATAAAATTGATTATGGAATGTTTTAGTATGATAAATAAACTGTAATAATTGTTGGAAAACACTGTATTTTTAATATACCAATTGTGATAATTGTATGTCAGATCAAATTGTATATAGGCATATTTTATGTTCCTAAAGAAACAGAGTGACTTTCAATCTGTAAAAAGTGTTAATGTAGCATTTTTTTCTGAAAATTTCCATTTTTTTTGGACCCCCCTGGAAAAAACAATTTTTCCCTATGGCTTCAAAATTTCTGGAAATTTTACATCGCTAATTGTGACACTCCTCTTACATAAATGCCTGGCAGACCCTTACTCCACCACATCTTTCATCCTGTTTTTTGTATGTCAAAGGGAAAGAAAAGATAGAAGAGGGAGTGACGGCTATACCTCCTACAACAACACTCAGAAACATCTCTTGTGTTCGGCCCGTCCAGATCTTTTGGTTCTTGGACTATGCCCCACACTGTACCAATAGACCTGGGAAATAACATGGCCCAAACACTGCTGAAATGATTCATGTGGCTTTATGATTCCTGGGAGCATTATTTAGGGAAAGGAAGAAACTTAGTTAATAAAAGTGCACCATCTTTGAGCAGAAGTATGATAAATGTTAATAATAGAAATGATAATCTACCTTAGAAATAACCGAATTGTAATTGCTCTGTGGTTAGCTGTCCCATCAGGGCCTCTCCATTGCTTTGATAAGCCTGACAGCTCAAGACTAACAGCTGGAAACTCTTGGCTGGAATATCCTTGTTAATACATTCGATTCACTTCAAATAAGGAACAGGGTTTTGCTTTGTAACTCAGCGAGATCATCAGACTGTTGGTTCTTTTTTTATTCCCCCTTCTTCCTGACTATACTGAAAGGTGACTAGTATTATTTTTATTAATTTAGCAGTATTGCTGCACACAGCACTTGAAAGAGTAATATCCCTGCCCTAAGGTTCTCACAGTCTGAAATTCAAGGAGGTAAAAGGAAGGAGGGAGGGAGAGAGAGAGAGCTCTTTGTTAGATACAGCAACTGTAGATGAAAGATTGGAAGCGGCTTGAATCAAAACCAAATAAAATATACCAAGGGATAATATTTTTGCAGAGGAAATGTTTCCAGTAGAAAATGGCTGGTGACAGATGAAAGGTGGTGGTGGTGGTGGAATCTGCTTGGAAAGTCTTCAAGAGAAACCTTGGTGGGAAATTCGGGGCCATCAGAAAGTCATTATTTAAACAGAAGTCAAGAAACTGGAACTATGCAAATAAGTACTGAGAATGGTATAATATTTGTTTTCAACATGTTCAGAAACAAACCTTTTCTATTATTAGACAACTGCCCTCCAGGGGATCCATCAGACTGGACAGAAATACATTAAAAATAGGCCTTTGGCCCAAAAAAGAAAATGTTTGGGCAAAGTTCATCTATAAATGGGGAGATGATGTGTGGGACGTGATGTGTTCCTGAAATCCAACTAAAGAAGCAGCAAGTCTGAAAAGCCATTGACAAAGGGAGGATTTTAATGGGAGAGTGGCCAAGAGAAACTTCCAGGTTTGAAATATGGACCTCCAATAGGCAGCAGAATAACCCAGGTGTTCCTCAAGGGAGTGCTTAGCTTTGCATTATCCACCAAATTTCCAGCTAGTCCAGCTTGTATGCATACTGAATGCTCTTTGCATCACAATAGCTTTACACAAACTCACTGGTAATGCCCCAAGTCTGGGTAGAAATAAATTGGCAGTCTGCTTCCTCACTAATTCCATCAGCGAGATCTCAGATAGCATACTAATGGGAGGCATCCTTAACACTGCAGAAGGCAAAGCTAGCTGCAGCATTCAGAGCAGGTTAATGTCTGCTGCCTTTAACTTTGCCTAGGCTGGCCTCTGTGTTGTTCTGTTGCCTTTGCAAGCATACAGTTGATAATCCCTGCATAATCTGCAATGTTTTTAAGGAGGGAAAAAGGGAAGTATTTTTGCTGAGGTGCGAGATCCTCTTGTTACAAGTTGGACTACTTCAAAATGTACCTAAATAGAGCTGTTCCACCCAACCTCCAAACTGAAAATTAACATGGCGTCAGTATTTTACAAGCCAATTTGAATTTAAATTTAAATCAGCCATCACTGAAATGAACCTTGAAACTACCCCTTCCTGGATTTCCCTGCACCTCCTTCTTCTCATCTATTTCAAAACTTCCCATTCCTTACCATCATATTTCATACTCTCCTCAGATGCAAATGGGGACACCTGTGGCCAAGCAACATCAGAGTGTGGTCAAGACGGCAAAATTTATTAATGAGGAAGAACACACAAGCTAGGAGAGAATGCAGCAGTTTGCTTTTGCTTGAGTCTACAGGGAAGTGCATGACACCACCCCCTACTCTCCCCTTTCCCCTCACCCCACCGAGTTAATTGATTTCAAACTACTTTTGCACTCTGAACTCATCTTGTAGCAATTGAAGTAAGCAGAGGATGGAGGGGAAATGTGAAAGAAGAGAAAAACTGGGACATTTTTAAAAGCAGTTGAAAAAGTGGGATGACAGAGGATTAATTGGGACTGTCCTGGCCAAGTTGGGACAATTGGAGGGAATGCTATTTACCTGACTGCTAGAGCTCTGGGGGTAGCAAATGACAAGAGGAGGGTCCCCCTCCAGATCTTACAATTAGCTCTGGCAAATGTACTTTACCTAAGGGTTAATACAGAGGTGAGGAAAATATGGCCCACATCTGACCCCCAAAATCATTTTGAGGCCCGCCTGTCATTACTCACCCTCAGGAGCTGGAAGATTCAGAAGGAGAGGAAAAGACAGATCGCCAGGAATCTGCACCTCCTGATAACAATGGTCTCTTTGAGTCTGAGGAACTAGGGCAGAGGGAGATCTTACTCCCTAGCAGCAGGTGGCAGACTATGAGGACATTGAAGACATGCTACCATCCTTTTCTGAATGATGAAGAGAGAGAGTGATAGATTATGCTGATCACAGCGGCTGTTAAATAAGAGATTGTTTTTTGATTAAATAGTAGATTCTGATTAGGCACCTGGTGTTTTTGAGTCACCTGCCCATAAATCTCCCAGTAGCTGCTCAGCTTCTTTGTTGCTCACAACCCTCTTATCTGGGTGACTGATAGTACTCTTAGTATTTGTGTTTTCTTGACCTTGGTCTGGCTATGCTTTGACAATTATATTTACTCCTTGCTGGCTTCTTTTATGTGGACTGCTGATTTGTTATAACAACTCCTGGACCAAATGATGACCACTCCATTTAAAAACAGGAAATGAACTGGAAGTTGATTTTCCAGATTACTTTCTGTTTAAAAAATTCTTCTTCTAAAGTGGCCCAGGTAGGGCAAAATTGAAATTGTCCCAGGGGGTATGGAGAGACAAACACCTGTTTTTATGCCAAGATACTTACACTGTAAAATATAGTGCTAAAAGAACATTTTTAGATGCTCGTCTGGTAATCTCCTTGGGTAACACATCCAAGGGGTTTGGGGTTATTTCCAGATAAACAAAGGTTTGACAATATGGTGGATTAGGTTACATTTATTGGGGAACAATCACTTAGGATTGGCAGAAATCACAAGCACAATCACCTGAGCAGTTTGTGAAAGGTTGTGGAAGCTTTCGGGCGGAGGTTATAAAAATATAGTGCTACGAGGTGGCCTGAGAGAGACTTTTGGGAGTGATGGAGGGGTAGGAGTGGTACTGCCTACCTCTTTATCCCCAGAGAAATCTGGCTATAGGCTGGCTAAGGAGGTCCAGACTTCCAGCTTCCCATGAACACCAACTGTATTGTGAGTAGGGCTGGGAGGAGGAGGTAATGCTGGATTTCCAATAGCATTCAGGCATTTGGTTGGCAATGGGGGAATCCAGACTCTCTAAATTGATGGGAAAACCATGGGTTTTATTCCTATAATTATCTCTTCTGTTTCTGAGATCTAGAGAACATATTGATAATTCAGAAAAGGTCTTTCTCTCCTTCTTTCCTGAATGTTTTTTTTTTAACCTTCCAGTACCGTGTTGGGTTTTTTTTAAACCAATACTTTCTGGTCCACTAGGCTTTTTCCTTTCATTCCCTTCACCCTTCTCCTGTTGGTTTTTTTTTTAACCTGGATCTGTAGTGCTGTGTGTGTGTGTTCATGTGTGCCTGTGCCCCACAGGCAGAGGAAAAGGTGGTGGTGGGGAAAAGAACATCCCTGTCATTCCCTATTGTTTTGCAAAGCTACTGTGTTTGGATGTGGGGAGGGGAGATGCTGGAGAGAGGAAAGGGGGCTTTGAGAAAGAGATTATTTATCCATTTGTTTAGAGCATTTATACCCTGTCTTTCAGCCAAAAAGTCTCCCAAAGAGGCTTACAAATTGTTAATTTGACAGTTCCCTGCCATAAGGCTTACAGTTTAAAGCTGAATCCACACCTGTAAAATAATTTGTATTTACCTTGATGCCAATCCTCTTAGAACACATGATGTTCCTCTGGATTCAAAGTGAAACCATTTCTTAGAGCAATTTATTGTCTTTTCTAATGACTCATGTCTCTTAATGATAGGTCTAAAGCACATACTTCTCATGAAAGGTCCCTCTTCAAGACAACCATTAAAGGTACAGGAACCATGTCTAGTTTTCACTCTGGCAACCTTAGAAGTCTCTGTTTAAAGACCTCCAAAGAAGGAGACTCTGCTGAGGCAGTGCTTTCCATTGCCAAACAGCTCTTGCTGTCGGGAAGTTCTTCCTAATGTTTAGGTGGAATCTCCTTTCCTGTAGTTTGAACCCATTGCTCCGTGTCCTAGTCTCTGGAGTAGCGGAAGACAAGCTTGCTTCAGCCTCGATGTGACATCCCTTCAAGGATTTAGACAGGGCTATCATGTTACCTCTTGGCCTTCCCTTCTCCAGACTAAGCATGGCCAGCTCCCTAAACCGCTCCTCATAGGGCATGGCTTCCAGACCTCCCACCATTTTGGTCGCCCTCCTCTGAACACGTTCCATTTTGTCAATATCCTTCCTGAATTGTGCTGCCCAGAACTGGACACAGTGTTCCGGGTGAGGTCTGCCTAGGGCAGAGTAGAGTGGCACTATTGCTTCCCTTGATCTGGACACTATGCTCCTGTTAATGCAGCTTTTTTAGCTGTTGCATCACACTGTTGACTCACATTCAGTTTGTGGTCCACTAAGACTCCTAGATCCCTTTTGCATGTACAGTTGTCCCTTCATATTCACTGGGTTTTGGTTCCAGGACCCTAAGTGGATACCAAAATCCGTGAATACTCAAGTCAACAATGTGATGTGGCAGCTAAAAAGGCCAATGCGATTTTGGGCTGTATCAATAGAAGTATAGTGTCTAGATCAAGGGAGGTGGTGGTGCCACTCTATTCTGCCTTGGTCAGACCTCACTTGGAGTACTGTGTCCAGTTCTGGGCACCACAATTCAAGAGGGATATTGACGGATTGGAGCGTGTCCAGAGAAGGGCGACTAAAGTGGTGAAAGGTCTGGAAGTGATGCCTTATGAGGAGAGACTTGGGGAGCTGGGTATGTTTAGCCTGGAAAAGGGACGGTTGAGAGGCGATATGGTGGCCCTGTTTGAGTATTTGAAGGGATGTCACACTGAGGATGGAGCGGGCTTGCTTTCTGCTGCTCCAGAGACTGGAACATGGAGCAATGGATGCAAGCTCCAGGAACAGAGATTCCACCTCAACATGGGGAGGAACTTTTTGACCGTGGGAGCTGTTTGGCAGTGGAACACACTCCCTCGGAGCGTGGTGGGGTCTCCTTCCTTGGAGGTCTTTAAACAGAGGCTGGATTGCCATCTGTCGGGGATGCTTTGATCAAGATTTCCTGCGTGGCAGGGAGTTGGACTGGATGGCCCTCGTGGTCTCTTCCTACTCTGCAATTCTATGAATTGCACCCTGGTGGGACAGTGGTTAAATGCCAGTACTGCAGCCACAATGTTGTTACATTGATCCTTCAGGGCTCCAAGGTTCACTCAGCCTTCCATCCTTTCATCGTAGGTCAGTAAAAAAAAAAAAAAGAGTACCCAGTTTGAAGGGGCAATTGGCTAACACATTGTAAACTGTTTCAAGAGTGCCTAGCCCTATAAAGTGGTGTAGAAGTCTAAGTGCTATTGCTAACAATTTGTAAGCTGCTCTGAGAGCTTTTGTGGCTGAAGAGCAGGGTAGAAATACTCTAAATAAATAAATTGAAACTGAAAAAGCAGCTTTGATGGGAGGTTACAGAGAACCCACGTGCTATACTTGTCAGGATATTGGGACATGCAGTAGTTAGATTTATTCTCTAAAGAGCTGATGTAGCAAATAGTCTGCACAGATCTGCAGAGCTAGCTGGCAGTTTGCAAATGCATCAGTATAGATGAGCTCTGAGCTGGTGAAGAGCTCACTGGGGGGAGGTGCTAGGAACTTTGCAGCGCTGGGTAGTTTTTAGTTTGTCCTATGAAGTTTGACCTGAGCAGTTCTGGTTTGAATCTTGGAGTGTGAAGATGTTTTTTCTTCTGTGGATGCTGTAATATATTGTAAATAGTATTTATTATGTTCAAGTAAAGAACAATAAGATTTTAGACATAAGCCTGTGTCTTTGCCTTTGTTCTAATGCCTAAAGGAACAACACTCTGCTACCATTTATTGCTGCCTGGACCTTTTGAAGAGGTTCCCAGTGTGCACTACCACCTGACAATACTTTCCTCACACCGTGCTAGTTGGAGAGAGGGAAACTTGCTATCTTGTGGTGAAAACACCCCCAACCCCCAGTTTTCTATCTAACACAATTTTTTAAAAATGTCAGAAGCTACATTCTATCCTCACTTCACAACCAAATGCTGCTCCTGGTCAATCTCTCTGCAGTGCTGATGAGCATTTTTGCTGTTTTATAATAACCCCTTCTCTGTGCCACAAGCATAGAAAGAAACCACAGCTATGCTTGAAAGCAGCTCACACCTTGGGAACTGGTTCATTGCTGTTGCTAAGAAAATCCTTTTTGGCAATAAAGGAATTGGGATCAACCTGGCAGTGAGGAGGGGCTTGTGCTCAATAGTAGAGGAGACAGCAGACCTGGCATTGATCCTGTTCTTCACCCCCATGCGAGAGCTCCAAGTGTGCATTTGGAGGCAGTGGAGTCAAGGTGGGCCAAAGCAGAGGGGTGATTGTGGATGCTTTCTCATTTTCATTTGTGCCACCAAGGTCCAATTCCTGCCACCCCAGTACAAAAGAAACCCTCACTGTAAATAACAGAGGACTGGTTGGTGACCTGCTGAGAGCAAATGAGGACCCTGTCACTGTTTCATCTGAGAGTTTTTCAGACATCACTGTGAAGTTGGGACAAGGAGAACCAAACAAGTTAGCAGTTGCCTGGTCCAGGGTCAGGGTCAGTGTTGCTTTGCTCACTGAAGCCAAGCTGCACCAGATTGGAAGAGCTCAACTCAGCTCCACCTGCTGAGGTTTTTAATCATGCTTTTTATAGGGGCTTGTGGCAGCACAATTGATTTTGCTTGAACTGGGGAACTTAACCTTTGGATGTATTGTGCTAGCTTAGCCTTGAACCATACCCCAGGACAGATACATGGCTGCTGCCTAGACCAGCACATCCCCCTTCCTCACCCCCCCCATGTAATGTTGAGAAGAAAAGTTGACAGATGTCATCTCTATTTGAATGCCACTTTTCTTTTAAAGTGTGGATTAAAGCTATGAATTTTTAAATGAAAGTACAGGTATACCTCAGCTAATGAAGTAAATGTGTCCCTGGGCATTACTACTTCAACAGAAAATTTGGTACTAGAGGCAGAAATAACATGGAAAAGAAGAGCAGTTCAATCTGTTTCATACACTTTTTTATCCAAAACTAAGAACACTTATGCGTGAAATGATGCTACCAGGTTAGGTCAGGAAAGCTTTGCATAAGTAATCAGAAACATTTTGACTCTTCTAGAGACCACTTGAAAGCTTCTAGAGACCACTTGAAAGTGTTCCAGCACTGGGGCAAATGTAAAATTTAGTGGGAAGCTAAGTTCTACATCATGACACAATAGGATGCCCACATCCCAAATTATGGTTTGCTTCTGTGCTAAGGATGTATAGAATTGTTATGGTTATCTGTGAACAGAAAATATGACTTGGCATGTGGAAACACCCCATCAAGATGTGTTGCCCCTGTCTTGAATTTTTTTTCCCGCATCTTAAAAAGCAATAAAAAATACCTGCAATATATACCTGCAAGTTACATTGCCAAAAAGTGATGTGTGAATAGATCACATTTTAGTAATGCAAATTACAGACACAGTGTAATTTGAGGTGAAGGGAATGCTCTTGCCAGCAGGACCTTTTCTTTCTTTGTGTGCCAGAAAGCCACTAAAACCTGAATAGGATGTGGGCCTTTCTTAGGTGTTTATCTTGTAATTGCTTTCGTATTGATTTTTTTAAACACTTCATAATTTGCTTATGGTCTCTTGGCCCTCTTTCTTGTTCACTTCTGCTCTGGTTAATGATTACAAGGGAGGTTATGCCTTCTTGGAACCCTAAGTGGGAGGAAGAAGGGAACAGCATGGCACACTGGCATGAGCCAAGATTTTACTATGCTCAGATGGGCAGCCCAAATGAAGGCATGATTAGCTTTCTGCCTGTGAAACAACCCACTAGATGTACTTTCATTGGAATTATCATTAGCTTTGCCTCTGCAGAGGTAAAATAACCTGCAGTGGTCTAACCTGAGCTCTATTCAGGCATTATTTAAATGTGCAGAGTAAATGTGTGAGGGGAGGGGAGTCATCTTGGCTTCCTTCCTTCCATCACTATGCTCATTGCTCTCTGCACAAGAAGGGGAGAGAGTCGAAAGCATTAACAGCCAGCATCCATAGGTTTTCTGTGGTTTCTTTCTGGGTTGTGAGGCTGTGTTCTGGAAGAGTTTATTCCTAACATTTCACCTGCATCTGTGGCTGGCATCTTCAGAGAATGATGAGATCTTCATAGCCATTCTCTGAAGATGCCAGACACAGATGCAGGCAAAACATCAGGAATAGACTCTTCCAGAACATGGCCTCACAGCCCAGAAAACCCCCACAGAAAACCTAGGGGAGAGATTCTTCTTTCCAGGGAGACTGTCTTTGCAGTCTATAGAGGTTTGGAAATTATGTTTTTGGATTGTAATTCCCAGAATCCTCTAACTGGCATGGACACTAAGAGTGTAATCTGAAAAGCAATTTTTCATAGGAAACATAAGAAGCTGCCTCATATTAAGTGGCATCACTAGTCCATATAGCCTACCATTTGTTGACCCTGACTGACAGTTGTGGTGAAATTCTACCTTGCAATTAAAGAATGATTTAACATTCCCAGAAGCTCTTATACAGATAAGAGAATTTCACCACAACAGTATAACTCCAGGTTTTCTGGCACAATATTTTCCTAGCCCTCCTGGAGTTCCCTGGTTTCCCATCTAAATATTATTCAGGCCTGACCTTCAAAGGTGGCTGGTGTCTCCCATGTCAGTGGGATGGTGAATCTACTCTAGGGGCTTATCTACATGGGCTAAATACCATGTAGCCTCTGTTCCAGAGCCTTGCAATCCATATGACACTGTCCAAACAACGTCTTTGTAACCAGCCAAAGGCTTGTTACTACACAGCTGATAAGCAGAGGCACCACACAGTCATACTAATTACATGCAAAGGAATCATGGCAACGTGAGGTCAGTCACTTACTTTACTAGCAAGCAAAACACAAGTCTACAAGGAAAATTCAATATAGAAGGCCCAGGACCAGCAAACAGGCATCAGGGTAGTCCAGCAGAATCCAGGCCAGGCAAACAGAGTCCAGAGCAAACAAATGCAGTCCAGGTCAAACACAGCAAGCAGGAACATGACAAGCACTTAGACAGGTCAGATAATCTCTGACTACCCTTGGAGGGCAGTACTGCAACAGCTAACACAACTGCTGCTTAACCAATTGCTACTGCCTAAAAATACACTGATATTGCCTCAAGCCTTCCTTTTGTTGTCTCTGTGCCGAGAAGGTAGGTATAAGTAAGTTGTCCTTTGTATCTGAAGGAGCAGGACCCTCTGCCAGAGCTGGTACTGCACTATTGTCTGTGTCTGAGGCCTGTGGCTCTGGAAAATCCTCCTGTTCTGGTTGAGCAGTTCGTGGGATGTCCATTGGTTCAGTCTCTGAGTCAGTGTCCATTTCCAAGTTCTGGAAACAGATTATGAAAGATGCAGGGCTTTTGCCCTGATCCACTCCCAGCTAGTCCTTATCACCCCCAGGGCAGATACAGGGCTGGAACAGGGGCAAGCTGGGATAACGCCCTTTACAACATAAAATAATACTCAGTTTACCCTGTTACCACTGGAATGGAACAGATTGGGCCCCACATGTCCACAGGAACCTGTCCTGGCATGCTGACCCTCACTGCCACAGCCATCTCCCTGGCTGTCCCAGAAGCTCTTATACAGGCTGGTCACATGCAGGGGGCCTTCAGTCATATGGTACAAGTCCCCTTCCTGGCTTTCGAGCCAGCAGCAAAAATGGTAACAATGGCAACTTCAGCAACAGGCTGGCATTCTGTTATGACTCCAGCCTATTTCATCAAGATAAGGGGGGCAGAATAGGCCAGATCGGGAGCCAAGATACACTGACAGGGAGCTAGCATATCTTGGCTTGTGTAGATAAGCCCTAGGTCTCAATCTGAATTTTGAAGGTGGAAAACTTTATTGCACCAAAGAGATTTAGCACCTTGAATAGTTCATAGTTCTGACTATGATCTGGAGCAGGTTCAGTATCCCAGTGACCAGTACCACTCTTCACACTTACTTAGCTTCCAAAATTAGACTGAATTGGTTATGTTCAATGTGATTTGATGGTGATTTCAAATCCTATTTTTCCACAGACAGAAGAGGCTTTCCCCTCCATAAACCATACTCAACATGGGGAGAAGCGGTCAAAGGTCTAACATGCTAATTCTTTATTTCCCTTGATGTATATTTTCATTCTGGTTTGAATTAATGTCCAGATAGTGCCTCAGTCCTAACTTTCTCCTCAGCACTGAAGGTTTCTGTTGTTTTGCAACAGGGTCTCCAAATTGGGACTTGTGAACTGGAAGAGATGGGAGCCAAGTTCTGCCTCGGACTCCTGATTCTGCAGCTTAAATCATTGCCCTGCAGCAAGAAGGTGATGGCTCAGGCAGCAACTCTGTTAGACGTGGAGGAAGAAATCACAGACCTCCGGTCGCAAAGGTCAGAACAGCAGCAATTTATTAAAGGAAATGACAGCTCTTGATTTTCAAGACACCAGGCAATAGGATCATGCATTTTCTCTGTGGTGTAATATTTGCTCAGTGTTATGTCAGCCTTATAGTACCTTGATAGGAAATTTAATACCTAGTTTAGAAAGAGATTTCTCCTTCTTAGTTAGGTAAGAGGTTTTTCATTATACCAAGGCATAAAAAGAACATTGTTTCTGGCTACCTTCACTTGTGATAGAAAGTGGTACAGGATCATATCTTCCAATGTTTCCTAGGCAGGCATGGGGATTTTGTGCAGTTCTGTCCCCTCGTGGAGTGGAAAGATTGTGAAATCTGTTATATTAGGCTGGGAGGTTTGTATAGGAGATTTGGTGAACTTTCTGGTGGATGAGGTGAGGACAAGCCTGATGCACGACTGCTTCAGGTAAAAATCTAGATGGAATTTCCCTCCTATTCTAGGTACAGAAGCTGAGTGGACTGGTAACTGGATTTTCCCTTCGGCAATAATAATAAGATAATAGCTTCCACTGTATCTAATGCAGTGGTCTGGCTTAGGAGACACAGAACAAACTGCATGGTACACAGATCTCTCCTCCAACATCTTATTGTTACTTCCGTTCATCTGATGCAGCTGCCTCAACTTGCCAAATGGTAGAGTCAGTCCCGAGGAGGGTCTGGAATATAAATCTGTTACTATGATTTGAAGGAAATCAGAGAGGGATCTAGCAGCACCTTTGGGACTGAAATATTGGAGTGTAAGGTTTAATGGGCTCCACTCCACTTCATCACATACATCAGACATGTCTGATGAAGTAGAGTCCATGAAAGCTTATGCTAAAATACAGGTTGACCCCCATATCCATGGATTTGGTATCCACGGTTTCATTTATCAAGATCTGAAAATATATGTTCTCTCTAGGCATTTCTAGGTCCTCCAATGTGATTCTGTGGTAAACATCCAGAGTTCTTCTCATTGAAAATAATAGAGTTCCATATTATTTACAGTTTCAGGAATCTACAGGGGGTCTTGGGATGTATCTCCCATGGAAATGGGGGTAGACCTGTATACCATACAGCTAACATATTGTAACGCACTTAGGGAGTGCTTTGCACTGATAAACAATATAGAAATATAAATGCTATTGCTATTGCTATTGCTATCATTCTCAAAGTTGCTGCTAGACCTCTCCCTCTCACTTTTCCTTCTTATGATGAAACCAACTGATGGCTTGAAAATAGGATATGAGGGCAGATTATGCATGGTCTTTGGTGTTGAAGATTAGAGATTAGACCTTGGTCTTCTGCTAAATAGTTTGTAAGAATCTGCTAAAGAAGTCTGTTTATTACTTTCCTCTTTGAGAACATATAGTTGCCCAAACTCCACACTGGGGCCTCTTTCAGTGTGCCATGTTTCCCATGATGGGGCTTTTTCAGGTTCTCTTGGGAGCAGGGCCAGGACATCTGTAGGCATCAAAGCAGAGCATCTAGTGGCTCAAGATAAGCGTGAAAACATGACCCAGGATCTTTTCATAAGGGTCGAAGCATATCACTAAATCAATTCTAGCATTTTGGGGAAATGATATTTCCTTATGTGGTGTGATAGATCTTCACAGATCACTTCATCAGTCTGAGCTGGATGGTGATGCCCAGGTTGAATACATCTTTGTTCACTTGTAGAACAGCTCTTAAAGAATGGCTGACCAGTCATTAAACCTCAGAGGACCTCTCTGACAGTCAAACTAGATGACATGCTTAGCAAATTATTGGAAGAGGCCCCTTGGGATGAGGGGGTGGGGGAAAGAAATATCTATTTGTCAAAGCATGTGATTGTCCTCATTTATCCATTTTTCTTTGCGTTTGTTTTTTTTATTGGTCATTGGGAAGTAAACATGGACTTAATTTGCACATCTGACTGCTGTGGCACACATTTCTGAGGAAATCCTATTGTGGAAGGAAAATGGGTTTTGTACAGGGAATACGTATTCCCCTTAGTGTCTAGTGTGAGGTCATATGGTCAAGTGGTGGTAATAATATTTCCTTCTATGTGCATGTCCTAACAGGTCTACAAAGAGAACAATGCTTTCCACAGTGCATGCACCCAGATATGTCAACTAGATATGTTTTTCCCCTGGTCACGTATGGCTACCTCAAACCAATGCCTTTCTAAGAATGGCTGAGAAAGGAAGCATGGCAATTTGCAAAGAACTGTGCTTCACACAATAGGTCTTTTGCTGAAATGATCCTCCTCCATTTTTTATTTTGACACAAGGAACAAGTTTTATTTATTTATTTATTTTCAGGAGCAGAAATGCCTCATAATTTATGGTGAGTTTCTATTCTCTCCCTTTAGGGATGCTTTAACAGCCATTAGCACCACCTGTTCTTGATGCAGGAGACCATATTTACAGTCTTGTTCATCATTTTTAATGTTTATAGGGGGAGGGAAGGAGGGAATGGTCTTAAAAATAGAGACATTTCTTTAGATTAGTCATGCTCACTTGTACATGTGAGTGTATAAATGAAGCAATTACTGTGTGTTCCAAACACCAACTGTGCCACGGACAGCCGCCTGACAAGCAATCCGTGTGTCATTAAAGGGAACCATTCAAGCCTGGCCAGACGGATGGATTCCAGGCATAAATCAAACCTTGACTTCAGAACCAGAGCTGCAGAAGCCTTTGAGTTAAAATAACATTGTGATGGGGAAGGAAAATTCAAAACACCTGGCAAAGTGGAGGGATTAAATAAGGCGGATAGGTTGCAGGGCAGATGATTAGCAGGGTGGGGAGAGGGTCAAGCTAGTTCAGGACGAAAAGGCACTGACTGTATTTGAGTGCAGAATTAAGTCCATCAACAAGCATCACAGATTTTGATTTCAACCCAAAACAGAATCACATACACCAACATTTGAATCTTCCTTGTATGCTTATCCTTCTGGTTGGTTTGACTTTATATTAACAGACTTGTGCCTCCCAGCTTTTGGGTGAGAGAAGCCGAGTGGAAAATATGTTGAATAATAGCAAGTCAATGTACTTGAGTAGAGGTTATTTTGCCCAGTGGGATACTTGTAGTACTCAAAAATTTCATTTTGCACAACTTTATATATTATAAGTTTCAGTTTCTGGGTCAAATCCAGATTTTCTGAGGGACAACATTTGTGTTTTATATTAAAATTCATAGGGCTTAAATTCAAATTTAGGCCCAACTAGAGCAAACCTATTGAATCAGAACTGTGTTTGCGAAGGAGGCAGTCAATATAGGATATTCTTCTTATAAGAAGGGAATTTAGCTCCCAAAATTGGTGGAAAATGAGGTTTTCCTTCCTCTTGTATTCCCTAGCACACAGTGGGGAACAATGTGGAAGAACAAAGTGATGGGGAGATTAAACTTCTCTTTCACATGTATGGTTGTTTTTATCTGAAGGGGGGCTCACATACTTGCTCAAGGATACAGAACAAATGAAGCGGTAGGGGAATACCAGGATTGCCAGGCTGAAAATTGGAGATGGATCCTGTGCCATTAAGGTTTGTGTAGAAGATGGAATTTCAGCAGATATTGCTTGTCATGCAACCAGGTAACAGCACCCCCTGAAATTCCCTCTTGTACACAATCATTGAAGGTATGGGTTGTGGCATTACTAAGGCTGGTGTCACTCCTCCCTCTCATGGTGTCACCTGGTGCAGTTTGGTCTCTCTGGACCCCCCTAGTTCTTACCCTAAGAGGTGGGGGTTGCTTTAGAGCCCCACCCACGATGCCAAATCTCTGTTATTATTTGGCAGAATTATTAGCTCAAACAGAAGCCTGCAAGAGGAGGGTAATTTCCGGGATCTTTTCACCTATGGGGTACTTTGGCTAGGACAAAGCCTAAATGGCTTTCCCACTGGGTAAACAAAGGAAACTGATTGCATTAATGACTGGAGATAGAAATTGATGGCTTTATGACAACCTTGCAGTGCTGGTCAGGAGGGGGTCTGAGGTGAGATTTCCTTAGAATTGGGGTTGGGAAAGGTCACTTGACTGTTTGGTTGGGTGATTCATTGCTAAGGTGCTCAAGAAGGAATTAGCACATACCTCCTTAATGGCTTTGTTTACCAAGGGGCTTCCACACAATCCTAGTACGGGCTTCCTTGCCAAAATATTTCTAAGACACACCCCAGGTCATTGTGACCTCCATATGACCTCTTTTTGGTTCACCCCAGTCAACTTGACCTTGAAAAGTGTCCAGTATTTCCAATTATGAGATATCATAGGGAGAGGGGAGTAGGGGATGCTAACATAGTGCAGCCACTGGGTACCGGAGCCATCTCCAGGTTCCACTCTGGCAACCCTAAGTCACCTTGAGTGGAGCCTCTTGTCCTTCACTTGCCAAGATGAGGCAGGAAGTATTATAGTCCTTCACTATTGTCCTTCACTATTATAGATGGAAAGTACCTAAAGGAATAGAAATTTCTGGGAGGTAACCTGGGGGAAGTGAAGATTTATCCCATTGCTCTATTCATTTTGTGCATTGTGGCCTTTGGATTACATGATAAACATCAGATCTTGATATTTGGCATAACTCAGCTGTGTGATGCAGTAGTTTTAAAGTCAACACAGTTATTTTGCAATTAATTAAATAAATTAACGTTGCAATATAAACAATGTTAAACAGAATATTTTCCCCTTCTTTCCCCTTCCTCTCTCCCATAACCCCCTATCATACAAGAGTAGGTAACAGTCCTTATTACAACAGTAACTTATTACACCAGTCCTTCCTCGTTTGATGTTATATTTGCAATTATATTTTGTTATCATCAAAAGATCTATAGTGTCCAGATCAAAACCACTCCATTCTGCTTTGGTCAGGCTTTACCTGGAATACTGTGTCCAGATCTGGATAGCACAGTTTAACAAGGCTACTGACAAGCTGTAGTGTGTCTAGCAGAGGGTAATCAAGCCTATTGAGAGGTGGTCGAGGGACCTTAGATTTGAAGGCCACTGGAGGATTTCTATACAGATTTTAGATGGCCACATCTCTGTGGTGTTTTAGCAGTGGATATGTGCATTGGCAATGAGGTTGGTCTAGATGGCCCTCAGGGTACCTTCCAACTCCATGATTCTCTGATTCTAATTAGTTTTTTTTTTACTTATCCAGATTTCCTAGCCTGTCATGTAGCTGATTAAGACAGATTTTTTTTAAAAAAATAACTCTGTACTAGTTTTATCTGCTTCCTCCCCCCTTTTTCATGTATTTCTTTAACCTTGTAATTGTTTGATCTTCATTTAATAGCCACCTTGAAAATTTTGCATTCTGACTCGTGCCTACAAATCAGAGTTGGGAAAAATAGGATTCTCAGATTTTGTTGGACTGCAACTTACAGGGGCCCTTGGCAGCATAGCCTTATTGTGAAGAATGCTGGGAGTTGTAGTCCACCAACATCTGGAGAACAACACATTACCCATTCCTCCTAGAATTTTTTTCTGAGTTTAAATCATCATCATCATCATCATGCACACTGAGTCTTAGTTAACCTACGTATAGTATCTGTAGGGTGGGCCTTCTCCCATGGCCATTCAGTGAGCAGGAAAGGAGAGGAGAAGGAAGAGGCAGCTAAGCAGCATCCAAGTGCAGAAGACAGCATCCTCCTGTTGGACCTCTGAAGGACCCATGGGACATCTATGAGGATGCCTGTTACCTCCTGCAACTGGCTGCTCCCTAGCTACCACCCATCCTCCTGCCATCCTCCCCTAGCCACTAAATGGTCGTGTGGCAGGGAGCTTCTCAGCCTGAAGACAGATAGATGGCTCAGGCAAGGGGTTGAGGTAGATGAAGGTGCTGAATGGAGGACCAGAGAAGTACATATGTAGGTGTAATTTTTAGTTACAGCAGAGTGTGTCACCAACAGGCTTCTGGTCAATATTCTTGGCAACAGAGGCTTAACTCAAACTGTTAGTCCCAAATATAGTACCCCCTGCTGAATCAATGAAAGCTGGGTTATGTCAACTTTTTTTTTTAAGTTTCATTGATTCAGTAGGTCTAATCTAGTGAGAACTAATACTTTGATTCAGGCCAGAATCCTCTGTCTTCTGAATGCAAAACAAGCACCCCAGTGCTGAGCCACGATAACCTTTCAAATGAAATGAGAAGCTCTCTGTGAAATGTGAGTCATCAGAATGACCACAGCCCATCAGACATTTTTGTGTCCTGTGCCTAAGGCTCATTATCTTTCCTGATCACACTTCTGGAATCCTAGACAGGGAGGAAAACCAGATGGGCTACCATTTGTGATTGGTGGGTTATGGTAATCTTACCCAAGTTTCTGCGGGCCTGATGCACAATGAGAAACTCAACATCAGCTAGTAAAGGGACTACATGGAAAGGCCTTGCATGCTTAGGTTTCAGGTCTTTCCCTTACATTTTGGAACTTAAATGATCTTAGACAGGAAGGCTGGAGAAGCCGTCTGATGAGCTTCTAACATCTTAAGGAGACAATTCATTCATAACCTGGAAAACTTTTACTTTTTTGAACCATACAACATATATACCGCCAAGCTGGCTGTGAGGTTCTGAGAGTTAGAGGCAGGAACAAAGTAACTTTTCCAAGCACTGGCTAGATGCCACTTGATGCCAGATATTAGTTAGGAACCAAGTGGTGATTCTTAAATTAGTTTTCTGATATGTCAGCTGCACGCTATATAATTTATCTGTCAGCTGCAACACTATACAATTATACAGAGTAGGGGATATTCTCAGTACTTGCTAAATGGAATTCTTCTTTAATTGAGACAGAGTGGTGGACTGAACCTGGGGCATTCTGCATACAAAGTACATGTTCTAGCACTAGGCCATGGGATTTCCATCTCCATTTTTTGCATCACAGCCTCCTAAGATTTGTCTCTTGCGAACGTTTCCATTTGCTCCAGTGCTTGATATAGTTGGCAATGTCACTCTCCATATGCACATCATCCCTTAACTGTGATTTATTCCACCTGTCAGGCTTACTAGTGTACATGCCTCTAATCCATCCTTCCAAGTTCCTTCATCTCAGAGTCTGCTCCAAGATTCCTCTCTTGCACAAAAGGAATGCAAGAACTGACAGCATACCTTTCTATGTTTTGAACTCACCTGATCATAGGACAAAGTCAGTTTACATTTCAAAAGGGCAATAGGAGTGGGACTAGCATAGAAAGAAAGCATAGCAATCTGCATAAACATTGAATGATCTATTAAAACAAAAGTGAAAGGAAAAATGTGCCCAGTGGTAGCAAGGACAATGTGGTGATGCCATCGAATATACCTCCTAATTTAGTGATAGGCCAAACTTGGTGTTTGCATAAGACAGTGGCTCTTAACCTTTTCTTTACCAGGGACTGCTTTTAAATATCTTTTGTTGCTGCATACCCCCAAGACTTAACTCAAGATTTAAAACAACAACAACAATACAATTATACCATCCATTAAACCTTCCCTTGGAGACACTGGAGAGGGAGGGAAGACTTTTCTCCTGATTCTTCCTTCAAGTTTATGGTTGGAATGGATTGAATAGCAATGAATGCTCCAAGCCAGCCAGCTGAGCCTTTGCCTTGGCTCCTGTCATGTGGCCACTCCACTGTTGGCAAGAGGTGGGCTGAGCAGCCTTCAAGCCTTTGCGGACCCCCTGTGAGGATATCGTGGCCCCTGGCAGTCCCCAGACCACAAGTTAAGAACCACTGTCACACGATATAAGAGGTTAGGTGTCTACATCCCACTGCATTTGATGACAGCTGTACACCCACCCAAGATCAGCTTTTCATATGCAGTGTTATCATTTTCTGACCAAAATTATTGTATCAAAGTTCTGCAATGAATGAAGTGGCAGTCACCTGTAGAGGACTTTCCCAACCTCACATTTTACAAATGTGTTGGACTACAATGCATCCTACCATTTCACAAGCCAGGTTCACATCAAACCTTGAGGAGTGCTCTCAGCTAGGAAAGCAAAATGCCAGCGAACAGTTCAGACAACCTGATTTTTCAAAATAGATTTTATGCTTCCTTTGCCAGATAAGCAATTAAGTTCTAGTCAATTGAGTTATTTCACATCTGTCATGACCAATGAGGAAAGGCCAATTGTGTTGAGTTCTTCTCTTGTACCAGATTCTAGAAAGAAACACAATGTATATTAGGGATGGCTTTTACTCTCTTTTCTTTCTTTGCTTGGCTTTTCATTCCATGACTGCAGTCCAACATGCCCTCAGCACAACGTAAATATCTGCATGCATAGATATGTTGCACCAACCCCCATGCAGAATAGCAACATAATGCAACACATGTCAATAACTGTGTGCCATTGTGCAACGCAAAACTGCAATGCACAGCGCCCAACCACGATGTGCAATGTACAACTGCAAAAGTGAAATTTCACTGCATAAATATAAATATAATGTGCAATATTGCTGCATGTGCAACTCCATCACCATTGTCATATAAAGTCTGTTGTGCTACGGCAAATAATTTGTCCCACATGCATTGCATGACTTGAGTTTAAGGCTTGGCAATCGTTTACATTCACCATAGAGAATATTAAGGCATTTGTTTCCAAACTAATCTAGGGTGGCCTAAAGTGGAATTTGTAGTAGATTAGTAGTATATTTCATAGCAGATCATCTTAAGCATGGGCTTCTTGAAATTGTCAAGGAATTTGCTGTATATCAGTGATGACTGAATTGTGTAAGGTACTGCCATACCCTTCAAAAGGAATCCTTTTTAGAGAATGATCTGGAATTTCCTACTCCAAATAGTAAGATACAGCACGGTTGATTGAATATATTGTTCTGGAAGATCCTCAGCTCTCAGGAAGAGGGTTGTAGATCTTTCCCCGCCCCCAGAATCTGGAAGTTCTGCTCTGAAGTCAGCGGAATAGACTTGGGACTTTACTAGATGGGGCTGTAATCACAGAATTACACCATGACAATATTGAAAATTGGTTCCCATTATTGCACAACATTGTTATCCTCTCATGGTCAATGTGTGTTCCACCTGTTAATTGCACATCACTTTCATTGATAGGAAAAACCATGAATAGTCCACAATAGCACTCTTTGCAGTATTGATGAGCATGCAAAATTAGGTCCCACTGTAATCATGCAATTATAGTGTGAATGGGTGGTCCTTTTTTCCTCCTCCTCTTCTCCAACGAGAACACAGGATGCACAGGGCACTCTTTTAATGAACTGTCACCTTTTCTTGGTACGTTTTTATGTTTCTTTAAGTGTTTATTTGTTAATTTATTTTGTTATTTATGTATTTTTGGTGTGTTTAAACAAAGTTGCATCTTCTCATGAGAACAGACGGAATCTCACCCATACAAAACAAAACAAACAAACAAAAAAAAAACACCAAAAAAAAAACCAGAAGTAAAATCCTGTACTTAAACTGCTAGTGGTGGCCCTGTGATGATTCCATGGTGGTAGTATTGTGTGATTACAGTGTAGTATCTCACTATCATGGCAATGTGCAATAATTACTGTAATCATGCGACTAAATAAATAGAATCATAGAATCATA
This sequence comes from Gambelia wislizenii, assembly GCA_030847615.1. NCBI lineage: Eukaryota > Metazoa > Chordata > Lepidosauria > Squamata > Crotaphytidae > Gambelia > Gambelia wislizenii. The sequence goes on along the minus strand of JAUMIR010000009.1, from coordinate 11,374,997 downwards.
GAATTGTACAGTTGGAAGAGACCACGAGGGCCATCCAGTCCAACTCCCTGCCACTCAGGAAATCACGATCAAAGCATCCCCAACAGATGGCAATCCAGCCTCTCTTTAAAGACCTCCAAGGAAGGAGACCCCACCACGCTCCGAGGGAGTGTGTTCCACTGCCAAACAGCTCTTACTGTCAAAAAGTTCCTCCTCATGTTGAGGTGGAATCTCTGTTCCTGGAGCTTGCATCCATTGCTCCGTGTTCCAGTCTCTGGAGCAGCAGAAAACAAGCCTGCTCCATCCTCAGCGTGACATCCCTTCAAATACTTAAACAGGGCTATCATATTGCCTCTTAACCGTCTTTTTTCCAGGCTAAACATACCCAGCTCCCTAAGTCTCTCCTCATAAGGCATCGTTTCCAGACCTTTCACCATTTTAGTTGCCCAGAACTGGACACGCTCCAATTTGTCAATATCCTTTCTGAATTGTGGTGCCCAGAACTGGACACAGTATTCTAAGTGAGGTCTGACCAAGGCAGAATAGAGTAGCACTATTACTTCCCTTGATCTAGACACTATACTTCTATTGATACAGCCCAAAATCGCATTGGCCTTTTTAGCTGCCGCATCACACTGTTGGCTCATGTTCAACTTGTGGTCTACTCGGACTCCTAGATCCCTTTCGCACGTAGTCTCATTCAGCCAGGTCTCTCCTATCCTATATTTATGCATTTCATTTTTCCGCCCTAAATGCAGTACTTTACATTTCTCCGTACTGAATTTCATTTTGTTAGCTTTGGCCCAGCTCTCCAGTCTATCCAGGTCATTCTGAATTTTGATCCTGTCCTCTAGGGTATTAGCTACTCCTCCCAGTTTGGTGTCATCTGCAAATTTGATAAGTATGCCCCTAATTCCCTTGTCTAAGTCATTGATAAAGATGTTGAATAGCACTGGGCCCAGGACAGAACCCTGTGGCACCCCACTGGTCACATCTTTCCAAGACGAAGAGGAGCCACTGCTGAGCACCCTTTGGGTTCGGCCGGTCAACCAAATACAAATCCATTGAACAGTTAACTTGTCTAGCCCACATTTTACAAGCTTGTTTGCAAGAATGTCATGGGGAACCTTGTCAAAGGCCTTACTGAAATCACTTCCCTTGATCTTGATACTATATTTCTGCTTTCTTTCAATAGTGAAATTACAGTGGTTTTAGACACTAACCTAATAAAGTACTTGGGCTGCTGCCACACTGCAGAAATAATCTAGTTTGACACCACTTTAACTGCCATGGCTCATTGCTATGGAGTTCTGGGATTTGTAGTTTTATGAGACATTTTTAGCCTTCTCTGTTAGAGAGCTGTGGTGCCACAACAAGCTACAAATCCCAGGATTCCATAGGATGGAGCCATGATAGTTAAAGCAGTATCCAACTGCATAATTTCTGCTGTGTGTTAGCAGCCTTAGCCACCTCCCAGACCACAGAGTGCTTATGTCTAAAAAGTACAGGCTAAGTAGGAGACCATGAAAAAGAATGTCCTACTAGGTCAGACTTCTCAGGATTTGCCAGGTCACACTTCCCAAGGCATCCGCATGAGTAAATATCTTTTCAAGTACCTCCTTGTGCCTGACTGCTCACAGTGACATTCAACTGAGCCTTGAGTAAGTTTCTGAGAGTTCAGTTATAAACTGCAGTAGTAGGGAGGGGATGTTGTTGGAACAATGTATGTACATCAGTTTTAGACTCTGCTTGCATACTCCTTAATTGCCTCTTCCTTGCTCTGCTGCACCTCTGGTGATAAACTCTAGACAGTTTGTGACTGTTCCCTGTTTTCCTTAAACCTACTTCAAGAGCCCAGCTATTCTTGGCTTTGCCTGGATCAGGTCAGATGTTTCTGGGGAGACCTTACCTATGCAAGATTAGCACATACAGGATGCTTGATACTGCAGTTCACAGTGCACTTTACAGATCAGCTCCAGGAATCTAACAGAATATGAACCAGGCATAACCCAGACAAGTGCTCAGAAGTTCTAAGGAAATATTGCATCAAAGTCTAGGTGCATCAGTTTGTTTGTGGAATTCATCTGCCAGATTTCACCTGTCTCTGTTTGAGACATGCCTCCCTCTTTGTTTTCTTTTTCTCCATGACACCCTTGAGCTTCCGAGAACAAATAATAGAAACACTGTGTCATGGTGTTTCCCTACATGCCACAACATCATACATAGTAAGGTAATGGTTTCCTGGCACACTATATATACAATAACACCAGTTAACACCCCAGTCTCATGCTGGCTGTCTTGGTCAATTTATCACATCTCTTTTCTGGTTCCCAGCCAGCATCACACTATGTTCCAATAACTCTCTCTACTATTCATATGGTTATATATTCACCTTTGATTTTGGCAACATCTTTCCTCCTGCCTCCAGCAACCAATGACCATCATTAAGACTGAACTTGTCACCTCATCACCATACCCACAAGTTTTTCATTTCTATTGCAGTTCACTAATACAACCAGCTCAGCATAGCTGTAAAAGTTCTGTTCCTAAGCATTTTACTCCATGCACATGATGAAGTAGACAAAGCTTATGCTACCAATCTCTCAGTTAGTCTCAAAGCTGCTGCAAGATCCATTTGTAAGGTAATTCAATGATTAGGATAAGATTATTCAGTTCTATAGCATGGAAGAGAAACGGTTTGCTTTCTTGAACTGATTTGACTTGTCTTCTTGTATGCCATCAGGCACCACCAGGCATCACTTTGTTCATCATATTTTTTTGAGTAGTGATGGTAATAAAAAACCCCAAACCTTGCTGAATGCTTGCAATCCAAACTTATGTCAAATTCATGCTCTATGTAGTTTAGGGCTTTGTCTACATGCACTATTTACCCTGTCCTGGCCCTGTCTTTGAGTCCTGCAGTCCTAATGATGCAGGACTTTTGCCCCCAGGCAGTGCTCATAATGCCTGGGGCAAAGATGTGGCTAAGACAGGGTAAAGCCAAACAAACCATTATATGAAAAAAATATGGAAAAAAACAATTGCTCTTCAGAAGAAATGGATCAGTCCACACAGGGCTGTAGGAGGCCCCACTGCCATGCTGGGCCATCACTGCAGCTGCTGTCTGCATTGTACTCTCCGGATCTGGGAAGGTCACATGCAGGAGGCTTGTTCACATGCTGCAAACCCCCTTCCTATTTTCAGAAAGTGGGGTGTAGGCTGTTGCAGTTGTGGCTGCAGGTCTGGGCTGAAGTAGCAGTCTTGACTCCATCCTGTTTTGTACTGGTAATGGGGGAGGAACGGGCCAGATCTGCAGCCAGAATACACCAGCAGGGAGCTGGCATATTCTGGCCGATGTACATGAGCCCTAGGTGAGAAAAGGATTAGAGGAGGAAGGGAATCATAGAATTATAGAATTGCAGAGTTGGAAGAGACCACGGGGGCCATCCAGTCCAACCCCCTGCCACGCAGGAAATCACAATCAAAGCATCCCCGACAGATGGCCATCTAGCCTCTGTTTAAATTAAAATGGAAGTTGCCGCAATAAATCTGCTGTGTAAACAAGCCCCTGGAATCACACTGGAGGACTGAGAGATATTCACAAACACTTTTGGTACCAGCAGGGAGCCCAGGTGGCACAGTGGTCAAATGTCAGTACTGTAGCCACAACATTGTAAGTTTGATCCTACAGGGCTCCAAGGTTGACTCAGCCTTCCATCCTTCCGTAGGTCAGTAAAACGAGTACCCAGCTTGTTGGGGGCAATTAGCTAACACATTGTAAACCACGTAGGGAGTGATTTGGCACTGATAAGTGGTATAGAAATAGAACTGCTGAGTGCTAACTGAAACTGTGGAAAGTGATCCTGTGGCTAAGTGGGGTGGTCTTACTGTATTTGTCAGCTTTAATACCCTATTGAGTTCAATGGCTGGCTGTGATGAGGGGCCTTTAGTTCAGGATCTTTTTGCAAATGACTTGGCTTCCTTCTCTGATCAGAAAGTGACCACGATTATTAATTCATTTTTGGTGGATGGATTTCCACCTCCACTGCCATCAGTTGATATACCACAGCCATTAGTCCAGGGCATATAGAAGCATAGAATTGCAGAGTTGGAAGAGACCACAAGGGCCATCCAGTCCAACCCCCTGCCACATAGGAAATCACGATCAAAGCATCCCGGACAGATGGCCATCCAGCCTCTGTTTAAAGACCTCCAAGGAAGGAGACCCTACCATACTCCAAGGGAGTGTGTTCCTCTGCCAAACAGCTCTTACTGTCAGAAAGTTCCTCCTAATGTTGAGGTGGAATCTCTGTTCCTGGAGCTTGCATCCATTGCTCCGTGTTCTAGTCTCTGGAGCAGCAGAAAACAAGCTTGCTCCATCCTCAACGTGACACCCCTTCAAATACTTAAACAGGGCTATCATATCACCCCTTAACCATCTTTTTTCCAGGCTAAACATACCCAGCTCCCTAAGTCTTTCCTCATAAGGCATGGTTTCCAGACCTTTCACCATTCCAATCGCTCTCCTCTGGACACGCTCCAATTTGTCAATATCCTTTTTGAATTGTGGTGCCCAGAACTGGACACAGTATTCTAAGTGAGGTCTGACCAAGGCAGAATAGAGTGGCACTATTACTTCCCTTGATCTAGACACTATACTTCTATTGATGCAGCCCAAAATTGCATTGACCTTTTTAGATGCCACATCACACTGCTGACTCATGTTCAACTTGTGGTCTACTAGGACTCCTAGATCCCTTTTGCATGTAGTCTCATTCAGCCAGGTCTCCCCCATCCTATATCGATGCATTTCCTTTTTTTCGCATTAAGTGCAGTACCTTACACTTCTCCGTATTGAATTTCATTTTGTTAGCTTTGGCCCAGCTCTCCAGTCTATCCAGGTCATTTTTAATTTTGATCCTGTCCTCTAGGGTATTGGCTGCTCCCCCTAATTTGGTGTCATCTTCAAATTTGATAAGTATGCCCCTAATTCCCTCATCCAAGTCATTGATAAAGGTGTTAAATAGCACTGGGTCCAGGACCGAACCTGGTGGCACTCCACTGGTCACATCTTTCCAAGACAAAAAGCAGCCACTGCTGAGCACCCTTTGAGTTCAGCCAGTCAACCAATTACAAATCCATTGAAAGGTTAAGTTGTCTAGCCCATATTTTACAAGCTTGTTTGCAAGAATTTTATGGGGAACCTTGTCAAAGGCCTTACTGAAATCAAGGTATACGTTATGCACAGTGTTCCCTTCATCTACCAAGCTGGTCATTTTATCAAAAAAAGAGATCAGATTAGTCTAGCATGACTTGTTTCTCTGAAACCCATGTTTCTCTGAAACCCATTTTTGTGATTATGGCTTTGCCTTCTAAATGTTCACAGATTCTTGGTTTAATTATCTGCTCTAGAATCTTCCCTGGTATTGATGTCAGACTAACTGGACGATAATTGTTGGGATCCTCTTTTTCCCCCTTTTTGAAGATGGGGACAACGTTTGCCCTTCTCCAGTCTGCTGGGACTTCTCCTGTTCTCCAGGAGTTCTCAAAGATTATTGCCAATGGCTCTGAGATTACATTTGCCCGCTCTTTTAATACCCTTGGATGTAGTTCAATTGGTCCTGGAGATTTAAATTCATTTAGATTAAGAAGGTATTCCTGTACTACCTCTTTGCTTATTCTGTGCTGGATTTCCCCTATTGTGTCCTCTGTTCCTTTATCCTCAGGTTGGTCCCCCTTTTCCTTTTCTGAAAACACTGACGCAAAGAAGGTGTTCAGTAATTCTGCATTTTCTCTGTCCCCTGTTAGCATTTTGCGATCTTTTCCACGTAGTGGCCCTACCATTTCCTTCTTCCTCCTTTTGCTGCGTACATACCCCCCAAAACCCTTTTTATTGTTCTTGACCTCTCTAGCAAGCCTGAGCTCATTCTGCACTTTAGCTTTTCTGACTTTGCTCCTACACGTGTTTGCTATCTGTTTGAATTCTTCTTTGGTGATTTCCCCCTTTTTCCATTTCTTATACATGTTCCATTTAAAACTTAGCTCCGTTGAAAGTCCTTTACTCATCCATCCTGGTTTCTTGAGACACCTCCCATTTTTCTTCCTCAATGGTACTGTTTGAAATTGTGCCTTCAGTATCTCTCTTTTGAGAAAGTCCCATCCATCTTGAGGCCTCTTCTCTTTTAATATTCCTGACCATGGGATCACCCCCAGTATTTCCCTGAGTTTATTAAAATCAGCTCTCCTAAAGTCGAGAATGCGTGTCTGACTATGCCTGGCTTCTCCTTTCCATTGTATAACAAACTCCAGGAGAACATGATCACTCTCACCTAAGGATCCCACCACTTGCACCCCATTAACCAGGTCATCCCTGTTGGTTAGGATCAGATCTAAAATAGCTGACCCCTTTGTTGCCTCTTCCATCTTTTGGACCATGAAATTGTCTTCCAGGCATGTAAGGAATTTGCTAGACCTTGAAGTTTTGGTTGAGTTAGATTCCAGCAAATATCAGGATAGTTGAGGCCACCCATCACTACTACATCTCTCCTTTCTGCATGTGTGTTCGCCTGTTCTAGAAAGGCATCATCCAGTTCCTCCATCTGACTTGGGTATCTGTAGTAGAGTCCCACAATAACATCCCTGTTGTTTCCCTCCCCTTTAATTTTTATCCAGATGCTCTCCACCTGGCTTCCAGTATTGATGTCATGTGTTTCTTCACTGGTGTAAATATCCCTGACCTATAATGCTATTCCTCCTCCTTTCCTGTTTGGCCTGTTTCTCTTATGTAAAGGTTATACCCATCTAATCCTACATTCCAATCATGAGACTCATCCCACCAGGTTTCAGTAATGCCTATTATATCATACTTGCTTTGTAGTGCTAGGAGTTCAAGTTCACCTTGCTTATTTCCCATGCTCTCTGCATTGGTTTAGAGACATCTAAGACCATGTATTCCCTTTACTTGCTTCCTGTGCAAGTTTTTTTGCCTCCCACTGTTGGATCCTTGTGCTGTTTCCCTTGTTCCCTCTAGGAAACATGGGACTTTATCAGACAAGGCTATAATTGCACAATTTTGACATCACGGTAGCACAAAAGGGTTCCTGCTATTGCATGAGGTGATTGTCTTCCCATCGTTACTGTATTCTGCAGGTGCCAATAACGTGTCCCTTTTAACTGATGGGAGAAGCCACCAATAGCTCTCAATATTGGTATTTTCACGGTATTGAAGAGCGTGCGAAAACACATCCTGCTGTAATCTTAAGTCCTCTGTCCCCCCTCCCCATTCCCAGCAAGAAATTCCAGCTGAGAACATGAAAATGATCTATAGGATACTCTTTTAATGAAGTCTCCCACTTCGTTTGCACAGTTTTAAGTTTTGTTTAAGTGTTTATGTGTTGATTTAGTTTGTAAATTAGGGCAATTTTGGTGTTTTTAACTGAATTGCTGAAATCTCGCCCATGCTAAATCACAGAAGTAAAATCCCATTCTTAAAGCACTAGTGATGGTCATGTGATAATTCTGTGATGGTAATATTGCACAATTACAGTGACATGAGATAATAAGTCTAATAATGCCACTATGTTTCTGCTTTCCTCAATAATGGGATTGCAGTGGTTTTAGATGCTAGTCTGATAACGTCCATGGTCTAAAGTGTTAAAGCTGAGTTGATATTTTCCAGAAGGATATTTTCCTGCATACATTTCAGATTGGCCCCATTTCTTTTCACCCTACTGGAAGACCACTTTCCAGAATTTTCTTGGAATATTTTGGAGATGGCCTTAATTTTATCCCTTAAAATGAACATATATTGATGCTAGTTCAACAGGATGGTGACAGATCTGAAACACTGGTCAGGCTGCCAACACATTTGATGTTGTCGTCATTTGCAGAGGCAGAAAAGTGAAGTGGTGTGGAGAGGAGAAGCCATGTTACTCCATGACTGTGATGAGCCCCACCCTAGCACATCTTTTTGGGGATTTCTGTTGGGGTAATTGGTTCATTACCCAATGGTTTCTCTGACCATAAATATGGTGGAGGATTTAGGTACAATAAGTGCAAGTATCAAACCTGCATACATTTAAACTTGCTGTACCTTACCTAAAGCCAGAGTGATTCTCCTAGTGGCTTTAGTTAGTGTGTAAAACTATATGGAAACCTCACAGATATCTGGGTGTATCATATGACCAGAAGCACAGAAGCTTTCTTGATTATTCTGGGTTATCTCTTTGGCTGCTGACACACTGCAGAAATAATGCAGTTTGACACCACTTTAACTATCATGACTCCATCCTATGTAACCTGGGATTTGTAGTTTGTCATGGCACCAGAGCTCTTGGACAGAGAAGGCTAAATATCCCACAAAACTACAAATCCCAGAATTCCATAGCATTGAGCTTTGGCAGTTGAAGTAGTGTCAAACTGCATTATTACTGCAGTGTGTCAGCAGTCCTAGTGTTGAGTTGGATATTCTTGATACTTGGTTTCATGAGGGAGGGGCAGCAATTGACAGGGAAGGGCAGAAATTCAAAAGTAGAGTGGGGCTGCCAGAAATTTGTTCCAGTGGCTGAGCACTCTCATTTTCCTTATCCAAATCCTCTAATATCCTGTTTCTTGATGTAGCCTTGTTCTCTTGGATATTTCTAGAGAAAGAAAATGACAGGTGTGAGGGAACAGTCTGCTAGTTCTGGTCAGTGTGGATTTATTTTATGCTCCCATCCTGAAGATTTAGCCACACATCTCCCCACAAATAACCCCAAAGTTCCCCTTCCCTAAAATTCTGGGGAATGTAAATGAACAACGAAAGCACATGGGCCATTTTCTCTCAACACAAATCTTCAACCAGAGTTGGTTACTAACCTAAAAAAAACCCTAAGCATTTTTCTGACACATCTGAAGTCAATCAGTTCAAGAACAACTATTAGTTCAAACCTTAGGTATATGATTGCATCCTGATATTCATAGACCTTTGAACATATTTGCTTCCCAGAAATCCAGACTGCTAGATCAAGCCTACAGCCACCATCGAAACATAGAGTTAGAAGAAACCACAAGGGCTGTCTAGTCCAACCCCCTGCCATGCAGGAATACACAATCAAAGCATTCCTGACAGATGGCCATCCAGCCTCTGTTTAAAAAACTCCAAAGAAGGAGACTCCACCACACTGCAAGGCAGTGCATTCCACTGCTGAATAGCTCTTACTGTCAGGAAGTTCTTCCTAATGTTTAGGTGGAATCTCTTCTCCTGTCGTTTGAACCCATTGCTCTGTGTCCTAGTTTCTAGAGCAGCAGAAAACAAGCTTGTTCCATCCTCAGTATGACGTCTCTTCAAATATTTAAGCATGGCTATCATATCACCTCTTAACCTTCTCTTCTTCAGGCTAAACATACCCAGCTCCCTAAGCTGCTTCTCATAGGGCATGGCCTCCAGAATGTTCACCATTTTGGTCACACTCCTCTGGACACGTTTCAGCCTGTCAATATCCTCCTTGAAATGTGGTGCCCAGAACTGAACCCAGCCACCGCAGGACTATTGCTGCACCTGAATTGGTTTCTTTGCTCACTCAATTCAGCCAAGAAAAATAAAAAGTTCCTCTCAAATTTGAATTTCCCCCCTCCTCTGCTTTCTGTATTTACCTTCCTCTCAGAATCCTTGCAAATTTTGTCATCATCCCTTTTCTCCTATTACACAAACTCAGTTCTAACGTATTCGTCAGAGGCTCAGTCAAGTAGCACTGGCAATAATGAATATGTTTAGTATTCAGATGGACTCCACACAGGCATCCACAGGTGGGCAATTTTAATTCAGCAGCTTTTCATTAATGCCTTCCGGAGCTGTCGGTGCCTTCTTCTGTTTGTTCATTTTTGTATTATCCAATTGGCATTTTTTTTGATTAAGAAATAGCCTAGGAGCTGCATGGCTTCTGAGAATGCTATCAAACACCAGACCAAGGCTTGAATGCCAGGAGGGGTTCAAACTGTGCATGCCATCACAGAGGTAATTAATTTATCAAATAGCATCTAATAAATCTTCTACAGCCCAAACATTAGGGGGCGGGGAGGGTTGCTTTGAGACAGAACTGAAGACATCAAAGCTGGAGATGTCAAACTCCTACAATTGTGTCACTTGTTAATATTATTCACTGAGGTTATTCAAATTCTCCATGAGCCTCTAATAGCCAGATGCTGTGTTGTTGTTTGTTTGTGTGTATGTGTGTTATGTAATAGGCTAGGAGCTGTATGACTTTCAAAGCCTAAATACCCCAAAGGTACCAGATCCTGTCTGATCTTCGAAGTTAAGTGGGGTCAGCCCTGTTTAGTACTTGGATGGAAGACCTCCAATGAATACCAGGTGCTGTTGACTATATTTTAGAGGAAGGAACTGACAAACCCACCTCTGAGTATTCCTTGCCTAAGAAAACCCCATGAAATTCATGAAGTTGCCAATAAGTTGACAGACAACTTGGAGGCACATTCCTGTGGATACACACACACACACACACACACACACACACACAATGCCACGTCAAGAGCTGAGTATTAGCCAGTCTTCCTTCCAACTGTTGTACACCAAACCATAGGGAAGGCAGGAAGTCTAGGCTTCCATAAACTGTTGCCTCTTTAGAACTAGTCAGATGGAAGAGTTATAGATGCTCAAAATCTAGAGAAGAGACCTTGGATCCCTGTAATGCATTTGTTTGGAAACTGAAGTTTTTTATATTCACTCTTTCCATTGTTTAAAAGGTGTCTTAGGTCAGTCCTCCCCAACATCTTGGCCTTAAGATGCATTGGACTATAGCTCTCATCACCCTTCGCCAGCCCATGATAAGAGTAGAAGTTCAGTGCAGCAAGTTAGGGAAGAGGCTTGATGATCTTCAATTTCATTGATGCAGGTAGCCTCTCCACTCATGCCTCTTTCTGGTGATAAGCTTCTCTGTACTTAGCACTCCATTCACCAGACCTGTATGTGAAGACTTACCAGAATGGTAGAACCTTCCAGAACTTTCACTTCACTGCTGTAGCCAAATCCAGGGTCACCTCCATACCCCCCAATGAAGCATCATAGCAGGTCTCTGGAAATTTTAGATCACAGCTGGGCATGTTCAGAGGATTTGAGGGCTGTTTTTGTCTCCTTCCAGTCCCATAGCCACAGATAATTTTGAAATTAGTTTGGTCAGTTGTTTTACGTTGACTCCATCAACAGTGTTACAGTCTAGAACTATATCCATGGCCTCTTCATTCATCTGAAAATTTAACTTTTGGGCATTTTTTTGAGTGGGCTTTTTGGGGGCATGTCTAGAGAGCTCCAGAGACCTGGGGGCTTTATGGGAGCCCCCCCCAGGTTGCATGATTGCCATTGTTTTTAGCTGTACACTTTAACAATAATTGTGAAGCAGCTCTGCAATAGTTCTTAAATGCTCACATGGAAGATTAAATTAGAAGAGACCTTTGAGAAGAACTGACTGTTTCACCAAGTGATGGAAGCTCTTTCCCTGGAGATATTGAAGAATAAGGTCAGCAGGCATCAAGCAGGGATACTGTAGCTGCAAGATGCCTGCTTCAATCAGGGATAGTCTAGATATTTCAACGTTTCCTCACACTCTGAAATTCTATGATTCTCAGCTCCTGACCCTTTTCCTTTATCTCAATTTTGTATAGAAGAAGCCAGACAGAATATGAAATATGTTAATAAGGACTCAGGCCTTGGAAATGGGTCCCAAGTGCTTAGCATATGCAATACTAAGCATATTTACTGAAACGAAAGTCCTGCTGAGTTCAATGGGACCAACTCAATCCTTAGGATTGAATTTGTCCCATTGAACTCAGCAGGATTTTCTTCATAGTGAATATGCTTAGCTTTGCACTACATGTCCTAGATGCTTGTTTAACATCTTCTTCTCCTTTCTCAGCCTGCAAAAAAACCCCACAAAACACACACACACACACACAATTGTTCACTTGCCCAGAATGCAAGAAAACCCATCTGGCTTGGGAAAAGAAGCTACATAAAGCTGTCAATCCGAATAGGTGTTGAAATACTAACTGGTAAGGTTGTGTTTTTTACTGTTCATGGGGGATAGTGTCACAAGAGTTCAAAAGTGATCCAAAGATAATCTCTTTTAATACCATGATGATTCATGGGAAGGGAGAAAGAAACTTAACAAGAGGTCTGTTGACATACAGCAAGGATGGGTAACTGTTCAAGATTATGGTGCTGTCCCATTTTACTCCCAAATGTCTCCAAATGCATCTAGGAGCTTGGGGGTAATTTTTGCCACATTTATTGGAAGCGGTGGGTGGGCCAATTTAGGCCCAGCAGAGATCTTTTTGAAGCAGGAAGTGAGCCAGAAGTCACTTCCTGTCCATTTCCTATTTTTTAAAAAAGACCTTTCCTTGGCCTAAAATGGTTGGAGAGATGCAAAAATATGCCCACGTGCCCCCTAGATTGGGGGGGGGGGAGAAACATTTTTGGGGAAAAATAATCATTTTTTACCCATAGGGAGCCACAAAAATGGTTCTGGGGCTGTATGTAACTTGTTAGATGCACTCTGCCCACCTGTGGCTTAGAGCCTTGCTTTTCAGCTGGTATTTACAGGTGCATCTCACTTCAACCTAAACAACTGGGAGGGAAAGAGGAAGCTAAGTACGGTGGACCCTTGGTATCTGATGGGCTGATGGGTTCCAGGACCCCATGGATACCAAAATCCGTAGATTCTCAAGTTTCATTATAAACAATGCCATAGTAAAATGCCATCCCTTATATACAATGGCATTCTGCAAAGTTTACTTTTTGAAATCCCTCCACACCCCAAATATTTTCAAGATGTGGTTAGTTGAATCTCCGGGTGCAGAATCCATGGTGATGGAGGGCTGACTGTAACTCCCCACCGCAGAAAAAAAAACACATCCAGATAATTCCGAACAGTTCTAACCCAATATTTGCATATCCCAAAGTGTTTCAGGAAACTATTCTGCACAGATATAAATGTAGGTGTTTTTGTAGGAGAATTATGGGATTTTGCAAACATAGAGACAGACAGACACACACCAGCCTTTCCAGGCAGCCACATGTTTTTGTGTACAAGGCTGCTGTTTTCTATGCAAAACCCTGCAATACTGCACAATAAAAACCTTTCACAACAAAAAATCTTGCATAGAAAAGAGCAATCTTGTACAACAACCCCCCCATGTACCTATAGATCATGCAATTGTTGTTTTCTGTACAAGATTTTTCTTCTGCAAGACAGTGCCTATTTTTTTTAGGGTCTTTTTTTTTTTTAATGAAATACTTTTGTTGTGCTAGATTTGGGAGAGTTTTTGAAAACTCAGTCTGGTCCAAAGAGTCGTAGCCAGATTGTTAACCCGGGCTGGCTACAGGGACTGTACAACTCCTTTGTTGCAACCGATCCACTGGCTACTGCTGAATTTCAGGGAACAATTCAAAGTGAGTGCGCAAGAGAGGACCTTCCCAATGGGACCCCAAGAATCTGCAGCTCCCTTCTCAGAGAGGTTCGATGACACCCTCCCTGTTATCCTTTCATAGGCTGGTGAATACCTTTGGGCTGGAAGTCAACCTGAAGAAAACAGAAGTTCTTTACCAGCCTGCACCACGGGACGAACACCACCATCCCCACATTGCCGTCGGCAATTCTGTGCTTAAGTCCGTTCAGCAGTTCACCTACCTGGGAAGCATCATCTCCTCAGATGCTAAGATTGACAAACAGATCGATCACAGATTAGCAAAGGCACATAGCGCATTTGGAAGACTTTACAAAAGAGTCTGGAATAATAAACACCTGAAGCGAAACACAAAAATCAGTGTGTATAGAGCCATTGTACTGTCTATTCTCCTTTATGGATCTGAAACATGGGTCACCTATCACCACCACTTACGACGCCTCGAACACTTCCACCAGCGCTGTTTACGCATAATCCTAAATATACACTGGACTGACTATGTGACGAATGTTGCTGTCCTTGAGCAAGCAGGGATCACCAGCATTGAGGTCATGATATTGAGAACGCAGCTGGGCACGTTTCTAGGATGGAGGACCATCGCCTCCCAAAAATACTACTCTACGGTGAACTCGCCACGGGTCAGCGTAAAAAGGGTGCTCCAAAAAAGCGATGCAAGGACTCCCTGAAACAACATCTCAGGCTTGGCCAAATTAATCACCAACAATGGTCCACCCTGGCCTCACATCAGGAGGCATGGAGACACACTATCCACAATACTGCAGCCTTATTTGAGAACTCACGCCGAACAAGTCTTGAAGAGAAACAGCAACGCAGAAAGAATCACAACCCGGTAACATCACCCGAGGAAACCTTCTGCTGTGCTTTCTGCAACCGGACTTGTCTATCTCGGATTGGCCTTTTTAGTCATCAGCGTGCTTGCAGAAAACGTGGGATGTGTCCTTCCTGAATCTTCGTTTGCGAAGAAAAGCCAGAGAGAGAGAGAGAGAATACCTTTTCATTCCAGCAGGCTTTTGATGGCTGATTGTTCAGCGGAAGAGAGGCCTTTCAGAATGAACTGTACTATTTATTTGTTATCCTCTTAATGGTCTTGCTTTTTAACTGCTACTCTCAAGAGAAAAGTAGAGAGATAGACCCGTAGAACCAAACGAACATTCTGTTGTTGCAGGATGGTGGGGGGCAAGGTGGGTCCTTTTAGGAGGGAAAGGTGGAAGGCTACTGAACCAAGAATTTCTTCCTTGCTTCCTTATGCCTGGATTCCTTGACTTTCTTCTCTATGAAACACTGATTTTGCATGCCAAGAATGTCACTCATGTTGTTGAAACACCTCATCTCGTAAACAGCTAGGCAGCAATGCCCTTGGACCATCATTAAAAATGTCCTTGATGGTACCATCCGCACAAGGCTCTGTGATACTGATCTATAGAAACTGTCTTCTATGGCTGCCATTAACACAGAAGGCTCTGTTAGTTTGGGGGACTTATTTTTAAATTATTTTTATTAAATTACTTTTCCCAGAGTGGGTGGAGGCCAATGCCTGAAGCAAGCGTGGAGATGTAACTTCCCCTGTCTTTCATGATCCCAAGAGATGTACATTATGGAAACAGCAGGCAGGCAAACAAATTTCAATGTTTAGTACAGCTGTAAATGATCAGATATAGAGCTGAGGGTCCTGCTCATGTATGTCAGAGCATGGAAGAGAACACCATAGTGGTCGAGCTGTGGTTTCTAAAACACGGTGTAGTTTATTCATTATTTATTTTATTTACACAAGAAGTTGTGTCCTTCCTTTCTGGCGCCTACACAGCTCTCATGATGGCTAACCACAATTGAGACCAATAACAAAATAGGGTAAAAGTATAAAACACATGATGGTAAGAAGAGAGAGGAATGGCAGTCCAAACACTGAATGAGACTCATCAAATGAGTGCCTGCCTAAATAGGAAACTCATCATCAAATGGCAAGATTGATGAATGGCAAAACTGATGAATTAGTGAAGCACAGTCATTAGCCAGGGTGCACACAACCATCCCTGTGCAAAAACTATGACTTCTGTTAGTGTGTTATCGCAGAAAGAGTGGAACCAACCAACCCCTCATGTAATGTTCTGCTATGTGAGCGGGCAAATAATTCCATAGCTGTGGTTGTGGACACTGAGAAGACCCTTTCCCTTGTCCCTACCAATCTTACTTCCACCATAGTTGAGGCACAGAGTCAGGCCTTGACATCTGTTCTTAGGGTGTGGAAAGACTGGTAAAGGAGAAGAGAGTCTCTTAAGGTATCTTAGATGGGATGGGAATAACGTGCTCTTCTGGCTATGCTAGTTTGGGCTGATGGACTTGTAGCCCCATGATTACCACCTGTGTCTTTATATAAACTCTTTAGGGCTTTAAGCATAATCACCAACACATTTTAATTGTGCCCAGAAACAAAAACTTAACCCATGCAACCAGCTGTAATGACTCCATATGCAAATACCCCCCCAGCATCCTTGCTGTTGAATTCTGAACCAGACTAGATGCAACTGTACCATGTGTCATCATATGAGAAAAAAAGAGACACTTCTCAATATGCTTAATAGATGGTTAATTAGTTGAAAAGCCTAATGGGTTTTACCTATTGGTGCTCTTAAGGCCTTATTTGGGGGCTATATAAAATCATAAAAAGAATGACACATAACTACATAACATCACATTTCATAAAATCCATATTATATTTTTACAGTCCCTATAGCTAATATAAAACCCACGAAGGACTTTTTCGGACAAACCAAAAATAACGCTAGCAGCCTCGCCAGGTTGCGAGGCTGCAGTGCTAGAGGGCGTCCGTTTGCATGACGCTCCTTCCAAGCGGTACTGTTGCAGTACCACTGGGACATTTGACCGTCATATTTTGGATTTTACCGTCATATTTTACTCATGATTGTGACACACGGCCGTAGGCCTCCCCCCCCCCGCCATCAAGCTCACCACCCTCCCTAAAGTGGTGATCGGGGCTTCGAAGCCCCGGTCACCACTTTCCTCCCCTGTCCCACCTCCCTAAAGTGGCGATCGGGGCTTCAAAGCCCCAGTCACCACTTTCCCCCAGCCCACCACCCTCCCTAAAGTGGTGATTGGGGCTTTGAAACCCCAGTCGACACTTTCCTCCCCCCTCCCCCCTTCCCTAAAGTGGTGATTGGTGCTTGGAAGCCCTGGTCCCACTTTCCTCCCCCCTCCCATCCTCCCCAAAGTGGGAATCCGCGAATATGCAGAACCACAAATGTGAAACCCGCAAGTGTGGAGGGACAACTGTAGTCCCAAATGTTTCATCTTCCCCTATTAGGCACTCTGTGCCAGAGGTCTGTAGGCCAAAACAACAGAAGTCCAGCACAGAGCGTCTAGTTCTGGGACTTCTGGTTAAGCCGGGATCTTTGCCCTCACTTCCGCCAGCAGAGATAATGTTTTTACCTCAAAGTGACACACCACCTGAGTTATGCTCAGTTTTTTGGCGAAGTTTGACACACCAAGCTCAAAAGGTTGCCCATCACTGCTCTAGACTATAATTTTTTCAGAATTCAGAGGAAGTCAATGACAAACCATGTCTGAGTGCTTCTTGCCTAACAAAATCCTTTGAAATTTATGGGATTGCCACAAGTCAACGGGTGACTTAAAGGTACAATTTTCAAACTGCTCCAAATTGGCTGCCTTTGGGTTGCTATATGTACCGGAAATCTGGGAAAATCCTGGATTAAAGGGGATAAAAATTGTCCCATTTGGCTGGGCTGCTCGAAGCAGCAGATCCTGGATTCCTCTAGCTCTGGCGGGAAGAGAGTCTCTCTTCCCTTCAGAGCTGGAGGAATCTGGGATCTGTCTGCTGCTTCAAGCTGGAGTAGCAAGGGAGGAAGAGAGGGAGGGAGGGCAAGGGGAAGTCTTCCCAGGGCAGCAATTTTTTGAGGTGGCACTCCCTTCTGTCTCACTTCCCCACCTATCTGCTTCCTTCCCTGCATGCCCACACACCCCTTCCTGCTCACTTGCTCCCCCATGGAGTTGCATTGAGTCTATAGGTGCCCACCTCCTTTCCCCCGTGGGCACACTGGGTGCCCTCCTTGTGGGGAGGGAGGAGAGAAGAAGGCTCCCTCCTCCATTTCCCCGTGGGTGCTCTGGGTGCCCTCCTCACAGGGAGGAGGGAGAGAAGAGAGTTCCCTCATCCTCTGGGTGCTCTGTCCCAGTTTTGTGGCAGCGAATTATGGCAACCCTATCTGGGGCCTTAGAAGACCTCATGGCAATTCCTTTTGTTTGCCAGTAAAAGCTGTTTTCATACTTAAAATCATTCTTAATTAGAATTATTGCAGCTACAGAAATGATAAAGATGGAAGGAGGTTTCACATCTCTCTTGTCCAAAGTGTACTATATAATAAAGCATCTTATTGAGGTATACAGGCATACATTTGCTGAAACATGTTGAATTACTGCTTGTATCACGTACTCACCTCTTTGCACCCTGGGCTGCAGAGTCTAAAGGCTTATGCAAAATAAATAAAAGTTGCTAAATCTTTAAGGATACAATGGGTAGATAAGGGCAGATACTAAATACTGTTGTTTTTGCTGCAAAAGACTTAACACAAATACCCCCTTTGAAAGATATTCCGTTGTATAAGAAAAAAAAATATTTCAAAGTAGGTAACAATCCAATGTGGCAAGATGTGTTTTTCCCACTTAACACAAGCCTTATACTTTTCCTCAATATAATTTTTTTTCTACATCATCAACCTTGTAGCTGCAATTTGGTTTACACTGCCACTAGTCTACATTGTAAAGCAAAGTATATTCCTAATTAATAAAATATGTTATTTCCTCTGAATATTTATTTAGATATAAGACCCACTTTACTTAGTTGGACATGTGTGTGACTAAACTATTTCAAATGCCCATACTGTACTCCCAAGACAATACATGTGGAGCTGGTCCTTTTTCAGTATTTGAATCCTTTCCCTGCAAAACATGAAGATACACTATCTGCCTTAGTATGCTTAACTCTATCCTCCCCAATTGCCTTTTTCCCAGCTCCACCCTTCATCAGAGTAGCACCCTAAGGTGGCCTGGTGCAATATTTTGCCTTTACAAAAAAAAAAAAAAGGGGGGGGAAACAACAACACCCTGTTTTCTCGCCTTAGTGCTCGCTTTCTAAGGAGAAAATCTAACATGGCGGCACTGGGCACTTGCCCTGTTAGCAAGCTCTGCCTCTTGTGCTCATCTGGCCAATCAATTTTGCACCTCCTCTCATATGGGAAAGTAATTCATATTGAATTTCTAGTCCCAATTGAGAGGGAATGTGCACCCCCCCCATTTTTAAAAACTCCGGGAAAAGCCCAAAGGCTTTCCCACATATTTTTTGGTGATTTGGGGGCCCCTCCTTCACAATATGCCGGAACAATGTGGAATGCCATTAAGGCAGGTAGGATTCTCCTCACACTCTGTGAGGAGTATTTTTACCGTTTAGACAACCCTGGTGTCTTTCATGCTTGCTTCTTGAACTCAAGTGCTTCTGCCACTCTCTTTTCCTTCCCTCCTGCTCCCTCTCTCAATCCATGTCCTCACAGTACCTCTTGCTTGTTTCTTGCACTTTGCCACTTGATCCACTCATTCTCCCTTTCCTCTCTGACCTTGTACCCCTTCATTGCTTCTTGAACTCTGATGCCTCTACAGCACACTCTCTCCCTTCCCTTCTAATTCCCTCACCTAGCTTTGTGCACTTTCTATCACTCCCTCCCTTTTCTTACACTTTTAGTAGGGCACACTGCGAGGACCACAGTTGCAGCGGATCCCAAGGACTCCCTATTGCTTGTTGCAGTACATCCAGCCAAAATAAATGAGCTGGACATGTTGCTGCTGATCTTCTTGCTTTCTGAGAATGCAGAAATGGCTGTATTGGGAGGGCTCCACAGCTTACCAGGGGGCATTGAGGGATGAGTAGTATTAGGCTATGTAGCTGTGGAGACAGCTATGTCAGATGCATCATCTCCCAATATAGGATATTGGCCTAATTTTTTTACCTTAAAATTCAATGTGACAGAAAAAACCAGAAAGTAACAAGAAGGAAATTAGATTGGGGGAATCATTTTTTGCATCCAGACCATAGATTCTTAAAATCTTATGCATGGGCTTCCTAGGATTAAGAGCCAGGTTAAGAAACCCCGATCTATGTCTGTGTCTGTGTCTGTGTCTATATCTATATCTATATAGATCTATATCTATATCATCTATATCTTTATCTATATCAGAAATATGAATAAAACTCTCAAATTTTCTTGTGCTTGCTAAAAAATGCTGTCTTGACACACTGAAACACCTAAGCAAGAAGACTGTAAAGCTCTGTGAAATTGTTCACATTTTAGGACTATTTTGTGAAAAAACCCCACTTTTTTTCAAAAACTCTTGAGTAGTTTTTTTAAACAAAACACTTGTTTTTGCACAATAGCAAGTTTTTGTGCATCAGTGGGCATTTTGTCCACAATACATTGTTTTTGTGCAGAAAATACTCATTCTGTTCCATTTCGTTTTGAATATTCAAAGTGCTGGTTATGACCTGTAAAACCCTAAATGGCTTGGGTCCAGACTATTTGACAGATCAAATCTCCCGATATGATCCCAGAAGAACTCTAAAGTCATCAGGAGGGGGCTTTTTCTCTGTCCTGCCTTCAACACAAGCTCACTTGTGAGGACTCAAAAGAGAGCCTTCTCAGCGACTGTTCCCACCCTCTATAACAACTTTCCAGAGGAGGCTAGGCTGGCCTCCTCTCTGATTTCTTTTCATCAGCAGGCAAAGACTTCTTTTCTAGCAGGTTTTTAATGCAGCAGGGATTGTTTTATTTGGTATGTTTTAGATTTTATATGTTTTAATCTGATTTTTTAATATTTAATTGTATATATTGCATTTTTAATCTGTTATTTTATGGAAGCTGCGTTGGGTCACATCTTGGGGGAAAGGGGGCATACAAATGAAATAAATAAATATAGATGCCAGGGATTGAGTCTGGGTCTTCTTGCATCCAAAGCATATGCTCTACCATTGGGCTGTGGTCCTTCTGATTTCTCCTATAGCAACATTTTAACCTGAATGCCCATCCCCATTCATCCATTTGTGCAAAAATATCCATTAAGTCCCCCAAACCAATTTTTGGGGAAGGAAAAAAGAATTTTGATTGTAAGACTAATAGTTTTTCCAGGATAGATCCAGACGTTCATTGGTTTTGTTTTTTTTTTTAAAAAAGGAGGACATGATGCATTGGTAGCCAAACACAACAGACTGACCCATCTTTCTTTTTTGCATAATCCATGGGAAATCTTTTTGCCTCCAGTGCTAGAAAGACACTACTTTGAAAATGAGCACACCCATGAATATCCATCCTTCTTGCTCCCTGCTTTCTACTTGATGATTTTTATTGCCCTTTTCGGGGCTCAGAATGCTTTACAATCCCAGAAATGTCCTGGGTTTAGAACAAAGTGTGCAAATGGCTTCTCCCTCATTTAGCCCTCTATAAATGGACCCAGAGTGGAGATTAATAGGCTAGGAAATGTGTTTTCTGCTCCACAGCTAGTAAAGGAAATTCAGTGGAACTAAATTAATCATGAAATGGACTCTAAGAAGAGAAAAGAAGACTGGGGGCTTTAACTTATAAATTAGGTCAGTGCCAAGGTTCAGAAGGAGGTTTTCCAAAGCAGTCTGGTGCTGCCAAATTGTGATTTCAAGAATGCTAATCCACAGTGGCGGCTGGGAGCTTCTATGTCAGTAAAGTGGTGAATTTGTTTGGGGTTTTTTCTGAGCTTTAAAGGAGCTAAGGTTCTGAATTTGTTTGGAGGAGAGGAATCAGCACCTTGGATAGTTCCCTTACCATTCTGGGTAAGACCCAGAGAGTGCATTCTCTACCCTACTGAAGTGGACATCCAGATGGATCCAGGAACTAAAGCTGGACCAGGTGAGGAAGGGATAGAACCAAGATGGAATCTGATGCACGAGGGTGAAGAAGAATCTAAGACATTGGAGTAGAATTTTAAAAGTCTCTCTCTGAGATTTTAAATTTTCATGTATACTGCTTATTGTTGTTCAAAAATAAGGATGTCCAGAAAATGTGTGGGTGGATAGGTGTGTGGGATTAGTGAACATAAACATACTTGGATGCTGTTGTCCAGAATTAACATGTAATTCTTGATTTATTTATGCATTGTACTGTTATCACAGCCTTCCTTCAAAGATCTCAGGACAGTTTACAAACTTCTTACTTTATTCTCATAACAACCAGTGAGGTAGGCCAGCCCAGTGGATATCAACTGGCCTGAGATTTCTCCAGTCCAGATCTTATGTTTTGTCCATTTCACCAGAATGCCTGTTTTTTACTCCTTTTCCAAATAGTGCGTAGGATGACGCTTTTGCCACCCTTACACTAGTGTCCCCTAAGTTTGTTCCCGAATTGGCTCCTCCGATTTTATTGCCTACAACTCCCAGAATCCCTGACCATTAGATTTTTAGGCCTGTATGTTTGGTAACTAAAGTTGAACATGATCAGAGTTGGAAATCAATGCAAAGCACTGAGTTATGCGTACTTCCATACCATTTTGATGGGTTCTGTCCCAATCTTTTTGTCTCATTTTTGTCCAAGAATTGTAGCACAAACTCTGGAAGATCAACAGATTATAAACCTGTGTAAAGGGTTGCTCATAGAGAGATCCAAGCAGGCATTTCAGAGAGTTTCTTACTGTTTAGGTATTAAAAAGAAAGCAATTCTTAGTTAATGAACTAGCAAGCCCCTTGATGGACATTTATGGAAAGAAAATCATATGGATGAGAGAGAGAAGCCCCTGGCTTAAATGGCTCTTCTACCTTTTTAATAGACCTCAGTAATCAAGCTCCTTTTTGAAAATGTTTTGAGCTGTGCTCTAGGCCACTTACGATAATATGTGGTATTGGATTTTCTTGGTAGCTGGCATAAAGTCAAGTGTTTGCTGAGATGCTTATCAGCATCTTTCAAAACTGCCTGACCTCTACAGTCTTCATCCTGATTAACCTTCTGGACTTTCAGAAGCCTTTGGGGTGTATCTATCACATATACACTATTGACTATGAATGGGAAGGGAAGAGGGGGACACCTTTTCATAGCTTGGGAATGGAAAAAAAATGTTTAAATACATTGTTCAGCAGAATATCAGAAATCAACTCTATTGGCACTTCTTTTCTTAGGCTTACATTCACAGCTCAAGCATTCATTTTCAAAATTTGTTTGAGTTTTCTTAATGGAAGGCAACTATTGGCTAGGGAAAGTTGATAAACATTCCAATGCAGTTCTTGGCTTCAGGATGTGAAAAAGGAGAACATGGCCAGAATATTAGGGTTACACACATGCATAGGTCCCATGTGATTGCACAACTTTTTGGCCAGTGCACAATTGTGCAGAGTTCCACAAGTATGAAATGTTGGGCTCGGATCAAGAAATGAAGCAGGAGAGTGATGTACTGAATTGTGTGAGGCTAAAAAATTGCTTATTGCAAACACATTCTTCAATCAGCCATGCATATGACTTGCACATGGACATCACTGAAAGGCTGAATAAGAAATTAAGAAATAGAAGTATAGACTATGTAACTGGAAGCAGAAGATGGAGAAGCTCAATTTACTCTGCACGATTAAGACCAGGGCCAGATTGTGGCACACACAATGAACTGCTAATTTTAAAGGCAAAGAAGTACACTAACTAATTATAGGGCCAAAATACAATCTAAATAACATCCCTGCAGACAAACAGTTAAAGACACAGAGCACTACTACAATAATTGATGCAAAGAAATAGAAGACAACAGAAAAGATAGAAAAAGAGATTTCTTCCACAAGATCCAAGAAATAAAATAAAAATTTAAACCAAGAGAAGGGATGCTGTATGACCAACAGGAGAACACATTATGTGATTGGAAGAAAATAATATAATAGAAGCAATACACACACTTCATGCCATGTGTGGCAGGAGGTAAATCAAGAGAGGATGCCAAGCTAGGATTGCTGTTGCTCCAAACTCTCTCTCTCTCCCCTCCCCACAACACTTCTTCAAAAACTGCATAGTTTTCAAACACATATTACATAACTTTAAAGTGGCTAATGAAGACATCTAAATAATTAAAGATTTTATATATCTTGGCTGAGTCATAAATCAAAATGGAGACTGTGGTCAAGAAACTGAGTGAAGATTAAGACTTGGAAGGGCAACTATGAAGAAACTTGATAAGATCCACAAGTGTAAATACCAAAGGATCATCCATAACATAGTATTTCTAGTTTTTATGTAAGCTTGTGACAGCTAGATATTGAAAAAAGCTGTCAAGAAGAGAACCAACTCATTTAAATGTGGTGCTTGAGAGTTCTATGGATACCATGTATTGCCAAAATGACAAATAAATTGGTCTGAGGGCAAATCAGTCCTGAACTCTCACTAGAAGCCAAAAAATAACTAAACTGTAGCTATTGTACTTTGGACACGTCACAAGATGACATAACTCACTGGAAAAGACAATAACGCTGGGAAAAATGGAAGGCTGTAGGAAAAGAGCAAGACCACATTACAGATGGACTGATTCAATAAAGGAAGCCATGGCTGTCCTGAATTTGTGAGTCATGAACAGGGCTATTGATGATCTCTTAAAGATCTTTCCTTCACAGGGTTGCCATAAGTTAAAGATGACTTGGTGGTAATTAGTAACAAATATTTGAAAATGAGATAAATAAATTGGGGAAAAAAACCCTGTACATTAAGAAAACATGTACAAAAAGTGCACCTGAATTTCCATGCATAACAAAAGAAATTAGTCTGGCTAATTTGTAGAAATTTGGAATTTGGAGAAGTTGAATCAAGATGGAGAGTTTTCCCCATCCTACAAGCAAATTTTGTAAACTTACTTGCTCATCTGAAGTAGTGTAAATATTCCATCTCAAAGGAACCGTGGGTACCAGGAGCTATTTAAAACTGGTAAGGTACTGTAATTGACCTCTCCATTGACGCCCCCTTGTCGTGGGAGAGAGGCTTGCGTACCCTAATGACGTTTTGAGCTATGCTGGCGGTGGCATAATAGCCACCGGTAGGGTCTCCCATGCCAGACAGGTCAAAACCGAAGGGTCCGACAAAGAGCGTCAAAGGGCAGGATGGGCTCTCTAGCCATATGGCAACCGTCCTAGGAGAAGGAAAACTCTAATCCCAAACCCGGGCAGATGGTGCTCGTCCAACCCTGTAAGGTCAACCATCTAAGAGAAGGAAACTCTAATCAAACCTACGGCCTGAGGACCTCGCTGCCACGTCCATGCTTGCAAGGCCACGGCAGATGAATCTCTGGTTTAAAGGGTGAGGCCAGTTCTGTGCACGCTGCGCTCCACCAGAAAAATCCATTGCACAGGCTCGAAGGACAAATCCATTTCCAAAAGCCCTGTAGCGACTGGCGAGGGACGAAACCGGCAGGTGTAAAGATGCACTGGAAGCCGCAGCCCCAACCCTGCATGCAGGCGGTTCAGGACATTGGTCGCTCAAGCCTGACCCGGGAGAGACTGTAATTGAAACATAGGCCTGGTGAATATTAGAAAGAATTATTTGTTAGCCTTTTGAAACCAATTGGAAGTTTTGCATTAACTTCAATAGGCTTTGAATCACAGCCCAGGAATGTAGGAGTTGAAAAGACTGTTTTCCAAAAGAAGGCAATTTTAATCCTCCCATCACCACTACCCCCCTTAACATTTCAAGGTGGGTCTCCTCCTCCTCCTCCTCCTCCTCCTCCTCCTCCTCCTCCTATCATCATACTTTTGTATGAAATCATGTTTTGTATCTTTCTTGGGGTGAAAAAAGCTCTGACTGCAATTTAGAGAATAATAATGTCTGAAATGCACTGCAGACTTTTAGCTTGTACGCCAGGGGGAAGGAGGAGATAAGTGGGAAAAAAGACAAATAATTTTCCTGAGATCTTATTCTGTAGACCTTCAAGGAAGCTGCTGGCATAATTTTAAGTCTATTGTGTTGTCAAAGCAAAGAATAATTTTGAGAAAGGGAACACGGTTAGAAACCAGACATGAGGAAGATGGGAAAGGTGTGTGGCGTGGGGGTTAGGAGTTTGATTTCAAAGTCGGTAAGTAATATCTTTCCTTGTCCATTTCCTCACTGGCCATGACAAAGATTTTGCTAAGAACAGAAGGTTGAGTCAAAACTGACAAATCTTTTAGCTTTCCTCAAATGGGAAGTGGGGGTAATGGGGTGTAGTGGTTAGTATATTGGAGTAGACAGTAGATAGGCCAAGCCAGCAGCATACCCACAAAAATTTCACAAATTAAAACTTTGACATGTGTGGCCAAGCAACATCAGAGAGTGGTCAAGGTGACAAAAGTTAGTAATGAGGAAGAGCACACAAGCTAGCAGCAGTTTGCTTATGCCTGAGTCTACAGGAAGGGCAATATTTGATCTCCTTCCCCTTCTCCCCCCTGCTGAGTTAATGGAGTGCAAACTACTTTTGCATTTTGATATCAGTTTGCAGCTGTTACCCTAAGAGTTGTGGGGTGCTTTAGAGGCCCACCCATGATGCCAAAATCAATGTTATTACTTGGGGAAATTATTAGCTCGAATGGATGCCTGCAAGAGGAGGGTAACCGCAAGAATATTTTCACCTATATATACCTGTACTGATTGCAGAGAACACTCCAGCTTTAAAGTGAAAAAAGGATTTTTATTGGAAATAACACAAAATGCATTCACATTCAGAACACACATTCCTAAGAACCGCAGAAGACTATAGAGGAGTAAGGCAGAAAAAAATGAATAGGGGGAGAGATTAGGGGGAAATAGGGTGATAGTTACCAGTCTTGAAGAGCAGAGTTTCATACAGTGAAGACACTCAGACAGAAGTCCAAGGGTTGCGCAGGAGGTTCCGATCAAGGGGCATGCTGAGAAAGAGAGTTCATCTACCATGGCACACCTTTCTATTGTCAGGGGATTAACATTTATACCCTGTATCATGTCCTGAAGGGGTACTCTGGCTAGGATGAAGCCTGGATGGCTGTCCCACCTGATAGACAAAGGAAACAGAAACTCAACTGATTGCATTAATGGTTGAGAGATAGGAATTGATAGGTTTATGACAACCTCACAATGCTGGAGAGGAGGGGGTATGACGTGAGATTTCCTTATGAGTAGATTTGGGAATGGCCACTTAATTGTTTGATTGAATGACTCATTGTTGAGGTGTCCAGGAAAGGATTAGTATATACCTCCTTAAAACTGTTTCCTAAGGGGCTTCTGCACAATCCTAATAGATCTTTGTGACCTCAGTCTAACCCCTTTGGCTTGCTCCAGCCATTCTGAGCCCAAAAAGTGTCCCATATTTCCAATTATGAGATATTGTGGAGAGGGGATAGTAGGGCATGCTAACGCAGCAACTGCAGTAAGTTGAGAACAAAGGTGAAAAGTTGGAAGATGAGAAAGAAACGGGGACCTGTTAAAAGCAGTTTTAAAGTGGGATGGTAGATGACTAATTGGGACTGTACATACTAAATTGGGATACTTGGAGGGTATGCAGCATCTCTGAGATTTCAGGGCCAAACCTGGGACTAAGGAGTGGGCTCTTGCGGTGTCATGGGATGGCCCTTTGTCAGGTCACAGAAATAGGGCAGGCAAGTGTCAGGAACAGGGAAAATACTTTAGGGTTAGCTGGTTTGAGGATCATCCAGGTGAATAGGCTCAGAAGTTGGCTAAAACCTGGTGAAGCAGGTAATATAGCAAACCCGAATTGTAGGAGGCAGCATTTTTGGTAGCAATAAGCACCCAGTAGATGCAATAATTGGCTTTATTCCTGTGAGGTTACATATAGGAGTATGGCTTCTACATTTACTTTGGTAGCAGATCTTTTAAGAGATGGATGTACATACTTTCTCAGATGTGGGTTTTTGTTTTTTGTGGAGGTGGCAGTGGCAGTGGTGTGTGTTACCTTCTTACTCTTTGCCCCCTTTTCCATGGGCTTATAAAACAAGAAGGTAGATAACAGATCGCCGTTCCTTCTGTTCCTTTTCTATCCATGGAAAGCCAAAGCTTTTTCATCTTTGCTCAAATAATGCACATAAAAGAAGAGAGATTAGGATGGATAATAATGTAGGCAATATTACCTGTCATCTTCAGATAAAGCAAAGGCAAGGCCCCATGGGTGCTGATCTTTGCAGGCTTATGGTTATTACCCTGTGTTCTACTTGACTTTTAGCCAAGCCATTAAAGCATAAGTAACATCAGCATAGAGTTAGTAAATACCTCTTTGCTGAGTATCAGCTAAATCCCACACCCAGTTTAAGTAAATAAAAAACCTTGTTCTTCTAGCTCAGCCTTCCCCACCCTGGCATCCAAATGGTACTCATGCTGACTTTTGGGGATGGTAGATGTTGTGGTACAACACATCTAGGGATCTGTTATAGATTATTATTATTATTATTATTATTATTATTTTGGTAGAGGGCTCCTTTAACTTTTATGGTTGTGTAGAAGAGGGAATTTCAGCAAGTGTTGCTCTTTACCTGGCTGTGTTGTTACCACCCCTGAGAGCCCCTAGCCCCTATTTCATGTAATAATTAACAACATTTAATAATTTGGCTAACTATGACCTTCCATGAAGAGTGGCAAGTAAACCAGGACCCCAGAAACCAGAGACTCCCAAGGACTAGTGCTGAGACTAAGCCACATAGGCCTTAGGGTGGGCCATTCCAAAGTCCAAAGAAAGGTAACCTGAAGGGCAACTTCTTGCCTGAACATCTGCCTAATCCCATCAAGTATAGCTAAATTACTCAAGGTTTGTAAAAGAGCTGTTTCCCTTCTACAAGGAAGGTTGCTAGTTTCATTCAGTTTCAATGTGATAACACATTAATAAATGTTAGAATTTCTGGAGCACCCACTTTCTTAGCCTGGGAGACTTCAAGAAGCATTATACTTCACTCTAAATCCTATCCCCTGAAGGGAAATATCAGGTATAAAAAGCCCTTCAAAACTCTACTCAAGTGTGCACAGTTCCCCTGCTTCTCGAATCCACATCAGCTGTGTCATCATTCCTGCTTCCAGACCCTGACTCTGCTGGTTTTCCTCATAATCACAACTCCTCCGGTCAGTACAGTGTTACCCAACAAGCCCCCTTCACTCTATTCCTCTATCCAAATACTTCCTACTTATTTTGTTAGCCTTGTGTGAGTGCTTGAAGCCTGAATATGTGTCTGTGAATGTTTTTATTGTTATATTCTTAATAAAGACCATGCAATTGAAGTATCTAGCTCAAGGTCTCCTCCTTCGTACCGGTATACATAGGTCTCAAGATCCTGCTCGTTACCCCCTCTTTCATTGGCAAGTTGACTATATTAATTCCCCATCTTAATATTAGCATGTTAGAGGGTCCTCCAGGACCCCTTGAGCATTTAGAGTAACAGTGTGACAAACAAAAAACTACTGAAATTCCCTCTTCTTCTTAACCATCAAGGATTGTCATCAGTTTTCAGCTTGCCAACCCTAATTGTAATCTAACACATGTAGAGAACTCTGGATTTGAAGAAGGCTTTTCTAGCTATGGTAGATATTTTGTTTCTTTCTCCATCTGATTTCTGTCAGAATTCTCTCACCTGCCCTTTCAACCAACTAATGATGTCAGCTTTAGCTTTTTATTATTGTTGTTATTAAAGGGGACCAACTAAGGTTTGGCACCAGCTGAAATCCAGCATGAGTAAGTTCTTGTTTTTGTTTTTTAAATGAATAGGTTAGTTTGTAAACCATATCATTATTAATCATATTGTAAACCAAATTATTATTTAATATGGCAGTAAGGTGAAAAGGTGTCCATTTCTTTCAGTGCCACCATCTTCCATTGCTTAGAACAAAAGAAAAACTTGAGACAGGATAACAAAAAACAAAAAAGAAAACAAAACAAAAGTCAAAACAGGAAGCAGCGAATGAAAAAGGTCCTTCATTCAAGCTGACCAATTCTAATTGAGAGCTTCTTTGGCTTTGCATTTCTTTTCCATTCTGATCCTAAGGATGCAAAACTCATTGTACAATGAGCCCATTGTATCTTAGGCTTCCAATTAGCTTAGGTGCCCACTGCCAGATAATTTTTCCTTGGGTGGATCAACAAGTTCAAAAGGAAATGGCATTGCTATAAAGCAAGGTGAGGAGTAGGGATGCATAGAAGACATCACACATATCCCATTCAACTGTCAATTATATGCTCCAGTAAGGGTCCAGGACCTGCAGACACTACTTGACAGAACTATATATTGGGAGTGTAACAAATGGTTATCTTCCTTCCTTCAGGGTACAAATATATTTGTACTCATTAGATTGGCTAAGTTTATAGTTAGGGCTGTACAGCTGAGAACATGTTTTATTGAACAAACTGGGGTTGCACGCAAAGCTGATGAACTTACTTAAACTCATATTACTTTAGTATTTTACCATCTTCTATTTAATTATAAGATGATAATTTATTATTATATGTTTTGGTATTGCCTCATAAAATTTTTATTTTACTATTACTCTTTAACTTTTAATTTTATTTTATCTCATGCCACTGCATCTTGTTATATTTTATTCTAATTCAGTCTAACTAGTTTACTATATTGTATTTGACCTATTTCATTCTACTTTTATAATGTCTGATGTTAATTGTTTTGATATGGTCAACTGACTAATCAATAAACTGTAACTTTTACTGAGTAGGGACACAATTCATCACTCAGGTTCTTCTGGAAGGAAACAATAAATAATTTTAGCAATTTTCTTCCCACTGCAAGAAAGTCTTCAAAAACCACAGTGTTTTCCAAGACTATTCACAATTCAGGAGTTATTCTGTGGAAAATTCACACATGGTTGTTGTGCACAGAAACCAGCATTTTTCCTTGCAGGAAATAATATTTCTGCATAATTATATCACTTTGTGCCCATAAAATACTGTTTTCTGAGCAAACAGCCATGTGCAAATTTTGTGCAGAATAAATCCTGAACTGCAAAGACTCCTATCAGCTGAGTATTCTTCACATTGGAATTTCTTGACACTTGAAAAACATGGGTTTGGGGCTGTTTTTTGAATATTTTTGAATATTCTTTCCATCCCTAGTGAGGAGGATGGTCCATAGAAATGAGACTGGTGGTGAAAAATGGAAATTTGAAGAAGCAATAGTAATTTCTGGATGGTTAATACATTCTATTTGATAGTCATGCTCTATAATAAAAATATATTGGCCAGAACCCTGTTGGTGTCTTAGGAGATTACCAGGTGAGTGCCTAAAAATGTGATTATGGCACTATATTTTACAGCGTTCATGTTCTGGCACAATGGCACATGTTTTTGCACATTGCCATGATAGTGATACAGAATCACCCCACGAATCCAGCAATATGAGTGTTCACGCTGCTTACTTCTGCATTTCTCCATGAACAAGATTTCAGCGCATCTCGCGAGAAGATGTGAGTGTGCTAAAAAGCCCCCAAACACCAAAATTAAAGAAAGAAAACATTCAGAAAAGCAGAGATGCATGTTTAGAAACTTGCAAGCAAGACGGGGAGGTTTACAAAAAGAGCATATGGTATCTAGTTTTCCCGTTCACACCCGGAAGTGTTCTGGCAGGACCACCCATTGATGCTGGAATCACACCAGCAGAATGAGGCACCTTCTCTCTCACACACAAATCTGGAACACAAATGCTATGGGATATCAATTGTTGACTTCTCCCTGACAATAATAAAGAACTCCCTTGTAAAGGCAGCAGACTGCTTGCAGAATGCTGGGGCACAAGGTCGTCTGATAAGGAAGCCCTTTTGCTGGCATTTTTGATGCATCAGATAATCTCCTTAAACTTGTGTAAATTCTCCCACAAAAGCAGTTGAATATTTTTGTCTGAATCTGTATTCAGTTCAAGGTTGCTGAAGTGGAGTTGGAATTGTGATGACATTGTGTTTGCAGAAGTGCACGTAATGTACATATGCACAAATGCAGATGCACATGTGCAAGTGTGTGCACATTTGGTTGTCTGGTTGTGCATGCAGCCGCACATTTGGATTGTGCTTTCAGCTGTGCACCGCTGCAGTTCAACATAAGCTTTTGTGTAGCACAATCTAAACTTAACTGAAGGTGTGAAGATTTACATTACACAACTCTAATGCAGTATTTTGGCCATAAAGTTTCTTACCATCGAGGTTTCAAATATGATCTTAGAGGTGTGGGAAAGCAATTAACTTCCTGAGAGGTGAGTTGCTGAATTCAAATAGTCCTCCATACGAGTGCTCATGTCCTCAGAGAAGAAAATAGAATCACAGAATCATAGAATTGGAAGGGGCTACAAGGGCCATTTAGTCCAATCCCCTGCAATGCGTGAATACACAATAATATGACTCCTGTTTAAAAACCTCCAAAGAAAGAGTGTCTACCATCCTCTGAAACAGTCTATTCTATTGTCAACCTACTATTACAGTAAGAAGTTCTTCCTAATGTTTAGGTGGAATCTCTTTTCTTGTCATTTGAATCCATTAGTTCATGTTCTAGTTTCTGGAGCAGCATCTTAAAAGAACAGATGGAAACATCAATGGAGTTGGGGGGGCGTCTCCCAGTACAAATGCCATCTACAATTGGTGGAGCAAGTGAGGGCAATATCATATTCTCCAACATTTCAGAGACTGGAACCCCTGTGGCCAAGCAACATCAGAGTCTGGACAAGATGGCAAACACTATTAATGAGAAAGAACACACAAACTAGGAGCGGCTGTAGCAGTTTGTTTTTGCTTGAGCCTACAGGGAAGGGCAAGATTCTGTCTCTTCCTCTCCTCTCTCCCCAATGAGCAAATTGAATTACTTTTGCACTTTGAACTGAGTTTGTAGCCGCTGAAGCAAGCTAAGGATGAAAGTGGGAGGAAGGGAAAGAAACTAGGCCATTTTAAAAACAGCTGAAAAAGTGGGACAGCAAAGGATTAATTGGGACTGTCCAGGCAAATTGGGACAGTTGTAGTGTATGCAGTATGACTACTGAATGACTTCACCAGGAGTGCCAAAATATTGCTGAAAGGGGTAGGGACTCAGTAATATTAAAACATAGATGGGTAAAGGCACAGATACACACACATTAATGCATATCCGTGAATGGTTTTGAGTCATGTCTACTGCAAATGTACATTTTTTGCATTTTCAAAAGTGACAGGTAGGAAGAGGAAAAGCTCAGACAAGTTTAACTGAGCCACACTGACCAAAGTCTGTAAAGTGGAGGAATATATATCTCACTGACATGTTGTTGTTCAAAGGTTTCCAGTCACCTCTATGAGAAAGAGGGCTGGAGTCATGGAGAATTTAGTGCTGCAGTTAAAAAGGGATGCTTTACAGGCTTGTGATACCATCCGTGTTCCCCCAGCTGGTTAGTTCAGATAAGGCTCTTAAACAAACCCTTCTCTTTTGGATATTTGGTACCAGTCTGCTCCCATTTCCTTTGTGGGGAGATCTACAGCTGGAAAACGGAAAGCAAAATTTGCAAGAGGGAGGGGGGATAACTCTTGAAATTCTTGGGTGAACACAAGGTGTCAGACACATAGACTGCAACTGGATGTTATTCTAGAGTGGAGGCAATTAGGATTGTTGTTGTTGTTAAGTGCCCTCAGGTTGGCTTCAACTCATGGTGACCCCCTGCATGAGACACCTCCAAGACCCCCTGTCCTCAACCACCCTACCTAGATCTGGCAGGTTCAGGCCTGTCTTACTTGATAGAGTCTATCCACCTAGTGTGTGGTCTTCCTCTCTTTCTTTTTCCCTCTACCTTTCCTAGGATTATTGACTTTTCTAGTGAGCTGTTCCTTTTCACGATGCCAACAACAAGTATAAAGGGAAGGTTCCATTAAGTCAATACCACAACTATATATGGGAGGTAATAAATTTTGTGCTTCAATCACTGTCTTAATAAATATCTTAAAATAATAGATAAAGATAAACCACCTTCACATTTAAATGAGTTATATGTTACATATTTTTGAATTGTTTTCGGTGGTAAGTGCTATAACATTTCACAAACATACTATACCATAATTTCTACAATACCTACATGCATATAAATGCTCTGCATCAACAATAAATATACACAATATAATAATAATAAATATATACAATATAATCACATAGATACGGTACTTCTCATCGGAGTCCAAGAAAAGTCCTAAAATGTAGGACTCTACAATGCACACATTCCTGAAGATTTCTTCTTTCTTTGATGCTGGAATGTGATGATGTAGTCAAGCCACCTGCACAGAGATGAATTTTAAGTCCAAAATGATGGCACTTCACAGGTAAAAAAAAATGCAAAACTGGAATTTCTTATATGGAACAGGTAAGTAGATTGTGGGTGGAGCTGTGTATTGTTATTGCTATCTTTAAATCCAACAAACACAGACAGTCACCTCTAAAGCAAATATATAGTCGACTGTTTCAGTGCTAAAAATCAGCAATAGTTCTATTCTGTTCCTCATGTCACATATGGTTTGTAGCACATATGGTCAAAACATATTAAAGTCTTGCTGATGAAGCCCACAAAATCATTCTAATAGATGTCATTCACCCTATCTGTGTCTGAAAGCAAAACTGGGCTGGCCATTTTGTACACCTAATAGACTGATGATTCTTACCCTTTGGTCCAAGGATCCCCAGGGGGCCATAATGTCTTCACAGGGGGTCCACGTAGTCTTGAAGACTGCTCAGCCCACCTCCTGCCTGCAGTGGAGTGGCCATGTGACAGAAGCCAAGGTAAAGGCTGATTGGCTTGGCCTGCATATTACCATTCCATCCACTCTAGCCACAAACTTGCAGGAAGAAGCAGGAGAAGTCTTCCCTCCCCCTCCAGTGCCTCTGAGGTAATGTTTAATGGATGGTGTAATTGTATTATTATTATTATTATTATTATTAGGATTTAAATCTTGAGTTAATTCTTGGGGGTCCACGGCAACAAAAGATATTCTTGTAAAGGGGATCCCTGGAAAATAAAAGGTTAAGAGCCACTGTAATAGACCATAGATGGGGTCAGTGAATATCTGAATAGATGCATCGGGAGCATAAGCACTCATCTGCCTGCCTAAAGTAGGGATAGGCAGACTCATCTATCAAACGTTATAGACTAAGCTGACTCCAGCACACCCCAAACTGAGAACAAGCTGTGATAATTACACATCAGTCTGTCTAACTTGTTGGTTCTGTCCTCATCCCAGCTTCTTTCTATGGTTACTTTCCTTATAGGGCTACTTACCTATCCATGTTATAACACTATAAGGTTGTGGATGTCTTCATGATTCTTATTCTTCATGATTATTAAACTGAGCTGCTTGCCTAACAAAGGAAATTGGTCAGAGTACTGCCATAAAGGGAGATAAAGAGAGCCAGCATGATGAAGTGGTTTGATGGTTGGACAACAACTCTGGGATACCAGGGTTCAAATAACCACCTCACCATGAAAACCCACCAGGTGACTTTGGGGAAGTCAGATGGAGGCAATGACACTCCTGCTCTGAATATATCTTCCAAAACAAACCTGTGATAGATTCACTTTATGGTCACCATGAGTTGGAAACAACTTGAAGGCATGCAATAACAAGATGCGTTAAAAATACATTAGACGTAGGCCTCTCTTCATTTGGCTTCCAGAATCAGGCTGGGGTGGACAAATCTATCTCCAAATCACTTACTCTCTGGAACAATTGCAGAGGGGATGCTCACGTCTTGTCTATATGAGGGGAGAAATATGAACACATCTGAAAAAGCAGGCATTTGCAACGATGTCTTCACAACCAAAATAGCCCCCCTAAACTCCACATGACTCCTAGCTAGGATGGCGGCTGCAAGGGATTTACTCACAATTTTAAATCTGCTGGTGTCAATTTTTTTTAAACAGTTTCCCATGGTGCACAAAAGTGATAGTTTGTATTTAGAAAAAAAGAAAAGAAGAAGAAAAAGTCACTTGATCAACTTAGATCCTTGCTTATCTGAAAACCCAACATGGTGGCCACAGGCACTTTCCCTGTTTGATAGCCCCACCCCCATACTCATCCAGCCAATCAGATTATGCTACCTCTTCATATCTGTGCAAATATAACTGTTCGAATGATCACACATCCACATGTCATATGGAGCTTTTAAAAAAATCCGGATGAAGCCCCAGACATGATACACACTGACTTTGCGGTGGATTTGGCTGCCCCCCTTCCAACTGACATGTATATATGCACATGTTTGTATGAATGGATCGTCGTACATTCACATCCCATTCGTATTATTTTGACCATATAGACAAGCCCTCAGTTACTTGCTGAGCTCTGCCAATGGCTACTAGTTACAATTTTCTCTAGGATCAGAGACAGTATTGCCTCTGAATGTCAATTGCTGAGGAACACAAGTAGGAGGGTGCTTGTGTGCTTATGCCTGGCTTTTTCGCTTCCCTGGTTTACCAGTGTGCAAACATAATGCTGGACTTTAATCAGATCCAGCACTGTTGTTCTTATATTCTTAACCTTATTTTGTGTTCTCTGTATGGAATAACTAATTTTGCGGGCTTTCCCCCAAGTGAAAAGCAGGCGTGGATGAGGGCGGAGGGGACCAAAGGCACACATGAGATTATAAACTATAATTACAGGCTTATAGGGTCTCTGGGAATGCATGGAACTAATGAGAAACTAATAACAAGATAAATCTGCTTTAGCATTCAGCATTAATTTGGAGAACATCTACAATTATTTTCCCTAGTTGACATCAGCAGTATCCAGGTGATTAATCTTTAATTTCTGAAGAACACACAGGACAATCTGGGAAGGTAGATGACCCTAACCAAGGGAGCCATGAAACTAAACACCAAGATTCAGAAAACAGTCATAGATAAATATTTTGGGAGCTAAATGCAACTAGCACATAGTTCTAGTTTTAAATTAAAGACTGCACCAAAAGTTCTTCACTTTAGAAACTGAAACTGAGCATTTCAGTGGGATGGGGATTTCTGCCATAGAAAACATAAACTGCCTAATATCCAATTTTTAAACAATCCCATTTTCTCTCTCTGCTTTGCTTCCTGTGTCATAGGAATCAGTCATATGGGAGATCCCACCTAACTGGGGATCATGTAAGAAATGAGATGACCTATCCAGGGAACTACGTATTTCTACACCCAGGATAGACACCCTTCTGAGGTCTGGGAATTGCACACATCTGAAGTCTAGGGGCTCAGCTAGATGGGAGAATTAATTGCCAAAAATAGTGCATTAATTCACTTTCACAGCAGTGTTCATTTGTCCCCATGATGCATTCGCAAGATCACTGGCATGGGAACCTATCCGAGTTTGAAGTTCACACACAACATGCCTGTGAGAAAACATGGTGGTTGTGAGTGAATTACCTGTATTATTATTCCCCCAAAGCATCTTCCATTTCCTTTCTAAAGCTGTTATCATGAAGTACTTGGAGTTTTCAGGCCCCCTCCTTCCACATATGGTGAATCTTGCTGGGAGCTCATCTAGACAAAAGGTATTCCCTTCACATTCCTTGAGCGTTTTTTTCACCATCTAGACAACACCTAGGAGTTGTGGACCAGGGAGTGCTGTCCTTTCCCTCCACTACTCCAAACCCCTATTGTTTAAATGAACAATTTAAAGGCATAAGGGGT
Source organism: Gambelia wislizenii (assembly GCA_030847615.1). Taxonomy (NCBI): domain Eukaryota; kingdom Metazoa; phylum Chordata; class Lepidosauria; order Squamata; family Crotaphytidae; genus Gambelia; species Gambelia wislizenii. The sequence goes on along the minus strand of JAUMIR010000009.1, from coordinate 11,337,865 downwards.
AGTTTTACCAGCCCCCCTCCATTGTGATTTAGATGCAGATGAGACTTTACTGCAACCACAAGGGACCAGAGGTAACTTAAGCATCCTAAAAAGAACGGTTGTGAAACAGTGCATTGGGGTGAAGGACCACATGTAGCCCATGTCTCCTCTTTGTCCATGCCTGTTCTACACAATAGAAGGCACTACCTAGACAATCAGCCTTGGCTGTGCAATACCAAATGAAGAGGAAAACAGTCCAGCCCTATGCATGTCGACTCAAAAGTTAATTCAGTATGTTTTGTGGGACTTGGTCCCAAGTAAATCCCCAAGCAACCACAACCTCTCTCTGCATATTTCTCTAAAAAATACTAAGATTGTTGGAATGAAAAAAGAAAATCTGTGAGTAGTTTTAAACCTAAGGACCTGGACAAGAGTCTGCAACTCATTAATTCAGAATCAACTATGTCATTAAATTAATGAGAGAAAATGGGGTGTGGGTAGGAAACCAAGCCCAGGATCTACAGACCTGGGGAATTAATTTGGGGAGCATATGCTATGAGGCTTGCTTTGATACTTCTTGAATAGTGCCTCTTTATGATCCTTGCTCAAGAAAACCTTATGAAATTAATGGGTCACTATAAGTTGACAGGTGACTAGAAAGTGTGTGCGTGCACACACACACACACACACTGCTTGGCAAACTGCATTTGAAGCTACAGGAGACATTAGCAAAGGGAACTTGTAGCACCTTTGAGACTGAGAGAAAGAGGTTTGTGGTATAAGCTGTGGTAGACTTGGACTGCTTCATCAGACTAGCATGGCTATGTCTTTGAATACTGCAGGAGCCAAAACTTAAATATATCTGCTGCATTCTCAGCTGCACCATCTTTTGTACATGACTATTGGGAAAGGATGACTATCCACGGTCTGGCAGAAGCCAACTGTTGACAACCTGGCAATCTGATCCCATCAAAATCAGCCCTGCAAAGCCTAGAGTGAACAAAAAATGCAGTTCCCCTGAGCTTGTAACCATTGCTGTTTTGGACTACACCTCCCAGAATTCCCTAGCCAGTGTGTCTCCCAAAAATAACATTTCCAAGTTATGGTTTTTGCTAATGCTTTTTCAACTGTAGGTCCAACATGATCCTCTCCATACCAAGAATAGCTGAACACCTATTGAAGTTGCATGACACAGATGTTTGGGATGTTTGTTTTGATTAAAAAAAAAACTTACCACATTTGCAGTTTTCTTCACAGATTTGAAGGAAAGAATGAGATAGTTAAAAAAATGTGGGGGAAAGCAAAAATGACATTTGCTCAGATTTATTAAGCAGCTTGTATGAACAGATTTGTGAGAATACCCTGCTTGGAGCATCATCTGTTAGAAGGGATTTTGTCATCTGGAAATACATTTGAGAATGCAGAACATAAAGACATCAGAATGTAAGAAGAGCCATATTGGATCAGAGCTAAGGCCCGTCTAATCCAAAATTCTGTTCACACAATTGTCTATGTGGAACGTCAATAGCAGGATGTGAATACATTTGAACCTTCCATCTCATGCTCCAGAGCATCTAATAGACAGAGGCATGCTGCCTCTGATACTGGAGATGATATTGGTAACCATTGATGGCCACTCTGATAATAGGTCTGCCAGTATCTTGGCCAACACAACTGAGGGGGATGGGGAAACTTCCAGGTAAACAAAGGATTAATGTATTATTAGTTAGATACATTTATTGGGTCAGCAGTACATAGGTCTCTTAGAGGTGAGAGGCTGTAAAATACATTGCCATGAGGTGCACAAGAGACTTTTGGGAATGATGAAGGGGTAGAAGAGGTGCTGCCTACTTCACTGTCCCTAGGGAAGTGTGGTTGTAGGCTGAACAAGGGGTCCAGTTTTCCATGAGCATTGAAAGCGCCAGTATACTATCAGTATCGTGAATAGAATGTGAATGTTTAGCTCTCTCTCTCTCTGGCTTTTCTTCGCAAATGAAGATTCAGGAAGGACTCATCCCGCGCTTTCTGCAAGCGCGCTGATGACTAAAAAGGCCAATCCGAGATAAACAAGTCCGGTTGCAAAAAGCACAGCAGAAGGTCTCCTTGGGTGATGTTTTTGGGTTGTGATTCTTTCTGCGTTGTCATTTCTCTTCAAGACTTGTTCGTCATGAGTTCTCAAATAAGGCTGCAGCGTAAGAGGGGCGCTCCAAAAAAGCGATACAAAGACTCCCTGAAACAACATCTCAGGCTTGGCCAAATTGATCACCAACAGTGGTCCGCCCTGGCCTCACATCGGGAGGCATGGAGATGCACTATCCACAATGCTGCAGAATGTTTAGCTAGTCGTGTAAGAACTTATGTTTTCTTTCTAATCTTGGCTGAATATGACTAATATGACTGAATATGTTTTTAATCACTTGTAACTTGTACCTACTCCTATGTAACACCTGAAGGAAGATGCCTTCATGTACAAGATACACTTTCCCTAATGTAAGATTGCTTACTTAGAATAAAAGCTTTCCTTAACAGAGCTTTTCTTTTCCATTCTCTCTTTATGTGCCTTTGCTCAGTGTGTGCATGTGTGCATAGGACTCTCATTTCCCATGGGAGGGGGAGAGAAAATCTCTGTAGAGTCAGAGGTGGGGAAAAGTGAGCAGAATACGCTAGCAGGAAGCCAGAGTATTCAGGCCTGTGTAGATGAGCCCTAAGTCACTGAATCTTTGGTGCTAACTTTAGTGGCTGGTGGCACCTGATGGGCTTTGGGGCTGGTTTAGATGGGTTCTTTATCTGATGCAGGGACACAGTACTTAATGTAGGGATGTAAAATTGTTCCATTATTTGCAAGATTCTGAGAGGGTTTGCTCTTTATTTATTTATTCTGCAGCATAGGACTTTTGCAAAAAAAGAAAAAAGAAAAAGAAAAGGGGGGGTTGCAGAAAAACACCACAACATTTTGCATAAAAAATATTTGATTTTGTGCAAAATGCACTTGTTTCTGTATAAAAATGAGTTTGTGAAAAAATATGTTAATAAATTTTTCACAAAAACGGCCTTGAAATGTGAAATCGGCTGTGGAACAGTTCCTCAATGAAGTGTCTTCGTGTCCTCAGGCACCTTTTCACAAGATAATTTGTAAGTCTTCTTTACATCAGGATACAGAAACTGTGGGCCATGGATTGCATACAGATCCTATTTTTTGTATCCTCCCAGTCCTCTGTTGAAGTCCCTCCAAAGATCTACAGCCTCAGAAGCTACCCACCCCCCATGTCCAAAAGGCACTCCTGCAAGAGTGGAGAAATACAATAATCTCACCACACACCCCAAACCTGTGAAGATTAACCATAAATAGCTGAAAATTATGACTGAAATTAGATGTCACTTTGTTTTGTGTTCAGTTACACAGAAGTCAGTTTTCAAACAGGTGTGGCCTACTGAGGGGCAATAATGATCCCATAGACCCTCTGTAGTTGCCTCCCCTTGTTTCACATCCCTGACTAAATGGTGACTATTTACATACTGACCAAAAAAGCATTTCCCCATAGCAAGAACAGAAAGCCACCATGAAAGCCCATGACCTTGCCATTTTTCTTGAAGTCTAAAATTTTCCACAACTCCTGTGTGAATGTGAATGTCCCCCTTCTTAGTCATGTGTCACCATATGTTGATTACAGAGTCTTGGCTTCACAGGATACAAAGCTGCATCGGTCACCAAATTAAATTTGGGGCTAAGTAATAGCTAGGTGCTCGCAGGTAGCTTTGTTCAACAAATAATGAAAAAGCAGGCAGAAAATCAACTTACTTAGCCATTTATTCTCCGGATAAATGCTTGAGAAAGCAATAATACCCATAACTGAGATTTATATAGCTCCTTTCATCCCAGTGGATCCTGCGGGCTTTATTCATGGCAACACAAAGAGGTGACTTGCTCGCTGCTGGAATGCAGTGCTTCTGAGGTGGAACGCATCAGTCGATCCTTGTCAGTATAAAGATATTGAAGTTTTTAATGAGGGGAACAGAGGAATAAGTTACACCAGGTTGTAATCACGTGAGGGCCTTGTTACATAGTAGTCAGGATTTAGCCCTTAGAAATGTTGAAGAGAAGGCAGAGGAGGAAGATGGTAAGAAGAGGCCAACAGATCAGACCAAATGTATATTCCAGCATCCTCTCTTTCCCCCAGGTGGTCAACTAGATGTCTCTGGGGAGCCCAGAAGCAAGACAGAAGAACAACAGGCCCTCTCTTGGTTTTGTTTCTTCATATTAAAGGGCTTGTTGCCTCCAATCTTGAAGGTTGGAATTAGCATCAAATGAAAACTGGCTTGAAGCCACATTATCTGAAGGACTACTTAATCCAGTATGAGCCTGCAAGGAATCTTAGATGTTCAGCAGAGGCCCTGTGGTGTATGACACTATCTTGAAAAGATAGGAAGGTGATTTCATGAAACAGGACTTTCTCTGTAGCAGCACCTCAGTGGTATAACTCCTCTCTCCCCAGGGGAGGCATGCTAGTTCAGTTACCTTTGAGCAATTGTCAGACTGTAGTGTTTTTGGCATAAAACCAAGACAGAAAAATGGAAGGAAGGAAGGAATCTTTATTGTTGTTATCTGCATTTAATTCAGCTCAGACTTATGATAATCCTATCCTGCTAGTTATTAACAAACAAAGTCCCCCAGTCATCCATCATCAATTATTCTCAATTTTATATTTATATGCAAATTAAACTTAAATATATTTAGCCTGGCTTTCATTAATAGTACATCGATTATTATGCTGACTACTGATATTGAACTAAAAGGAACTAAACTGACTCTGATACTGAATAGATATTGACAGTTCCACTGACTATAATTCTTCTTCTCTGACGGAAATGCATATAGAATCATAGAATCATAGAATTGCAGAGTTGGAAGAGACCATGAGGGCCATCCAGTCCAACCCCCCTGCCACGCAGGAAATCTTGATCAAAGCATCCCCGACAGATGGCAATCCAGCCTCTGTTTAAAGACCTCCAAGGAAGGAGACCCCACCACGCTCCGAGGGAGTGTGTTCCACTGCCGAACAGCTCTTACTGTCAAAAAGTTCCTCCTCATGTTGAGGTGGAATCTCTGTTCCTGGAGCTTGCATCCATTGCTCCGTGTTCCAGTCTCTGGAGCAGCAGAAAACAAGCCTGCTCCATCCTCAGCGTGACATCCCTTCAAATACTTAAACAGGGCTATCATATCGCCTCTTAACCGTCTTTTTTCCAGGCTAAACATACCAGCTCCCTAAGTCTCTCCTCACAAGGCATGGTTTCCAGACCTTTCACCATTTTAGTTGCCCTTCTCTGGACACGCTCCAATTTGTCAATATCCTTTTTCAATTGTGGTGCCCAGAACTGGACACAGTATTCTAGGTGAGATCTGACCAAGGCAGAATAAAGCGGCACTATTACTTCCCTTGATCTAGACACTATACTTCTATTGATACAGCCCAAAATCGCGTTGGCCTTTTTAGCTGCCGCATCACACTGTTTGTGTGGTTTGTTTGTGTGATGGTGGTTTGCTATTGAATTCCAAAAAGAAGCTGCAATGCAATTAAAAAAAAAAATCTGAGAAGCATTGAGGGCACTGAATGGGCTGCCAAAAAGTCCTCAAAGGCCACATAAACTATTATTTCCAAACTATTTAGAAATAACTTAATTGGCTTCTGAGTCAGTTCAAGGTGAGTGGGATTAGATCTAGTGCTGCATGCTGGGCCACAGTGCGAGCTTAGGATATGGCTCTAGGCCAGGTTCCCAGGTTCAGGGTTTGATTACAATGTCTGGAAGTTGAATAACCCACATACCAGGGGCTCATCTACACGGGCCACAATATGGCGGCTCCGTTCTACAGTATTCTGGCCATGGATCTGGCCTGTTTCTCCCCTGTTACAGGCATCAAATGGGATGTAGTCAAGATCACCATGTCAGTCTGTCACTACAGCTGGCACTGCTGCTGCCACTGTCCACGTTCCATTCTCCAGATCCAGGCAGGAGGCCCACAGCTCACAAGCAAAGCCCCCTGTGTGTGACCAGCATGGTCATGTGCTGTGGGCCTGCTTCCTGGATCTGGAGAGTGAGACATGGATGGCAGCTGCAGCAATGGGCTGGCGTTGGTGTTAGGGCTTCCTGCAATCCCACAAGGCCCAATCCATTTCTTCCAAAGATAAACTTTTTTCCAGGTATTTTAATAAAATGGTTTATCAGGCTTTACCCCATCTTAGCTCCGTCTTTGCTCTGGGTGTTGTGAAGATTGCCAGGGGCAAAACAGGGCTAAATCCCTGTGTTGTAAAGACTGCAGGGCTCAAAAACCAGGGCCAAGACAGGGTAAACAGCCCATCTAGTCAAGGTAGAGGTCTCTTTTGTAGTACAGTTAACCACATTTCTGGGAGGGATGTAGGGATTAGTCTGTTTCTGGTTGATGCCAGTTTCTCATACGTCCCTAAGTCAATTCTGTCCATTTTTGCATTAACCTGCAGGGTTGTTTTTTTTTTTTTTTTAAAGTAGTCAAATACTTAACTACTGCACTATATAGGTCTTGGTTGCAAAAATTGGGTCATAACTAATTCTAACAGTAATATAGTTCTTTTAAAAAGGACATATTCATTTTAAAAATTACATATTTTGAACATAATGTCTCTAGGTTATAGGGACTCATTTTTATGGGGGTGAGTACTGTATTTTTAACTTTATTGTTATGTTTTTAAATTATTTTACACTTTTAAAATTTAATGGCATTTTAATATGATAGCTTGTTTGATTGTGTTTTAGCTTCCTTATTATTATTATCAGTCTCATGCAGTGAGTAAGGTAGGATATTAAATAAATGAATGCATATCTAAGTGTAATTTCTCCTAAGCTAAATCTTCTTATACACAAAAAGATGTGTATAAATTTTGTCTTTTAGGGCAAAAGTTAGATAAGTGTAAAATCTGAAGGAGAACTGCAGTTTGCTTTGCACATTTACTCTCAGAAATCTGGATCAGTTCAGGTCCTCCCACAACTGCAAAGATCAAATTCTTCAGGTATCCCTAACTGCTGGAGTAGCCTTGAGAATTAACTCATTGTGATGATCTATAGCTACCAGCTGACTATCTACCTCAAATCATGTGATGACTCTCCAAGGTCCTGAGCCTCATGAGCAATCTTGGGGAATGGCTTTGTTTGTTTGCTTAGAGGATTTATATCTGACTCTACAGCTGGAAGACATTTCAGGTGGCTTACATAATAAACATCATTAGGATAATGGTCATGACAGTCTCTGCTCTCATGTTTACAATCTAAGAAAAACATTAACAATGCATCAATTGTGCTTTGGAACCCTTGTGTTGAATGGCAAGTAGAGCAGTATACCAAATGCACAACCAAATGCACATGCTCAACTGTACACAATACACAATGTATGCTATCCATGCACAATGAATATCTATACACAGTGTATATCTGCATGCAGAAAGGCACTGTATATGCAACTCTATTTCTGCAACCTTGAACTAAATGTGACTATTTGGCATTGGACAAGAATATCCACTTGTTTACATGGGAGAACTTATGTTAAAGACACTGGTACAATTTCAGCAGTAAAACAACAACAACAACAAGCAGATATAAGAAGGGGAAAGCAACATGCTGCATTGGATGAAAATATCCAATTGCTTCCATCGAGGAACCTATGCAAGACACCAGTAGGACTTCAGCCAGTACACAAAGGAAAAAGGGATAGGAAGGGAAAGAAAAACAAGAAAACTGAGCTCAAGTTCTTCACGGTCTTCCGGTTTCTCCACCTGATGGAATGGCTGCTGGATGAAGAACAACAAAATCAGATGTAGCTGGCTTTGAGGGGCTCTGGTTTTTTTCTGTCTCCCTTCTTATACAGTGGGCCCTCAGTATCCACTGGGGGGGTTGTTCCACTCCCCCGGGTATCAAAATCCATGGATGGTCAAGTCCCAATATATACAATGCATAATAACATGGTGTCCCATATATAAAATGGTGAACAGCAAGCTTTGCTTCTAGGAATTCCCTGCCCCTAATATTTTCAAGCCATGGTTGGTTGAATCCATGGATGCAGAACCTGTGGATATGGAGGGCCAGCTGTACTATAAATGCAGATGTGACTGGTGGCTCTGGAATCCATCCTTGGTTTTGACATCAGCTCTTCCATTGCTTTGACAGAGCTGCTATTAAAACTGAAGAGCTGATGTTCAAACTTTGGGTAGATTCCCTGCCCAACAGTTCCAGAGTCACCAACTGCTCCTGATGAAATGTACGTGCATTAAGGTGCTTCTTATATAGCTGTAGGGCTCTGAGGCTGAGGTTTTCCACCATCAATATCTTCCTACCGTTGAAAACTTGCCTCTTTCCAGTTGTTCCATGAGCAGTCTTATATATCATACCATGGACGCTCCTGACCCTAGTCCTTGTGTACTGACAGTGCAGCAAATTAAGAGGTGCTGGCAGCCAACACACTCTATGAGCTGGCAGAAATATCTCCCTCTGTGTGACCTTCGTGGTTATGGCACAGGGTGAGGAGCACCAGGCAGGAAAGATAAATCAAGGGACTTTTGTTAGGGAGTCTCGGCCATAAAGTAATTGCAGAGTACAAGGGCATCAATCTTCAGAGACAGAGCTAGCTCTTGTTCAGCCTATAGATCAAGATAACACTAGATCAAGGTTAGAGCCAACAGGCTACACAACCGTTTAAAAATCTCTTAAAATTAGGGCTCTGCAAAACTATGATGCATTTTTAAAGGAGGTTGTACATTTCACTACAGGTTTGCTAGATATTTTCCCTGGACAGGAATCTTTCAAGAAAGTCACCTAAAATGTATTTTAGGTTAAATTGGATAGAAACTCACAAAACCTCAAAAAACTGCTTTCTAGATTTGTTGGCAGTGTGATTTTGTGGAATACTTTCAGCCTAATCAGTGTTGCTAACCTTTACGAAAACATTTCTTCCTTCTCTTGAAATGTCAAATTCACTTGAAATTTTGTTTCCAGAATAATTCATTGACAACTGTTGTAGGCTTTGGGACTGCCACTTGATGAAGGAAATCCTAGCTGGTGACTCATAAGAGTTTTGTCAATGAAACAATTAATTGATTGACTAAAGCAGTGGCTCTGAAGCTAAAAGCATATTGGCATTACCACTAGATGTGAGTGTGTGTCATAATGTGTATCACAGAAGAAAAAGAAGAAACACTTTGTGTGAGAGAGGTGAATGAATGACACACTCTCTCCCCCCAACATAGTTTCTTTGAATTTTAAAAGCCATGTGAGTGTGCATGTGTGTTTATTTACACTTATCAGAGCTGTCAAGAAACAGCCATTCATGCAAAAATCCATAAATCTGGCACAAGGTGCATCTAGAGTCAGATTGATTGAAAAGTCCCAGATTTTGTTCCTCTTCTTTCTGATTTTATACCAAGTTAAAATAAACTGACCTAGGGAACTGATATAAAAAGTCTCTGATTGTACTAGGAGCTAACAGAAAATATTCTGGGATAAACAAAATGTGTATGGATCTTCAAAATAAACTTTAAAATAATAGGAACAAAATCTGGGAATTTATGGTCTTTTAAATCAGTCTTGATGAGTCCATAGCTGTTTTGTGAAATTCTCCCATCCAGCTCAGATTTGCTCCACTGTTTTCCTTTTGCTGATTCATCAGCACATTTACTTGGGGGTAAATTCTGTTTAACCCAGGAGAGTTTGCTTCTGATTTTATATGCTTGGAATAACACTTTTAAACTCTGATTCCTCCCTCTACCACCCACTGTGAACTGGTTACTAAAGTGTTTACCATGTCTGGCCACCATGTTTGCATTAGCTATAGCTTCTGAACATTTTTAAAGGGCAGCTCCAAACTGTTCTGACCAAGAGATAATTGAGGCATGGGCTACTGTTAGAAATACAGTGTTGGCTGGGGTTTGACTCCAAGACACCCTGTGGATAAAAAAAATCCATGGGTGCTCATGTCCCATTATACAGTAGCATTCCCGTATCTGCAGGGGATTGGTCTCCCCCCAACGGATGGTGAATTCCATGGATAACAGTGAATGCCATCCTGGGGGAAAGGGGGTGAGATTGCTCCTCCCCTCCCTTCCCCCTTTGCCCCTGCCATGGCCCTGCTGTGATGACGGAAAAATGAAATGCATAGATATAGGATGGGAGAGACCTGGCTGAATGCGAAAGGGATCTTGCGAAAGGGATCTTGGAGTCCTAGTAGACCACAAGTTGAACATGAGTCAGCAATGTGATGCGGCAGCTAAAAAGGCCAATGCGATTTTGGGCTGCATCAATAGAAGTATAGTGTCTAGATCAAGGGAAGTAATAGTGCCACTCTATTCTGCCTTGGTCAGACCTCATCTAGAATACTGTGTCCAGTTCTGGGCACCACAATTCAAAAAGGATATTGACAAATTGGAGCGTGTCCAGAGAAGGGCAACTAAAATAGTGAAAGGTCTGGAAATGATGCCTTATGAGGAGAGAGGAGCTGGGCATGTTTAGCCTGGAAAAAAGATGGTTAAGAGGCAATATGATAGCCCTGTTTAAGTATTTGAAGGGATGTCACGCTTAGGATGGAGCAGGCTTGTTTTCTGCTGCTCCAGAGACTGGAACACGGAGGAATGGATGCAAGCTCCAGGAACAGAGATTCCACCTCAACATTAGGAGGAACTTTTTGACAGTAAGAGCTGTTCGGCAGTGGAACACACTCCCTCAGAGCGTGGTGGGGTCTCCTTCCTTGGAGGTCTTTAAACAGAGGCTGGATTGCCATATGTCGGGGATGCTTTGATCAGGATTTCCTGCGTGGCAGGGCGTTGGACTGGATGGCCCTCGTGGTCTCTTCCAACTCTGCAATTCTATGATATGATTCTATGATATGATTCTATGATATCCTGGAGGAAGAGGGGAGGTGAGATCGCTCCTCCCCTCCTTTCGCCCAACAAGGCCCTGCTGCAGCGGTGATTGCGAGGGCAAAGGGGGAAGGGGAGGAGGTGAGATTGCTCCCCCCTTCTCCCCCAACATGGCCCTGCTATGGCAGTGATCGTGAGGGCAAAAAGGAAAGGAGAGGAAGTGAGATCACTCCCTGCCCAAACCCATACTTTTTAAATGATGGCTAAAACTGTTAGTTGATCCTCCAAAGCACTTTAATGCTGGCTTTGCCGGCATGTGAAACCTCGTGCCATTTTACTCACGTGAATGCAACATCAATGGCCGGTCCAGTGTGAACACTTGTGAGTGAGAATGCAATATCCAGGTAAGTGATGCACCTTTTATGATCTTCCCTGGGTTACTTGTAAGTTTTAAACTCTGTGTATGTGCTTTGTGTAACGTTTTGTGAATTCTTTTGTTTGGTTTTTAAAAATTTCCCACGTGATGCAGTTTCACGAGAATCCGTGGAATTTTGAATGAGGAAGTGAACAGAGTTCAAGTGAGCTCTGTTCACTTCCTCTTTCATTGCCAGGGAAGCTTTTGCTGGGATTAGAAGTATGTGTGGTGGAGGGCATTCTTTTGCTGGCAAAAATATATTTTTTAAATGCCAGCAAAATAACATTTTAAGGGGTCATCTGAGAAAGTCCAGAACCTGGCCAAGTGTTATGCTAATCATTAAGTTGTTTTGTACCTAGTGGTATCTCATCAAGTAGAAATAGATATACAGTTTTCCCTTCACATTCATCTGTTTCACATTTGGAGTTTTGCATATTTGCGGTTTGTCGCTGCTGCTCAACTAGTTCAAACTCCACAACCCTCCCCTCCTCCCCTCTCCTCCTGTCCTGCCAATAACACAACTCTATTTTTTAAAAATATATTTTTGTTAATTTTTTAATCATACATTATATTATCCAATCAATACTTAGCATAACACATAAAATTACTATAAACATCACAATTTTTCTATTAACTAATTTCAAAAGTTGACATAGATTCTTTAATATAATTCTATTCAAAAATATTAATTCCCCTACCCCCCCCACCTCAGTGCTCCCCTTCACCGGAGCCATTATCCCTTACCTAATCTTTCCAGAATCTCATTTCTTCTCATGGAGGTAACCTCCCATCTTTTGTCTGTAATACTTTTTTAACAAATACTTTCCAAATTTTATCAAAATTATTTTCTTTCCAACTTCCTCTTCTTACTTTAATTCTACATGTTAACTTATCATTTATTGCCATTTTCCAAACTTCTTTATACCACTCCTCCACTTGTACATATATTTGCATTTTCCAGTGTCTTGCGATAATTAATCTTGCTGCTGTTAATAAATTTGTTATTAAATCCTTTTCTGCTTGGTTCCCATTCTCTCCATTATAAATTGACACCAATGCTATGCTCGGTTTCCTTTCTATATTTCTATTCAGAATATTCTCTATTTCTATAAAAACAATTTCCCAAAACTGCTGTACAAATTTACAATTCCACCACATATGCATATATGTACCTATTTCTTGACAACCTGTTCAAAAATATTTCGAGTTATTCTTATCTATATTATGCAATCTTGCTGGTGTCAAATACCATCTCCATATTGTTTTATAATAATTTTCTTTTATCCGTTTCGACATATTTTTTAGATGTCTTTGTTTCCATATCTTATCCCATTCATGATCTCCAATTTTTTGTTTCAAATCTTCCTCCCATATTCTCCTTAAATATTCCCCTTTCTCTTTTTTCCCTTATTTTTATCAATATTTTATATAATTCACTTGTAATACCTTTCATACTTTCATTATCATCCCTCTTTTCACCTTTTTTCACCAAATTTTTAAATTTTGTAAATTCCCTTGTTTCTTTATGATTCTTTTTCCAATTTTTAATACATTGTTCTAACTGTATGCAATTAAACCATGAATTTTTCATTCCACATAATTTCTCTCTTATACTCCCTTTCTCATTCATCCATCCTATTCATCCCTCTATTTTGTCTAGTTTGATGTACACAGAACACAAACTCACATATCTTCAATAAAGTTCTTTATTGGAATAGAAGCATGTGTAAGGGACATTGGCAAAGCTGCAACTAAAGATCAGGCTTACAGTGGAAACAGATAAGAGACACCCAGCGTGAGAAAGCAGAAAAGGGAGGGCAGCATATCAAAGTACACTATGGGGGAGCGAGAAGCGCCAAACCATCTGTCCGGCCTTGAGCTCCCGGAATGACCAGCGTTCCCATGGTAACCAACATCTCCCAGACATTCCAGAGGCCCAAGGCAGAACCAGTCTCAAGCCAACAAACTGTCAGGATCCTCCATGAACTCCACTCTATGTCTCAGAATTCATGGATGATCCTGACATCTAGTCCACTTTTCTTTAATTCCTTTCCTATTTTTTTCCTTCAAATTATTTGGGAATTTTTTCCCCATTATAACCAGTGTTAATACTGAATCAATAGGCAAAAATGCTCTCTTATATTTATACCATATTTCCCATATATTTTGCAGAAATGGGTTCTCAATTCCTTTAATTTACTTTTTTGTAAAATTATCAAAAAATATGTTCCATATTCTCTTTTCTATTCTCCCTCTTTCTATCTCTAACCATTCTAAATCCCCCTGTCCTACAGTTCCTTCTATAACATATCTCAATTGATTAGCTTCATAATATCCTTTTATTTTGGGAAGACCAGGTCCTCCCCTCCTTCTGCGATATATACCAAAATAATTTATTTAATCTTATCCTTTTCCCTCCATTCCAATATTTATTCAACATATTTTGCCATTTTTTCAATTCTACTTCTGATATTTTTATTGGTAACATTCTAAACAAACAAACAAAAAATAGTTTAGGTAATATTTTCATTTTAACTAAAGCTACTCTTCCAAACCATGGTAGTTGAATATTTTTATATTCTTCCAACTTCTTTTCCATTTCTTTCCTTAGTACCATAATATTTTTCTAGTTCTTTTAAATCTTTCGTAATATTTATTCTTAAATATTAATATTACTTTTAAATCTTACTTCTAATTTTTTCTCTTTTACAAATATGTTTTCTTCTTCCTTAGTATAGTTAAACAACAGCATATCCGATTTGTTCCAATTAACCTGTAAGCCTGTCATCTCCCCAAATACTTTAAATGTTGTTTAATTTTTTCTATTCCGTTAATCATTCCTTAATTGTTAGCAATGTATCGTCAGCAAACAAGCTTATCTTATGTTTTGTTTCTACTCCAATTCCTTCTATGTTATTATCATTTCTTATCACATTTGCTAGAATTTCTATTACTATTGCAAACAATATTGGAGAAAGTGGGCAACCTTGTCTTGTTCCTCACGTTATTTTTATTTCTCTTGTTATTCCATCATTAACAATCACTATAGCTGTGTTATGGGAATACAATTGATCTATTAATCCTCTAAACCTATTCCCCATTCCAAATTCTTTCAATATTATTTTTAATGCTGGCCATTCCACACAGTCAAAGGCTTTAAATATCTCTAATGCTAATATCCCTGCTTTTACTTTTGTTTTGCTGATTATATGTATTTTATTTAACACCCTTCCTATTAAATTTGACATTTGTCTTCCTTTCACAAATCCACATTGGTCCTTTAGTATATATTTATACATACAACTATTCATTCTCTTTGCCATTATTGCTGATAATAACTTTGCATCTTGATTTATGAATGATATAGGCCTGTATGATCCAAAGTCCATCAAATCCTTATCTGGCTTTGGTATCAATATTATCAATGATTGTTGCCATGATGGAGGGACTTTGTCTCCCGTTATTATATTATTATATAATTCTAATAATTTAGGTATTAACTTCTTTTTAAATATTTTATAATAATTTGGTCCTAACCCATCCATTCCTGGAGCTTTCCCACTTTTTAAATTATTTATTACTTCCTCTACTTCCATTTTCGTAATTGTTTTTTCTAATAAATCCCTATCTTCCTCTTCTATTTTAATCTTCCAATTTCCCCCTACATATTTTTCTATTTGTTCCACTGATTTATTCCCTGACTGGTACAGGTCTTTATAAAACTCCTCAAAAATTGTTAGTTTTCCTTCATTGTTCTACACATTTTACCTGTTTTATCTCTAATCCCATTTATCATATTTTCCATGTTCTTCTTCTGTGTGGATCTAGATAACATTTTTGAATTTTTACTACTAAATTCAAAATACTCCCTTCTTAATAAATTAAATTTTCCTGTACTTCATCTACTTCCATTTTATACAAATTCCTCCCTCTTTGCTCATAACTCAATATGTTGGTTTTCCTTGTCTAATATATATGTATTTTCCAATAATTCTATTTCCCTTTCTAATTTCCCTTTTCTCTCTTCTTACCTTTTTTTTAAGTTAAAGGTTTCTTTTATACATATCCCCCTTGCCACAGCTTTCATAGTATCCCACAAAATTCCTTTTGATACTTCTTTATCATTTAATTCCCATAATTCTTGCCATTCATGCTCAATTTTTTCTACTATTTCTCTGTAATTTAAAATCTTTGTATTCAACCTCCACCTTTTCACCTGTTCATAATCTCTCTTCATTATAATCTCCACATTGACCAAGACATGGTCTGTTACTTTTATATTTTCTATCTCTGAATTTATGATTTTATCAATCAAATTTTTTGATACAAAAATATAATCAATTCTTGAATAACTCTTATGTACCATTGAAAGTATGTATATTTCCTTTCATCTCCCTTTACCAATCTCCACACATCTTTCAACCCCTTTCTTTTTATTATTTTATTTAAATGTGTAATATTATCATATTTATCCCTTAATGAATAATTTGATTTATCTTTTATTCTTTCCATTTGCATGTTAAAATCTGCTACAACAATATTTTGTTCTTGCATATTCTCCATTTCTTTAAATACGTTATAATAAAATTCCTCTTGTTTTTCATTTGGAACATATACATTCATTAGAACATTTTTATCTTGTCCCATTTCACCTTGCATTATAATATATCTACCATTTTCATCTTTTTTCACCTTTTTAATGACAAAATTACATTTTTTTGCTATTAATATTGCTACCCCTCTAGCTTTTGAATTCCCATATGCTTTTTTATAAACTCTTGCCCAATTCAATTTCAATTCATTTACTCCTTCCCTTTTTTGATATGTGTCTTGCAAAAATATAATATCCGCTTGATCCTTCTTCAATAATGCTTCAATCCTTTTTTGTTTTATTACCGTACCAGGGCCATGAATATTTAAGGTTGATATCTTTAATTTAATAACCATTAGATTCCTTATTACATTTTCTGTAAGATCTTCTGGCTCCAAAAAGTGACCTCTTTTCCCCATACCCACCCCTTCCCAATTCTTCCCCATTCCCTTCCTCCTCCCCCTTTTCCCTTTTTACCTCCCCACCTTGTCTTCCCAAGGCAAATTGCCTTGCTCATGACCCCCCAGGTCTTCCAGGTGAGGAGTCCTGAAGAGATCTTCCAATGGCCCAGAACAACTCCATTCCCCCAAGTGCTCATGAAAATAAAAAAATAAAAACATTTCCCCTCTTCCCCCCCCCTGTAATTTTATTCTTCTTCCTTCTGCTTTCTTCATCTGTCTAAACTTTTCTTTCTCCACTGTCCGCTCCTCCATCAGCTCCATACTCCTTATGCACTCCCAACTCCTCCAACAGTCGCAGCCCTTCTTCTGGTGTTTCCATTCTATATCTTTTTCCTGCCCATTCAAATTTCAAAAACACTGGGTATCCCCAAGCATATTTTATACCAGCTTTCAAAAGAGTAGCAATACAAGGCTTCATCGATTTTCTCCAAATTTCTGTTTGTGGACAGTAGTCATTATATAATTCCACCCTTACATCTCCATACTTCAGTCTCTCTGGATGTTTCTTGACTGTTCTCATCAATTCCTCCTTGTTATTGTAATTAATAACTCTAACAATAACATCTCTTGGCAAAATACTTCTCCTTCCTGTCAGTTCTCTATGGATCTGTTCAATGTCCTCATCCCTCTATTTCACAGCTGGGGTCACTTGCTGTAGCCATTTCAACACTTCAGATTTCAGATTAGATCCTTGATCTTTCCCCACAGATTCTGGCAGGAATCTTATTCTAAAATTATTCCTGCATTGATAATCTTGCATGTATATCCATTTTTTCCCCCTATCTGTGATTTTCTTCATATTGTCCTGGATCTGACTGCTTTGAAGTGTTTGGGTTTTAATTATTTCTTTGTTCTCTTTTACTATATTAAGAATATCTCCTTGTATTCCTTGTATTTTTGTACTCATTTCCACGAATCTTTCCTCAGATCTTTCCCTCTCCTTCTGCATTTCTTCTCCTATACTTGCAAACTCTGAAAACATTCTCTTTTTGTCTTCTCTAAATTCTGCCTCATTTTTGTAAAGAGAGAATCCATATGAGTTTTAATGTCCTCTGTGCTTTCTCCCCTTCTTTCCTTCCCCCTTGGGGGTGGAGGATCTGGGGCTGAGGCAGCTAAAGGAGGGCTAGTTTCTTTTTCCATCCTTAGTCCTTCTGGTTCACCCTTGTTATTCTGTGCTTCCAGAGAGATCCTTTCTAATCTCTTATGAGATCTATCCGACAGTTTCTCTAATGTTTGTGGCCTCAACCAAACTTTTCCTGCAATATTTCTTCTTTTTTTAGACATAAGAAAATCAAAACACTCCAAACTTTCATTCCTCCCCTTCTGTGTATGGCCCCTCCTTCCTCCACCACTTATTTTTTTTAATCTTTCCACTTATTCTCCAGTTAGATCAATTATTCCTTCTCCTGTTAAATAATCCTTTTCATTTGCCTACAATTGTCTGCTGCTTTCTCCAACCTTAGTGATTTCTTAGCAAAATGTTATTTTTAGTTATGTTGGAGGCAGCTCCAATATCAAGGAAACCCGAAAGTAACTATTTGTTTACTTTAGGTTTCTTTGAACTGCAGTTTTCTCTTCTGTTAACATTCCTTATTGATTCACAGCCATAAGTAAGCTGCCGGACTTACCGGCAGCCCCTCTTTTGCGGCCGGAGGCGCTCCTCTCGGCCCCGGACCGCTGCCGCGTGGCCAGCATGGTCGCCGCCATGCTGGCCTCTGGAGTCTCCCAGCATGCCTCGGCACGCTGGGAGAGGGATACTGGACGGGCCAATCAGGGCTCGGCCTCCGAGCCCTGATTGGCCGGTCGCGCTTTCAGGCGACCAATCAGGACAGCCGCTCTGCGCGGCTCCTGATTGGTCAGGAGGCGGGGCCTGTCTTCTACAGGGTCCGGAGGCCGGGTATTTATTCCCGGCCAGCTCCCGGACCCTGCCAGTTGGCTCTGAGGAGCCGAAGAGCGAGGAGCTCGAGGGGAGCTCCGAGAAGAGGCGAAGGCGGCGGCGAAGGCGGCGGCGAAGGCGGCGGCGAAGGCGGCGAAGGCGGCGGCGAAGGCGGCGAAGGCAACGAGGGCAGCGGGCCGAGCAGAGCCGCCACGGTGAGGAGGGCCGGCCACCGGGGCTGCGACCCGGAGGCCCAGCGAAGGGCGAAATCACTCTAGGCTGCCAGCCTAGCCGGGCGCAGTGGGGGCGGCCGCTGGGTCCGGGAGGGCTAGTTGGAGCTGCTAGCCCTTCTCACCAGCCCAAGCGCCGAACCCCCCCCTCCCCAACGGGACAGGCTAGCACAGGGCTAGCCTGTTTGGACCAGTGGGATCGGCCACTGGTAGGGTAAGGCTGGTGAGCCAGCCTTGCCGGACCAGTGGAAGCACCCACTGAGGGAGACGCGAGCCTAGGGAGGCCGGGCAGGGCGGCTCCGCAGGCTTCGCGGGGGGCCCCTGGGGGGCAGCCGGCCCATGGGCACGGGGGTCGGCGGGCGACCACCAGTGAGGGCGGACAAGCCAGAGAGGACAAGCCCAGGAGGGCCGGCAAGGTCGTGCGGAGGGCTCCCATCTCAGGGGAGCACCGCAGGGCAACCCAGGGGCAGACAAGCCAGGAGGGCTGACGGGCTACGGTGCAGGGGGTCTCCCACCACAGGGGAGCACTGCAGGGCAACCCAGGGCGGTCAAGCCAGGAGGGCTGACAAGGTACGGAGCGGGGGGTCTCCCACCACAGGGGAGCACCGCAAGGGCGGACAAGCCAAGAGAGGGGAGGACAAGCCCAGGAAAAGCGACTGCGCAGCGGGGCAGTCGCTGGCCGGGCCGACTGGGCGGCCCAGGCGATATCAGTGCGGACAAGCCAGGCTATTCTACCAGGTCGGCAGACCTATTGAACCAAAAAAAAAAAAAAGAGCTGTGAAATCCCTCTCCTTTTGCTGGCACTATGCCACCAAAAAAGAACACACCACCAAGTAGGCCGGTCACCCGGGCCCAGGCCGGCAGGACTCCCAGGTCCTGGGCAGCCCTGGCTCCCAGGGCACGTGGTCCCAAGGCCTCCCGGGCGGCAGCCTCCAACCCCGGGGTAATGCAAGAGCTCCTGTCTGGTACCGAAGCTCCTAACCTTCAGGACCTGACCCGGGCAGTCTCTCTACTGGCCGAGCAGGTGGGTGAGCTGAGGTCCAGGAATGGAAGCTCGGCCGACAAGGCGGATGGCAGGAGTCCCTCTGGGGAACCCAGCTCTGGGACCCTGCACCAGGCGGGAGGAGGGACGTCACAGCAGTCAGCCAGAACAGCAGGCCGGCGCAGGAAGCGACGCTCCCCTTCCCACAGCGACGTTGATGTGGCATCATCGGTGGATTCCTCCCCGGAGCGGGCAGCTGAGGCATCGAGCGAGAAGGGCAAGAAGGCTAAGAGAGGCAGGAAAAAGAGGCAATCCAGAAAAAGGGACGCAGACAGCGGGGGATCATCAGGTGAGTCCTCAGATGATGACCTTGACCGGGCAGGTTACTGGAAGGCCGCTGCCACGGTGCCAGGTCTTCCCTCCTGGGCCATGAAGGCCCGTTCCTCCTCTGGGGCAGCTGCCCCCGGTCCCTCCGGGGCCTGGCGGGATGCGGGGTCCTCGCCTGGGTCCTCGGCCCTTTCCTTGTTCCAGGACCACGAAGATCCCCCTGGGATCCACCTGGATAAAAAGTCCCGGGATAATATCCTCAGAGGATATTACGTGGACATTTTTTCCTTGCTGAAACCGGAGGGGGAGGTGGGCAGCGCGCCCAAGTCGGACAAGGCCTCCGACAAGAGCAACAAGCCTGACCCAGTGGAGCGCACGTTCCCCAACTGGCTGGCCGGGTACACAGTTTTCATGGGGGTGGTCAGCGTGGCCTACCCGGAGAGGGGGTGGCACCTGGTCAACCACATGAGCAATGTGCTTAAGGCCAGGTCCCTGGCGGGAGAAGCGGCTGCCATCGAGTATGACACCGCTTTTCGCAAAAGGGCTTCACGCAACCCCAGGGCCAGGTGGGATCTCTTAAATGACAAGCTGTGGCTGGTCATTGTAGGCTCCCACATAAAAGGCAAGGCTGAGGCAGCCAGACTGCCTCGCAAGCGGGATTCCCGGCGGCTTGTTTGCTGGGAATATAATGCTGGAAAATGCAGCAGGTCCAGATGCAAGTTCGAACACTACTGTGAGAACTGCTATGGATCTCATCCCAGGTCCAGCTGCCCTCGCCCAGGCTCGGCGTCCCAGCCCTTTCGGTATGGACGCCCTGCTTCATCCAGCTCCAAAAAAGAAGCAGGGTCTGGGAGCAGCAATGGGCACGGCAACAGCAAACCATAGCTTCAGGCCAGATAACCGTTTGGCCTCCACGCCTGTGAAACTGCAGGCTCTGCTCCCTCTCCTGGCCATCTACCCTGACACGCAGGCTGCCTCCTACATCAGGGAAGGGTTTTCGGTAGGCTTCAGAATTCCTGCCCTGGGTCCCAGACTAGCCACCGAGTCTGGCAACCTCAAGTTGGCTGCAGCCCTTCCTGAGGTTGTTGCAGCTAAGATTGCTAAGGAATGTGCGGCTGGGAGGGTTGCGGGCCCCTTCTCTTCCCCCCCCCATGGATAATCTTAGGGTTTCCCCCCTAGGCGTCGTGCCCAAGAAGGTTCCGGGTGAGTTCCGCCTTATCCACCACCTGTCCTATCCAAAAGGGGCATCGGTCAATGATGCCATCCCCCCTGAGCTTTGCTCGGTGAGGTACGCATCATTCGACCACGCAGTCAGGCTGGTACGAGCATGCGGCCCGGGTGCCCTTATGGCAAAATGCGACATTCAGTCTGCATTCCGGCTGCTTCCAGTTCACCCGGACGACCATTGCTTACTGGGGTTTAAGTTCCAAGGCCGCTGGTATTACGATAAGGCCTTGCCTAAGGCCTTGCCCATTAGTTGTTTTGCCTTCGAGGCATTCAGCACCTTCCTCGAATGGGCATTACGGCACCGGTCGGGCCTGTCGTCAGTCACCCACTACCTGGATGACTTCCTGCTCATCGGGAAGGCGGGGGGGGGTCAGACTGTAGTTTTCTCCTCAAGGCTTTTCAGGATCTAGCACAGGAACTGGGGGTTCCCCTGGCACCGGAGAAGACGGTGGGGCCAACCAGTTGTATCACCTATCTGGGCATCACGCTGGATTCCGTGGCCGAAGTCTCCCGACTGCCGGAAGACAAGCTGGATGGGATCAAGCGCATGCTGAGGGACCTCCTGGCGAAGAAAAAAGCCTCCCTCAGAGAGTTACAGTCTCTGCTGGGACACCTCAACTTCGCCTGCAGGGTGGTGGCCCCCGGGAGGGCCTTTTGTAACAGGCTAGGGAAGATCACCGCTGGGGTCAGGTCCCCCCACCACCGCATCCGGCTCTCAAAAGGGGTTAAGGAGGACCTGGGGGTGTGGCTTCGCTTCTTGGAGGGATACAATGGGGTCACTTTCTGGCAAAGGGAGGAGGCATTAGGGGACGGCCTTCAGGTTCACTCTGACGCAGCAGGAGGGGGTGGGTTTGGAGTTTATTTTAACGGGCATTGGTGTGCGCAGCCTTGGCCTTCTGCCTGGAGGGAATCTGGCTTAGCTCGTGACCTCACCTTCCTAGAATTCTTTCCCATTCTGGTAGCAGTTCACCTGTGGAAGGACGAGTTCCGGAACAAGCGGGTTCGCTTCTGGTGCGACAACCAGGCGGTGGTCCAGATCATTAACAAGCAATCTTCCAAGTCTGACAGGGTCATGCGACTCGTCAGAGAGTTTGTGTTAGTTTGCCTTGCAGCTAACATCACTTTCTCAGCGCGACACGTCCCGGGCATGGATAATGAAATCGCGGATGCGTTGTCTCGGTTCCAGGAGAACAGATTCCGGGATTTGGCTCCAGACGCAGACCCAACGCCTACGCCGGTCCCTGCGGAGCTCTGGCTCCTTGGGAAAGAACGGTGCTCCGGGGGGTGGTCAACTCCCTGGCGCCTTCTACCCGGGCCAGTTACTCCAGGGCCATCCAGCAGTTCTTCTCCTTCAGGCATCGGCACGGATACGGGGAGGCTTGGCCATCCAAGGAGCGAGAAGTCCTTCACTTCATTGGGACATTAAGAGAAAAAGGCTTGGCTCCCAGAACCATATCCATCTATCTGGCGGCCATTTCCTTCTTTACCAAGCTGGCCGGCCACGCAGACCCATGCTCCACTTTTCAGGTGAGGAAGGCGGTCGAGGGGTGGCGGCGCCTGGAAGGCAACACCAAGGACTCGCGTCGTCCAGTCTCCTACGACCTCTTGCGCCAGCTGATCTCAGCTCTAGCGGCGGTCTGCCGTTCCAGGTACGAAACTCTCCTTTTTCGCTCCACCTTCTCTTTGGCCTTCTTTGCAGCTCTGCGCATCGGGGAGCTTGTCTGCAGCTCCAAGTCCAGCCATCCCGGGTACGCGCTGCAACGGAAAGATGTGGCGCTCATAGACGATGCTCTTCAGCTGCGTATCCGCAGATCCAAGGCTGATCAACGAGGAAAGGGAGCCTGCATTCTTCTTCGCAAGCTTGAGGATCCCTTGGCCTGCCCCGTGCACCTACTGCAACGCTACCTGTGTAAGAGGCCGGACATTCCCGGCCCCCTGTTCCTGCATAAGGACTCTTGCCCTGTGTCGCGTTTCCAGTTTACCAGCATTCTCCGAGCAGCACTGGATCATCTGGGCTACCCAGCAGCCGAATTCAGTAGCCACTCTTTTCGCATCGGCGCAGCCACCACTGCTGCAGCAGAAGGCTTCTCTGCAGCGGACATTCAGCTCATCGGGAGGTGGCGATCCAAGGCCTACTCTGCATACATCCGTCCAGAACTCGATCTGGTCCCAGGATAGGCTGCACGGGTTTCCCTCCAGGCAGAAGGTATTTCTTTCTGATTGGTGATAGCCTCAGGGTTGGCGGAAGCCGTGCTCGGCTGAGCCCGGCTTTTTTGGCGGTGGGCATGGGTTTGGGTATCACCCGGGGGAGGACTGGGGTCCCTCTGGTCAGCCAGGATCGCCAGTCTGGGCCTTGCTCTTCCAGAGGGACTCCACCCTTGGGTGAGGAAATGGTCACGTGTGGGTGGCCACGTGATCCCTCACGTGTCCTGGCAGGCACCTTTTCGGTAACGGTCACGTGATCTATCACGTGATTCAGTCATGCGGCTGGTCATGTGATGGGTCACGTGCCTGGGCTGTCACGTGACCTGGCACTGGTTTACGCCAGCCGGCTGGCTGACGGAACCGGCCTGTTGAGCTAGGGTCCGGCTGGCTCCTGCTCGTCCTCAACCCATGCCCAGACCAACCACTGCAACTATCACCAAATCAGAAAGTTGTGGCCTTTATTCTGCCATTATTACTCTCTTATATTAAATTCTTGTTGGTTCTGTATAACTTGTGTCCTCATTGTGTCTGGCGGGATCGGGGACCGGGGAGGAGGTCTGCCTCTCGGACCGCAAGTAAGCTGCCGGACTTACCGGCAGCCCCTCTTTTGCGGCCGGAGGCGCTCCTCTCGGCCCCGGACCGCTGCCGCGTGGCCAGCATGGTCGCCGCCATGCTGGCCTCTGGAGTCTCCCAGCATGCCTCGGCACGCTGGGAGAGGGATACTGGACGGGCCAATCAGGGCTCGGCCTCCGAGCCCTGATTGGCCGGTCGCGCTTTCAGGCGACCAATCAGGACAGCCGCTCTGCGCGGCTCCTGATTGGTCAGGAGGCGGGGCCTGTCTTCTACAGGGTCCGGAGGCCGGGTATTTATTCCCGGCCAGCTCCCGGACCCTGCCAGTTGGCTCTGAGGAGCCGAAGCCCCAGCCCACCCACCCTTTAGGTAGAACATCTTTGTATTAGTTAGTGCATGCTTCATTCTTCTTTGTATTTCTGTCACAACTTTCGCGGTGGGCATGGGTTTGGGTATCACCCGGGGGAGGACTGGGGTCCCTCTGGTCAGCCAGGATCGCCAGTCTGGGCCTTGCTCTTCCAGAGGGACTCCACCCTTGGGTGAGGAAATGGTCACGTGTGGGTGGCCACGTGATCCCTCACGTGTCCTGGCAGGCACCTTTTCGGTAACGGTCACGTGATCTATCACGTGATTCAGTCATGCGGCTGGTCATGTGATGGGTCATGTGCCTGGGCTGTCACGTGACCTGGCACTGGTTTACGCCAGCCGGCTGGCTGACGGAACCGGCCTGTTGAGCTAGGGTCCGGCTGGCTCCTGCTCGTCCTCAACCCATGCCCAGACCAACCACTGCAACTATCACCAAATCAGAAAGTTGTGGCCTTTATTCTGCCATTATTACTCTCTTATATTAAATTCTTGTTGGTTCTGTATAACTTGTGTCCTCATTGTGTCTGGCGGGATCGGGGACCGGGGAGGAGGTCTGCCTCTCGGACCGCAAATCTTCCCTCAAAAGCTCTCCTCATACCTTTTTGAGGGGAAATTATTCATTTAATTCCACCACCTTGAACACCCATCCAGGAAATTGCTTCCTACGCCATTGAAGCTTGGCTCCTCCCCCATAACACAACTCTATCTTGCTTTCTTACCTTGCACCAAAACAGCACTGCCCATTTAAAACAGTAAGGTTGCTCCTTTCCCAAACCGAAGCTAAAAGTTGCAATGGTAACAACACTCTCCTCCGATGCACAAATCATGCCCATCACCCACAATCACCCCCCTCCAGCTCTCCCTCCCTCTGTCCTGGCAACAAAATACTCCATCTTGCTTTCTTACCTTGCACCAAAACAGCACTGCCTGTTACTTTAAACCTTACTGTTTTAAATGGGCAACATGCTTTTGGTGCAAGGTAAAAAAGCAAGATGGAGTTGTGTTGTTGGCAGGGCAGAGGGAGGGAGAGCTGGCAGGGAGGCAAGTGTGGGTGAGGGGCATGGTATGTGTGCCTGGGGGGAGGTGTTGCTACCATGGTGGCAGGTATTGGCAGTCCTGTTGGCGGGAGAGGAATCTACAATACTGTAGTGTATTATGCATGTTGGAGGTGAGGCTTAACATATTTGCATTTTTTTCACTTTTGCGGTGGTCCTCCACCCCTAACCCCCATGAATATGAAGGGATAACTATACTTCTCCAGTTCTAGACAGAAAGTACAGTAGTAGAGGCAATAACAAACCTGCTGTACCTCTAGCCTTGTATTCACAGTACCGTACTACGTAATGTGCTTCAATCACAGATTATCTTTTATGCATTTCATAACTGATCAGTAGAGGGAAATATCCTCAGAGTTGAGCTAAATTCTGGGCAGCCACATTTTCCACTCTATGCCACACTGAGCAGCAAATGTTACACAATATTATTATTATAATTGCAGATGTGCAGGCGTGATGAGAACCAAGTGGACAAGAAAGGTCAAGGTTTTGTCTTTTCTTTCTTTTAATGTATTCTGTGACATTGTTGAGATAAATCTCTCTGGCTTTTCTTCGCAAACGAAGATTCAGGAAGGACTCATCCTGCACTTTCTGTAAGTGCGCTGATGACTAAAAAGGCCAATCTGAGATAAGTCCGGTTGCAGAAAGCACAGCAGAAGGTCTCCTTGGGTGATGTTTCTGGGTTGTGATTCTTTCTGAGTTGTCGTTTCTCTTCAAGACTTGTTCAGCATCAGTTCTCAAATAAGGCTGCAGCATTATGGATAGTGAGTCTCCATGCCTCTCGATGTGAGGCCAGGGTGGACCATTGTTGGTGGTCAATTTGGCTGAGACTGAGATGTTGTTTCAGGGAGTCCTTGTATCGCTTTTTTGGAGTGCCCCTCTTACGCTGACCCGTGGCAAGTTCACCATAGAGTACTATTTTTGGGACTCCCAAAAAATGAGATAAATAGACATTAAGGAAAATAGAAATAATTTATTTATTTTATTTATTTAGTTATTTATACCCCACTCTTCAGCCACAAAGCTATCAGAGCAGCTTACAAATTGTTTTAAGCAATAGCAATTTACACATCTACACTGCGTTAAGCAGTTTCCAATGTGTGCTAGCTAATTGCCCCCACAAGCCAGGTACTCATTTTACTGACATACGAAAGGATGGAAGATTGAGTGAACCATGGAGCCCTCTGGAATTGAACTTGTAATGTGGTGACTTGTAGTACTGGCACTGAGCCACCAGGGCTCCAGAAATAATGAACTTTAGAACTTTGCTGGCTCAGAAGAGCTTTATTTATTTATTACTGGCATTTATATTCCATGTTTCCTCGAGGGAGCTGAAGACAGTGTACATAGCTCCTGATTTTTTCCTCACAATAATCCTGTGAGGTAGGTCAGGCTGAGACAGAATGAAAGAACTTGGCTAGATCAAATCAATGGTCCATTGCATTGGGCATTTTACATCCCAACCCCCTCCCACACTTTCTGGCAATAGCCCTTCCCTGTCCTTTTATTCAGTTCTTGTGAGCATTATGTAAGAGACAAATCTGAAATCCTAGCTGAAATATGAGATGCAGGTATGAGCCTCTAGCCCAAATCCTTGCGTGATTTTCCTTCACTGTATAAATGCACAGTGGGTTGCAAACACGAGCAAATATTATACCTGAAATACAGCACCATCTGCTTTATATTGAGATCATAGGTGTTGGCAAAGTTGTCGATCAATATTTCTTATTGAGCCAACATTTGCACACGTGGTGTCCTTGATGCTTAGGTGTAATGATGCATTTACTGTAACTATAAATCTAGTCCATGGTTTACACAGGGCCTACAGTATTTGATTTCATTTCAATCAATGTTTGTAATCTGTGCCTCACCGGGTTGTCTCTTTTACATTCAGATAGTCCAGCTAGAATTGGTGTTGATGGTCCGTGAGCGGAATGAAGCAATGATGGAGCAAAGCTGGCGTGCCTTGGAAATGAGTACTTAATGAGACACTTGTTTTAAATGTAAAAGCAGTGTAATTTTTCAGCCAGAGAGGCTTCACATGCTCCCACTTAGGGAAAAGAGATTGAGCCAGTGTAGCAAAGTAGCTAGTATCTGGAGTTACAAATCTTGAGGGCCCTGGCTCAAGCATCGGCTCTGTCATGACTAGGAATGGGTAGGGTTGCCAAGTGAGTCCTATCCCAAGCCCTAAAACTTCAAGCCAAAACCTGAGACCTAGGAATAGTATCTAGGATGTCATAGGAGATAGTTCTAGGCACCAAAATTCAGGAAGAATATTGAAAAGCTGGAATGTGTCCAAAGGAGGGCAACCAGGATAGTGGGAGTTCTGGAAGCCATGCCCTATGAAGAGCGGCTTAGGAAGCTGGGCATGTTTAGTCTAGAGAAGAGAAGGTTGAGAGGGGACATGATAGCCATGTTTAAATATTTGAAGGTATGTCATACTGAGGATGAGGCAAACTTGTTTTCTGCTGCTCCAGAGACTAGGACATGGAGCAATGGGTTCAAACAACAGGAAAA
Source organism: Gambelia wislizenii (assembly GCA_030847615.1). Lineage (NCBI taxonomy): Eukaryota > Metazoa > Chordata > Lepidosauria > Squamata > Crotaphytidae > Gambelia > Gambelia wislizenii. The sequence goes on along the minus strand of JAUMIR010000009.1, from coordinate 11,310,193 downwards.
GAAATTCCACCTAAACATTAGGAAGAACTTCCTGACAGTAAGAGCTGTTTGGCAGTGGAATACACTGCCTTGGACTGGTGAAGTATCCTTCTTCGGAGGTTTTTTAACAGAGGCTGGATGGCTATCTGCTGGGAATGACTTGATTGTGTATTTCTGCATGGCAGGGGGTAGGACTGGATGGCCCTTGTGGTCTGTTCCAGCTCTATGATTCTATGCACGATACTTAAGCATCAATCACAGTTACTCAAAATATGCCATTCAATTTAGAAAATAACAACACCAAGTCAAACAAAGGAAACACACACGCAGAGGTGTCAAGGCAATGCTTTTGCCTGAAGATCCCTTTTCTGCATCCTGAGGACTGCAGAAGAGGGTCCATACCCTGAGATTCAGGACTTTATAAGAGCAGCATCTAAAAACACTGTAATCCTGTGAGTGAAGAAAGTGGAAACATAGTGGCATTATAACACTTACTTTCACACATCACTGTGATCATGCAAAGGAATTGCCACAGAATTATCACATGATGAGCTCTAGGACTTTAAGAACTGGAGTTTGCTTCTGTGTTAGCCAGGGCACTTGATCTCTGCGGTTCTCGCAAGAAGACGTGAGCATGGACAAAAGTCCAAAAACACCTTAAATAACAAAGTAAATCAACACCCAAACACAGAAACAAGCCTAAGAACTTGCCAGCAAAACAGGAAAGTTCCTAAAAAGAGCATCCTGTTGATTGTATTGACGTTGTCACCCAGAAGTTTTTTCTCTGGCAATTGGGGCAGGGGAAATTGGACCACCTGTTCATGCTGTCTACTTGTGATTATAGTGGGATGTCATTTTTGCACGCCTTCAATACTGCTAAAACAGCAATATTGAAGATCAATTGATGGGTTAAGCTGTTAATAAAAATCAATGTTTTATTCGTGGCTGGTGCACACACTGGCCACGAGAAGACGACATTGTCTCATCATTTTGGCCCATTATGTTACTATCGCATTGTAATGACACGACTTTGCCTCATCTGGTAAAGTCCTCAGGGACAGGCTTGAAAATTTGGGAACCCTAGGGAAGCGTGATAATTTCAATTGCTTAATTATCTAATAACAACTTTCCCAATTCCTCAGATTTCCCCTGTCCCATACGTTTGTTAGAATGAACATGAGATATAAAAATATAAATGTAGTAGAAAGTGAAACTGACAGCCCTCCTGTTGAGAGCTTTGAGTCTTAGGTCTTAAAATTCTAGATTTTAGTTCCTGTGTGTTTAATTATATTTATGTGCTAATTGCCACATTTTTTTTTCTGTCTGGTTTGACATTTTGAGTGCCTGTCTGGGGGTAGGTACAACATGATCCTCTCCATGCTGTGAAAATCTGTGCTGATTAAATTTGGCCAGTGAGAACTTCATTTTTTTTGCCTTTAATATGCAATTAACAATATTCAAACATTCACAAATTTCTTCATATACTTGATTGGAATAACTAGCATTTTTTTTTAAAAAATACCCTCAAATGTAGGAGACAGCAAAATTGACAGTCTTATCCATCTCTAGCCATGAACTCATTAAGTGGACTTAAACGAAAGCACCTACTGAGTATTGTAAGCACTGTTGTAGTTAACTTCTGTCAAGTCAACTTCGACTTATGGCAACCTCATGAATGAGAGACCAACAAGTCATCCTATCATCAACAGCCCTGCCCAGGTCTTGCAGACTCAGGCCCCTGGCTTTCCTGATTGAGTCTATCTGTCTGATATGCAGTATTCCTCTTCCTCTTTTCTTACGGCGTTCTGCCTTACCAAGCATTATTGTCTTTTCTAGTGAGTCCTGTCTTCTCATGGTGGACAGGTGGCCAAAGTACAACAGCCTCAATTTCATCATCTTGTCTTCTAGGGAGGATTTGCTCTAGGATCCATTGATTTGTTTTTTTTAAGCAATTCATAATATCTGTAGAATTCTTCTCCAGCACCACATTTTCTTCCTATCAACAGAGCTTCCTATCCTGTTCAGCTTTCACAACTGTACATAGAAACTGAAAATATGATGGCATGGATAATTCTAATATCTATATGTTGTCATTTGCATATACTCCCTTTTATGTCTAGTTCTTTTTCTTTTCTTTTCTTTTTTTTTTTGTCTGTTGTGCAATAGCCATCTTCAGTTCATGATTGCACAAGCATAATTCCACAAGAGACACCATTATGGATTCATCTTTTAGTCAGTGCCTTCAATGTACCACTTGATTCACTGAGGTTGCAGAGACAGCATAAAACATGGATTCATTATCATTTGTTTACCGTTTGACATTCCCCACATGCAATGAGGCTATAGACAAGCACATTGGCAGGTATATATTTGGTTGCACAATACTGGCCTTTCTTAAAAGGGTGGCACAGTGAAAACACTGCATAACTTGGGAGGGGGTAGTTTAATGCTAGGCAACTTCATTATAGGATCTAGACCAAACAATCCTTTTTATATATAACGTATAGCATAATAATACAACATCATAACATTGATGTGACTTAAAGGATTGAGTTAAGGATGTGAGATGCTGGTAGGATTCAAGCTGGAAACTTGGGTAGTGTCATGAATCCCCTGGCTGAGGACTCAGGGATGGAGAGGGAGGAAGCAGAGAACACAGATGGGGCAGAGGGGGAAAGTATAGCTGAGTCTGAAGAAACAGAAAGAGACATCCTGGCTCAGCCTGAAGATCCAGCCGAAGCAGACAAACACATACCTCATTCAGAACAAACAGCCAATCAGCCAGTGATGGATGATCTAGATGCCATGCTGCCCCCTTCTCTGAACATAGGAGGGAGAAACTCCATGTCCTACAATGCCATTTAAACACCAAACACTGACCTGCCCCCTTGTTAATTAGATCTACCTGACCCTGAAACTCTAGCTATAAATTCAGCCACAGCTTCCCTTCAAACTTCAGAGGAGATAACTGCTTATCTTAAGCTATTGCACTCCTGGATTCTTGCTTACCTTGCCTTTGAAGGGACTTCTGGACTGCTCTTTAACCATTTGCTGACCACAGACTTGGACCAAGGACCTGAATCTACTGACTTCTGGACGGGCTTGTGACTTCACTGCCACCTAGTATGGACTTTTGGTAGCTGAACTATGGACTGGCTTTTGACTACTCTTGCAAACTGTATGGATTATTGGTAACTGGCTTTTGGGCTGGCTTTAGACTTTTCTTGTTTCTGCTGTGGACAACTGGCAGCAGACTAGAACTGCACCTCTTACCCTGTTGTTCCTGCATTCCTCCCTTGTTGCTCCTAAAGCTCTTGCCACCGTGAGTTCAGGACAGGTAGTACTGTCCAGTCACTTCACTCCCCATGCCTCCACAGATGTATAGACACATGGCCAGTATGGAACTCCCTCTCTCTCTCTCTCTCTCTCTGGCTTTTCTTCGCAAATGAAGATTCAGGAAGGACTCATCCTGTGCTTTCTGCAAGCGCGCTGGATGACTAAAAAGGCCAATCCGAGATAAACAAGTCCGGTTGCAGAAAGCACAGCGTAAGGTCTCCTTGGGTGATGTTTCCGGGTTGTGATTCTTTCTGCGTTGTCGTTTCTCTTCAAGACTTGTTTGGCGTGAGTTCTCAAATAAGGCTGCAGCATTGTGGATAGTGCGTCTCCATGCCTCCAGATGTGAGGCCAGGGCGGACCACTGTTGGTGATCAGTTTGGCCAAGTCTGAGATGTTGTTTCAGGGACTCTTTGTATTGCTTTTTTGGAGTGCCCCTCTTAGGCTGACCCGTGGCGAGTTCACCGTAGAGTACTATTTTTGGGAGGCGATGGTCCTCCATCCTAGAAACGTGCCCTGCCTAGTGCAGCTGTGTTCTCAATATCATGGTCTCAATACTGGTGATCCCTGCTTGCTCAAGGACAGCAACATTTGTCACATAGTCAGTCCAGTGTATATTTAGGATTGTGCATAGATAGTGCTGATGAAAGCATTCAAGGAGTCGTAAGTGGTGGCGATAGGTGGCCAGTATGCAACTAGAGCAACAGCAATCAGGGTGGCCCACAGTTGGCCCTTGTGGGATTTTAGAATCCCCAGGACTGGCCCAAGCATGCTGAACACTTATTCTTGGCCTCTTGCAAACCCAGCTTTGATTCTGGGGAAAAAAAAGGATTGTGATATCCAGAAATGTGTAATAAACCATTTTGTTTTGAAGATGACAGCAGAACTAGAGGGCAGTCAGGGATGTTTGCCATGGATTTCTGATGAGGAGATGCTCTAGTTTTTGTGTCCAAATGGAATCTGACTGTGTTAATTAAACAGAGCACTGATATTCAGAGACAACATAACTTTGAATGTCAGTTGCTGGAGTAAAATAATAGGGAAGTTTGTTGCTTTAATCCCTGCTCCCCAGCTTCCCAGAAGCAGCTGGCTGCTACCAGTGGAAATGTAGGCTAGAATAGTGTTGGTAATATATGCAGGCATAACTTCCTGTTACACCTGTATATGTATTTCTCAGTTTGTTGATTAAGGACATATTCAGTATCTCCTTGTGCATTGACCCCTTCCTCAGCACAATTAATTTCCACAGTGGAGTGAATTCATAGTCAATTAGTGGCCAGGGGAGGGTGGGAGGTGCCCAGGGGGGATCCAGCTGTGATTCTGGGGCCAAGAGAAAAGAGAAGATGTAATATTTCCAGATTGCCAGTGTATGTACATTTTCTCCCTGGAGATCTGGAAGGATAACATAATCATGAAGGTGAGAGAAATCCCAAGAAGCATCTAGTCCAATCCCTGCCATGCTGGAATACACAGCTACAGTATTCCTGAGAGATGGATATCCAGCCTCTGTTTAAAGATCTCCAATGAAGGAGAACCCAGCACCATCCAAAGCAGTCCATTTCATTGTTGAACAGTCCTTTTTGTCAGGAGTTCTTCCTCGGGTTAGGTGGAATATCCTTCCTTACAATTGGAATCAATTCCTGGACCTGCCCTGGACCCTGGAACAGCAGAAGACAAGCTCAGTCCACCTTCTACATGACACCCTTCAGGTATTTAAAGATAGCCATTGAATCTCCTCCCAGTCTTCTCTTCTTCAACATACACAGTTTAATATACCCAGCCCTCTAAATCATTCCTCATAGGGCTTGGTTTACATGAGGTTTGTTTTCCAGCCATTGGCTTCCACAAGATTAACCATCTTGATTGCCTTCCTCTGGACATGTTCCAGCTTGTCAACATGCTTCTTGAACTGTGGTGCCCAAAACTGGAAATAGTATTCCAGGTGAAGTCTGACCAAAGCAGAATAGAATGGTACCATTATGTCTCTTAGTTTGGATGCTGTTTGGCACAGCCTAGAATTGCTTTTGCTTTCTTTTTTTCTTTTTTGGCTTCTGTGTCACAATTTTATGAGCTACTAAGACCTTAGGCCTTTTTTACGTGTAGTGTTGTCAAGCCAAGTGTTACCCATCATATTATTTGTGCATTTAGTTTACCCTGCCTAAATATAATACCTTATGTTTGTTCCTCTTGAAATTCATTTTGTTGGCTTGGGCCCAGCTCTCCAACTTGTCATAGTCATTTTGAACTCTGATCCTGCTCTCCTGGGTATTAGCTTCTTTTCCTAATTTGCTGTCATCTGCAAATTGGATAAGCATGCTGTCTGTTTCGTTGTCCAAGTAATTTATAAAGATGTTGAAGAACATGGGACCCAGAACAGAATGCTGTGGCAGGATGAAAAGTCTCATTGAAAGCTCAGAGTGGCTTAGAGTAAGAGTGGGCAGGACATAGACTGGGATCTACTAGTAGATCGTCTGGGTAACTTGCAGTTAATTTGCAAGGTTTCTTATCCCTTCACACACACTGGCAACAGAAAATTAATATTTCTTATTTGAATTATGCTGCTGAAGAAGCTGGAGATAATGAGGAGCTGGCTTTTGTACACTGTTTAGCTATGAGGTTGAAGTCTATGAAGTCCATCTGCAGTCCGTTTTGCAGAACCTGTTGAAAATATTGTACAAACAACAACAACAACAATGGAACCATTGGAGAGAAGGAGGGGAGGTGCAATAAAACAGGGTAAACCTGGAATGTAATTATTAAGTTTCCATGGAATCTGTTATTTGTTATGACTTGTTTCATGTAGCAATAGTATGCATTTTTATCAGATGTTTAGGGGGGAGGGGGGAGTTCCATTTATGAGAGGCAGAGTTCTCCTATTGACTAGGGCTAAAAGCCTGAACTGAATGGGTCAGAGTGTGCTATTTTTGAGAAATTTATACAAAAAGCATTGGGCTGTGTTGAACTTGCTTCAGACAATATTTGAAAACGGAAGCATCTCAAACATTATGTTGTTATTAATTCCCTTAATAAAAAGAGAAACCACCCTCAACTCAATAAAGTGACTCAGAATGACAACTTCCAAGTAGGCCATGACCACTCAATTTGTCAGTTGTCCAAGACTAGCTGGGAATAATGCAAAAAAGCCACACAAAGTCCACAGGAACCACCTTATCATACCCATTCCAGTCAAAATATTTAGATTCCAGAAAATGACCCAGAACACCAATGTATCAGGGATCTATGCCCATCAAATGCAGTAGCTGCACAAGACTAGTTGAGAGAGAGCCACAAAAATGTCAGAGGAACCATTTTCTTGTACTTATTCTGGCTAATATATATATATTTCAGAAAAGAGCATAGAACACTAACTTTCCAGATAGTCATGCTCACCAAATTCACCAGTTGAGAGTCATATGATAAGCCAGAAAAAATACAGACTACTCCTTAGCACCTGTTCTGACCAACAAAACAAAACATTTGGATGCAGCATTGGAGTGCAAGGTAAAAGAGAAAAACAGCATGGCAGCATGAGGTGAGAGGAAAGGGAGGAGAAGGAGGGAACAGAGAGTGAACTATGCAAATGCTGGTGTGCAGTAAGCAAGGGAGGGAGGCACGGCAAAGGCTTGGTATGAGCCAATGGAGGGGAGAAGTGGGAACAGATAGTGAGGTATGCAGGGGAAGGGTTCAAGGAAAAAGAAAGGCAGGCATAACTGATGGAAGGTACAAGAGATTCAGGAGTGGTGAGACAAGGAGGTGAGACAAGGAGGGAAAGGATGATGGTAGATGCAAATTATGGAAGAAGCAAGGGAGGGAGGAAACGGAAAGATGCAAGGTGGGCTTCCTATGGTAATTTCATGGATTAGTTCCTTTTGCCATTCATAAAAAAATGGCCAAAAAAATAAAAATAAAGGATACTGTAGTGATATGATAAGACTACTGTAGTGTTAGAAGTGCCTGTGCATGACAAAAAATGTTGTTATTATTGTTATTTTACTGTACCTGGATTATATGCAGCCACTCTACATGATTCCAGTTGATATTATCTGTTATGATAGATTTGCTGAGAGACAGTGATAGCCCAAGGTCACATGGTAAATTCCATGACCAGATATGGATTTCATAGAATAATATTAGAAGAGACCACAAGGGCTATCCAGTCCAATCTCCTGCCTTGCAGGAATAAACAATCAAAGCATTTCCGACAGATGGCCATCCAGCCTCTGTTTAAAAACCTCCCAAGAAGGAGACTCCACCACATTCCGAGGCAGCATATTCCACTGTTGAACAGCTCTTACTTTCAGGAAGTTCTTCCTAATGTTTAGGTGGAATCTCTTTTCCTGTAGTTTGAATCCATTGCTCTGTGTCCTAGTCTCTGGAGCCTTAGAAAAGAAGCTTGTTCCATCCTTAGTATAATATCCCTTCAAATATTTAAACATGACCATCATGTCACCTCTTAACCTTCTCCAGGCTAAAAATACCTAGCTTCCTAACTCGTTCCTCATATGGTATGGTCTCTCTGTTTCAAGTCTAGCACTATAAACATTATGCTACTAGTTTTTTTCAGAAGAATCATTACCAAGGCTGAAACACAGTAGTATACAACAAACATGGGAATGATTAATATGTTGAATTTGCCTAATCAGAAAGCAAATCAACAATATGAATCACTATAATAATTTGCTTAATGTGCGAATTAGCTGTGTGATTAGAAGGGCTGGAATATGGCAACCCTACTCTAGGGCCCTTAATGGCTAGGGGCCTCATGGTGTTGTTGGTACTGCACACAGACTCTTCTAACATGATTGGATAAGAGAGAAATGTTTTAGGGGAGAGGCAGAATGTAGATATCTTTCCTCTACCTTCCCAAAGTGTGGTATATTTTAACATTGAGCCTTTCCCCATTTCCCAGCTGCAGAATAAAAGAAAATGTGGATGGGGCATTATGGTTCACTTCCTCTGAGAGCCATGCCTTGGTCATGCCAACTGGGACAGAGACAGGGAAGAATGCCTGGAATATTGACTTCTTCAGGCCTGAAAAGCGCTGGTCTTAAAGCTGGTCTAAGCTGATCTCCTCATAGTCTGGCTGTACTTTCCAGTCTGATTGCATATTTGTGCAAGGAGGGGGCTGTTTTTGGTGTAGTGGGACTGTATTCATGGAGAGGCCTGTCCCAATGTCCTCATCCTCCAGCCTTGATGTACAGTAGCTGGTAGGGTTGCTATGCATGACCCACTAGTTGGAAGAAGCATCTGTGGACATTGGTTCCGATTAGAAGGTGATCACTGTTGCAGCATGTACCCATGTCTGAGTCATCATTGAGATCCTTCAGGTTGGTGCATCTGGCATGTGTCAGCCATGCCCACACTTTGAAACTGCTGGGCGCCATGCCTACATTTTGAGACTGCAACAACAACAACAACAAAGTTTATTTATAATGCCCTTTTCACCAAGGGCAGAACATCAGACATATATATATAGTCAAAAACAAAACAATAAAACACAACACTATAAAATGTTAAAATACTAAAATAATCCTAGCTGTACCCAGCATAACATACACTGTTACCCCCCCCCCCAAAAAAATGCCTGGTAGACCTCATGATAAGTTGACTACCTGGGTTCCATCACAGGCAGCCTGCAACCACCGCTAGTTGACTGTCTGGGTCATGTCGCAGCCCGTGACTGGTGAGTGGATGAAGGAATGAGGGGAGGGAGGAGCCCTTGTGAGGCTGGGGAATGCAGATTGGGTGCAAATTGAATGGCAGGAGTGGATTGTGAGGTGGAGAGGGAGTTTGCATATGGGTGGTGATTGGCTGGGTGTGTTTCCTGAGCAGCCATTCAGCACACTGGGAAAGGCAACATACCCAAGAGTTTTATATATATAGATACGAATATACTAAGAACAAAATCCTCATCAGTTGATTCCAATCTTGGCCACCTTAGGCACACACAGTGGCTTAATCCAGCAAATCGAAGAGGAAGGTCATCAACCCTTAATGAAAGCATGTAAGATCCTCCTCCAGCTGGAGGTGCAAAGGATGACCATTCCACAAATGCAGAGCCAGATCCTGAAAGGCTCACAGCCTTGATAGATCCATACATGTTGCAACCGCCAATCATTATCCATGGAGGTGCAACCGCCAATCATTATTTGTCTGTAGATCTCAAATTCCTAGATGGCACATACTATGCTAACCGAGCTGCCAGATACTGGGGGATATTATAGTGAACGGCCTTAAATACCATGACCAAAAAGCTCATAATGAATCCTAGCCCCAACTCTAGCCAGTGGAGGGATCTGTGAGGGGAAGAGACATGTGAGTGTTTAGGAAGATTTAAAATAACCTGAACAGCACTATTCTGGATTAAAACCAGAGGAGTAAGAGAGCAGGAAGGCAAACCTGCCATTAGGCTGTTACAATAGTCCAGGTATGAAATAACCAAGGCCTGGACAAGCAAACGGGCAGCCTCCATGGTCAAAAACCTATAGATCCTACAGATGTTTAAAGATGGAAGTTACATGCCTTTGCAGTTGCCCCAATAAAGGGGTGTAGGGACAAATGATCATCCAGCAGGACTCCAAGATTCCTGGAAATCAAAACAGGGGCCAATGTGTAACCCTGTAAACACAGTGGAGGACATAAATTGGAACTACTGGGTGGTCATGTTAAAACGCCAGGATCTCTTTTGTTGCATCAATGTCAATCTTCCCTGTCACTCAGCCATCCAAAGTGTAAAGGCACGCTATTCTTTTTTCTCTCTAACTTGTTTGGAAAGTAATAAACGAAGTTCAACTGAACAAAATAAAATTCACAACCTTGCATTCCTTAGCAGAACATGTAATACACACACATACATCCACTTGTTTTTCTAGTCTTCAGGTTAAGATGTCATTCAATAGACTGACATGAGATCCAGGTGGATCAAGATTACTTCTGTTTCTATTAATAAAAGAAAGAAATGGAAACTCCTGTAATAAAAGAGTAATCATAGAGCTCATTTCTTGAGTTCTGAACCTGTTCTGGTAGTTTTTTCATGCGATCAAGGACCATAACTTCTCATGTCCTGTTCTTTAATTGTAAGTGTATATATTTTACACACATCTCTGGACTGACATATCTTGGGGTACCATTACAAAAGTGAAGGCTGACATTTAATGCCTTAAGGAGCAAGGCATGACCTAGGAGGCTGAAACGCCCTGAAGGATCATTATGCAACATTCTTCTCAAAAAATGTCAGAACGAGTCAGTCAGGCCGTCTTCACCTTATCTCTTATAGGACAATGTTGTTATCTGAGAGACCAAAACTGAATTTCAGTGACTAAACAAAAATACAGCATACCTAAAAGTACAGCTTAGTGTTTTCAGCATTACCTAAGAGTTTTTAGATTACCTAAAAGCTCTCACCATGGACACTGAGGGGGCTGCGGCAGTCACCTGCAACACTTGTGCGATGTTTGTCTTCTTGCCTACAGACGTGGAGAACTTCACATGCACCAAGTGCAAGCTGGTAGCCCTCTTGGAGGAGAAAGTCCAGCAGCTGGAGACACAGGTAGCTACACTTCAACAGATTCGTGAGCAAGAGGATTTCCTCGACAGAGCAGAACAGTCTTGGACGGGGACCACACAGAGGAACTGGCTGCGGAGGAAAGGGTCACTTCACAGACACAGGAAGTAGACAGCTGGAGGAATGTCACACACAGAACAAGAAAATCCAGGGATTCTTCGAGCAGCTTGCAGCTACAGAATCGATTCGAAGCCCTTTCCCTTATCAAGGAGAACAGGGAAGAACAGCATGGACAGACTTCAGGGGCAGAGCAGGGGACCTTGAGAGGACCACTGCAAGGAACAGCAGCTGCGAAGCCTCGGCGGAGGCGTGTGGTGGTGGTGGGGGACTCCTTGCTGCGGGGTACAGAAGCAGTGGTTTGTGGGCCTGACAAGATGACTCAGGAGGTGTGTTGTCTCCCTGGGGCAAAGATCCGTGATGTGACGGAGAGGCTGACAAGAATCGTCAAGTGTACGGATCATTACCCCTTCCTTTTGGTCCATGTGGGAACCAATGATACGGCAAGGCACAGCTTTCCCAAGATCAGAAGAGATTATGAGGCCCTGGGGAGGAAGCTGAACGAAATGGACACACAGGTTGTCATCTCGTCTCTTCTGCCAGTTGAAGGGCATGGTCCAGGAAGGGAGAGGAAAATAGCCAACGTAAACAACTGGCTCCATAGATGGTGTCGCCAAGAACAATTTGGATTCTTGGATCATGGACTGCGCTTCCACGAGGGGGGGACTTTTGGCAAGAGATGGGGTGCATCTTAAGACAGTTGGAAGAAACATTTTTGCCAACATTCTCAAGAATTTGATGAGGAGGGCTTTAAACTGAGTCATATGGGGGAGGGAGAAAGTATTCTGGAAGGCAAAAGGGCTGGAGAAAATAGTCAAACTGTCATAGAGGGAACAAGGCAAACAGTGCAAGGACCCAACAGTGGGAGGCAAAAAAACTTGCACAGGCAGCAAGTAAAGGGAACACATGGTCTTAGATGTCTCTACACTAATGCACAGAGCATGGGAAATCAGCAAGAGGAACTTGAACTCCTCGCACTACAAAACAAATATGATATAATAGGCATTACTGAAACCTGGTGGGATGAGTCTCATGACTGGAATGTAGGAATAGAGGGGTATAACTTTTATAAGAGAAACAGGCCAAACAGGAAAGGAGGAGGAATAGCATTATAGGTCAGGGATATTTACACCAGTGAAGAGATCCATGACATCAATAGTGGAAGCCAGGTGGAGAGCATCTGGATAAAAATTAAAGTGGGGGAAAACAACAGGGATGTTATTGTGGAGCTCTACTACAGACCCCCAAGTCAGACGTAGGAATTGGATGATGCCTTTCTAGAAAATATGAACACACATGCAGAAAGGAGAGATGTAGTAGTGATGGGTGACTTCAACTGTCCTAATATTTGCTGGAAATCTAATTCAACCAAAATGTCAAGGTCTGGCAAATTCCTTACTTGCCTGGAAGACAATTTCATGGTCCAAAAGGTGGAAGAGGCAACAAGGGGGTCAGCTATTTTAGATCTGATCCTAACCAACAGAGATGACCTGGTTAATGGGGTGCAAGTGGTGGGATCCTTAGGTGAGAGTGATCATGTTCTCCTGGAGTTTGTTATACAATGGAAAGGAGAAGCCAGGCACAGTCAGACACGCGTTCTTGACTTTAGGAGCGCTGATTTCAATAAACTCAGGGAAATACTGGGGGTGATCCCATGATCAGGAATACTAAAAGAGAAGAGACCTCAAGACGGATGGGACTTTCTCAAAAAGGAGATACTGAAGGCACAATTTCAAACAGTACTATTGAGGAAGAAAAATGGGAGGTGTCTCAAGAAACCAGGATGGATGACTAAAGAAATTTCAATGGAACTAAGTTTTAAATGGAACATGTATAGGAAATGGAAAAAGGGGGAAATCACCAAAGAAGAATTCAAACAGATAGCGAACACGTGTAGGAGTAAAGTCAGAAAAGCTAAAGCACAGAATGAGCTCAGGCTTGCTAGGGAGGTTAAGAACAATAAAAAGGGTTTTTTTCTGTATGTCCGCACCAAAAGGAAGAAGAAGGAAATGATAGGACCACTACGTGGAGAAGATGGCAAAATGCTAACAGGGGACAGAGAAAAGGCAGAATTACTCAACACCTTCTTTGCCTCAGTGTTTTCAGAAAAGGAAAAGGGGGACCAACTTGAGGAGAATGGAACAGAGGACACAACAGGGGAAATCCAGCACAGAATAAGCAAAGAGGTTGTACAGGAATACCTTCTTAATCTAAATGAATTTAAATCTCCAGGACAATATGAACTACATCCAAGAGTATTAAAAGAGCTGGCAAAGATTATCTCAGAGCCATTGGCAATAATCTTTGAGAACTCCTGGAGAACAGGAGAAGTCCCAGCAGACTGGAGGAGGGCAAATGTTGTCCCCATCTTCAAAAAGGGGAAAAAAGAGGATCCCCAAAATTATCGTCCAGTTAGTCTGACATCAATACCAGGGAAGATTCTAGAGCAGATCATTAAACAGAGAGTCTATCAACATTTAGAAGACAATGCCATAATCACAAAAAGTCAACATGGGTTTCAGAGAAACAAGTCATGCCAGACTAATCTGACCTCTTTTTTTGATAAAATTACCAGCTTGGTAGATGAAAGGAATGCTGTGGACATCGCATACCTTGATTTCAGTAAGGCCTTTGACAAGGTTCCCCATGACATTCTTGCAAACAAGCTTGTAAAATGTGGGCTAGACAAGTTAACAGTTCAATGGATTTGTAATTGGTTGACTGGCCGAACCCAAAGGGTGCTCAGCAATGGCTCCTCTTCATCTTGGAAAGATGTGACCAGTGGGGTGCCGCAGGGTTCTGTCCTGGGCCCAGTGCTATTCAATATCTTCATCAACAACTTGGATGAGGGAATTAGGGGCATACTTATCAAATTTGCAGATGACACCAAATTAGGAGGAGTAGCTAATACCCTGGAGGACAGGATGAAAATTCAAGATGACCTGGATAAACTGGAGAGCTGGGCCAAAGCTAACAAAATGAAATTCAATACAGAGAAATGTAAGGTACTGCACTTAGGGCGAAAAAATGAAATTCATAGATATAGGATTGGGGAGACCTGGCTGAATGAGACTACGTGCGAAAGGGATCTAGGAGTCCTAGTAGACCACAAGTTGAGCATGAGTCAACAGTGTGATGCGGCAGCTAAAAAGGCCAATGCGATTTTGGGCTGCATCAATAGAAGTATAGTGTCCAGATCAAGGGAAGTAATAGTGCCGCTCTACTCTGCCTTGGTCAGACCTCACCTAGAATACTGTGTCCAGTTCTGGGCACCACAATTCAAAAAGGATATTGACAAATTGGAGTGTGTCCAGAGGAGGGCGACTAAAATGGTGAAAGGTCTGGAAACCATGACTTATGAGGAGAGACTTGGGGATCTGGGTATGTTTAGCCTGGAAAAAAGACGGTTAAGAGGCGATATGATAGCCCTGTTTAAGTATTTGAAGGGGTGTCACGTTGAGGATGGAGCAAGCTTGTTTTCTGCTGCTCCAGAGATTGGAACACGAAGCAATGGATGCAAGCTCCAGGAACAGAGATTCCACCTCAACATTAGGAGGAACTTTTTGACAGTAAGAGCTGTTTGGCAGTGGAACACACTCCCTCAGAGCGTGGTGGGGTCTCCTTCCTTGGAGGTCTTTAAACAGAGGCTGGATGGCCATCTGTCAGGGATGCTTTGATCGTGATTTCCTGTGTGGCAGGGGGTTGGACTGGATGGCCCTCGTAGTCTCTTCCAACTCTGCAATTCTATGATTCTATGTTTCTAAGATTTCCTGCGTGGCAGGGAGTTGGACTGGATGGCCCTCGTGGTCTCTTTCAACTCTACAATTCTATGAAAACAAAGGGCTGAAACAGGTAAAAGTAAGAGGCAGGAGAACAGATTAGTGAACACACCTCCTGCTCTCAGTTACTCTCTTTTGCAATTCTCTGAAAGATGTGAATCATAGACCTCCTCAGATACAGTGGCAGGGAAGAGACTTTCTGACCATTCCCAATTAACACACCATTAGCAGATCTGAGCATCCAACACTCTATAGAGACAACATTATTATTCATAATAGCTTATCTGCATTTATTTTAAGATGACCTTTTAGTGTCAGAGCTGCTAATGGGTTTACTACACCCATGCAATATTAATGGAGGGGGCTGAATCAGGTGCTAGGTGAGGATGGAGCTATACTTCAAATAATTTTCTCCTTCATCTTTTTTTTTTTTTTGAGACTGCATTTCTTTCAGAGCTTGAGAATTATGGGAATGGTCAGGAGATTTGTTTTGGAAAGCTCTTAATTCCACAATGATGGCCTTGAAAAGTACATATAATCAGTATACAGTCGTCCCTTCACATTCGCGGGGGTTAGGGGCGGAAGACCCCCGCGAATGTGAAAAATCCATGAATAATAATAGTCCTCCCCCCACCCCTTCACCACTCTCCCTCATCCCCCCCCGCCCTTCCCAAAGTGGCTATGGGGGCTTCAGAAGCCCCCGTCGTCACTCTCCCTCACCCCCCGCCCTTCCCAAAGTGGCTACGGGGGCTTCAAAAGCCCTGTAGCCACTCTCCCTCACCCTCCGCGAATAATCAAAACCGTGAATGTGAAAGTCTCAAATGTGGAGGGGCAACTGTATTTGTCATTTTGGGGCACACAGAAAAGAAACATGTTGCCACAACATATCAGAATTGACTGACTGAACCCAAAGGGTAGGCACCAATGGGCTCCTCTTCATGCTGGAGAGAAGTGACCAGCAGGCTGCCACAGAGTTCTGTCCTAGGCCCAGTGCTATTCAACATCTTTATCAATGACTTGGATAATGGAACAGAGGGCATTCTTATCAAATTTTTAGATTGCATCAAATTAGAAGGGGTAGCTAATATCCCAGAGGGCCGGATCAGAATTCAAAATGACTTTAACAGATTAGAAAGCTGGTCCAAAACTAAAATAAAAAATAAGAAATGAAAAAAATGAATTTCAACAGGGGAAAATGTAGGAAACTACACTTGGGCAGTAAAAATGAAATGCACAGATACAGGATGGGTGACAGCTAACTTGATACCAGTCATATGAAAGGGATCTAGGTCTTAGTGGAGCACAAGCTGAACATGAATCAACAGTGTGATGTGGCAGCTAAAAAAGCAAATGCAATTCTAGGCTACATAAATAGGAGTATGGTGTCTAGATCGAGGAAAGTAATAGTGCCACTTTATTCTACTTTGGTCAGACCTCACCTGGAATACTGTGTCCAGTTCTGGGCATCACAATTCAGGAAGGATATTGACAGGCTGGAATGTGTCCAGAGGAGGGCAGCCAAAAAGGTAGATGATCTGGAAGCCATGCCCTACGAGGAGTGGCTTAGGGAACTGGGTATGTTTAGTCTGGGGAAGAGAAAGTTAAGAGATGACATGATAGCCACATTTAAATATTTGAAGGGATAGTCATATCATACTGAAGCAAGCTTGTTTTCTGCTGCCCTAGAGACTAGGACATGGAGAAATGGACTCAAACTATAGGAAAAGAGATTCTGCCTAAATATTAGGAGGAACTTCCTGACAGTAAGAGCTGTTTGGCAGTGGAGTACGCTGCCTTGGAGTATGGTGGAGTTTCCTTCTTTGAAAGTTTTTAAACAGAAACTGGATGACCATCTGTCAGGGTTTCTTTCACTGTGTATTCCTGTATGGCAGGATGTTGGACTAGATGGTCCTTGTGGTCTCCTCTAACTCTATAATTCTAACCATACAATACATTCTACACTTCTTCTTATGTACTCTTCTAATCAGAATGTTATTTTATATTTAGTTCTAGCTTCTAAGAAATTTTCCATTTTCCTAATGATACTTCTGTCATTTAGAAAAAGAGTTTGAATCCTTGCTCAGCCATGGAAACCCACTGGATGACCTTGGCTAAGTCACACTCTCTTAGCCTCAGAGGAAGGCAAAGACAACCCTCCTCTGAACAAATCTTGCTAAGTCCAAAATAGATTCACCTTAGGGTCACCTTAAATTAGAAACAACTGAAAGGCAGAAAGGAACAAAATGAAGTTGAAGAATTGCAGTGGGTCTTCTCTAAGCATGATAAGGTAGCCTGCATTTTTTAACATGTTTTCTCTCTAAACATGCATTTCTAACAGTGAAAATCCTTGTATCACATTTTTTTTTTAATATAGCAAACAGCCTCTGAGCACATACAAAGATGGCAGAGTTAGGATGCTTAATGTAAATAATCTTGCAAACCATCTCAGTTTCAATAGCAAAAATATTAAAGGTCATTGAAACTAAGTCAGGGATTGTTGTCCACTCGGTAATTAAAACACATTATAACTACAATAATGGTTACAATTATTACCATGATAATTTTATGTTTCAGTGGTGTCAGTACCCAAGACTGGTTGGTAATGACAATGGCATGCTCAGCAATGGCACAGCATGGGGAGTTACTTTTAAAGTAATACATTCCCATTTTCCATGACATGGTTCTTGAAGTGATGTTGTACTTGCTGCAATGTCAGAAAAAAAATTATTTGGTTCCACAAATTACAGTACTCATTGACTTTCCTTATTTTCCCTACCTTTTTGGGGGGCGGGGGAAATAGGGTTGATAAGAAAATGACACAAAATGTGTAGAAGTCCAGACAAATACCTTTGTCATTGTTATTTACCCTCAACTTGACTTCAGCTTAGGTGACCCTATGAATGAGTTACCTCCAAGAGCCTCAGTCCTCACTGTCCTGGTCTGACAGACTCAGAGGCTGTGATGTCATAAATCACCCTCTGGACCATGAGGAGGCAAATGTCATAACTCACCTTCTGGAAGACTCAGTCGAGAAGGATGAAAGGGAATAGTGCCAGAAAGCTGCAATCCTTGATGAGGGAACTTCTCCTGGAGTCTGAAGAAATCACAGAGGCTACAGATGCAGAAGATGACAGGCCCTTATTCTTCAGTGAATGCAGAAATGCACCCGGTGCAGGTTAAATACTAGACACCAAACTAATTAGGCACTAATGAGGCACAGGTGGGCATTTGAAGGAACTGCCCATAAATATCCCAGAACTTCCTTCCCACCCTTAGTACTGACGACTGTCTTATCTGTTGCTGCCAATATTCTCTTGTGTTCCTGCCTCATCTTGACCTGTACTTAGACTTCTGGACCTGCTATTGACAACCCTTATGCTTCTCCCTGCATCCTGTTCAGATAACCTGTGAGTAACCTGGACTGACTGATCATTCAGCATCTCCTACTTGATTCCCTGGGGCACTTGCTGACTCATGTTCAGGACATGTTGTTCCCTTCATTGAATCAGCCCACCTTCTTTTCCTACTGCCTTCCTTTACTGAATCAGCCCACCTTCTTTTCCTACTGCCTTTCATCTTTTCCAGTGAGTCACATTCTCTTATGATACGTCCAAACTATGACAGCCTCAGTTTAGTTATCTTTGCTTCTAGTGAGAATTCAGGCTTAATTTACTCTAAAACTCATTAAAGTGCCTAAATGTTATGTGTGTTGTTGCTGTGGGCCTTCATGTTGTTTCTGACTTATGGCCACCCTAAGACGAACCTATCACAAGGTTCTCTGAGGCTGAGAGTGTGTGATTCACCCAGGGTCACCCAGTGGGTTTTAATGGCTGAGCAGAGATTGAAGCTCTGGTCTCCAAAGTTGTAGTCTAACACTCAAACCACTGTGCTCTTTAACACACCTTAAAAGTAATATTGAAAAAGCAGAGCCATAAAATGATAGAATTGGAAGGGGCCTCATAGGCCATTGAGTCCAATCCCCTGCTCAATGCAGGAAATCCAGCTTAAGCAGTCATCAAGAGATAGTTGAAGATGTCCAGAGAAAAGAGACCTCACCATCTCTCTAGGTAATTGATTCCATTGCTGAACTGCTCTTACCATCCAGAAGTTTCTTCTAATGTTCAAGTGAAATCTGCCCTCCTGTAACTTAAAACCATTAGATCTGGTTTTTACCCTCTGGGGCAGCAGAGCTAGTAAATAAAAGATATTAGGTATTATACCACTAAAGCACCATCATCTTCACTAATTATATTACTTTTGAAATGTAACTTAATTATGCTTTTGTGACCAAGAACAGGAGCTTGTGAAAGGTAGCTGTATTATTGGTGACCTGTCACTTCCAAGCTCAGGATATGTTCTACCTTGGAACTATATTTTTACCTTTCCAAAAGATGGTCATCAACAAATACGGTGGCTGGAAAGATGTGACTTACTCAGAGCTATTTTTAAACAGGCAGAAATAGCACCAGACAGTTCCCATTAGCAGGAGGAATGTGGGATCGACTGCAAAGCCATAAGCTCTTTGGATGTTGTAATGAGCACATCATACAAGATGCAAATAGATGGCTTCCATTCTCACCCCTTCTCTGATATTTGCAGATGTTATTTTAAAATGGCAGCAATTATTTGAGGAGGACCCAAAACAGCAAGAGAAAAAGATGACTAAATATTATTTTCTGCATTCTAACCCCCACCCCCGCTTTCTTCATTAGTAGAAGATGAAATGTAGCGAGGAAAGTCTGTCGGCCTGCTAAATTGTCACCAGCTCATAAAAATAGGGACTTGGTGGAGTGGGCTGGGAGGGGGCTCCCACCATAAATCAAGTATGGGGAGAATTAGGTGGCAAGAGATGGAAAGATGATGTTTAATCAGCAGTTGTAGGAAACCATTAACCACACACCCTCATTCTGCTCCCTTGTCATTTGTCATGCCCAATCACTGCTTTTGCTACCAGACCATTAACATTTTTCAATGATTTCTAAATGTAGAAAGACATAGGCAGGGGTGGAAGTGTGGAGAACACCCTCTCACCCATGCATAGACACCAACTGTAAAAAGGACTGGTGGGTGATACAGAAGTCTTTTTCCCCCCTCTTTCCTTTCTTCCTCACATTATCTTTGCAATAACAACATGATTCAGAAGAGACATGGACAGGGGGACAAGGTTTGTATCAGGCAAGCTCACTATGTCCACAAATCAAACCAGTGTGCCTGAGGGAGTTCAGAGAATTTCATTTGGTTCTTTTTAAAAACTTACTAAAATTCATATCTTTTTTCCTAACTGTAGGGGGGGGGGATGGAGGTTTATAAACAATGACACTGGAGAAAGTGAAACTCCATCCTTTGCCTTCCACTGAGACTGAGAGAGTGTGACTTGCCCAAGGCCACCCAGGTTTCCATAGCTGACTGGGGATTCAAACCCTGGTCTTCCATGTCCTGGTCCAGCACTCAGACCACTACACCATGATGGAAAAACCCCTTTGAACAAATTCTGCCAAGAAAACCCTATGATAGGTTCACCTTAGGGCTGCCATAGGTTAGAAATGACTTGAAGGCTACAACACAAGAAAAACACCACCAGATGACACCTTGATTACTGGGAAGCACAGCTCAAGAAAGCAGCAACATGGTCAAAGGAGGGCAACAAAGATGGTCAAAGATTTGGAAACCAAGCCCTATGAGGAATGACCCAGGAGCATGTTTACCTTGGAAAAGCAAAGATTGTGAAGATGGCAACCAAGATAGCCATCTTCAAATATATGAAGGGATGTCATGTAGAAGATGGAATGAACTTGTTTTTGCTGCTCTAGAGCTAGAATGAGGATGATGGATTCAAATTACAAGAAAAGAGCTTCCACCTAAATATTAGGAAGAATTTCCCGAGAGTAGGAGCTGTTTGGCAGTGGAATAGACTGTTTGAGGGTAGTTGCTTTTCTTCTTTGAAGGACTTTAAACAGAGTTTGGATGGGCATCTTGTCAGGGGATGATAGGACACTTAATCCCCAGCAGGAGCCAAAACTATCTCAGTGCCAGGAGTTAGAGACTTAACTCCATTATAAAATGGCAAAACAAACTGCAGAGCCATGCTGAGTCATAATGGCTGACTCCATGAACTACCTAGTCTTCCTTAGCTACAGAAGAAGGGTTCTTATTGGTGTGTAAGATCATGTGATTGGGTAAGCCAATGCCCTGTAACTGTGTATATGGGAGGGCTCAGAGCTGAGCTCATTTCTCTTCTTCCTGTGAATGCTAAGGCCTGGTGGAGCAGTTTCTCCTTGAATTGTACATATTTTTATACATTGCAACTGCTTGAGTTTGAAGATAAATGTGCCTCCTGCTTATTTGGACATCAAACACTCTGTGTGTGAGTATTCTTGGGAAAGGGTTGCTACTGAGTTTGCTGAGATAATTTTTGGGCTTCTTCTGGGGATTGCATGTCCTATCGTCCCCTGACACTCAGCAAGCAGACTTAGTAAGAACCTGTTCCCAAGAATACTCACACACAGAGGGTTTGATGTCCAAATGAGCAGGAGGCACTTTTATCTTCAAAGTCAAGCAGCTGCAATATGTACAAATATTTACAATAGAAGGACAAACTGCTTCACCAGACATCAGCATTCACAAGAAGAGAATGAGCTCTAGACTGAGCTCCCGTATATACACAGTTACAGGGCATTGGCTTACTCAACCACATGGGTGCATTATATCAGATCTTGCACTCCAGAAGTATGCCATCTAGTAACCCTCCTTCTGCAGCTGTAGACCCCAGGGCTAGCATGACTTGGCAGTTCCTTGGCTTCAGCCATCATGACTCAGCATGACTCTGCAGTTGTTTGGCCATTTTCTCTGGAGTTCAGTCTCTAACTCCTGACAATCCCCTCCAAAATAGTCAGACTACTGCACAGGACACATGTAGTCAAGAGTGCTGTAGTTGCACATTCCTCCTGGGCAGTCGGTTGGACTAGATGGTATTTGCAGCTCCTTTTCTATTCTACGGGTTCATCTACACCAGCAAAGATAATCTGGATGCAACCAGGAGTGTTCTGGCCCCAGAGATGCCCTGGATTCCCACCATTACCACTCCACTCTGCAGTGACACCAGTTGGATGACTTCACATACATCCCCACTGTGTTGCCCCTCACTGCCATCACTGGTGTGAGTCACATCTTCTCAGGCTAGAAACTCCCACTGTGACAGAGATGGGAGGGTGGGTCGAATTGAGGAAAGGAGGAGGGAAGGGATGCCCCTTGCTTAAATAGCCCTTGCTCCACCCTGAACCACCTATGTCATGGCATGAGATGCTGTGACCCACTTAAAGTCCTCTCTTCATGTGAGGCCATCAAAGCACTTCCCCCCATGCAATGCTACACTCTGCTTGGAGGATTCTCCTATACATTGGAGGGGAGACATGTGGCAGACGGCACTGAAATCAGTAGGGAATTCTCCTCCAAGCATATGTCTTGAGGAAGTACATTAATAAAGTGATCCCACTCTCTCAGTGGTCTTCTTGAAGTCCATCTCTGAGTACATTTTACAACTGAGGTGAAAATTCTTTACTGCTTTCCAAGCCTCCATGGTGAATTTAGATGACAACAGCACTTTGCTCACAGATGTGGAGTGGGATTTATGAAGCAGTCTGCAAAGTTGTTGGGCTATTAATTTTAAAATAATAATAATAATAATGTACATGCATTTGGCTCTGAGCAGTAAAGGCTTTCCGGATTATTGGTTAGATTTTTCCTGTCTTACCTAAGCATATTTCTGATGCAGAAAGAAGATAACGGACAGGGGAAAGGCAGAGGCAAAATCTATATGTTTTCCACACCTTCTGCTGGTGTGTCAACAGTTCTGTATACTCTTTTTCAGTTTTTCGGGAAGGGTTGTCTTTTCTCGTATCTGCCTCTATTAAAACTCTAGGAATTAAGCAGGAATGAGACAGACTTCCCAAGGAAATTCTCATTTCTTTGAATCACACCTGCATCTCCATCACACCCCTTGTTTGTATCAGGTGACAAGAGTTTTTTCCCCTGCATGGAAAACTGTACACATTTTCTTTGTGTAAGTTCCCCTCGCCCCACTTTCCCTAAAGTATGCACTTGTATAAGCATTTTCCCCTTTCACTGAAGTGTATTTGTGTGTATTGAACACTTTTTAGCTCTTCACATTTTTTAAAAACCTGATTTCATGAGTACAAAAATGCATTTGGAAGCCTTGCAAATCTGTGCATTTTTTACTGCAAGCTGTTATTACGGTAATTTCACAATGACTCAAGTTCATTAATTCCAGTGTGCTTCTCAAAAATGACAACCTCCCCCCACACTTTCTTGTATTGGTTTGTTGATTAACACATGTAGGATGGCAAAACCTGCCATAATTCTTTGTCCCTTGTCATGTCAAACAAACTTCTCAAATCACAGCTCAGCTATCTTGTGCTGAAATGTTAGCTGACTTTCTATTGGGAATTTTTGACATTGTGAACCAACTTACAATTGCACAGTTTAGAATTGTGGTGTAGTGCAACAATCTGATTCCCAGGAGAGAAGTATTTTTGTAGCCATGCCACCAGGACCACTGCAGAAGCAGGGCAAATGGCACAATGGTTCCAATGAAGAACAGTACAGTACTTTGTGGAACAGGATGCCCTTGAATAATGACAGCACCGGGAGGGTGAAACGGCCCCTAACAGAGCCATGGGACACTGGTAATCCAGAATGAAGGCTAGTATGAAGTCATATGTGCCCTGTGCCTGGCCAGAAAAATGTCCCTAGCTTTTGTGGTGCCCCATTGTGTGGTAGGAGCCCCCATTGTTCAATGATATCTCTTGTGCCTTGCCCCATTATGCATTGGGAGCCTTCCTTCTGCAATAATAGCATGAAGTTGTCTGTGATGTTATTAGGATGTACACAAGTGTGCAAACCTGTGTCTCATACCGGAATTCCTCAACTTGATGTGGCAGGAAATTAAATGGCAAGGGTGGATGGACACACAAAAAAAGTCAGGGGGGTTGTCTAAACAGTGAAAGTAACCCTCATGGAATTCACTGGGAATCCAACCTGTCTAAATGGGACCCCACATCAATCCACTTTATTCAGAAGGAGGCAGGAGGAAATGTCAAAAACACCACAGAAAAAGCCTTTGTGGGTTTTCCTGTAGTTTTATAGAAACAGCGAGCGGTGTGTGCCTTCCCGCTCATTGGGACAAGCAATTTGCTATGAATCACTTTCCCATAGGAGAGGAAGTGCAAGGCTGATTGGCCAAGCAAGCATGGGGGGTAGGGCTTGCTAACAGGACAAGCACCCACTGCCGCCATGTTGGATTTTCACCTTAGTGAGTGATCGTTAAGTGATAAAATGGGGTGTTTTATTTTTTGCTTTCCTGCTAAATCGAAAAAATCACTAGCACACCTTTGACATTTTTTTTAAAAAAAATGTTCAGTGGTGGTAAATTTAGGTAAGTAGAAACGGAAGTAAATCACTTGTAGCCACCATCTCGCATGCAAAGATTATGGGGGCTTATGGGGGGAAAAAACCATTAAGACAAGTTGCTTCTGCTGTGAAATGCCATTACTGCAAAGGACTCCATCTCCCACCTACTATAGATGGGGCCCTAGACACATATGCTCCATAGCTTGCATGTAGGCCTCGGGGGTCGCTTGGGGAGGGCGGGGGGCGGCAGGGTAAAGCAACCGCGAGGCCTCCGGAGGCCTCGGGGGTCGCTTGGGGAGGGCGGGGGGCGGCAGGGTAAAGCGACCGCGAGGGCTCTGGAGGCCTCGGGGGTCGCTTGGGGAGGGCGGGGGGGTGGCCGGGAAAAGCGACCGCGAGGCCTCCAGAGGCCTCGGGGTCGCTTGGGGAGGGCGGGGGGCGGCAGGGAAAAGCGACCGCGAGGCCTCCGGAGGCCTCGGGGGTCGCTTGGGGAGGGCGGGGGGCGGCCGGGAAGAGCGACTGCGAGGCCTCCGGAGGCCTCGGGGGTCGCTTGGGGAGGGCGGGGGGAGGCAGGGAAAAGCGACCGCAAGGCCTCCGGAGGCCTCGGGGTTGCTTGGGGAGGGCGGGGGGCGGCAGGGAAAAGCGACCACGAGGCCTCCGGAGGCCTCGGGGGTCGCTTGCGGAGGGCAGGGGTGGCAAGGAAAAGGGACCGCGAGGCCTCCGGAGGCCTCCGTGGTCGCTTGGGGAGGGCGGGGGCGGCAGGGAAAAGCAACCGCGAGGCCTCCGGAGGCCTCGGGGGTCACTTGGGGAGGGCGGGGGGCGTCAGGGTAAAGCGACCACGAGGCCTCCGGAGGCCTCGGGGGTCTCTTGGGGAGGGCGGGGGGCGGCAGGGAAAAGCGACCGCGAGGCCTCCGGAGGCCTCGGGGTCGCTTGGGGAGGGTGGGGGGCAGCAGGGAAAAGCGACCGCGAGGCCTCCGGAGGCCTCGGGGGTCACTTGGGGAGGGCGGGGGGGCAGGGAAAAGCAACCGCGAGGCCTCCGGAGGCCTCGGGGGTCGCTTGGGGAGGGCAGGGGGTGGCCGGGAAGAGCGACCGCGAGGCCTCCGGAGGCCTCAGGGGTCACTTGGGGAGGGCGGGGGGCGGCAGGGAAAAGCGACCTGGAGGCCTCGGGGTCGCTTGGGGAGGGCGGGGGGCGGCAGGGAAAAGCGACTGCGAGGCCTCCGGAGGCCTCGGGGTCGCTTGGGGAGAGCGGGTGGAGGGCTGTCATTATTCGCGGAATTTTCACATTCGCGGGGGTCTATGGAACCTAACCCCCATAAATGTGAAGGGACAACTGTACTTGCATTTTTTGCTCTTCTTCAACAAGGAAGGATATTTTAGTACTTCAAGGCACTCCCATGAGAGAATGATGAAACACTGCAAGATGATGATGATGATGATGATTTAAAAATGGGACTTTTTGATATTAAAAAATGGCAAAAATTACAAACACACACAAAGGCTTTGTAGAGAAAACAGTGCACTTTCACAAAGTACACTGGGAGGGATTTTCATAATTCCCCCCCCCACAAAAAAAATCCCAAAATATGAACAATTTTTTTTAAAAAAAATACATAAAAAGCTCTTGTAAGTGGGAATAGACCCCTGGTATGTGCAAATAAAATAAGCAAGGATTTTTCTTGTCTATCTGTGGTGCTGCTGGATCCAGTTGAGCCTGTATTGCAAACTATTGGAATCCTGGTGCAATCTGAATTAGATTTTGTTTCAGCTCTTTGATATCTAGAGGGCCTGATGCATGACAATCAGAAGGCTGTCCAGGAAATTAATTCAGTTACTCAAGAGTATTTCACACCAAATATGTATAGAGCTGTGCATCATTGCTTGAGAGTATATGGCAGCAACTCTATATTGTGGTCTCAGCAAACAGCAGCAGAAATGTTTATATGTGTGCATGTGTATGTGTGCAAGCATAAATCCAATCTATGATTGGTTCAGAGGGCATACATTTTCATTTAAACAGGTTATTGGGTTCAAAATGAGTCCAGTTTACATAGTTGGCATCCTGAATCTAGGTTTTAATGAGGACTGCATAGCATGTTTGGACTTTTTTGACAACTGATGTTCAAGCAATTTGGATTTTCTGCATTTAGGTAATTGGAACTGTACCACATAATTTTTTGCAGATTGAAGCTAAGGGGTTATTTAGCCTGGTAAATGTAGTCACACACATATAAAATTATTGGAGACATCTTTTGACATTCTTTTGTGTGGACAAATTTTTTTCAAATGGATGCCAGAATGGTGTCAAACATATCATTACTGGATGAGTTGGGAGGAATTTATTTTGGTGCATTTTGCAGATTTTCATGCCACTAAAACCCTTCCTTTAGATTCTTGCCTTATTTCTAGCAAGAATTCTCACATACCTCTTGTGTTAACAGGTTTTTAATGTTTAAAATATTTAAAATGCTTGAGAAAATAAGTCTATTTTCCTCACTTCCAGAAAGATTATGTGATTGGGAAGAGAGCTCAGGGTGGGCCCAAACCATTTTGCTACCTGAAACAAAAGACAAGATGGTGCCTAATCTTTGTACTAAACTAAGCAGACTATAGCTAGATGTTGCTTCAGGTAGGGAGGTGCACCATAGCTGAATTTCATTTTTGCACACAATCATGAAACATTTCTAACATTTTGTTTTTGCTGGGTGAGATTATGAGGACTTTTGCACATTTTTCAATGACTTTTCACATTTGGGAACTTTTAATGAAGCTTCTGTTTGATCAAAAAAAGCAACATGTTGCACCGAAAAAAATGTATTTTTAAAAAAATAGAATATGATTTCTATGGGGAAATGTTTTTCCACAACTCCACCAAAACCAAACAAAAACAAAACCTTGTTGTTTTGCTCATAAAGAATGGAAAAAATTTATGACAGTTCTTTTCACCCCTAACGTTAATTATGGTGATGAGAAAGTTTTCTCCCCTGACCCCAGAGGATAGAAATCTGGATAATGGACTCATGTCTCCTTTCAAGAGATTCCATGCTGCTCTTGTATGTGTGTGAGCGCTGGAGCAGGGGGTTGCAACTGTCATGTGCTGACCACCTTCTACCCACTTGGATCCACCACTGCAGTAAAAAATAAATAAATTACGTGAATGCCTCTACCACATACTTCCAATCTTCCCACAAGTGCATGGGTTGAGTTACTACGGGCATGTGAATGAGACAACAATAAATGGGCACAACTGGCTTCTTGGGGAAAAAATATGGAAGAGTATTGCACATGGGGCCATATTTATTTAATATTTATTTATTTATTTATTTCCTGCTTTTCTCCCATATGGGACCCAAAGTGCCTCATTATTATATTTTAAAACAAAATAGATAAAAACAAACTGTAATAAAAAAATTAAAAAGCATGGAAAATAAGCCTCTTAAAACTGTTTTAAACAGTTGTAAACACATTAAAAACTATTACAGATCCCCCCTCCCGTATCTGCAAGGGATATGTTCTCAGACTTACTGTTTATAAGTGAAACTGCAGATAATAGCAAACCCTAATAAAATAAAGGACTTGCTGTACAAACAAAACATATCATAGAGAGAATCAAGTGATTCCTAGAGAGGACACCTCTGTAGGCATTTTCCAGCATGACTGTACAGTATATGTCCCTATTTTTTCAGGTGTGGATTATTGAAACCATGGATATTGGCTCCGTGAATCTGGTGTGTGTGTGTGTGTGTGTGTGTGCGCGCAACCTGTACTTATTAAGAACCAGCACACAGTTCCACTACCCCAACCAGCTGAAGATCTGTTAAAATAAGGTGATCCTTGCCTGCTGGTGAAAAGAAAACAGAGAGGGAGGCAACCGAGACTCCCTCAGCAGAGAGTTCCATAGCCCAGTAACAACCACCAAGAAGACTCTCCCCTGAGTCCTCACTAGAAATATCTGTGGTAATGGGGAGACTGAGAGAAAGCCATCCCCACAGGAGCCTAAAATTTGGGCAGGGTCATATAGGGAGCTACGGTTGAAGATGCTGAAAGTGGACAGCCTTCTTGTACTTCTTATTTACCCTATGTGCCTTCTACATAACCCACTTTGTTTGTTCCCCTCCCCATTCTCTCCCTCCTCCCATCCCTTGTCTTATGTCTGTTTGCTTATAAGCTATTATTGTAAAATGTAAACAGCTTTGTGTGCTTCAGCACTAAGGGAATATATAAATGTAGCAACAAAGTAAATAAAATATTTTTTTGGAGGGAAATTAAATGGTTCCCTGCTTGAAACTCTTTGCATTTGTGTTTGTTTATGGTAATGGATATCCTGCCCTTCAAGTGTGAACACAATGCTCCGGTGCTTGCTTTACAAGCAGCACATTAAGCAGATCAAGCCAAAACCAGAGACAGCTGATAAAACAGCATAAACAAGGGATCAGTTTGCTAAAACCCTTGCTAAATGGAGGATGTCTTAGAAGCAGATGGCTAGGAGGGAGGGGGCCAGACAGATCTCCCAAGGTAGGGAGTTCTTTCATCCAAGTGCATCCAAGAGGAGCTCCACCTCACTCCTGCGTTCCAGTCAGTTCTGCTTGTATCACCTAGACATTTAAGGGCTATAGCATTTCCCACTTGTGACAGCTGTAGGCAGGATTGGTGGTTGAATGAATTCTGGTTGTTCCTGTGCTGAACACAAAAATACTTTTAAGGAGAAGAGAGCTTGATACATCTCTGTGAAGTCACAGTTGTATAGCCCTTGTTTGGTGTCCCCCCCCTCTCTTCCTTTCCCAAAGCTCCACAATCTGCTAGCCACTCACAGTGTGGGTGACATTTGCAAACCGAGCACCCAAGAAGTAAGTTACAGGGGCTGACAAATAGAAAATCCACTCTAAGTAGGCGAGTCTCCCTTGTCAATGCAGTGAGAGAGTGACAGAGAGTGTTTTGTCTGCATGCCATGTCCCCCAATACCTTTGTGTTTCAATGAATAGAGATGATCCAGAAAGTGAAAGGGGATGTCTGGAACTTGCACATCATGTTTTGATCAGCTGCAGCTAAAAGGTTCCCCCCTCACTGCATACAAAAATATCTGCTCACGGGAGAGGAGGGGTTTCCCTTGTTTTTAGCATTGTGCTTAGTGCCAGGATGCAGGTTGTGGGGTTGCACCAGCATCACACACCTCTGTGGACAAGAAAGCCTCATGGAAGGCCACCACTGAAGGATGGAGCAAGGTAGGTGAAAAGGGCTTAGGGTTGGCTGTGAAGAGACAGCAACATGTCCATCAGCTTTCCCTGATCTATTTCTTGATATCCATATCTAATAAATCAGCCTGTTTCTTTTCTATTGGTGATGCTTTGATTAACATTTAGTTACAACACATTATTATTATTTGGGGCTGAGCTCCTATAATATAGATGTCTCTGGGTTTTCTTCACAAACGAAGATTCAAGAAGGACTCATCCAGCGCTTTCTGCAAGCGCACTGATAACTAAAAAGGCCAATCCGAGATAAACAAGTCCGGTTGCAGAAAGCACAGCAGAAGGTCTCCTTGGGTGATGTTTCCGGGTTGTGATTCTTTCTGCGTTGCTGTTTCTCTTCAAGACTTGTTCAGCGTGAGTTCTCAAATAAGGCTGCAGCATTGTGGATAGTGTCTCCATGCCTCCCAATGTGAGGCCAGGGTGGACCACTGTTGGTGATCAATTTGGCCGAGCCTGAGATGTTGTTTTAGAGAGTCCTTGTATCACTTTTTTGGAGCACCCCTCTTACACTGACCCGTGGTGAGTTCACCATAGAGTACTATTTTTGGGAGGTGATGGTCCTCCATCCTAGAAACATGTCCTGCCCAGCGCAGCTGTGTTCTCAATATCATGGGCTCAATGCTGGTGATCCCTGCTTGCTCAAGGACAGCAACATTCATCACATAGTCTGTCCAGTGTATATTTAGGATTGTGCATAAACAGCACTGATGGAAGTGTTCGAGGAGTTGTAAGTGGTGGCGATAGGTGACCCATGTTTCAGACCCGTAAAGGAGAATAGACAGCTTTATACACTGATTTTTGTGCTTTGCCTTCGGTGTTTGTTACTCCAGACTCTTTTGTAAAGTCTTCCAAATGCGCTATACAGATACAGATGTATACAAATACAGATGTAGTTACAAATGAGTAACTATATATTGTCTGGGTGAGGTTGCTTATTATCTTGTGTGCAACTCTGAGCGAGCACATGTCGCTATAAGTCTTGAATCGAACTTAAAAGTGTTGTTGAATCATACGGTATACTTTTAGGCAGGTGATTCTCTGAGGACTTTATCACACGAAGCTGAAATCATGTGATTATGATGGGATAGTAGCATGAATGGGTTCCTGTTATTGCATGACATCATCGTCCTCCCATACACTGTGTGTGCTCCACGTGCTAACTATGCACAACCTTTCACTGATGGGCAAAATCTGTCAATAGCCCTCAATATCACTTTTTTTGCAACATTGATGAGTCTGTGAAATCACGCCCCAGTGTAATCATGTGATTACATGGTGAGTGGGTGGTCCTCTTTTCCCCCTCCCCTTTCCCAACGAGAACACATAATTAAACTTCCAGGAGAGAATATGAAGAGGACCAACAGGATGGTGTTTTAATGAACTGTCACCTTTGCTTGGTACATTTTTATATTTAAGTGTTTATTTGTGAAGTTCTTTCATTATGTATTTGTTTTTGGTATGTTTAAGCAAAGTTGTGTCTCCTTGCAAGAACAATTGAAATCTTACCCATGCAAAATCCAAGAAGTAAGAGGAAAATTTTCTTAAAGGCACATGCGCCGGGCAGAAGGAAGCATTAATGCTGTGTCCTTAGAAGCAATGTGAAGACAAGTATTGCTATAGCGCAAGCTGAAACTACTAGTGGTGGTGATGTAATTATACCATTGTGATAGTATCATGTGATTACAGTGGCATGCGATAATTACTGTAATAATATCACTATGTTTCTTCTTTCCTCAATTGTGGAATTACAGCAGTTTTAGACGCTAGTCTGATAAAGGAGATTTTCAGACTACACTGTTATCATGTTACTATTCCACTTTAACTGCTCTGGCTTCCTCCTGTGGAATTCTGGGGTTTGTAGTTTAGTGAGGCATAAGAGCTCTCTGGCTGAGAGTTCTAAATGCCCCTCCCTAAACTGCAAATCCCAGGATTCAAGAGGAGGCAGCCATAGCAAATAAAGTGGAATAGTAACACTATAACAGTGTTGTCTGAAAATCTCCAGTCCTCAGTTGCTCAGAGTATGCTGCAACTCTTGTTTTTTTATATTGTTTCTGATTCATTTTAGACTGTTTCTTGGGTTGTGCTTCTAAATGTTTAGATAACTTCTGAAAATCCATTTTTTTTATTATTGTCAAATTTAAAAGTTGTTTCAATATTCTTCCGTTTGTTTTGTGACTTGTTATTACAGCTAGATTTCTTTCTGCATGTTGATATTTTCCCGGATTCAAGTTTCGAATATTAGATAGATATTTTATTACAGTCATAGACCAGTATGCAAAATCAGTTACAGATAAAATTATAAACATTAAACATTAAAAAGATCATAACAAGATAAACAAGGTAAATATACATATTGAATACATTTTTTAAAAACAGATCCAAATAAGCATTTAACTGACAGAGGAGAAGCCATACTAATCCTAGAAGGGGCCAGCACTATACTAATCCTTGATGCCAAACATTGCTCTACATATATTTATTTCGGTCCTTGACCAATAAGTAAAAATAAAGTAGTTAAAACACAGTAAAATGAACTAAAATGTACTATTAAATAGAAAATTAAATTACAATATTGAGGATAAGACCAATGCTAAGAAAAATAATGTTAAAACTGTAAAGACACATTAAACATTAAAAATTTAGGACTGAGACAACATCCTCTGCCTACAAGCTGTTGCTGCTGCCCAAAAACTAGCTACCTTGACTGTAATCTCTGGAAACTGGTCAGCCAGGAGGTAATCAATATAGAGCAATTCAGATCTTCCTGGAATATATTGTAAAATTGGATTAATAAAATGACATTGTATATCCCAATAGAAAGAACAGTGCAAAAGGACATGCCCCATACTTTCTACCTCCTCTAAGTTTAGAATATTCTCTATTTATACCTCCCATCTTGAGTCCCCAAGCCTACTGTAACAGACAGCAGCTGCACCAAATGATGGAGGTCTGTCTTGCTAGTGCTTGAGGTACAGCAGGATGATCTTTCTAGCCCCCTCCCACCAATGAGCTCTGGCATGACAATCAGAAGCAGGACCATTCTTCTTCTCTATTTCTTTTTTTCCTTCCCTATTGGTGATGCTTAGTATAACATTTGATCACACCTGCTGCTGCTCATGATGATGATGATATCTCATCTGTTCCCCAAGGTGAGGAGTCAAGTTGACTTAGGAGATTTTCAGACTACACTGTTATAGTGTTACTATTCCACTTTAACTGCTCTGGCTTCCTCCTGTGGAATTCTGGGGTTTGTAGTTTAGTGAGGCCTAAGAGCTCTCTGGCTGAGAGTTGTAAATGCCCCTTCCTAAACTGCAAATCCCAGGATTCAACAGGAGGCAGCCATAGCAAATAAAGTGGAATAGTAACACTATAACAGTATTATCTGAAAATCTCCTTACAAAAATTAAAACAAATACAGATTAAAATACACACAAAGACAGCAGTAAAAAGCATAAAGAATCATAGAGTGGAAGAGACTGTAAGGGCCATCTAGTCCAACCCCCTGCCATGCAAGAGTACCCAAGCAAAGCATTCCTGACAGATGGCCATCCAAGCCTCTGTTTAGAACACCTCCAAAGAAGAAGACTCCACCGCACTACGAGGCAGTGCATTCCATGTTATTTTGGAAATGCTGTTAATCCAAAGAATAAAAATCATTTAAAAACCTATTTAAAGACAGAAGATAATGATCAAAAAAAGAGCACAATATAAATGCTCATTGCAGTCAGTCCCTAAAAGCCTGTGAGAATAGGAAATATTTTTTACCTGCTAGCAGAGGGAGGGAGATGCCCTAGCCTCCCTAAGGAGGGAGTTCCAATGCCTAGGAACAGCCACTGAAAAGTCTCTCTTGTTTCTTCCCTTCCAGTGCTCCCTCCAGGGTCTTGGAGCCTGGGCAATCTCACATTGAATGATATAGTCCATCAGATAGCCTGGTCACAAGCCATACACTAGGATGTAATTTTTCACTGAGTTCCTTCTGCAATGAGTAAATTCAGTAATTTTCTTCCTGCCAAATGTGCATGTGGTTGTTTTGCAGAGAAAACAGAATTTTCTACACAGGAAACAGCATTTCTTGTGTGGAAAATAATATAGCTATGCAGAAATAGCAATTCCTTCACAAAAAAAAATGCTGTTTTCTCCAGATAAAATTCTGTTTTTTTAATGCATATTGACCATATGTGAATTGGACGCAGAAAAAATTGCCAATTCCAGCTTTTTTCTGTGCAGAAAACATTTTCTGTGCAGGAATTAACATTTTTACATGGAAATATCATTTTCCACCCCAAAAATATGGCTTCCTGTGAAGAAAATGTTGTTTTCTGTGTAAAACAACCAGGTATGAATTTTGCGCAGAATAAGAACTGAACTGTGAAGATTCTCATCATTCCTAGATTTTTCTATTTAGGTTTCTTGACACTCAAAAAACATGTTTTTCTATCATTTTTAGAAATTTTTTAAAATTTTCTTTCCATTCCTAACACAACCCATACACACATACACACAACCCATAGAGAATCATTGATAGAGTTGATGTACCTCATGGTTGCTTTCCCTTTCATGAGTCCCAAGGTGTTAAAGCTCAAAATTGACAGCAGATAGAGCAAGTAAAGAAATTCTTCCTGCCAATTAGGAATGTGAACCTGGCTTATTGATGTGTAGAGATTTTGCAGCTCTATAAGACTAATTTAGGGACATTTTGGGAAAGTGTAAAATCTGGATATTTTTTAAAAAAAATTTTTTTTACATATTTTTCCTTTTATGCTCTCGCTTTCTCTCTCTGTACATACTTAGCTATAGAAAGGGAAAATATGCTAGTTCTGTACACAGATTTTGCAGAAAATATGACAGAAAGAAAGTGCCTTTGGTGCCTGAAAAGTTTGTTTCACGGTGCAAAGACCAACAGATGAAAGACCATGAGTTAATTCCGGGAACCTGCAAGCAGGACGGGGAAAGGAACGTCTCTGAACCCTGGAAAGCCATTGGCCCAGAAAAAACCAATGGTCTGACATAAAACCCCTGTAGGGTAGGTTAGACTGAGGGCTCATCTATATGGGCCAGACTATGCCAGCTCCCCACCGGTGTATTCTGCCCTGGATCTGGCCTGTTCCTCCCCTGTTACATAGAATCATAGAATTATAGAGTTGGAAGAAACCACGAGGGCCACCCAGTCCAACCCCCTGCCATTCAGGAAATCACAATCAAAGCATCCCCGACAGATGGCCATCCAGCCTCTGTTTAAAGACCTCCAAGGAAGGAGACCCCACCACGCTCTGAGGGAGTGTGTTCCACTGCCAAACAGCTCTTACTGTCAAAAAGTTCCTCCTAATGTTGAGGTGGAATCTCTGTTCCTGGAGCTTGCATCCATTGCTCTGTGTTCCAGTCTCTGGAGCAGCAGAAAACAAGCTTGCTCCATCCTCAACATGACACCCCTTCAAATACTTAAACAGAGCTATTATATCACCTCTTGACCGTCTTTTTTCCAGGCTAAACATACCCAGATCCCTAAGTCTCTCCTCATAAGGCATCGTTTCTAGACCTTTCACCATTTTAGTCACCCTTTTTTGGACACACTCCAATTTGTCAATATCCTTTTTGAATTGTGGTGCCCAGAACTGGACACACTATTCTAGGTGAGGTCTGACCAAAGCAGAATAGAGTGGCACTATTACTTCCCTTGATCTAGACACTATATTTCTATTGATGCAGCCCAAAATCGCATTGGTCTTTTTAGCTGCCGCATTACACTGTTGACTCATGTTCAACTTGTGGTCTACTAGGACTCCTAGATCCCTTTCGCACGTAGTCTCGTTCAGCCAGGTCTTCCCCATCCTATATCTTTGCATTTCATTTTTCCGCCCTAAGTACAGTACCTTACATTTCTCCATATTGAATTTCATTTTGGTAGCTTTGGCCCAGCTCTCCAGTCTATCCAGGTCATTTTGAATTTTGATCCTGTCCTCTAGGGTATTAGCTACTCCTCCTAATTTGGTGTCATCTGCAAATTTGATAAGTATGCCCCTAATTCCCTCATCCAAATGATTGATAAAGATGTTGAATAGCACTGGGCCCAGGACAGAACCCTGTGGCACCCCACTGGTCACATCTTTCCAAGACGAAGAGGAGCCACTGCTGAGAACCCTTTGGGTTTGGCTGGTCAACCAATTACAAATCCATTGAACAGTTAACTTGTCTAGCCCACATTTTACAAGCTTCTTTGCTAGAATGTCATGGGGAACATTGTCAAAGGCCTTACTGAAATCAAGGTATGAGATATCCACAGCATTCCCTTCATCTACCAAGCTGGTAATTTTGTCGAAAAAAGAAATCAGATTAGTCTGGCATGACTTGTTTCTCTGAAACCCATGTTGACTTTTTGTGATTATGGCATTGCCTTGTAAATGTTCACAGACCCTCTGTTTAATGATCTGCTCTAGAATCTTCCCTGGTATTGATGTCAGACTAACTGGACGATAATTGTTGGGATCCTCTTTCCCCCCCCCCTTTTTGAAGATGGGGACAACGTTTGCCCTCCTCCAGTCTGCTGGGACTTCTCCTGTTCCCCAAGAGTTCTCAAAGATTATTGCCAATGGCTCTGAGATTACATTTGCCAGCTCTTTTAATTCCCTTGGATGTAGTTCATCTGGTCCTGGAGATTTAAATTCATTTAGTTTAAGAAGGTATTCCTGTACTACCTCTTTGCTTATTCTGTGCTGGATTTCCCCTATTGTATCCTCTGTTCCATTCTACTCAGGTTGGTCCCCTTTTTCCTTTTCTGAAAACACTGAGGCAAAGAAGGTGTTGAGTAACTCTGCCTTTTCTCTGTCCCCTGTTAGCATTTTGCCATCTTCTCCGTGTAGTGCACCTACCATTTCCTTCTTCCTCCTTTTGCTGCGGACATACCCCCAAAAAACCCTTTCTATTGTTCTTAACCTCTCTAGCAAGCCTGAGCTCATTCTGCACTTTAGCTTTTCTGACTTTACTCCTACACATGTTCGCTATCTGTTTGAATTCTTCTTTGGTGATTTCCCCCTTTTTCCATTTCCTATACATGTTCTGTTTAAAACTTAGCTCCATTGAAAGTTCTTTAGTCATCCATCCTGGTTTCTTGAGACACCTCCCATTTTTCTTCCTCAATGGTACTGTTTGAAATTGTGCCTTCAGTATCTCCCTTTTGAGAAAGTCCCATCCATCTTGAGGTCTCTTCTCTTTTAGTATTCCTGACCATGGGATCACCCCCGTATTTCCCTGAGTTTATTGAAATCAGCTCTCCTAAAGTCAAGAATTCGTTTCTGACTATGCCTGGCTTCTCCTTTCCATTGTATAACAAACTCCAGGAGAGCACGATCACTCTCACCTAAGGATCCCACCACTTGCACCCCATTAACCAGGTCATCTCTGTTGGTTAGGATCAGATCGAAAATAGCTGACCCCCTTGTTGCCTCTTCCACCTTTTGGACCATGAAATTCTCTACCAGGCAAGTAAGGAATTTGCTAGACCTTGAAGTTTTGTTTGAATTAGATTTCCAGCAAATATTAGGATAGTTGAAGTCACCCATCACTACTACATCAATGTAGTTTCATTGTCCCAAGAACATGGAAGCCACATCTCTTCTTTCTGCATGTGTGTTCATCTGTTCTAGAAAGGCATCATCCAATTCCTCTCTCTGACTTGGAGGTCTATAGTAGAGTCCCACAATAACATCCCTATTGTTTCCCTCTCCTTTAATTTTTATCCAGATGCTCTCCACCTGGCTTCCAGTATTGATGTCATGGATTTCTTCACTAGTATAAATATCCCTGACATAATGCTATTCCTCCTTCTTTCCTGTTTGGCCTGTTTCTCTTATAAAGGTTATACCCCTCTATTCCTACATTCCAATCATGCGACTCATCCCACCAGGTTTCAGTAATGCCTATTTATCATATTTGTTTTGTAGTGCTAGGAGTTCAAGTTCATCTTGCTTATTTCCCATGCTCTGTGCATTAGTGCAGAGACATCTAAGACCACGTGGTCCCTTTACTTGCTGCCTCTGCAAGTTTTTTTGCCTCCTACTGTTGGGTCCTTGCGCTATTTGCCTTGTTCCCTCTATGAAAGTTTGACTATTTTCTCCAGGCCTTTTACCTTCCAGAATACAGTCTCCCTCCCCCATATGAGTCATTTTAAAGCCCTCCTCATCAAATTCTTGAGACTGTTGGCAAAAATGTTTCTGCCAGCTGTCGTGAGATGCACCCCATCCCTTGCCAGAAGTCCCCCCTCATGGAAGCACAGCCCATGATCCAAGAATCCAAATCGTTCTTGGCAACACCATCTACGGAGCCAGTTTTTTGCGTCAGCTATTTTTCTCTCCCTTTCTGGACCATGCCCTTCAACTGGCAGAAGAGATGAGATGACAACCTGTGCATCCATTTCTTTCAGCTTCCTCCCCAGAACCTTATAATCTCTTCTGATCTTCATACAGCTGTGCCTTGCAGTATCATTGGTTCCCACATGGACCAAAAGAAAGGGGTAATGATCTGTAGGCTTGACCAGTCTTGTCAGCCTCTCAGTCACATCACGGATCTTTGCCCCAGGGAGACAACACATCTTGCGAGACATCTTGTGTCAGGCCCACAAACCACTGCTTCTGTACCCCGCAGTAAGGAGTCCCTCACCACCACCACACACCTCCCCCGAGGCTTTGCAGCTGCTGTTCCTTGTGTTCCTTGTGGTTCCTTAAGGTCCCCTGCTGTGCCCCTGAATTCTGTTCATTCTGTTCTTCCTCATTGTCCTTGATAAGGGAGAGGGCTTCGAATCAATTCTGTAGCTGCAAGCTGCTCGAAGAATCCCTGGATTTTCTTGTTCTGTGTGTGACATTCCTCCAGCTGTCTACCTCCTGTGTCTGTGAAGTGACCCTCTCCTCCCCAGCCACTTCCTCTGTGCGGTCCCCATTGAAGACTGTTTGTTCTGTTCTGTCCAGGAAAACCTCTTGCTCATGAATATGTTGAAGAGTAGCTATCCATGTCTCCAGCTGCTGGACTTTCTCCTCCAAGAGGGCTACCAACTTGCACTTGGTGCATGTGAAGTTCCCCATGTGTTGCAGGTGACTGCAGCAGTTCCCTCAGTGGCCATGCTGAGAAGTCTTAGGTAATCAGTGCTGCTTATGCTGTACTTTTGTACAGAGGCAATATATAAAGCCTCTGCAAGGAGTTATATAGAGCTAGGCTCCCAGCTCCACCCCCTAGTGACTCACAGATGTGACTCACAGAAACACCCCCTCAGCAACAAGCACCCCCTCCCAAGAGTTTTTAAAAAATTCAAACTCACCCACTCAAAATGGCTGCCTAGAAGCTGCTCTCCTTCTTCTCCCTGGCAGGAAACCTGAATGAAATGGGATGGAGTTCAGACTTCCATACTGTTCCTGCAGCTGCCCCACATCACTCGTGTTGCTTTCTCTGAAGCCAGGAATCTAGCCTACAGCATGTGATCAAGGCCACCTGCATGTGACCAATCTTGGTCACATACTGTGGGACTCCTTCCTGGCTTCGGATAGAGCAATGCAGATGGCAGCTGCAATGATGGGCCAGCGTGCCAATATGGGCTCCTGTGGTAATGTGGGGCCCAATCCATTTTTTTTTTGACTGAGACTTTTTTTTCTGCTAAAGCTTTGTTGGGCTTTACCCTGTCTTCTTCCCATCTTTGCCCCAGGCATCATGAGGACTGCCCGTGGGCAAAATGGGCAAAATCTCTACATTGTTTGGACTGCAGGGCTCTTAATACAGGGGCAAGATGGGGTAAATAGACTATCTAGATGAGTGTTTGAGTGATGATTTGAACCTAGGTCTCTCCAGTCTTAGTCTCACTCTGTGTCCACTATACCGTGCTCTTTGCATTTGCCTGCCTACATGTCATTATTAGAAATATTTCATGTTCATGAACACCAGGGCAGTCTGCAATCCCACACATTACAGCAGCAAAGGCAGAATGTGAACTGCTGATAACCTCCCTGAAGGTCAGTTAGGTTTTTCTAATAATTATCTCACTAAAAAGAACAAACATTCTTCTGGCTTTGAAATCATTGAAAGGCCAATAGTTGCAGAGAAAATGATTGCAGCAAAGTGGAAAGCAGAACAGAGCCCTCAGCAGTGTGCAATAGTGTGGTAGAGGGGTGGAAAGAGTTGTCTTTATATCCTTAGTATACAGAAAAGGACATCCAAACAGTCTTTCATAACTCCCCCATGAGGAAAAGTTTCAGTGCTTGGGCTCTTAGGGAAAAAAAAACCTATGATAAAAAGAACATGAAAGTATATAAAATTATCCATTGATTGCTTTAGTTTCTCATAATGCTAAAACATGTATAAATAAAAAGTGAGATATTCTGGGCATGTGAAAGGAATTATCACTTTTACACAGGGCATAGTTAAACCGTGGAAGTCACTGCCATCTGATGTATTGGTGGTCACCAACTTGAACAACTTTTAAGTAGGACTGGATAAATTCTTGGAGATTAAGGTTATCAGTTGCAACTGGTTTGGGTGGATGTCTGTTATTCCATACTTTGACTCAGTCATTAATCGGAATGGAGACTGTAGTCAAGAAATCAGTAGAAGACGAAAACTTGGGAGGACAGCTGTGAAGGAACTAGAAAAGACCCTGAAGTGTCAAGGTATATCATTGAATACTAAAATTTGGCTTGTCCTTGCCATCATATTTCCAATTTCTATGTATGGTTGTGAAAACTGGAAAGTGATCCTCCAAATACATTCAGCATCTTGAATGGCTTCTTTAATGTCTAGACAGCAGTTCCCAAACTTTGTTTTGGACTTCAGCTCTCAAAATTCCTGCTTGTTGACCAAGCTGGCTGAGGCTTCAGGGAGCTGAAACTACTGGTCTAGACAGAAACACTGTAGTTTCATGGTCCCGAGAACATGGAAGCCACCAGCTGCCACTGAACCTTCTTGGGGAATCATATGACATGGGATTCAGAGACAATTCCAGAGCAGGATTTGTTTGGCTCAGGGACCAATTATATGTTACCAGCTAGGGTAGGCACAGGGAAATAAATCTTTCTTTATCATGTTCTTACTTCTGAGGACAATTTGTTGTTGTTGTTTTTAAACAATAACCCCCAACACTGGGCAATATTATGAGAACCTGTGCATTTTTTATTTTATTTTTCATGTTCCAGACCTTATTCAGAGAAAAATGTCATGAACTTTTGCACAATTTTTCCCACACCTATCCATTTCTTGTGATGTGTTCCTATACATATATATCTATTGTTATGTGCTGTCAAGTCAACTTTGACTTATGGTGACCCCAAAAATGAGAGACATCCAAGATTACTGGTCATCTTTTCTTCCTTCCTTCCACATGGCTGACCATGATTGTCTTTTCCTATGAGTCACATTGTCTCATGATATGTCCAAATTATGACAACCTTGATTTAGCCATCTTCAATTCTATTGAGAATTTGGGCTAGATTTTGCTCTAAAACAAATTCATTTGACTTTTTTTTTTAAAATTTTAGCAGTCCATGGTATCTGTGGAGCTCTCCTCCAGCATCACCTTTCAAATATGTTGATTTTCTTCCTGTCATCTTCCTTCACTGTCCAGCTTTCACAACTATGCACAGAAATCAGAAATATGGTGGCCTAGTTGATTCTGACTTTGGTAGTTACTGTTATATCTTTACTTGTGATGATCTTATGGCTGAACTTCCAAGTCACTTGTGTGTGTGTATTCATTGCACAAAATGTACTTCTTGAGGTATACCTTAGAAACATGAGTGGCAGTGGAGGTAAATTTGCAGTTTTCCTATTTGGGCATTGCACCAGAAAATTTTTGAGAGGAACCAGTTGGGGTTGCACAAGTCTAGAAAGCATTCTTGTAGTGAGGGGGTTAAATTCATACAAGCAGAAGCTGTGGTCTTTGGATGCTTTCCTTAAGCAGATTGTTTGAGGATGTCCTCCCTTCTGACACAAACCTCATTTATTCAAGCTGTGCGTTCAATGACCAGTGAGCCACTGAGCTGATTGCAATAAATATTAGCCTCTCTTGAAACTATGCCCAGGAACATTTTTCTCCCTTTGAAGGTCAGCCACAAAATGTTTTATCAGTTAAAGACAGTGGGGATATCTTGGCTATATATGACAAGCATCTGTGGCACACTATGTTTCTATCCGGTCATTATGAGAATGAAATGAGTTGGGATGGTGGTAGAACTAAATTCTGTTGAGCTGCACAGTCATGGCGAAAGAAGTATTTTTGCACCTCCAGAGCCTTTTTGCAAGAAGATGTGCACCTTTGCCTCATGTGACTGACTACCCATTGCTCATGCTTATAGTGTGTGTCCCAGAAATAAAATGTCCAAAAAACAATGCATGCATTTTAAACTGTGGGCCTGTCTACACTGCAGAAATACAGCAGATTGATGCCACGTTATCTACCATAGCTGTCCTATGGAATCTGCATATTTGTAGTTTGGTGAGGCATCAGAGTTCTCTGATAGAAAAGGCCAAATACCTCACCAAACTACAAATACCAAGGGGTTGTCTAAATGGTGAAAAATCTCACAGAATACGAGGAGAATCCTACCTGTCCTAATAGCACTCTGTGTGATTTTGCTGCATTGGGAAGGGGGGGGAGGAGGCCAAGAAACTCACCAGAAAAGCCTTCATGGCTTTTCCCGTATTTTTTTAAAAAAACAGTGAGGGGATGCACATTCCTGCTCGTTAAGACAAACAAGTTGATTTGATTCACTTGCCCATATGAGAGGAAGTGCAAATTTGATTGGTTGGATGAGCACGGGGGTAGAACATGCAAACAAGGCAAGCACCCACTGCCTCCATGTTGGATTTTCGCCTTAGTGAACAAGCGCTAAGGTGAGAAAACGGTGTTGGCATTTTTTTTTCTTTTGTGGTCAATTGAAAAATTGCTCAATTGCACCTTGGGCATAGTTTTTAAAAAATTAAGTGTGGAGGCAGCAAATTGAGGTAAGTACAAATGCGAGTAAATCACTCATGGCTGCCATGTTTACTAGCGGGCACATGAAGCTTATGGAGGCAGAAAAACTGTTAAGACAGGTTGCAGCTGCTGTGAAATGTCATTATTGAGAGTCATTCCTCTTTTTATGGACTTGTATAGACAAGCCTCAGGATTCCATAGGACAGAACTATGGTGGATAAAATGGTGTCAAACTGCTTTATTTCTGCAGTGTAGACAGGCCCTGTAAATGGCTAAAATATGTATTTTATTGGGGAAAGTGTATTTATTAGAGTGATTAACAAACAGAATTTAATAAATGAATTAGCCAAACATTTTAGCTTTTGTTAGTTCATATATTAAGTTCTGTTTGTTAACCACTCTGATAAATATTTCTCCTTCATGATTAACTGCATCCTCATGGGATCCAAAACATTTTTTTAAAAAATACCTATTGATAAATACACAACACATGTACACATGCTTTTGTCAATGTGGAAAAGTATAAATGGGGTTAATAGCACAAAATTAGTTGCTCTCTCCATCCTTTCTCTGGGGGCAGGCGATGCTGCTGCTGCTAGAATGTATACATTAGGACAAATGTGTAAAACAAAAGTTTGTGATTTTCAATGTGAGAGAAAAATACAAAGCTACACATACCTGTATGAAACAAGGAAAGTGAAGAAAAAGTAGGTGGGATTCAGAGAAACAGATGGTTCATCTACACTGCAGAAATAATACAGTTTAACGCCACTTTAAGTGCTTTAGTGCCAGCCTATAGAAC
The DNA here is from genome assembly GCA_030847615.1 of Gambelia wislizenii. Taxonomy (NCBI): domain Eukaryota; kingdom Metazoa; phylum Chordata; class Lepidosauria; order Squamata; family Crotaphytidae; genus Gambelia; species Gambelia wislizenii. The sequence goes on along the minus strand of JAUMIR010000009.1, from coordinate 11,267,067 downwards.
CCTGGGATTTGTAATTTTATCAGGTCTGTAGCCTACTCTGCCAAAGCATGCTGGTGCCTCACAAAACTATAACTCCCAGGATACTGTAGGATTGAGCTATGACACTTAAAGTGGTGTCAAACTGCATAATTGCTACCATGTAGATGCACCCAGAGTATGTTCTAAAGTGAGAGATTTTCATATCCTGAACAAATAAGCTCTACCTTGGACTAATTACTGTTTTGTCTTTCCTCTTTTAACACATGCATACATGGACCCATGCAGATACACAATTTTGTAACTGGAGTACATATCTTCTGTAGTACATCTACATATTTTGGAGAACTGGGAAGGACATTTCCCATTGTTTATATAGGGACTGCTATGATATTGCCTGTTTTTTTCTGTGTGCACCTCCTAGCTTTTCTGACAGGTTGTGAAAAGAAATAAAAATTTCTCACTCCCCCACTTCTCTTCTCTTACTATGTTTCCACCTAAAATTACTTTTATTTTTCCTGCCCACTTCATCTTCAGATGGGGATCTCAGTTCCATCTCCACAGACTCCTTGTGCTGGCTTCTCACTTTCTTCTCACCAACTGCAATAATTCAAAAGTTCCAGGGTGGGGGGAGACAAATTGGGTTACGGAAGAAGCAGGGAAATGAGGGAGGGAACTATGTAGGTAACCCTTCTGGTCCCTCCATTCCCATAATTCTATCATTATATGGTGTAGAAGAAGGTGAACTTTTCCCCCTCATCATGGTGGTAGTACTTATTATTAATAATGGCTGCAATCCTCTATCCTGTATTATGTACCTTTACATATACCTACTATACTTGGGCAGTAAAAATAAAACCCACAGATATAGGATGGGTGGCACCTGGCTTGATGGCAGTACATGTGAAAGGAGTCTTAGTGGACCACAAGCTGAACATGAGCCAGCAGTGTGATGTGGCAAAAAAAAAAAAAAAAAAAAAGCCAATGTGATTCTAGTCTGCATAAATAGGAGTATAGTGTCTAGATCAAGGGAAGTAATAGTGCCACTCTGTTCTGGTTTGGTCAGACCTCACCTGGAATACTGTGTCCAGTTCTGGCACCACAATTCCAGAAGGATATGGACAAGTCCAGAGGAGGGTGACCAAAATGGTAAAAGGCCTGGAAGCCATGCCCATCGAGGAACAGCTTAGGGAGCTGGGTATTTTTAGTCTGAGGAAGAGATGGTTAAGTGACATGATAACCACATTTAAATATTTGAAAGAAAGTCATATTGAAGAAGGAGCGAGCTCATTTTCTGCTGATCCAGAGACTAGGACATGGATAAATGGATTCAAACTACAGGAAAAGTGATTCCACCTAGACATTAGGAAGAACTTCCTGCCATTAAGAGCTGTTTGGCAGTGGAATACGCTACCTCAGAGTGTGGTGGAGTCTTCTTCTTTAGAGGTTTTTAAACAGAGGCTGGGTGGCTGGGTGGCCATCAGTTGGGAGTGCTTTGATTATGTATTCCTGCATGGCAGGGGGTTGGAATAGATGGTTCTTGTGGTCTCTTCCAACTCTATGATTCTACAATTCTACCTACCTATGAGCAGAGGCAATAAGAAACCCTGTGAGTGAATTGTGAAGATGTGTAACAGAACACCAGTAAGAGTGTTCTTATGTGTACTAGATGTTGTCCCGATACAGTACGCGATCGTTGTACATTGAATCATAGAATCATAGAATTGTAGAGTTGGAAGAGACCACGAGGGCCATCCAGTCCAACCCCCTGCCACGCAGGAAATCTTGATCAAAGCATCCCCGACAGATGGCAATCCAGCCTCTGTTTAAAGACTTCCAAGGAAGGAGACCCCACCACGCTCCGAGGGAGTGTGTTCCACTGCCAAACAGCTCTTACTGTCAAAAAGTTCCTCCTAATGTTGAGGTGGAATCTCTGTTCCTGGAGCTTCCATCCATTCCTCCATGTTCCAGTCTCTGGAGCAGCAGAAAACAAGCCTGCTCCATCCTCAGCGTGACATCCCTTCAAATACTTAAACAGGGCTATCATATCACCTCTTAACCATCTTTTTTCCAGGCTAAACATACCCCGCTCCCTAAGTCTCTCCTCATAAGGCATGGTTTCCAGACCTTTCACCACTTTAGTTGCCCTTCTCTGGACATGCTCCAATTTGTCAATATCTTTTTTGAATTGTGGTGCCCAGAACTGGACACAGTATTCTAGAACTGGACACAGTATTCTAGTATTGTTGTTCATTCATCTCATTGAGCATGATTCCTGATGTGTATTGGTCCCATTGTGCTTCGATCCTATTGTGAATTGATCCCATTGTGCACTGGTTCGAATGCACATCAGTCACTTTTGGTTCCCCTACTTAGTGGTATAACAACAGTTCCTCACTAGATATGGACATTATGGAAGACGCAAGCCCCCAGGATGGTTTAGCTATTAGCTCTGAAGGCTACATACTGCAATATACAGTCAGCCCTCCATACCCACAGATTCTTTATCCAAGGATTCAACCATCCAGAGCTTGAAAATATCCAACAACAACAAAATTCCAAAAAGCAAACCTTGCTGTTCATCATTTTATATAAGGGACACCATTTTGATACCCCACTGTATATCACAACTTGAGAATCCATAGATTTTGGTACTTATGGGGGGTCCTGGAACCAAGCCCCAGTGGATACTGAGGGCCCACTGTAGAATCATAGAGTTGGAAGAGGCCTTGTGGGCCACTAAGTTCAACCCATATGACTCCAATTCATACGGAACACAGAATTTAAAAATAATGTGTTAATTGCAAAGAATAACTGTGGTAACTAATTTTTTTTTTAAATTGCCATAATTTCATTGTGTTACTTCTTTTTAACCTGTATGGTCAGGGATGTATTCCCCACCACCACACACAAAGGGTTGAAACAGGAGTTTAGACAGTTACTTGTATCTGGGTGTGTTCTGACTCAGTCTGAGCAATAGGAGAGGGAGGCGGAAATGTCACATGGGTGGCTGGACTTGTGCTGTTTCTGTTGGAATTGTTTGCAGTTGTGCCTTCACTATCTCACCTTTAAGAAACTCTCAGGCATCAGGAACTCTTTTCCCTTCTGAGAATTTCTGGCCATAGAATGCCACCCTGTATTTCCCTTCGTTTATAGAAATACATTCTTTCAAAGTCCAGAGTGCATGTCTGACTATTTTTGGCTTCCCCTTTCCTCTGTCTAACAAATTCTGAGATATGAAGAAAGAAAAGGGATTGAGTGAATGAATGTTTCTGTGCACTTGCACAAAGCATCTGTAAACATGTGGCAACCATGTGGTCTGGTACCCTAAGTCTGTGTGGGTGAGTGGTGGTGTTGGTGTTGGTCTACTCTGGATAATCCACTAAGAATCATGATGATCAGAGATGGGGGGTGAGAGTAGGGAACAAGAGGGCATTTTCCTGCATTTTTCAATAGTTTAATGGGAACACCAGTGGCAACATGTTAGTAACGAATAGTCCAACAACTTTTCTCTGCAGCGCACTAATAGTAATAAGTAATGTTGGGTGATCAGTGTAAAGAGTAACATTACTCTGTAATGAAAAAATACATCATAGGCTGTATTTTTCTCCAATTGCATCCCATCTCAGAATACTATGCCTTCCAGAGCTGTACAAATGCTATTGTGAAGCTGGTACAGGAAAACCTTTTATGGCTCCTTTTTAAAGTATATATCATGAATTATTTAATAAATGTTCAACCTGTGGGGTTCCCTCCCCCCGCCATCATGGAACTCTCAACATCATGCATGATGTCCTCTCATCCATGCACTGACCAGATCTAAGCTTGCCTAACAGTAGCAAGAGGTTGCATTATGCATCTTCAGACCATGCCCTAGGAGCTATTAAAAATACTAGCAGCCATTGATGAAGCTTGAAGGGAGCAATTACATGGCAGGTGTCTTCACAGTAAGAAATCTATGCCAAGTTTCAAGGAAGGATGAATTCCAGTGATCAAAGTCCTATGTAACATAATTAAAAGAGAAATGAGTCCCAGGCATGGGAGGGATTCCAGCTCAGCTGAAGAACACCTGTTTTGTATGCCTAAGCATAGAAAGGTCCAGTCTTTGGACTTTTTCGGACGGGGTTTTGTAACGGAAGCAGCCTCATCCCTGTTGCGAGGCTGCTTCGCTGCAGGGCATCCATTTCGGATGACGCTCTCCCCTGCCGATACTGTTGCATAAGTGCTGGGATGCTGCAGTGTTATATTTGGGGGTTTTCTAATCACGAAAGTTAATTGTTATTAGAAAATCGCCAAATATGGCGCTGCAGCATCCCAGCACTTACACAACAGTATCGGCAGGAGTTCGGCAGGGGAGAGTGTCATCCGAAAGGGATGCCCTGCAGCGCAGCAGCCTCACAATGGGGACGAGGCTGCTTCCATTACAAAACCCCGTCCGAAAAAGTCCTTTGACATCTCTAATTCTGAGGATAGGGTATTGGCAGTAAAGGGCTAGAAAACCCTTCACTTCCAAGTAAACAAGACTGGCACAGAAATGACATATTTTCCTACAAAACCTACCAGGGTGGGTGAGCAGTGAATTTGCCACTCCTGACACCACAGCCTAGCCTTCTCCCAGATGTGTGTGCTCGGAACAGAGTGCAGGCCTGCATGCCTTTTGAACTGTTCCAGCACAACTCTCCCCATTTTCTCATGAGAGCTCTTCACAATTAGAGTCAATGGCACTTGACAAGGTGGACAAACAATCTGACCTGGTAGAAGATAGCTTCCTAGGTTCCTGACTGGTTTTTCATTATACAAACTCTGTAGTCCTAAAGAAATAACATGCCACATAGAATGAATCCATTGTGGTAGATATAGTCTGGGAATTCTGCCCAGGGTGGTGGTGACATAGGACGAATCCATTGTGATAGACATAGCCCAGGAATACTGGACATGGTGGTGGCGGATTTTGAGACCCTTGGTTTAGAGAAGTAATTTTCCAAGCTCTGGAAATAAAAGGGCTTTCCCAATCACACATGCCAACTTCCACATGTTAATTTCACCTTCTATGCAAGTAATATATGAGGAGTCCATGGGATCATTGTGACCAGTGGGCTTGAGACTGAGGATGGGGTGGACAACATGTAACCCTAGGCCATAATTTCATCCAGCTTCCTGCAAGCCACCAGTGTGTGCATCAGGCTTTAGAGATATGGATTCTCTTTCTTTCCCTCTTCCTCCCCATCTTGCCAGATGTCTGGACTGACCATTTGGAGGGAACTGCATGAAATGAGCTCTAGGGCTGTAGGTTGTTCAACCCTTCTCTCAAATCAATCCCAGAGAAACCTGCAAGGTTGTCTTCTATCAGATGCACAGTGGTTTCTTAGAAAACTAGGTAGAGTGTTTGAATCCCTGTGGTGCAGGGCAAAGTTTGGCATAACATCACAGGGGTAAGTGTGTAGTACAGAGAGGACCTGGAAGAATTGCTGTTTGGAGTAGCATAATGAATAGATACAAAGGCAATTATATATATATATATATATATATATATATATATATATATATTCTTTCCTCTGATAGTGTTACAGGAGTAGAGTCTGCAAAACTGTGGCAATATTTAGTAAAACACAGTATTTTATTAAAGCAGTGCAGAAATATTCACACCAACTGTAATGCTAGTGGGAAATGTTTCTGTTTTGTCCCCCAAACATTCTGCTAAAATAAAAATCAGCTCTCCTACTAACCTAGGTATGTGATGACTCATAAAACCAAAGTCAGCATCCCATCCCCTCAACTGTGTCTGAATGAAACCAACAGCTGGGTTTAGGGGGAGAGGGACTCTACACTTTCTTGACTGTAGCTACAGCAGCTGAGAGAGGAGTTTGCTAAGTAATAGGACAGAGCCAGAGACAAGCGGTGCTATGGAAAATGTCCACTGTTTGTCTGAAGTGATTGCCTCTCTGAGTACCTAAAAGCAACATTTGTAGCTCGAACTAGATGTTGATTTAATGGAGAATCCTGTGTTGAAACATATTCATAAGCCAGCAGCAGTGGAATTGAAGGCAGAAGGGGGTCACGGGAATGAATAAAACACTCATATAGATATCACAGAAGTTGTTCTTGGAAATATGCAAGAAGCAGTAGGGGGGATAGTTCTGCTTCTTTACCTTACATTGCGGCCGTTGCCAACCCTCAGAAGTCTCAAAATATCAAAAGGGTCTCTCCACCTCCAATCCAACAGCTGACAAAAGGTGTCCACTGGGGGGCTGAGTCAATTTCATTCCCAAGACTCTGTGAAAACCATCTATGAACGTATGGAATTATTTGTTGCAGTTTGGTCTCCTCATCAGTTATCAATATGCTGCAGTTTGGTCTCTTTATAAGTTATCAACTGAGCAAGAATCATTATCTGGCCCATCATCACATCAGCAAATATTTTGGGCTTCAGCTTTTTAATGCAAAGTAAGCAATTAAAAGGATTGTTAGCTGAATTGCATGGGGTCCGTGAGGATCCCACTAGTGTCTGAATGTTAACACACGGAAGATTTAATTAGCTCAAAATGGGTGCGAGATGCCGGGCAATGGCAGGACCCTTTGACCTATGTATACCAGTAGTAACTGAGGAGACTCCAAGCCAATTTTTTTAACTGGAAATTAATCTTAACAGCATTCACACAAACACTCAGGGTGCAAATCACACAAGGCTATCGAAGATAGTAGGAAGTATTTGGATAGAGGAATAGAGTGAGGAGTTCTCTGATTATATGGTGCCTATCAGAGGAGCAGAGATTTGTGCAGCAGATTCTCAGAGATGCATTCTGAAGGTCTCATACCAAAATGTCAGCATGGATGTAGGAAGAGGAACTGTGGACTGTGGACATTTTGGTGGTGTTTTAAGATGATATTTATATGTGATAATTCCCCTGAAGGAATGAGATTTAGAGTGGAATACAATGTGTCTCTGAGTTTCCCAAGGCTAAAAAGGGGTTCTACAGAGGAGTTAATGATTGTTAATGAGTGATATATTTTGAATTGAACAGGAACAGGCAATGTGTATTGTTGGGGAGGAAGGAAAGAGGAAAAGCCCATTTTGCAACCAACGAGGACTTTGCTATTATTGGGTGGGTTAGTGGATTACTCATCTCCAGGCATTAACTCTGACCTGGGTATTACCTGTTTGGGGAATTTCCAAAGGCCCCTCCCTAGCCTTGGTATCTAGGGGTCCCTGGTTTACCTGCTAACCACATGAAAGGCCACATCAAGTCATGAACCCCCTCGGTGAGGACTCAGATGAGGAGGAAGCAGAGAACACAGATGAGGCAGAGAGGGAAAGTATAGCAGAGTCTGAAGAAGCAGAGACTGCTCTGGCTCCCTCTAAGAGGGCAGATGAACCAGAGAAAGAATATAAACCTCACTCTGCAGAACAAACAGTTGGTCAGCCAGTGGTAGACAACAGGCCGCCTTCCTTCTTTGAACACATAAGGGAGAAACGTCATGCCCAGCATCTTTTAAATACTGAATGCTGACCTGCTTCCTCACAAATTAGCTCCACCTGACCTTGGAACTCCAGCTATAAATCTGGAAGAAGTTTTGCTTTGAATCCCAGTGTGGACAACTGCAAATCTTGAACTGTTGCACTCCTCCTGGATTCTTGCTTGTCTTGACTTCGGATGGACTTCTGGGCAGTTGCAGTCACCCCTTGCTGACCCCAGAATTAGACCTCAGACTTGACTTTACAGAACTCTGGACTGGCTACTGGTTTTCCTGACATCTGGTATGGATACTTGGTAACTGAAATATGTACTGGTGTTTGACTATGGTTGCATCTTGTATGGACTATTGGTGACTGATGTCTGGACTGGCTCATGACTTGCTTCTTTTGTGAACAATTGGCAATAGGATAGAACTGCACCCCTTACCTTGTTGTTCCTGAATTCCTCTCCTGTTACTCCTTAGGCACATGCTACTGTGAGTTCAGGACAAAGTCAAATTATTAAATATTGCTAATTATGCAAGCTCCCGAGATGGGGGATGTCAAGGTAGGTAACAAGATAATGCAGAATAATTTTGTTTGATAGGGCTAAGTTCAGAAGCAATGTTTGTGTGGCTTGCTGTTTTTATAGTGTTGCTGGTTTTTGTCTTTTTTCTTTCTTTTTATTCCCCCCCCCCCCCGGCAGCATTGTTATTGTTTCTTGTCAGAAATAAAAGTAGCTGAGATCTATATAGTTAGGATTACCTCCGGAAAATGAAGCTGGAATACCATCAACAACTCAAACACTTTGCCCAACTATGATGGATTCCATGGGGGAGGGGTTGGTTCTGGGTCTCTCTGTGGATGACAAAAAATGCAGATGATCATGTCCATATTATTATTATCAAATGACAGTGATGTGAATGCAGACGCATTCACATCACCACCATTTTAAGTACAGGACCTGACAATCCATGGATGCTCAAAATCATGGATTTGGTGCCCATGGATCCAGAGGGCCCACTGAAGATACTTGACTGAGTGATCCTGGTTTAGATCAGATGGCGCTAGTGGTGGCTATTTCCATAAAAAGTGCAAAGCCTGTTTATATTTTACCCTCTCTTAATGAAGCATTTTCAACCTCTGACTAGCCAAACTTTCAGTCTCAATTATGCTGCATACATTAGCCAATAATGGGCAGGGGTTGGAAATCATACATCTCCAAAAACTTAGTTTACATCTTCAGACAAAATAAACTGAAAAGACTTGATCAAATTTGAATAAAAAGAAGCCACAGCAGTTTCCAGGGAAAAAAAACCTGAATAATTAGATTCCTGTAGTATAAACTTATTGTACTATAATAGAATGCATTGGATCCCTCCCCATTAAATCAGCATTATTGTAAAAACAATTTCATGTTTATTTGTATTTATTTATTTATTTTAAAACTATTTATATCACACCCTTTATCAGATAACAGATAATACAATAAACAATTTGAAACAATTCCAGATTGAAATAATGAAACAGCATAAACAGGATAAAGACGTATTAAACATGACAAGTTAAAACAGCTTAAAAGATTAAGTAAGATTTGTTTCACCCTAATACCTGATTAATAAAACACCTTTAATAAATGGAGGAGGGGTTAAGGTTGTCGTTTCTATTTACCATCAAATTAATTTAATCCTATGGCAACCCTACACGTGAAAGCGATTTGTGAGCTCCATTCATTGATATTCCTGTAAAGAACTTGCACATTCAGGGGGGTGGTGTCCTTGATTCAATCAAACTGTAATGTGGTATTCCTCTTTTCCTTCCTCATTGTTTTTTCCAATGAGTCATGCCATCTCATGTCCAAAGTATGATAGCCTCAGTTTATTTAATTTGGTTTCTAAGGAGAGTTCAGACCTGATTTACTCTCTGTCACATTTGCTTGTCTTTTTGGCAGTCCACGGTATCTGCAAGACTATCCTTTGGCACAACATTGCAAATGGGTTGATCTTCCTGCCAGCTTTCTTCACTGTCCAGCTTTCATGTCTGTACATCAAAAGCAGAAGTACAGTCAGACCCCCATATCCGTGGAACCAATATCCATGGTTTCAGTTATCCGTGAGACACAAAACAGCGCACCTACCATAGAATCTTCCTAGAAAATGCCTAGAGAAGCATCCTCTCTAGACATTTTCTAGGTCCCCCAAGTCAACTCTATGGTATTTTAAACTAGAAGTCCCATTATTTTTAATTGTGTTTACTGTTATCTGTGGTTTTCAGTATCCACACCCCCCTGGAATCAATCCCCTCTGAATATTGGGGTCCTACTGTACTATGGCATGGATGATTCTGACTTACCTATTTCCTTCATAGCTGCCTTCCCATGTCTTAGTATTCTGATTTTTTGACCACAGTCTCCATTTTGATTTATGATTGAGTCAAGGTATAGAAAATCCTTTAGCTATTCTGATGTCTTCCTTACCCACTTTCAATGTATGTAAATCATCTGTGGTCATTATTTCTGTTTTCTTAATATTCAGCTGTAACTCTGCTTTGGCACTTTCTTCCTTAACTTCCATCAATAGTTGTTCCAAGTCTTTGCCATTTGCTGCTGGTAATAGGTTGTCAGCTGCATGTCTTAAATTTTTCATATTCCTTCATCCAATTTTCACATCACTTATTTAACTCCAAGGAAGTTGTTGAAAATGTTGAAGAATGTACCAGATCAATGTTGGGGTGTCAAGAGAAGGAAGGTTCTTTCTTTCATGTGTGGTGTGGACTTGTAAGATTGCAAAAATCTACTGGTCCAGGATACATATGTCCATTTTTAAAAAATAGTGGATTTTGTAATGTTACCAGAGATGTTTCGGTTGGGTATTATAGATAAAGAATTAGATAACAAATATGGACTTCTTCTTTGAAACATGACAACAGCAGCAAGAATATTATTTGTTTAGATCTGGAAGCAGACTGAAGCACTAATGACAGAAGAATGGATAGCTAAAGTTGCTGAGTTAGCTCAAGTTTCCACACTAACATAGATCTTACAGGAAAAGCCAATTGAAGATTTTCTGAAAGACTGGAAACCATTTACAGACTTTTTCAGCAAGAAGAATAGTAATGATGTAATAATTTGTGGTTATGAGTATTAACAATCCTTGCAGATTATTTAGTCAGATCTGCGACGGTAGAATTATGTCAGTCCTTTTGTGGAATTTTTCTCTTAATAATTCAGTAGAGTTTAGATTGGTCGGAGCTTCAAGGTATGTTCATTAGTTAACTGTGGCTGAATGCACACTACACAAATAATCCAGTTTGAAATTGATTATTTGCATGGCTCCTTCCCATGGAATCCTGGGATTTGTAGTTTAATGAGTCACCTGCTCTGTTTGGCAGAGAAGGCTAAAGACTCTATAAAACTACAAATCCCAGGATTCAGTAGAAAGGAGACATGGCAAATAATCCAGTTTCAAACTGAATTATTTGTACAGTGTGGATTTAACATATGTTAACCTATGTTAAATCTCTGGTCCAGGATCAGTATAGTATAACCCACTATTCCTTCACTCTGTTCCTTTATCCAAATACTTCCTATTTTCTTCAATAGCCTTGTGTGATTGCTACAAGCTTGAGTGTTAGCGTGAATGCTGTTAAAACTAAATTCAAATAAAGATCATCTAATTGTATGTTCTGGCTTGAGTCCATTCTGTAATTACTGGTATACACAGGTCAAAAGATCCCCTCAGTTACCCGACCTCTTGCATGCCAATTTTAGCTAATTAAATTCCTCAAATTAATATGTGGACACACGCAGAAATTCCATGGTCACTAGCAATTCAGGTAACAGTAAATAGAAAGCAACATGGGGAGTAGAAAGAGAGAGAGAGAGAGATGTGAAATGTGGGAAAGAGTGGGTTGATTGAGGAACACCTTTTCCTTATTACCCAAGTGTTCATCACTTTGTGAACATTGAGCACACTAAAGCTACAGTAAAGAGGTTCAATGCAGGTAGGAACCAGAAAATAGAATCAAGAAAAATTAGAGAAGAGCTAACGATACTCATGCACCCCATGCAGAAAGGCTCTGAGATACAAAGGGAGGCAGAGTTTTCACCCTTAAACGGCTTAATTATCTTGAATGGGTGGCGGCTGCCTGTAAATTGTGGTCCCCTGCTAAGTTTCTCCCCATCCCATGTTCCATTCTTGGTGGTGGTTCAGCAATTCTTGCCATCCCTATTCTTAATTCTTCAATAGTTTTTGCTACCTCTGCTCTTTACGTTCGTTTGCTTCAGATCATTTCTTCACTGTCTGTGCTTCTCTCAAAGAATGAATGTAAAATCAGGCATACTAGAGCATGCAGCAGAAATATGAGGTAGAATACATCATGTAATAGATTTCCCCTAAGCCTCCTTCTGAAGCCCCCATTCTTATTATAAGAGCCCCCCACACACACACACCAATACTAATAGTTTTAAAGGCCCACTTCATTTAGGGCAACATTCATGTCTGTAATACTAATCAGGCAGACTACTGACTTCAGCTGTAGAAGCAGGAGGTTAAACTAATTAATGAATGATATAACAGATTAATTAAAAGGTTTCCTCAAGCTTGGATTGTTTGTAAATTCTTTCTAAAAAATGAACTGAATGAAATTTTCAACCATCTTATTTGACCAAATTCAGCAGGTACAACCATTCCCAGAGTGAAGAGGAGCATATTATAACTCCTGAACATGTCGCTGTTAAAAGTAGGGGCCTTTAAAAAAAAAAAAGCAAACACCTCAATAATGTAGCCCTCAATGAGATTAAATGCACATAGATTCAGGAGATTATCAGATGTGGCAAAAACCACATCAAAAGATTGCGACAAGAAGGGGTGATCTTACCAGATGACATTGTCATTCAGTGTTGGGGCGTAGTGCGGTCATGGGTAAAGCATCTCGTTTTATTTGCGGTTTGTTCCCAGCAATAGAAAAGTGAAGCCTCATCCATGGCAGTGCTAAGCACCCAGAATGGCTGAAGGATGTGGGCATCTGGTAAACTTGCCCTTTCTGTTTTCGTAGCAATCTTCTGGTGCAGTTGGAAATGCAATTTTTTGGTGCAATCCCCTGCATCTCATAATCTCCCCAAACTCAGATTTTTAAGACATAAGCACTCAAACCCTTCCGAAAGTGTGAATTTGCCATTTTATTTCACATGAAGTTTTTTTTAAATGAATTTCATTCCCATTTATGAAGAAATTTGCAGATTTCTGAAATATCTTATTCCACCCCCACACACACACACAAAGAGCCAGATATTCTACTCATTCCTATTGTGAAGTCCAGCTGAGATGAGACTCACTATTCCTTTAGATCTCTGTGCCCAAGGTCACTTACCTTTGACTTGTAGTGATCAGTTCTGGATGTAATGAAAGGGGAGGTGGGGGATAAAACTAGGCCAAGGTGGCTTGAAGCTATTCTTGTAAGACTCAGGGCTCATCAACACAAGCCAGAATATTATGTATTCCACCTACAGATCAGGACTGTTGCTTCCCCGTTGCCTGTATGAAATGGGAAGAAGTCCAGACCAGCACACTGGCCAGTGTCTGCAACCACCACCACCACCTGCATCCCACTCTCCGTACCCAGGAAGCTGGCCCACAGCATGTGTCACAACTTTGGTCACATGCTGTGGGGATCCTTCCTGGCTTCAGATATTGTGACATAGGCAGAAGTTACAGTATACCAGTAAGGGAACCTGCGGCCATGCAAGGCCTGATTCATTCTTTCTGGAAAGAAGCAGTTTTTGGTAGGTTTTTTTAAAAAAATGTTTCATCATGCTTTACCCCATCTTTGCCCCAGGGGTCATGAGAAATTCTTGGGGGCAAACTGAGACAAAAGTCCTGTTTTGTCAGGACTGCAGGGCTCTAAGATGGGGACAAGACAGGGTAAACAGCCCATCTAAACAAGCCCAGAGTTGCAATAAACTTTCTATTGGGAAAGGGATGCTATGCTGAAATTGGCTGAAGGATTTTGACTTGCGAATGAAGCTATACCAAATGGTCCTCTCTGGTACCATAATCCCTTCAGTTGTGCTTCATTGAATTTGTGTTACATCATTCATAGGCTAATGAAGGCAAACATGTTCTGATGACTTATCTAAGCCAATCAGCTTATGATGTTACAGAAAGTGTCCTCCAGTTTCCCAGACATTTTCTTCCTCCTTGTGATGCTTCCATTTCCCCCCCTGCTTCCCAAGGAGCTTTCTCATTTTGTTACAATTTCATTTAGTGGAGTTTTAAAACTTATAGTATTGTCACAAGAAGGGGTCTGGACTTAACCAGCTGTGGGGAGATGTGGGAGGTATGGTGACAGAACTACCATCTTTGTCTCCTGACAGCATGTTCTTGCAGAAGTCTTTGTGATGAGCACAGGCTCATCACATTAATCCCAGCCATTGGCCAGTGAGGAACTGGTTGGCAGGGCCCCCTCTGGTCCACCCATGGGGAACATAAAGGCATTGTGGCCATTCTCCTAGCCCATCTTGGGAGAAGAGTATTTCCCTAGGCACCTACCCCCAGTCTTTGCATGGATGTGTGGAATAATGTTGTTTGATATATGGTGTTTAATCCTTTCTCACAGCTGAAGGACAGATTGACATCGGGATGGATCTATTTTAAGGGGAGAGACCCTCAGTGCCTCTCTCTCTCCAGTTTTTGGAATTCTTTCAAGTTAACATGAGGTAAAGGCACTAAGGGACATGCTTCACAAGAGGGTCATTCCTTCCTTAATCCTAGATGGCTTGGGGGAACGCAGTGTCTGAGACCCATGTGAATCCCATTCATTTCCACCCTATAGGTTTCACAGCAGGTGAGCTCAGTGATGTCCATCCTGCAGCAGGTGGGTTAGGCAGTGCATTGCCATTGTCCTTGATGTTGTCAAGGCTCAGACAGCTGCAATCAGTAAAAAGTTGTAGACAGTGTTAAATCCATCAAAAGGTACACGTTTATTATGTTATACTAGCTATATCCGGTGTAGCATACATGATTCCCCCCATACACACACATCCATGGTATGTCCTACACACACACACACACACACACACACACACACCCTGCACCACCGCACCACTCTCCCCACAGTCCCCGCTGCCCTCCCTGCCACCCCTGCCACCACCCCCTGCAGCACTTCGCTCCTCAGGCCCTCCCTACCCCTACCCCTGTCGTGCTCCTCGGTGACCTCCTCACCTCATCCCCGTCATGCTCCTCGCCACCCTCCCCCTGCTGCACACTCCTCCCCACCCTCCCCACCCACACTCGCTGCACTCTTCACCACCTTCCTCACCCCCCACTGCACTCCTCAGCACCCTCCCCCTGCCACACGCTCCTCCCAACCCTAGCCCTAGTCCTCATGTTCTCACCCCCATTGTGCTGATTGGCTGCCCAACCAAGCTTTGATTGGTTGGTTGGTTTCCTAAGCAGCCAATCAGCACACTGGAAATGGCAACATACCCAAGAGAATTATATATATATATATATATATATATATATATATATATGGTTATCCCTTCACACACACACACATACTGTTCATAACAAGCTGGCTAAGGGTTCTGTGTATGGGGGTACAAGCATGTGTTTGTGTATTTCCTTACTATTACATATCTTGCCATCACTCTGCAGCCGTTTTGGCTGCCCACACTTCCTGAGATGAAAAGCCCAATGGGGGATTTAGCTCATGACATCTTACCTGGGCATAAATTGAAGTGTTAGAAGTGTTGGAGGATGTCAGCTGCCACAGAGATGATTGTACAATGAAGGACAGGACATTGAAACACACACTCAAAGCATAAACAATATCCCAGTATCGCTCTTATCTTTTTGATCAAAATCATTCTTCTTTTGAAAAAAAAAATGTTTTAAATATCTTGAGTCCCACTTTGAATCCTAAGGGTAGAGAAAAAAGTGGTGTATAATTGTAATAATGGTCGTAATAATAGCAGCAGCAGCAGCAGCAACAACAACAACAATATTACTTACCTAAATTTTAGCTCACCCTAAGTGGTTGTCTAGACTCAAGGTTTCACAGCAATATTTTGAAAGGAGAAACCATATTTCTACAGGAGACAAATGTCTATTTGTGATGCTGCTTAGAGGCCTAAAATTTATGCACAGAAACAATGTACTTCTTTGGATGCAGTATCCTACCCCTTTGGTAGCAATGGGGAAAAGATGCATTGTTTCCAAGAGAACAAGGCGTGAAAAAGAGGAACATCCAAGGTCCAGTTCTCCATACTAAGACTAAAGTATCCTGCTTCAGGGGGCTCCACAGGGGCAGGTGTGTTGGGAAATGTGAGAAAAAGTGCTGGATCTTTCAAGCAGAAACTCAAGCAAAATTTGGCAAGGCAGAAGCTGAACAGCAACCTATTCCATGCCCACCCACACAGACAGGGTCTATCAGAGAAAAGAAACAAACTTAGTTTTCTTTGGGGGGGGAATATAAAAGTTGATTTACTTACAATTATGTGTGCATAATCAAATGCATAATCTAATGTGTACAGAAGGGAAGGAGCGGGGAGAGAGAGAGAAAAAAGGAAAATGGTTAAAGGTGAGAGTGATGCAGGAAGGGAAAGTATGTGGGAAAACCTAACAAACAGGAAATTACCATAAACTCCTAGAAAGTAGCATGCAAGTTACCAGTTAATGATTATAAGCATATAAAAGTTGCTCACTCTGACAAGGTGGGATAGATCGATCCAGGAACTGATGTCTGATTGGTGCTGAAGGACTATTGATATCATTGTGAGGAAAATCACCATTTGGACTCTAGCTCAAGGCAGACAACTATCTTGAGCACTTGAACCAATAAAAATTGAGTTCCTTGAGCATCTCTAACCAGTCCTTATCCAATCTGATCACCACCTTGTGTTAGCTTTCAAATGATGCATGGTCATGTTTGTTTTATTGTGGGGATAGACTTAGAAATAAAAGAGAAGCTGCCTGCATGCTTGCAGTTTAGAAGCACTCATTGAGAGTTTCATCTCCAAGTTGGGTTGGGTGATGAAAAGCTTGTTATCAGAAAGTCTGATTGATTTTAAAAATCTTGAGTGGCATCTTAATTAATCCCCAGCTTTGCTGATATCAAGGATTGTTCTTCCTTACAGCTGCAAAATGGATGCTGCAGGCTCAGTGAAGAGAGGAGGTGTTAAAGCATCCAGTTTTCAGCTTGCTTTAACTTGGCTCTGAGCCTCCTCAGAAATCTGTGAGCTTTGAAAAGGCAATAAGAGGTTTGCAGGCGATCAGCCGATTCTCTAGTCTAGTTGGTGGAGATGGAAAGAATCATGAAATGTGCATCACAGTAAGCTGAAAAATGGATACTTGAACACTTCCTTTCTTCACCAAGCCTGCAGCAGCCATCTGCACAGACACCAATGGCCAATTTAGCAGACCAAATTTCTGGACTTTTTATTCATCCCCATTCCCAGATTTTTTTATTTTTTAGGGAGGTACCATCAAACCTGATGAAGAGTTCTGATGAATTCAAACGGTCATGGCACTTATGCACCACTCTTATGACATCTGGGTGTTGGGTAAATAGCTAATAAACATGTTATGAACTTGGGTTTTTCTTTTTACTTGTGGACTGCACGACTATTTGGGTTTTTTGAAATTATTTTTGATATTACAGTACTTGAGTTTTGGTGGGGTGGGTTTTAGTGATATTATTCTATCTACTTGTTGGGCTTGGGTGGGGTTCTTTTATTTATTGATTTAATGTCACTAAAGTTAATGAGTGACAGGAGTGGTGATGTCCCGTTTTTGCTTGGCCAATGGTGACTGAGGTGCCACTTAGCAATAACGGCACAAACTGCATTTGTTGGGATAAAACAGACCACACGTTTTATTGGGTACAGCTGTAGATGGCTGGCCACAGCCTGGGTCCAGATCCAGGCATGGGTCAAGACATCTGCCAACTGAAATGAACCAAACCTCCAGGCTGCCTGCTGGGTATGGAAACTAACTCACCTACCCTGCCTATTGAGTATACCTCTGGAATGTCAGATTTGAGATTCCACATGGACATAAGCCTCTCCGTGGTTCTCGTACCACCTACGGTGGAGTGAAGCCATCTGTTTGCGAGCTGGACATAACTAGCATGTGCAAAGCTCCATGTTGACCAATGAAGAGAGAGCAATGAGACGCAGACCAGAAATAGTGATAGTAATAATTATTTTATTTACTTATATTCTGCCTTTTTCTTGACAATGGGACTCAAGGTTACTAACAACATCTTTAAAACAATAAATGCTAAAAACAATAAAAAGTAGCATGCATACAACATTTTAAAAAGAATTAAACAATTTATAAGTTAAAACACTAAACATTGAAAATATTAAAATGCATTTTAAAAACCTCCATAAAGACCCTTAAAAATCTTAAAAACAATATGACACAGCCTTAAAAGCCCAGCCCTTGTCAGTTTGTGAAAACCTGGTGGCACCCCATCCTTGCTCGCCAGAAGGAGAGCAAGGATGGGGCCATCCTGGCCTCTCTAGGGATGGAGTTCCAGAGTCTGGGAGCAGCCACCTAGAAGCCCTCTCCCTTGTTCCCACCAATTGTGCCCAAGAAGGTGGTGGGACAGAGAGAAGGGCTTCTCCAGATGGTCTTAAAGCTCTACTGGGCTCATACGGGGACATATGGTCCTTTAGCTAACATGGATCCAAGCCATATAGGGCTTTATAAGTAATAACTAGCACTTTGAATTGTGCCCGGAAGCAAACCAGCAGCCAATGGAGCTGTTGCAACAAGGGAGTTGTGCGCTTCCTGTAGCCAGCCCCAGTTAGCAACCTGGCTGCAGCTGTTTGTGCCAACTGAAGTTTCTGAGTGCTTTTCAAAGGTAGAATGTACTACAGTAATCCAAATGGGATGTAACCAAGACATGTATCACCATGGCCAGATCCAACTTTCCCAGGAATTGGCTCAGTTGCTGCACTAGCTTTAACTATGCAAAAGCTCTCCTGGTCACTGCTGAAACCTGGGCCTCCAGGCTCAAAGATGAACCCAGGCAGATTATCAGATGTGACAAAAACCACATCAGAAGATCGCTACAAGAACAGGAAGGGGTCTTAACAGATGACATAGTACTCTAGCATTCCAGGAGCATAGCTTGGGCTTCATTACGGTGTCCCTTTTAGCAGCTTCTCCCTGTCAATGGAAAAGGGGAGCCTTATCAGTGGCAGTGCTACGCCCCCTGAATGGCAGAAGGATGCAGCTTCCAGTAAGGTCTCCATTTCTGTTCTTTTAGCAATCTTCTGACATGGTTGGGAATGTAATTTTTTTCACATTCTCCTGCATCTCATAATCTCCCAGAAATATCCCCAAACTGCAATCCTGTATTTCAAGGGGGAGTGTAATTCCATCTAACAGAAGCTGAATCCCTATTCTCAGATCAGTCTTTCAGCTGACCAGGAGCACCTCTCTTTTGTCTGGCTTAAGCTTCAAGAATTAAGCCTCTTCAGCTCATCTGGTCCCATCCACCAGTCAATAGGCAGGGCCTGGTTGTGAGGTTTTTCTGCCCTTTCCTAATGCTGGGAAATGGCACAGACTTGTGGGAAGGAGAATGCTCAATCACTGGAGAAGATAGCCTCTGCTTTGCTGCCTTTGCTCCTTCGCGTTCTTCTATTTATATCCCACTTCCCCCCCCCAAAAAAAAATTGGGACTCAAATTGGCCTCACAATTTAAAAGAACTATCATGACCCACAAATGGCTCTCCCTGGTAGGTCAGGGAATGGTCTTAATTTAAAGGAAGCATCCAGATCTGCTTGCAACAGTACACGGCCCTTTATGTTGCTTCCAAATCTATTCTTCACCTAGAGCATATTTACACTATGGAGCTTGCTACCCCAAGATCCTAGAATCATAAACTTGGAAGGAATGACAAAGACTATTTAATCCAACTCCCTTGTCATGCAGGAATAAACAACTAAAGCACTACATGACATCTTTTCAGATATTTAAAGATGGCTATTATGTCACCTTTCTTCTCCAAGCTAAACATGTCCAACTCCCTAAGTTACTCCCTATAGTGCTTGGTTTCCAGACATGTTACAATCTTTGCTACCTCCTCTGGACACATTCCAGCATGTCAACATCTTTCTTGAACTGTGTTACCAAGAACTGGACAAAATATTACAGTATAGAGTACTATTGGTTCACTCAAGCTGGACACTATGCTCCTGTTGATGTGGTCTTGAATTGCATTGGTTTTGTTTGTTTGACTGTTGCATCACACTGTTGAGTGATTTTTAGCTTGTGGTCTACTAAGATGCCCGGATCCTTTTTATATGTACTGTTGTCAAACTGGGTATCACCCATCCTATGTGAATTTCATCTTTCCTGCTAAGATACAAATGTGGAATGTTAGATTCACCCCTTTTGGAATTGGTTTTGTTAGTTTGGCACAACTCTCCAATCTGTTTCAGTCATTTTAAATTCTGATCCAGTCATCCCCATTATTTTGTGTCCCCCTTTCCTATGGAATACTGTCTTCCTTCCCCCAACTTTGTTTAAACATCAGGTTTGTGAGACTTCTACCAAATACGTTCCTACCAATTGCTATGAGGTGCAGTACATCTTGTGCCAGAAGTCTTTCTTTAGAAAAGTACAGACATGGTCCAAGAAGTTAATTCCTCCCCCCCCCACTATCACTATTCCCCCCCTCTATTCCTAGGTCATGTCCTTCAACAGGAAGGAGCAATGAAATATCAACCTGTGTCCAAAAACTCCATGTATTCTTGGCCAATTGTTCCTTTTTCCATGCCTCAGAATTGCTGCTTAAGAGGTGGACATGGATTCAGTTTTGTAGCTCCAAACATGCAGCAGGGTTTCTGATAGTTCTGGTTCTGTGTGCCATGTTTTTCCAACTATCTGTCTCCTGTGTTTGAAAGTTGTTCCCTGCACAAGAGGCATTTCTCATTCCAGGAGAGTCTGTTCTGAACTTTCCAAAATATTTCATCATCTCTGATAAGGTGACGTATAGATACATGGACTTTAGGCCATCACACTTTTTCTTCCAGTAGGGCAACCAGCTTGTACTTTGCTGCAAGTATAGTCTCCCCCCACCCACTGCAGGAAGAAAACAAATGTGGTACAGACCTGGCACTGCAACAGCACTCATATCCTGCTTGGGGGCATCCCATGAGGAAATGACTGGTCACTATATGAACAGTATGCAGAACGAGATAGGACATTCATTTGGTTCAGCATGGTTTTTCCTGTAGTTTTATGGGTCCTTTATTTAGGAAAAAATGCTCATCTGTTTTTGGCTAGTAGCCAAGATAGCTAAATGAAGCCTATAGCTTCAGAAAGACTGTACCTCTAATTGAGGTACTGTAGGCAAACAACAAAGCTTGTTCATTGTTATCTTCCTTGTAGGGCTCCCAGAAGAAATCTGTCTGGTTACTTTTGGGATGGCATTTATCTACAAGAGCTTTTGTTGGGGAGGTGGTATTGCTGAGAAAGTAGAAATGTGTGCGCAAAGGTGAAACACCCCCGGATAAATTAGAAATGCAAGTTTTTACATGTCTTCTCAAAGTAAGTCCCACTGAGCACAATGTACCATCTTCCCAAGAAAATGCTCCAGGATTGTAGCTTAAAATTAGTCATCTTTGGTGTAAAGTGATTGTGCTCATTTTTTGTAGCATTTGCCTTAATCACTCCAGATCCCTAAGTCTCAAATGAACTCTAATGCATTCCAAAAAGTCCAAGCAATTTTGCCTCAAGGTAACAAATAATACCAATAGCACCAAAGCATCTGGGAAAGAACTTGCAGCTTAAGCTGTATTTTAAAAGTCAGTTCCTATTATATAGCTCTTGGGTTTCTTTTCGTTTTCTATACTTGTCTTTCTTGAAGTAATGGTTAGATGTACCAAGTGATTGTTTAAAATTTTATTTTCAGTTTATGTTGTTTTTAAAGGTGAAGGAGCAGTAAGAGATGGAAGGGTCTCTGGAGACTGTGGCAAATATCTAAAGGATAAGCCAATTTAAGACTTTTTGAAAGATTAGAAACTGTTTAGGGATTTTATTTTTTAGCAATAAGAAATCTAACGATGTAATAATCTGTGGTTATGGTTATCAGTAATCTTACTAGGATTATTTAGTTGGATCGGTAATGGTAGATTTTTTTTTAACTTTTTTTTTATTTATTATATTTTAATAATGTTTCACAACCATAAAAATATAAAATTCCAAGTACTTCCTTTACACTGTTGTCTAAATTTTTGTTTTCCGTCTATCATTGACTTTCTCTTGTCTATTACACTTAATTGTATTATACCATTAATTCCTAAATACAGGATTTCCTTTATACATTACTTTCCTTATCCTTTTCCCTGTATTCGCCCGGCAGAGAGATAATATGGCTAAACCAATAGACCCACATCCTATAATTACTGTTAATCTGTAATCCAAGTTGCTCTTATACTCTCTCCTTCCGCTACCCAAAATTCAATTAGTTTACCCCATTCTTTTCTGAATTCATCCTTAGTCTGGTGTTTTAACCAACATGTAATCTGTTCCATTCGAGCTACTTCCGATAATTTCCCCGTCCATTCCTCACCAGTCGGAGTTTCTTTTGATTTCCAATATCTCGCAAGAACAATACGAGCTGTGGTGATCATGCAAAGCATCATATTTGTATGTTCTTTCGGAAAATCTCTATCTAACATATTTAGAAGATATAATTCTGGTCTAAATCTAAAATTCCTTTTAATTATCCTCCTTATTAAATTATGGATCTTTGTCCAGAATTTTTTCACAGCTTTGCATGACCACCACATATGAATGAAAGTACCTTCTGCAGCTTCACATTTCCAACATTTACTTGGTCTCGCCTTATACATTTTTGCTAGTCTTGAAGGGGTCAGATACCATCGATATTGCATTTTGATGCAGTTCTCCTTCAATTCACTATTTATCAACAATTTCATATTTTTTTTCCATAAAATTTCCCAGTTCTCCAATGGGATATTGTCCCTAACATCCTGTGACCATCTAATCATGAATTCTTTCACCGTTTCTGACTCTAGGTCTAATTTTAACAGCAATTTGTATACCCTTGATATTTTGTAAGCTTTCTCGTCTGTGATTAACTCATCAAATTCCGTCTTTAATTCCTCAATTCCAATTAGTTTTTGATCCATCATATATCTTTCCGTTATTTGTCTATATTGGAACCAGTTAAGTCTTATCTGTTTCTGTTCTAATTCCTCTCTCGTTTTCAATCTAATACATCCTTTCTGAACATATAATAGATCTCCATATGTCCACCATGTGTCCGAGTGTGGCATCTCGGTCCTTCTAAAGGCTTCCTGCGGGGAAGCCCATAGAGGTATCTTCATGTACATCTTCTTCTTCATTTCAATCCATGCTTTCAACAAGGATTTTCTAACAAAGTGATTGTTGAAATTTCTATCTATTAACTCTTTTTGGTACCATAAATAAGCATGGAGTCCATATCTTAAATCATTTCCCTCCAGAGTTACGATCTTGTCATCTTTTAATGAAAACCATTCCTTTAACCATACTAATGCACAAGACTGATGATATAACTTTAAATTTGGGAGGTTTAAGCCTCCTTTAACCTTTTCTTCTTGCAACAGTTTCCATTTTATTCTTGGTTTCCTATTGTTCCATATAAACCTAGATAAGTCTTTGTCCCATTCTTTAAACAACTTTTCATTATTTAAGATTGGTAAGTTTTGGAAGATGTACAACATTTTTGGAAGTATCATCATTTTGACTACTGCCACTCTGCCCAATAATGATAGATTTAACTGTTTCCAGTTTTCCAAATCTTTTCTTATATCTTTCCATTTTGTTTTGTAGTTATTCTCAGCCAGGTCCATATTGTTTTTGGTCATGACTATACCTAGATATTTGATTTTCGTTTCTATTCGGAAACCTGATATTTCTTTTAATTTTTCTTCCTCTTTTCTCTCTATATTTTTAGTCAGCATTACAGTCTTTTCTCTATTAATCTTTATACCCGAGATCTCTCCAAAGCCTTCTAGTACTTTCTGTAAGTTTTGTATAGATTGTAATGGGTTTTCTAATGTTAAAGCTAAATCGTCGGCAAAGACTGACATTTTGAAGATATGTTTCCGTATTTTAACTCCCTGTATGCCATCTTTTTGTCTAATTTCTCTACATAATAATTCTAAAACTGTAATAAATAATAACGGAGAGAGGGGACATCCTTGACGAACCCCTTTCTCCATCTTTATTTTATCTGTGCGTTGACCATTTATTATGATTTGTGCAGTCTGTTTGTTATATAACGCTTTAATTCCATTAAGAAAATTTTGTCCTATACCTAATTCCCGTAAAGTTTCTAACATGCAGACCCAGTTAACGCTATCAAAAGCTTTCTGTGCATCTAAACATATTATTGCCAGTTTCGTTCCCGGGTGTTTATCAAAATATTCTACCAAATTTACTATCTTTCTTATGTTATACCTCATATGTCTATTTGGTAAAAAGCCGGTTTGATCTTGTCCAATCCATTCATTTAGTATTTTCTTCAAACGTTCCGCCATGATTATTGCAAAAATTTTATAATCCGTATTTAATAGCGCAATTGGTCTATAATTGCTTAATTCTTCCGGGTTTTTGTTTTCTTTTAATATCAATGAAATATTTGCATTTTCCCAAGAGGCGGGCATTCTTCCTTCCCTTATTATTGTATTAAATGTCTTATGTAACGGCCTTTTCAATTCTTCTTCAAATATTTTGTAGTATATTGCCGGAAATCCGTCAGGACCTGGAGTTTTCCCATTTTTCAATTTTTTCAGTGCCTGTTCAATTTCTCCTATTGTTATTTGTTTGTCCAAATCTTCTCTATCTGTGTCGCTTATTTTTTGTAATTTCTGTGATGTTAAGTATTCTTTAATTTTAGCTTCCTTTTCTTCCTTCATTGTACACTCTTTAAACAAGTTTGTGAAGTATCTCTGGAAGCTACTTCTGATTTTATCTGGGTTTGTTATTATGTTTCCATTTTCTGTAATTCTTAGGATCTGTTTCTTCTCTTGTTCTTTTCTTAATTTGTAGGCTAACCATTTTCCAATTTTATTTCCACCCTCATAGAATCTCTGTTTAACAAATCTCATCTTTTTTTCTATCTCTTCCATATATTCCATCTTTATTTGATCTTGTATTATCTTCAATTCGTTTTTCAGCGCCTCATTTGATGGGTTTTTTTCCCACTCTTTCTCTTTCTTTTGTAATTCCTCTTGTAACATTTGAGTCTTCTCTTTTTTCCTTTTGTTACGTTCCCAGTTTGCTTGCATTAGAATCCCTCTCAGGACTGCTTTGCTCGCGTCCCATACGTTCTGCATTGATGTGTCTCCTTCTCTGTTTTCTTCAAAATAATTTTTCAATGCTTGTCTTATTTTTCCTTGTACCTTCTCATCTTGCAGTAACGTTTCATTAAGTCTCCAATTATATTCTCTCTTAATATCTTTGATCGTCAAAGATATTAAGTTATGGTCTGATAAGAACTTTGGTAGTATTTCCATCCCTTCCAAATTCATTATAATACTTCTGGAGACAAAAAACATGTCTATGCGTGAGGAGGATTTGTGGCATTCTGAATAAAAAGTATACTCTTTCCTTTCTCCATATAAATACCTCCAAGCTTCAATAAGTGATAAGTTTTCCATCATTTTCCCAAATGAATTTGGTAGTTTCCCATTTTTTTCTTTTCCTTTAAGATTTTGAGAAATCTGACGAAGGTTCTCTTGGAAACGGAATATGACAGTTTAATACTCTTAGGGGATTGGAACGGAGTCTTAGATCCGATTAAAGATAGAACATCTCGAAATCTTAAAGGAAAAGAAAAAAATGGGAAACTACCAAATTTAACTTTTCATTTCATTAAAGTCAGGATTGGGGGTGGTCAGAATCCTACTGTGTTTTAAGGCCTTACTGCACTCTGAAGAAAAGTGGAAAAGGAGCATGAACATTCCAAGTTTCCTGCTGCCTTACCTCATGGTGTTGGCATTCTTCCGGCATTCTTTTGTTCCAGTCCTGTGGGGGATGGAGGTAAAACTGAGTCTATTTGCAAACTGATTTTTCTGGTTAGCAAAAAGACGTGGTTTTACCTTGGTTCCCCATGGGACTGTAACGAAAGAACACCAACATCATGCCATAAGGCAGCAGGAAAGATGAAATGTTCCTGCTGCTTTGCTGCTTTTCTTTGGAGTGTGTTAAGGCCCTTAGTTCTCACATCCTCATTGATACAAATTACAGTGGGTCCTCGATATCCACTGGGATTTGGTTCCAGGACCTCCCATGGACACCAAAATCTGTGGATGCTCAAGTCCCATTATATACAATGGCATAGTGAAATGGTGTCCCTCATATAAAATAGCAAAATCAAGGTTTGCTTCTTGGAATTTTTAAAAAATATTTTCAAGCTGTGGAATCTATGGATGCCAAATCTGTGGATACAGAGGGGCAACAGTTTGTCTCCCTCCCTTTTTTCTCCTTTTCTTGTCCTTTTTTCTTCAATTTTCTCCCCTTTTCTTCTTTTGTTTATTTTTTGGATGTATGTTATCTTGATTGTAAATTAGATTGTTAGTGTTTAACTAACTAAATAAATAAATGAACTGGGACTGTGGCAACAAGCTATGCCCCCAAAGTACTCTGTCTTCACCTCCATTTTGACTCATACTACTAAGCAATGTGGACTGCTGGTCCCCTCGTGCATCTCACTAACCCTACTCAGCTGTTCTCTATTTCAGGTTCTCATGGGGTTGCAAAAGACAAATAAATAGGTCCAAGAGCAAATCAAGTCTGAAAAATCCCTAGAAGTCAAAATGACTGAACTGAAACTGCCCTACTTGGGACATACCATGAAACAACATCACTCATTAGAAAAGAGGATAATAATCGATAAGATGGAAGGAAGTAGGAAAAGAAGAAGACTGCAGGATGGTGGATAGACTCAACCAAGCTAGCCATGGTCCTAGGTGTGCAAGACATTAACAGGGCTGTTGGTAACAGGGAGACTTGGAGGTTTCTTGGAGGTCATTCATAGGGTTGTCATAAGTCGAAGTCAACTTGATAGCAATTAACGACAACAAACACACACTAAACTCATCTATCTCTGTTTGTTCCTCCCCAGTGTCTGTTCAGACAGTCCGAACAGAACAGCCTCTTCTATGCTTGAAAGGTTCTGGTTGTGTGGAGAATCTCCATGTTCAGCACAGGCTCTTTTTTTCAGGAATGAGGTGTAAATCTCTCAAACTTATTTGATTTTTTTTTCTCCCTTATGAGCAAGATGACAACATCTTTTGAGCATTTTTCCATGATGTTTACTGAAAATTTCATGAATGATTTTTTTGTGCAAAAAACTTTTTATTTTGCCCAAAGCATATAGTTGTTCCTCTGTATCCACGGATTTCATATACACAGATTTAAGTATTCATGGCTTGAAAATATTCTTTAAAAAATAATAATCCAAAACACGAACCTTGATTTTGCCGTCTTATATAAGGAAAACCATTTTACTATGCCATTGCATCTCTCTCTCTCTCTCTCTCTCTCTCTCTCTCTCTCTCTCTCTCTGGCTTTTCTTCACAAACGAAGATTCAGGAAGGACTCATCCCACACTTTCTGCAAGTGCACTGATGACTAAAAAGGCCAATCTGAGATAAACAAGTCCGGTTGCAGGAAGCACAGCAGAAGGTCTCCTTGGGTGATGTTTCCAGGTTGTGATTCTTTCTGCGTTGTCGTTTCTCTTCATGACTTGTTCAGCATGAGTTCTCAAATAAGGCTGCAGCATTGTGGATAGTGCGTCTCCATGCCTCCCGATGTGAGGCCAGGGCGGACCATTGTTGGTGATCAATTTGGTCGAGCCTGAGATGTTGTTTCAGGGAGTCCTTATATCACTTTTTTGGAGCGCCCCTCTTACGCTGACCCATGGTGAGTTCACTGTAGAGTACTATTTTTGGGAGGCGATGGTCCTCCATCCTAAAAATGTGCCCTGCCCAGCGCAGCTGTGTTCTCAATATCATGGCCTCAATGCTGGTGATCCCTGCTTGCTCAAGGACAGAAACGTTTGTCACATAGTCAGTCCAGTGTATATTCAGGATTGTGCGTAAACAGCACTGATGGAAGCGTTCGAGGAGTCATAAGTGGTGGCGATAGGTGACCCATGTTTCAGACCCATAAAGGAGAATAGACAGTACAATGGTTCTATACACACTGATTTTTGTGCTTCACCTCAGCTGTTTATTACTCCAGACTCTTTTGTAAAGTCTTCCAAATGTGCTGTATGCCTTTGCTAATCTGATTGATCTCTTTGTCAATCTTGGCATCTGAGGAGATGATATTTCCTAGGTAGGTGAACTGCTGAATGGACTTGAGCACAGATTTGCCGATGGCAATGTGGGGATGGTGCTGTTCGTCCTGTGGTGCAGGCGGGTAAAGAACTTCCGTTTTCTTGAGGTTGACTTCCAGCCCAAACAGCTCTGCAGCTGTTGATAAGCAGGATGTTAGGCACTGCAGAGCTGCTTCTGTGTGGGCAACAAGGGCAGCATCATCAGGGAAGAGCAGCTCACAAACTAGATAGTTTAGAGTCTTAGTGTGAGCCCTCAGACGGCTTAAGTTAAACCTTAGACAATTGCAAGAGAAATGTATAGAGCAGAACAAGGGTCTCTATGTAACATTTGTTGACCTCACCAAAGCCTTCAACACTGTGAGTAGAAAAGGTCTGTGGCAGATCCTGGAAATACTAGGATGTTCCCCCAAATTCCTTAAAATGGTTATCTTGCTACACGAGGGCCAACGTGGTGAAGTCAGATATGGCGATGCTCTTTCAGAACTCTTTCTAATAACTAATGGAGTGAAGCAAGGTTGTGTTCTTGCACCAACTTTATTTACAATCTTCTACAGCATGATGCTCCAAAAGGCTACGGCAGAGCTTGAAGAAGATCTATATTGCATATAATGGGATTTGAGTATTCATGGATTTTGGTATCCACAGGGGCTCCTGGAACCAAACCCCAGCAAATATGAAGGGACAACTATATTTCACAGAAAAGACAATGTTTTTGCACAAAATGCATTTTTGTGTGAAAGATGCTAATTTTTACATAAAGCCGGGAGGAAAAAAAAGCCCCACTGCCCTTTTGCACGAGGGTAACAAAAAAATATGCTGGTTGATAGTTTTTTTGACAAGATGTCTTGACATCCTTTCCTGTCAAGAATGAGAAAACTGGGGAATGTTCCTTGTAACATTATTTTGAATTACCACCCTGCACAATGATGGAGGAGAGCAGGGTTATTTACTGCCCTTTCAGAGATGAGAAAATATCATGTGGATTGCTGTGCATTAATGCAAATTCACAGCAACATTCATTTGTCTCCATCAAAATTGCTGGAATCCGAAGCTATCCATGTTTGAAGTGCACATGCAGCCATGCCTGCAAATCAAGATGGTGGCCAAGAGTGAACTACTCATGTTATCATTCTCCACAAGTTGTTACCACTGCAAAGTATTTTTTTAAAACTGTAAATCAAAGGTGAGCAAGTGCAATTTTCTGCTGAAAAAAGCTGTTTGGTTGCATCAGTGCAGCATAAAAAATGCATGATCGACAACGCAAAACTTCAAAATGGTGCTTCTGGCTACTTCATTGCTAGGAAGCCCATCCCCCATACACATCCAACCAATCAGCTTTCCACGTCCACCCTTACCAAGATTGCAATGCAATGTGAATTGGTTACCCAAACAAGCAGTAATGATAATTTCTGCATATTATTTTTAAAACTTTGGGAAAAGCTGCAAAGGCTCTTCTTGTGCAGTAGATGTGTTTTTGCCCCCCTTTCAAATATCATGAATCTCATTCACTCTTCATTGGACCAAAGGTATTCTCCTTGCATTCTATGAGAAGTATTTTCACTGTCCAGACAATCCCTGTGTATTTACTGAACCCCAAAGAGAGAAGACTTGATGAGGACTGCATTGTTTTTAGAATTACCTGGCTCCCCCGACAGCGTGCACAGCCTCCAGAAGGAGAGACCTCTTTGTGGGCTGTGAAGAGAAGAAACCTGGATGTTGTTGTCACTGGTGAGCACTGGCAATGCAGGGCGATGGGTGGAGGTGAGCGGCTATTTAAGCACTCACCGCCCAGCGCCCTGGCCTCTTTGCTTCTCATCATCGACCCACCCTCCCGCTGCTGAAATAATATGATAATGCTTGCTTCAGAACTGGGTAGGAATTCCCCCCTTTCTTAACGGGTTTTTTTTTTCGCCAACCCCATACTAGGAAGGTGGCAAATGGGAAAATTGGCTAAAGGGTGGAGTCTAAATAGGCCAAATTTCACCAAAGAGCAGGAGAGGGGGAAGCATAGTTTACAGTGTGCATCTATGGTACTGATTTCAGTGAAGGGACGGTCTCTGGAAGGGTCTCCTTAGGCCGTATGGTCTGGGAGAACAGAAGGAGAACTACCTTGGGTTTGGTCTGGAAGATAACTCCCTCTCCTTAACGTGTACGCATTGGGGGAGGGACTTTTGGGCTGACCTTCCAGACACGAGCTGGCTTGAGAGCAACCCCAGGTTCTGGGGTTGCTCAAGAGGGCTCAGGTGTTTGCCAGGGGAAGCTGGGGGCATATGTCCAGGAGGGATGATCCGCCCCAGCTGTTCCCATACTAGGTTGCCTCCCCCTGCTGAAGATTGAAAGGGCATTAAATAGGATGGGTAATAAATAAAGACCCTTTATTTTACCCCATATATCCGTGTGTGGTCTCGTTATTCTCTGAGTCTGTCCATAATGGATATGCAAGTGTGCATCAAGTGTGAGGGCACATGTTTACAGAACAAAATACATATCTCTAAAAATAATTGATTATCTATTTCTTTTGTACTTCTTTCCCTCTTTTTAAAATAATAACAACAACAATAGCAGCAGCAAAAACAACAATACACAGGATCTTCTGGTGAATCATTCAAGTGATTTCATAGAATCATAGAATCATAGAATCATAGAATTGCAGACTTGGAAGAGACCATGAGGGCCATCCAGTCCAACCCCCCTGCCATGCAGGAAATCTTGATCAAAGCATCCCCGACAGATGGCCATCCAGCCTCTGTTTAAAGACCTCCAAGGAAGGAGACCCCACCACGCTCCGAGGGAGTGTGTTCCACTGACGAACAGCTCTTACTGTCAAAAAGTTCCTCCTCATGTTGAGGTGGAATCTCTGTTCCTGGAGCTTGCACCCATTGCTCCGTGTTCCAGTCTCTGGAGCAGCAGAAAACAAACTTGCTCCATCCTCAGCGTGACATCCCTTCAAATACTTAAACAGGACTATCATATCGCCTCTTAACCGTCTTTTTTCGAGGCTAAACATACCCAGCTCCCTAAGTCTCTCCTGATAAGGCATTGTTTCCAGACCTTTCACCATTTTAGTTGCCCTTCTCTGGACACGCTCCAATTTGTCAATATCCTTTCTGAATTGTGGTGCCCAGAACTGGACACAGTATTCTAAGTGAGGTCTGACCAAGGCAGAATAGAATGGCACTATTACTTCCCTTGATCTAGACACTATACTTCTATTGATACAGCCCAAAATCGCATTGGCCTTTTTAGCTGCCGCATCACACTGTTGGCTCATGTTCAACTTGTGGTCTACTAGGACTCCTAGATCCCTTTCGCACATAGTCTCATTCACCCAGGTCTCTCCCATCCTATATTTATGCATTTCATTTTTCCGCCCTAAATGCAGTACTTTACATTTCTCCGTATTGAATTTCATTCTGTTAGCTTTGGCCCAGCTCTCCAGTCTATCCAGGTCATTCTGAATTTTGATCCTGTCCTCTAGGGTATTAGCTACTCCTCCTAATTTGGTGTCATCTGCAAATTTGATAAATATGCCCCTAATTCCCTCATCCAAGTCATTGATAAAGATGTTGAATAGCACTGGGCCCAGGACAGAACCCTGTGGCACCCCACTGGTCACATCTTTCCAAGACGAAGAGGAGCCACTGCTGAGCACCCTTTGGGTTCGGCCGGTCAACCAATTACAAATCCATTGAACAGTTAACTTGTCTAGCCCACATTTTACAAGCTTGTTTGCAAGAATGTCATGGGGAACCTTGTCAAAGGCCTTACTGAAATCAAGTTCTTTCCATCTCAGATATGGAGAAAATTACAAATATTCTTATATATATAAAAAAACACCCAGCCAAACTAAAATTTCATCCATTTGTACTGAACAAATTAAAAGGTACAGGTAATGAGGCCAAGTTTTAATTACTTGCCGTATAGCTGTTAAAGATGAGGGGTCTGTCAGAAAAGAAGAAAAGAAATGGCGACCTAATTTAACACCACAAACATGGATGGATGCTTAGGGATTCAAACCCAGAATTTTAAGAGTTAAGCACTCAAAGTCTTCTGTCTGGGTGGATGAATCTGTCCATTTTGCTTTTCCCTTTTATTTGTATTTTTTTTAATGTCAAGTTCATCCCATTATGAATATGAAGAAATTTGCAAATTTGAGTAAATGAAACCAACCAATGAAATCCTACCATGGGTGTCCCAGAGGTTCATTCTGGTTGCTTTTTGGGCAGGATGCAAAATAACAAAAGACACCACCCTCTTTTGAAAGGCCCAGAGCTTGACTCACAGGCCAGAATTCTGCATCAGAGGGCATAGAGTGTAATGTTCCATATGCACAGATCTGTAAAGCACAGGATTTGTAGATAAAATCCAATACAGTTTCTCCAAGACAGCTATCAGTTCCTAGGAGAGTTGCCCTTGCCATTTACTGGATCCTACCTGCTGTGGAGTAGTAGGGCACAAACATTAAAAGTTCAGAGACTGTCTCCACTTTATAATCTGGCAACCCTATAGAAGTAGCTCACTCATTCTGAACTAATCTGACATGGATCATGGAGTATTCTTCCAACACGTGTGTTTTAAATAAGCTCACAGTTACTTTTCATGTAGTGTTGTAGTGTTTAAATAATCTCACAGTTACTTTTCATGTAGTGTTGTAGTGTTTAAATAATCTCACAGTTACTTTTCATGTAGTGTTGTAGTTTTGTCACATGTATAAGAGGGAATAAATGTTTCAGTTAATAAATCAATTCTTGCTGGTAATTTCTTACCACCTTAATAATTCTTTATCATCCAGAAAGAAAAGGATATTAATTGTCATGTCTTCTTGTTCACCTGTATTTGTCACTGATTATCTTGGACATAAAAAAATATATCAAAAAGTCATTAAAAAGTTGCAAGAGCAACTTGTGACTGGTGGCTTCCCAAAAGTGTGGAAAAATAGGAGGGTACTGTCCCTTTATGTGAATGTCACCTTGGGGCAATTAACATCTGCCCCATTTGGGATTCTGCTACTTCCACCAGGTCAGTTTATACCCATAACATGCTTTTTTTCATGATTGTGGAGGCAAGAGGATCTTGATGCCACCTGTCTCTTTCTGAGAAGCAGATGGTTCTCAAATGGTCTTGGGATTGAGAATGCACATAGGGCCAGATGGCTACAAGCTGTTATGGTGGAATGGGAAATGAGAGACAGCTTTCAAAAATCAACATCACCACCTCAGCCTCTTTCCTTCCAGGCCTAGGTCTCTTTGTGACAGGGGCCTTTTGTTTCTCGGCCACATGTTGACTCCTACACTTCTATCCCCCCCCCCACTCAAATGAAGCAGCCAATAACAAGGACAGTAATTGCTGATAGTTCCCAACTGATCTTTCCTTTTGACCATGATATATTCTGATTACAAGCTGATATTTCTGTCTGATTAGAGCATGATTGGGGAGGGTGTGGAAGAGTTCCATGTAAATCTTCCTAGAGCTCACTGTCATATAATTTGCTGTGCCTTCTTTTCTCTACTGGGTAATCATGAGTTTGGCAAGAATTACTTGCTCTGAATTTTAGATTTCATTTGAGGGGAACTCTGTTAGGGAGATCTGGAAGATACAATTTGTCACGTTAAATGACATATGGCACTCATGGGGTCGGGATTTGCCCAAAACACAAGTCAAAGTAACTTTTTGTGGCAGGGGAGGTTCCTTCCTCAAGCAAAAGAAAACTCCAAAGAGTATGGGTAAAAATAAGCCTGCTCCATCCTCAGCGTGACATCCATTCAAATACTTAAACAGGGATATCATATTGCCTCTTAACCGTCTTTTTTCCAGGCTAAACATACCCAGCTCCCTAAGTCTCTCCTCATAAGGCATCGTTTCCAGACCTTTCACCATTTTAGTTGCCCTTCTCTGGACACACTCCAATTTGCCAATATCCTTTTTGAATTGTGGTGCCCAGAACTTGACACAGTATTCTAAGTGAGGTCTGACCAAGGCAGTATAGAGTGGCACTATTACTTCCCTTGATCTAGACACTATACTTCTATTGATACAGCCCAAAATCGCATTGGCCTTTTTAGCTGCCGCATCACATTGTTGACTCATGTTCAACTTGTGCTCTACTAGGACTCCTAGATCCCTTTCGCATGTAGTCTCATTCAGCCAGGTCTCCCCCATCCTATATCTATGCATTTCATTTTTTCGCCCTAAGTGCAGTACCTTACATTTCTCCGTATTGAATTTCATTTTGTTAGCTTCGGCCCAGCTCTCCAGTCTATCCAGGTCATCTTGAATTTTGATCCTGTCCTCCAGGGTATTAGCTATTCCTCCTAAAATCCCATGATAGTTTTGCCTTAGGGTTACCCTAAGTTGGAAACATTTTGAAGCCACAATGCAACCACCCACACCACCACCACCACAATAACACATGTTTAGTACTAGATATATGCAGGAAATATTGCTCTCTCAATATTAATTTAGTGTTATCAAGAATATTAAAAGGGGTATCCTTTGGATCCTTGTTTTGCTCCCCTCAAAGAAGGTGGTAGTGGCAAAGAGTGGCCCTGGGGTTTACTGTTCTCCCAAGTTCACCAGGAGGACATGCCATTTTTGCCTCTGATCTGCACATGGCAGTGAGTGCATGAAGGGATGGCCAAGCCAGAGGAGAGCAGAAGGAGGAGCATTAGACAGAGGGAGGGAAAACTTCTCAGTTCCTTGCAGTTGGTGAATTATTCACACACAGCAGCTAGTAATTAATTATAATTAATGTCTGCAAAGTGCTTTGATATATTCAGATGAGCTGTACTATGGAAAACATGTCTGGGGTTTGAGATCTGAAGAAAGATAAAGCTTTGGTATAAAAGCAAAGAAAAGCTATGAAAGTCATTATCCTCTTCTGTTATGCTAGCTAACTGGTGCAATATGTGGATGAAGTCCTTTATCAAGTACCAGATTTCAGTTTTCAAAATGTAATCCCTCCTAATTGATCCAATTATTCTCTGGGCCACAAAAGTAATCTGGAACACTCACTGTTTTTGGCAGTGCTGACGATGCTGAGAAATGGCTGCACATTTGGGCTTCATCACATGGGCATGACTGTGAAGGGGGGAGAGTAAAATGGAAAAGCCTGTATTTAGTGGGCCTGTTTGCTGTATATTGGATTCTGCTTTCAGTATATCTTGGCAGACTGCTGCTTTTGCAGTACTTCTTGAAGTATGCTGGTAAGCAAATACATCACGGGTGACATTGCATAATGTAATTTTTCAAGTTCTTTCCACCAAATTTATTTTATATTTTGGAAGGTTTTTAAAACTTGTTATTAATGGGCCATTGCAGTCCCCTGACTACTCTAAAACATTTTGGTCCCAAGGAGAGCTGAAAAATATCGGTGCTTATACTGGTGGCAGTGGTTAAATGCTGGTACTGCAGCCACAACGTTGTGAGTTGAGTCTTGCAGGGCTCCAGGTTGACTCAGCCTTCCATCATTCTGTAGAGTGGTAAAGTGATTACCCAGCTTGTTGGGGCAATTAGCTAAAACATTGTAAAACACTTAGAGAGTGCCTAGCACTCTAAAGCGGTATAGAAATGTAAGTGCTATTGCTATTGCTAAGTGCTATGATCATCATGCTGGATTTAGGCTTTTCATTTACCTCTCATTTTAATCCACATACCTTGGTTATGGACTAAGAGGTGACACTTTATAGTACAAAACCTAAGCTATAGATCAGAGTGAATAGTAGAATGACTTTTGCCTAGTACATTAGGAAGTTAGTCACTGAGGGTTATCTCTTAAGAAGATCAGTTCTTTTGTTTATTGCTTCTTTTTTACATCTTTCCAAAATGATTCCTGCATTCAGCGTTTCCCAGTTTAAAACTTTATTTATTCTTCCACAGTGACCTTTCTGTGCTTTGTGCTTCTGCATTCTCCCTCCTTCTTTCTTCTCATGGCCAGAACACAAGCATCACTATTGTTCCCCCTGTGTAAATGTTGGCCAAAAGCTGACATCAGGGTTGCATTGTTTGGAGTGTGAGAAGAGAGAGTTCCATACTAATTGTATTACACAGCCCTCATTTTGAATAGCAACATTATTTGGCTCAGAAAATTCAATAATTTATTTCTGAAATGATGGGAGGTGGAAGGCACCAGATTCTATCTGAACTTGGAAGCTAAGCACAGCCAGCCCTGATTAGTACTTGGATGGGAGACGGCTAAAAAAGACTATGTGCTGTGCTGTTACCCTAAACCCTTGGGAGTCTTAAAGACTTTCAAAATATTGATATTAATTTGGGGAATTAATATACTCAGTTGACTATATGAGAGGGTGCAACGGGCAGCGGGGTCTTTTGACCTATGTCTACCAGTAATCAGGAGGAGACATTAAGCTAGATAGTACAATAATTGATCTTTATTAAGGAAATACTAATATATATGTGTGTGTGTGTAATAACAACGTTCATATACACACTCAGCATTCATACAAGGTTAGC
The DNA here is from genome assembly GCA_030847615.1 of Gambelia wislizenii. Lineage (NCBI taxonomy): Eukaryota > Metazoa > Chordata > Lepidosauria > Squamata > Crotaphytidae > Gambelia > Gambelia wislizenii. Next base: position 11,230,795 of record JAUMIR010000009.1, on the reverse strand, counting down.
GAATAAAGTAGGAGGTATTGGGATAGAGGAACAGAGGAGGCAATTTGGTTTCAGGTGATACTGTACCAATCTGAGAAGATGAGGTAGCAGAAGAAGCCAGCAGAGGGTCCTGAAGTCAGAATGGTGACACAGTCTGATGTGGAGTAGGTGGGAAGATGAACTTTATGCACTTGAATGTGGTTTTGGAAGGGTTCCAAATCATCTTCAGGAGATGGGATTGTCTTCAGGAGATGGGATTTAGAGTGAAAGAGAATGCTTCTCAGAGTTTCTCAGGGAAAGTCAATGAACACTCTGGGTATGCTAATAGTTCTTAATGTGCAGACACCTTGTAACTGAATAGAGGAAGCAAATTTGTTGGGGAAAGGGTAATGGCATGAGGGTTCTGTTCAGCTTTGATTATCTCAGCTTTGGCTGATAGGATTAACCAGGTGTTCAGACACATAGTTGCCTTGCAAATTAACATTTTTTTTGGAATTTGGGCAGCTCCTCCTTAAGTGCTACCTGACTGAGCAATGTTTTTCTGTGTGATTCCTATGTGTGGCTTTTCCTAGGTTTAATGGCCACACTACAGGGAAGGTCACATTTGACCTAATTATTAAATATTGCCAAATTATTATAGTTAAGGGGCATGGGGTGTTAGGATAGGTAAACAATGTGCTAAATGTCAGAGGAAGGAACTGGTGAAACCACCTCTGAGTAATCCTTGCCTAATAAAACCCTATGAAATTCATAGAGTCACCATAATTCGACAGGCAACTTGAAGGCACATGCACACATCTTCCCTCACTCCCTGAGCAAAATAGAAATGAGCTGTACTAAATGGAAACACAAAGTCATTCAGCTGTTTGTGGCAGACAGAGCTCAAATCTTCAGCCAGTTTCTGTTTATGATGTATAAATAAAACAGGAAGGGGGGAACCACCTGTCAAACAGCTTGTGGATGTTATTAAACTTGAGAAAGAATTAAACCTTATCTACTTTGGAGATTAAAAAGTTCTCTAGCCAGTAGAAATAAATCCTGTAAATATTTCAGTTGATAGTGAGGGATTTAACTTTGCTGAGTGCCTTTTTGAAAACAGCTAACTGTGGTTAAGAATGAAGCTGCTGAACAGAGGTCCAGGTCACTCACCATACACATATTTCTTAACTGTCTTAAAGGGGGGTTGTGGGATCCCCATGATTCCTATTGTATGTATTCACACAGCTAGAAGACTTACTATTCCCCAAGATCACTAGAACAGAAATGTGAGTTACTGATATTCATCCCCCCACCTACTTTTCCTGCCACTAATGCCACCATTTTCAATGTGAATTTCCATCTCCAAATCATGAATCTGAATGGTTTTAATTTGTTGCCCTCTTAAGACACAATGTTTGGGGGCGAGGGTAACATATATGAAGTCTCTTGGTAGTTATCTGTCAAACACTGCCAAGTTATAAAGGACTATAAGATAGCAAACATAAATTCTGTTCAGCATAAAAAGCTCTCAGGAAATAACTCTCAACATGTTGGTCAATTATCATAGAGTGACAAAAATATTATAGTATATCATTTCAGATACAAACAGATGCTAATCATCACTTCGCAGTAGTTGCTAATACTGCCAAATCCTAAATACTATCAAATGTCAGCTATCAAAAATAGTCAGCTATGTTCTGTCAACTACCACAAATCAAATGTCACAAGATAACCAATATTCACAAAAGTGCAAAGAATATAGGCAGAGGCTCTTTTGACTCAAGCACAATCATCTTCAAGTCTGAAATAAATTTGAGTATTGAATCCTCTGTTTTTGTAGGACTATAAGATATGCCATACAGATTCTTTCAGCTCTTCTTTGGAATTCAGTCTGTTTTGATAAATATTAAATAATTTAGGCAAGAAGCATCAGGTACACAAATATATGGTGAGTGACACTGGCTTGAGAGCAGTACACCTGAGAAAGAGCTAGGAATATTAGTAGACCACAAGCTAAACATGATGCAACACTTTTATGCAGTGGCAAAAAAATGTCAATGCAGTTTTGTTCTGCCTCAACAAAATGATAAGTGTCCAGATCAAGAGAGTCCAGAGCACCACTCCATCCTCTTTTGATCAGAGTACTGTGTCCAGTTATGGACATGACAGTTTTAGAAGGTACCAATAAGGTGGAATGGGTCCAGAGGAGGGCAACCACAATTGTAGGGTGTGTGAAAGCAAGGGGAGAGAAAAAGATAATTTTAAAAAAAGAAAACAAAAACGTGAGTGTTACATGTCTTTCTTTATAAGTTCTTCCAGATCCTTGCTACAGTATATAATGAATAACTTGATTAATTCCAGAGGAAATCTGAAGCTGTTGCCAATTGCTATAGTTATGGTGATGTTGCAACCTGTCATGGTATTTTTTTTACAGCACATATTTTGATATTCTAATCCTCACAAAGTTTCAGAGATGTAGTGGGGAAAATGTAGGAGGCAATACTCATGGCACAGAATTAAAACAAAAATGAAAAAACCGAGAAGCAACAAGCCAGGGGAGTGAAATTTATGTTCTTGAAGGGAAGGAAAAGAATGAGTGAGATAAGATAAATGTCTATAAACATCTGCAAGACAGCAGCATAAATAAAAAAAGAGACTCATATATTGACTCAGAATTTGGTAAGATAAAGAGCAAGAGATGAAGCAGGGAATACAAAAGTTGATGAGAGAAAGTAGTTTGGAAAATGGTATACCAATAGGAAGATGACATAATCTAATAAAAATGCCATAATTTGGGACTTATTCTATGTAAAATTCAGATGTAGTTGTTTTGTGGATAAAACAGCATGTTATGTGCAGGAAACAGCATTGTAGACTTAGAAAATAAGTTTCTACATAAAAATATTGTTTTCGGACAGAAAATGCTGTTTTATGTGCAAAACAACCGCATATGAATTTTGTGCAAAACAAGTCCCAAATTGCAAATAAGTTGAAGAAACGGTGTGGCTTTCGAAGACTTTCTCATAGCAGGAAGAAAACTACTAAGGTTAGTCATTGCTTCCTTTAACAAAAAAATAGTGAAGTAGTATCAAAATTGTTCTACCTGCAATTCTCGCAGTAGAGTTAATGCTAGCCACTATGTTTCCTTAAGAAGTGTTGCTGATCCTGCCAAAATGCTTGTTGATTCTCACCCTCACCCTCACCCTTATCCACATCATCCAAACAGCAACAAAAAACCCTGCCAGATATTTTGTTTGAATGTTTTATTTTATTTTATTTTTATGTAGCAACTCTAGTGTGCATTGCTGCTATTCATGAATTTGTCTTTGTGGGTTCCCCCCCCCTTTGTAGGGGGGAAATCTGAGGAAATTACTATGGATAAGGGGTTGTATAGATGACCCCCCCAAAAAAAAAATCCTAAAAGAATGCAGGCAGAATACCTTTTGTCCAGATGAGCTCCTGCCAGGACTTGCCATATTTGAAAGGAGGTGGGCTGAAAACTCCAAGTAGTTTGTGATTACAGCTTTCGTTGTTTCTCACTATCTTTTTAAAAAGTACATGAAAATGTGCATAATAGGCCATCTGAACAACCAATTAGAATTGGAACACATCCAGGAAGTCAGAATGTGATTGGTGGGATGTGTGTGGAGGCGGGCTTGCCAGCAATGAAGTGGCCGGACTTGCCATTGTTCTTTTTTCAGGGACACAGTTGAGAGCTATTTTCAAGTGGCAGAGAAAAAAAAAGGTTTTAAGTATAAGATTGCTCCTCCACTTCTCTCATTTACTGGCAAAAAAGGGGTGGATAGAGGGAGATTTTTTAGGAGATAATAAGGCAGGTAATTCACTCATGGCCACCATCTTTTCTCATGGGCATGCTCCATGTGAACTTCAAATGCCGAATAGCTTTCCATGCCAGTGATCTTGCTAATGGATAGTGGGGACAAATGAACACTGCTGCGATAGTGAGGTAATGCATTATTTTCCACAAAGCTTGAGACCTAAGATTCAGCTTTGTTTATTTGTTTGATGTACTGACCAAATGGCAAATGCCCTTGGGCTAGTTTAAAATTCTAATCCCCAAAAGGTCAAAACAAATTGTGGCCCTAATGCTTTGATCAGTTTAGAGATGCAGGAGAAAACAGTTCCATCCCCACTGCAATGCAAACCTATCTACTTTGCACTTCTTGAACCAGTAAGCAAAACCAAAATGCATTAATACCTGAGTATTCACACTGTTTTGAATTTGGTGATGGAATTTTTCAACAAAAATGTTAGGGGGAACTGTGCATCAGAAATCATACATTAGTACAAGAAAATACAAAACTGGTTTAAATTAGTTTAAATCACACTGTATTGAATCTGAAGATATGAGTTTATATCAATGAAAGCTCATGCTAAAATAAAAATCAGTTAGTCTCAAAGGTGCTGGGACATTCTGTCTTCTTTTTTCCCCTCCTCTTGCTTCCTCCTTTTTAAATTAGGAAAAATGTTCTTACAGAAATGCATGCATGTGTACTAAAATAAGAAAGAAGTATGTGTACCAAAGTGCATTAAAATAACAAACAGAAATAGGATGGGATGGGATTAAGCCTGGATTAATTAGAAACTGGGGGAAGCCAAAAATGACAGATTTGTTCATCCCTTGCTTGGCCTGTAGGGAACATAAATCATTGCTGTTAGAATAGCTGCTAAGGTTGGAATGCTTACCTACATGAACAGAGATACACACACAGAGAGAGCATATTAGTTTATTATTATATTACAGCTTTCTTCTAATGTGTACTCCAGAATATTACATTAACATAAGAGTATAGGATTTCAGAATGAGAATGTTGAGTGCTCTTCAGATCTGCTGCATAATATAATAAGGTTGTCCCACATATCTAATCTTGGGTCCAGTAGTTTTCTGCCCCATAGCTCCTTTCTAATAACAACAAGCCTTCAGCGGGTAGCAAATTGCCTCATGATGATCCCATTTTCATGTTTCTAATTTGATAGTTTTTTATAGTTTTGATAGATTTGATAGTTTTATCATATGGGTGGTATTATTATTATTATTACTATTATTATTACTATTATTATTATTTTCTTACCCACCTCTTCCTATGGATCGATGTGGGGGAAAAACAAATTAACATATAAACATAACATTAGTTTATAAACACATATCACTTAAAACATATAACAATTTAAAGAACAGGTATACATTTCAAAGGCCTCTAGTTCCCAAAACAAAAACAAAATCTCCCTTCAGTGCATCATTTAGTAAAGTGCATAGCCTCCATCCTTTACCATCTCCTGTGACAGGCAAATATCTCTGGTTCATATCTTACACCTCTGCCCTCTTCACCATCTTCTAAGTCTTGTTTGTTCTTTGAACTAGGCTGAAAGTTTCTCCTTGACACAGGAGTTGTGCTTGTCTGGCAATGCTCCACTGAAATCATTAGTCTGAAAAGTAAATAAATACATTTTTTTTTTGTGTGCCTGAAGAGCCAAGATTTGGAAACCAGTGAAGGGCTGCAGAAGTTAAAAAATAAAACATAACCCCAGAACACAGCTGAATGAGCAGAAGGGGGGTAAAGGAACTTGTTAAAGTACCACATTAATTCAATGTTGGGCTTATTCCATTTTAGAGGAAGAGACTTGGCAACATAGCCAACTGTATCTCCTAAGAGTTCAAAAGCATGCATGTTCTGTGGGCGGGGGGAGGAAATAACCTAGGAGCTCTAACTCTTATAATAAGTTGATTTTCAGTTCTGTTATGCTGATAGGAAAGAGGGAGAGTGAGAGAAAAGAGAGAGAGGGAGAAAACAGCTGCTATAGCAATGCTGTACATTTTTCTTTATCTTAAAAAAAAAATGCTGTGGAGGTATTTTCTTTCTCTCTGCCTTCCATCCCAGGATTAGGAAATTATGTTTGCTATAAATGTCAAGAAATGCAGACATGCCCTACTATTAGACAGGGCACAGTGACCATCTCAGGCAGTAATTGCTGTGAAGCTCCCTAAGGCCTTATTTACACAGGCAATTTACCCCAGCTTGCCCCCGTCTGGGAGCTCTGCAGTCCATACTTCACAGACCATTTGCCCTGTTCTGCCCCTGGACAATCCTTATGACCCCAGGGTAACAACAGGGCTCAGATGGGGGCAATCTGGGGTAGGGCCCAATGCAGTGTTTTATAATAATACCTGCTTTACTCCATTGCCACTGGGGGAAAATGGAATGGGCCCCACATGTTCACAGGAGCCCATCAGGCAGGCCAGCCCATCGCTCCAGCTGCTGGTTTCCCTTGCCTTTCTGGGACCAGGAAGGGGTCCCATGGCATGTGACCAAGGCTGGTCACATGCATGGTGTGCCTGGCTTCCTCAATGCCAGGAGGGCAAGGAAGATGGTGGTGGTGGCTTCAGTGACAGGCTGGTGTTCTGGCTGGACTATGGCCCATTTTGTCAAGGTAACAGGGGAGACAAGGGCCTGATCCATGGCCAGGATATGCCTGAGGGGAACCAGCATATCCTGGCTCATGTAGATGAGCCCCAAGTCTTCTTCTGGATCCCTCTATTGAAGGAAGAAGCAGTTTGTGATAGCATTGCCTGTCTTGAACTGTCTAAACTAGGAAGTGAAGTCCTTGTAAATTTCATTTTCATAGGCAAGAACCAATTAGGGTAGGGTTACATATCAACACACACCATGTGGCTAGACAAGCCAGAATGATTTGCCACTGAAGGAATGAATGTATGAACTGACTCAATTTTGAGGGGAGGAGAAGCCAGCCTAGCCCCACCACAAGGTAAGGTCAGACAAGCTACCTTAGGAAGCATGTTCCAAGTGGCATGAAAGGACAGTACATTGTTAGCTACTTACATTGTTACGGTTGCACTTTCACTGCCAAAGACAGAAAGAGGTGCTCATGCGATCTCTGCTCCGTGACATATACTAAAACAATTTGATTGGTTTTGGGTACTATACGCCTTGACTTGGATGGTGCATGTATCACTTTCTGCTTTGTCACAGGCAGTAAAATATTCCCAGAATAGTTAGATCTGGCCATGGTGGTACATGCCTTGGTTACATCCTGTTTGGATTACTCTAATGTGCTGTATGTGGGGCTGCCTTTGTGCTGAAGTGCTCAGAAACTTCAGTTAGCTCAAAGAGCTGCAGTCAGGTTGTTGACTAGGGCTGGCTACAGGGAGCACATAACTCTTGCTGCAACAGCTCCATTGGCTGCTGGTCCATTTCAGGACACAGTTCAAAGTGCTGGTTTTGACCTATAAAGCCCTATATGCCTTGGATCCAGGTTATTTGAAGGATTGTATCTCCCTATATGAGCTCAGTAGAGCTTTGTGGTTATCTGCAGAGGCTCTTCTCCCTGTCATACCACCTTCTCAGGCTAGTTTGGTGGGAACAAGGGAGAAGTCCTCAGTGGCTGCTTCTGGACTTTGCAACTCCCTCCCTAGAGAGGCCAGGATGTCCCCATCCTTGCTCTCCTTCCAGCAGCAGGTTAAAACATTTTTCTGCCACCAGGTTTTTATAAACTGACAAGGGCTGGGTTTTTAAAGCTGTGTGGTGCATTTGTAAATATTTTTAATAGTCTTTTTAAAAGTTTTAAGTGTGTATTTTTATATTTTAATGTTTCAGTTTTTTAACTTAGAAAATGTTTAATTCTTTGTAAAATATATATTCATACTGTTTTTTGGTTTTTTTTTACTTTTGTATTGTTTTTAACTTTTATTACTTTAAAGATGCTGTTAGCCATCTTGGGTCCCATTGTTGGGAGAAAAGTATTTCATAAGCACAAATAAATCATCCCTTGGTGTTGCACACTCATCAAGTGATGAGTATCTAAGGACTTTATCAGACACGGCAAGAATCATGGGATTATGACATCAGGGTAGCACGAATGGGTGCAGCTATTGCATGATGCTGTTGCCTTTGTGTGGTTATTCCATGCCGCAGCTGTGAATAAGGTGTTCCTTTTAATTGACAGGACAAGCTGTCAATTGATCACCAATATTGCTTTTTCCATGGAATTGAGGGCATGCAAAAACATGTCCAATTGTAGTTGCAAGGGTACAGCATGACTGGGCTGTCCTCAGCAAGAAAACATCTTGGTGAGAATACAAAAACAAAGCACAGGACACTCTTTTTTATGAACTGTCCCATCTAGTTTGCACGTTTTTAGATTTGTTTCAGTGCTAGTGTGTTCATTTACTTGGTTAATTAAGGTGTTTTTGGATTTTTCATTGCACTTGCGTCTTCTCATGAGAACCACCGAAATCTCGTCCATGCCAAATCACAGAAGTAAACTCCGGTTCTTAAAGTGCTAGTGGTCATTGTGCAATAATTCCATGGCATTTCTTTCACATGATTACAGATATGTGTGATAGTATGTGCAATAATGCCATAATGTTTCTGTTTTTCTCAGTCACGGAATTACAGTGTTTTTACACGCTAGCCTGATAATGTCCTAGGTATGAATGAGTGTGCCCACTGCAATAATTTCAGGCTGGATTTCTGCAACACACATTCTCAGTCAAGTGATGTGAACTGAACCAACAAGAGGTATCAGGGGTAATTCAGAAGACTGAATTATTTCTTTTTAACTTGGGTAAATTATTCTGGAGTTACAAACCAGGCTACATTTTTGTTTTGGATTCAGCTCTCTTTAGGGAAAAGAAGAGGTGATCATGATGAGACCAAACTGAAATGATACTTGAGCAAATACCAAACAATTCCTAGTTTGAAAACCCACCTCAAATATAATCAGTCCCTGAACAGCCATCTGTAAATTAGCAGCTTTGGAACCTTAGTGACTAACACACAAGGGTTGCAATTAACTACAAGGGTTGCTGCCAACATAAGCAAAGCTCAAACTACATTAATATGCCAGAAAAGAGATAACCGGACATTTTCTCCACCATATGAAAGAGAATAGGAATTGGTGGGCAAATCAGCAAGAACAGAGAGTTGGCATGACCAACTGGTGCCTCAGAGGCCAGATCAGCCTTTCTGAATGTTATCCCCCCTCCCAAATCTCCTGTCAAACTTTAAATGTATGGGGAAAAGTCTGCCTAATTCTTGAATTCTTGATTACCCAACATGGCAGTACAATTCTGTGGTGGTCAGATTGTGTACTCCTGTGCGGCAAGAGGCTAAGCTCTTGTTAGTAGTGCTGCTGGGAGGGTCTCCCATGTCAGACAGGCTTTTGCCGAGGAGCCAGACTAAATGTGCCAAACAGCTACTGGACATAGGTTTTCCTTGGGTTTTTTCCAGGCTGTGAGGCTGTGTTCCGGAAGAGTTTATTTCTGATGTGGCTGGCATATTCAGAGAATGGTTGGGTAGGAGTGTGTGTGGGGTTTATATACTGTGAGCCCCTGTTGGAGAGGATATGTAAATTTGTGTATTTGAATAGCTAGTTTCTGGGTGGAGATATGCAAGGAGGATTAGTGTCTGTTTGGCTAATGGTTGGCTAATGGTCCATTGTCTTCTGGAAATTCCCTGTCCCTGGGTGGAGTTCATTTGCATGTGTTGAGTTTGATTTTAGTGTTTTTCAGGACTAGCAGCCATATTTTGTTTACTTTGTTTACTGGACAGCAGCAGTATTGGGAAAGGCGTTTGACACTGGCCGAGGAACTCTCAGCAACAATGGAAGTGGCACCATAGCTCATGCTTGTTAGTACTGTGCAGAAGAAAGCAATAGTAAACCACTCCTGAAGTCTTCTACCTTAAAAACCCTATGATGAGACAATCCAAAATGAAACAAGAGATAGTGCCAGAAGTGAAGGCTCGCAGGTTGGATGGCACTCAATGAGCTACTGGGAAAGAGCAGAGGACAAGTAGGAGTAGCACTGTGGCTAATATGCAACTGGACTTAAGGTGAAAAGACTCTCAGCTGTTGAGTACTCAGAGAGGAAAGTCTAAAGCTGCACAACACAGTTAAAGTTACAGTTATCATTTATTGATTAGTAAATTGACCATATCAAGACAATTAGCATCAGACATTATAAAAAGTAGAATAAAATAGGTAAAATATTATATAGTAACATAGTTAGACTGAATTAGAATAAAATATAACAAGATGCAGCAGGATGTGATAAATTAAAAGTAAACATTAAAGATTAATAGTAAAATAAAAAAAACGAGGTAATACCAAAATATATAATGATAAAATGATCATCTTATAATTAACACCTTACAGATGATGATAAAATGCAAAAGCAATATTGGTTTAAATAAGTTCATCAGGTTTGTACACAACCCCAACGTGTTCAATAAAACGTGATTTCAGTTGTACAACCCAAACTATAAACTTGTCCAATCTAATGACTACATGTATATTTGTATCCTGAAGGAAGTAAGACAGACATTTGTTACAGTCCCAATATATAGTTCTATCAAGTAGTTTTCTGTGGGTTTTCTCCTACCCACCCATTCTCTGAAGATGCCAGCCACAGATGCAGGCGAAATGTCAGGAATAAACTCTTCCAGAACACGGCCTCACAGCCCAGAAAAAAATCCCACAAAGAACCTATGGATGCCAGCTGTGAAAGCCTTCGACTTCTATCAAGTAGTGTTTGCAAATACTGGACCTTTACCGGGGAATATAATTGACAGTTGAATAGGACATGCACAATGTCTTCTGTTACAAGTGCTCCACAGACACATATTCTCTCAGCATATAGCACTTGATGGAATTGACCATATTTAACCATGGATTGTAGCTGCTCAGCTCTCACTGGTATTGAGTCAAACCCATTTTCAGATATTTTTCTTTTTGAGAAGACAATTTGTTTTAGGCCAACCATTTCAACAACCTAGTGTTTCCAAGTGTCTCAATGTCAATTTGGGCATTCACATCCAGGACTCTGTTTAAATATTGCTGTGACCAAATTGCCAGCTGAAAATAGATATTGTGTAGAGAAACTGAGTTGTGAAATTGGAAAGATGTGACCACTGGGTTCTGTCCTGGGCCCAGTGCCATTCAACATCTTTATCAATGACTTGGAAGATGGAATTAGGGGCATACTTATCAAATTTGCAGATGACACCAAATTAGGAGTAGCTAATACCCTAGAGGACGGGAACAAAATTCAAAGTGACCTGGATAGACTGGAGAGCTGGGCCAAAGCTAACAAAATGAAATTCAATACAGAGAAATGTAGGGTGGAAAAATGAAATGCATAGATACAGGATGGGGGAGACCCGGCTGAACGAGACTATGTGTGACAGGCATCTAGGAGTCCTAGTAGATCACAGGTTGAACATGAGTCAACAGAGTGATGCAGCAGCTAAAAATGCCAATGCGATTTTGGGCGGCATCAATAGAAATATAGTGTCTAGATCAAGGGAAGTAATAGTGCCACTTTATTCTGCCTTGGTCAGGCCTCACTTAGAATACTGTGTCCATTTGTGGGCACCACAATTCAAAAAGGATACTGACAAATTGGAGCGTGTCCAGAGGAGGGTGACTAAAATGGTGAAAGGTCTGGAAACCATGCCTTATGAGGAAAGCCTTAGGGAGCTGGGTATGTTTAGCCTGGATAAAAGACGGGTAAGGGGCGATCTGATATCCCTGTTTAAGTATTCGAAGGGGTGTCATGTTGAGGATGGAGCAGGCTTGGTTTCTGCTGCTCCAGAGACTGGAACACGGAGCAATGGATGCAAGCTCCAGGAACAGAGATTCCACCTCAACATTTGAAGGGGTGTCACACTGAGGATGGAGCAAGCTTGGTTTCTGCTGCTCCAGAGACTAGAACACAGAGCAATCCAAAATTGAGACCTCTCAGAATTCATAAAGCTAGAATTTGCCTTGGTGTCCACCTTATACCATTTGAGCCTCCTGTTTTGCCTAACTTCAAGATTAGTAAGTAGCCTCTTATCTTGTGGTATAAATGATCTTAAATTGGAGCTACCATAAAAGTTGACTACAACGGGTTGGTGGTCACTATCTTCCCTGAAAATAGGTTAATATTGTCTATTGAGACACATAAGTAAAAGTATACAAGAAGTAGCTATCTTTGCCTCCTAAAATGTGAAGATTAAATGTGTATGTCAGGAAGATCAATTTGGAACCCACCATAGTTCCTTTGGGAGTCTCTGTAGTGCCAGTATGGATCATTTAATCCATATTCCTCAGGTATAATACCAGAGTGTACATAATCATGCAAGGGGTCCCCACCCTAGTGTTGAAGTCCCCCAGTAAAATCATAGTCACTTTACGATGTTTTGTCTCTAGGGCTGTTTTTTCTAGTTGCACCCAGATATCTGGAGAGAAGCAAGGGAAGGAATATGGGGGGGGGGATATGCAATTAACAAAATGACTTCAGATGATTTGTACTTGAATAGGATAGCTAAGAGATACAAAATATATTCTATACTGCACAACACATTTTATAGCAATATGGAATATGAGAAGTATGAATCTGGTGATGCTGTTACCCTAAGAGGTGGGGGAATGCTTTTGAGTCCCACCAGTGGTTCCAAAATTGCTGTTAATGTTTGGGGGAATTATTAGCTCAAAAGGAGGCCTGCCAGAAGAAGGTAGCTTTGGGGATCTTTTCACCTATGTATACCATAGGTGAAATGCAACTCCGAATAAGCAAAGAGATAGTACAGGAATACCTTCTTAATCTAAATGAATTTAAATCTCCAGGACCAGATGAACTACATCCAAGGGTATTAAAAGAGCTGGCAAATGTGATCTCAGAGCCATTGGCAATAATCTTTGAGAACTCTTGGAGAACAGGAGAAGTCCCAGCAGACTGGAGGAGGGCAAACGTTTCCCCATCTTCAAAAAGAGAAAAAAAGAGGATCCCAACAATTATCGTCCAGTTAGTCTGACATCAATACCAGGGAAGATCCTACAGCAGATCATTAAACAGAGACTCTGTGAACATTTAGAATGCCATAATCACAAAAAGTCAACATGGTTTTCAGAGAAACAAGTCATGCCAGACTAATCTGATCTCTTTTTTTGATAAAGTTACCAGCTTGGTAGATGAAGAGAACACTGTGGATATTGCATACCTTGATTTCAGTAAGGCCTTTGACAAGTTTCCCCATGACATTCTTGCAAACAAGCTTGTAAAATGTGGGCTAGACAAGTTAACTGTTCAATGGATTTGTAATTGGTTGACTGGCCGAACCCAAAGGGTGCTCAGCAGTGGCTCCTCTTCGTCTTGGAAAGATGTGGCCAGTGGGGTGCCACAGGGTTCTTTCCTGGGCCCAGTGCTATTCAACATCTTTATCAAAGACTTGGATGACGGAATTAGAGGCATACTTATCAAATTTGCAGATGACACCAAATTAGGATGAGTAGCTAATACCCTAGAGGACAGGATGAAAATTCAGAATGACCTGAATAGATTGGAGATCTGGGCCAAAGCTAACAAAATGAAATTCAATATGGAAAAATGTAAAGTACTGCGCTTAGGCAGAAAAATGAAATGCATAGATATAGGATAGGAGAGACCTGGCTGAATGAGACTACGTTCGAAAGGGATCTAGGAGTCCTAGTAGACCACAAGTTGAACATGAGTCAACAGTGTGATGTGGCAGCTAAAAAGGCCAAAGTGATTTTGGGCTGTATCAACAGAAGTATAGTGTCTAGATCAAGGGAAGTAATAGTGTTGCTCTATTCTGCCTTGGTCAGATCTCACTTAGAATACTGTGTCCAGTTCTGGGCACCACAATTCAAAAAGGATATTGACAAATTGGAGCATGTCCAGAGAAGGGCAACTAAAATGGTGAAAGCTCTGGAAACCATGCCTTATGAGGAGAGACTTAGGGAGCTGGGTATGTTTAGCCTGGAAAAAAGACAGTTAAGAGGCGATATGATAACCCTGTTTAAGTATTTGAAGGGATGTCACGCTGAGGATGGAGCAGGCTTGTTTTCTGCTGCTCCAGAGACTGGAACACGGAGCAATGTATGGAAGCTCTAGGAACAGAGATTCCACCTCAACATTAGGAGGAACTTTTTGACAGTAAGAGCTGTTCGGAAGTAGAACACTCTCCCTCGGAGCATGGTGAGGTCTCCTTCCTTGGAGGTCTTTAAACAGAGACTGGATGGCCATCTGTCGGGGATGCTTTGATCGTGATTTCATGCATGGCAGGGGGTTGGACTGGATGGGCATCGTGGTCTCTTCAAACTCTGCAATTCTATGATTCTAATGCTTGGTAAGGTAGATGGCAGCAAGAAAAGGGTAAGATGACATTCCAGATGGATAGACTCAAACAAGGAAGCAAGACCTGAGCAGGGCTGTTGATGATAGGATGACTTGGAGGTCTCTAATTCATAGGGTCACCATAAGTCAAAGTGTACTTGACAGAAGTTAACACCACCACCACCAACAACAACACTTGATTTAGAAGAGAAACAGAGTGACATCTTCAAAGGTTTTGGGAGAAATTCAATACTCTAGCCTTGCTCAGATGTTCAATAGAGGTATTTATGAGCAGCATGGGTTGGTGGGGGCAATGGAAGCAAAATTCATCTAGGATACATTGTTAGCAACAGTATTGACACATCATTCCCACCCCCATATGTACACACAGGCAGGGAAGCAACAACATCTCCTTCCATCCCTCTGCTACAAAGAATGTCAGCAGCAAAGGTCATCCCTCAGCAGTCTACCTACCATTTTGCTTATCCATTCTGTAGCATTGCTGACCAAAAGCATACCCCCACCTCATTTCACAGATGAAAACCTGGACATATGTTGCCAAGAAACATCAGAATGTTGTCAAGATGGTGAAAATTATTAATGAGAAAGTACACCCAGAAAGAGTGTAGTGATTTGCCTCAGCTTATTGAGAAGGGAAAGTTTCTGCCCCTCCTGTCTTCTCTCTCCTGGTGAAATAATTGAGTGTAAACAACAGCTTGTAGCAACTGATGTAAGTAGAGGGCAATGGGGAGAGATAGTAGGAAGAGAAAGAAACAGGGACATTTTAAAAGTAGCTGAAAAAGTGGGATGGCAGAGAATTAATTGGGACTGTTAATTCTTGGGACAATGGGAAAGTATGGAAATGGCAACTGGCAGGAATGCATGCGTGCACACACATAGGCACACTAGCACATCTTCCCTTGAAAATCCCCCAGAACAATGTTACGTGCAAAGGATTTTGAGAGAAACAGAATGGTGTTGGACTGCTGAGAAACAAGTTTTATTCCTGCTCATGGAAACAGGATTATTATCATTTTTTAAGAAATGAAAAGCAAGTTAAGGAGCCCCTGCTGCTAATTATGAGCCCCAACCTTCTAGATTATTATTTTTCTGTTGCATCATCAAGATCCATAAATGAATTATGTGGCATGTGAAGCTTTTTTTTTTCCTTCTGTTTTTCTTCTCTTGACATG
The DNA here is from genome assembly GCA_030847615.1 of Gambelia wislizenii. Classification (NCBI taxonomy): domain Eukaryota; kingdom Metazoa; phylum Chordata; class Lepidosauria; order Squamata; family Crotaphytidae; genus Gambelia; species Gambelia wislizenii. The sequence goes on along the minus strand of JAUMIR010000009.1, from coordinate 11,215,486 downwards.
GATCTTCTATCAAGGGCAGCCAAATGAAAGTGAAAGTATTTCACATGGCACATAATTAGCCTATGGACTTTGATGGCACAATAGCAGAAAATCATCTGATCAGTTTCATTTTACACATATAATATCATCTGATGTGTCCCAAATGAGATTTGGAAGAGATATACAGTCCAATTTTAATTCTGAATGATCTTGCAGATGACTGATGTCATTCAACTGGTTGGTCCTGATCAGTGCCAGCTGGCAATAAGTAGAAGGCAGTGAGAATTTAAGCAAAGAAATCTCTCGCTTTTCCAAAGTTGTGAGATTTGAGCCTCTCATCTCCCACCCTGGCCCCCACTATTTCATCTTCAAATTCAAACATGAATAATTGCCTAATGGAACTAGGTTTCCATTAAGGACTGTTTTCATGCCATCTTTCCACTGGCAGCCCAGTGTACTCTGTGAAATGGGAACCATTGCCATGTCAGTGATGAATGCTTTCCTCCATTGAATTGCAATTACAGGATTTAATCAGTTCATTATTCTACCTAGTATTTGGGTCTTGACAGTTATGCTGTAGAAACTAATTGAATTGGCTTCCCCTCAAGGCATTCCTGTGTTGTTTTTTTTAAAGGGAAGTGATATAGCCATTGGGGATTTGAGTGGGTGGGGGTAACTGGCCAAAATCTAGTTTCCTCTTCAATGCCTATCTCCTCTTTCCATCACCAGAAAAGTGTGACCCAAACCTGTTAACCCAATGAGGTGTGCTGGACAGGGAATAGCATAGCTGGAATTAGAGGTGAGGTAGAGCACTTGGAACAATTGGACGCACACTGGGTCCAAGAGCTTGGAATCACATGTTTGAAATGTAATCCATTGCTAATTACACAACTAGTTTTTTTTTGTAAAGTTCATTTTTTCCTAAATTGGCATATTAATTTTTATTCATTATTTACAGAGTAAGGTATTAGTAACACATAAGTAACATGCTTTTTAAGCTGTTGTTATGTGCCTTCAAGTCAGCTCTGACTTATGGTGACCCTGCCCAAGGGTTTTCCTGGCAATTAGCTTTATTTATTCAGAGGAGGCTTCCTAGTGCTTTCCTCTAAGGCTGAGAGTGTGACTTGTCCAACGTCACCCAGTGGGTTTCCATGGCTGATTAGAGATTTGAAACCTGGTCACATCCTAGTCCAACATTCAGACAACTACACCACAATAGCATCTTTATACATATCAGCCAGTATTCTATATCAGCTACATAGTTAGGCATTCTTAACTAAGTAATCTCTCCTGGCTCAACCCTACCTAACCTGATGGAAACATCATTCATCTGTGCTCCAACAGCTGACAGAATGAACCTCCCCCCCTACCCAAGTGCAGCTGATGCCTTGTAAAGCAGGTTGGAAAGAGGAGTTACAGCCATGAAAACAGTGTCACAATTGTGAATAAGAGCCTTATTGCAGGCTGAAGTGCAGTGGCAGGGAAGCTGGAAGGTTCTGTTTCCCGTGCTGCTCTTCCACATGATGTCATTGTTCTTCCGGTATTCTGCCATTCCGGTCCTGTGTGAGATGGGGGTACAACTGCATCTTGTTACTAATGGATTTTTCCAGTTAGTTAAAAAAAAAGATGTGGTTTTACTTCCATCTCTCACAAGACCAGAATGGCAGAACACTGGAAGAACGATGTCATGTGCTAAGGCAGCATGGAGAGTGGAAATATCCGACTGCCCTGCTGCTTTATTTAGGCATGCAATAAGGTTTTAAGTAGCCATCATGAATATGGAGCAAGTAGATATCATGTATATGGATTTATTTTTTTGCTTTATTTATTAATGTTATGCTCAAAATACCACATAATGTATATAATAAAACATTACAAGATATTTCTGTATTATTACAAAAACACCGATCCCTTTCCCACTCCCTTAGTCCCCACTGATGGCTATAAAAATATTTTAGAATGCATTACCTATAATGTGGAATATCTCATTTATAGTTTCTCTCACTTCTTGGTGCCCCTTTTCACCTTTCGCTTTCTCAGTCCTCAAACCCTACATATCCCAACAGGTCATTTCCTTTATTTGTCCATTGCATTTTCCTTTTCTATCCCTTAAAAAAATCAAATAAGAGATATTCTACTGTATAATGCATCCAGTTTTGTTTTTACCCCAACGTTGTTTATTTTTCCAGCAACGATCATGAATATGGATGAGAAAACTATATAGCTCTTCTTTTTAGCTAGTCCTCCAAATTCTCCAAAATGTTTTCTGACCTTCCAACATATAGGTTTCCCCTTTTCTCCCCACCTCATTCTCTGTTTAGATGGGTTTCCCACCGTGTAAACAAATGAAACCGAAACTTAGCTGATTGTTTTTAATGGCTGGGATATAGGAATTGATAGGTTTCTGACAACCTTGCATTGTAGGGCAGGAGGGGATTCCGAGGCATATTTCCTGGGCATTTGGGTTGTGCAGGTCATTTGATTGTTTAGGATGTGTGACTCACCATTGTGTGGCTCAAAAAGGAATTAGCACATACCGCCTTAATGGTTTTGTTTACTAAGGGGCTTCTGCTTAATCCTAGCTTGGTTGTGCTTCCTGAAACATTTCTAAGACATCTTCCCAGGTCTTTGTGACCTCCATCTGACCTAACTTTGGCTGATCCAGGTCTACTAGACCCCTTTGAAGTGTCCAATATATCCAATTATGAGACATTATAGGGAGGGGTAGTAGGGTATGCTAACATCTCAGAGCATTTTTACATTTCTTCAGCAATCACCTAGCTGTGCCATCTGCTGACCCTGATCCTCTCAGGGCAGATGTTGGATGTTTTCAAACAAAGGTTGGATGGCCAGCTTTCAGGAATGCTTTAGCTGGTGGATTCCTACACTGGCAGGGGATTGACTACATGGCTCTTGAGTTCCCTTCCAACTCATCTACATCAGCCAGCAAGCAGCATCCCAACTGATTTGCCTAGCAACAAATGCCACTGCATCAGTAACAAGAGATCTTTTCAGCTACCTGTTCTACTGGGATGTCAATAATGGATATATTTGTTGATCCCATTCACTGGTAACAGCCAAGCCTAGACACAAGAAAATGGTCTCTCTTTCCCTCTGTTTTTTTCTAAAGCTCTACTTTGTCTACAGTGCTGTTTTTACCTCCTTGCCTGAAATGTAGATTTCATCAGCAGTATAAATGAGAGAATGTCAGTTGACATTTCTGTCCTTCTCTCTACAGAGAGGGGAAAAAATGAAATCTTTAACCAGCATTCAATGGTCCCTGGTTTGTTTAGATGAAACAGAAACAGGCTGTGGGAAAAGAAAAAGAGAGGGTGAACTTTAGCGCTCATATTATAACTGGAATGTACCTCACTCTTTGAAAGTGCTACTCCAGAGTTCAGCCAAGGTGCTTGACAGGGAGAAAGACAGCATCAGATGGTGAAAATTCAGTCTTGGAATGTATGGGTCCTTTAGGAGTAGGAATAGAGATGATGGAGATTCTTACATTAAAGAAGAAAATGTGAGAGGTTTTCTTATGGGTCCCTCTTCTGTTATTTCAACCCTTTTAAATGAATCATAGTAGTCCTGTTTGGCTTTTGATCTCTGTGGGACATTCTCTTTGACCAAGGAAAGTGACATGGGAGCACTTGAGGGCCCTGTTCCATTTGGGCTGTATTATTAGAAGCCCTTTATTTGCTTGATGAGGATGAGACTTACGTCATATGGGCAGCCAAGAAGTGGGCCATTGCTGAGCTCCACCACTCCAGGGTCAGTTTTCTATTAAAAAAGAAGAAAGCACAAAGATTCTATTAAGGGACATGTATTTAAGGAGCCAGTGGGGAGAAGAAAGAAGGTGTGACACGCTGACAAAATTGATTAAAAATACATGCAGCTGCTAACAGAGCATAATCGGAACAGTTTCTTCTCTTAATTCTTTCAGATATTAAGATGTAGAAATGTCAGGTGGATTGTCTCTTTGAAAAGTAACTGCAGTTCACCTCCATTTAGTCTTGGTGGTAGTTGGATAGGGGTTTCCCCCCCTCCTCCTTTTCTATTTTAATCCTCGTGTATTTCTTTTTATCCCTAATGATGAACATGTTCTTCTAATCACTTGCTCTAGTTTAGGTCTTCCCTATCAGTGTCTGACTTTGATTTTGTTCTGATTTTTTTCTCTCCTAATGTCTTGAAAGGGCACTGCTCCTTTTAAATAGCATTCCATGAATCTTTCAATTAAAAGTGAGTTAAGGATGCCTGTATAAATAACAAAGGTGCTTTCATCTCATTACACTTTAGAAAGAAACTAGTGTGAACTGGTGCCGTATTCATCAACTTGTATCTAGTTGAGCCCTTATTAGTACCTGACACAAATGAAAAGAAGAATACATCTTAGTTATTTTTTTAATGAATTACATTTCTATATCTTCTACAATGAACTGGAGACAAGCATTTATGGCTCTGTTCCTCTCTATTTTATCCTTACAAAAACCCTGTAAGATTAGTTGGGCTGCGAGAACATGACTACCTAAGAGCATCCATTGAGTTTCGGGGTTTGGTGAAGAATAGAACCAAGATCTCTCAAGTCGGTCTATCACTGTAAACACTACACTACTTTGCCTTTCTTTAGAAATTTTGGAGAACAATGGGATTCTTCAAAGCTGCCCAGCTCACCTGAGTTTCTCCCCACCTCTCCTCTTTAGCCACTCAATACTTTGCCCCAATTACAAAACATCAAAAGTACCTATCAGATGCAATACTATCACATGATAGCATATCACATGATCATGTATCATGCTTTAGTATTATACAGCTAATTGTGTATTTTAGTCAGTTAACAAGATTGATTGGTTTCAATATAGCACTATCAGCTCCAGAAAATTACAGCTAAGGAAGAGATGCAAGGCTTGTCTAGATGGGCAGTATATCCCATCTTGCCCTGGCTCTGAGCCCTGCAGTCCATATGATGCAGGGCTCTTGCTCCATTCTTCCCCTGGGCACTCCTCACCACTCTCGGGCCATATACGGGGCTGAGAGGGGGAAAGGTAGGGTAGAGCCCAATAGAATGGTTCAAAATAAAACCTGTTAAAATCGATTTCCACTGGGGGAAAACAGATCAGGTCCTGTGAAACTACAGGAGCCTATCCTAGCAGGCCAGCCTTTGCTGTTGCTGCCACCTGCCTGGCTCTCCTGGAAGGCAGGAAGGAGTCCTGCAGCATGTGACCAAGGCTGGCCACATGCAGGGGACCTCAGTCATTTTGCAGGCCCCCTTCCTGCCTTCTGAGACAATGAGGAAAATAGTGGTGGCAGCAGCTGCAGCAATGGGCAAGCATGGAAGGAATGGGGGAACAACAAGCCTTATTCATGGCCAGGATATGTTGGTGGGGAGCCAGCATATCGTGGCTCATGTAGATGGGTCCACAGATATTGATATACATAGAATTTTGCTGTAAAACACTGGATGAACAGAAAAATATTTGACCAGCACCAAAAACTATCATAATCTTGATTCCACAGAAAAGGAAGGAGTCTCTTAAAGAAGCGTCACTTCTGAAGAACCTTTCTTTGGTTTCCACCAAGTTCATCTCAGGTGGTGGGGGCATTTGGAAAATAACCTGCAAAGATGTAATGTCTTCAGTGTATAGGCTGGTTGATATGGGAATAAGGGTTCTTTTGGAGACCTGGGTCTCTAGCATGGCACCCACCACACATTTTGAACTATGTCTCCTATCGCCCCTAGATGTTGGTTTGAATGATAGAAGTTGTCATCCAAAACATCTGAAGAGTACCACCTTATAGAGCCAGGCTGTAATGAAAAGCTGGGCTGAACATCCCCTCTCCACTTAAACAGGACCATTCATACCCACACTAAAGCTAATGGTATTTGATAACTTCCAAGAAGAAAAGAGATTGCAAGATGCTTTATGATGCTGGTGTCCTTACCTCTATATACGAAGTTTTGTTTTCAAAGTTTGCTGCCATTAGAATTGTGAAAATATATAAAACTTGAACTGAATGAAGTTATTCTAATAACTTCATCATTATTATTATTTTATGTCTTCTACTGGTTATGCACATTTAAAATATGTGTGCTGCTTTCTGTGTACTTTATTTCTTGGAAGTCGTCTTTAAATTGTACAAATGTTTGAGGTGATGTGTGCATTTTCTTTTAACAAGTCTCAGGAGGTAGGAAAATGCTACTTCCATTCAGATAGTCAAATGCAGTGAACAATTTCACCATCTCTATCCCACTGCAAGTCTTCATTGGCATTGGGGATAAACAGCACAAAGCACAAAGGCAGAGCAAGAGAATTGACGTCATCTGCCAGAGAGACAGGATAATTGATGTATTCTCCCTGCTCTGGCAAGTAAATGAAGTGATAAAAGTTTTGTGTTTTACCAAGGTTTGTGACAGATTAGCCTAGAGGAAGTCAGGAAATGAGAAAAAACAATCAAGCAGAGGCCGGATATGCTTTTCCTTTTCATGGATGAGGTTCCCAATAGCATGCAGCATGTTAGCATGACTTTGCAAGATTGTTTGCTTTTGTAATTGAAATCTAATAGTTGTGTTTCTATCAACCTAAAGATCTTTTGTTAAAGCTCAAGTGTGATTTACAAGTTGAACCAATGCAGCCAAAAGTAAGCACCATAGAGTTCAATGGAGCTTGCTCCCAGGTGACTATATTGTACATATGCTCCATAAACTTAATTGTGAGGCTTTATTTTGTTGTTTGTTTTAGACGTCTGTGTATCAGGATGGATCAGAGTATTATAACTAGAGTGTTAGCTCCTTCAGAATATATAAAAAGGGGAAAGAGGATGGCTGGTATTCAGTATTGCAGTTATAGAATTGTAACCTAGAGATTGTCTAAACAGTGAAAATAAACCTCATGGAATTCACTGGGAATATGACCTGTCTTAATGGGATCCTGCATCAATCCACAGTATTCAGAAGGAGGGGGCCCAAAATGGCAAAAAAAAAGCATAGGAAAAGCCTCCACAGCTTTTCCCATAGTTTTTTTTTAAGTGAGTGGGTGTACATTTCTGCTTGTTAGTACAAGCGATTCACTTTGGATCAGTTTCCCATACAAGAGGATGCACAAAGCTAATTGGCTGGGTGAGCATCGGGGCAGGGCTGACTAATAGGGCAAGTGTCCTCTGCCGCCATGTTGAATTTTCACCTTAGTGAACAATTGCTAAGGCAATAAAATGAGTTTTGTTTTGCTGTCCTTTTAAATTGAAAAATCACTCTATCAGTCTAGCACACTTTAGACATTTTTTCCCCCAGCAGCGGCTAAGTACTAATGCAAGTAAATCACTCATGGCTGCCATCTGGCATGTAAAGCTTCTGGGGGCAAAAGCACCATTAATCATAGAATCATAGAATCATAGAGTTGGAAGAGACCACAAGTGCCATCCAGTCCAACCCCCTGCCATAGAGGAATAAACAATCAAAGCATTCCCGACAGATAGCCATCCAGACTCTGTTTAAAAACCTCAAAAGAAGGAGACTCCACCACACTCTGAGGCAGTGCATTCCACTGCCAAACAGCTCATGAAGTTCTTCCTAATGTTTAGGTGGAATCTCTTTTCCTGTAGTTTGAACCTATTGCTCCATGGCCTAATCTCTGGAGCCTCAGAAAACAAGCTTGCTCCTTCCTCAGTATGATAGCCCTTCAAATATTTAAACATGGCTATTATGTCACCTCTTAATCTTCTCTTCCCCAGGCTAAACACACCCAGCTCCCTAAGCCGCTCCTCATAGGACATTAAGACAAGTTTTTGCTGCTGCGAAATGCCATTACTGCAAGGTACTCCGTTCCCCACCCCTCATATAGATGGGCCCTAGAGTTACAGATCTGTAACAGATTAATATTTATGAAGACTATGTATTCATGATCATTACATTGTTGCCACAATCATAAAAGTTCCCTATTTCTACCTTAATGACTGTCAGTTGCTGTGAGCAGTGAAGGTCTGTTCTCCTGTCAATTGCGGTGCAACAGACCAATGTTTTCATTCCCCTCCTAGTGTGACAATCAGAAGCAGGATTTCTGTCACATTTCCTCTTTGCACCAGAGATCACTGGCAGCAAGCAGATGGAAGCATCATTCTTCTGCATCCTGATTGACAAGACAACATACTTCTATCACTTATAGTGGCTGGTGGTCATTAATGTTGAATTTGGGGGAGGGAACAGACCAGGAGATGCTACTCAATTAAGAATACTTAACTAAGCACCCAATGCAGGATATTGGCTGATCCCTCTATCTCTATCAATATTTCTAAATAGATATCTATCAGATAGGTAGGTAGATAGGCAGACAGGGAGGGGGCGTGTCCACAAATTTTCAAAATGTAGAATTTTAAAACATTGGGCAACCTAGAACATGCTCTGCAAACCTCTGTAATGTGAAACCCTTGACAGATAAAATCAGTCAATCTGAGGGGGTAGTTTTCCTTAGAAATTAAGCCTAAAAACCACTGACTGCATATTTCCTTTTCATACACTGACTTTCTCCTGAAAAAACATGGGGAAAGTATCAGGATTCATAGAATCATAGAATTGTAGAGTTGGAAGAGACCACAAGGGCCATCCAGTCCAACCCCCTGCCATGCAGGAATCATGATCAAAGCATCCCTGACAGATGGTCATCCAGCCTCTGTTTAAAGACCTCCAAGGAAGGAGACCCCACCATGCTCCAAGGGAGTGTGTTCCACTACCAAACAGCTCTTACTGACAGAAAGTTCCTCCTAATGTTGAGGTGGAATCTCTCTTCCTGGAGCTTGCATCCATTGCTCCGTGTTCTAGTCTCTGGAGAAGCAGAAAACAAGCTTGCTCCATCCTCAATGTAACACCCCTTCAAATACTTAAACAGGGCTATCATATCGCCCCTTAACTTTCTTTTGTTCAGGCTAAGCTCCCTAAGTCTTTCCTCATAAGGCATGGTTTCCAGACCTTTCACAATTTTAGTCGCCCTTCTCTGGACACACTCCACTTTGTCAATATCCTTTTTGAATTGTGTTGCCCAGAACTGGACACAGTATTCTAGGTGAGGCCTGACCAAGGCAGAATAGAGTGGCACTATTACTTCCCTTGATCTAGACACTATATTTCTATTGATGCAGCCCAAAATCGCATTGGCCTTTGTAGCTGTCACATCACACTGTTGTCTCATGTTAAACTAGAGGTGAGAGTGCATTCTGGCTCATTATTGTTTCTTTTGAGACCAGAGACCAAGAGGTTATTCACATGGGGGTTGGTGTAAAAATCTGGATGAAATTCAGGCCAGAGCTGTGACACATCAGATTTGGGCTACTCTGGCTTGTATTTAAGTGCCACACCTCTGGCCATCTGCATTTGGATTTTTACTTGCTGTCAGTGGCTTCAGGGAGAGCAGTTACAACTGGGGAATCACTTTTCATGGGGCTGAGAGGGGTAGTTGTGCACTGGAAAAGAAAAGCCCCAGGAGTAGCCACTCTCTCAGAAGCCAGAATGGGCAGCTAACCTCGCAATGAGGAGAGGGGCACCCATTCTAGCTTCAGAGAGAGCAACTACTGCTGATGCTTTGCTTTCATGTAGAGTGACGTAGCAAGGTAGCTGCCTGTTCTGGCTTCAGAGAGAGCAGCTACAACTGGGGATTTGCTTTCATGGAGTTCAAGTGGGCAAGTCAGTGGTGAAGCCACTCTCTCTCAAGGCAAAATGGCTGGCTAGCTTCATGACTCTGTGTGTGTGTGTGTGTGTGCGCGCGCGCGCGCGCCACCCATTCTGGCTTTAGAGAGATCAAATACTGCTGAGGCTTTGCTTTCACACAGATGATTGAATATTCACAAATATTTCAAAAAATGGTCCAAAAACATGCTTCTTGAGAAATCCTAATGAGAAGAAATCTGGACTGACAAGAATCTTCAAAGCTGAGGACTTATTCTGGGGGGAAAATGATCATGGTTGTTTTGCAATATTTTCTGCATAGGAAACATGCTTTTCTGAAAATAATATCCTGCACAGAGATATAATATTCTGTGCAGAAAAGGTTGTTTCCTGTGCCAAAAAATTGCTGTTTTCTGTACAAAAGAAACATGTTTATTTATTTATTTACTTACTTGCAGAATAAGCCTTGAATTGTGAATAGTTTTTCTAAACCCCATAGTTTTCAAAGGCTTTGTTGCAACAGAAAGAAAATTGCTAACATTACTCATTTTTTCCCTTGAGATGAAAATTAGTGAACCTTCCCATTGGAGAATCATTTCTTACTTAAGAAGTAATTATCTCGAGTTATGGATGTAATCCTTAAACAATTTTATTTTTGCATGCAAAGACAAATAATTTATATACTTTCATCTCTGCTGCCCAATTTTTACTCAATACTCACATGTCCTGACGTGGTGCAGGAAATTATTCTACACAGAAATACATGTGAGACCTTTAGTACAAAAATCATGCTTTAATGCCAAAATAGAACCAATTTTTCCCCACACACATATACATAGTATTGGGGGGACTGGTACCAAAGTGGTGGATTTTGCACACAGCATATGTTCCTCAGAGACTCTACAGAGTCCTTCAGTGCTCTGTTCTCTACCCCATGTTATTCAGCATATACATGAAACCACAGGGAGAAGTTGTCCAGACATCTGGAGCTTAGGGCACATCTACATGGGCCAGGATATGCCAGCTCCCCACCAGCATATCTTGTCCACAGATCAGTCCTGTTCCTCCTCGTTAGCTCCACAAAATGGGCGAGAGAGCCCCACCGTCCTGGCCCTGCAGCCACACCACCCATATCCCACTCTCTGACATCAAGAAGCAGGCCTGCAGCATGTAAGACCCCCTGCATGTGACCAGCCTGGTCACATGCTCTGCCCCCCTTTCTGGCTGCAGAAGAATGAGGCAGAGGGCAGCTGCAGCAATGGGCTGGCATGCCAGAATGGACTCGTGCAGTCATGCAGGGTGCAATCTGGTTTTCTCTGGCTGGGATGGATTTAAACAGGTATTTTCTTAAAAAAAAAAATTATAGGGCCCTACCCCATCTCCCCCCCCCTGTCTTTGCCCTGGGGATCATGAGGACTGCCTGGGAGGGAAACAGGGCAAAAGCCCTGCATTGTAGGACTGCAGGGCTACAAGACAGGGAAAAACGGGGTAAATTGTCTATGTAGACAAGTCCTTAGAAAGTCCTTAGACAAGTCCTCAGTACGTTGATGGCACCCACCCTTTTTGTCTTTTCCACCAAACTCTAAGGAAGCTGTTTCACTTCTAAACCAGGGTCTGGCATCAATGATGGCAAATAAATTAAGGCACTCCAGGCAAGATCGAGATGCTCCTGGTCAGGTGAAAGGCAGATCTGGGATTCTGAAGATTCCTGAAGATTCAGATTTGCAGTTTGGGGGTGCCCCTTGACTCAAAATTGAGCCTGGAAGCCCAGCCTGGAGTGACCAGGAGTGATTTTGTACACCTAAAGCTAGTGTGACAACTGCACCCCTTCCTAGAGACACGTGATCTGGTCATGGTGACATGCCTTAGCTACATCTTATTTGAACTGCTGTAACACAATCTACATGGGGCTGGCTTTAAGGACTATTTGGAAACTTCAGCTGGTACAAAGAGCAGCGCTGTATGACTGATAATAAACAAACTGGAAGATTACAAATGGGTTCAGCAGGGTTTATTTCTGAATAGACATCAGGATGGCATGGTGATAAATGAATCTTTTTGCTTCAGATTAATAGCTCTATCTTGATCAAACCTCTGTATGATCCACTGAATCAGGGATGTGTGGAAAGCAGAATGGGGGTGGGGGGAGAGGAGAAGAAACCAAGAGAGCCTATTTTTACGCAAGTTCTCTTCAATTGCTTCCTATTTATTCTTCAACTGGGTTATTTTCCCTGGCCCTAGCAAGAAATCTTGGGGGCCATTTCCTGCAGTCCTAATTCAACATCTCTTTTGGCCTTCCCATCTTACTGATCCTATCTTACTGATTCTCTCTGTGTGTGTGTATATATATATATATATATATTTATGAGATCTACTGATTGATCTAAGGATCAACCAATTTAAAACCATAAAAACAATTAAAAGACAAAAAGAACATGAAACCATTTAGCAAATCCAGTTGAAACAATTTAGTACAATTTAACTGTACAGAAATCAATTAGGCTCCAAAGTCTTTCCTACGAAGTTCTTAGTGTGTAGACTGTCAGAAGCAAGCCTTCCCATAAATAATCGAAACTCAGGGAATTCAGTGGTGGGGAAGCAACAACAACCAAATATATCACTGGAAACAAACTGGGAAACTAGGAGATAGCTTCTTTCATGTTTTCAGAAGGCCACAATCAGGACTGAGAGGAATGTCTGTACTCTAAGAAATAGTGCAAGTTCAAGAGAGGGGGAAAATGAAATGCCTTCAGAAAATTCAGCAGTCACAGGACCTTTACACACAAATGAATTAGAGCACTAAGATTCTGCTTTAACTGCTATTGCTACTTTAATTGCTATTGCTGATAAATTCTGCATTCCACATTTTCTGTGGAATCCTGGAATTTGTAGTTTTTTGAGGCACTAGAGCTCTTTGATGAAGAATTTTAAATGTCCCTCCCTAAACTACAAATCCCAGGATTCCATAGGGTGGAACCATTGCAGTTAAAGTAAAATTCTAGCATGATAATCCCAGAGCATGAAAGGGACCATGGTTGTGTCAGTCTGTCCTGTGATTAAGATTGCAATTGCATATGTTTTACAAATGAAAGCCAGCTCTCAGCCAGTTTTGGAAAAGCAACCAAACAATTACAGCTTACTGATGGGAAGGGGGATGAAGCTGGTTTGTTTAAAGAGCATGCTACTGTATCCACAACATCCTGAAGCTTTTGACAAGGAATTGCAGAAGGAGCAGATTGGATCAGCAAAACTTCACTCAGCCTTGACAGTTTGATTGCACGGCTGGAGAGGGGATGACAGATGTTGGAACAGTGTGAGCAACTTAAACAAAAATGCATCAAATGCACCTGCCAAAAGCTCAGCTCTCCTCTCTTTAAGATGATTTGCAGGCATGGTGAGGTCAGATGGAAAGCCAGCTCTTTGAATGGGGGAGGGAGGGAGGGAAAAGGGGACTTGCAGGAACAGGGATAAAGACACTTCCAAATGATAAAGTGATACCCCATGATATCTGACAAAGTGCACCAAACCCTCAAACCTGCTGTTTGGCTTTCATGAAATTATATTGTTCTGAAATGAATCATCACTGGCAAATGAGAACCTCCATGTGAAGATATAAAGCAGAGACTGAACAGAGAAAAGGGATATGTTCCCCATATGCAAGGAGGTGAAAAATTCAGGCCAGTGTATGCATGATTCAAAGAATCTAGTGGAAATTTCTGCACATTCCACCATTATTGTGTCTTTGTGTTAAGGAAGGAGCTTCTGCTTATCTGGATAAACAGTTCCCTCTGTTTCTGATCCCCATCATTTTTGCATGGAGAGAAATGTCTCAAAATAATATATACAGGTCTCTGTATCTCCCTTATCCGGAATTCCAAAATCTGAAATATTCCAAAATCCAAAACAGTTCACATATGTGGCTGAGATAGTGACACCTTTGCTTTCTGATAGTTCAAAAGTATACAAACTTTGTTTCATGCACAAAATTATTTATTAAAATTGTATATAAAATTATCTTTAGGCTTTATGTATAAGGTGTATATGTTTAGACTTGGGTCCCATCTCCAACATATCTCACTATATATATGCAACTTTTCCCAAATACCTCTCATCCTAAGCATTTCAGATAAGTGAGACACATCCTGTATATACAGATGTGTGTAAGTACTGTATGTATCATCTGATGCATTTAAAAACACAAGGGAAAAAATGATGAAATATTCAGAGCAGTGGTGGGTGAGCATTTGATTTCAGTATATAATTGATAACTTGTCAAATTTGCAAAATTCTTCATATTTGAGAGGAACTGAATTGGGGAGTTTAGAAAAAGAATGTGGAAGAGAGTGAAACTGACAGAGAATAACCTTCAAGTAGATAAATAGTAATTTTAACAATCTACTCTCTTTTGTGTTTTTTTTTCTGTAAGACAAATTAAAAAAAATACATAAGTAGCTTCTATAGTATAAGTCGGTTGTAAATTCTACATCTCTATAGCTTTACATACTCCTTTCTTTGTCATTTACATTTTCTTTAAACTTCCCATATATCTCCCCAATCTTGCATGAGCTTAAAATGCTACTTATTTGCCTTTGTTAGTTTACAGCTTATAAATTCTATACCCCTACATTTCTATATCACTCTCGACAATTATCCTTGACCTTATTCTCTTTTTCAATTATGATTTTTTGATTGTTACTCTTGTCATGTTCTCTTTATATTATTTATTTATTTACTTATTTATTTGTTTGTTCATTCAAATACACAGTTACAAATTCCCAGTCCCTTTCTATTTGCTTTGTTGTCATTTGATTGCTCCAGGCAGTCAGCTTATCCATCTCTTTCATACCTATAATTTTCATCACCCATTTTTCTACTGTCAGTAGCTCATTTACTTTCCAACTTTTTCTTATCAATAACAGATGCTGATATTATGTAAAGTAATATTCCCCAGTGTTTTTTTCTCTGTCTTCTTATCAAATACACTCATCATGTTCAACAAATAAAGCTGTGTTGTCAGCAAATAATCATAATAATAATCATCTTAAGTATGCCGTTTATAATAGTGTGAATTTTGTCCTAAAGCTACTTAATTTTGGGGCATTGCCATCACATGTGGCAATATGACCCTACAAGCTTCTTGGCATTTCCAGCAACTCTTTTTACCCATTTTATAAATTTTATCCAATTTAGCTGGCAACAAATATCAGCTATATTGTATCTTTTAAAAGTTCTCTTTTAAGTCCTGACACAATGTAAATTTCTGAGTGTATTTCCAAGCTTTTCCCCAATAGTTTAGTTCTTTTGATTGACCAATATCTGAACTCCACTTTTTATCATTAAATCTTTCATAACGTCCTGTTCCTGGTCTCTTGCAATTAGTCTTTTATAGTACCATATAACTATCTTTAAGGTGAGGAGATTTCAACATTGGCAGGCAGATTGTTATTAATTTTACCTACTTGCAGGTATGTTTTTACACACCAATGAAACCACAGCATATATTACAATAAAATAATAATGACCAACTGAAGCAGGTGATAGTCTTAAAACAATGGCAATATAATAAATGAAATATTACAAAACTGAGTGAATAAATAAAGAATAATATATCAAGCAAAGGGGGAAATGTATAAGATCTTATAAGATCTTATTGTGTGAGTTCATAAGTGTGTGTAAAATCTTCTAATACATCCACTTCTCCATGGGGTTTGGTTCCAGGACAACCCCCATGGATAACAAAATCCATGGATGCTCAAATCCCATTATATAAAATGGCGTTGTTCAATAATTGAATCTGTGGATGGAGAATGCATGGATATGGACTGTACTTAAAAAGCAAACACTGAGAAGATACTTTAGAAAATACATGATCACACATACAATGCTCACAAAAAATGCAAAACATGTACATTATATCAACCAAGCTTGAAATGTAAGGTCTCTCCTGATTAAAAAAAAAAAAACTTAGGGTTAGGAGTGTGTGGTGAAGTGATCACATTTGTTCATGTCCATACATTATTTAGGATGATGAGAACCAAAAACAAAAAACAAAACAACAACAACAAACAAACAACAACACACCAAACAAAGATTGTAAAGAACATCAGATGATCTCTGTAAACTGGGAGAATGGGCTTTCAAATTGTAAATGAAAATTAAGTAAAAAGTGTGAAGTAATGCATATTGGGCCAAAAAAATCCCAACTCTCTCTCTCTCTCTCTATATATATATATGTGTGTGTGTGTGTGTGTGTACTGATGGAATCTGAACCAGCAGCAATTGACTAAGCGATTGAGAGGTCATGGCTGATATCTCTTTGAAAATGTCAGCTCGTATGTGGTTGCTGTAAAAGATAAAGGGCAAATTGGGCATAATTAGAAAAGGAATTGGAGATAACACTGGCAGTATCATACTGTCATATACAAATCCATAATGTGAACACAGCTGGTATATTGTTCTAGTCACTTCACTTAAAATATGTTGTAGATAAGAAAAATGTACAGAAAAGAGTGACCAAAATAACCAAAGGACTGGAACAATTAACTTAAGAGGACTGATTGCAATGTTTAGGGTGTTTAGCTTAGGGAAAACGCCTTTGTGAAGATGGGGACGTATCCTCCTAGAACCCAAGGTCACCCACTGAAATTGAATGGTGAGAGATTCAGGAGAGGTAAAAGTACAGAGAATAATTAAACTGAGCATAGTTAAAGTGCAGAATTCACTGCCATGAGATGTAGTGATGGCAGCCGTCTTGGATGGCTTTGAAAGGGGACTGGGACAAATTAATGGAGCATAGGGCCATCAGTGCTGAAAAATTAGAAATTTTCTGAAAACAACTCTTAATGTTAATTAGAAAAATGAAGAATAAATATAGCTTATGCAGAAGCAAAGCAAAAGATGGCTTCTTCTTTCTGGAAGATGTCCCACATATCCTAACCAAAAACAAAAGAAAACCCATAAAGAGGACAAAAAATAGAGACACTTCTATATGTGGAGTTCCTTCTATACTGTTTGGACTTTTCCTACAACCTGTTTAGTTCTGTCTTACTGCTGTTAGAACTTTGTCCCAATTAAAAAGTGCCTCTGTGTTGGTTGATCAGCCTGTCACAATGATGGAACCAAAAATGAATGTTACATTTTACAAAAACTAAATACTTATTCATATGAGACAATACAGTTTTCTGCTATTATTATGCACAAGGTCATTCACAGAACTACACTGGAGCTTTCTGGAATCTCCTTCATTGGAAAGTGCAGAGGGTGAATGTCCACTAATACTTTACTTTGAATTCCTGCCCTAGCAGAGGTTGGGCTAGATGACCCAATGGTATCTTTCCAACTCTGTGATTCTGTGACTCAGATCTGAGTCATCAATATCTCCAAACCCTACAATATTGAGACAAACTAGGCTCAGAACAAATGCAGAGAACAAGCAAAAAATTACAGAAAAAAGAACATATTTTGTCAATTCTAATCACTCTAGGATGACTCTGAGGGGCTGTCCAAATTATGAAAATACTCCTCATAGAATTTTCAGAGAATACGTGTCCCAACACAATCCAAATGAGATTTGCAGTATCCAAAAGGAAGGGGGCTAATAACGCAACAAACCATGCAGTAAAAAGATTCATGATTTTCCCCAGAATTTCCTGGAATATGAATGTATATGCTCATTTTTGCACATGTGGCCATCCAAATTCACATTGCTGTGCATTTTCACTCTATTGCGCTTTATCAGAGCATGTGGATACTCCATTTGAATGGATGTGAATGGATGTGAATAGGCAAAAAATGGTGGAGACAAAAGAGTGTTGCTGTGAATGGGTGAAGATATGCATGCACTCACAGTATACCATCATATCTAGACAAGCCCTGAGACACAATGCTGGCTAGGCTTTTTTCTTCAGCTTTTTTTATAGCACACAAAGTAAAAACAGCTGCTGCAAGCTCCCCTGCCCCATTTTAACATGACGGAGCCTTGGAGGCACAGTGGTTAAATCCCAGTACTGGAAGTCACAACGTTGCAAGTTCAATTCCAGAGGGCTCCAAGGTTCACTCAGCTTTCCATCCTTTCGTAGATCGGTAAAATGAGTACCCGGCTTGTGGGAGCAATTAGCTAACACAAATTGGAAACTGCTTTATGCAGTGTAGATGTGTAAACTGCTATTGCTTAGAACAAATTGTAAGCCACTCTGATAGCCTTTGTGGCTGAAGAGCATGGTATAAATACCAAATTAAATTACCATAAATTAAATTATTATTGTTCCTACCTTTAGTTCAGCAAAACAGCTATTAAAGAGAGAATAGATGTTTCCTAGGGTCATTAAGGGCAGGGCATTCTATCGCCTGCTGTGATCTGGATTCTCCAGTTATGCCATCACAACAGCTATCATAGTATTTGAGATCATAGTCAGTGAAGGATAAATTACTTCTCCTGTCCATTATCACTTAATCATCCTTAAATATCAAGAGTCTTGCATGCACAATGTGTACTTAAAAGTCCTCTCTCTATGTTCAGTGTAGCCTACTCCCAGGTAAGTGTGCATAGGATAGATTGTATACAGCTTTGATAGTCCTTCCTTTGTGTGTTTTATGATCCATTTAGTAAACTTCTGGTTGATAGTACTTGATTTGGATCAATTGCACAGTAGTCCTGATTGTCCAGTTTTGCCTGATCATTTCAAGGGACTCAGCCATCCTAACCTATTCCTGGGGGTGGGGTGGGGGGGCTTGCTCAAGCTCCCCTCCTCCATTCTGGGCTCCATGCTCTTTACCATTAACTACAGCTATTGAATTTGACCAGTGAAGATTAAGGAACATTTTCTTCCCATTCAGTTTTAATAAAGATTCAATAACATTCACAGATTTCTTCATAACTGAGACAGAAATACACTAAATGAAACTGATAGAGTCTTCCTTCCTTAATCTTTCTTTCAGAAAGAAAGATGTCAGTTCAGAATAGAGAGGTAAAGAAATGTTTGTTGGACTTCAAAAAGCAACATTTTGGGGCTTCCGTGGGGTGCAGTGAGGGAGGCAAATGAGGGCAATGCCCTCCACAAATTGGAATTCTGCTCCCCACATTCTGCAGTCCCCAAATTTCTAGCATCACAGTACCTTAAATCCTCAACTGAGCATTTAGAAATGCAATTTAGGCATGCATAGAAAAGAGGCTGGTCAAAGCCACCGAGGTAACATGAGCACTGCAAATACAAGTTATTAAAGAGGCAAAAGATGTTCAGTATCAGCTTTTGTAAGCCAGAGGAATTCATGCCCACTGAACATACAAGAATGAACAGCCAAAGTCTGCAAACTGGAGAGTAAATAGATTGCGGCCTCTCATCACCTGTTGTGTTGCTGAAGCCTGGTGGTGGGGTGATCTTTAAGCATCATTAGACCTCTCATTAGACAAGGGGCTTGTCTGTACAGTGAAAATACTCATCATAGTCTAAATGGGATCCCACATCAATCCACAATATTGGGAAGGGGGAGGTAAAAACCCCAAAAACTATGCAGGAGAAACCTTTGTGGCTTTTCCTGTATTTTTTTTTTTTAAAAACTGAAGGAAATACTCATTCCTGCTCCTTGGGACAATTGATTTACTTTGCTTTGCATTCCCAATAAGAGCAGAAGTGGAAAGCTGATTGGACGTGTGCAGGGGGGTGGAGCTTTCTGGCATTACAAGCTCCCGGAACCATCATGTTGGATTTTTGCCATAGCTATTGTGCACTGAGGTGATGAAACAGCTTTTCCCCTTTTTTTTCTTGTTTATTTAAGTGTAAGATCGCACTTATGCACCTTGGATTTACTTTTTTAAAAAAATACTGTTCAGCAGTGACAACAAAAACTCGAGTAATTCACTCACACCTGCCATCTTGATTCACAGGCATGCCTATTTGAACATCAAACACATATGGCTTCACATGCCTGCGATCTTAAAAAACAAACAAACGTGGAGACTAATAAAAGCTGCTGCAAATTGGCAATAGTGCACATCAACCCACATTTTATAGCCTTGTATAGACGTGACCAAGAAGACAGGTAACAATATAAGCCATATGTGGTGACTGTATTAGATGGTCTATATAGATGGTGGTATAGTTACAGCACAGTATAATAAGAAATACATGTTAGTGTAAAACAATAAGGACTGGGTATGTTCAGAGAAATAAGATTAATCTATGTACCAAAATTTGTCACAGAAAAATGAACAGAAACGCTAATACAGAAAGATAATACAGGAAATGAAGGGATGAGATAGGGCTTCTTTGTCATATTCAGATAAATAGAAGTGGAATGAACACAAATCTTAGAATCACAGAATCATATAATTGTAGAGTTGGAATAGACCACGAGGGCCACCCAGTCCAACCCCCTGTCATGCAGGAAATCAGGATCAAAGCATCCCTGACAAATGCCCATCCAGCCTCTGTTTAAAGACCTCCAAGGAAGGAGACCCCACCATGCTCCGAGGGAGTGTGTTCCACCACCGAACAGCTCTTACTGTCAGAAAGTTCCTCCTAATGTTGAGGTGGAATCTCTGTTCCTGATGAATGGAGGAGGGAGTTGGCAACCTGATGGCTTGTAATTGAAAGTAGAACAGTCAGGAAGGACAATATTGTTATGCATGACAGAACATTATTTTCCTCCCCTATAGTCCTCACCCAGCCTTTGAAAGAGTGGGTGTTATTGTTGCTTTTGGTGGATGTGCCTAGGCTTTGAGCCTGCATGGTGTAGTGGTTTGAGTGTTGGACTAGGACTCTGGGAGACCAAAGTTCGAATCCCAGCTTGACCGTGGAGACCACAGGTGACCATGGGTAAGTCACATCTGTCAGCCTAAGAAGGAGGCAAAGGCACACACGCCCCTGAATAAATCTTGCCAAAAAAAGAATCCCCATGATGCTATACTGTAAGTTTGGGAACATGCCATAGGGTTGCTATAAGTCAGAAATAACTTGAAGGTGCACACAACAGCAAGAGGACTAAGCTTTGGGGCCTAAATTATACAGCAGCCTTGTGTCAAGGCTTGAGAAGCAGAGAGTTGAGTGAGTGAGCTCTCCAAGACCCAGAAAGCAGCACCTTACTAACTGAGCCCTGGCAATGGAGAAATGCAATTTTATGTATGCACCTGTGGGAGGCGTTTCTTCCCTAGTTTGTTTTCTGCAAATTGAAAAAAAAAACTTTTTAATTCTCTCCAGCTAGTTCCATTTAAAATGGTTTTGAAGGATATATTTTGAAGAATGCAATGTAATCAGCTGTGCAAATGAGCACTATAAATAATTTACCTTTTTGAACATTTGTCACATGACTTTGTATTTTACCAAATGTGTGAGATTTGAAGACAGAGCCATCACATACCCTCCAACCGTTTGATCTGGGAGGGACAGTCCCAATTAATCTTCTGTCATCCCACTTTTTCAGTTGCTTTTGAAATATCCCAGTTTGTCTCTTCCTTCCGTTTGGCCCCTTAGTCCTCAACTCACTTCAATTGCTACAAACTGAAGTGCAAAAAAGTAGTTTGTACTCAATGAACTAAGCTGGTGGGAGGGGAGAGGATGGAGAAAATCTTCCCAGTAGGCCCAGGCAAAAGCAAACTGCTGAAGCCTTTCCCAGTGTGTGTATTCTTCCTCATTAATATTTTTGGTTACCTTGACTACACTCTGACATTGCTTGACCATTTGTGAAACGTTGGAGTATATGCCATCCAAAGCATTGTTGGTTGGTTAGTCAAAGGCCTTTCTGTAAATCAGAGATGTTCTTATACAGTTAATTCTAGCACCAGTAGGTCAGATAGATCTAAAGTTCCTGTGCTTCCAAATGTTCCTTATGAAAGAAGTGATGTTTAAAGGATTAACTTTTTTTTTTTTTAAGTGAAACTTCTTAACAGCTTTTCTGGTACAATGAAGACCAGGGTAGTTACAATTCAGTATGAAGCTGCCTCAGGAGACCTTAACTCACTTTTGTGAAGGGGCTCATCTACACAAGCCAGGATATACTGGCTCCACACCAACATAGCCTGGCTGGGAAGCTGGCCTGTTCTTTCCCCCATTACCTTGATGAAACAGGCTGGAATCCAAACAGGAATGCCAGCCCATCACGGCAGCTTTTGCCTCTGTTTTCCTTGCCCTACTGGCATCAAGGAAGCTGGCCACAACATGTGATCCAAGGTCTCCAGTATGTGACCAGCTTTGGTCACATGCTGCAGAACCCATTACTGGACCCAGAAGGGTAAGGGTGACAAACAGCTGGAATGATAGGCTGGCTGGCTGGGCTCCTGAGGACACTCAGGGTTAAATCCATTTTTTTGCTGGTGGTATCGCAGTAAACTGGGTATTATTTTTAATTGTTCTATCGGGCCATCCCGACCTTCCCCCCATCTGAGCCCTGTATCTGCACCGGGGTTGGTAAGGCAGAATGGGGCAAATGTTCTGCATTGTATAGACTGCAGGGCTCTATGACAAGAGCAAGGCAGGACATTTAGCCCATTAAAAAAGCCCAAATGGTGCATAGGCTTAGTAGAACACAACCACAATGTTCATGGTTCACAAATGCCACCATGTAGAATCCTTCCAAAGAGGCTGCACATGTTGCATTTGCACTGATGGCAACAGAATATAGAACAACATGGCCTGACTCTGTGCACTTTTCCTTTCTGTTCTTAAAAGTAGATTAAATAGAATTAATAAAATACAAGCAATTGCAAACAGACTAAACAGGGCTGACTGCCAGTTCTTTGCACTGACAGTAGATTGAACAAGAGACAGGACTGGCAAAGAGCAATTGTCTGTTGTATGATTTGTTCTACAGGGTTGTATTCAAGAGCACCTGTTAGCAATCTCACAAATCAATTATCAGTTTGCACATAGTGTTACAAATATGATCTTCCAAACATTGAGAAGTGCAGGAATTGATGAAAAATAGATTATAAATCAGTGCTATGATGGAACAGAGGTATGTCAGAAAAACTTGGTGGTGATTAGAAATGGGTACAAAACAGCGTGGGAAAAGAACTTCTCTGTGTCTGTTGCTACATCCATCAGTTGCATCTAGTGATGGTGAATTCTTTATCAGCAGAAAGAATGTCCCGATTGAGCATTTCTTTCACATTTGTGGTGCAGTACATATCTTCATTTATCAGTCAATGACTTCAGAAAATATGATATCATTAAACTCAAGTAATTTAGAATAGCATAGGTTTAGGGATAGAAAAAAACAATTAAAAATATTTGTAAAATAATTTTTAAAAAATTTCTCATATATATATATATATATGACACAAAAAAACCCCAAGCCCCTGCTGAGAGGAAGCCGGGACTATATTTATACAATATAATTCAAATAATATTATTAAAATAGTGTTTGCTATGCAGAAAATGCTTGTTTCTGTACAAATCAACTATGTGTCAATTGTGTGCAGAATAAATGTGCAAAATTCAAATAGTGATTGCTGTTGTTGTGTTCCTTCCAGTCATTTCCAATTTACAGTGGCCCTATTTACAGTGAACGAGACTACGTGCAAAAGGGATCTAGGAGTCCTAGTAGACCACAAGTTGAACATGAGTCAACAGTGTGATGTGGCAGATAAAAAGGCCAATGCGATTTTGGGTTGTATCAATAGAAGTATAGTGTCTAGATCAAGGGAAGTAATAGTTCCACTCTATTCTGCCTTGATCAGACCTCACCTAGAATACTGTGTCCAGTTCTGGGCACCACAATTCAAAAAGGATATTGACAAATTGGAGCATGTCCAGAGAAGGGCAACTAAAATGGTGAAAGGTCTGGAAACCATGACTTATGAGGAGAGACTTAGGGAGCTGGGCATGTTTAGCCTGGAAAAAATATGGTTAAGAGGTGATATGATAGCCCTGTTTAAGTATTTGAAGGGATGTCACACTGAGGATGGAGCAGGCTTGTTTTCTGCTGCTCCAGAGACTGGAACACGGAGCAATGGATGCAAGCTCCAGGAACAGAGATTCCACCTCAACATTAGGATGAACTTTTTGACAGTAAGAGCTGTTTGGTAGTGGAACACACTCCCTCAGAGCGTGGTGGGGTCTCCTTCCTTGGAGGTCTTTAAACAGAGGCTGGATGGCCATCTGTCAGGGATACTTTGATCGTGATTTCCTGCGTGGCAGGGGGGTTGGACTGGATGGCCCTTGTGGTCTCTTCCAACTCTACAATTCTATGATTCTATCATGGGGTTTTATTGCCAAGATTTGTTCACAGGGCCTTTGCTTTCTGAGGCTGAGAGAGTGTGACTTGGATTTCCATGGCTGAGTGGGGATTCAAACCCTCTTCTCCATTGCTCAAACCACTACAGTACACTGGCTTTCCTAAAAGGTACAGCTAATAGTGGAGAGCCAGCATGGTGTAGTGGTTTGAACATTGGACTACAACTCCGGAGACCACTGTGCAAATCCCTGCTCAGCCAAGGAAACCCACTGGGTGACCTTGGACAAGTCACACTCTGCCATTTAAAGCAAGGCAAAGGCAACCCCCCTCTGAAAATCTTGCCAAGAGAACCCGGCAATAGATTCGCCTTAGGGTCGCCCTAAGTCGGAAATAGCTTGAAGACACACAGCAACAACAAATTGTGAAACTGAAAGGTTTTCAAGGATTGTCTTGCAGTGGAAAGAATATTGTTATAACTGCTTGTTGCTTCCTTTGAGAAGAAAATCAGTGAAAAGTTACAACCCAGTCAGGTAGGATCATTGGTACACTATGTATTTGCTTCCTAGGACTTTATCACATGAGCCTTTTAAAGCTTGGTGATAATACCTTTGATGATACTTATCACATGGTGTCACCTCCAAATTGTTGCTGCTGCACCTCCAAAGTGTGGTTAGGTCATCCCTTGCCATTGACAGGGAACACCCGTCAATATGCTCCCAATTGTGCTGCTGTGCCATGAATCCTAAGGTGCAACAAATTTCTCCATTTGTAGTACCGAGATTGGGCAGTCACATGGTCTCTGTCTCCTCCTCTTTCCCCCTCTGTCCTCCCTCCTTCTATCCCCAAACAGGCTGGTTTTCTCCCCCCACACACACACACACTTTCTTTTCTTTTCTGTTTGTTTTACTAAATTGCATTGCCATAATTGCCAAATTGCATTACAACTAAAAATTAAAAACAAAACAATACACAAAAGGCATTCTGGGTAGGGCAATAGGGTAGGGAGAAGAGGTTAAGGGAGAGTCCAGAAGAAAGCCAAGGGACCGTCAGTGGCTGAAACAGCCCCAGGCACACTATTGAAGGGACGTTTAATACTGAGGGCTGCCAAACTGGTTTCTATCTGTTCACTTTTGCAAATGCAATTGCAGCGACAACAGGGCTCATATGATAATCTTCATAGTCACTATTATATAATCGACACATTATTTGGCAGGTGTAAAATACCAAATTTCAAACCCTCTTTTACCATGATTGATACCCCAATCCCCCTCCTTTCTTTCTTTCTTCACTCAATGAAAATGGTCTTGCTACTCTCTCCTTCTTATTGTGTGCTCCATAAGACTTGTTGAGTGAAAAATACACACATTCAGGACCGGTTTAACCTGTCTGCCAAATCAGCATTGGCAGGGGGCCCCAAAGTCAAGCCCCCCCCCCCCGCTGACCTCCTTATCTGACAAAGGAGACAGCCAGGAAACAGCCGGGAGGAGCCACTGCTTTGTAGCCCCCTCCTACCCTCCTCCTCCAAAAACCTCCTCCTGGCTTAAAAAAAAAAAACAGTGTCTCAAAAACTAGAAAAAGAGAAAGAGAAAGAAGCAGCAGCCCTCCCTGGCAGAAGCTGGAGGAAGTTTGCTGCTGCAAAATGCAAGCCAGTCAGGCACGATATGATGGCCCTGTTTAAGTATTTGAAGGGATGTCACGCTGAGGATGGAGCAGGCTTGTTTTCTGCTGCTCCAGAGACTGGAACATGGAGCAATGGATGCAAGCTCCAGGAACAGAGATTCCACCTCAACATTAGGAGGAACTTTTTGACAGTAAGAGCTGTTCGGCAGTGGAACACACTCCCTCAGAGTGTGGTGGGGTCTCCTTCCTTGGAGGTCTTTAAACAGAGGCTGGATGGCCATCTGTCAGGGATGCTTTGATCGTGATTTCCTGCATGGCAGGGGGTTGGACTGGATGGCCCTCGTGGTCTCTTCCAACTCTGCAATTCTATGATTCTATGATTCTATGTCAGAGAGGGGTGAGTGTGTGTGTGAGAGAGAGGGGGGGTGGGAATTTGAGGGTTGTCTCTTTCCCTCAGAAAGGGCTTCTTTCTTTCTTTCTTTCTTTCTTTCTTTCTTTCTTTCTTTCTTTCTTCCCTTTCCTTCCTTCCACATAGATCCCCTTCCAGCCCATCTTTCCAGCTGCTCTTAACATGTCCTGGTTTCTCTCCCTTCCCTCCCTCCCTTTCCCCCTTGGTCTTCTTCAGCTTCCTCCCCTTGCTGCCAACTGAGTTCAGCCTGCAAAAGGAATTTGTGTGTGTTTGCCTATGTGCCTTCAAGTCATTTCTGACTAAGGCAAACCTACCATGGGGTTTTCTAGGCAAGGTTTGTTCAAAGGGGGTCTGCCTTTGCCTTTCCTTGAGGCTGAGAGAGTATGACTTGCCCAAGGTCACCCAGCGGGTATTCATGGCTGAGTAAGGATTCAGACCCTGGTCTCCATAGTCATAGTGCAATGCTGAAACTTCTACAAAACTCTAGCTCTTTTAACAGAAGAATATAAAGAATATAAATTAAAATTTGGAGTAATATTACTGGGAACAATGGTTTTATCGCTGTCACTAAAACACCAGTATCTCATTAGTGTTATGTGAGAGGCATTGGCCTAGAGCAGTGGTTCTTAACCTTTTCTTTACCAGGGACCCCCTTTAAATATCTTTTGTTGCCCCAAGACTTAACTCAAGATTTAAAACCCTAATAATAATAGCTAATAATAATAGCTAACAACAACAACAATACAATTACACCATCCATTAAACTTTCCCTCAGAGACACTCTTGCTTCTTCCTGCAAGTTTGTGGCTGGAGTGGATTGAATGGCAATGTGCACACCAAGCCAGCCAGCCTTTGCCTTGGTTCCTGTCACGTGGCTACTCCACTACAGGGAGTAGGTGGGCCAAGCAGTCTTCAAGCCTTTGTGGACCCCCTGTGAGGACATTGCGGACCCCAAGTTAAGAACCACTAGGCTAGAGAATGCTAGAAAAGGAACAATGCAACCAGAACTTGAGAAGGGTGCTGGCAGGGGGATTCTGGGAAGTGTAATCCAAGACTAACTTTCCCAGGCTCTGAATGCAGCCTAGAATCATAGGGCTGGAAGGAATCCCAACAGCCATCCCATCCGATCGGCTTCTGCCCTGCAGGAACACACAATCCAAGCATTCCTGACAGATGGCCATCCAAACTATGTTTAAAAAAAGCCAAAGAAGGAGACTCCACCACACTCCAAGGCAGTGTATTCCACTTCCGAACAGCTCTTACTGTCAGGAGGTTCTTTCTAATATTCAGGTGGAATCTCTTTTCCTGTAAGCCGTTCCTCATAGGTCGTAATGACTTCCAGACCTCCCACCATCCTTCTCAGTATCTTTCTTGAATTTTTGTGCCCAGAACTGGAAACAGTATTCCAGGTGAGGTCTGACCAAAGCAGAATGGAGTGATACTATTAGTTCCCTTGATCTAGACACTACTCCTTTTAATGCAGCCTAGAATTGCATTGGCATTTTTTGCTGCTGCATCACACTGCTAACTCATGTTCAGATTGCAGCCCACTCTTTCTTTTCTTTGAGGAAATCTACACCATTACGTTAATTGCTAATTAACAAAAAAATATTATGTTAGTGCCTATAATATAGTTTTTAAACTAAATTATTGGTGGCAAATTATGTAATACAGTAGGCCCCTCTTAGCCACAGGGGATTGGTTCGGGGGGGGGGCATGGATTCTGAAAACCATGAATAATAGTGAGTGCCATTGAAAATGATGGGACTTCTGGTTTAAAATACCATAGAGTTGCCTTGGAAAGCCTAGAGAATGGCTAGGGAGGACACATTTTCTAGGAAGACTCTATGGTAGGTGTGCTGTTTTGTGTCCCGTGGATAATGAATCCATGGATACAGGGGTCCTACTGTAATCTGAACATCCTATATGGTGAATAGGTTAGGTTACATTGACCTGAGATAAACATATGGGGGCCCCAAAATAAAGCATTGCAGGGGCTCCCAAAATTCCTTAAACCGGCCCTGCACACATTTCAGAGGCTTACTGGGTTCTTTGGAGAATGTTTTATTATTTATTCATTTATATCCCACCTTTCCCCTCCCCCAATAGTGAGATTCAAAATGGATTCCATTTTTTAAAAAGATACAGTTAGTAGTACTGTATTTTTAACAGTGCATTCACCTGTATGGGTGTGTTTTAATCATAAGAAAGCCTGAACATGATGATCCACAATAATTAGAGAAAAGTAGATAATCTACTCAAATTAATAGGCAGAAGAATTGGCAGCAAAAGAAAGGGTTAAGAAAGGGAAATGAACACAAATGCTCACATTCTGTATTTGAATTCAGATTCCAAGAGAAAAGGCAGAATTACTCAACACCTTCTTTGCCTCAGTGTTTTCAGAAAAGGTAAAGGGGGACCAACCTGAGGATAAAGGTACAGAAGACACAACAGGGGAAATCCAGCACAGAATAAGCAAAGAGGTAGTACAGCAATACCTTCTTAATCTAAATGAATTTAAATCTCCAGGACCGGATGAACTACATCCAAGAGTATTAAAAGAGCTGGCAAATATAATCTCAGAGCCATTGGCAATAATCTTTGAGAACTCCTGGAGAAAAGGAGAAGTCCCAGCAGACTGGAGGAGGGCAAACGTTGTCCCCATCTTCAAAAAGGGGAAAAAAGAGAATCCCAACAATTATCGTCCAGTTAGTCTGACATCAATACCAGGGAAGATTCCTGAGCAGATCATTAAACAGAGAGTCTGTGAACATTTAGAAGGCAATGCCATAATCACAAAAAGTCAACATGGGTTTCAGATGAACAAGTCATGCCAGACTAATCTGATCTCTTTTTTTAATAAAATTACCAGTTTGGTAGATGAAGGGAATGCTGTGGACATTGCATACCTTGATTTCAGTAAGGCCTTTGACAAGGTTCCCCATGACATTCTTGCAAACAAGCTTGTAAAATGTGGGCTAGGCAAGTTAACAGTTCAATGGATTTGTAATTGGTTGACCGGCTGTACCCAAAGGGTGCACAGCAGTGGCTCCTCTTCGTCTTGGAAAGACGTGACCAGTGGGGTGCCACAGGGTTCTGTCCTGGGCCCAGTGCTATTCAACATCTTTATCAATGACTTGGATGAGGGAATTAGGGGCATACTTATCAAATTTGCAGATGACACCAAATTGGGAGGAGTAGCTAATACCCTAGAGGACAGAATCAAAATTCAAAATGACCTGGATACACTGGAGAGCTGGGCTAAAGCTAACAAAATGAAATTCAATATGGATAAATGTAAGGTACTGCACTTAGGGAGGAAAAATGAGAAGCATAAATATAGGATGGGGGAGACCTGGCTGAATGAGACTACGTGCGAAAGGGATCTAGGAGTCCTAGTAGACCACAAGTTGAACATGAGTCAACAATGTGATGTGGCAGCTAAAAAGGCCAATGCGATTTTGGGCTGCATCAATAGAAGTATAGTGTCCAGATCAAGGGAAGTAATAGTGCCGCTCTATTCTGCCTTGGTCAGGCCTCACCTAGAATACTGTGTCTAGTTCTGGGCACCACAATTCAAAAAGGATATTGACAAATTGGAGCGTGTCCAGAGGAGGGCGACTAAAATGGTGAAAGCTCTGGAAACCATGCCTTATGAGGAGAGACTTGGGGAGCTAGGGTATGTTTAGCCTGGAAAAAAGACGGTTAAGAGGCGATATGATAGCCCTGTTTAAGTATTTGAAGGGGTGGCACGCTGAGGATGGAGCAGGCTTATTTTCTGCTGCTCCAGAGATCGGAACACGGAGCAATGGATGCAAGCTCCAGGAGCAGAGATTCCACCTCAACATTAGGAGGAACTTTTTGACAGTAAGAGCTGTTTGGCAGTGGAACACACTCCCTCTGAGTGTGGTGGGGTCTCCTTCCTTGGAGGTCTTTAAACAGAGGCTGGATGGCCATCTGTCGGGGATGCTTTGATCATGATTTCCTGCATGGCAGGGGGTTGGACTGGATGGCTCTACAGTTCTGTGATTCTATGATTCTATATTTTTCCCTCAGTATCAACCAAGTTTTTTTTAAAAAGACCTTCTATACTTGTTCCTTTTGTCTCCTATCAAAGCACTGATTAAGGTATTAGAGAAATACAGAACCATCCTCCTCTGTTTTTGCTCAGCTGCCAAGCCATGCCATGCATCTCTCTGACAGCAAGTCATTATAGGCACATATAAGCACTGCACCTTTCACTACAAGTATTGAGCTCTTTGTTAAAAAAGACAACTCCAACAAGATTGGATGTTCTAATTATCTCTGTTTACCACTCCATGATTGTGGAAACATCATGTCCCTGTTTTGTCCAAACTTGGTATGTGGGGATGTGTAAGCTGTGTTGTTTCATGTTGTTCAGGTGCATCATGTGGTCTCTTGAATAGTTCTCATTTTAGACCAGTGTGCTAAGTTAAGTACCTGGGAGTGGGGATAGATTAATATTGACACCAGTGCCATGAATTTTATGCATTCACAATTTTATGCACACACAAGGTAGATATGCTGGCTTCCTGCTGGTGGTATGCTGACTGCAAAGTGGCAGGTTCCCCCCTTCTGTTATCTGCAGAAAACAGACCAGAGTCCACACAGGATGCCTGCCCCACCACCTTGACACCATTGCCATGTCCACCATTTTCTCACTAATGTGGAAGCCAGGCAGGGGGCCTCCAACATGTGACAGCAGGCCTCCTGCTTGTGGCCAGCCTTGGTCACATGCTCTATGACCCCTGCCTGGCTTCCAAGAGAGGTCTAGCAAAAGTGGAAGACAGCATCCTATTATTTCCTACAATCTGGACATTACATTCATGTTGATGCAACCTAGAATTGCATTGATTTTTATTGCCATTGCATCAAACTGTTGACTCATATTTATCTTGTGGTCTACTAAGAGCCCTCAGTCCTTCCCACATGCACTTTATTCATCCATACTATATTTCCGTGTTTCATTTTTCCTGCCTAAATATAGTATTTTACATTTATCTCTGTTGACACTCATTTTGATAGTTAGGGCCCAGCAATCCAATCTGTCAAGGTCATTTTGAATTCTCTTCCTGTCCTCTAGGGTATTAGCTACCCCCCCACCAATTTTATGTCATCTGCAAATTTGATAAGCATGCTCTCTAGTCCATTCTCCAAGTCATTTATAAGAATATTGAAAACTGTAGGGTAGAAACTAGAGGCACACCAGTAGTCATTTCTCTCCAGGATAAAGAGGGACAATTAGTGAGCACTTTTTTTGGATTTGGTCAGTCAACCAATTGCAAATCTACCTGTTAAAAGCCTAAACTGGGGCTCTCTTGCCTTGGAATCCCCAGATTAGCTCCCCCTGTAGATGTAACCCTGAGTGGCCTCACTCCAGGGCACCCCCTACAGGCCAAAATTGCTGCCAACACCCAAATGGAGTATTTATAGCCAGCCCATTTGGGAGACTGGATTTACAACAGAGGAACTACACACCACTGTGCACCAACCAACTCTTCTATCCCCAGAGAGACAGAGAACTGTGGCGAAACCAGGAGGTATAGACACATGCAGCATCAGTGTATAGGAAGATTATGAAGACTATTTATTCAAGCAGGTTCAGTTAGACAATCTTCCATGAGGCAGGCTTCTCCCATACCTCAGGCACGCATAAAGTTATAGCAAGATATTGCAGGTAAAGCATTCAGTTATTCCAAGTTACATTCAGTTACTAAGTTTAGCTACATCCAACCAAAGTGTAGAAATTAAAAGAATTCCCTCACACAATCTAAACAGGCCCTAAAAATCCTACTCACTACTTTGCAGTCTGTTGCTTCAGATGGTATCAGGGAAAGCTGGGAGCTAAGCCAGGCGCTTGCTCTACCAGCCATTGTCCAGAGTTTGGCTCTTCCATGCTGGAATATCAAGAACCTGCTTTTGTCTTTCTTCAAACTGCATGATCTCAGTCTGGCACAATGGCTTCAAACAAAAGCAGTTATATCTTAGAGTTCCTGGGTCTAGAGATGTGATTGGCCATTTCTGCTTTGGTGATATGATGTCCTTGATGATGTCATCTCATTAGTTCTGTGGAGGTGGCGGTTCAGACCCCCCTTCCAGGTAACCCTTTCCTTACCTGATGCCATGTTGGCAAGAAAATACTGTTTACACATAAAGGGAATTGTAGTTCTCTGGCAGAATGATGGGAGGTTGAGATGTAATCGACCTCGAGGCAGCATGATGGGAACTCCATCATGACACTACCTAACAACAGCACTTGCAGTCCACATTTTCCTGCTTCTCTGCATGAATATTATGGGGGAATGTTGACAAAATACTTACTCAAATCAAGATTGCTATACACCCAAAGCACTTGCCTTTGTCAAAAGACTTACTCAAATCAAGATTACAGTACAGGCAATCTCTGAGGGAGGAGCATTGCCTTCAGGAGTTCATACATGTGGGGGCCATTAGTTGTCGGTTGTCCTGAGGATGTGAAAAATGCTCTCTGTTTCCACAGCATCCCAGTAGCAAAACACACCCCATGAATATACTTACTATTGGTGTATATGGTTGCTGTTGCCCCTACAGAAATGTGACAGACTTAGGCGAGGGCAGTGAGTTCTGCTCCCTGGGCATTTATCTTTCAGGACAAAGGCTGGGCTTCTAGTCCTTCCCAGTCATTTACAACTGCATAGCCTGTCACTCACTTGTCTTCACTATTTGAGAAGACCCATCTATGTACAATATGAAGTCAAAATTGTCCAGGGGTATGTCAGAAAGGCCCAGCCTCAGCAGGTCTTGGGACTGCACTGTCCTAAAGCAGTCACAATGCTCTTCTCCATCTCCCTCTTGAGGGAGTAGAGTTGCTAGGTTGCATCGTTCTATCGTCATAAAATTTTATGATGTCATTTTTTGCTGACAAGCTAGTGCTGCAGCACATAAGCTGGCCACTTTAATTGTTACCAATGGACTCTGATCTGCCAGCAAATAGTGTGTATAGAAGTCATCACTTCTTTCAGGAATAGCTTGAAGAATTGGATGAATATATGTCAGAAGCCACTATAGAAGGAACAATATAACAATACATGTCCTACTGTCTTCCCTGAGCCAGCTCCACAAGGACATAAGTGTGCCTTATAAGGGACATTGTTATATCTCCCCTCTAACAAGACTGAAGGCAATACATTAAATTTTGCTAGGGTAAATGCTTTTCTATATTTTTGGAGGGTTAAAATATTCATATGTCTTGCTAAGCAGAAAGCCTGACTACTGTCTCTGAATTCAGAATATGCAGTAGCTGTGCTTACATGATGATACAACTCATTGTCTATAATACACTGGTATTACACCTAGCAAGCCTAGTTCATTCTGATTTTTAGCTTCTCTGAATTTCTTCGTACAATTACTGATTATTTTTTGAATTTGTTGATTTCTCATTTCTTCCATTTTCTTGTACATGTCTCTTACAACTCATTTCAAAGTTCTTTACACCTCCACCCTGGTTTCTTTAGCCAGGTCCCATTTGGAATAGATTGCAATTATGCCTTCAACAGATTGCCTGTGAGAAACTATCATCTATCACATATCTAAGATAGTACATCTCCTTCTGGCTGTTTGGAAGGAGAGTGAAGAATTTTTTTGCACCTTTCATTCTTGACTTCCAATATATATCATGGTGGTTGAAATCTCCCAATATTACTATGGGCTTGTTTACACTGGCCAAATACCCTGTCCCAGAGCCCTGTGGTCCAAACAACTAAGGGAATTTACACTGATTTTTCCCCAGGCATCCAACCAACTCCTGGGGCAGATACTGGGCTGGATCAGGGGCAAGCCAGGATAGGGCCCTTTACCACATTTTAAGAAAATACCCGGTTTACTCAGTTTACACCAGATCGGGCCCCACGTGTGCATGGAAGCCTATCCCAGAATGCTGGTCCCTGCTGCTTTTGCCACTTCCTTGGCTCTCCTGGAGGCCAGGCAGGGGTCCTGCAGCATATGACTGAGGCTGGTCACATGCAAGGAGCCTGCAGTCACATTGCGGGACCCCTGCCTTTCTTCTGTGGTAGCAAGAAAATGGCAGCAGCATCAGTGGCTTCAGTGATGGGCTGATATCCTCTTTGGACTCCAGCCCATTTTGTGCAGGTAATGGGGGCAGGGAGAATGGCCAGCTCCAGAGCTGGTGTATCCTGCCTGGTGTAGCCCCCCCCCTCTCTTTCTCTTTAATATTTGGTCATTCTTGGAAGAAATAATCAAGGTCTTTATTCTGGTTTGGAGATCTATAGTAGTTACTGTTCTTTCCCTCCCTTTTAATTTTACTCAAATGCTCTCAACCTGTTTTCCATGCTTTATGTCATGGATCTGCTTACATTGACAAATAATGCTACTCTTCCTCCTTTCTTGTTTGGTCTCTTTCTTTGGAATATGTGATACCGCTCTTTTACTATATTCCAATCATGAGGCTCATCCCGCCATCATTTTTTCCCACATAGTCAGAAGGAAGGGTATTGGTTGGTGGTCTTGTCAGCCTCTCTGATACATCATGGGTCATCATTCCTGGGAGATACCTCCTCAAAACATCTTATCAGGCCCACATGCAACTGCTTCTTTTCCTCTCTGCAGAACCCTCCAAGCCTACCTCCATGCTTTCTGAGAACTGAGGCTGTTTTCCCAGTTCCTGTGTTCATAATTGCTGATTAAGGGGAGAGGTTGGAGCTGATTGTGTAGCTCCCGAGTCACAGCATGGTTCTTGGTCGTTCTGTTTCTGTGTGTCACATTCTCCTAAAGCTCTGCCTCCTGTGTTTGGGAATTGTCCTCCTTAGAGACCCTTGCTAAAGAGTCCAGTCTGTGCATGCACACTCTCTCTTTTTAAAAAACATATTTTTCCTGATAAGCCAAACTTTAGATACATGGGATTCAAGCTGCCATACTATCTCTTCCAGCAGGGCAATGAGTTTGCATTTGCTGCAAATATAGCCTCCCATATCCTTTGGCAAGAACACAAAGATGGCACAAATGTTACAAGTCACTGCAACAGGTCCCTCCTCATCCATCCTCAGAAGCTGCACATTGTGCTCCAAAATTCCATTTATACAAGTGCTAGAGACTTGTTTTCTGTTAAAACGAAAGCTTCCAATCCAGGCCAGCAGATGGTCCAAATTGGCATGGGGCAGCCTCCCTTAAAACCAGGTGAAATCCATTCAAACCAAGAGTATAGCATCCCTATCCAAAATTTACTTTGACTAAAGTGAAGATGCGGACTCCTTGTTGTCTAACAGGAGAACAATGATAAAAAAAATCCTTCCATTAGTTACTGAAAAATAATGCTGAAGAGGAGGAGAACCACGAATGGCTTGTTGAATGTATGAGCTTAGTGCTTTCACCAGTCATAAATTCATAGACTGAGCACATGTTCAGAGGCATCCTGCTCCTTAGGTTTCAATATACACCAACCTATCATGAGCTTCTGCTTTTGCACCTGCCTCTGCTTGGTCAAAAACAGAGTAGCTTCTGTGTACTGTCTTCCCATCTCTGTCCTAGGATCCAGCCTCTCTAAACAATACAAAATTCCCCTTGATTTTCTCACCCTTCACCTACACTTTCTATTTTCTTTGCAAAGAGTTTGCCTTAATCTGGACTCCCAGGTATTAGCACAAGATAACAAAGTGGGCCCACTAATCTCATCCCTGGGATATGATAACCATCAACCTGCTTGCCTTTGTGTGATCAATCTTGTCAGTGAATATAGAGCCACAGCCTGAGGCTTTCAATTCTTTCCTTTCTCAAACCTTCAAATGTTGCATTCAGTATCTAGAAAGAGGAAAAGTTGACTCACCAATAGCTCTTTGGAGGTCTTCATTAAGGACATATATATAAAAATTCCCCACAGATTACTGTTTTTTATTTGGAATTCATCTTAACAGTTCATGCTAACACCTTCAAGCAATCACACAAAGCTGTTGAAGAAGATACGAAGTATTTGGATAGAGGAAGGGGATTTTGGGTGATACAGTACCTATCAGAGAAGCAGAGATTTGTGCAGCAGAGGATACTCAGAGTTGTATTCTGATGGTCATACAACAGAGCTGGAGAGTGGGTGGATGCAGGGAAACTGTCCTCACTTGGGTACCATTTTGGGGTGATATTTATGTTGGAAATTTCCCTTGAAGGGATGGGGTTAGGATGGAATACAATGTCTGTCAGAGTTTCCCAGGCTTAAACAAAGGACTCTCCTGAAAATTTAATGCAAAGCATTTGTGACTGAAAGGGTATAGGCAACTTCTATTGTGGATAAGAGAATAAGAGGAAAAAAAACATTTTGCAAACACTGAGTGCTCAGCTATCTTTGATTGAATTATTGAATGCTATATTTCCAGAAGTCTTCAGAAAGAATTACCCTGATGTAGGTGTAACCTTTGGAGGAATTTGGGAGGCCCCTCCTTAGAATGTACATGTCTTGCTCCAGTCTTAGTGGAAGGTAACAACAAGCCAAATTATTTGATTTCAAAGATGGGGGGCTTTCAGGGCAGGTAACAGTTAATTACTATTGTGTTAAAAATTTTAAATTCACATTTTCCTTTTTGCTTGTTCAAAAGCAATTAGAATAGGTACTGTACTTTAGTTGTTTTTTTTTTTAAAGTTAACTGCGGTATAAAATGTACCCTCTAATTACAAAGTTACTATATTGTTACAATTACACTGCAAAAGGAGTGACGTTATCCGGTGACATTCTACAATCATATTGTAACTTTGTAATGCCCTAGTTATTGCAAAAGGAGTGAATTGTAAATGACTCATTACTTTTAATGCTTTGTAAAGAGCTCCTTTCATGGTCTGCTTGCTGAGTCACCAAACATCTAGGTATTAATACCACTCAACTGAATAAAATGCCATCTAATATTTTCTGGTGATTGTGTTCTCATTGTGATTGTGTTGGGATCTGAAATGCAAGAGACAGCTTGGGGTTGTGGTTAGATTACTAGATAGGACTTGGAAGATCCAGTAACTAGTCCCTATTTTGCCATCACTTGTTAAATTTGGGCCAACTTCTCTATCTATCTATCTATCTATCTATCTCTTCCTCTCTCTTAGCCTAATCTACATTGAAAGGTTGCTGTGAGGTTCAAGTAAGGAGAAAAATACCATATACATATAACCAATAAATGAACAGAATGAGAATAGAAAAAAGCCATTTCTCATTTTGACTGGCTCATGAACAAAATTTGATATCATTATGAAACAAATCAGACTGAGGACAATGGTGCCCATCCTCACATTATCTGCCCAGAGGGCAAAAGAATTTATGGCAAATGCCTACACAAGTGATAAGACTGGAAACAAACTGTTACCTCTGTAGCAAAAGGAGAAAATAGGAGTGTATATGTATGATAACACAAAAAAGAACTTGCTTTCTTCTTGGTACAGTGTGAGATTAGATGTCGAATCTAAGTTTTGTAAATTGAAAACTGTAGTTAGCTTGTAGGGTAGCAGCTAATCTTGGGCCACCCTGTTTTGCCCCTGAATGCCCCATGGGGAACAGGTGGTAAAATATTATGCCCAGGAGAGGTCTTCTCTCCCCGCCACAGGAAATGTTTTGTCAAAAGCAAGAAGTTGTTTTCGATTTGGAAACAGTCAGTATGCCCATAGATGAAAGGTTTAATAGACTTATTAACAAAGATTTTTTATTGCATTACACTGTTATAGTGCTATTATTCCACTTTAACTGCGATGGCCACCTCCTTTAGAATTCTGTTGTTTGTAGTTTAGTGAGGCCTAAGAGTGCTCTGGCTAAGAGTTCTAAATGCCCCTCCCTAAACTGCAAATCCCAGGATTCCACAGGAGGCATCTAGAGCAGTGAAAATGTAATAATAGTGTTATAACAGTGTAGTGTGATATCACCGTAACAGGCACTATTTACACTTGATAGAAGAAAAAAAACAAGCCCTATGTCTAAAGCATTGAGCAACTCACTTTTACATTCTGTTGTTGAGAAGCCCCAGGAATCAAAAGCAAAGACACCACAGACCCACAGTGCACAACACCATAATTCAATCTGCGCAAAGCTCACTCGGGACAATGTTAAAGGGCTTTTTATAGGGAAGAACTCCCCAATCTACATGCAGTCCTCCACCCTCAATCAATCTCCCCTGTTCCCAGCTGGCTATGTGATTCTAATAGGTTGGATATGGAACAGGGTTCCTGTAATTTTAATCCTGACTAGATTGTGGAGCAGCACAAGGTCGTGTGAGAACCTGTCAAGCTGAATGAAGGTACCTGTCCTCTTTAACCATCCAAACATCAACTCCAACAGCTGCCCCCTCCCAACATGACTCTTGCCTTCCTGGTAGAAAACAGGTGAGAAGGGGCATGATAGAGCACCCTGTTCCATTCTTATCTCCAGTGCCTCCACACCCACTCCCCTGCTGTCCACTGGTGAAGCAATAGATGTGTTGGGAGGGGATGGCTGCAGCTGAAAGCTGGAGTTGGGAAGATAAGAGAGGACAGAGAAGCTGGTCCAATTTGACAGAGTTTTATGTCACTGTGTTTTGCTCCACAACCTCTCTCTTTAGTCTCCTCCCTTTGCTCTGAATCTCTTGGTTCATGGAGGTATGTTCAAGTGTATCATGCATACCAACACCTTCATGCTGAGCCAGGGAGCTTTGGTTTGAGTTGAGAATGGGTGGAGGTGGGTTCCTAAGCTCCAAAGCAGGGGTGGGGAAAGTGCAGTTTCTCAGCCACACAGTGTCCAACACTCTCCTGGTGACCAGCCAAAGGCTGATTTCTACACAACTGATAGAAGAGGCACAGCAGAGTCAAGATAATTACAGGCAAAGGAGCCAAGGCAGCATGAAGTCAGACACTTACTTTACTAGCAAGCAAATATGACTTCATAAACCAAAAACCAAATAGTAAGCCATAGATCTGGCAAACAGAGTTCAGAGTAGTCCAGAAGAATCCAAGTCCGGCAAACAGTGTTCAGATTAACAAACACAATCTGGGCCAAACACAATGAGCAGGAACATGACAGATCACCTGGTAGGCCAGATAATCTCTGACAACGCTTGGAGATCAGGGCTGTGTATTTATAGCTCAGCAGTTAATGCAGCTGCTTAGCTAATTGCTGCTTGCAATAAATACACTGAGACCACCTCAAGCCCTCCTTTTGTTGTCTCCATGCTGTGAAGGAAGATATAGATAAGTTGTCCTCTGTATCTGAAGAAGCAGGGCCTTCTGCGAGAGCTAGTACTGCACTGTTGTCTATCTCTGAAGCCTGTGGCTCTGAAACATCCTTCTGCTCTGATTCAGCAGGTCCTGGAATGACCACTGCACCAGTCTCTGTGTCAGAGTCCATTTCCATGTTCTGGAAGCAAGGTGTGACACCAGGGCCCTTAAAACCCATTTTTTGGTCCCTGAAACTGCGCTGGGAGGTTGCCAAAGCCTCATCACCTATTAATTTTTCTTTTAAAAAAGGCAACTAAAAATAACACAATATTTGTAATAGATATCACTGAATATTTCAGAAGAGAGTCAGACAAAAAAAATGCATTAATTTTTTAAGATATTGAAAAAGCCTTTGATAGTGTGAACTGGATACTAATGATGGAAACCATGGAGAAGATGAAGATAGGTGAAAATTTCATAAGCTGGATAAGAGCCATACATTCTAACCAGACTGCTTGCATCATAATAAATGGTGAAAGAACAAAACCCCTCCAAGTCCATAAAGGAACCCATCAAGGCTGTCCCTTCTCTCCATTGTTATTTCTGATGATGATAGAAATATTTGGTACAAAATTAAGAGGTTTTCATGAGACTTCTTTTCCTGTGGGGGTGGGAACTGGTATTCAGCTAGCCAGGAATTGGTATTTAGACACACATATTGTCTCTGATATTGGGGGTAAGTACAGCCATCATGGCTAGTAAGCATCTATAGCTTTATCCTCCATAAAATGTAAGTAGAGTGAAATGGAACAGATTGCCTTGGAAGGTGGTGGGCTCTTCCTCTTTGGAGGGCTTTAAACAGAGGTTGAATGGGGATCTTTGCGGGGTGCTTTAGGTGTGTTTTCCTGTGTGGCAGCGATTGAACAAGATGGCCTTTGTGGTCTCTTCCAACTCAAAATTCTATGACACAATGATTCTATATACATAAATGAATGTTGTGTCCAGGGGGGACAAATCAAGCTTTCATAATGCCAATTGGCATCCTATCCAAAAGCCTTGTTTGTGGGGGTGAGTTGATGGGGAGAGTTTCCATCTCTCCTGCTGAGATCTCTCCATGAACAAACTTCCTTATCATGAAATTGCATAGAGGAACACATCTTCAAAGAGATGTTCCCATTCAGTCCCATGGGGTTAAAATCAGCAATATATTTCCCTGCCATGCACAGCCTGGAGAAGTTGTTCTTTCCATTTAATGGTCTCCCCTGTGCCAGATTAAAGAGATTTTGGCAGGTAAACAGTAACAACAGGAGGAACTTCCAAGCAGTTACATGGCTGAGGAAACAGAGATATAAATACATGTTTAATTGTAGTTTAATTACAATTACTTACTAGACTAAGTTTATTTAAATGGCTTATAATTAGAATAAGACCTTGATTTAATCACAACCTTATCAAACATGGCTGCTACTTATTCCTTTGGCTTCCTCTGTCAACTCCTTCTGCATACAAATTTATCCTCTTCCAGGAAAGTTTAAAACAACACAAAAAAACTGCAGAAAGAAAGCCTTAAAAGTTAGTCAATTTCTAGATTTCCTAGAAGATTTTGCATCATGCTTGCTGCTTTACCCAGATCTTTTCTTAGAAGAGGCAAGTCCCTCATTTTTTCAACTGCCACCTGGTTGCTGTCCTTAAGAGATTAAAATGACTCCTCATTAGCTAGGAATGACTTATTGAAAATATGATGCATATGTGATGGTATATATCATAAACCAGACAGTTTCTGTTAAGTGAGTTGTATGTGCACAATAATTCGTTTGGATTTTTACTCCACCCCACCCCCAGTGAAGATGAGGGTCTGCTGCTGCTAGCCAGCCTCCTCCATGGCACCACTGCCATGGACCAGAAGAGTGACAGGGCTCTGCCTTTCCGGTGCACAATTGCTCTCTCTAAGGTCAGAAGGAGCAGGAAGCCACAGCATCGAATATGTTCCTATGCTATAGCTACTCCTAGGCAAATATTAGGAGGGAATTTATAATTCAGAACCATCAGTTATTTAAGATATTTTTAAGGAGAAGCATCAAAATGAAATTTTAGCACGCATGCACGCACGCGCACACACACACTTAGTTTTTTAAACTTTTGCTTATTGTCACTATTCACTCTTCTATGTAGGTGTTTTATATCCGAGTTGTATTTGTATGTACTTTTTAATGCAATTTATGTAAATTTTATGCATTTTATGTAATTTTTTTTGCGTTTTATGCATTGTCTAATACTTTGATCGATGATTGTAAATAAAGAATGATGATGATGAAGCCACACCATTGCAAGGCTGGCTGCTTGTTCTGACTTCAGAGAAAGCGACTAGCACTGGAGCTCTGTTTTTCCAGTGCATAATCACCTGTTCTGGGGTCAGAAGAAGCAGCCAGCCCTGCCATCATGGATTGATTCAATCAAGGAAACCAGGACCCTGAGTCTGCAAAATCTGAACAGAGCAGTTGATAGTCATCTGGGATCTTGGAGGTCCCTCCTTCATAGGGTTGACTTGACAGCAGATAACAAAGTTGACTTGACAGCAAATAATGACAACAACAAAGAGGAAGACAGGGATGCATGCTCTGGCTCCACCTCCTCTGCTTCCAACTTCCCTGCTTTGCTAGAGAAGGTCTGGAAATGAGCTGTAGCCATGTTGGGCTAAATGCAATTATAAATTCTCATACAATAGCAGAACTGCTTTAATGAGGGTTTCCAATCATGTGGAGTTATGCAATTGCAGCCCCAACATAGTCACAGTTCCTTTTCAGACTTTACCTAGCAACACAGAGAGGAAAGGGGTAGAGGGGCAGATCTGGAGTGAGTGTCCTTAGCTCCCTCTCTCATGTACAAAACATTAACACCTGAATTGAGCTTCTGTCAGCTGCAGTTGACTTCCACAAAGTTAATAGGGCTTCTTAGCCTACACCTCTGTCCTTTGCCATTTTGCCACCTTTGGGTATCGTTGGTTAGCAGCAATTACTGCATTTCTCCTCACTTTCCATCCTATTAAGCTCATCATTTAGTATGCAGAAGGCAGAGGAGGCATTCAAGTCTGGCAAACAGGTCTGAACCCTTGCGTTGACTGTGCCCTCTTGGAGTTCCTCTTACATAACCTTTGCTGCAAAAGTCGATAAATTAATTGGTACTTTATGAAATAGCCATGGCAGCCTGAAGATCAAAAGGAAGATCTCAGAGTCCCAGAATCCATTGCTGTACAAGCTGAGATGTGACTGAAAGATGGCAGGGTGAGATAAAGAGATACCACTGAGAGATAATAGTAAACACTTCTGGATAGATGTACAAGCAAGATACTGTGGATATATAGGCAGCATTAAAAAGACGGATATTGTGAGGAGGCCTAAAATGATTTGGTAGACAGGCAAATTCTGTGGATAGGTGCTTCAGAGAGAGGGGTGCAGTTAGACAGATGGATGCTATGAGAAAATGGATAAGGCTATGGCTTGTAATACAGCTAGCAAAGCAAGGATGGATGCCGTTGATAGATAAATGGTATAAATCAATACCGAAGCTAGATTCTTAGTTCTCTCTTTCATTTATGACTGTTTCTCTCTCACATACAAACAGCACCAGGAATGAATGGCAGAGCATCTCATCCAAAATAAAAAGCAACCAAGCAGCCAATGGGAATGTGCTTAATTGTGCTGTTAAACATTTAAGAGATGTTAGCTGGAGCAGGAAAATAACCATTTATCAGCAGGTTCCAAACTCTTGGGGCCTGATGGATGCCTTGCTGATGGCATAAGGAGGAATGACATACATTACTTCTCAGGGAAGGAAGTGTTTGTTTGCAAGGATGCCACTGTGAAGTGTAACTTGATACTGTGTGTGTGTTGTAGATAACAAGGCTGCATTTTCCAGCTGACTACTAGTGCTGCACCGGAATTAAACCATTTAAAAAACTTTTTAGATTTGATTGCTACCCAATGCCATCTCAAAGAAAAAGCTTTAAAAAAGACACTGGGACAAGAATAAAGGACTTATCAGACAAGGGAAGGAAGCAGCAGTGCACCCCGATAATAACACTGCATGTCATGCCTTATTGCATGACATCAGCATGTTTCAGCTGTTCTCCTGGTCTGGTTTCGTGGGAGACGGTGGTAAATGCAAGTCTTTGCTACCTGGAAAAATTTGTTAGCAAAAAGACATCCCTTTACCACTGTCATCCATGGGACTGGAATGGGAAAATAGCTGAAACATGCTGACATTGTGTAATAGGGCAAGGTGGGATGGCTGGGACATACTACTCTCAGACTCTAAAGCACTTCTCTTCCTTTGTGTGATAAGGCTCATAAACACTAAACAATGGGAGAAAAGGTACAATAAGAATAAGAAAGATCCATTAGATATAAAAGAAAGCAGCTAAAATGGTCAAGGAACTGAAAAGCCTTCTTAATTGTGAAGTTGAAGGCTTTCACAGCCGGCATTCATAGATATTACTTGGTTTTTTTCTGGGCTGTGAGGCCATGTTCTGGAAGAGTTTATTTCTGATGTTTCGCCTGCATCTGTGGCTGGCATCTTCAGAGAATGGTTGGGTAGAAATGTGTGTGGGGTTGATATACAGTAAGCCCCTGTTGGAAAGGATATGTAAATCTGTGTATTTGAATGGCTAGTTTCTGGGTGTAGATATGCAAGGAGGATTAATGTCTCTTTGGCTAATGGTTGGCTAATGTTCCATTGTCTTCTGGAAATCCCCTTGTCCCTGGGTGGAGTTCATTTGCAAGTGTTGAGTTTTGATTTTAGTGTTTTCCAGGAATAGTAGCCAGATTTTGTTTACTTTTAGGGTTTCTTCTTTCCTTTTCCCCCCCCATATTTTTTATTCATATTTTCAAAAATTAAAAACATTCATACTTTCACACATTTCATTTTTAAGACACGTTTCTTCGACAGGTCATACACAACCTATCTATATTTTTCTAATCATTCTTTCTGGACATAAAAATGCCAAACTGACAAACTTACATACACAACATTTCACTTCCTTGTTTCCTTTTAAACCATATTGTTTAATTTATGCTTAGCTTCCCCTTTTACCTTCCAGTCTCAAACCTTCTCTGTTTTTCTTCCTTTTACATTCAAATTTTGCTCAATTCTATCTTATCTTATCTCCCATTCTCTCCCCCATCTTTCTTTCCAAATGGGCTTTAGAATCTCCCATTCTTTCTTTTTTTTTTAATTGGTATTTTCATTACACTTATATTTAAAATAAGCAT
Source organism: Gambelia wislizenii (assembly GCA_030847615.1). Taxonomy (NCBI): domain Eukaryota; kingdom Metazoa; phylum Chordata; class Lepidosauria; order Squamata; family Crotaphytidae; genus Gambelia; species Gambelia wislizenii. The sequence goes on along the minus strand of JAUMIR010000009.1, from coordinate 11,171,232 downwards.
TTAATGACACAAAGCCAAATCACATGAAACAGAATAAAAAAACCCACCTAAGACATATAGTACTAGACAATTCCACTCGTTCATACATTCGCCCCTAATCCTCCGCATTCTCGCTTCTATCCATACCTAAACACAACAGTTCACACGAATAACTTCCTCTTTTCTTTTCTATCCAGTGTTTTCTTCACCCAATTTCTCCCTCTTTCTTATTTTCCTTTTCTTGTTCTGTTAAGGCTATAACTCTTGTCTCTTTTTCTTATTCTAATTCATTATCCCTCTAGGCAAACTATTGCCCATTCCCCCCCATTTCCCTTTCCAAATTGGGCTTAGAATTTCCCAATATTCACAATTTTTTTTGTGATTTCTTCTCATCTAACAACATTGTTAGTTTTTCCATTTCATACATATCATACAATTTCAATAACCATTCTTCTATTGATAGTTCATGTTGATTTTTCCAATTCTTCACTAGTATAATTCTTGCTGCCGTTATCATATACAATAAGATCTTTTCATATTTTTCTTGTTTCCAAGCATTTACCTTTTGTACCATATTTAATAAGTAAATCTCTGGATCAATTTGGAAATCTACTTTCAGAATTTTCACAATTATTTTATGTATCCTACTCCAGTATTTCTTTACCACCTCACATCGCCACCACATATGATAAAAGGAGCCTACTGCTTTTTTGCATTTCCAACAAAGATCAGATGAATTTTTATAAATTTTGGCTATCTTTTCCGGCGATAGATACCACCTGAACATTATCTTATAATAATTCTCTTTCATATTATTGCTCTTAGTAAACCTTGCTTGTTTCCATTGCTCCAAAAAGATTTCGTGCCCTATATCTTGGGCCCATTTTATCATATGTGTTTTTATTCTCTCCTGTTCTAATTTGTAAGTGAGTAGTATTTTATATATCTTGGATACCATTTTCTTTTTTCCATTTTGTAGGATCTTATCTCACTCTGTCTTGTCCTGTTCTATGCCTTCTAATTTAGAATCTTGTTTAAATTCCTCAAATAATTTCCTATGGAGAAACCAGTGGCACAATATGTTATCTTCCCTTAATTCCTCTTGGGTTTTCATCCTATAGACATCCCTTTCTTTTTTCAAAATGTCTCTATATGTCAACCATTTGTCATTATACAGATTTTCTTTTTTGTGAAATGCCTCGTGGTTTGATAACCATAATGGTATATTGGGGCACAAAATTCTTTTATACTTCAACCATATTTGTATCATTGAACGTCTTACATAGTGGTGACAAAACTGAATTCCCATTCTTTCAAATCTTTTTGTGTTTTCTTCTCATCCGTCATAATCGTCAGTCTCTCCATTTCAAACATATCTTGGAGTTTTCCTAACCATTCTTCTATCATTGGTATTTCTTCTTTTTTCCAGTATTTAGCATTTAATATTCTTGCTGCCATCATTAGTACCCTCCAATACTTCAGTTGCAGCTGTCTATCTATTTTGTGGAACATATTAAGCAGATAGATCTCTGGGTCTAATGGGAAATTTGTATTAAATATTTTTGATACTATTTTATGGATTCTTCCCCAGAATTTAACTGCTTTGTCACAGCTCCACCATAAATGGAGATATGTACCTGAAGCCTTTTAACATTTCCAACATTGGTTTGACATATTTTTATTTATTTTTGCTAGTTTTACTGGGGTTAAATACCATCTCATCCACAGAGATTTTCAGACGCCTCTTTTCAGCATCTTGCCGTGCAAGCAGCCTCTGGAGCAGTAACGAGGCTGCTGTGCGGCAAGGGGTCCATTTTGGACAACGCCGTTTCTCTCTCGGCGTTGTCTGTGACTGTTGTGGCTAGCATTGGAGGCGGCCATGCTGTTTTTCACTCACGGACCTGTGAGTAAAAAACAGCTCATATCTTATTTCCGTTATTAATTTTTCTCCTCTTCTTTCCTTAGTTTATACGATAACCATTTGCTCTTTTTGTTTATTCCTCCCTTTTATCTCATCTTCTTCTTCTCTTAAATCTATTATTTGTTCTTTATCCTGCTCCATATCCTCTTTTCTCCTTTCTGGGTCTGTTTCATCCCATCTCTTTTTCTCTCCCATCTTTCTCTTGTTTCCATTACCAGTATCTTTTTGTATCTTCTCCAATAAGTTCTTTGCTTTGGGTATCGTATTTATCAAATATGTTCTCATTTGGTATGTAACCGATATCCCTTCTGTCTTATTCCATTTCTATCCTATTTGTTTTTCTTTCAATACCCTTGTTAAAAAGTTATATTATTTCCTCTTCTTTAACACCTGTGTGGGTATGTCCTTATAAATTTTGACTTCTTGACCATCTATTATTAGGTTTTCCCTAATACTTTGTTGAATTATGATGTCTTTCACTCTTTCTCTTACAAGATAAACTACTATGGCTCGTGATAGGTTACCTTTTTTTGCTATCCACCTCGAAGTCAAATTGCTCCTGGTCCCAGTTTATAAATTCTGCTAACGCTGGGATCACTCTCATTTCTAGATCTTCATTTTTTATTTCTGGTAAACCTCTAATTTTAATACACTTTGCTCTTTTGTAGGTTTCTTGTAGTAGTTTTTGGGTGTCTTCTAGCTTACTTTTATTTTCTAATTTTTTAGTTCTTTCTTCCAAGTTATCTGTTTTTACCTGTAATTCTTGTAGGTCTTTACTGATTTTATTTATGTCCTTCGTGGCCATCTCTAGCTGTGATCCAAATTTTTCCAATTGTTTTTGTAAATCTGTTTTTATTTCTCCTTTCAGTTCTTTCATTTCAGATTTCGGTTCCGAGCTTAATTTTTTAAATTCTTGCAATAATAACACATTTGTATCTCCAATTTTTGTTTGTAGCTCTATTGATGACCTCCTAACCTCTTGGGTTTGTGATCTTGTATGAGCCATCAGTCTCTTTGAGATTGGCATTTTCTTTTTATCTATCCGTTGATTTTTGTTTCCCTTACAGCTATATTTAATTTCACCTAGATATTTTTTCTCCCAATTTATATTCTTGTAAGGATTTCTTTATCTCTATTAAATTACTTTTTCTCTTTTTGTCATCCAAAATTCATTCAAAATAAATTCATTAAACAGAGTAACTTATCAATTTTATATATGTGTGTGTGTGTGTGTGTATAGGATCTTATTCCCCTTCTTCACTCCCAGTTACAATTGCACGTTGACTATTCATACAATTTATCCTTACACATTAATGAATTGAGTTAATTACCCATATACAAAATTTCTCCTTTTTGTATGTTCCTGCACTTCTCTTTCCAATCACAATTTCTATTACATCCAGAGTTTATAAACAATCCTTTCTAATTACCCATATTAATTCATAACCTTCTTGTCATAATCAGTCCTCAATTCATTTAGAATACATTGAAAGTTCATTCAAAATAATTTCTTCAAAATATATTCAAGAAAATCTTTGGATTTAGAATACTTCTGGATAATCAATTCATTCAGAGTTCATTTTTATACATAGTAAACATGAAGGGTAAGGTATCTATATTGATTAATTTTCATCATCACTTTCCCAAACACTTTTTAAGTCTAGATAGTCTTTTTAAATCTTAAATACACTTGTGATTAAAACAAGAACAAGAACCTTATATATTTTAGATCTCCTCTTTCTTTTACTACTGGATCTCCTTCTTCTCTATCTTTATTCTCTTCTCTTCTTTATACTCAGACCCTCCAAGTTTCCCCACTTAGTTCTTTATTTACTCAGTCCTTCTTTACTCCCATTCATCTCTCAGCTTCTCCTCTTCCCGTTTTACTTTCTTACTTCTTACTTTCACCCTCCGTTTTTACTTTCTTTTTACTTCCACCTCCTCCTTCGTTCCGCTTTCTTACAGCTTAGTTTTTCCTTTCCCTTTTACTCTCCTTCGTCTTTCACCTTCTCTTCCTTCCTCCACTTTTCCACTCCTCCACTTGTTTACTGCAGTTATTTCTACGATGCTACTTTCATCTTCCATATTTATTTGTACCTTTATTTCACTCCAACTTTTATTCTTCCCCACTGCTTTCACTTTCCACTTTTTTCCATTCCTGGATTTCACTCCTCTGCTTGATCTCCATCGCTGTCTTCGTTGCGCCATTGCTAGCTTCGTTAGGGAGGTGAACTCTACTTGCTGCCTTCGCTTTCCCCTTCTACTCCCATTTGTCTTTTTACCTCCTCTTCCTCTAATCCTCTTTTCTTATATCTTGCTTCTTCACCTCCACTTATTCTATGTTGTCGCTGCACTCTCCACTTTCTTTCACTATATTCACTTTTACTATATTTTCAATTTACTTTCACTTTTCCCTTCACTCTCCCTGATGTGTTTGTCTGTTCCCTTCTCTCTGGCTTCTGTGTTTCCACCCAGCCTTCAGTTCTTAAGGTCATACCTTGGATTTTTTTTGCCAAGTCAAGTTAACTCACTCATTTGGCCTCTTCCATTGTTACGACTCGGAATTACAGAATTTAAGAAAGGTGTTTTATATGGCAAAAAAGAAACTTGCTTAAATTAGCTTAGCTTTCTGTAATACAATTCTAAAAAGTGGTGGCGTCGCTTCGACCTCAAAGAGGTAGCTCCACCTGGGTGGGTTCTGGCGCCGACCAACCCAAATTTCTTCTGTGGGTAGAGTTTACCTCCTTAACCCACGAAAACTTGGCAAAACACTGGTCTCCTGCCGCCTCCTCCATTTGTCTATTTCCTTAGACAAAATTTACCTCCCAATAGCTGGTTTAAGGGAGGTTTTGCCCAGGTTTCACAGTCTGGTCCTCAGAGCTTCTAAAGAACCAGCCTGCTTTGACGCCTTCACCACCGGAAGTCTTCAGAGTTTCTTCTTTCCTGATGAAGTTGTCCAGGTGTTTGTGGATTTCAATAGCTTCTCTGTGCATTCTGACATGATAGTTGTTGGCCTGGTCCAGAATTTCAGTGTTTTTAAATAATATTTTGTATCCAGGTTGGTTTATAACATGTTCTGCTACTGCTAATTTTTCTGGCTGGCCCAGTCTGCAGTGTATCTCATGTTCCTTGATTCGTGTTTGCACACTGCATTTAGTGGTCCCTATGTAGACTTGTCCACAGCTGCATGGCATGCCGTAAAATTCCTGCAGCTGTGAGAGGGTCTCTTTTGTCCTTCACTGAGCGTAGCATTTCTTGGATTTTCTTGGTTGGTCTGTAGATCGTTTGGAGGTTGTGTTTCCTCATCATTTTCCCTATTCTGTCTGTGACTCCTTTGATGAATGGTAAAAATACCTTCCCTTTGGGTGGCTGTTTTTCTTAAAAGCTGTTAGTTACAAGCAGAATATTGCTGGGAAAGGATTTGTTCTTTAGCCATCTGACTTGCATCTCCTGCCTAGACTACTTTGGTCTGTGTAGGATACTGTGCATTTGGAAATCTGGACTGATTTCAGACTTTTATGTCAATGTTGACCATTGATCCCCCTCTGCAGTCTTGACATCACCCCAGGCAGGAAAAGTAGGAAGGTAAATCTCAAAATAACCAATGAAACTTAGCCAAAGGAGAAGAGGAAAATGAGTTAAATGGGGGAATAGACTGGTGCATCTTGAGAAGGAATATCCTTTTACTACAACATTTGATTACAAGTTCCACTTATATAGGAAGCCCCCACCTTTTGACACCCCGTTATCTGATGCCTCACTCTTTTGACACCCACAGGCAGTCCTAAGCAAGCCACCAACATTTCTTCATATTCCTTACATGGGTTCTGCTTTTCCATCAATTCCAGTTTCTGACAGTGCTGCAGTCCCTAACTTGTTGGATAAGTTGGGGCTTCCTGTAATATTCTAGTGACATTTTAATACAAATTCAGTAATATTGCCATTGTGGAAATAAGACAGATGCCTTGAAAACCACCTCATTGTTGAGAACAAGTCTCTATTCATTCCACAGGCAGTCACGAAGATTTCCCCATAGCTGCTCACACATACCTGATATATGAGCCTATGTGTTTCTTGAAGCATAGAAAAATTGATGAGGTTCATCAGATACAGGTTGGCAAATGAAGGGTGAGGGGAACATCTCCAGTTCATTCTACTTATGTCCTGCACATTCACTGATATGATGGCATTTGAAAAGATTAAAGGAAAGGTACATTAACCTTGGTGCTTCTCCTAGAGCTACCACTCTTAGCATAATTAAACCTTCAAAGGCTCCTGAAGCCACAAGGCCTTCACATTTCCCACCTTCCTCAGAGAGGTATTATCTTAAAATATGTGTTTAATAAATCATTTCATCTGAACAAAATATGTCAACAGAGGAACTGCTTTGCACATCCTGATGTTCTAGTTCCCTCTCCAGCCATCTCCAGGGTTCCAAGCAATTCAGAAGAATTATGCACATATATATTTAATTGCTTTCAACATGAAATTAAATACGAAACTAGCCTTGTACACTTTCATTTACTTCTGGTGATAACAGTCATGGTTATGGTGAAAGAACCTAGTTGTGTCAACTGACCACCCTGAAGATGGCTTGGAGCAAACCCCGGGGAGATATCTAAGCCCCCCATGCCGAGAAAGTGATTAAATAAAATTCAGGTTAAACCTTCCCTCTTTCCTCAATTGTATTTTTAAAAACGACTCTGAAGTTTTATCAAGAAGGTTCCGAGCTTATTAAGTGCCTTTTTGGGGAAAAAAATCCAATTGACATTTCTTACTGCAGAGAAAATGAATAGTTTTGATTTTAATGGGAGATAGGCAAATCCAGAATCTGGTTTTTTTTTTTTAAAGATGAATTTCTTTGGTGCCAATTCATATAATTGTGGAACCAGCAGGAGGCATGCCCAGATCACAGAGAATGAGTTAGACCTAAATTTAGTAATGCTCAGAGTAGATCCATTAAAACTAGTGAGATTTATGTCACTCATGATGTCATAGAATCATAGAATTACAGAGTTGGAAGAGACCACGAGGGTCATCCAGTCCAACCCCCCTGCCACGCAGGAAATCTTGATCAAAGCATCCCCGACAGATGGCAATCCAGCCTCTGTTTAAAGACCTCCAAGGAAGGAGACCCCACCACGCTCCGAGGGAGTGTATTCCACTGCCGAACAGCTCTTACTGTCAAAAAGTTCCTCCTCATGTTGAGGTGGAATCTCTGTTCCTGGAGCTTGCACCCATTGCTCCGTGTTCCAGTCTCTGGAGCAGCAGAAAACAAGCCTGCTCCATCCTCAGCGTGACATCCCTTCAAATACTTAAACAGGGTTATCACATCGCCTCTTACCTGTCTTTTTTCAAGGCTAAACATACCCAGCTCCCTAAGTCTCTCCTCATAAGGCATCGTTTCCAGACCTTTCACCATTTTAGTTGCCCTTCTCTGGACATGCTCCAATTTGTCAATATCCTTTTTGAATTGTGGTGCCCAGAACTGGACACACAGTATTCTAAGTGAGGTCTGACCAAGGCAGAATAGAGTGGCACTATTACTTCCCTTAAATATGACTCAAACTGGTTCCATCCCAATGCATCCACTGTACAAACCTTTCAGTGGTCTGAGTCCCAACATGATCAGAGCCACCACTAGTGGAATGCACTGCCTCAAAGTGTGGTGGAATCTCCTTCTTTGGGTTTTTTTTAAACAGAGGCCATCTGTCAGAAATGCTTTGATTGTGTATTCCTGCAGGGCAGGGGGCTGGACTGGATGGCCCTTGTGGTCTCTTCCAGCTCTATGATTCTAATGGAAGGAGCACTGAAAGACACTCAGAACTGACTTTGCAAATACCAGGATGGCATATAAATTGTTTTATCTGTCTCTTTATTCTGACTGGGTGGGCAAATAATTATTTTCTCCAAAATAGTCTTGACTACAGTTTCAAAACAAGAGTCTTTTTCAGAAGGAGCTTGGCTTGTAGCAATGGTTTACTTTGCCCCTGAAATGAAGTCTTGAACATCTTGGATATATTTACCCTGTAGTATGGATGAACAGAAGATTAAGTGAGAGCCGTCTCCGTATGTTTCAAGGGCTGTCATGCAGATGGATTAAAAATCCAAATGCAAAGAAAGAGAATTTCAAGTGAATATTAGGATGAAGCTCCTGATGGTATAAACTGTTTGGGCTCTCAGTTCTTTGGCTCTGCAAAATCTCTCAATCAGCAGGACAGGATAGGGAGGGGGAAAAACAACAACAACAAGATAGCCACTCTTTTGTGACTATGGAGATTATCACACACACACACACACCCCAGGGAGGTCATCCTTCATTTGTTCTCCCTCCATGCTGGAGGGATGAAAAAGGTGCCACTTTTTATTGGCAGAAACTTCTGTCAATGAAAGCAGCACCTTTTTCATCCCTCCAGCATGGAGGAAGCATGGAGGAAGGATGTGAGGAGGACAGTGTTTTGTAGTATTGCCAGCCTGTAGTGCTACAGTGGCATCCTCCTCCTGACCTCCCCGGGTGTTTTTTTAAGAGCATCTGATAAAGGCCTATCTCTAGTTGAAGGAGCTTCCGACCTCACCATGTGTAAATAGCCAATCAGTAAAGAGAATACAGAACCAAAACTTGGGCTGTAAGTACAGAAAGACTGGCAGTAGATTTTTTTTCAGACCAGGGATGAGAAAGGTATGTTACCTTTGAGGTACACTCCAAAGCAGGGATGTAAAGAAATCTCACTGAATTACTGGTTCTTGATGTGACAGTCTCAAAATGTCAAGACAGCCTGTTGGGAGTCTGTTAACCCCTGCAAGATTTGTTACCTCCAATTCAGGAATGAGATGCATGCATTAACCCCCAGCCCATTAGGTGTCTGCAATTTGTTTAAAATATCTCTGTGCAAAACTAATGCCTTTTGTCCAGCAAAGGAGGGAGAGGAAGAGCAAGCAAACTAGCTGAGAAGCACAGACTGATAGATTAAAAAAGATGCAAACATCCAATGTTTCTCTTAAAAAAAAAAAAAAAAAAAAGCTCATGCAATAGGTCAGTGGCTCTCTTAGTTTAGCTACTCAGTTTGCACCATGTAAGCAATTTATGCACTTTGGGCAAAATTGTTCTGACAAACACAAAAACGCTCCTGAGGCTGACAGAAAATACTTCAGTGTCTCATAGGCGAGGAGAACATTGTGTGATTTTAAGTGCTCATATGCAGGAACAGGACTACGTAATATGAATTTACTGTGCATCTCAGTGTATGTCCATGACTTTTCCTCTGATCAGCAGAGTTCCTCTACTCATGTCGAAGTTTCATATATCACAAGGTGATGAAAGGAGGCATTGGAAAGATATAACTGGAACCCCCCCCCCCCAAAAAAACACCCCACTTCAGTCTGACCTCATTGCCACCTACAATTATAGTTTATTAAGATTTACATTGCCACTGACCGGTAGTTATCAAAATAAAATTTCTGACTCAAGTCTGGGAGGGGGGGGCATGGTCCCCACATCCTGAAGTGGTACCCCAGGCCAGATTTTTTGGTGGTCTCCCTACCTACTGCTAAGGTTAAGGGCAGCAAGATGCTCTATAGGATTTAAGATAAAAATTAAAATCACTCAGTTTAAATGATGATACCAAATTAATATTTTTTTAAAAAAAAAACACATCCTAAATGGATTTATATAATAAAAACTTACAAGAATATCATACTGGGCCACTCTCCTAATTTTTATTTTATTTATTTTATTTATTTATTTATACCCCGCTCTTAAGCCTCAAGACTATCAGAGCGGCTTACAAATTGTTTTAAGCAATAGCTATTTACACATCTACACTGCATTAAGCAGTTTCCAATGTGTGTTAGCTAATTGCCCCCACAAGCTGGGTACTCAATTTACCGACCTGCGAAAGGATGGAAGGCTGAGTGAACCTTGGAGCTGGCTGGAATCGAACTTGCAATGTGGTGACTTGCAGGACTGGCATTTAACCACTGCGCCACCAGGGCTCCACTAATCCCTTGTGAGGGACATGTGAGTAGGCTGGGAGATGTTCTAGGAGATATTAATCTGAAAGTGGATTACAGTAGCATTTCAGTAGGAGCCTGGGGGGGTCATGTTTGTTTTTTTTAAAAAAATAAAAAATGCAGGACCTGTGCTACATGTCATTAGAGTACCCCAACATTTTTCATGAACTCCCTCACATAAAGTACAAAAAAAAAATGTTATCTAAGGGTTTGCCTACACTGGACAAATAAAATGATCTCACCTCATTTTCACTGTAAGCTGTCCAGAAAATAAAAGGTTCAAATCCAGATCTTTTCAGAGTCTTGGGGCTTTAATCTGCCCCCCGCCAATGGGGAATTTACTCTGGACTTGAGCAAAAAATCTGAATATTCACTTTGGTGTGAGGGGAAGGAGTCTCGGCAGGTGGGGCTTCCTGGGCCAGGCAATCTCTTTCATAGAATCATAGAATTGTAGAGTTGGAAGAGACCACGAGGGCCATCCAGTCCAACCCCCTGCCATGCAGGAAATCACGATCAAAGCATCCCCGACAGATGGCCATCCAGCCTCTGTTTAAAGACCTCCAAGGAAGGAGACCCCACCATGCTCTGAGGGAGTGTGTTCCACTGCTGAACAGCTCTTACTGCCAAAAAAGTTCCTCCTAATGTTGAGGTGGAATCTCTGCTCCTGGAGCTTGCATCTATTGCTCCATGTTCCAGTATCTGGAGCAGCAGAAAACAAGCCTGCTCCATCCTCAGCGTGACATCCCTTCAAATACTTAAACAGGGCTATCATATTGCTGCTTAACCATCTTTTTTTTCAGGCTAAACATACTCAGCTCCCTAAGTCTTTCCTCATAAGGCATGGTTTCCAGACCTTTCACCATTTTAGTCGCCCTCCTCTGGACACGCTCCAATTTGTCAATATCCTTTTTGAATTGTGGTGCCCAGAACTGGACACAGTATTCCAGGTGAGGCCTGACCAAGGCAGAATAGGGCGGCAGTATTATTTCCCTTGATCTAGACACTATACTTCTATTGATACAGCCCAAAATCGCATTGGCCTTTTTAGCTGCCGCATCACACTGTTGACTCTTTTTAGTGGTTCCTTCATTGCTATTTTGCATACATGGCAGTTGTTAGGAGAAGCATATACCAGCATGCCCATATCATTACAGTTGTTCCTTCATATTTGCTGGGGTTTGGTTCCAGGACCCCCTGTGAATAGCTAAATCTGTGAATACTCAAGTCCCATTATATGTAATGGCATAGAAAAATGGTGTCTCTTATATAAGATGGCAAAATCAAGGTTTGCTTTTTAGATTATTATTTTTTAAAGAATATTTTCAAGCTGTGAATACTTAAATCCATGAATGCCGAATCCGTGACTGTGGAGGGACAACTGCATTAGCTGGGTGTACCTCCATTTAATAGGATGTTCAAGGCCACTCTGAGCCATGGGAAAAGACATACGTACATTTGCATGCATGGGAGAAGGGGGGGACCTTGAGTGGCCACAGCTGTGTGGCTGCACATACTGTGGTTTATCAGACTGAGGTGAGTTCAGAAGGGGGAACAGTGTGTGGACAGTGCTCCTAAACTTGTTACGGTGTGTGTGGTGATTGTGTAGACAAGGATCAGGTGGATCAGGGAAACCTGAAGGTAAGGCATATTTTCCTGGTGATATAGATGTGCCCTAAATTAATTACTTCTAGCTGGTATAGCAAATGTGGGAGCTTGTTGTAGTGCAGAATTAATTTGTGATATTGGTCCTAAACAATAGGTATGTAAGATGCAATCACTCCAGTTTGAAAGAGACAGTCCCAATTAACTCAGAGGGGTGAGGACAGAAGTGGGAAAGTGTCTGTCTTTCCTGTAGAGTCAGCCTGTAAAGTCAGGGCTCATCTATATGGGCTGGAATACTCCAGCTCCCCACTGGCATAATCCACCTGTGGATCTGGCCCATTCTTCCCCCATTATCTGCACAAAATGGGCTGGAGTCCAGGCAAGCATGCCTCCCATCCCTGCCGTTGCCGCCACTGCCCTCCACATCATATATTCTGACATCAGAAAGCAGGACCATAGCACATGAGCAATGCCCCCTGCATGCGACCAGCCTTGGTCACATGCTGCGTGCCCCCTTCTTGGCTACAGAAGAGCAGGACAGAGAGCAGATGCAGCCACAGGCTAATGGGCCAGTGTGCTGGAACCAGCTCCTGTGGTCACTGGGGCCTGATCCATTTTTTGCCATCTGGAATGCATTTAAATAGGTATTTTTTAATGACATTTTATTAGACCCTACCCCATCTTTCCCCTGCCTTAACCCCATCTTTGCCCTGGGGGGGTCATGAGGACTGCCCAGGGGCAAAACAGGGCAAAAGTCCTGCATTGTCAGGACTGCAGGGCTCCAAGATGGGAACAAGATGGGGTAAATTGCTTGTGTAGGCATGCCCTTAGCCCCCTAGCTTCTTCATTTATAACTGTTGCCATCTGGACCACATACTGATGTTACCTACCCTCATGTGTCCAGTTTTCATCTGTGAAATGTTGGTGGGTATGAAGATGTGAGACTCAACTATTTTAAGTCTGCAAGAATAATTTTTCTAACCTAGTTTCTCAGACTTGAAGTCTGTTACAGAGGGTGAGGCATGTCAGCTGACCTAAGAGTGTAGGGAGACTTCTTTAGCAAGCACAGTCTCACTGCATTTTCATCCCTTGGTCAGAGGAGGGAGGAAATGCAACATCTCTCCATCATTCTCTTTCTTGCTCTCTCTCTTTCTCAAGCCCCATCTAAATTATTTATGAATCCAGAAGTGAGATTTCACCAGTGACAGTAGTGAGAAGCTCACTGAAAGCTGTAAACCTAAGAGTTGTATGGCAGTGTTTGTGAAGGCAGGATAGTAACAAAATTGATCTAGTCATTTCCCCCGTGTCTCCTACAGCCCCATCCCAAAGCAAAACTTCATATACCTCAAGCATATTACTTTTGCATCAGGACAGATATCTGATCTTCGTGAGTTTTGCTACCTGCTGCTTGGACAGACGTATGAAGTTTTCAAAGAAAGTTTTAGGCTTAAGCTAACATCTAAAATATAGATTTCTGAAATCACCTTGGCTGTGTTGTTTGATAGGCTGCTTTGAGAGATAAGCTGATAACCCATCTTGCCTGAGAGATGTTTTCTACTCCTTGGTAACTGAACTAACTGTGTTGGAGCACTATTAAATCTGACATAGCCTATCTCCAGAGTGATCATGGGGGTGGGGGAGCAGCATCAGCCATAAAACAGGAGTTTGCTGCTGCTAGCTGATTTACTTCCAAAGCCATGGACTTTCTCTATCAGACAAAGCCTTTTATCCCTCCATCCACAAGTAGGACTGTGGAAGTCTGTAACTCCTGTTTTCCCATTGGCATTCTTATTCTGCTCCAGTTCTGGATCAACTTTTAAGACATTATTCCTTCTCACATTGAAATGTGCAGGTATTTGTTTTAAGGGGTGGGGTGGGGAAAACAATTCAGACTTACTAAACACTTTTTTTCTTTTGCAACTCCTGAGACTTCTTGCAATAATAAAATGTCCACCTTGCCTTGAGCATTTGCTCATTTAAAAGGAATGCATGACACACAAAAGAGTACACATATTTTAAAATGCAAATATCAAAAATGTACATAATTGAAAACATGCAGAAATAGGCTTTAGTCAAAAGGGGGAAATTGTGTAAATTATGCAAATTGTGCAAATAAATGCAGCAATTAGGACAAATATGTTAAAATTTGCATGAATGTCAGGAAGGGGAAAACACAAAGACTGTAGAAAGATTAGTATTAAAATTAATGCATCAACGGCAATTTAGAAAAGTAATAAATTAATGTTAATGGTTTTAGTGAATATTGCATAATTAATTTGACACATTAATGGCTTTAGTGAATATTGCATAATCAATTTGATATATTAATTGTTAGCAATGTGTTAATAACACATTGGCCAAGATAGTGCATCACAGGTTGCAATGTGTAATTTTACGATGGTGGAACTATGCTACTGACACGATATGCAGCCATGTTAGAGAACTGTGACAATGTCCCATTGAACAATGGGGGGGGGGGTCCAGCTACCCAAATGGGTGCCATGAAATGTGGTGACATTTTTACAGTTGGGTGAAAGTAACCTCTGACTTTTCACTGCCCTCCATTCTGGATTACCAGTGCACTGTGGTTGATTGCCCCCCTCTCCTTGTTGTCATTGTACAAGCACTTCCTGTCCCACAAAGTGGCATACTCCTGTGCATTTCAATCCCATGCAATGGCCATGGTGCTTGTGCAATGGTCCTGATGCTGCACCTATAACAACCTTCCTTTCCTGGGAATGTGACTGTTGCACAACAGCACAGTTCTTAACTGCAAAAGTGTAAGTTGCTTTGTGGTTGGTTGGTTGGTCGGTTGGTTAGTAGTGCCTTCATGTCATTTCTGAAAGCAATCTTATCCTGAAGCTTTCTTGGCAAAATATGTTTGGGAGTGGGGTTGCCATTGCCTTCCTCTTAGGCTGAGAGAGTGTGACTTGTCGAAGATCATCCGGTGGGTTTCCATGGCCAAAAAAGGGATTTGAACCCTGCTATCCTGGAGCTCTAGTCCAACAGTCATGCCACTACATCACACTGACTGTCTACCACTATGCTGGCTTTCTCTAAAGTTGGTTTATAACATCATAAATTCCCAAAAGGATGCCAGCCATTTAAAAACAAAATCAATTAAAATTACTAAAATTGCCAAAAATGGCCCAGGCACCTCACCCCCTAATTTGTCTAGAATCATAGAATCATAGTTGGAAGGGGCCAAAACAGCAATCTAGTCCACCTGAATACCATGCAAGAATACACAAATAAAGGACTCCCAAGAGGTGGCCATCCATCCAGTTTCCTCTGACTATTCCCAAGAGTAACGGCTGAAACATTAACAATTAGTCAGCCTGCTAATGTTGCGATGTTATAACTATTTCAATAGGAATGCTTACAATTATTAAACTATAACAGGCTGTGGATAACATATTAATTTTAACTAATTAATTCCAAACTCTAATATGGTTACATAATCCATTGAAATCAACAAGAGCAAGGGTTTTTTTTAATTATTATTATTAACAAGGAAGTAGTTGCATTCAACTTCTTATAAAGCAGCTGATGTTTGGCTGCTGACCACATATATGTATAATTGTTTTCTACTTTCTAAACTGGAGAGGAACTTTGGGGAGGAAATGATACTTAATTCTTAATGCAATAAGGCATAATGTGCTTGACAAATTCACATTCTGAACCAGATAATTAATGAATTTCAGCAATATTGCTAGTTCTAAGCACTGCTCTTCAGGAAGTGGATTCTAGTGGCATTAATAGGAGTCTGCTTTCAACTAAAAATGAACATGAATAGGCCTAGATTACTAAGAAAACCAATATTGCTTTGAACACTCAAAAGCATTATATTAATGCAAAGTGTTATTCTTATGGCCCACCTGGGGCTAGATAAACTGGTTATTATTATTTTTTTCCTTGTCTGCCTGTGAAAGCAAAAACAGGGAATCTGTCCAGCATCTGCCCAGACACAATAATTGAAATGTGAACTATTTGGGACAGGGAATGCAAATTGTGTATTACAGCAAGGCAAACTGGGATAGGAAACTAGCAAATGGGAACATTCCTTTGGCAATGCATATGCATGTATGCACGCATGTGCACACACACACACTTTTTATGTACATCTGTCTCTCACTCTAATCAGAACTCACAGGTCCCTAGTGAGGTGAAACCCAAAGTATATTAGGAAATTTGGTAGAAATTAATTTCAGAAAACACACATGGTTTTTTAATTACCACCTGGAGTTGGAGCCACTCCCCCCTCCGGCTAGGTGCTGATACCTTTAACTAACAGTCTCTTTCTTTTGGAAATAAAGGATGCTGTTAGAGTTTAGCACTAGCTAACCTACCACCCCATTCAGTTTGACTTGCATTCATTGAATTGTGGAATCATGGAATTGGGACTTTTTCAGACGGGGTTTTGTAATGGAAGCAGCTTGTCCCCATTGCGAGGCTGCTGCGTGGCAGGGGGTCCGTTTCAGATGACGCTCTCTCCTGCGGATACTGTTGCATAAGTGCTGGGATGCTGCAGTGTTATATTTGGCAGTTTTCTAATCATGATCAACTTTCGTGATTAGAAAACTGCCAAATATAACGCTGCAACATCCCAGCACTTACGCAACAGTATTGGCAGGGGAGAGCATCATCCAAAACGGACCCCCTGCCATGCAGCAGCCTCACAATAGGGATGAGGCTGCTTCCATTACAAAACCCCATCCAAAAAAGTCCTTGGAAGAGACACAACTTTAGGGTCTCCCGGCCTAGCTTCCAGCCAGTGTAAAAAGGAGCCCTGGTGGCACAGCGGTTAAATGTCGGTACTGCAACCACAACATTATGAGTGCTATCCCAGAGGGCTACATGTTGTCTCAGACTTCCATCCTTCTGTAGCTTGTTGGGGGTAGTTAGCTAACACATTGTAAACTGCTTGGGAGTGATTTGCATTGATAAGGGGTATAGAAATATCAATGCAGTTGCTATTGCTATTGCTATTGCTAAGAAGAGAATGAGCTGTTTCCTCAAAACTGGGACTCAATGGAAGAGTCAAACAAGGGACATGTAGAATCTGATCTTTCCACCACTTGCAAGTATCCAGTCCCTTTCTGTTTCACCTATGAGCCTCTACTCTTCTTCCTTCCACTTGTTGCAACCCTCTTGGTTGAAAGAAGTTTTCTCTTTCTTTCCCTTTTCTTGGAGCCTGGTATTGCTACTGTCTAGCAAGCCAAGCACTTCAAGAACTAGAAAATCTGGTGCAGTGGGAAGAGTGTTCTTCTGACCAACCAGGGAGCACCACCTATGACCTACAGTGGTAAGCAGAGCAGTGGCAGGTGCCATGATTTAGAGCACCTCCAGCTCTCCTTCCAGAAGCCAATGTTATTTTTGAGAGCTTTGGTAAGAAGTGGAAAAGCAGGCTAAACAGGCACAACCTGGTTTCCTGGCAGGGATGAGGGTGGGAAGGAGAGAGTAAGGCTTCACCCTGGTCCACTCTGTGGTCATATAAGGAGCCATCTCAACATTCCAACAGTTAGCCAGCTCTTGAACATCATCCCACCCTCCTTCCCACATTTCTCTGGTACTATGCAGGTTATTGAGCTGTCCAGAACTTAGTTGCATCTGGTCAATCACAAGGATCGAGGAGGAAACCAATTCTCCCTGGGTATAGATTAAAATTTGAGTTGGATAAGAACTTGGAGGCATGTAATCGCCTCACTTAAGGAAGCACAAAGAGCTTCAAAAAAGTGCACCAAACTGAGCCTAGGAACTTCATATATCAGTTTTATGTCTAGCTTCTCCCTTTAGATTAATGACGGTTTGAAAAGTCCTCCCACAAAATTTTGTCAAGAGTTTAGTATATTGGTGACGTTGGTCAAGCAGTGGTTTTCAAATTTTGGTCCTCCAGATGTTTGGAATGGCATCTTCTAGAATTCCTGACCATTGCCATACTGGCTAAGATTTGTAGAGGTTGAAAGCATCTGAAGGACCTAAAGTTGAGAACCATTTACTTACCGGTATCTAAAGCATCTCAGCTGGGAATACAGTCACTGGACCACTAGCCAGCTGTGGCCACAAGGAAAATTGCAGTGAGAAACCCACCAGCCAACAAAACCTTCTTGAATGTAATAGGCCAGAATGGTGATACTCTTTGATGTTTAACAACAGCTTACAGCTCATTTATTGGTTTAAACAACTAAGAGACCTGTTCCTTCTGGCTACAGGCCATCTTTCTCAAGGCTGCTTTTGCATGACATTTCCATTAGGTGCCTATCAACATAGCATTTCTATGTAAGCAACACTCTTTCTCCATTTTCAGCTGTTGCAAAACCCAAAAGTGATATAAGTTGGGTCGTCAAAGGTCTCAAACTGACAAAAGTTTGTTAATGAAACAGGAGTTCAAACATTTCACAGTTGCAAGATGCAAACTGTGGCAGTCCCCTTTTTAAATGTTTGTCTTTTAAGGCATCATTTGAAAGAACAGCATAATTGTTGCAAAACTTTCCTTATAATTTCTTTATAATGTATAATCTAACAAGGGTTTAAGGAAGTTTAAAATATTGTAAATTATTGATTTTGATCAACAGAAGGGGAAGACTGTTTTAGATATGTTAAATGTGAGGGTAGTAAGTGTATAAATGTTTAGAAAGAGGTATATGTATGTGTATGTTAATAATATATGTTAATAAAGATAAAGTATGCCAATGATACATGTTAGTAAGTTTATATAATGTTGTACTGTTATTGAAGAGATAAAAATAATTTAAAAAATCTATTTTTAAAAAAAACTTTCAGAAGCTGGACTCAGATCCAAGCCCCTGACTATTTTTTTTAATTCCTACAAGGGCTGCAGAGGAGTCTGGCTTAATATCAGCACATTTGCATAGCCCCTAACTCAAGCATAATGGGTGATGAATACATGAATAAGCTGTAGAGAATTATGGATTTGCAATGTGATTAAATCAATTTTCTCTGCAACTTCCATTGCCAAGATGCATTGTCTGCATCTAAGGAGCACGTCCAAGCTGAATTTGAACAATTCCTACATTAGTTTAATCTGTTACTCTGAGAAGACTATAGAAGGTATCAACTTCAACAGTAGCCAAGAGTGGCTTTAGAAGAGGGATGGGGACATTTCTTGACTAAAATTTACATAATGGAAGGTATCAACTTACACAGTATCTGAGGGCTCATCTAAACAAACTAGGATATGCCAGTTCCCTGTCGGCATATCCTGGCCATGAATCAGGCCTGTTGTTTTCCCCATTCCTTCCACAGAATGAGAAGCAATCCTGACAGGTACACTGGCCTGTTGCTGCAGCCACTTGCACCACCATTTCCTTTGCTGTCTCAGAAGCCAGGAAGGGGCCTGCCTTGGTCACATGCTACAGGACTCCTTCCTGTCTTCTAGGACAGCCAGGGAGATGGTGGCAAAAATGAGGGACAGCCTGTTGGAAAAGGCTCCTGCAGACATGTGTGGCCCAATCTTTTTTCCTCCCAGCAGACATGGAGTAAAACAGTTATATTAAAACGTTTATCAGGTCCCACCCAGACTTCCCCACATCTGAGCTCCGTATTTGGCCTGGGGATGGTGAGGAATGCCTGAGGACAGAACAGGGCAAAAGCCCTCCATTGACACCACTGCAGGGCTCTGAGATGGGGGCAAGGCAGGGTATATTACCTGTGTAGAAAAGCCCCAAGAATAGCTTTAGAAAAGGGGCAGGGACATTTCTTGACTAAAATTCCTATAATCTCTGACCATAGGCCATGTTGACTTAGATTGATGGAATTTAGAGTCTAGCAACATCTGATACCACTCATCTTTCCGATCCCAAAAATCACATCAGCTCAGTTCACATAACCCAGAAAGCATAGGGAATGTCTGGGAGGGGGGAATCTGAATTTCACCCACTGTCCTCACCTTGACCTGCCAGATTCCTTCTGAACTGAACTGACACAGAAACTTTCTGTATCTTCAAAGATATTGACCAAGAGCTTACACTGGGGTTACCTAGTGTAAGTTACCACATGCAAAACACAACATGCAATTGTGTTACACAACTCTTATGCTGAATAGCAACATCGTACAGTTGGACCAAGACTGAATTCACAACTAAATGGGCATGCACAATGTGCAATGCACATCAGTGCATGAAGGCACCATTTGTGCAATCCCACTTCTGTGACACTGAACTGAATGCAGCCATTCCACGTTACACAAAAATGTCCAACTACATTTATGGGGAGTTGAAGCACGCATAAGACAGGAACATGCTTCTGGGCTCTGTCTTCTCCAAGGCCCAAAACTGTAAGGCAGAGTCTGGAATGCACAAGGCCCAACACATGGGAGTTTCTTAAAGGAGACATATTGAAAATGCAATTTCAAATAATTTGAATGAGGAAGAAAAGTGGGAGTTGTGTAAAGAAACCAATGTGGATATAAAGAACTGTCAGATGACCTGAGGTTTAAAGAGACATGTACAAGAAACAGAAGAAATGAAAAATCAACAAATAAATAAATAAATAAATAAGGGAAGAAAGTCAGAAAAGTTAAAAATAAGAATGAACTAGGCTTTCCAGAGAAGTTAAAAGAATTAAGGAATTGTGGATGGTTATGTTCACAGCAAAAGGGAGAACAAAAAGTTGGTTATCTTGAAACTGAAGTTAGGGATTTGGGAGACTTTCATTTGTTTCAGTTTTTAATAGCAAAAAATGTTAAATTTTTAAAACATGAGATTTTGCAAAGAAGAAGAAAAAAGTCAAACTGACACATCTGCTCCTCTGGGAAGAGAGTTTTGAGTGCTTAGCTCTTAACAGGCTGTGTACTGAAACTTCCAATTGAAAAAAAAAGAAAGAAATTGTAATTCAATTCAAAGATATTTCATGGTGTTAAGTTATGGTTGCTACCGTTTCCCCACCCCCTGACAATTCCTTCATCTTTAAAAGCTACATGATAGACAGCTGCAACATGGTCTTCGTGCTGGGAATAACTGTACTGTAGATGGCTGAAGGATTCCC
Source organism: Gambelia wislizenii (assembly GCA_030847615.1). NCBI lineage: Eukaryota > Metazoa > Chordata > Lepidosauria > Squamata > Crotaphytidae > Gambelia > Gambelia wislizenii. The sequence continues at coordinate 11,150,714 of JAUMIR010000009.1, read as the reverse complement.
CATCCACCTGGTGCCTTTTAGATAAGAACATACCAAAAATTGTGTGTGTTTAAACAAATGGGATGGAAACTATTTGCAAGTTTAGAAATCAAAGTGGAGTGGATATATTTGCACACCCCTGCTTGAAAACCTTTGAAAATATTAAGCCGTCCTGGATTCCAACTTCATGAACCATCTTATCGGCATCCTAATCTTGCATAACAAGAAATCTATGTACTTTGTTCTCCTACCTCTGAGCAAGTGGAGCTATTGGTTTTTTAATATGGGCAAAGATCTGTGATGTGACCGAGAGGCTGACAAGACTCGTCAAGCCTACAGATCATTACCCCTTCCTTTTGGTCCATGTGGGAACCAATGATACTGCAAGGCACAGCTTTCCCAAGATCAGAAGAGATTATGAGGCCCTGGGGAGGAAGCTGAAAGAAATGAATGCACAGGTGGTCATCTCGTCTCTTCTGCCAGTTGAAGGGCATGGTCCAAGAAGGGAGAGGAAAATAGCCGACGTAAACAACTGGCTCCGTAGATGGTGTCGCCGAGAACAAATTGGATTCTTGGATCATGGACCGCGCTTCCATGCGGGGGGACTTCTGGCAAGAGATGGGGTGCATCTTACAACAGTTGGAAGAAACATTTTTGCCAACAGTCTCAAGAATTTGATCAGGAGGGCTTTAAACTGAGTCAAATGGGGGAGGGAGACAGTATGCTGGAAGGCAAAAGGGCTGGAGAAAATAGTCAAACTGTCATAGAGGGAATAAGGCAAACAGCGCAAGGACCCAACAGTGGGAGGCAAAAAAACTTGCACAGGGAGCAAGTAAAGGGAACACACAGTCTCAGATGTCTCTACACTAATGCACAGAGCATGGGAAATAAGCAAGATGAACTTCAACTTCTTGCACTACAAAACAAATATGATATAATAGGCGTTACTGAAACCTGGTGGGACGAGTCTCATGATTAGAATGTAGGAATAGAGGGGTATAACCTTTATAGGAGAAACAGGCCAAACAGGAAAGGAGGAGGAATAGCATTATATGTCAGGGATATTTACACCAGTGAAGTGATCCATGACATCAATACTGGAAGCCAGGTGGAGAGCATCTGGATAAAAATTAAAGGGGAGGGAAACAACAGGGATGTTATTGTGGGACTCTACTACAGACCCCCAAATCAGACGGAGGAATTGGATGTTGCCTTTCTAGAACAGATGAACATACATGCAGAAAGGAGAGATGTAGTAGTGATGGGTGACTTCAACTATCCTGATATTTGCTGGCAATCTAACTCAGCCAAAACTACAAGGTCTAGCAAATTCCTTACATGCCTGGAAGACAATTTCATGGTCCAAAAGGTGGAAGAGGCAACAAGGGGGTCAGCTATTTTAGATCTGATCCTAACCAACAGAGACGACCTTGTTAATGGGGTGCAAGTGGTGGGATCCTTAGGTGAGAGTGATCATGTTCTCCTGGAGTTTGTCATACAATGGAAAGGAGAAGCCAGGCATAGTCAGACACGCATTCTTGACTTTAGGAGAGCTGATTTCAATAAACTCAGGGAAATACTGGGGATGATCCCATGGTCAGGAATACTAAAAGAGAAGAGACCTCAAGACGGATGGGACTTTCTCAAAAGGGAGATACTGAAGGCACAATTTCAAACAGTACCATTGAGGAAGAAAAATGGGAGGTGTCTCAAGAAACCAGGATGGATGACTAAAGAACTTTCAATGGAGCTAAGTTTTAAACGGAACATGTATAGGAAATGGAAAAGGGGGGAAATCACCAAAGAAGAATTCAAACAGATAGCGAACACGTGTAGGAGTAAAGTCAGAAAAGCTAAAGCGCAGAATGAGCTCAGGCTTGCTAGGGAGGTTAAGAACAATAAAAAGGGGTTTTTTGGGTATGTCCGCAGCAAAAGGAGGAAGAAGGAAATGATAGGGCCGCTACGTGGAGAAGATGGCAAAATGCTAACAGGGGACAGAGAAAAGGCAGAATTACTCAACACCTTCTTTGCCTCAGTGTTTTCAGAAAAGGAAAAGGAGGACCAACCTGAGGAGAATGGAACAGAGGACACAATAGGGGAAATCCAGCTCAAAATAAGTAAAGAGGTAGTACAGGAATACCTTCTTAATCTAAATGAATTTAAATCTCCAGGACCAGATGAACTACATCCAAGAGTATTAAAAGAGCTGGCAAATATAATCTCAGAGCCATTGGCAATAATATTTGAGAACTCCTGGAGAACAGGAGAAGTCCCAGCAGACTGGAGGAGGGCAAACATTGTTCCCATCTTCAAAAAGGGGAAAAAAGAGGATCCCAACAACTATCGTCCAGTTAGTCTGACATCAATACCAGGGAAGATTCTAGAACAGATCATTAAACAGAGAGTCTGTGAACATTTAGAAGGCAATGCCATAATCACAAAAAGTCAGCATGGGTTTCAGAGAAACAAGTCATGCCAGACTAATCTGATCTCTTTTTTTGATAAAGTTATCAGCTTGGTAGATGAAGGGAATGCTGTGGACATTGCATACCTTGATTTCAGTAAGGCCTTTGACAAGGTTCCCCATGACATTCTTGCAAACAAGCTTGTAGAATGTGGGCTAGACAAGTTAACTGTTCAATGGATTTGTAATTGGTTGACCGGCCGAACCCAAAGGGTGCTCAGCAGTGGCTCCTCTTCGTCTTGGAAAGATGTGACCAGTGGGGTGCCACAGGGTTCTGTCCTGGGCCCAGTGCTATTCAACATCTTTATCAATGACTTAGATGAGGGAATTAGGGGCATACTTATCAAATTTGCAGATGACACCAAATTGGGAGGAGTAGCTAATACCCTAGAGGACAGGATCAAAATTCAGAATGACCTGGATAGACTGGAGAGCTGGGCCAAAGCTAACAAAATGAAATTCAATACGGAGAAATGTAAAGTACTGCATTTAGGGCGGAAAAATGAAATGCATAAATATAGGATGGGAGAGACCTGGCTGAATGAGACTACGTGCGAAAGGGATCTAGGAGTCCTAGTAGACCACAAGTTGAACATGAGCCAACAGTGTGATGCGGCAGCTAAAAAGGCCAATGCGATTTTGGGCTGCATCAATAGAAGTATAGTGTCTAGATCAAGGGAAGTAATAGTGCCACTCTATTGTGCCTTGGTCAGACCTCACTTAGAATACTGTGTCCAGTTCTGGGCACCACAATTCAGAAAGGATATTGACAAATTGGAGCGTGTCCAGAGAAGGGCAACTAAAATGGTGAAAGGTCTGGAAACAATGCCTTATGATGAGAGACTTAGGGAGCTGGGTATGTTTAGCCTGGAAAAAAGACGGTTTAGAGGCGATATGATAGCCCTGTTTAAGTATTTGAAGGGATGTCACGCTGAGGATGGAGCAGGCTTGTTTTCTGCTGCTCCAGAGACTGGAACACGGAGCAATGGGTGCAAGCTCCAGGAACAGAGATTCCACCTCAACATGAGGAGGAACTTTTTGACAGTAAGAGCTGTTCGGCAGTGGAACACACTCCTTCGGAGCGTGGTGGGGTCTCCTTCCTTGGAGGTCTTTAAGCAGAGGCTGGATGGCCATCTGTCGGGGATGCTTTGATTGTAATTTCCTGCGTGGCAGGGGGGTTGGACTGGATGGCCCTCGTGGTCTCTTCCAACTCTGCAATTCTATGATTCTATGATTCTATGATTCTATAAGATAGGATTGCCAGAGAAATACAAATAATCTGGGATCCGTCTGATGTACTGTAGATCATTCATTTTCTTTCATACAGGGGAAGATGCAAGCATCAGTGCTGTGCTAACAGGGCATCTTTCCAAATTCAAAATGACCTAAACAGATGCGAGAGCTGGACCATAACTAATAAAATGATTTTCAACAGGGTGTTACCTGAATTGTGTAGAGTCTGTGGGGATCCCACTAGTTGTCAGGTTAGCCCACTGAACCTCTGTTGGTATCCAGAAGGTCAGGCAGCAAAATGTTGGTAGCAAAGTTCCCATCCATTAGGCGAGAGAATAAACATACAGGCGTGTATCTAAAAGACTACTTCTCTTTACTGCAGCATAATAATAAAGATATTTACAATCTTACAGAGATTCCTCTCTGAGTAGTATACATTTCAGCATCCAGCAGAAAGACAACTTGTTACTGCAAAGCCCATCTTCATTCTGCCAGGCCCAGAACTGAAAATCACACAGCTAGATAGGATAGCAAACCCAGTTCTCAATGACCTTGCCCCTCTAGCAGACAGCAAGGTTCCAAAACTCCAAGGTCACTCTTCCAGGCCATTAATATTGATATATTAGCTAGCTGCTGCAAACTGCTGCCAGCTCTCTCTGCTGCACCCTGTAGGCCATTTGTTAAACTTCAGGTCTTTACAGCATAAATCTATTAGTCTGCATGTCCCAATATCCTGACACAAAGGTCCTAAGTACTAATATGGGGAACTTTAATTAGCACAAGATGGCAGCTAAAGGCTGGGTAACTCTGTGATCTGTTGGCCAATGCATACTGGTAGTAACTGAGGAGACTCCAAGCCAGGGGATGAAGTAAAAATGGTTTTTATTGAAAAATAATCAAGGGAACACACACATGCATACAATCAGGCTTCAAGCAGTCACACCAGGCTGACAAAGAAAGTAGCAAGTATTGGGATAGAGGAATAGAGTTCAGGATGATGGGTTATACTATACCTATCAGAAGAGCAGAGATTTGTGCAGCAGGAAGAGCTCAGAATATCGTTCTGAGGGTTGCACAGCAAACCAGCAGCATGGAGGTAGGAGGAGGAACTGTGGACCCTTTGGTGGCATTTTTGGGTGATATTTATAGTCAATTTTCCCTCTGAAGGGATGAGTTTGAGTGGAATACAGTATCTGTCGGAGTTTCCAAAGGTTAGACAATGGATTCTCGGGATGTGTTAATAATCACTAATGATGGAAACATTAAAACTGATGGGTGTCAGGCAAACCTCTATAGTTTTAGGACCAGGTGGAAGGAAAAACAAGTTTTTCAAGCAAAGAGTGTCCTGTTATCTTAATGGGTTTATTGGATGACTCACATCCAGGAGAATTAGTCCATTTCTCCTTAATTAATCAGTTCCAGAGGGGTTTGCATAGTCCTTTCCCAAGCATGTCTTTTAGGAATTTGAGCAGGCTACTTCATTACATTTTCTGAGCAAACCTTGATTCCTTCTACTTGGGAGTCCCTGGTCTACTGCCAACCACATGGAGCGCCAATAATAAGCCAATTTATGAAATATTGCCAATTATTAAGGTATTACAAGAGTGGGGGGTGTCAGGGCAGGTAACAAGGGATTAATGCATGATACTACATTTAGACAGAAAAAAAATTAAATACACAAATATAGGATGGATGACACCCGGCTTGAAAGCAGCACATGTGAAAAGGATCTAGGGTCTATAAAAGACCACAGGCTACTCAGCTGAAGGCTGTTGACAAGCTGGACCATGTCCAAAGGAGGGCAACCAAGATGGTATAATGAAAAGCAAGCACTATGAGGAATGGCTTAGGGAGGTGGTTATGTTTATTTTGGAGAAGTAAAGACTGAAAGGGGTCATGAAAGCTACCTTTAAATATCTGAAGGGATTTTATGTAGAAGATTGAGTGAGCTTCTTTTTTGCACTTCCAGAGATAGTGTAGAAACCTCTGAAAATCATAAGCTTTTGTGGACCTCAGCTTCCTGAACCATCTGACAGGCATCCTAATATGACACAACCATAAATCTATGTGCTTCATTCTTCTACCGCTGAGAGGGGTTGTTGTTGACGTTATTGTTTTTAATCGGGAGGACAGGATTGCCAAGAAAGACAAAAAATAAATAAAAATAAATAAATGTGGGATCTTTCTTATGTGAACCATTAATTTCCTTTCATACAAGAGAAAAAGATGCTAGTGTCAGTGCTGTGCTAACAGTGCATCTTTTAATGTCTTACTGATAGCTTTAGGCCAAGCAAGCATTAATAAAACAAACTGACTTGAACAGATGCAAGGGAGCCATGAAACAGAGAGATGTGTGCTTCTCTACTGATTTTCCCAAACTTTTTTTCTTTTTTGCCTTTTTCTTACCCTTATTTTTAAAAAAGGTTTCCATTTAATTTTGCCAGAAATACAGTGAACCGTCTAGAGCTTTTCTCAAACTTTTGATCCTCCAGATCTTCTGAACTTCAACGTCCAGAAGTCCCGGTCAGAATAGCCAATAGTCAAGATTTCTAGGAGTTGAAGTCTCAAAGATCCAAAGATGGACAGACTTCAGGGGCAGAGCAGGGGACCCTGAGAGTACCACTGCAAGGAATAGCCACTGCTAAGCCTCAGGGGTCTGCCAGACTAAACTGTGCGGTCCCCGTCCTGTTCTGTCCAGGAAAACCTCTTTTTCACGAATCTGTTGAAGTGTAGCTACCCGTGTCTCCAGCTGCAGGACTTTCTCCTCCAAGAGGGCTACCAGCTTGCACTTGGTGCATGTGAAGTTCTCCATGTCTGTAGACAAAAAGATAAACATCGCACAAGTGTTGCAGGTGACTGCCGCAGTCCCCTCAGTGTCTATGGTGAGAGCTTTTAGGTAATCTAAGAACTCTTAGATAATGCTGAGAACACTAAGCTGTACTTTTAGGTATGCTGTATTTTTGTTTGGTCACTGAAATTATGAAAGCTGCTCTCCTTCTTCTCCCTGGCAGGAAACTGGCCTGGAAAGCCTCTGCAAGGAGTTATATAGAGTTAGGCTCCCAGCTCCATCCCTAGTGATTCACAGGAGTGACTCACAGAAGCTCCACCCCCACAGCAACAAGCAGCCTCTCCCAACAGTTTTAAAAAAAATCAGTCTCCCCAGTCAAAATGGCTATCCAGAAGCTGATCTCCTTCTTCTCCTGGCAGGAAACTGGCCTGGAAACTGGCAGGAAACTGGCTGTCCAGAAGCTGCTCTCCTTCTTCTCCCTGGCAGAACATCTTTATCAATGACTTGGATGAGGGAATTAAGGGCATACTTATCAAATTTGCAGATGACACCAAATTAGGAGGAGTAGCTAATACCCTAGAGGACAGAATCAAAATTCAAAATGACCTGGATAGACTGGAGAGCTGGGCTAAAGCTAACAAAATGAAATTCAATACGGATAAATGTAAAGTACTGCACTTACGGAGGAAAAATGAGAAGCATAGATATAGGATGGGGGAGACCTGGCTGAATGAGACTATGTGCAAAAGGGATCTAGGAGTCCTAGTACACCACAAGTTGAACATGAGTGAACAGTGTGATGCAGCAGCTAAAAAGGCCAATGCGATTTTGGGCTGCATCAATAGAAGTATAGTGTCTAGATCAAGGGAAGTAATAGTGCCACTCTATTCAGCCTTGGTCAGGCCTCACCTAGAATACTGTGTCCAGTTCTGGGCACCACCATTCAAAAAGGATATTGACAGATTTGGAGCGTGTCCAGAGGAGGGCGACTAAAATGGTGAAAGGTCTGGAAACCATGCCTTGTGAGGAAAGACATAGGGAGCTGGGTATGTTTAGCCTGGATAAAAGATGGTTAAGGGGCGATATGATAGCCCTGTTTAAGTATTTGAAGGGGTTTCCCATTGAGGATGGAGTAAGCTTGTTTTTTGCTGCTCCAGAGACTAGAACATGGAAGAATGGTTGCAAGCTCCAGGAACAAAGATCCGTGTAGGAGTAATGAATCTAAAAATAAAATTGTATTTAAAAAATTCCAGGATCTAGTCCTTTTAAAAAGCAACAAGAATTATCTTCATTAAAAAGGAGAGTTTTTAAAAAATCATTCATTTACTTTTAGCTTCATGCAGAGTGCAACTTAAGAAGGCTGACTTAAGCTCAATTAAGATTTAAAAGAAAAGTGTGTTCAGAGGTCTGGGATCACCCAGTTAAATCAGACTCATTACAAAACAAAGGAGTCAGTTTAAAATGCAAATCAAAGTTTACTGAAGGTGTATCAATCTCAATCTACATACTAGAACAAACTTTTAAAAGAGTTTCCTAACTGACTAAGAATATTTAGGGTAGAAAACCTCACCAGCCTGCAGCGGTAGAAGGCTAGATGGTAAAACATCATGGCATGGTTACAGGAAAGATTGGTTAAGATGAAGATGACTAAAGATGGCTAAAGATGGCTCCAGCCTCATGGAGACTCAAACTTAAAGAGAACTTACACACAGCAATAAAATTTAAATTCGGTCATGTGTTGAATGACCCAGCACTCCAGTTGGCTGGAAGTGCCCAGTGAAATAAGAGAAAGGGAATTTTGGGAGAACAAAAGGTATGCAGGTAAAAACCCTAGACTTATCTAAGGATGTGAATGAGGTACACAAGATTGCTTTTACATTACAATGATTATTTCCCCACATACTACAGATTCCACCTCATCATCAGGAGGAACTTTCTGACAGTAAGAGCTGTTTGGCAGTGGAACACACTCCCTCGGAGCATGGTGGGGTCTCCTTTCTTGGAGGTCTTTAAACAGAGGCTGGATGGCCATCTGTCAGGGATAGTTTGATCATGATTTCCTGTATGGCAGGGGGTTGGACTGGATGGCCCTTGTGGTCTCTTCCAACTCTATAGTTCTATGAGATCTGGAGGACCAAAGTTTGAAAACCATTTTGAGCTAGAGAGGAAAATACTACAGTTGGACCCCAATATCTGTGGGGGATTTGTTCTGCGAGCCCTGGTGGATGCTGAAAACCAAGGATAACAGCAAACACTGAACTCCTTCTCTCCAACCTGTTCACCCCAGCTGCTGCCCTTTGCCACCGTAGCCCTCCTGGGGATGGGAGAAGGGCGGCAAGTTCTCTCCTCCTCCTCTCCCTTCTTCGTCCACCCCAGCCACTGGCCGTTACCACAGCAGCCCTCCCAGGGAAGAGAGAAGGTGGATGAGTTATCTCCTCCTCCTCTCCCTCCTCCGTTCACCCCAGCCACTGCCCATCACCAACTGCAGATAACTGACTCATCGGACGGTGAATCAGCAGATATGAGGGTCCTGCTGTATTTCATATACTGGAACAGCTATGTGCCCATCCGAGATTGTAGCTCAACAACAGGGGCCCCCACTGTTGAAAAAAGCTGAAATCACTTTTGTTATTTATATTAATTCAAGAGGTTGTCATCACTATGTTAACCATGGAAAATCATTTTTTGTTACCAGTTTAATTCCATTTGCTTCTTTTAATCCAGTTTTTTGATAATTCCTTCAAGTTCAATATATTTTCACTTCCCTTTCTGTACCACTGAGGACCTCTGGGCATGTTTCCCTGTGGTCAAAGTTTGGTCCTGGGTCACATGTTACCCCCAATGTTGTTTGTGTTACCCTGACCTTCCACATCACTATTGGAAGTATAATAATATACTGTTTAAAATACCAGGGTATGTTGTCCCTGTTTAAACATCCACACTGTATTTCACATGTTAGTGGAGAATACAGCCTATTTAGCAGAGTTTAAAACAAACGCAGCAGCATGTAGCGTTAGACTGTTAGCATACACATAAAACCACAGCTTAGTAAATAACCAAACACCCTTTGTCTTTTCCCAAGTTGTTTAACTAGCAAAATAACCACTCAAGACTCAAAAGTTAGTTTAAAAAGTACAAAAACTTCTTTACTTACAGTTAGAGAGCTCATTCTTGGCAGGAATAAGAAACTTGATCAAAATAAACTAAAACTACTTAAAAATGCTTAAAAACTACATTGTTACAAAACTATGTTTAGGACTCCACAGGACTCCACTGGCTGAATCCTCTCAGTTCAAAGGCCATGTGGTTTGTTAAAAAGATCATGGCTGCTGGAACAAAGAAGGAAACTCAGACACTCCCCTTCATCCCAGATTCCCCAATAGCAAAACTTCAGGAAGTTACATCAGCTCATCTTATATGGCTTCTCAGTTAACTCTTCAATAGCAAAACCATTTCCACTTATTGGACTGCAAACTATATTTTCCAACAATCACACTATTTCTGGAAAATAAATAAATAAATAAATGGTGAATTGCCTCACCTTGAAGTGTTCAGGAGTGATAACTTGCCTTTGAAAGAGGCTGCACGCCGCACCCACTGTTGAACCTTAAGTAGACTTGGGCCACTTCTAAATATTTTTGCCCCATTGTGTAGTCATTTGCTTTGGGGCAGTCCATGCAGTGTGCCAGTGGCTCCAAGGACAGAAAATTGGTCTACAGACCTAGGGCTTGTTTAGATGGCCAATTTACCCTGGCTTCCCACCTGTCAGAGCTCTGCAATCCAAACAATGCAGGGCTTTTGCCTTGATTCACTTCCAGACAATCCTGACGATGTCCAATGTAAAGCCAGGGTAAATCCTTTTAAAACATTGCAAAATAACCTCTAGGAAAACTCAAGTTGTGTTGGAAACTCTGGGTGCATCTGGCACAGGAACACAAGTGTCTGTACCTGCATGCCAGGCTGCATTGCCAGTCACCACCGCTGGTGTCCCTCTGAAGCTGGGAATGTGTCCCGGACATGATTAAGCCCCCCTGCATGTGATCAGCATTGATCACATGCTGAGGGCCTCCTTCCTGGCTTTAGTGGGAGCAATGCATGACAATGGTGGAGGTGAAAGTGCCCACCACTATTGGCTGGTGTGTGTATGCAGATTTCTGCCTGTTTTGTTATGGTAACAGGAGAAGTGGGAAATTCGGGCCAGCTCAGGGGTTATAATACCCCAGCTGGAAGGTGGCATATTCTCGCCAGTATAGAGAAACCGCTAGATATCTCAAGGGCCACCTTTTCTCACATGAACATGTCTGATGGATAAGACCTATAACTGGAGATCTAGTTGGGCTGCCCCAATCTTTGGTGATGAGACAATTAGCTGTCAGAGAGACATCAATATTTATTCATTTGTTTAAATCATATCTTGTCTTTCACTCATGATGGGACCCTAGTACAGTAAGCTCTTTCCAGACATGGCCAAAGCTTCAGAAGTTGCTTTCCACATCGTGAGTTCCAAGTCCACAAATTCAGTAGTTACAACTATAGTTACAGGTTTATTGAAAGCAACTGCTTAGTTTCAAAGTACTAGAAAAGTGACTAAAAAGTACTAGAAAAGTGACTAAAAAGTTACACTGCAAGAAAGAATGAACTTATCCCTCAATAGGTTACAACTATTGTTTCTTATTGGAGAAAGGAACTACTTGCAAGTTAATAGATATTTGTAAGATATTTCTCACACTGTAGCATCCCATTTGCTGACCTTCCACTCAGTACCTATTTTCCTAACATGTAAGTGCCTAGTGAAAACTTTTTTAAAAAAATGAACAGGAAATGCAATAGTATCTTTGCTTTGTGCTACTTAGGGTTTGTCTAAACAGAAAAAAATACTCCTCATAGAATTTGAGGAGAATACAATTTGTCTTAATGGGACCCCACATCATTTCTCCATATTTGGAAGGAGGGGGGTAGAAAAACTCCAAAAACTTTGCAGGAAAAGCCTTTGTGGCTTGGCTTTCCCATATTTTTTAAAAAAGCTCTTCTTATTGGGAATGTGCATTTCCACTTGGTGGGACAACCAATAAAAGCAGAAGTGGAAAGCTGACTGGCTATAAGTGCTCAGGGGGCAGAGCTTGCTAACAAGGTAAGCACCCTGAACTGCCATGTTGGATTTTCTCAGTAGCGATCGTGTTCTGAGGTGAGAAGACACTCTTTTTTTCTTCTTTTTTTTTCTGTTTAAGTGGAATATCACACTTCTGCACCTTGGATATGCTTTAAAAAATACTGTTCAGTGGCACTTGCGCCTGCCATCTTGATTCATGAGCATGCCTGTTTGAGCAACAAATGTGTATGGCTTTGCATGCCTGTGATCTTGCCAAAAAGCACATGGAGACAAATGCGAATTGGTGTTAGTGCACATCAATCCACATTTTCTCCCCTCATATACACAAGCCCTTAGTTGTTATGTGCCTTAAGAGTATTGGCTGAGATTCTACACCACAGTCTACAAAGTACAACTTGACCAATTCTTAGCTATGTTGCAGGGGTGCAACAAAACCCTGTTAGTGAATGGTAAAGATGTGTGCCAGGGTGCCAGCAAGATAACTCAAACACATATCATGTATTTCTGATACTCATTGGGCATTTCTGGTACAGGTTGGACATGTCTGATGTACACCGGGCACTCCTCTTGTGCTCCAGCACTTCCTAGACAGTGTCCAGATGTGCCTTTGGAAGTACCCCAATGCACATTGGGCCCATGGCACAGCAGTCATTCCACCTTTGTGCAATGGATGCCTATATTTGGGGATGTCATAGCAGCCTCTAGACGAATAAGGACATTGCAAAACTGCTGAATTCTATTTCTTACACAGATAAGGTCACTTATGAGGATGTGAGTGCCGTAATGAAGATGTATGTCCCATATTTATTTCCATCCATTATTATTTTTTGGGGGGTGAGTGTGTTTTACTGTGATTCATTCAGTTTGCATTGTTTTATCTTTTTACATTCACTTCTATCTTGGAATAATATATGTAAGCTGTATTAGAGATCTTCTGGGCAGAAGGTGGGGTGGGATAAATATATATTTTAAATGCATAAATATATGTCAGTTGAGAAAACAGCTCCTTTGGGCTTATAACCATCCCTTCTTTCCTGGCTTGCTTCTCCCACACTGGTACACGTTGAAGTTCCTCCAGCATTCATCAGGCATCCATTTTTAATCTGGGCAAATCACTTACTAACATTACAGGCTGCAATTACCTTGGGAACTCCTGAAAATCTAATTAGTACAAGTTCTAATGATGAATTATACCTTTCCTTTGACTTTTATGGGAAAAGGGAGGGGGATGTGAACTCAGAAACTAGACTTGCCATGGGACAGTCATAGCAAACAGAATCAGGAGACAATTTTTAATTGATGTTCTCTTTAAAAAAAGCATCACATTAGACAGTAAACGAGGTCACTTAATTTGCCACTGTTCAATACTGTCTGAGCTGGGAATATATAAAAACGGAATGATGTCTTTCCTGGAGAGATAGGCGACAATTGGATGTTGTGCTATGATATGTTCATGGGCATTATAACCCCTCTGAATGCCACCCACAACAGAATAAACCAAGCTATACAGATTGTGCAAGTCAACATTCTATAGTGGGTTGAGCATTGGGACTATGACTCTAGAGACCAGGGTTTAATTCACCACTCAGCCATGGAAATCCACTGGGTGATCTTGGTCAAAGCATGCTCTCTCAGCCTTAGAGGAAGGCAAAAGCAAACCACCTCTGAACAAATCTTGCCAAGAAAACCCCATGATAGATTTGGCTTAGGATCGTCATAAGCCGGAAATGACTTGAAGGCACACAATACAACGATACAAATGGTAAAGAACTGGAATGTTAATTTGGTTGAGCTTCTGACCCTGCCACATTCAGGAAGGCCTTCTACCACAGGTGAAGAAATATTAGAACTAAGAACTAAGCAGGAATCATGAATATGAGACAGATGTACTTATCTGTTAACTGTTTCATATTCATAATTGCTACTCTTGTCACAATTTTGACACTATTGCCACCATCATAACTCCATCTCAGAAACCTTCTTTAATGAGCATCAGCTGCACAGGGAGATGGAGATTCATCCTGCTAGCAATTGGAGCATGGGTGAAAAGATTTTTCCATCAGGACTGGGGGGATTGGGCCAGCAGAAGTTACTTAGTTAGGTGTACTCACAAATTAGTGAATACAGGATTCCAGCCATCTTTAGTAACCCCCTCCATACATTTCACAGGAGCAGCCCTTTTCCAATGCTTGATGCATATGATAAATTTAACATTTATATCAGAATTTAACATAAACGAGAAAACTGTGTTTAAAACACACACACGTACAGAATTTGACATAAGAATAAATAACAGCCCCTTTGGGTTTGTCTTGTCTCTTGTTTTGGTTATGTCAGCAGGAATGTAGAATTCCTACTAATACAAAGCAGCCTTTCAAGTACACAAGGAAACAAACAAATACATCCAGACACACACAAAACAGAACTAATTAAGATCAAGACATCTCTCAATAAATATGCAAATTAAAAATCAAAATGAAGCAATTCTATTTATCACATCATAAAGCTGCAAATTGCTGCTGAGACTCCCACAGACCTCATGAGGGGTTATTGGATGTTAGGCTTTAAGTGTGCAGGCCATTCAGACTGTGAATCAGTGTGCGGTGAATGAGCACTGTCTTATTTTTGCAGAGTAAGGCCTGTCTAGCCACACTTACAGAAACCCCAACTTTCCCATAACATATTGAAGACCAGAGCAGGAGCATATTTACTGTCTTGTTTCAGGGCCTTCTGCTGAAAGTGACATGCTTGCTCAGAAGAGCCACCTAATTTCTCTAGCAACTAAGGAGATTATCAGATGAGGCTAATGTGGCACCGTAATGATGCCAGAGGAATGCGAAAGGATGCCAATATCAGATGACATCATCCTTTTGCGTCCTGCTGGCATCATTATGGTGTTTCTTTCTATTGACGGGCCGAGCTGTCAATAGAGTCCCTGTTGCAATTTGGTTCCTCTAGAGAGGATTAGCTCTTTGGATTACTGTACCAATAAAGTTTACTGTTTAACTCTGAAACTGCTGGAAAAAGCTAGTACATGACATAGAGCTTGTGAGGCATGTGACATTGGTGGACCACTTGGAGTGGGTCTTGCTAGAGATGTGATATTGAGGCTGGGACATTGAATCATACTCTTTCTTCCACTCCATAAGTTTAGTCTATGCTTGCGAATGGGATTTATGCATGGTGGCAAATATAAGGTTGTGGGCAAGAGAGCAGACTATCAAAATGGTCTTTTTTAACAGAGATCTATGATAATGGGCAGAAGCCAACCTTTTAGTGTCAAAGGATCATATGAATGAGCTCTTTAATCCAAAAATTATATCCGTCAAGTAGAGAGGCCAGCTGCCAATTTGTAAGTCAAAAGTAAGCTGGAAAAAAAAATTCTATACAGTAAGATCCCCTTATCCATGGGATTGCTTTCCACTGTTTCAGTTACCCACCACTGCCACTACTAGAAGTTTTGAGCATCTCTTTGTCCTCCAGTGCAATTCTATGGTAGTTGTAGGGCTGGAGGTTGACTTTCCACCTTCCTCATGTTGTACAAGAATCTGCTGAGGATACGCCGAGAGGAAAGTTGCAAGTGAATTGGGGTGACTTAGTTCCCTTTAACATGTTGGGTTCAGTACTATCCACAGGTTCAGACATCCACAGGGAGTTTTGGAATGTATCCCCTGTGGATAAGGGAGTCTTATTGTACTTTTAATAAAAATTGGTACATTTGAATGAGAGCCAGCATCATGTAGTGCTTTAGTGTTGGACTAGGACACTGGGAGGTCAGGGTTCAATTCCCCACTCGGCCATGGAAACTCACTGGGTGACCTTGGCAAGTGCCACTCTCTCAGCCTCAGTGGAAAGCAAGGGTAACCCCCCCCCCTGAACAAATTCCACCAAGGAAATCCCATGACAGGCTCACCTTTGGGTTGCCATAAGTCAGAAATAATTTGAAGGGACACAACAACAGCATTTGAATAGTATGGAGATGGACATTGATATAACAAGTTGCAATATAATTATGGTTGATGACTTCATTAATTGGGATAAGTTCTCCTTGAAGAAAAGTTTTACTAGGTGTCTGATGAAATCTAAGCAGACAGCTGTACTAGAGCAAAAGCTCAATAAAATCCCATGCAGTTTACAGCTCTGCATTTTGGAAAGTGGTCACATCAAAGATTTCCCATGCTATCTATATGACTGATGGTATCCAGTTCTCTATGTAAGGAAAGTGCTAGGTTTGTTTTGCGGATTTCTCAGGGCTCCTCCATCCCCCAGTTTAGTTCTCACATGGAAGATGTAATATGGAGGTCATAGAGAAAGTGCTGGCTTCAGCACAGGCATTAGTTAAAGTTTGCACAAATTTTGATAAGTCACACATTCTGGATTCTGTGTATTAAACCATGATTAATACACATTTGCACATTTCAGCTTTCTGGAAATCATTCTGAACCCTACAGGAAAGATAATTCATTAAGAATGGCTAAAAGCCACAGCAAACCAAACATCAGTTTTAAAATGGTGGTATTCTAGGTCACCCAATCCAATTCTATGCATATTTAGTTGAAAGTAATTCCTACTGACTTCAGTGGGATCACCTCCTAAGTTAAGTGTGCATCGGATGGCAGCTGAACCCTCTTCCATTAAAATTACTCAGAATGAGAGCTCCCGATATCTTTTCCGCAAAGTGTAATTGGAAATGACTCTACTCCAACCAAACATTTCTTGGCATTTTGAAAGCAGAGATTGGAGCTAAACATAACTTTTAAAGTTAAAAATAACAACAACAGAAGCATCCAGCATCTGCATCAACTTCTTACTATATATTCTATATATTTTTTAAACTTCTGTTTGGACTCAATCATGTTTTTTAGACATTTTGCAAGAAACTATGTATCAGTAACATATCATACAACATTGAAGCATCTTGTCACTGTAAACCTCTCTTCAAACATCCATTAAAAATGTTTTCTGTTTCTTGATTATACATTTTAATTGTTCTACTGTTCCATTCTTTTAGTGATGATTTTAATGGTGTTTTTTTAAAAAATTCAGTTTTAGTGATAAAGCTGCCTTAATCATTTTTTTCCCGCTGTGAAGAGACAGGATAAAGATTATAATAAAATAAATATACAGTCAAAACTCTGTATCCGTGGAACCAATATCCATGGTTTCACTTATCCGTGGCTTAAAAAATAGGGAGGCATACTGCAGACTCACACTTGAAAATACCCAGAGAGGTGTCCTCTATAGGCATCTTCTAGGTTCTCCAATGCAACTCTATGGTATGTTTGTACTGGAAGTCCTTTATTTTAATAGGTTTCTCTGTTATCCATTGAGAACTCACGACGAACAAGTCTTGAAGAGAAATGACAACGCAGAAAGAATCACAACCCAAAAACATCACCCAAGGAGACCTTCTGCTGTGCTTTTTGCAACCGGACTTGTTTATCTCAGATTGGCCTTTTTAATCATCAGCGCGCTTGCAGAAAGCGTGGGATGAGTCCTTCCTGAATCTTCGTTTGCGAAGAAAAGCCAGAGAGAGTATCCACAGTATGTGGATATGGGGGTCCAAATGTATAAAATAAGCATGTAACACTATGTAAATCATTTGTGAGGGGTATTTCCACATTGTAAGATATCCTAAATTAAAACCTAGAATGTGCTAATTTGATTAGTTTCAGGAAGTAATTGGTGGTAACAAGTGAGAGAGCCTTCTCAGTGGCTGCTCCTAGACTTTAGAACTCCCTCCCTAGGGAAATTAGGGAGACTCTCTCTTTGCTCCTCTTCCACCAGCAAGTGAAAATGTTCTTATTCCAAAAGGCTTTTAGAAATTGACTATGATGGGTTTTTTTAATGGTGTGCTGTGCTGTTTTGTTGGTTTGTATATATGGGTCACTCCCTCCCCACATATCCATGAGGGATACATTCGCAGGCTTACCATTTATAAATGAAACTGTGTATAATAGCAAACCCTATTAAAACAAAGGATTTCCTGTACAAACATACCATAGAGTTTCAATAGAGGATCTAGCAATTTCTAGACGAGCAATTGTTAGTCTAGTACTTGTTCCATCTGTTAGGAAACCCATTTTTCAACTTGGGAATGAATAATTACAAAAAATAAATCCATCCCTTTTTCAGAATATAGCTCATTCTCTTCATGCACAGAGACATATTTTTACAGCACACAATTTTGATTGTATCAGAAGTAGAATAATAGAATCATAGAATTCTAGAGTTGGAAGAGGCCACAAGGGCTATCCAGTCCAACCCCCTGCCACGCAGGAATCATGATCAAAGAATCCCTGACAGATGGCCATCCAGCCTCTGTTTAAAGACAGACTACTAGTCCTCAAGATTGTGGTGGGGGATACAAAGAGCCTTACCATACTCTGAGGGAAAGCAGTAAAACTGCAGGAATGTTCTGTCTTTTCTACTGCCTTCCTGCATGATGTCAGTATCCTTCCAGTGTTCTTTTGCTCCAGTCCTGTGGGGGACTGAGCTAAAATCACAGCTTTTTTGCAAACAGGCTTTCTGGTTAGCAAAAAGGCATGGTATTACCTCAGTCCCTTTTGGGACCAGAATTAAAAACAACGACACCATGCAGGAAGGCAGCAGCAAAGATGGGATGTGCCTGCTGCTTTGCAGCTTTTCCTCTGAGTGTAGTCAGGCTCCAAGTTTGAAGTGTAGATATTATGTTGGGGCCACCTTGTATCTGCTGTGGCTTTATGCCTACTTTATACCTTGCTTCAGTCATCCCTGCAATATTTAGCTGTGCATTCCTAAGGCTCCATGACATGTTGCCCCCATTCAATTCTTTTCTCCCTCTCTCTCTCCTTCATTCTCTTGCAGAAGCAACAGCAACTGCAGCCTGGAAACAGATGATGAGCTTCCCTATGGAGATGAAGTGGATTATAACACTGACAGCTGCTCTGACCAGGAAGGAGATTTCTCAGTGTTGGATGAAGAAGCCCGAGAGTGTCCCACCAGGGCTGAAGGCAGGAAAGAAGAAACAGAGGTCAACATAGGGCAGCTGCATGGTCCACAGCCCCATGGAGCTGTTTTTCATCAACAGCCAAGGAGCGGGTGGTAGCAAGCCCGTCCCACTGCTGTCAACATCACTCTGGGTCTTCAGCAGAACTGAAAGCAGGCCTGAGCTTTGAATTCCCCAAAAATAAGCAAATGGGTCACTGCTTGCATCTCCTTTTTTTGCTGGTGACAGTTTCGGTCCCAGATGGCCCCCAATTGTGCATTCATTTTTTGTTGTTGCTTTGTTTATCTAGGTTCCATATAAAAAAGGGAACAATTCCTTGTCATGTTTAAGGTCGTGTCCAAATGACCTCTCACACTCTCCATCTGATTTCTTGCCAGGGACACAGCAGGGGTAATTTCATTGAATTTCTGCAGGAGGAGGTGAAATACCTCATCACTTTGGGTGGGGGGAGTGAAGAGGTCACCATAACCCAGGAATGAAAAACTTCAGCAGGACTAGAGAGGATGCAAATTTCTGCCTTTCCCACTCAAGAAGCTGAATGGACTGCCAAAAAGCCCCAAAGCATGCCCACCAACATTTCACAGATAGAAACTTGAACACTTGTGGCCAAGAAACTTAAGAATGAGATAAAGATGGCAAAAGTTATTGGTGAATAAGAATGTATGAGATAGGAGAGGGCAAGGCAGTTTGCTTTTGCCTGAGCCTACTGGGAAGGACAAGATTCTGCCCCTCCTCTTGTGGAAGCAATATTAAGGGTCAGACTAGAGAGCCCCGCAATGCCCCAAACATAGCTCTAAAATGCCCTCTTTGAATTACCTCTGAAAGCCTGGCTTTGGCTTTAAGTGTAATCTTTAACTTGCAAGCTGATGCGTACCTAATTGTTCTGTGAGCAGTCAGGAAGTCCCTAACCCTAAAAGGTTAACTAAGGGTCAGTGGCCTAGCATGCTTATCTTATATCCTTCCTAACATCTTGTGTCCTGAGGGGCTAGAAATGACTATAAAAACTGTTTGCAATCCACATTCAGGGCTCTCTGGTTTTTTCTGTAAACGATTCCACCCTAAGAGTCCGCACGTAATAAACCTCACTTTCTGAATCTCTGTTGGGTCTGGTGTCCATTTCTGCTACATTTTTGGCGAGCCAGCCAGGAGACATCAAGGTGGCCTTTGCCTGCCCCTTCCTCACCATGTCGGATAGGGAGGTTGCAGCTCTCGTGCCCTGACTCTTGGCACCCCCGACCAGTTTTGTCGGCAGAGTGGGAGACCAGAGCTGTGACTGCCTGAATGACAACACGTGAAAGGAGAACCCAAAGAACAGAGACAGAAACTGAGCAGCCCTGCCTCCAAAGAAAACAGGCAAGTAAACAAGGGGAAATATTGTGGCCCACTCCGTAAGAGTGGAAGAGGGGCTTGATCACCCCCTAAAGGGCAACCCGAGTACCCAGATAAGATGCAGTGAGGGCGCACCAGTGAAACCATTGTACCATTGAAGCCGGCATTGAGAAAGTGGTAATATTGTAATTTGGGGCAATTTAGGAAAAGTGGGAGGTAGGAACATATGCATGTGCATTGAGTACATGAAACTTGTGTGTGTCTGTATGTGTGGCTGCCGTGGTTCTTGCTACTGGCCGTGAGTGTCTGGGGGTACAAGCTGGCAGCAGTGTGTGTGGTATCTCTCCCTCTTGGCTCAGGCAATAGGGCCCCTTACTTATTGTCCACACATATTTTGTTTTTCCCTTGTTTCTCTTGTCTTTGTCTGTTTTAGGAGGGAGGACGTGGGTGGAGGGGGAGCAAGGAAGTTTGCAACCCCTTGAGCTGTATGTTAAATAACTTCAAAAAGGGGTTCAATCCCTTTGTGAGATAGAATGGCCCTCTTTTGGGATTGGGTGGCCCAGTGAGGGGTCTTTGGAGGTAGATAAAATTTGGCGTGTGTATTCTGTAAATGTTGGTGACCCAGAACATACAAATCAATGTGGTCACACCTGGGCACACCCAGAGAATCTCATGCCCTTCCTTTCTTCCTGTCTTTCATGATGAAAATGAGCAGAAGCTTCTCCTTAATGAGCAGAAGCTCTTTCCTTTGTCCAGGGCTTACAAGTTATAAAGGCTCTATGTCACGTACACAGTTAACCATTTGTCTGTACCATATACACTCAGTCACTGAGATCAAAGGAGGCCTTAGCCTAGGGATGTGATGTTACATGAAAGGAACTTCCATGGGAAACTACAGATAACATGATAACACTAGGTTATAAAATCCAAGGTAATTTCCTGAGCTTCCCTTCAAAGATGGCTTATGAAGCCAGATGTTTTATTGGCCCAATTGTAAAGGCAGGAAGAAAGGAAGGGCATGAGATTCTCTGGGTGTGCCCAGGTGTGACCACAAATCAGTTCCCTACATTGACTCATGAGATACAGTGGTCCATGAACACCCCCCCCCCAGTGGTTAAAAAGAATAATGCCAAGAGATCCCAAGCCAAGGTTCTGGTAATTAGAAAAGGGAAAATGGCCAATAAATTAAAGCCAGTGTTAGATTCCTGGGGGAGATGATCGGATAGGGCCAATGGCAACCCCTGGCAGCCCTAGCAGCCTTCTCATGAAGAAAGGAAGGGCAAGCTGGTAATGGACTAATAACTTCTGAACTGTCCTCCCATTGCTACCTGGTTATTATCACTTCATATACCCCACAAATGCCATCAGATGGCAAGAAAAGAATTCAGCCCAGCCCCACAATGGCAGCAACAGCAGCTTCTCCACTCCCTAAGACACCACAAAAAAAATCTGAACTAAACAAAATAGCCTCCCCAATTCCTGGGACTTGCTGGCAGTATATTTTATAATAATACTGCTCAGCCCTTCTATGAATTCTGCCAACTGTCTGTAGAAACATTGATTCTTATATTGCAGAGACTATATGACATTGCAAGCAAGGTAGGGAATTTCCAGCAAGCCTTTCAAAGGGAAAACTCATATAGCACACAGGAGGTTAAACAGGCAGATTTTTTGGGGGAAACCTGCCCAACCCCATCACAACAACTGGATGTTGCAGTTAAACACTGCGGAGTGCTACAGGGAAACCAGCTCATCTTACAAATACATCACGGTGCCCCTATTTGGAACAGCCACAAGTTAATTGTGAACCCTCTTGCAAAAATGCCCAATACTGCAGATGCATCCCCATCTACAATTAAATTACAGGGGCTATGAAAACCCAGCCCAAGGGAAAAACAATCTTCACCACCACCTATCCCACCACCTATCCTACTGGATAAGCCAAAGGATGCTCCCCTCACTAAAGAGATAGGATCAATTCCTGCTTGTGATCCTCATTTTACTGCCCATGCTGCACTGGTTCTTCCAGCCTCCCTACCAGAACAGACGAAGCAGGAAGTACAGGAATGTGATCCATTATTCCTCCACTCACAGAGGAAAACACAGTTACAGTCACCCAGTCATTTAAACAAGATAAATTACCCATCCAGCCCCTGGCCTGCAGGGCAACTGCCTGATTTCCAATTGACCAGCACAAGGTTTCCCTAATGACAACATGGCTTCACATATGCCAAATTGGTTGGATTGCCTATAGCAGCTACTACTAACCCTATTCACCACTGAAGAGGGGCAACACATTATACAACATGCAGATAGCTTTGGCCAGAACTCCCGAGAATCATGCTGATGCTCAAAGGAGGATGCGAGAGAGAGTGCCATCAGGGCACCCCCGCTGGGATCCTTATGAGCTGGAACAGAAAAAGCGCCTCACCCTATCTCAGACCCTACTATTAGAAGCCATGAGGGCAGGGATAAAGAAGCAAGTAACATGCCTAAAAGTCTAAAAAGTACTGGAGGGAGCCACCAAAGCCCCCAGAGCCAACCTTGAGTGCCTCCTAGATGCCTATTGCCAGTATACCCCCTCGACCCTGAATCACATGAGGATGGTTGGCATGACTTTCGGAACACAGAGTTATGGTTTTGCAGGAAAGAATATGAAGGAATTGTTGGAAGTAGCCCAGAAGGTGTAGTGCGTGTGAACAGAAGGTGTAGAGTATGTGAATAGAGATGAGCAAGAGAAGCGAGAGAAGAAAAAGCAAAATAGTCAAGAAGGTAGAGTTGCTTGCAGCATCACTGGTGGAACAGTGCAACAGAGAACATGGAAGTAGAAGGAGACGTGGAGACGTGGAGATGAAAGACAAAGCCGGGAAGGGGCAGAGAAGGAATCAATGTGCCCGGTGTGGACAAGAAGGACATTGGCAGTGTGAACAGAAATGACAAGATGGAAGAAGAAGAGGGAGACCGAAATGGAAGATGGAGGTGACAACTGGCAGATACAAAGACAAGTAGAGGTAAATGAAGAGGCTCCTTTCCTTGGGATGGCAGAAGCAGAGCTCATTGAATGGAACAGACTGGGCACTGTAAATCCAATGGAATTTACATTGTGCAGACAAGTGGTGAGGATGAATTAGACTATCAAAGCTCATCAGGAAACCAAGCACTTGGCCCTGTTCAGGATTTGTTGCAACCCACATAAGACTACTGGCTTATCCCCATTTGAATTGAGGCATGGTAGCCCCCCCCCCAGATTTTGGTTGGGTAAGGGGGGATGTGCCAGACACTGAAGCTGCTGGGATAGTCTTAGAAGGGTAAAAATAGGCACAATGCCTGATGTATGAATGGAAAAGGTAACATGATTAATGGTTAAACAGTTCAGATGTTAATACTGCAGTTCTAGCATATTAATATAAAATTGAAGTGTAACTAGATGAAACGCAGAAGGTACATATCAGTATAATGGTGTACTTAGCAGCAATGACTTTTTATTTTTATGGAAAAAACAAAGGGAAACTTGTGATAGCAAACTGAAGTAGTTTGTCATTTTGCAAAAAGACTACATTTCTAGTTTGTCTGAACCCCATTACAGAGGTCCATCCTTTCCAACCAGGGGACTAGGTGTTGGTTAAGGAATGGAAACATGACCCCTTAGGAATGGAAAAATGACCCCTTGACTCCCCATTGGAAAGGCCCTAAAACTGTCATACTTTCCACTCCCAGAGAGGTGAAGGTAGCTGCTATTAAGACCTTGGACAAGAGTTAAGAGGGCAAAAGGAGGGTGGACAGTTGATGGCAACCCTAACAATCCTTTACAGATCACCCTGAAGCAGCAGTACGAAAATTCAAGCTAGACCCTACTTACACGCACATTCCGTGGAAGCTGCGTGTTTCAACGTATGGTCAGACTTGCACCTGGAGTGGACAGAAAATTGGGACTAGGCTTTACCGCCGTTTGCCGGAACTAGTGGCCCTGCGTACAGCCAGATCCTGAAGAAATTATGAGTGTCACAATGTTACTATATTTGTGTTGTATTAGTCTTACACTGTCCACTAGAGATGAGTCTCTGTCCCAATGCTTTATTGACAATTATTAGATTCATTTGGCTAACATTACAGAGGTTGATCATTTTTGTCTGTCCAAAGATGTGCCGGCTAATCAGCTTATTAGTTCATGCCTTATACCTGTTTGTCATCACCCTGAGGGAATTCGCGGCAATACCGTGTTTGGCTATTCTCGATTTGATATAGCTATGACTTATTCTCAGAATTTCAATTGGGGCCCTGCCACAAACATTTTATCCCCTGTGCTAAAAAACGCAAAACAGTGTAAACCTATCCCTGGCCCTTTCTTTCCTTGTCAAGAAGTTCAAAATATATCCTTCTAACAGCAGGCCCATCACTGACCCAGATCACTGCAAATCACTGAAGAGTGTAACAATCACCTACGCCTATTTTTTGATGGTGAAATGGTGGCACTGTCCCTTTCCCTGGTAGGTGTCCCAGCCCTGGCACTGTATGATGGTATGGAAATAAATAGGCTTGCCTGCACCCTTGTTAAAAATATTAATGCTACATCACAAGCCTTCTCATTGCTGAATAAAGAACAACGAAATTTGAGGAATGCCATACTTGATAACAGGGCTGGCATAGACTATCTGTTTCTTCTCCATCACCTGGGATGTGAAGAACACCAGAAACTTTGCTGCTTTAATCTCTCTGACATCAGCAATACAATAGATGCTCCAGATCCACACCTTACATGGCATTGTGGCAGACATTGCCCAGAGTCAAGACACATGGTTTGATTGGTTCACTGGATGGCTCCCCAATTTTGGTTGGCTTAAAGGCCTATTCCTTATGCTCATGCCCATTTTATTTACTGTCATTCTGCTATGTCTTTGCATTCTCTGACTGGTGCAGGGCTTGACTAATGTTTTCCATAGGTCTGTGAGTAGAACTGCTGCATTATATGTTCTTATAGGCCAGTGGGATGCAAATTGAAGTATTCTTTATATCACGGCCTCCAATGTAGATGTGTATGTGTAAATGCTATAATTGTTTTCAAATTATGCATTTAAAGGGGGGAATGTGGAAGCAATATTAAGGGTCAGACTAGAGAGCCCCACAATGCCCCAAACATAGCTCTAAAATGCCCTCTTTGAATTACCTCTGAAAGCCTGGCTTTGGCTTTAAGTGTAATCTTTAATTCGCAAGCTGATGCGTACCTAATTGTTCTGTGAGCAGTCAGGAAGTCCCTAACCCTAAAAGGTTAACTAAGGGTCAGTGGCCTAACATGCTTATCTTATATCCTTCCTAACATCTTGTGTCCTGAGGGGCTAGACATCACTATAAAAACTATTTGCAATCCTCATTGGGGCTTTCTGGGTTTTTCTTGAAATGATTCCACCCTAAGAGCCCATGTGTAATAAACCTCACTTTCTGAATCTCTGTTGGGTCTGGTGTCTGTTTCTGCTACACTCTCCTATCTCCCTTACTTACTGAGTTAACTGAGTGCAAACTATTTTTGCACTTTGAACTCAGTTTGCAGTAACTGAAGCAAGGAAAGGACAAAGGGGGCATTGGAAGAAGGAGAGAGAAACTGGGATTTTTTAAAAGCAGCTGAAAGAGTGAGATGACAGGGGAATAATCTGGACTGTCCCTGCCTAATCAGGGCAGTTGGAGGGTATGAAAAGGGAAAATACAATCAAAAGCCAGACGTGGCCATAAGTCTATTTCTTGTTTTGAAAAATGGGTGGGTAGGGGTGTTAGATTAAACAATGTAGGAGGCCCTGCATTATACATAATTGTTGCTTCTGGTGTTGCTTAAGGGCTCACCTACACAAGCCAGGATATGGTGGCTCCCAGCTGGTGTAGCCTGGCCATGGATCAGGCCCATATCTCCCTTGTTACATTGATGAAACAGACCAGAGTCCAGACAGGCACACTGGCCCATTGCTGCAGCCGCTGCCACCACCATCTTCCTTGCTCTCCTGGTATTGAGGAAGCTGGCTGCAACATGTGACCAAAGACCCCCTGCATGTGACCAGCCTTGGTCACATGTTGTGGGCCCCCTTTCTGGACTCAGAAGGGTAAGGGCAACTGGTAGCTCAAGTGATGGGCTGGCCTGGTGGGATGGCAGCAGAGTAAAACAGGTATTATTTTAGAGTGCTATACTGGGCCCTACCATGGCTTGCCCCTGTCTGAGCCCCTTTTCTGTCCTGGGGGTCAAAAGGACTGCCCAGGGATAGAACAGGGCAAATGCCCTGTGTTGTATGGACTGCAGTGCTCTCAGACTGGGGTAAGCTGGGGTAAATTGCATGTTTAGATAATGCCTTAGAGAAGTAATTCACCCTTTGGGGCAGATGAATGGTTGCCAGGAGAGCCTGAAAGAGCCGAGGGCCACAAAAACAGCCTTGGAACATATATGGCTCTGGGCCCCACTTTGCTATCCTTCCTTTAAACAATAGCAGTTTGTTTTGTTGTTGTTTCTGGTGCCACTCTAAACAGAATAGCAATAACTGTGTGGGCAGCCTGGTCACTGTCTTCCATGTTTCACAATGCTTTAGGCATAACTTTGTTCTTGCCTATTAGGTCATGTGATGCTGGCCTCCATATACCAAACATAAAGGAGAACATTTGAAGAAAATTCTGCTATGTGACTTTTTTGTTGGGGGGTGGAGAGGGAGAAGGAAAAAATCAGAATTTTTGTCAAAAGAATGTTGTGAGAAATCTTCCACTCAGCTCTAAACATCAACCTCTCTCTCTATGGAGGAATTTGGCCAAAATTGGCCATGAATTGCCAAGCAGAACATAAAACAGTTAATGGTCTTCTTCAGTGTTCCCTGCAAAATTCCATTGGCTTTTCTTTTTCCACTCAACCATAGCTTTATTTACAGGTATTTCATTTGTAGGAGGACAGGATACTCGCTTGAATCCATGCATTCTTTTGTCTGACCAAATCACTTTTCTTATCCCAAATAAGTAAAGCAACCCTCTGGCTGGAACCATCTCTATTCAAAGTGGGAGCCAGACAAGGGGAGGCTGAGGTGACTTTGCATGCTCAGCAATACAGCAAAAAGAATGATATTCAAGGCTATTCATGGGTTTTGCCAGTTAACGAAAAATGGCACCTAATTAACTGATCAAGCCAGTGAGGTATTTTACTCCAAGAACTTTATCAGACTAGAGTCTAAAATACTGAGGAAAGTGGAAACATAGTGGCATAATTACAAAAATTATTGCACATCACCAAAATCTTGTGATTACTACCATCACGGAATTATTGCACAACGGCCACTAGTGGTTTAAGAACGGGGTTGAAGCTTGTGCTATAGTAACACTTGCCTTTGCATTGCCTTCTAATGAAAGCTTTGTGTTGGCCTGTGCATGCACCTTTAAGAAAAAAATGGTCTTCCTTCTGTGATTTTGCATGGGCGAGATTTCAGCTGTCCTCGTGACAAGACACGACTTCACTTAAAAACACTCAAAACACATAATTAGTGAAAAAAAATTACAAATAAACATAAAAACGTACAAAGAAAAGGCAACAGTTCATTAAAAACACAGTCCTGTAGGTCCCCTTCACATTCTCACCCAAACGTTTAATTATGTGTCCTCATTGGGAAAGGGGAGTGATTACAGCAGGATGTGATTTTGCATGCTCAGCAATACAGCAAAAAGAGTGATATGGAAGGCTATTTATGGGTTTTGCCAGTTAATGAAAAATGGCACCTAATTAACTGGTGAAGCACACAATGACCATGGGAAGACAATGATGTTGTGTGATCATGGAAATCCATTTGTGGTCCTATCATGTTGTAATTGTGCTATTACAGTCCCTTCTGATAAAATCCCAAGTCTCAAGTCGAGTCTCAAGTCCTTGAAATATACTTTCCAATCAAGTCTCAAGTCAGGTTTCAAGTCCGAGAATCAACTTTAACAGAAAAAAGAGGTGGTGGTGGTATGGGTGGGTGGAGTTTCAATAACTAGAAAGTCAAGAAGATGTGCACAAAGTTAGGTAAAAAAAAATATTAGCAAACATGTTAGGCAATGGTCGTGAGGTGGGAGTTGAGGTTTGCTCAGCAGCCTGTCCCCACTGCACATCCAAGGGGCCTTCCAAAAGCCTTCTAAAAGTGTATTTTCTGTGCATGAAATAATATTTCTGCATGGAAATATTATTTTCCATTCAGAAAATACTATTTCTTGCACAGAAAATGCTGTTGTCTGTGCAAAACAACTGCGTGCAAATTTTATGCAGAATAAGTCCCAAATTGTGAATAGCCTCTGAAAACTGTGATTTTTAAAGACATTCTTGCAATGGGAAGAAAATTGCTGAAATTACTTGTTGCTACATTCAGGAAGAAACTTTGTGAAGAATTACATCTGTAATGATCAACAATAACCCCGAAGGTCCTTTTCTCATGTCATAAGTATCCCCCATCCTATACCTGTGCATGTGGTTTTTGTGGCCTAAATATATAATCCTGAATTTTCTTTGTTGAATTCCATTCTATGAGTTTCAGCTCAATTTTCTAGTTTATCAAGCATCCTTTTGAATTTCTTCCTATCTTCCTATTTATTTATTTATTGGATTTATATCCCACCTTTCTCCCAAGATGGGATTCAAGGCAGCTTGCAATAATTAAAGAATACAACTAAATAAAAAATGTCTTCAACTGCTTACGAAAATTGAGCAGGGAGGGGGTCAATGAGACCTCCCATGGAAAGGAGTTCCACAGTCTGGGAGCAGCCATGGAGACTGTATTAGCTACTCCTCCCAGTTTTGTATCATCTGCTTTTAATGATGAAAAGCCTACTTCTCATCTCTTCTCCATGGAACAAAAACAAACCAACAAAAACCCATCTCCACCTTGCAGTAGTCTGCTGTCTATATGCCAGCTCAGCCTGGCCTAGTCAGTCTGTGGACAGAGCAATGTGCCCCCTTGCATGCTTCCTTAGAGCATCAGAGCCAAAGCATCAGTTGCTAAGCACATCTTGGTGAGTGCTGGTGCGTTAAAATTCACTGAGGAGGATTCATCTCTCCTCCAGGGCTAGTAGTAAATGGGATTGACTTTTCCCCTCACTCCTGTGTCATGAAAATGTTTAAAATGTCATAAAATAATAATAAAGAGAGGGGGAAAACTTGTGACAGTACAAGAGTACCACAGGCAATGACTGTGCCACTCTTAGCCTTTCTAATGCTTCCCAGGTCAAAGGCAGAGCTCTGAGCCCTGTATAGCATATAGAATGGGATGTAAAAATGTCATTTATTATATTTCCTTTACTGTCTGACAGCTTCCTTGAGTAGTGGAGAAATGAGACAGAAGCTAAGCAGCAGAGAGAGTTAGAGAGAGAAACTGAGACTGTCCATTACTAAGCAGCTCTTCCCCCAGGTCCAGCCATAGGTGTGCTTCTCAGTCAGTGGCAACCCTTGGGAGGGGTGTAGAGAGGCTGAATTTCACCAGGTGACACTGTTGAGGAGGGGTTGATACCAGTCTTAGTGACACCACAGTTCTCATTGAATTGAAAAAGATAATGCTTGGCAAGAATATCTGAAAAGCTGGGCTAATCTGAATCCATATAGAATGAGCCTTGGTACCCACTTGGGGTTTGATTCCAGGAGCCTCTGTGGATACCAAAATCTATGGAGGCTCAAGTCCTATTACATACAATGACATAGTAAAATGGTGTTCCTTATATAAAATGGTAAAATCAAGGTTTGCTTCTTGGAATTTTTTTGGTGGGGATATTTTCCATCCGTGGGTGGTGGAATCTGTGGATGCCAAATCAGTGGATACAGAGTGACAATTCTACCTTTTTTGCTGGTGTTGGGGAGATACCACTTGTGTATAGAAAGGGAGCTTGATTTTAAAATGACTTTTCAGTATTGCTTGAAGTTTGTTTAGTTTTTTCTCCCAAAGACTGTTCCAAAAACAATAGAAAAATTGGGCTGGTACTTACTTCTAGCTCCCAAAATTAATATTTCTGGGCCAACTATTAAAATGTAGGCCAAAGTGGTTTTGGAGCCTTGTCATCAAATTTACTTAGGAGTGGAACTCAAAATAAAGTTGGAATTTATGAATGAATTTATGAGTCACAGTGTTGGTCCATCTACTCACACACTGCCTACTTTGACTAGCAGTGCTTCACCAAGGGATGGGGAGCAGTTTTCTTTTGAGGCCAGATCCCTTATTATCTCTGCTGAGGGCCATACGCTAGGATCCATATTAAGTGAAGCCAAAAGCAGGTAGTGTTACAGCTCTGTTTCCCTATTTTCTTGGGCTCCCCATTCATCCTCCTGCCCAGGAACCTCATTTTGTTCTCTGTTTCTCTGATCTTACCCATCTCTCTCTATTTGTGTGTCTTCCCCCACCCATCTTTGCCTGTTTCTACTCTTGACCTACTAGGCATGGAATAAAATTGTCATGGTCCACTTGAGGACTCTTCATCAGATGAGGATCTAGACTTACTGTGCCATCAGGAAAGGGAGGCAATCTGTTGTATGTGGGGAAATAATCATTGTAATGTAAAAGCAATCTTGTGTACCTCATTCACAATCTTAGATAAGTCTAGGGTTTTTCCCTGCATGCATTTTGTTCTCCCAAAATTCCCTTCTCTTACTTCACTGGGCACTTCTAGCCAACTAGAAGTGCTGGATGATTCACACATGACCTAATTTGAATTTTATTGCTTTTGTGTGACTTCCTTCTTCTGAATCTGATTCTCCATGAGAATGGAGGCATCCTAAGCTTTCCTGTAACCATGCCATGATGCATCGGAACCCAGCCAAGGCTGGTGAGTCTTTCCTACCCATTCTTAGTCAGTTTAGGGACCTTTTCTTAAGTTTGTTTTAGTATGTAGATTGAGACTGATATACCTTCAGTAAACTTTGTTTTGCATTTTAAACTGACTCCTTTGTTTTGTAATGAGTCTAATTTAACTGGGGGATCCCAGATCTCTGAATACACTTTCAAATGATAATAGAGCTTAAGTCTTCTTCTTAATCGCACTCTGCATAAAGCGTGAAGTCAAATGTGACTGAATGATTTTACCTTTTTAAAAAGGAGATAATTCTTGTTGTTTTTAAAGGACTAGATCCTGCAATTTTATTTTTAGACTCATTACCTTCCTACACAATCAGGTCAGAAGATCAGCAGGACCCTCTTCTCTTAGGACTTTATCGGACCACTCTCCTTTCCTGTTCTTTTGCTGGGATATTGTGTGGTGTTTTTATACCAGCAAAAGAACTCCCTTTCCCATATTTACCTGCAATCCCATCAAAAGGCAGCCCTGGCATTGATAGAGGAATGAATGATCTCCATTCACTTCCTGGACTGAAATCTCACTGATTCTCATGAGAAGACGCGAGCATGGCAAATTCAAAAAATAAAGCAAAAATAAGAAAGAAAAAGTGCACACAAGCACAGAAACACACACACAAAAAGTTAAAAGTAAACCAGGGAGGTTTATAGAATGAGTGTCCCCTACCTGGCTGTCACAATCTCACCCAGAGGTATTCTGACTGGACTGACCATTCACAATGTAATTCTGAGGGAGGGGGGAAGTGTGCAGTTTCAAATACTGGCAATACTGTCAAAAAAGCACCACAGCCCATCTACTGATGGCTTGTCCCGTCAATAAAATAGAACATCTTATTTACAAGAGATAAACGCAAAAGGACGATGGCATCTGTTATGTGTGCCCTTTTGCTTTTATGCGACATCCTTATGATGCTGTATTTGCTGTGTCTGATTTGCTGTGTCCTCAGGCAAACCACATCTGGGTCTGAACAGGAAGAGTACCAGTTATCCAGCCCTTCAAAAGGCCTAAGTAGAAATGGCAAGCCCAAAGTCTCCCCTTCAGGTGCAGTGTTTGGTCTTCTCAGGAGAAGCCCATCTGAGAAAACTGTAGTTAAATACAGCTGGGAAGCTGGGTAGGACTGGGAGCTTTCAGCATTATAAGGCATGCAATAGCACTGACTGGGCATTAGAAAGAACACTTGTCTCAGCAAAATTCTGTTCAAAGGTTTCCCTTGCTGTTTCAGACTCTCTTGGATTGTTTTACTGCTCTATTTACTGTGGAAACTTTGGATCTTGGCAGTGATTAATGAGGGGCTAAATACCCTAAGTGCACCAGAGGCCCATCTTATCATGGAAACTAAGCAGGGTTATCATGGATGGGAGGTCACCAATGAATACCAGGTGCTGTAGGCTGTATTAGAGGAAGGAAGTGACAAAACCACCTCTGAGTATTCCTTGCCTAAGAAAACTGTTCTAAATTCATGGGATCACCATAAGTCAACAGGAAACTTGACAGCAGATACACACACAGTGATTAATGACCTGGCTCCTGACCTTAGACTGTTATCAGCTCCTGTTCTTCTCCCCTCTCCTAACTTCCCAAACTCCTAGTAACAAAGCGGGCTTTCCTCAACCACAGCTCACCCTTCCTCATATCTGGTCAGCTTAGTCTGTGCTTAGGGTCAGAGCAAAACAAATATTTCAAAAATGAAAGAGAAAGTAATCATATTTTTCTAACTCTTTACAACAGCATGTCCATTGGGGCACAGTTTACAGAAAAGATTTTGTATATCAAGAGGATGGTGACATTCCCATGTCCATTTGTAGAATCACCACTTTTCCACTCTTTTGAAAGGTGGCATATTCCTTTCACTTCATAAAGGGGGTAAAACACAAGCTTTACTTTTGGCTGGGTCTGTGATCTCATCAAGGCCTCTCTGCTGGCTAGTCCTTAACATTTGCAATTCAGATGCTTACTCACACCAACCTGTCAATATCATTGCCTGAGGCAATAGCTTCTACTTTGGAACAATATTTTTTTTAACCTGCTTTGCCCTGCATCATGAATGAATAGACCCCAGTATAGTTGCTGGTATATTAACTTCCAAAGAAAGAGCTGTTTTGGTTTTCAGGTCATTGTCCAACACTCAAACCACTACACCATCCAGGTTCTCATACTAGTTCTAAAAGGTAATAAAATGGGACACCCAGTTTCTTCTCTTTCATCTAATCATCAGATACACAGAAGCCTTGTCCAACTGGTTGCCCTCAAAGGACACACTCTTAGAATGTTATTTTTAAAAGTAACCGGTTATACTTCATTTTAATATTTTTAAAAGGAAAGTAACATACTAACATTATGCATTATTCATTTGAAGAGTGACACATTAGAAACAAGTTACTAACTTGTTGCTTTTTAGTTCCTTTTTATTTTTATGTTCCCTTTTTATTTTTAGGTCCTTTTATTTTTGCCCTTCAAAAAAATTCCCCAGTCTGTCAAATTTGTATCCAATCTGTCAAATCTTGTCCATGCTAAGTCATGGTAGTAAACTCCCATTCTTAAAGCACTAGTGGTTGGTGTGTGATAGTTCTTTCATGCAACTACAGCGACGTGCAATAATAAATGTTATAATGCCACAATGTTTCCGCTATCCTGATTTATGGAATTACAGCATTTTTAGATGCTCATGTGATAATGTCTTAAGACTCTTCTATGAAATAACCTGTGCAAATGAATGCTACAGGAGTAAGGGATAAGCATTATTCATTGCCTTTTTTAGTAAAAAGATAGTGACATTACCAGTTCCAGAAACAAATATCTTACAGAGAGCATTAATTGTAAAACATTGCTTCCTGGCTCTGGTATGAAAGGGTGGGAAGTGGTTGCCAAAAAACATCCCATGGAAAACCTAAACACTTCCTTACATACAAATATGATTGTCTGGCATGAATATTGACTTGCCTTCATACCTCTTGCCTCTAGAGGTCAGGAGAGGGCCTCTATTGCTGCTCCTGCTGAGGATGCTCCTGCAATTAGCATTCACCCTAAATCATGGTAATTAAGCAGAGCCAGGCTCCACACAGAGGAACGGAAATGCATTGACTTTAATAAAACAGAGTGTAAAACAATTTGAGATTAACTCCAGGCATGTTTATCTGTTTGCAATTGTAATTCTTCTCAGGTGTTTCCCCTCGGATGCTTCCCCTGCTCCCCAGATGGCACTCCCATGCATTCTGTTGTTGGGAGAAGTAGATTCATTATCATACGGCTAGGCGAAAGTGCATCTTAGGATGTTCTCCTGTCAGCACACTGTACATCTGCACACCACTCTCCCCATGAGATCAGAGGATGTGGTCCAAAGGCATATGTTGACACAATCACTTTGCTCTAGGGCCTGTGGCCCTCAGACAGGTTCCAAAGCCCACAGGCAATCTGTTCATACTCCCGGAAAGGAGATTGTCTCCCCCTCCAGAAGTCCACTGGGCTGGGAGAAAGAGAGAGAGGACTTTATCAGACTAGCATCTAAAAATGTTGTAATCCCATGAATGAAGACAGAGGGAACATCATGGCATTATAACACTTAACTGCAATCTTGTGAACACATGTAACTGTGATCTTGTAAAAGGAATGCCACAGAATTATTGCATGATGACCACTAGCGCTTTAAGAATGGGAGTTTACTTCCATGATTTGACATGCATGAGATTTTCTGTTCTCACGAGATGATGCAAGCTCCCTTAAAACTCACCCCCCCCAAAAAATTAACAAAGTTAATGAACACACAAGCAGTGAAACAAACCTAAAAACATGCAAACTAGATGGGACAGTTCATTAAAAGAGCCTCCCGTGCTTCATTTTCACATTCTCACTCAGAATTTTGCTTGCTGAGGACCACCCATTCATGGTGTAATCTCGTGTTTACAATGGGATGTGTTTTTGCACACCCTCAATACCATGAAAAAAGCAATATTGATGATTTATTGATGGCTTGTCCTGTCAATTAAAAAGAGTGCCTTATTTGTGGCTGGGGTGACCACGAGATGACAACAACAACATGGGATGGCCATGGCTGTTCACACTACCATTACATTGTAGTACTGCAAATGTTGCCATATCTGATAAAGTCCAAAGAGAGAGAGAGAGGATATGTTGGAAGAAGAAAGGGCAAGAAGAAGGGGGAAAATATGAAAAAAGAAAAAGGGAAGGATGGAGGATGGCCCTTCCTGTTGTGGCTTTAGAACTGCCCACTTCTGCCAATTCCAATACAGTTGCCTTAAGGGATGATGCCCTCAGCAGAAAAGCAATTTCACACATGTGATTACAGATGGGGATATTGGCCCATTTTGTTACTTTTGCATTTTAATTTTTAAAATTTCAAGTTCATTACATCTCAGGAACCCCAGAACTGTTTTTAAGGTGGGAAGCTGAACATGGGCAGGTAGATTGTTGGTTATGTTGCCCCCGAGCAAATGCTTGGAGGAGGAGGGCAAATTTCTTTCCCCATCCATTATCATCAAAACATTATTCAATAGGAAGACTCTTGCAAGTGCAATGTGTACTTTGAAGTGTCCTCCATATGTTCAGTGTATCATACTCCCAAGTAAGTGTGCACTGGATAGATGTCAGACAACCTTTATTATTCCTGGGAGGGCTCAACAACAATTGCTCTCTTAATATTTCTGAGTGTGTGATCATTTAGTACACTTCTCATGCCTCCTACCTTACCAAACATTCTAACCTTTTCTAATGAGTCATGTTTTCTCATGATATTTCCAAAGTCCGTACAATAGCTTCAGTTTGGTCATTTTGGCTGCTAGAGAGAGTTCAGGCTTGATTTGCTCTAGAAACAGCAGCATTTATTGGGTATTTTGGCAGCTATGGTATCCTTGACTCTCTTCCCGCCAGTTTCTTCACTGCCCAGCTTTTACAACCATATATAAAAAATCAGAAATATTTTATAACTTATTTTATTTACCAAAATACAATTACAGCATAAGTGAAGGGCAGAGAGCACTACAACCAGAGATGTAGTGACTTGGGTGTCAGACTATGATTCTGGAGACCAGGGCTCAAATCCCTGGTTGGCCATGGAAACCCACTGAGTGACCTTGGACAAGTCACATTCTCTCAGCCTCAGAGAAAAGCAAAGATAAACCCGCTTCTGAACAAATCTTGTCAAGAAAACCCCATGATAGGTTTGTCTTAATGTTGCCATAAGTCAGAAATGACATAAAGGTACACAACAGCATACGTAAAGGAAAGCAGTATTAGCAATTGAGTGGTTGGAAGCTCAAAGAGGAAATAGGGGGGGGGGTAATATCTCACTAGAGGCATTTAGCTAATGGCTCATCTCTATTTGGGTGTCCCCACCCCCAAAAATGCAGTTGTTTCTTTGTGCATATTCAGTTATAGGGAACATGTTCTACAATTATATTAGCATTAGGTAACAAATGAATTTAAACTGAGAGTAATAAAAGGTGGGCTGGGAGCTTTTATACCATTTTCTCCTTTCTGTTCTTTAACTTTTCTATAGAAGAAACATTTCCCAAGAAGAAGGGTGGCTCCTGCCATGTGCCTTCAAAAGAAAGTGTGACTATATAAACTGCTTTTCTTTCCAAATAGCACCAGGAAAACAAAAAGCAACAATATCCCCCTCTTACTCCTCTACCACCTTCTTGTAAAATACCAACAAATGATCAAAACATAAAAGCCAGTGGAGAAAACATCAATAAAAACACTAGCCAGTTGAACAAATTGCAGCATTTACAATGGACATAACAAACACCTTATGAGGCCAAAAGCCCGTTTAAAGAAAACAGCCTTTATTCACAGTATTCTGAATTATTTTTATTATTTTTAGAACACTTTGCATTTCAGCTAAGCTGGGCTGCACTGAAAAAAGTATGCAACTGAAGTCCACAATGGTACTATATAATCAGTGATATAAGCATGTGCTGTGAAGAATCTGTCTTAGGCTCTTCATTTTGAGCCAAGAAGCTGCAGATGGTCTTGGGGAGCTGTTTGAAAATAAAAATACCATCCATCAAACCAGCTCCATAACCAGCCCTGAACTTATTTTGAAATTAAAAACAAACAATGATGTTTAAGTGGGTGGCATCTTGTACTGCAGTTATGGATTCACAACCTGTTCTTACAGATTTGTAACTGTTCTATATTTAATTGTACTACGTATTTGTGATCATGGCACTATTGGCATAATTGTAAATTTCCCCTGAATCTCACCTTAAACTCCAGGGAGCCATTCTGAACAATGGAAGTCTGGAGATCAGGGTTCAGTAGGATGACCTTTTCATTCAACTCCCACCAGCGAGTGAGGCCATGACAATCAGATACAGTTCCTTCCAAAACACTGGTGGGAGGGGGCTGGAAATATTATATTGCTGTACCCTGATCACCAGCAGAACAGATCTCTGTCATTTGGTATGGCTGCTGGCTTTTAAGGTAAGTTTAGGGGAGTGGGTAGGCCAGGAGATGATACCTAGTTGCACATTTATAACTAATTCAATGATGTGGGATCTTAGTAGAAGGCTGGCTACTGAAAATGCATAGCATAACAGCAAGCAAATGGTGATATGTACATCAATGTGTGTGGTAGTGAGGAATCCAGACAGTACTCTTTGGGGTGCTACAAACATGTCCCCTTTTCTCTGTTATGCTGGAGAGAGTGTGACTGGCAGATTGGGAGGAACAGGTGGGGGGATCTTCTGGCACCTGGGAAGGTAGTAGGTGAGGTATGGCAGATAAGAGGGGAGAAATCCTGGTAGTTCAGAGGTACTATCTGTTAAACAAGGGAGTGGAACTAATAGCATCTGTTCTCATTAATCTAAGCAGAAAAGCTAACCTAGGCAGTTCCGGAGACACTAGCTGGCATCTTGTTAGGGACTCTCTTGGATTGCCTGAGAAGGTTAGGAATCGGAGGCACTGTGTTGCAGTGGTTCTGCTCTTTAATCTCAGGTAGATTCCAGAGGGTGATGCTCAGGGACAGACGCTCTGCAAGGAAAGAGCTTAATTGTGGCATCCCACAAGGTGCCATCCTGTCCCCAAAGCTATTCAACATATATATGGAGCCTCTGGGTGAGATCATCCAGAGACATAGGGTGGGATGTTATCAGTGTGCTGATGACACCCAGATATATTTCTCCATATGTCGGTCTTCAGCTCTGACTTCAGATGGTGTCTCTTCTCTCAATGATTGCCTGATGGCAGCAATGGACTAGATGAGGAAAAACAAATTGAAGCTGAATCCAGACAAAATGGAGGTTCTCACAGTAGCAGCCCCAAACCCAGGTATTAGGATATAAACTGCAGTCCTGGATGGGGTCACGCTCTCCTCCAAGGACTGTGTTCATAGTCTGGGGGTATTCCTGGACTCGTTGCTCCAGATGACGAATCAGGTAAATGTGACAGTCAGGAGTGCCTGTTATCAGCTTCAGCTGATACTCCAGCTGTGCCCTTTCCTGGAAGTCGGGGACCTTGAGACCGTGGTACATGCTCTGGTAACCTCCCGTCTTGATTTCTGTAATGCACTCTACATGGGGCTATCCTCATGTTTGGTCTGTAAACTTCAACTAGTACAGAATATGGCAGCCAGATTGGTCTCGGGTACATCTAGAAGAGACCATATAACACCAATCTTAAGATCATTTCGCTGGCTGCCCATTAATTTCTGGGCCCAGTACAAGGTGTTGGTTATCACCTTTAAAGTCCTAAATGGCTTGGGTCCTACCTATATTTGGGACTGCCTCCTTCCATATAATCCTCCCCATGCAGTCAGGTCCTCTGGGAGGAATTTGCTACAACCTTTAAAAACTAGGCTTTCTTCA
Organism: Gambelia wislizenii; assembly: GCA_030847615.1. Classification (NCBI taxonomy): domain Eukaryota; kingdom Metazoa; phylum Chordata; class Lepidosauria; order Squamata; family Crotaphytidae; genus Gambelia; species Gambelia wislizenii. Next base: position 11,112,182 of record JAUMIR010000009.1, on the reverse strand, counting down.
GCCTCCCAGAGGACCTTTTTGGCTATTGCTCCCAGATTATGGAACGGCCTGCCAGATGAGATCCATCATATTACCACCTTAAATAGCTTTTAAAAAGCTCTTAAGACAGATCTCTTCCAGCGTCCTTCCCTGAATAGATGCCCAGCCATCAGAAAGAAAAATGTAATTTGTCCTGATCCCGATACAGCCACTGTTTATTGTTTATTGTTATTTGTAGTATTTATTAAGTATGTTTTAACTTTTTGGATTATTTAATTGTATTTTAAGGGGGGTGGATGGAGGGTTTTATATGTATATTTTTATATGTTGTAAGCTGCCCCAATTGTGTTTTGTAGAGGGGTGGGATATTTTTTATTATTATTATTATTATTATTATTATTACATAGGCATGTGTAAGTTTCACTTATGTATGCACATGTCCTTTTGGAGGGTGGTCCTATGTGGGCTGTATCACAAAATGATGACATCCATGCTAAGATCTACTGGGGTCCTTCAGAGGTCTTACTGCTGCTGTGATCATTTAATGTCTGGCTATGGAGACATAGCCAGACACTTCTGCAATCCTTTCTGCTCCCCATGAACCAGGGGATGGGCATGCGGGGGGAACTTCAGAACTATTCAATAAGTTTGGGTGGTGATAAATGGCTCCACCTAGCATGCAGACCTACTACACTACCAGGAGCCATATAGGATTGCAGCCCCTGGCTGGAATTCTGTTAGTGATGTATGTGCATGTAACTCTAGGTTTGGTGACACTGTGGGGGAGGTACTATCTCCTTCTGCAATGGCTACTGCCAGCCTAGGCAGCTTTAATGGGCCAGAACCCACTACCAACCCATTTACTGGATAGTGTAGGGGAGGGACAGGGTAGGTTCCCATGAAGTATCAAGCCCAGGCTGAGCTCTGAAGCTGCCAGAAGAAAGGTCATCAAAACCTCCCAGATCTGTAGAAAGTCACTGGAGATCTGGAGGGTGACCTCAGCTCCTTTTTCCCAGCTACAAACTGCAGCCAGGAGCTTCCTAGGCCTTCCCTCTGGCCAATTAACAGTCATGGCAGTGTACTCCAGATCTTTAAAGCTGCCTTCTGGGGGCAGGAGGGTTATGTGACAAGGGGACAATTATCAGAGGCTGGGGGGGGTTTTGCTACATTACCCCCAGGAGACCTTGAAAGGCTTCACCCCTACTATACCTTCTGCAAAAATTGAATAAATTTTTTGTTCCCAAATGCCCTCTAGAAGGTGTCATGCTTTTTTTGGAGGCACTGAACAATTTTAGGCCCAGGATTGGCCTTTTTTTCACAACAGGAAGTGATGCAGAAGTCACTTTCTTTTCACTTCCTGTTGTTAAACAGGCCTCTCCTGGGCCTGAAATGGTGTAGGACTTCCCCAAAAATGTTGTGAAAATGCCCTTCATACCCCCTGTGATGTACACAGAACACAAACTCAGGATTCTTTAATAAATCTCTTTATTGGAAGAGAAGCATGTGTAAGGAACAGTTGCAAAGCTGCTACTGAAGTATATATAAACAAACCAGAGATAATAAGGCATCAAGCGTGAGAACAGACAGAGCAGGGAGGAGGTTGTTCCACGGGGGAGCAAGAGTAGCCGGCGAGCGTGGCCTTGAGTTCCTGGTAGGACTTGCGTTACCATGCCAACCAGGAGGCCTGGCTCATTTCTCAGGCATTCCAAAATCCTGAGAAAATACTAGCTACATGTCAGGGCCTCCATGAATTCCACTCCAATGCCCAGAATTCAGGGATGAGCCTGACATACTGCCCCCCTGAAGACCAACCCTCCCCCTTTCTCAGCCAGGCTTATCGGGAAAGCGGGCATGAAACTTTCGCAACAAGCGTTTGGCATTGACATGCTCAGAAGCAACCCATTCCGCATGGCCCAAAGGCAGGTGTTTCCACTTCACCAAATACTGTAACCCTCCCCGGTGAAGTCTAGAGTCCAGAATCTCAGAAATTTCAAAATGTTGGTCCTGATCCACCAGGATCGGCTGAGGAGCAGGTTCTGGAGCCGGATGGTGTTTGTCCGGAGGGTTCACGGGCTTGAGCAGGCTGGAATGAAACACAGGATGTACATGACGGTATAACTTAGGCAAAGACAGTTCAAAAGCCACAGGATTTACCATCCTAACAACACGAAAAGGCCCAATGTATTTGGCTCCCAACTTCTTAGAGGGTTGGGGACACTTAAGGAATTTGGTGGACAAATAAACCAGATCTCCCACTGCATATTTGGGGGAAGGGTCCCGTTTCTGATCAGCATAATGTTTGTAGCGTGCTTTGGCAAAGTCCAAGGCCGAGATTACATGAGGCCACGCATCCCTGACCTTTTGACTCCACTGGGAGACCGAAACGGGGTCAGAGTTGGGGGACCCCTCCAACAAGGGGAGGGGACCGAAATCATGCCCAGACACAACCTTGAACGGCGAGAGCCCAGTGCTCTGGTGAGTGGCATTATTGTAGGCCACTTCAGCAAAAGGTAGAAGATCAACCCAATCAGATTGTTGGAAATTCACATAGCATCTTAGGTATTGTTCCAGAGTCTGATTCGTTCGTTCTGATTGTCCATCCGATTGGGGATGATGGGAGCTGCTGAGACCGAGCTCCACCCCCAGAAGGTTTGTGAAAGCCTTCCAAAACTGCGAGGTAAATTGTGCCCCCCGATCCGACACAATCTTGGCCGGAATGCCATGAATCCGATAAATATGCTGAATGAACAATTTGGCTAATTGGGAGGCCGTGGGGAGTTTCTTACAGGCTACAAAATGCGCTTGCTTTGAGAACAAATCAGTCACCACCCAAATAACCGTCTTTTTCCTACTCTCTGGTAATTCCACAATAAAATCCATGCTAATGACTTCCCAGGGCTTGTTTGGGGTAGGTAGAGGGTGGAGCAAACCTTTGGGCTTCCCTGACCCCCCTTTTGACACTGCACAAGTGGTACACCCCTTCACATATTCCTCCACCTCCTTCCTCATACGGGGCCACCAAAACTGTCTCCGGGCCAAATGTAAAGTTTTGAGATACCCAAAATGTCCCGCACTCTTGACATCATGGCACTGTTTGAGAATACTCGCTCTCAAGACCTCAGGAACATACAGGCGATCCCCTTTCCAGGCCACCCCATCCTTCACAGTCACCTCATTGGGGTGAGCCAGGAACCACTGGTCCAGGGGCAGTTCCGAGGCCAATTGAGAATGCCACCCACCTCCCTCCCCTTGAGAAACAGTGGGCGTGGCAGAGCCATCCGCCGTAGGGGTCACTGCTCAGGTCCCCGGATCGGGGGAAGGTGGTTCGGGGCTCAAGGGCTGGGGCACCGGTCCAGGTGCCAAGGGGGAATCACCGCCAATTTCAGTAGGACCCGGCACCTGAGCAGGGCTAGCAGTGGATTTCTGTTCCTTGGCTTTGCTCCGAGTGAGGACAGCTAGCCCCAAGTGGGAAGGAGAAAAAACGGTATCAATGACCTCCTTGCGCTTACTCTCATGCTGTGGTAGCCTGGACAAAGCGTCAGCCAGAAAATTCCTTTTCCCCGGGATAAATTTCAAGGTGAAATTAAATCGGTAAAAGAAACTGGCCCACCTGACCTGCTTGGGGCTCAGACGCCTAGGGGTAGCCAATACTTCCAAATTTTTATGATCAGTCCAAACTTCGAACGGTTTGGGTGAGCCCTCCAGTAGGTGGCGCCACGTCTCTAGTGCCAACTTGATAACACCTGCCTCTTTCTCCCACACCGGCCAATTTCGTTCCGTGTCATTGAACTTTCTGGATAAATAGGCACATGGCCTCAAATCCCCTTCCTCCCCCTTTTGCAACAGAACACCACCCATAGCCACATCAGAAGCGTCCACTTGGACCACGAAAGGTTGGGAGGGGTCGGGGTGTTTGAGAATAGGCTCAGAAGTGAAAAGGGATTTCAATTTGTCAAATGCTTGTTGGCACTGTGGTGACCACACAATTTTTTGGGGAGGTTTGTTCCCTTTACCGTGCTTGGAACCTTTGTCTTTCCCTTCTTTGGTTTTTAACAAATCTGTCAGGGGAAGGGCTACCGACGCAAAGTCAGGGATGAAGGACCGATAAAAATTAGCAAACCCCAGGAAGCTCTGCAACTGTTTCCTGGTTCTAGGGGCTTCCCATGCCAAGACCCCCTTAACCTTTTCTGGGTCCATTTCAATCCCTTTGTTTGAGATGCGGTACCCTAAATAATCCAGACGGCTTTGGTGGAACTCACACTTGGACATTTTCGCATACAGATGATTTTCCCCCAACCTGGCAAGCACCTTTTTCACCAGTTTCACATGGGACGTGTAGTCCTCAGAATAAATCAACACATCATCAAGGTACACCAACACCCCTTTGTACAGAAATTCATGTAAAACATCATTAATTAAGTTCTGAAAAATGCCAGGGGCCCCTTTGAGGCCGAAAGGCATGACGAGGAACTCAAAAGCCCCTAGGGGGCAATTAAATGCAGTCTTCCACTCATCCCCCTCCCGAATCCGTACTCGGTAGTAGGCCTCTCGCAGATCCAGCTTCGTGAAAATCTTCCCTTTGGAGAGATGGGCTAATATGTCCTTCATCAAGGGCAGGGGGTACTGGTTGGAGACACTAATCGCGTTTAGCCCTCTGTAATCCTGAATCAAACGAAGCCCGCCATCAGCCTTGCGCCTAAACATCACCGGGGCCCCCACAGGCGAGGTTGAGGGCCTAATGAACCCTCGGGCTAAGTTTTTATCTATGAACTCTTGGAGCGCCTCCATTTCAGCTGGTGTCATGGAATAAATGCGAGGTTTGGGTAGGCTGGACTCTGAGAGTATCTCAATGGCACAGTCAAAAGCCCGGTGGGGTGGCAAAATGTCACATTCCCTCTCCTCAAACACATATTGCCACGCCTTGTACTCCACTGGCAGCCCTTTCAGCTCCCCTTTTACTAAGGCAGTTGTGTAATTCTGTGGCACATCCACCAGGGGCCCCCCCTCCCCTGGGGATCCTCCCCCCGCCCCGTGCTCCTTGATACACAATGGGTCTGTAAAAGTCAGTGTTTCTTTTATCCAGTCTATGGTAGGGTTGTGGTACTTTAGCCAGTTCAGACCCACAACTGCCGCGGGGACTAAACCTGGAGCAATCACAAACTGCAGTTCCTCCTGGTGGTTGCCCATCCTCATGTGCATGGGGCCAGTTATGCGCCGGGCGGGGGCCCCCTTCATCATCCCCCCATCCATCTGAGATAGCCACACGGGCTTGTCCAGCTTGACAGTATCAACGTTCAGTTCACTGACTAAGGAGGGATGCATAAGTACTTGGGTACAACCAGAGTCAATCATTAACATAACTTTGCGGGTGGGGCCCTCCCCTCCAACCCCCACTCAAGCTTTGATAAAGAACGGGCCCTTCACTCCACTCACCACGGCATCCGGGCGCCCTTCCGGATTTGTTTATATATACTTCAGTAGCAGCTTTCTGTGATGTACACAGAACACAAACTCAGGATTCTTCAATAAATCTCTTTATTGGAAGAGAAGCATGTGTAAGGAACAGTTGCAAAGCTGCTACTGAAGTATATATAAACAAGCCAGAGATAATAAGGCATCAAGCGTGAGAACAGACAGAGCAGGGAGGAGGTTGTTCCACGGGGGAGCAAGAGTAGCCGGCGAGCGTGGCCTTGAGTTCCTGGTAGGACTTGCGGTACCATGCCAACCAGGAGGCCTGGCTCATTTCTCAGGCATTCCAAAATCCTGAGAAAATACTAGCTACATGTCAGGGCCTCCATGAATTCCACTCCAATGCCCAGAATTCAGGGATGAGCCTGACACCCCCCCCCGGTGGGCATTTGTGGGCAATAGGATGTTTAAAAATGACCCATGAGGGCTCTGGGGGCCACAAAAAGGCCCTGGGACTTCATGGCACCCACAAGACACACTTTGCCCTGGTAACCTCCCATCTTGTGTACAATCACATCTTCTGAGAGGAAGCTTAAATTTCTGAAACTTCAGACCATGCTGCATTCACTATGCATTCAGTGCTATGTGCATCTTGGGTGGAACTGCCACATGAAGGATTTGTACAGACTGACCAGTGAATGTTCCACAGGGCAAGAGAAATCTGCTTTCCACAGAGAAACTGCCACCAACCCTTCTCTCTAGTTCAGAGGAAAGAAACGTCAGGCCTGAGGGACTAATTTCCCTTACAGAAAGTTCATGATCTGGCCCAAGGAGTATGCTCTGCATAGGACAAGGGCTCCGATTTGCAGCCAAGAAAGGTTTGCATGGAACAGAGGCTTTGCTTTTATACAACTGAAAACTGATACTGCACTGTAACAAATTGGTAACATCTGTTCCCACCCACTGCTCTGCCCCTTGCCTACTTGTCCAAACAATGTCTAGGCAACCAGCCAAAGGCTTGTTACTATACAGCTGATAAACAAAGGCACAGCACAGTCAGACTAATTAGCAAACAAAGGAATCAAGGCAGAGTGAAATCAGTCAAGTTACTTTACTAGCAAACAAAAATGTAAGTCGAGTCCAATAAGCAAGGTCTAGGTCCAGCAAACAGAGTATAGGGCAGTCCAGCAGAATCCAGGTCAAGTAAACAAAATCCAGAGTAAACAAACGCAGTTCAAGTCAAACACAGAGATCAGGAACATGACCAGTAATCAGGTAGGTCAGATCACCTTCGACAACCCCTTAAGGGCAGTGCTGTGTACTTATAGATCAGCATCTAACTCAGCTGCTGCTGAACTAATTGCTGTTTCCTATAAATATGCTGAAACCACTGCAAGCCCTCCTTTTGTTATCTTCATACTGTGAAGGTAGATACAGGTAAGTTGTCCTCTGTATCTGAATGGGCAAGACCCTCTGCCAGAGTTAGTACAGATAAACCTGCACTATTGTCTGTGTCTGAGGCCTGTGGCTCTGGAACTCCTGCTCTGGTTCAGCAGGTCCTGGCATATCCACTGCTTCAGTGTCTGCATCAGAGTCCACTTCCAAGTTCTGGAAGAAGGGCATGGCACCACTCTAGAATTTTTCCACAGTTGCCCTTCCCAAATTGGAATTTGATGCTCAGAACTGAAAGGGTTCCCCCTCCTCCATCCATATTCTAGTAATGTGAGAGGGAAATTCCCCACAGTTAAACATTGAGAATAGCACCTCTATTACATCCTGTCCTCTGTTCATCCCCGTAATACTCTCAAGAGCTGCTTTGAGATAAGTGATATGAGATACTCAACCCACAGCTCCGCCCCCCCCCCCACCGGAACTGATTTTTCACTTGCACTTCTTTTTATAAAAATGTAGTCCAAACTCATTGCATAGCCATTCAGAAGAAAGAGGCAGGGCACAAGTCTTGACTACAGGTGGCCACCCACCCCCCCAGTATCTGTGGGGGATACATTCATGTTCTTACTGTGGATACACAAAACCATGGATAATAGTGAACCCTATTGAAATGAATGATTTCCAGCCCAACTTCTTCCTAAGCATGCAATAGAATTGCACAGGACTGGAGGACCTAGAAAATGACTAGAGAGGACACAATTTTTTTGGATGTGGATATGTAAAATAACGGATGCTGGTCCTGTGGATACAGGGGCTCAACTTGTAACAAATAACAAAGGCCACCTCATACAACTATTTGCAAGGGACTTTTCATAGACAGGCAAATCCAAAACAGTGTGGCTTTAAATGAGGGTAGAGTCTCTTAGATCTCTCACCACCACCTCTATGACATGGGTGAATCATCTGGTCCAAGCAGCAGGCCCTATCAGATACTCCCAGCTGGCCATGCCTTCCTGGGAAGACCATTCTATCCCAAAGCCTTCTTTAAGCATTGATACCCAAAAGAAGTACATGCCTTAAGCTGGCCCCAATTGTTTGTCCACTCCCCATCCATGAGAGCCAAAACATGAACAGGGTGATGAAAAAATCTGCTTTTACCATAAAGGTGTCCTTGGGTGCCCACTGGGTATTTGCAGCTAAAGTCTCACATACCTATGTGGGGAGCAACAAGCTGTTAATGTGACCATTTAATTTAAAGGCACCACCCACAGCCTATTTCCTGTCTTGATTCAGGGCAGGGTGTGCCCTCCACTTTATGTGGAGCGTCAGTTCAGCACTGAGGGCAAAAATTCCCAAACTAACCACCCAGAACTCCATCTTGCAAGAAGCGGAATGGCCTTCTCTCCATCCCAACTGCCATTGCCCTGGCTGCAGAGGGAGAGAAGCTAAGACAGGCACAGCTCTATCTTGCCTTTGCCCAGAAGCAGAAAGGCCCTCCCTCCATCCCAACTGCCATTGCCCTGGCCAAGAAGGGAGACAAGGAAAGTCAGGCACAGCTCCATCTTGCTTTGGTCCACAAGCAGAACAGCCCTCCCTCCATCCCAGCCACCCCCTTTCTTTTTGTATCATGTCTTCATTAGATTGTAAGCTTGAGGGCAGGGAACTGTTTTGTTGTTCTTTTTCTTGTAAAGTGTCATGTACATTGATGGCACTACAGAAATTGATGATGATGATGATGATGATGATGTTTACAGTAGCCATTAGGGAAGGTGGGATGACTGATGAGAGGAGCAAAAGACATTAGGAGGAGGTGATGGCTTTTATATTTTCCCCCTTTTCCCTGACACCATGATGCAGCTTCATAACATACAGAATGATCCCCATATCCATGGGGGATAAGTTCTACAGACACACCCCATGGATACCTGAAACCATGGATAATATGGAACCCTACTATTTTCAATGAAAAGAACACTGGAAGTTGGCCATAGAATCACATTGCAGGACCTAGAAATGCTGAGAGAGAACATATATTTTTGGATGTGGGTAAGTGAAATTGTGGCTACCCAATCTGTGGATATGGGGGTGTCAACCTGTAATTCCCCCTGCCTCCTAACGCAGGGAATTAAATTACAGCCCTGGACCACAACTGGTTTGATGGGCGGAGGTCTGCTATTTTCATACCACTATAGCATGATCAAACCCAAAATTTACAGCACCCGCTGTTATATGCATTACCTTGAAATCTTTGTATCTCTCCCCTCCTTACACATACTGATGAAACTGCAGCAGTCTAGTTCAATGGCAACCAAACCAATGACCTTTTCACAGCTTGTAGACACTTTCTTTGATGCCAAACCAAGATTTGCCTGAATTTGTCTTTTAAAGGCTCTCTGAGGTCAGAACTCAAAACAACTAATTAACAATGAAAGAGGGAGAAAGTGAGAATAAGGGGTAAAAAAATACATTTTAATCAGTACAGCTATTACATTGTGGCCTTTGAGAGCTGGCCCTATTGGAGCTTGATGATAAACATTAATCAGTCTTAACTCAGTTCAGAACTCATTTTGACAAATTAGCCCAACTCATATAGCACATAACATATAAAAAGCCCTGCTGAGTCAGATTTAAGATCCCTCTACTAGCTACCCAGAGATTTCCCAGAAACCAAAAACTATGGTAGAAGATATCAGTTCTCCCTTGCTCTTGCACAAGAGCAAGTAATATACTGTTGCTAAACATGGGGGTCTTGTTTTGCTGTGATGAACTCCAATAAGTCCCTCAGGAGAGGGAAGAAACAAATCTATGGTTCACAGACAAAACAATATACAACTCATTTGAAATAAACTGCTGTGGCTATTAAGTGGTCATTCATTTGTCCATACACTAATAAAGGAGAATATCGTACTACAAAGATTATCAGATGTGGCAAAAACCACATCAGATAAATGCTACATAAACAGAAACAGCGGACATTGCGAGACAATGTTGTCCTTCAGTGTTCTGGGGGTGTAGTGCAGGCATGAATAAAGTGTCCCTTTTTATTGGCCCCATCAAAATAAAAATGAAGCCTTGTGCATGCCATTGCTATGCCCTGGGGGTCTGATAATGTTGCCCTTCCTGTTCTTGTCATGTTCTTCTGACATGGCTTGGGATGTGTTTTTTTGCTGCGTTTCACCACATCTGATAATCTACATTTCCATAATGCTGTTATTCCACGTTAACTGCTCTGGCTGCCTCCTGTGGAATCCTGGGATTTGCAGTTTAGGGAGGAGCATTTAGAATTCCCAGCCAGAGAGCTCTTAGGCCTCACTAAAACTATAAACCCCAGAATTCCACAGGAAGCAGCCATAGCAGTTAAAGCAGAATAATAGCACTATAACAGTGATGTGTGATAAAGTCCAAAGACAAGGATTTAAAAGGTACTGGATTTGGTTTTGTTTCCTTGCCCATTTGGAATTAGGGATGTAAAAAAATCTTACAGCTAGCATGAGGAAAGGATCTAGGGGTCCTAGTAGACCACAGTCTAAATATGAGTCAGCAGCGTGATGCAGCAGCAAGAACGGAGCCATAAAAGATAACAGTTTACTAACTCAGAAGACAGAATCAGGTTTCAAGATGTTAACAGTGTGGAGTGCTGAGCCAAAACTAACAAAGTGACTGTCAGCAGGGATAAATGCAAGATAAATGGGCAGGAAAAATCCCATGCACAAAAGGATCTAGTAGACCACAAGGTTAACATGGGTCAACAGCAAAAAATAATAATAATCCAGTGCAGTTTTTGGCCACATCAACAGAACTTTTCTAGGCTATAGCAACATAACTATCAGATAAATGGCAACAAAAGTAGCACTCTTCTGGGCACCACAATTTAAAGATAGCAGCAAGTTGCAACATGTCCAGAAGAGTGACCAGTGGTAAAAGACCTGGAAAACCAAGTCCTATGAGGAATGATTGAGAGGGGTAGGAGCATTTAACCTGGAGACCAGAAGACTGAGACTTGATATATCTCCACATATCTGGAGGGTTGTCATGTGGAATATAGAGTAAGTTTGTTTTCTACTGCTCCAAAAAGCAGGACTCTAAACTAATAGATTCAGATTACAAGAATGAAGTTTCCACATAAACATATGAAGAACTTCAGAGTGGTAAGAGCTATTAGCAGTGGAACAGAGTAACTCAGAAGTTGGCACATTATCCTTCCTTTAAGGCTTTAAACACAGATTGGAAGACTTTTATCAGGGATGCTTTAACTGTGGATGTCTCATTGGAAGGGGATTCAAATAAATGTTCCACCTCTACAGTTCTATAATTGTGCCAGGGCAGAAAGGCCAGGCACCATGTTATGGGTTAATTGGGAAGGCCAAAAACTTTAACACATCAAATACAAGTGCAACAGTGAAATTCAATTGAATACAATTACCCCTTCTGCAATCAATAAATAGAAAAGAGGGAAAGAGATGCTGGGCTCAGTGATTTCCAGACTAATACTTGCCCAAGCAGAGCAGTAAGCAGTGGGGGTCTTGTAAGCATCAAGCAATGCTTGCTGTATTTGCCAATCCATGGGACTTGCAAACAGCCCATCAGAGGTGAGGCCATTTGGAGATGCCTGAACTGTAGGTTGCCCCCTTTCCTCCAGCCATCCACTAATCCCAGAGATTCTCTTCTCCTGATTTAACTAGCACTCAACATTTCCTCCTCCCTTTTTATACCAGCCAGTTGTGACAAAGCCTGTCAAAATCCCAGGAAGTCTCATGAGATTTGGAGTCTCATGAGACTTCAGGTGAGATTTCTACCACAAGAATTCACCCAAGGCCTAGGCTGAGCAGTTGCTCAGCTAGGTCTGCAAGCACTTGTGCTGGCCAGAGATTTGTCACAGGCCCCCTCTGAGAAGGCAATAGGGTGAGACTTCCATGAGATTTTGTCTGAGACAGGGCAAGACAGCCTGGTGAGGATTCTTCAAGCCCTATGTGATTTTCTTCCTCCAGTAAACAACAAAGACAGGACACACTTCAATCATGTTTTCCAGAATACTAAACTAAAGTTTCTCTAGGCAAAACCTCTGTGAAGCAAAGTGATAACAAATACTAAATAGTTTGTGCAACAATACAACAGTTACTGCAGTTTTAATGGGTTGATTTGGCTGATCTGGCTGGCTAGGTGGGTGTCCCCTTTCTCCCTCACCGCTCCATGTGCGTCCCTCCTGAAGCTGCACGCTCAGTGGAAGAGGAAGACCATCCCAGATAGAAGGAGTGTATCAAGGGTATACAATAGCTGCACTCCCCTGTTAGAACCACTGAACAAATGCCGTTTTACATTTTCCATATTTTTTTTAAAAAACCTAAATTAGTCTTGAAATGCACACTGTATCTCTGACACCACAAACAGCAATAAAATGTAGCTTCATAGAAGAAACATTCTGCACTGTCTCATTTACTACAGTGAAGATGCAGCAGGTCAGGATTTACATCCCTATTTGGAACATGCTTCTCTGCCCATAACTGAAATCTATTTTCTGAATTTCAGGCTGTTCAAACACATGAATGACTGGGTGTGGGGTTACATTTGGTACTATGGGAACCTCTTCCAACTGTGGCTCTGTCTTTGTTCCACTAAAGGACAAGCTGCTATCAGTCTAATGCAGCCATGTGTGATTTATGAAATACATAGGAACATAGCATTAGGGATGCTGGTTAGGTAATGGAGTGCCTTTCTAAGAAGCCAAAGAGTTATCAGTAGAAATCAGGCCAGCATGTTTCTAGAAAATTGAGAAGGTGTTGATAAAATAAAAATGAAGCCAAATTGCAAGGTGAATTACTAAAGGATGTACTCTCATGAGGAGGGAGGAAAGCAAGCAGTGAACCAAAGGCAGATGCATAGTGACCTTCACTGTTGGGATGGGGCACTGGAAGCATGAACGCTGACCAAAGAAAAAGTAGTTGCTGAGAAGGAAGGAAGGAAGGAAGGAAGGAAGGAAGGTAGGTAGGAAGGGGGTAGTGAGCTATTATACTTATACTTCCACAATGTGTCAGAAACACATCACAATGGAGTTCCTCCTCATAAGAACAAAATTCAACCCTGGTGTTCTGCTACTGCAGCAAACCCTTGCCAGGCAGAGATTGGAGGATGTAAAGGGCACAGCTTTTGAAGCCAATCCCCGACTTCAGAGATTGTGTCAATTTGGTTAGCTGTAAGACAGATCACTCTCAATAAGTTGTCAAGGTCCCAGGATAATGGAATGCAATGGGTTCTCTGATCAGAAAAAGTTCTGTGTGCAAAGTAAATGTGATTAGGAATGCTTGCAATTAAAAAACAATGGAAGAAAAACACTGACTTTAAATGCTCAAGGCCAACTGTTGTCCTACAAAATGAAAGCCATGTGAAAATGGGATTTCCAGGTGAGTAAACGGGGAAGATGGCCAAAGAGAGGGGTTTTTTTAATTAAAAAAACCTCTAGATAGGTATGTTTTAGTACCATTTGAAAGGTTATACAAGAACACAGGGCTCTCAATTAATCAGCCAGTTAATGTGGAGCAAGGCTATGTCCCAGTCACTTTAGGAAGTGGCCAACATTGGGGGTGGGGGAGAACATAATTGCCCCTTAGTCTGGATGTGATCTCATATTCTCTGCTTACAGGTTGACCTAGTTCAGCATTCTCTCTTGAAGAATATCCAAATATTCTTCAAGAGAGCCTGCTAGAAGCTCACAGGTAGGGCAAGTTGGAACTAACCATCACCTGGCAGAAATCTCCAGTCTACCAGAGCTATGCATTTATTCCTTGGCTTGGTTCAGAGCCCAAATTGCCAGTCTTGATTGGGCCTCAATTCCAATTCAGGACAGTATGGACACAATCTGACCCAGATCCTGACATCCCTTTGAGCCTCTCATTAACCTGCACAGAAACACTGAAATATTTTTTTTTAACTAAAGTGCATGAAATTTGGAAGCCTGTTAGCCCCATCAGAGCAAATACCCCTTCCAAATTTCAGATTGGTAGCTCCAAGTTTTTTTGCAGCAGTCACTTTTAAATTTCCTTTTCTTTAAAAGAGTTCAGATAGGTGGGCAATGGAAAAAGGAAAGGAACAGAAAGAAGCTAAAGCAATATAGATTAGAGAAAGGAAGAAAGGAAGGAGGAAGAGGAGGGGGCTAAAGAAGTTTTTTTTCCCCTAGGAATCCCCAACAGGGTCTGAATTTTTAGAAAGGAAGTTACAGTTGTTAAGAGAAAGGTTTTAGAGAGTAAATGTATGGACATAATAAAAAGAAGGCAAATGATGTATGAAGATGTCTATGTAATTTTGCTGACTTGTAACTGGAAAAAATTATATATTTTTTCCTTTTCTTTAAAAATGAGATAAATTTTAAAAGCATTGACAATCAGCTGAGTGTTTGAGCTTTCCTGTTCATACTGTTTTCTTCCCTGTAGTGTCTGTGTGCTGCTTGTGAAGTATGAAGTAAGATACTATTGCTATAGCCTGTATCAGGATTGTGTAATGTAAACCTTTGCATGTGGAGTTACACCTTAATTGTGCTGTGCAACCCTTGGGCTGAATGGCAATGTTATGCAATGAACCAAGATTCCAAATGTACAGCTGACAACAAAACCAAATCTGCAAAGCACATCTATGTGCAATGTGCACCCATGCTCACTTTGCAGTTGTGCTACACACATCTGTGCATAACACTCAATGGATATCCAAGTGCAATATTCAACTGCATGCATAGTGGCAACACATGCACAGTTCTGCTTCCACAACCTTGGACTGAATGTGGGCATTCTGTGTCAGACAAAAATGCCCAACTGCTTCTGTGGGTATTTTTTAAATTTTATTTGTTAAAATGTTTATACTCTGCCCTATATCAAGAGATCTCAGGGCAACTTACAAACAGCACTAAAACAGGTTAAAACAGGTAATTTCAATAAGCCAAAATATATTCAACAGTACAGTAGCACCCCCATATCCACTGATTCATCATCTGCTGATTTAGTTATCCACAGTTGGTGATGGGCAGTGGCTGGAGTGGAGGGGGGAGGGAGAGGCAGAAGAGAGAACCCGCCTCCATTCTCCCTTCCCCAGGAAGGCTACAGTGGCAATGGGCAGTGGCTGGGGTGGACGGGGGAGGGAGAGGTGGAGGAGAGAACTTGCCTCCATTCTCCCTTCCCCAGGATGGCTACAGTGGCAATGGGCAGTGGCTGGGGTGGATGGGGGAGGGAGAGGTGGAGGAGAGAACTTGCCTCCCTTTTTCCTTCCCCAGGATGTCTGCGGTGGTGAGGAGCAGTG
Organism: Gambelia wislizenii; assembly: GCA_030847615.1. Taxonomy (NCBI): domain Eukaryota; kingdom Metazoa; phylum Chordata; class Lepidosauria; order Squamata; family Crotaphytidae; genus Gambelia; species Gambelia wislizenii. The sequence continues at coordinate 11,097,122 of JAUMIR010000009.1, read as the reverse complement.
GCTGGGGTGGATGGGGGAGGGAGAGGCAGAGGAGAGAACCCACCTCCCTTCTCCCTTCACCGGGATGGCTACAGTGGCAATGGGCAGTGGCTGGGGTGGACAGGTGAGGAGAGGTGGGTGTGAAAGTGGGGAGAGAAGGAGTCTGGCATTTGCTGCTATTTGCAGATTTCAGTATCAGGGGAGCTGAATCTGTCAGGAAATGACATGGATGTGACCACAAGATGGAGCTGTAAGCTTAGAAATGAAAGTAGTTAAGCTCCAGTGGCAGGTGTGTGTGAGAGTTAGCATTTGAGAGTACGCACACCTGAGATGCCTGATGTAACAGGCATTGTTTAACTGCCTATAAAAAGGAGATGGGAATTATCTCCAGTGTGGGTTTGTTGTGAATGGTGGTTGGCAAAGCAGTTTGTTGGTTAGGAGAAAGATTTATGAGTATTAGAGATGGCTGTTCTATACTCTGTGTATATATTGTAAATATACTGCAAACAAGGATTAAAGCCCTCAAGTTGAGTGAAGGCTGGCCTTGTTGCTGTCTTTATTTGGCAAGCCAGAGCTCAAGGCAGTGTGCTGGGGTGAAGGAATTTTTCCTTCTCAGCCTGAAGTCTTTTGCAAAAGTCTCTCCAGAAACCTTCTCCTTGGCGTCCTGTTGACGTGGAACAACTCTGCAGGTGGTCGTGGTGGACACAGCACGTCTTTCTACGCCCCAACAGAACCAATCCCTTGCAGATACGGTGATGCTACTACGTAATAATAATAATAATAATAATAAAATTTATTTATACCCCACCCCTCTGCTAAAAACAATCGGGGCGGCTTCCAACAATTAAAACATTATAATAATGACTAAAAACACCACCCACCCCCACCCTCCCACATAAAAAGACATTAAACACAATAAGATTAAAACCTTCTAGCTAAAAAACACATTAAAAACAAATATATACATAATTTTTAAAAAGCCAGGAGACTGAGTTCCTGAGGCCGGGATCTAATCAGGAAAGGCCTGCCGAAAGAGATCCATCTTTAGTGCTTTTTTAAAGCTACTCAAGCTCGTCAGCTGATGGATCTCATTCGGCAGGCCATTCCACAATTTGGGGGCGATTACTGAAAAGGCCCTCTGGGAGGTTGCAGACAGCCTAGATTTTTGTGGCTGAAGCAGATTCCTCCCAGAGGACCGGAGTATGCAGGGAGGATTGTATGGGAGGAGGCGGTTCCGGAGATAAATTGGACCCAAGCCATTTAGGGCTTTAAAGGTAATAACCAACACCTTATACTGGGCCCGGAAACTGATAGGCAGCCAGTGGAGAGATTTTAGTATTGGAGTTATATGATCTCTCCGAGATGTTCCTGAGACCACTCTGGCTGCCATATTTTGTACCAACTGAAGTTTCTGGACCAAGCACGAGGGTAGCCCCATGTAGAGCGCATTGCAGAAATCTAGACGAGAGGTTACCAGCGCGTGCACCACAGTCTCAAGGTCCCTTACTTCCAGGAAAGGGCACAGCTGGCGTATCAGCCGAAGCTGATAACAAGCGCTCCTGACCGTCGCATTCACTTGACTCGTCATCTGAAGCGATGAATCAAGGAGCACCCCCAGACTGCGAACACAGTCCTTAACGGAGAGCGTGACCCCGTCCAGGACTGGAGGTTGCAACTCAACTCCTGGTTTCGGGGCCGCTACCTTGAGCACCTCCGTTTTGTCTGGATTTAATCTCAATCTGTTTTTCCTCATCCAGCCCATTACAGCTTTAAGACAGTCATTAAGAGGAGAGATGCCATAGGGATTCGAGGCCAATGATCGGGACAAGGAGAAATAGATCTGGGTGTCATCAGCGTACTGATAACACCCAGCCCCATAACCCCGAATAATTTCACCCAGTGGCTTCATATAGATGTTAAACAGCATCGGGGACAGGATGGTGCCCTGTGGAACACCACAAGTAAGCTCCTTTCTGCTGGAGCAGCTGTCCCCAAGCCGCACCCTCTGGGACCTGCCCGAGAGGAAGGACTGGAACCACTGGAGCGCAGTGCCTCCGATTCCTAACCCTCTCAGGCGATCCAGGAGAATGCCATGATCTATCATATCGAAAGCCACTGAGAGGTCCAGAAGCACCAACAGGGACACATTACCCCTGTTGATGCTTAGATGCAGATCATCGGTCAAGGCAACCATGGCAGTCTCAACTCCAAATCCCGTCCTGAAGCCAGTTTGAAATGGGTCTAGATAATCAGTTTCATCCAAGACCACTTGGAGTTGAAGAGCAACTGCCCTCTCGATCACTTTGCTCAAGAATGGTAACATAGAAACCGGCCTATAGTTATTCATGTCCAGGGGGTCTAGGGAAGGTTTTTTCAGGAGCGGCCTAACCGCCGCTTCCTTTAAACAAGATGGAACACACCCTTCCCTGAGGGATGCATTGATGATGTCCTTAAGGAACACCATCAAGGCAGTCCCCCCCTGGATGGCCAGCCATGAAGGGCGAGGATCAAGAGGGCAGGTCGTCTTCCTCACTCTACCAAGTAGCTTGTCCACGTCCTCGGTACTCACAGATTGAAATTGATTCAGTAAACTTACATCAACGGAGTTGCTGGATACCTCGTCAATTGTTTCTGTCAAAATGCTGGCATCTAAGTCGGCTCTTATCCGAGAGATTTTATCTGCAAAGTAGTTGTTACAGCAGGCCGTTGTTGGGTTAAGCAATGGGTTCTGTGCAGGTATAACCTGCGTCATCTCCCTTACCACCCTAAACAGCTCTGCTGGACGGGACTCTGCAGACGCAATACGTGCAGAGGAGAAGGATCTCTGCGCTGCACGTATTGCCTCTTGATAGGACCGAAGAAAATTCCTATGTCGAGTCCTGTCGGATAAGAGTCGAGTTTTCCGCCAGTTGCGCTCTAGTCGTTGTCCAACCCGCTTCATTTTCCTAAGCTCTGAAGTATACCATGGCTTACGGTTAGAGGCGGGTTGGAAAGGACGCTTGGGAGCGATCGTGTCAATAGCCTTGGTAAGATAGGTGTTCCAAGTATTAACCAAAGCTTCGACAGGGTCACCGGCGTTACCAACCGTTAAACCCTCCAAGGCTTTCTGGAATCCTATTGGTTCCATTAGCCTTTGGGGGCGGACCATTCTAATGGGTCCACCATCCCCGGTGGGGCGGGAAGAGACTCTTAGTTCAGTCTTGACCAGGAAATGATCCGTCCATGACAATGTGGCGGTTTTAATAACCGCCGCCCACGGATATTCCTGTTCCGTACTAAAGACCGCATCGAGAGTATGACCCGCACAATGTGTGGGCCCAATGACCAATTGGGATAGGCCCATGTTTGTCATGGTTTCCATGAACTCCCGAGCTGCACCAGTCAGATTTGTCAAGCTGGTCTCGAGTGGAATGTTAAAGTCGCCCAGAACTAAAAGTCTGGGCGACTCCAACAGCAACTCTGAGACCAGCTGTCTCAGCTCAGTTAGGGAGTCTGCTAGACAACGGGGTGGTCGGTATACTAGCAGAATCCCTAAACTATCCCTGGTCCTTAGGCTAAGGTACATACACTCAAAGTGGACTGTGTTTTGGACAGGTATCCTGGTCAAGGTCAGATTGTTCTTATAAACCAGAGCCACTCTGCCCCCCCGCCCACTTCCCCTCACCCGCTCACTGACAGAATACCCGGCTGGGAGGGCCTGCGCCCATGTGACAGTGCTATCCTCTCCCAGCCAGGTTTCTGTGAAGCAAGCCAGGTCGGCATCCTCATCCAAGAGTAGATCGTAAATAATATGAGTTTTATTCTTAACCGACCTGGCATTGCAGAGGAGCAAAGTAAGGTTCTGTGGAATGGTTGGTACACTCTCCAATCCATTCCGGGAAACAGGGTGAACTGAAGGTGGGATAGCTGACAAACAGCGATACTGCCTTCTTTTGTAACATCTGTTCACTCTGTTCCGACCATACCTCCTTTTCCCCAGCACAACTCCAATTTTCGCCCCCACTCCATTCCCGGCCTCAGCTGACTCCAGTTGCTGGCTTCGAGTCCTTCTGGCTACTGGCTGGTGTTCCTGAGGGGGTGGGAGTGGCTTAAGACTCCAGTCACTCCTGGCCACGCCCCCTCCCGCTGCTGCCTCGCTGCCAAGAAGTCCTCAGGGCCCCACTACAGCCTCCTGGCCCGGTGGAATGGGGTAAAAGGCTGCTGCAGGCTGGAGAACCTCTGGCTTGCTGGCTGGTGAAATGAGTGAAAAACAGATTTTTAATAATGAAAAGTTTTAAGAACTGTATATAAAACAGCCTTTGAGTTGCTTTAATGAGGCCTAAAGGCTTTGGTGAACAACCAAATTTTAAATTGCTGCCTAAATGATGTGAGTGTTGGTGCCTGTTGGGCCTCCAGGTAGAGAGCATTCCACAGTTGGGATGCCTTGGCTGAGAAGGCCCTCTTCCTATGTCCTGAAACAGTGCATTGACCTCACTGGTAGGACATAGAGGATTCCCCCACCCCCACCCAGCAGATCTTAATCCTTGGGCTGAAACATATGGGGAGAGGCACTCCCTCAGGCATCTAGGTCCCAGGCTGTTTAGGACTTTAAATGTCATCACAAGCAGTTTGAATTCAGCCCAGAAATGTATTGGTAACCAGTGCAATTCTTTAAGGATCAGCATCACATGCTGTCTAATAAGCAGTTCAGCTGCTGTATTTTGCACTAGCTGAAGCTATTGAGACTTCTTCAAGGGCAGCTCCATGTAGAGCACATTACAGTAATCTAAACTTATGTATGCATAGGGCATCAACAGGATTCTAGCTGGTGCATGTGTGTATGTGCATCTGGTACAGACCAACTCAAGAAAAAAGTAAAAGGAGTGAAGTGGGCAGTCTTTTCAAATGAGTGAGCCTTGCTTGAATAGGATGCACCATATTATACACCCTAAGCACCCACAGTGTTCAGAGTTCAAGTACTGCTGCAGGGAAGAGCACAACAGACATCCAGAAGAAATAATCCAAAGTAAAGTGAGAGATAATGTGGTAGGTATTAGATGGACAGGCAGGCAAAATCTGCTGCTCTCAGCTAAATCTAGAAAAAGTACTGCAGGAAGTAATTGAATATTCACAGTTCAGTGTCCCTTCAGCATTTCTTCCCTCTTCAAGAGCTGTGACTGAAGAATGTTGGTGCAACTCTTCCTCAGATCTGAAGCTTTGCAAAAGCCAGCTGCCCCTCCCCTTCTCCCTTCTCCCACCTTGACAATTACTTCACATGCTGTAGTTATTGGTTCAAATAGCTTTGGACTGATCCAGTCCAATTCTGATCTGAATGGGGCTGATCCGACCTGGCTTGAATCTTGTCTGAACTTGACCAAAATCAGCACAATTTGCTTCAGAATTTGGGTCTTGTCTGGAGTGGTTGTACAGACCAATTTTCTACACATAAAGGTTCCATTTAGTGCTCATGGCTGATTGCCACTGGGAATTTTGTGCTCTAGACGTCTCTACTCTAAAGCCATTTAAGCTTGAAGTCCTTTCAGCTGATTGTGCATTGCATGAAGGAGTACTATTTAGGGTCATCATGAGCCTACAGCCAATCAATTTCACAGAGAGTCCAGAAATCCCAGGATCATGGAAGTTTAGATAAACTTCTTCTCTTTGTTCATGCTCCCCATACCATGTATTTTTTGATAGACCTTTATGACATAGGCTCATGGTGGTCCTCTCTCATTTTCCTAACTGCAAATGCTAATTTTTGTAGTCTTTCTTCTCACCTGCAAACTTCTGTTTTGCCCATTAATTGAAAGTTGGGATCAGCGAGCAAGGCTGTCACATGCTAGATGATGTCTCACACTAGCTCAAGTGCCTCCCCATTCTTTTTTTCCTTAGACAGGTTTACAGGCAGCAGAAAGGCCAGGTCAGGGGGACCAAAGTCTTGCACTTGCTTAGGTATGTTTCCTCTTCCAGTGTGCTGATTGGCTGTGCTCAAGAAACACACCGGACCAATCATCACCCACATGCAAATTCCCTCTCCACCTCACAATCCACTCCTACCACTCAATCTGCATCTACAACCCCAGCCCCTCCCTCCTCTCACTCCCTCAAGCAGTAACGGGCTATGACAGGACCCAGACAGTCAATTGGCAACAGCGGTGGCGGGACGCTGCCACTGCCACTGTGAATAAATCCAGGCAGTCAACTGGTGACGGTGGTGGTGGCAGGATGGCACTGCTATCACTACGATGGGACCCAGACAATCAACTGGTGGCAGTGGCAATGGTGGCAGCCTCAGCAGCAGCAGGGCAACAGAGAGTGTGTGTATATTTGAAAAGTATACCTTTGAATGTACTGTATATCTGCCCCATTAAATTTGGTGGAACATATTTTCCTCGTAGATGTGCTTCAGACAGTCGTGTGTGTATGGGGTGGGAGAGATGGGAAGAGAGGGACACAGAGGAAAATATTAATTAAAATGACAAAGAAAGAACTGCAGCCATCACCTCTTCCCACATCTGGCTGCCAAAATCTACAGACACAGAGTTCTCCAGCAAGTATGTGTGTCCTCAAGCCAGGCTCCTCCTTTTATTTGGCCATTTGATTCTTCCCCCATCTGGCACACAGGGATATTCCTCATTTCACAGGTGCAAATTGATGCTTTCAGCATTTCAGATGAAAGGCACAGGACAAGGGGTACATTATCCCTTGCCGCAAGAAGCTGCCAAGCCATTTCATTTTATATATCTATATAGGTCACCCATCAATTTAACGGTATATATTGACTATGTTAGCCACCCATGAGATGATTTTTGCACTTCAGCTTAATAGCTAAGTATAATTTTTTTTTAAGTCAGTTTTTCTATCCCAATCTCTTATCAACTTGAGTTTTTATACTATAGAACAGGCCTTCACTTTGGCAGGCAGATGAAGAGATGTGAAGGTCCAATGTGGCCTTAAAGGGCCTAGGAGTTTTTCTGAGGGTTCTACAATGGACTCTGACATGGAATCATTTCCCACCATGCATTCTTCATTTTCTAGCCCTTACCAGCTGAGATTTGGGTAGTGAGGTATCCTAACTGCAGTTGAGTTTGGGATGTGGCAAGACAACTGTATTCAACAGCTGGGCTAAATTGAATCTGAGATCCTGCATCAGAGGACATAGATTTCTCTTGTAGTTACATTTCCATAGCTATGTCTCCTGAAGCTAGTTTCTGTCCCACTGACAAAAGCATGTTTCTCCATGGTTCTTCTATTACAGCTTGAGTCTCCCTTATCTGAAGTGCTTTGTATTTTGGTATTTTGGACTTTGGGAAATTTTAGATTTTGGAATACTTTCATATACATAATGAGATATCTTGGAGATGGGACCCAAGTCTAAACACAAAATTCATATACGTTTCATATACCCCTTATACACATAGCCTGAAGGTAATGTTATCACAATATTTTTAATAATTTTGTGCATGAAACAAAGTTTGTGTACATTGAGCCATCAGAATGCAAAGGTGTCATTATCTCAGCTACCCATGTGGACTATTTTGGATTTTGGAATTCCAGAGAAGGAATTCCTGTATGTGCATTTTAGCTATATACATTATAAAACATGGCATTGTTTGGTACACATCTCTCTTTGTTTCTCAGAAGTGTCTTGCAAAACTCACAAACATGTGAGCACTCCAGGCAAGGTGTGATAATGTGACTTTCATTGAGACTGTCAGGTCTAACAAAATCCTTTCATCCCTATTGTACATGCAAAGCCTTGTGCTGTACTACTCAGCTATAGGCTTATCTCAAATTCATGTTAATTGGATCCTATGACTTTATCTGCTGTGGGGAGAGGAGGGGAGAGCTCTTGGAAGGTGCTCCTCTTTCATTCAACATTCTTGCAAACTCATCCTGATTTATTTTGACTCCTCAGGGGATTTGGAATGATGAGCAAGTAGGAGATGAGAAATCCAACATGAGAATCATTTGCATGCCCTCTCTTCCCTTCCCCATCCACCAGATATATTTCAGGAGGAGAGCTATCATATCAGTGGTGCTATAAACATTTTTTTTTATCTGAAATCCAAAGAAGTGCAACTGAAACCCCCCTCCTTTTCTTTCAACTTTATGTTATTATCGGTGCTAAATACCTTTTGTTCCATTAAGTCCACAGTGTTGATAGTCTCAAGGCTTAATGTTCCCCCCTAGAGGTTCACATTCTTAGACAAATTCTGGAAGACCTATTGCTTTTTCCCTGTGTATCTTGAGGTTGCCTTTTTCTTTTTCTCTTGTAACTCTGCAAAATTACCAAAGTGAGGAAAAACAGTCATGATGGGGTACAATGGAAGATTGCAGAGAAGCCAGGGCATTGAAAAGAAACTCAGTGACGACAAAAGAGAGATGAGATTTCTTTTCCATTTCTTGCTGATGTTAATTTACTATTGTTCACACATTCCTTCATATCCAGTCCTAGGGCTCTGAATCCTTGGTTCTTAACTAAAAGTCTGAATGTGTTTTAGAAACACATTTGGTTCATTTTTTTTAAAAAAAAGAACTTTCCAGAGTTTGCAAATTTCTTTATGAAATTGATGAAAAGTATGTAAGAGGTTTTTTAAATGAATATGAAAGAAAGTAAAACTGGCAGGTTCATTCATGTCTGGAGTATGACCAAGTAAAACTAAGTTGACATCTATGGGATCTGAATCAGGTTAGTTTGAATCAGAATTCATAAAGATTTTTTTAAGTACACTCAAGACATTGTGTGAATTCTTTCTGTTTTGTGTTCTTTACAATGAAATTAACTCCCAAAACCAATTGGGCAAAAATGAGAAAGCACCACTAGCAGAGCAACCAAAGCTAAGGAAAAGTATTGACATAAACAAGCCAAGAAAACAACCCAAATAATAAAGCTAGGTTTTCATACACATCTTCTGAAAAGAATGGAAAGGTACCCCACCAAACCTCCAATGGGAGAACATTCCAAAGAATAATTTGGTTTTACAGTTTTGTAGAATTTATTCTATCAAAATATAGCCATAGAATCATAGAGTTGGAAAGTATCTTGGAGGTCATCCAAACCAACTCCCTGCATAGTGTAGTATATGTTGGGAAATGTTAGAAACAGCACTGGATCTCTCAAGCAGCGTAATCAAACTAGCAGTGCAGAAGGTGAACAACAACCAATCCCATGACTGCCTGCCCATGCAACAACAAGTTCTAGCAGAGAAAAGAAGAAAGCTTAGTATTCTTTGGTAAAACTTTTAAAACTAGCTTTCTATAGAAAACCCATCTAAAATCAAGTACATGGTCCAATGAAGAGAGAGTGAAGTGAGAATTGCTGCAAACTAAAGTGATTCGGGAGGAGAGAATGTATATCAAACAAAGAAACAGGTAGCTACCTATTTGTGCCTAAAATTCTAGAGAGCAAAGATCAAACTATCAACTAATGAATCCATACAAATAAAGGTTACTAACTCTAGCAGCATCTATACTATAGAATGCAACTGAAATATCTTTGAAAGATAGCTGTCTTTGATAAGTGGCTACCTTCATTGTCACCTCCCAAGTCAGTATGTTCTATATTCTGGCAGTTAGCAATTTTAGGGGGTTTCACCTAATATTGATCCAAAATCTTCTCTGAAAATTCTACCCATTGAGTATATTCCCACTCCAGGAATCATCAGAGAATACACCTGCTCATCTTTTGGGTGACCACTCTCCAGATATCTTTAGCATGCTTCTCTCTACTTGATCTTATCTTCTCCAAGCAAACATCAGACTCTTTCAGCTGTTCTTCATAGTGCTTATTGTCTAGGCCACTCATCATCCTGAATAACCTCATCTTAATGTGGTGGAGTTCTTTTAAAAAATGTGGCACCCATAACTACACATAAAACTCCAGATTTGGTCTGACCAGTAGGGTCAAGAGTCTAATGATAACTTATCATGATCTGGGCACTATGCTGCAATTCTGTTGATACAACCTGGGATGGCATCATTATTTAAAGCAGCTATAGCACACTGCTGAATTTATGTTCATCTTCTGAGAGTGTAATTTTGCACACATGTACTTATAAGTTTTATAATTGCCATCAGCAACTCTGTGCTAAAATCCGTTCAGCAGTTCACCTACCTGGGAAGCATCATCTCCTCAGATGCCAAGATTGACATAGAGATCGATCACAGATTAGCAAAGGCATATAGCGCATTTGGAAGACTTTACAAAAGAGTCTGGAGTAATAAACACCTGAGGCGAAGCACAAAAATTAGTGTGTACAGAGCCATTGTACTGTCTAATAATAATAATAATAATAATAATAATAATAATAATAATAATATTTTATTTCTATCTTATTTATTGTACTGTCTATCCTCCTTTATGGATCTGAAACATGGGTCACCTATCGCCACCACCTACGACTCCTCGAACGCTTTCATCAGCGCTGTATATGCACAATCCTAAATATACACTGGACTGATTATGTGACGAACGTTGCTGTCCTTGAGCAAGCAGGTATCACCAGCATTGAGGCCATGATATTGAGAACACAGCTGCGCTGGGCAGGGCACATTTCTAGGATGGAGGACCATTGCCTCCCAAAAGTAGTACTCTATGGTGAACTTGCCACGGGTCAGCATAAGAGGGGCACTCCAAAAAAGCGATACAAAGATTCCCTGAAACAACATCTCAGGCTCGGCCAAATTGATCACCAACAATGGTCTGCCCTGGCCTCACATCAGGAGGCATGGAGATGCACTATCCACAATGCTGCAGCCTTATTTGAGAACTAATGCCGAACAAGTCTTGAAGAGAAATGACAACGCAGAAAGAATCACAACCCGGAAACATCACCCAAGGAGTCCTTCTGCTGTGCTTTCTTCAACCGGACTTGTTTATCTCGGATTGGCCTTTTTAGTCATCAGCGTGCTTGCAGAAAGTACGGAATGAGTCCTTCCTGAATCTTCATTTGCGAAGAAAAGCCAGAGAGAGACTTATAAGTAAATCTTACTGAGTTTAATGGGGTTACTTCTCAGGTAATGGGATATAGGATTTCACCCAAAGATATCTAGATTCTTTCCACATGTCCTACTCTCAAGTCATCTCCCCACCCTATATCACACTCTGGGTTCTTGTCATACCTACATGTAGGACTTTTGTTGCTTCTGAATTGCATCTTGTTCAAGCCAGAATTCCAGCATGTCAAAATCCATTTTAATCTTTATTCTCTCTTCCACAGTTCTAGTTATCCTTCCCTAGGGTTCATGTATCTTGAAAATTTGACCTTCAGCTAAACTATTTATAAAAAGGTTAAACAGTATAACCCTTATATTACTCACCCCAAATTATCTTCCCAATAGAAACAGAGCCATTAATGAGGATTTGCTGGGTGGGGTTGTCCAACCAGCTTTCCTTCCAAGTAAAAGCCCACAATCCACATCTTAACATTTGTTAACCAGAAATGCTGGAACATTAGTCCAAAAGGCTTGGCATATTCCATTAATCATTTGCGGGTTTGAAAATCTAAGCTCTCTTTGCTAACAGAGGATTGTTGCTGGTAGGCTTATCACTGCCATTAGGAAACATGGGGTTTATCTACATCATTCAGGAAACACTGGCTCTCTGCTGGCATATCCTGGCTCCAGATTTGGCCTGCTCTGCCCCCATTACCTCACCAAAATGGGCTGGAGTCCAAACAGAAGGCTGTCCCATTGCTGCAGCTGCCAAGACCACCATTTTTGTTGCTGACACAGAAGTCAAGACGGGGACCTGTAACATGTGACTGAAGGCCCCCTGCATGTGACCAGCCTTGGTCGCATGCTGAAGGACCCCTGCCTGGCTTCTGGGAGAGCCAGATAGATGGTGGCAACAGTGAGGGGTAAGGTGCCAGGATGGGTTCTGTGGACATGTGGGGCCCGATCTGTCCTGGCGGTAATTGGATAAACTGAGGGTGTGGCTATACGATCATAAAAAAATCCGTATGGGGGGCAAAAAATACAAACAGCCTGTCGTTGGTATGCATACGAACCGGCTATATGATTTTTAACCCCCCTAAACTCCGTATCACTCCCTCTTCCCAAAGCTGGCTAGAGCGAGCAAGCCAAGCGGCAGTTTTAAATCTCCCACTGTTTTTTTTTTTTAAAGGTTCCTGCTTTGCGGACTGTCAGTTTTCCGTATTTACAATATAAAATAAAAATAAATAAACATATAAATTCACGGACTTACCGGACGCTCGCTAGCCGGGAAACCAACATGGCCGTCGCTCCCAATTCCCCTCCATGCTAGCCCCGCCGTCTCTACTCGGCCAGCCAATCAGATTACCCTGCCTGTTCATATGTGTGCAAACGGACCGTACAGACCCGTCAGCCATCCGAATGGCGTACGGATTTCTCTTCGCGATCCACTTTCCTTCCCGAATGCCATGTGTGCGTATTTCAGGGTGGAAAACCTGCTCCCCCCTCTTTTGCATTCGTGTGCATCTGAACGGCTGTGTGTACCGAAGCATGAACTTTCGCATGCCGTACGTATTATTTAAATCGTGTAGACAGGACCTAAGTATTATTTTACAATACTGTAAAGGTCCTTATCCTGGCTTGCCCCTGTTCCAGCTCTGTATCTGCCCCAGGGTAAGGGGAGGACTGCCTGTGGACAGATCAGGGTAAAACCCCTGTGTCATAAGGACTGCAGGGCTCTGGAATGGTGGCAAGCCAGGGTATTTAGCCCATGTAGATAAGCCCATAGTGACTGGCATAGAAAATGGCATATGATGCTTGTCAACACTGTGACACATTTTGTTGTTGACTCCACTCATTGGGGAATTTAAGTTTCCTACCCTACCTTGCACTTTATTGATGCGTACAAATCCTCTGGTCTGATTACTAGCTGGGACTGGTGCAGCACATCTGAAAATTGTCAGATTGGGGAAAGTTGTTTGAAAGCATGGCATCTTACAACCTGTACAATTAAATTTTGCCACTGATCTGCTTCATCTCTTGTTTTCTCCCCCCACTGTACTCCTCCCCTTGCAAAATATATGTTATTTCCAATATTCTTGGCAGCCCTTGGGGCTAGAAACTTACTCCTTATAAAAGAAAAGAAAGATATTTGTGATGAACAAATCTATAAAGTACACATCCACAAATGTCCGCTATTTCCAACCTCCATGCCCAGTCTGTGCCCATTTCCAGCAGGTTATTTCTTATTTCTTTTTCTTTTTCTTTTACAGAGTGGAATCTGTCCTTTTCTTTGCTTATTTCTTTTCCTACATATCATAGAATCATAGAATCATAGAATCATAGAATTGCAGAGTTGGAAGAGACCACGAGGGCCATCCAGTCCAACCCCCCTGCCACGCAGGAAATCTTGATCAAAGCATCCCCGACAGATGGCCATCCAGCCTCTGTTTAAAGACCTCCGAGGAAGGAGACCCCACCACGCTCTGAGGGAGTGTGTTCCACTGCCAAACAGCTCTTACTGTCAAAAAGTTCCTCCTCATGTTGAGGTGGAATCTCTGTTCCTGGAGCTTGCACCCATTGCTCCGTGTTCCAGTCTCTGGAGCAGCAGAAAACAAGCCTGCTCCATCCTCAGCGTGACATCCCTTCAAATACTTAAACAGGGCTATCATATCGCCTCTAAACCGTCTTTTTTCCAGGCTAAACATACCCAGCTCCCTAAGTCTCTCCTCATAAGGCATTGTTTCCAGACCTTTCACCATTTTAGTTGCCCTTCTCTGGACACGCTCCAATTTGTCAATATCCTTTCTGAATTGTGGTGCCCAGAACTGGACACAGTATTCTAAGTGAGGTCTGACCAAGGCAGAATAGAGTGGCACTATTCCTTCCCTTGATCTAGACACTATACTTCTATTGATACAGCCCAAAATTGCATTGGCCTTTTTAGCTGCCGCATCACACTGTTGGCTCATGTTCAACTTGTGGTCTACTAGGACTCCTAGATCCCTTTCGCAAGTAGTCTCATTCAGACAGGTCTCTCCCATCCTATATTTATGCATTTCATTTTTCCACCCTAAATGCAGTACTTTACATTTCTCCGTATTGAATTTCATTTTGTTAGCTTTGGCCCAGCTCTCCAGTCTATCCAGGTCATTCTGAATTTTGATCCTGTCCTCTAGGGTATTAGCTACTCCTCCCAATTTGGTGTCATCTGCAAATTTGATAAGTATGCCCCTAATTCCCTCATCTAAGTCATTGATAAAGATGTTGAATAGCACTGGGCCCAGGACAGAACCCTGTGGCACCCCACTGGTCACATCTTTCCAAGATGAAGAGGAGCCACTGCTGAGCACCCTTTGGGTTCGGCCGGTCAACCAATTACAAATCCATTGAACAGTTAACTTGTCTAGCCCACATTCTACAAGCTTGTTTGCAAGAATGTCATGGGGAACCTTGTCAAAGGCCTTACTGAAATCAAGGTATGCAATGTCCACAACATTCCCTTCATCTACCAAGCTGGTAACTTTCTCAAAAAAAGAGATCAGATTAGTCTGGCATGACTTGTTTCTCTGAAACCCATGTTGACTTTTTGTGATTATGGCATTGCCTTCTAAATGTTCACAGACTCTCTGTTTAATGAGCTGTTCTAGAATCTTCCCTGGTATTGATGTCAGAGTAACTGGACGATAATTGTTGGGATCCTCTTTTTTCCCCTTTTTGAAGATGGGAACAACGTTTGCCCTTCTCCAGTCTGCTGGGACTTCTCCTGTTCTCCAGGAGTTCTCAAATATTATTGCCAATGGCTCTGAGATTATATTTGCCAGCTCTTTTAATACTCTTGGATGTAGTTCATCTGGTCCTGGAGATTTAAATTCATTTAGATTAAGAAGGTATTCCTGTACTACCTCTTTACTTATTTTGAGCTGGATTTCCCCTATTGTGTCCTCTGTTCCATTCTCCTCAGGTTGGTCCTCCTTTTCCTTTTCTGAAAACACTGAGGCAAAGAAGGTGTTGAGTAATTCTGCCTTTTCTCTGTCCCCTGTTAGCATTTTGCCATCATCTCCACGTAGCGGCCCTATCATTTCCTTCTTCCTCCTTTTGCTGCGGACATACCCAAAAAAACCCTTTTTATTGTTCTTAACCTCCCTAGCAAGCCTGAGCTCATTCTGCGCTTTAGCTTTTCTGACTTTACTCTTACATGTGTTCGCTATCTGTTTGAATTCTTTTCCATTTCCTATACATGTTCCGTTTAAAACTTAGCTCCATTGAAAGTTCTTTAGTCATCCATCCTGGTTTCTTGAGACACCTCCCATTTTTCTTCCTCAATGGTACTGTTTGAAATTGTGCCTTCAGTATCTCCCTTTTGAGAAAGTCCCATCCGTCTTGAGGTCTCTTCTCTTTTAGTATTCCTGACCATGGGATCATCCCAAGTATTTCCCTGAGTTTACTGAAATCAGCTCTCCTAAAGTCAAGAATACGTGTCTGACTATGCCTGGCTTCTCCTTTCCATTGTATAACAAACTCCAGGAGAACATGATCACTCTCACCTAAGGATCCCACCACTTGCACCCCATTAACCAGGTCGTCTCTGTTGGTTAGGATCAGATGTAAAATAGCTGACCCCCTTGTTGCCTCTTCCACCTTTTGGACCATGAAATTGTCTTCCAGGCATGTAAGGAATTTGCTAGACCTTGTGCATTATCTTTGCAAATATTTTACACTGTATACACTGCTTCAACACATTCTTCCATTAACTAAAGCACATTGAAGCAATACTTGAAACATGTGCAGTTTTTCCCAAACACATCCACAGCCATCCATTCAGGGGCAGTTTCTAGGACATAACTTGTGCTTGGCTTGTGGACAGTCTGGGAAGGAAAAACTCAGAGAAAATAATGATAACTGAATAAAATTCCTTGCATATTCCTAATTTATATTTTCCAAATGCTGACATCTGCCCCAGAGACTGCCTTTGGTCTTTTCTCTCTCTTTTTTTTGGCACCTGCTGAGTTGCTGCACATACAGAGACCTTTGTTTAATTCCATTTCATTCTAAGGAGCTTTGCCCATCCTCTAGAAGGCTTTTGACTTTCACTCACCCCATAACAGTTGAGCAGTACAGTTGGCACTTGAAACAAAACCCATCATCTCTCAGTGATAGGACCAAATCAGTGCCCTTGGTGCTAGCTGGCTGCCTTACCCCATCTTTTGTTGTGAGAGAGCCACTTTGTACTTTTGAGGTCCACTGATCTGAAGAGAACAATTTGAACTCTTGGAGCCTTCGAACCTGGCTGACACATGGGCAGTGGCACACAGCAGCACAAAATAGCAAGTAGGATAAGTAGAAGGGGATTATTAAAAGGCAAATTTAAATATTAAGCTGATTGGCTCAACAGGACAACAAAATTTGCAGCAAAAAAGGTGCCTTGTTTCTAAAGCTAATGGCATCACTTATTTATGTTCTATTGTTGGATTGACTTAATTGCCAACTATCTCAAGTCATGCTTCAGAGTCTCTGGCTCTATTTCCTCATGGGTTTTATATGACCTAGGTACTGAGCTAATACAAAATCCACATTTTTCCTTTCTCTTTGAGAATTCAAGTTGTACCTCACTTTACACCTACCACCCAGATTTTGGAAACCTGTAGATCCTCCCTAACTGTATGCTCTCCCGGTGCCACATGCAATAATTTTACTAGATGTACCATCTGTTATTTCATTTCCACAAACTTAGATAGACTACATCCTAGGTTTGTTGTATTTATGGGGGTTATGGCCAATCTTATTTTTCATGGGGTTCTTCTGGATGAAAGGTGGGAAGAAAGGAGGTATAGAGGGTTCAGAACAACAAGGCAGAAGAGCAGTCGATTCTAAAAGTTTCCCATAATGTGGTCCTAATGATCAGTGTCAGCTAGTGGCTTCCAGAGCTAAAAGGAGCAATTCCACACCCTGAACACTAGCTTCAAAATACTGTAGGTTCAGCACCTTGGAGAACTACTTCAAAGTTCAGGCCAATCCCCTCCCCACTTGACTGACATGGAAGCCACCAGTTGGCGCCACTAAATAGCCAAGTTCCTATATGGGCTTGACAGAGCATAACACTCTACAAGCATGCTACCTCTGTCCCCTTCCCCTTATGCAAGCAATTGATCTGTTTGATGTCAGAGCATTCACTAAAACCAATGAGATGAGGCAAGTTCCTCATCAGCTCCATCAATGTCCTGAAAGCAACTAGGTGCCAGGAAAGTATAAACAGCACTAGTCTGGGAAGGGAGCCAACTGTTAATTAGCTCACAGGAATGCAAACACAGTCCAAAAGGTCAGAGGCTTATGGCAATCAGTCAGCCTGGTCCAAAGCAGTCTGAAGGTCAACAGGAGCAGGCAGCAGAGTAGTCAGGCACAGTCCCAGGTCTAAGCACAAGTCAAGGTAAAGAGAAGTCAAGATAACTGGAATCTAGGCACTGAAGTCAGCAGGAAGCTTTGACCAGAAAGATCAGTTGACCTCTGACAAAGCCTTCATCGCCTCTCCCAGCATATATAAAACAATTAAGGCTTTGTTGGGTGTTTCTTAATGAGCAGGATTTTCTCATGAAGTCTCAGAGACTTCTTTTGGGCTTCCTTTTGAGCTCGCTGCTGGGTATATGATGGTGGAGGTAAGTCCCTCTCTTCTTCGTCATTCTTATCTGAATGAGCAGGACACTCTGCTGGGACTGATGCCAACCCACTTGGAACAGCCTCTTCCTCTGCTCAAGCCTCTAGGTTGGCAAAGAACCCTACTGGCACAGGTGTAGTTAAACCTATGCCAGGGTTCCTAGGGGCATTCCCTGCCATGTCCTCATCCTCTGACTGTATAGACCTATCAGTCTCATGGGCATGGCACACAGCTATCAACTGCTTAGATTTGTGGGAAAGGGGAAGGAGCTGTCATCTGGGGTCAGAGGCTTTCTATGTCTGACTCTTCTGCATCTTCCTTGGACTCTAAGGCGTGAGTTATGACACTTGGGGACTTGCAGGAAGCAGCAGTCAGAACACACAAGTCATGCCTTCCCAATCTCCTTTTTGGTGGGTTGTATTATAATCTATGTCAATGGCTCTCAACCTTTTCTTTTCCAGGGACCCCCTTTAAATATCTTTTTGTTGCCACAGACACTCAAGACTTAACTCAAGATTTAAAACCCTAATAACAATAAATAACAACAATAACAACCATTAACCCTTCCCTCTGAGGTGCTGGAGGGGGAGAGAAGACTTCTCTTCTACTTCTTCCTGCAAATTTGTGGCTAGAACAGATTCAATAGCAATAGCAATAGCATTGATATTTATATACCACTTATCAGTGCTGAAGCACTCCCTAAGTGGTTTACAATGTTTTTAGCTAATTGCCCCCAACAAGCAGGTTACTTGTTATTTTACTGGCCTACAGAAGGATGGAAGTGCTGAGTCAACCTTGGAGCCCTCTGGGATTGAACTCATAACCTTATAGCTTGCAGAACTGGCATTTAACCACTGCACCTAATGGCAATTAAATGGCAATGCTCAGGGGGCAAGCCAGCCAGCCTTTATCTTGTCTCCTGTCACATGGGCTGAGCAGCCTTCAAGCCTTTGCACACCCACTGTAAGGACATTGTGGCCCCCTGGGGGTCCACGGACCACATGTTAAAAATCAGTGATCTATGTACTTTATCTCTTTTGATTTTAATTTATCTGAAAACTCTATTTTATTATTTCTATGGTTGCAATGGATCCCCTATCTAATAGTTCTAAGGCTTGGGCTTCTGTTACTCTCCTGGTACTTCTGCTCTTAAGAACCTTCCCAAGATCTGATACTCAGGCCTCAAAGTTGCCCCTATACCAGACAAGTTGCTTTGTTGATCCATGGATTCAGTGTGCTGGTCTTCCTTGTTCATTATTAAATTAAAACATCCAGACAGAGATGTATAAAATAAAATAAAGATAGCAACAATTTATTGCATAACTTATAGTTGGTCCTCTGTATTCACATATTCTGCATCCATGGATTCAACCACCTGCGGCTTGAAAATATTTTTTTAAAAAATAGGACATAAAATAATCCTAAAAGCAATAAGGGACATCATTTTACTACACCACTGTGTATAATGGGACTTGAGTGTCAATCAATTTTGGTATCCATGGGGGGGTGTGTCCTAGAACCAACCTCCAGTGGATAACAAGGGCCCACTGTATACATTAAACATCTAGGCTTATGCTGCTTCCACACATAGTAGTACACTGTAATACTCCAGTTTCAAACATATTAATATTTCTCCCTGAACACTTTCCACACTCCCAGCTCAGAAAAACCTAATTTAGCTCTCCTTCATTCCCCTCCTTGTAACTGGCCCTATCCTTATCACTATTCTTAACTGGCCCTCTTTTTCTAACTGGCCCTACCTAATGGTTTAACAGACAAACTTCTGGTTTTACATTTAATCCCCTACAGACCCTGCCCTCAAAGTATTTCATGAGTTGTGATTGGTTGGCTTCATAATGGCTTTGCATAAATTACTTATTGAATGAAGGACTGAATCAGAAAATCATGCATCTCTCTCTCTCTCTCTCTCTCTCTCTCTCTCTCTCTATATATATATATATATATATATACCCTCTGAATGGATAGCCAGTCTCTTGTGAGGACTTAATAGTCAAACCTTTCCACACAAAGAAAAATGGAAAAGATTCTTGCCTTTGTTTAGGCAGTTTTCCTGGGCATTATGGAATAACTAGGGCTGGAATTTAGTCTGGAGGGTTTTAAAAATGAAAAAGTCCTCCCCAGCTGAAGAAATCAGAAGAAAGGAAATCTAACAATACAAAGGGTTTTGCTGCCTCTTAGCTGACACAGTCTTCACAGTCCCTGTTTCTGTGGATCTGTTAACTGGCCACCCACTGGAGGACCACTAGAACGGTTGCTTAGCAACCTCATGCCATTGTACAAAGAGTTGCAAACAGGCGGGACATCTCAGGGAAAAAAAGAGGAAAAGATAAAAGACATCATTGTCTCTTGTCCTGGTTTTGCTCCACTTGCTTTTGAGCAATGAAGTCCTTTGCACCAAAGTAGAAAAACTTGAAGGGTGTGGTAGCTATCCTGACAGCCCTCATCTTGGAATCTCACATAATTGATACTATTTAATAATTTGGTATGGTTAGCGGGTAAACCAGGGACTCCCAGATACCAAGGCTGGAGTCACATATAACCTAGGGAGGGGCCTTTGGGAATTCCCCAAATAGGTAATACCCAGGTCATAGTTAACACGTTGAGATGAGTCATCCAGTAACCCACTCAACAATAGCAAAGTCCTTGTTGGTTGAAAAAATGGGTTTTTCCTCTTTCCTTCCTCCCTAACAATAGAAATTGCCTGTTCCTATTCAATTCCAAATACATCGGTCATTAACAATTGTTAACTCTTTCGGAGAACCCTTTGTTTAGCCCTCGGAAACTCACAGAAACATTGTATTCTACCCTAAACCTCATCCCTTCAGGGAATTATTACATATAAATATCACCTTAAAAGACCACCAAAGCATCCACAGTTTCTCTCTTACATCCATGCTGCTGGTTTACTGTGAGACCCTCAGAATGAATCTCTGAGAATTTTCTGCTACACAAATCTCTGCTCCTCTGATAGGTAACATATCACCCGAGAACCCCTCACTCTACTCCTCTATCCAAATACTTCCTACTACCTTCGATAGCCTTGTGTGATTGCTTGAAGCCTGAGTGTTTGCGTGAATGCTGTTAAGATTCATTTCCAATAAAGAGCATTTTATTGTATGATCTGGCTTGGAGTCTCCTCAGCAATTACCAGTATACATAGGTCAACGTGTCCTGCCTTTACCCAGCCTCTCACTGCCATTTTGAGCTAATTAAATATTCCCCATATTAAGATTCAGATACTAGTGGGATCCTCACAGACCCCACACAATTTGGGTAACAGATGTTGGCCATCCTAATTTACATCTCCACAATTTTTGAGCCAGGATAATGGGCTCCTGATATACTTGTATGTTGTTGGGAAGCAGTGTAAATGACCAATATATGGGTTCTATATCCAATCAAACATGAACTCTCCCTAGAAGCCAAACTGACCTAGCCGAGACTATCTTGACTATTCTGACTCATGTTCAACTTGTGGTCTACTAGGACTCCTAGATCCATTTCGAATGAGACTACGTGCAAAAGGGATCTAGGAGTCCTAGTAGACCACAAGTTGAACATTAGTCAACAGTGTGATGCGGCAGCTAAAAAGGCCAATGCGATTTTGGTCTGTATCAATAGAGGTATAGTGTCTAGATCAAGGGAAGTAATAGTGCCGCTCTATTCTGCCTTGGTCAGACCTCACCTAGAATACTGTGTCCAGTTCTGGGCACCACAATTCAAAAAGGATATTGACAAATTGGAGCATGTCCAGAGAAGGGCAACTAAAATGGTGAAAGGTCTGGAAACTATGCCTTATGAGGAGAGACTTAGGGAGCTGGGTATGTTTAGTCTGGAAAAAAGACGGTTAAGAGGCGATATGATAGCCCTGTTTAAGTATTTGAAGGGATGTCACATTGAGGATGGAGCAGGCTTGTTTTCTGCTGCTCCAGAGACTGGAACACGGAGTAATGGATGCAAGCTCTAGGAACAGAGATTCCACCTCAACATGAGGAGGAACTTTTTGCCTGTAAGAGCTGTTCGGCAGTGGAATACATTCCCTCGGAGCGTGGTGGGGTCTCCTTCCTTGGAGGTCTTTAAACAGAGGCTGGATTGCCATCTGTCAGGGATGCTTTGATCAATATTTCCTGTGTGGCAGGGGGGATGGCCCTCGTGGTCTCTTCCAACTCTGCAATTCTATGATTCTATGACATATCATGAGACAACATGATCCATTAGAAAAGATGATAATGCTTGGTAAAGTGGGAGGCAGTAGGAAAAGAGGGAGGTCATATTATGGGTGGACAAATTCAATCAAGGAAGCCACAGTCCTGAGTTCACAGGATCTGAGCAGGACTGATGATTACAGAATGTCCTGGGGGGTATCCTGTTCATACAGTTCATATAAGTCAAAGCTAATTTGATTGTGAATAAGAGCAAGTAGGGATTGATGGAATGAAAGGTAAATATTTAATGAGTTGGAGCTTTTGTTGAGGAAATCACCTATAGGTGAACAGGAGGGAAAATTCAAATGTCATCTGAAGACTGACCCATATTGTTGATGTAATCCAAGCCAATTAATTAACATGTTAAAATGGAAATTCAACTTTCCCACTCTGTTTTATGTTGACATTTTACCATTCTGCACTTTTCATAAATTTGAGTATGGTACTGATTTCACCACTATAGACCTTGTTCATTTGATATCCAAAATTCATTTGTATATGATTGACTAGCATTCATCAAACAGCATGGTGGTTTTTGCTAATGAAGCCCTGACATGACTTTTAATAAAATTTGACTTCAATTTGTTTGTTTTGCTGCTTAATGAGCTAAGGGATGAGAGAAACTATTTGATGGGAGTTCTGCTGAAATCCACGTCAACATATTCAGCGCAGTTAAATTAAATGTGAAGATCCATTAATTGGGGAGAAAAAAAACCCTAAATTTGATTTTGAATCATTAAGTTCTGATTTGGTTCAGATTAATTGGATTTTCTTTCCCCTAGTAACAGATAAACTTTTGTCAACCTTGTTGGCATCAGAAGAGGAGTGTTAAATGGAAAAAGAGATTTGCTGAAGTTTGCATAATCACATACAATTGTCTTTTTTTTTTTTTACTTTTTTATGTTGTAAACTACCTAGGGAGTGCTTTAGCACTGATAGACAGTATAGGAATTCAATAAATAAATAAAAAAGAAATGCCATACTCTTCCATAATGAGACACATATGAAGTATTAGACATCTAAACTTACAATCCCTCCTTCTTTAAGGTGGGGAACATTTTAGCAAAAACTCTGAAAGTGCAGCCACATGGAGCTCATGGACTACACTTTCCCCACGCCAACTCTTAGGTCAAATTCAGTAGTACATCAATTTTTACATGTGACACTAGGAATGGAATGCAAATTTGTCAATTTCCTGATTGGGGTCAAATTTGGAGTTTCTGACCCCATGAGGAACTTCTGCAGGAAGAAAAATGTCATGTTGGAAGTTCCTGCAACTTTGTGGGAACTTTGTAAAATTCCTGGCACAACACAAACTGCACAGTTTTTTGAAAACTGAGCAAGAGTTTTGAGAAATTGCACAGCTTTTCTCAATTAAAAAAAAAACAGAGGGTGGGAATGTCAGGCAGCTGCTTGACAGGTGAATGGACCCCTATGAATCCCAGTAGTTGCTTACCAGTAAGTAGGGTTTTGTGAGGGGGGGGTCACACCAGAATTCACTATGTAACATTGCCATTAAGGTGCTATTTATTACAAGTAGATCCATTTGGAGGTTACTTCCAAACTGTCTCCTCTCATTTTTTATTCATTATGTTTTACTAAATACTACCTGCATTCTTGTATCATCCTTCCTTCATATGAAGTTGTGAGATTTTTTGTGGGGGGGAGTTAACATGAAAACTTGCATGCATTTTCCACATGCATATATTTGAATGCATTCATTTCAGTGCACATTCTCCCGTTGACAAAAGTGTGCCTTTTGTTTTCAGTTTTTCAATTCTATGCATTTTTGTCAGGAGTTAGAGACTGAACTCCATTATAAAATGTCTGAACTACTGCAGAACAATGCTGAGTCATAATCCCTGACTGCATGAACTACAAAGTCATGCCTAGTCAGGCTACTAGAGGGCAATGTCCTGTAGATGTATAGATAAGAGAGCTCAGAACAGAGCTCACTTTCTCCTCTCTTCGCTTCCTGTGAATGCTGAGGTCTGGTGAAGCAGTTTCTCCTTCAATTGTAAATATTTGTATATATTGCAACAGTTTGACTTTGAAGATAAAAGTGCCTCCTGCTTATTTGTACGTCAAACACTCTGTGTGTGAGTATTCTTGGGAACAGGTTGCTACTAAGTCTGCTGAGATAGTTTTTTGCTTCTGCTGGGGATTGCGTGTCCTATCATCCCTGACAGTGGTTATGGACCCAGCTGATTGATCTCAGATTAGATAAGGTGCACCTAAAAACTTCCCAGAAACTCTTTTGTTTTGAGTGTTTTTGGCTAGTTGGCTGAGAAACACTTAAGGTTCAGCCAGGCCCTGTAGTATCTTCAAGTAAACTTGAAGTGCTGCCAGCTGCCAGCTGTTGGTGTTTCATAGCTGGAGAATTGTTGACTCAATCAGCAGAATGGCAGATAATAGTCTCGTCTACTTTGAAAAACTGGCTGATGGAAATTATTCAGCATGGAGTTTATACATGGAGGCTTTATTAATTAAGGACAATTTGTGGCATGTTTTGGAGAATGAAAGTGTGATCCCAGAGGGTTCAGAAGATGAAATAGCAGTGTTCAGGCTAGCAGACCAGAAGGTTAGAGCTGCAATTGTCTTATCGCTCAGCCCCTCCCAGTTAATACAGTTAATCCCCAGCAAAGACAGCCTTTCAGCTTTGGACAGCTTTGAAAATGGTTCATCAGAATTAGTCCTACCTCTTAAAGATGATATGAACTAAGAGACTTTATAACACAAATCTGTCTACTGGAGGCTGTGTGAAAGCCCATTTGGAGGAAATGAGACAGCTTTTTCAAGAGGTGGCCAATAAAGGGGTGGACATTCCAGAAGCTCATACGTGTTTTATTTTATTTGGCAGTTTGCTAAAAGAATGGGATTTCCTAATGTACAGTCTGTAGAGCACCAGGGAGAGTGATTTGTCTGTAGACCTGGTAGATGGGCATATTCTGGGAGAGGTCCAATGCAAGCAATTTGATTCCTGGATGGAGGGGAATAAACAGCCACAAATTACCAGACAAAATCAGGAGAGCACTGAAACAGGCACCTGTGGAGGAGGGAGCCTGCAGCTACGTGAAACACTGTTTAAGATGCAAAAAGCCTGGACATTTTCAGAAGGATTGTAAGATGCCTGCACTGGATAAGAGGGGTGGATACCCTCAGGCTGCAAGCCATGCCTTCATAGCACAGCACCATCCTGATGGTACTGAGGAAAGAATTTGGTTACTTGATAGTGGGGTCACACACAATATGGTTAATGATTTACAGTTG
The DNA here is from genome assembly GCA_030847615.1 of Gambelia wislizenii. Lineage (NCBI taxonomy): Eukaryota > Metazoa > Chordata > Lepidosauria > Squamata > Crotaphytidae > Gambelia > Gambelia wislizenii. Next base: position 11,072,081 of record JAUMIR010000009.1, on the reverse strand, counting down.
TTAACCAATGTTAAAAATGCTTTAATAACCAATATTACCCTTGCAGATGGTGCTCCCAGCAAGATGCAGAAAATGGGCACTTTATATGTGCCATCTTTTTATAAAGATTTTGAAAATATGTTATGAGTTAACAAACTAGAGAATTGTATATTAAATGTGTCCCAAATGACTACTGATGGTTATAAAGTGATATTTGAGGTGGAACATTGTACAATAACAGAAAGGCATAACAAGAATAATGTCTGTGCAAAAAGGATAAAGAAACATGGGTTGCATTATATGTTGCCTAAAGGGAAGGTGGCAAATGTGAACCCTGCAAACAATGTGCCCTTACATGATGTATGTGTTCATTACTACCAAAGGCTAATGGGCCATGCTAGTTAGAAAGGGTTAAAAGAGCTAACAAAAGTGTGCCCTGGTTTAAGCATGAAACACTGCCCAAGGTTTTTAGAATGTGCAGTGTGCAGGAAAGTTAAGGTGAAGGCTTTCCCTATTGCCAAAAAGACCCAATATGTCACCAACAGACTCTTTGAGGATGTCCATGCTGATTTAGCAGGCCCCTATAAGCCAAATGAAGGGAGTAACAGCTATTTATTTGTGATAGTGGACAGACACACTAGGTACACCTACGTATACTTACTGGAGTAGAAAAGTCAGGCTGCAGACAGCTTCCATGAGTAGGTGAATGTAGTGGAACACAAATTTCCTTCTCATAAGGTTTCCAGTCTAGTGATGGATAGGGGAGGGGAATTCTTATCCAACACTCTGCAGACCTGGATGCGTAGGAGGAGCATTAGACACAAGGCCACAAACCCAGCATCTCCAGGGGAGGATGGGCTTGTAGAAAGGAAAATTGGGATGTTGAAGTGCATGATGGAAGATGCACAAGCCCCAGCTGAGCTGTGGGGGAAGGCAGTGAAGACTGCTGCTTACCATTTAAATAGACTGTGGATGTCTAGCATCAACCAGACCCCATATTGTCTATTGTATGTTAGAGCACCAAACCTCGAGCACCTGAGGGTTTTTGGACAGTATGCAAATGTACTGATTAACCCACGCCTAAGGAAGCCTGGGCAGCCTAAAACCAGAAGGCTGTGTTTCCTCGGCTATGAAGGTAATAAGTATGTTTTTCTCTCCGTCCTGGAAAGGTTATGTTCTCCAGGAATGCATACTTTGAAATGCACTCAGGGAGGGACAGATTGCATTGCAATCAGGTGTTTGTTCCCTTGGAGTGGGATGTGCCAACAACTCCCCAAAGTCCCACAAATGGAGGGGTGGTAATGCCTGATGATGAAGGGAAGGCAGAGGAAGAAAAGCCTGACACTTCCCATGCCACTCCAATACACACACCACCACAAACAACCATTGAGCCTGACACAGGGAGAGATAACAGCAGCAGTGCAAGTGAGGATGAGTCCAGCAGAATTAGGGTACTCATCCCCAGAACGTCAATGAGGGTCAGAAAGGGTCCTGACAGATTTGTTGTTCAGGAAGCCAGGCAATGCAATGTCATGGCAGAGGAGCCTACAAGTTTTCAGGATCTCCTAAAACTTCCCCAGGAAGAGCAGGAGAAGTGGAACTCAGCCATGGACTCTGAGTTCCAGTCACTAGTTGAGAGAGAAAAGTGTTCCAGGTAGTTGAGAAGCCCAAAGACCAAAAGGTTTTGGTTGCAGGTGAGTGTACAAGCTTAAGGACATGCCTGATGAGACACAAAAGTGTAAGGCACCTTGGTTGCGAAAGGCTTTTCGCAGGAGCGCTACACCAATTTTGACAAAACCTTTTTGCCCACAACAAAGCCAGAAAGTCTAAGGTTAGTGTTAGCTGTAGCAGCCAAGAGGCAGATGGTTGTGCAACACTTTGACTTTGAAACAGCATACCTGAATGCTGATCTTGAAGAGACAGTGTTCATGGAACAGGCCCCAGGGTATGACAGTGCAGGTGAGAGCAAGGTGTACTTGTTACACAAAGCACTCTATGTCTTAAACAAAGTACACGTTGCTGGAACAAGTGCATAGACCAAGTTTTGGTTTCACTAGGTTACACAAGGAACATCGCAGACGCCTGTGTGTACACCAAGGGGGCAGGTGATAGCGATGCCATGCTAGTTATCTATGTGGATGACCTTTGTGTGAGAGCAAAGAGTGCCAATGATGACAAGAAAGTGCAGGTGGAGTTAGAAAGCTGGTTCAAGTTAAAGGACTTAGGCAGCCTGAGATGTTATCTAGGAGTAGAGGTAGAACGAACCAGTCTTGGAGAATTTTTCCTAAGTCAGAAGAAGAAAATTGACAGTCTTGTGGCCAAGCGTGGGCTTAGTAAGGCAAAAGTGGTCAGGACACCAATGATCACTGATTTTGTGAACTTGGAGGCAGAACAGGAATTTGAAAGGCCAGACCTGTACCACTCAGTGGTAGGCAGTCTGTTGTTTATTGCAAACAACACAAGGCCTGACATCACTTTTGCAGTTAGATTTCTCAAGGGGACCAGGGACATATGTTTGAAGCTGACAGGAAGTCAGGTGACCCTGGAGTGCTACGTGGACAGCTCTTTTGCTTCTGAGACTTCAGACAGGAAGTCAGTGACCAGGTTGGTGGTCAGGTATGCAGAGAGCCCCATAGTGTGGAGATCAAGAAAGCAGAACTGTGTAGCCATTAGTACAACTGAAGCTGAATTTTCAGCCTTGTCTGAGATGGCAAGTGAGGTACAATGGGTAAGGCAGATGCTTGCAGACCTTGGGGAGCTGTGCCAAATGACTGTTGAGGTGCACAAGGACTCACAAGCGTGCATAGCTATGGCAGAAAAAGAAATCTGAAATGAAGGACAAAATTCATTGTGGTACAATAACACAAAGGGGGGCAGTTAATACAAGAAGGTGTCTTGTGTCTGAGGTATTATCCATCTGAGGATAATGTTGCAGACCTGCTCACAAAAGTGCTTTCAGCAGGAAGCCATAAGGAGATGGCAAAGAGGCTGGGTCTCGTCACTAGTGTGTAAAGTGAAAGGTGTCAAAAGGGAAGGTTAACCGACAGACGATTGATGTCCAACAATGTATGTTAATGATGTTATGTTGTGATGATAACATGTGTCCTGCGCAGTAGTTTGACCATTTTGGCGGGGATTGTCAGGAGTTAGAGACTGAACTCCATTATAAAATGGCTGAACAACTGCAGAACCATGCTGAGTCATAACAGCTGACTGCATGAACTACCAAGTCATGCTTAGTCAGGCCACTAGAGGGCAATGTCCAGGCTGAGGCCTGGTGAAACAGTTTCTCCTTCAATTGTAAATATTTGTATATATTACAACTGTTTGACTTTGAAGGTAAAAGTGCCTACTGCTTATTTGTACATCAAACACTCTGTGTGTGAGTACTCTTGAGAATGGGTTGCTATGAAGTCTGCTGAGATAGTTTGTTGACTTCTGCTGGGGACTGAGTGTCCTATCATCCCCTGACATTTTTAGCTGTTCATGTTTTGAATACACACACTTTTGAAATGTACACATATTTTATCTCTCCCCCCCCCCCGTAGAAACACACACACACACAACATCCCTTGCAAATGACTAAAGTGCTCTTTGTTTCACGGATCTTGGAAGGTGTGATATGGATACATCTATGGAGTATCTCAATTACAATGTAATTCTTTTCCCATCCCTAGTCTTCTCCAACTTCCCTAATGAACATGTAGTAGAAAGGAATAGCAAGCACTAGCCTTTGGGTGGGTAGGTTTGAGAGGCTGCTCCCCTCCTCCTCCTCCTCCTCCTCCTCCTCCTTGCTGCTGGTCCAAGTGGCTTCCCTAGCCCCAGACCATGAGCAACATATCTGAAGATCGTTGACAAGGCCAGCCTCCAGAAGAAACAGGATGAAGAGGAAGAGCAAAGTCATGCTGGGGCCATGGCCAGTGCTGAGGACTCTCAATTCAGTCTGTTTATCTGGAGCCAACAGGGAGCTGGGCAGGGTGTTGTCTGAGGCAGAGGCCACCATGTCAGGTGCCCAGGAAGAATTTGAGGGCACCGATCACCACTGCAAGCTTGTAGAGCTTTACTTGGGGTGCAAGCGAGACTCTCCTGAGAGCTGCACTATAGTGAAAGGCACTTGTGGCTTTGACATCAGGCTGAAAATAAATAACTCAGACAAAGGACATTTTCAGATGGCCCTTACTGCGCAAGCAGCCTCTGGAGCAGTAATAAGGCTGCTGCGTAGCAGGGGGTCCTTTTTGGACGCCGTCGTCCCTCTTCCGTGACCATTCGTGGCACGTGCATGAAGCTTTGGAAGCGGCTGCATCATATTTCAATCACAGACAACTTCCATGATTGAAATATGATGCGGCCGCTTCCAAAGCTTCACATACGTGCCATGAATGGTCACGGAAGAGGGACTGTGGCATCCAAAAAGGACCCCCTGCTGCGTAGCAGCCTTATTACTGCTCCAGAGGCTGCTTGCACAGTAAGGGCCATCTGAAAATGTCCACAGTGTGTGTCTAACTAGAAGTGTTTTACTTAAGCATAGCAGAGTCATACAGAAGCACAGTAATACCAGACACCTCAGCTGGTTACTTCCCCCACACATCTGGCTTTAGCACAATAAAAATCAACACCAGCAGTGTGTTTAAGTCACCATGACCTCTACTGGCCACAGTTCACTTTGCCATAAAAATCCATATAAACAAATATACCTCGGCATTACTGCCCTGGAAAGATTTCAAGAATAGATCAGTGCCATTTTGTACTTTTCTGTGGTGTCTTCCAATGTCTTCAAGCTCCTGTTCTGCTTGAGAATGGAACATGAAGTAGACCACCAGTGGTGATGGCTTGGTTTGTGGAAACGTTGTAAGAGGATCCAAAGCTTCCAGCCTTGCCACGGTGTCTAGTGATTTTTAAACAGAGGCTGGCTAGCTATCTGTTGGGAACGATTTGATTGTATATTTCTGCATAGCAGGGGGTTGGACTGGATGTCCCTTGTGGTCTCTTCCAACTCTATGATTCTATGATGATGTCATTGCCCAGAGAAAGACTTCTAAGACCTCTACACAATACTGAGAAGATCATTATGGCCCTCCAAAAATACCCATTTAGATCAATCCTGGACATTGGAGGGGGGGGGGAATACTTCAATCCATTCAAACTATTTCTGATTTTGAACTGATAGGAACTTAATAGATCTTCTTGGAGATGCTCCCAGTTTCCATATTGACTTAAGTATCAGAGATCAATGTAGCTGCTCTTTCAGTCATTTATGGAAAAGTTTATATTTTTTAAGGAAAAAACAGGACCAAAAAAAATTGCTTCTAGAAATAATACTGTCTTTAATAACTCTTCAACTTTCACACCTGCTAGTTTGCATCACCTCAAAGAGGTTTTACATTGTTAAAGGGACTACGGAAGGTTTCACTTCTAGTTTATGTGAAAAGCCAAATTGTCACAGAGGGAATAATGGGGATAATATTAGCTTAGCATGCCTTTTCCCCTAGAATCAGCAGTTTCTTTAAAGTTGTATGAGGGAAATGTCTAAATGAAGCAACACTGTTATTTTTCACAGATCTTTTAGATTGTGGGTCCAAACAGGCATTAGGTGGCATGCTGAGAATCCAGGTAAAACTCAGTCAATTGGGTTATATGGTAGTTAATATTGAAGTTGTAAACTTTTGGCATGGAAAGATGACCAAGGCAGATTTGATCACCTGGGGAGTCAGGGGGACATATAGTTGATAAGCCTGACATCTACATGACGCCCTCCATGATATTCTTGCAAAAAAAGTTAGTAATCTGTGGGCTAGACAATGCAACTGTTAGGTGGATTTGTAATTGGTTGACTCACCGAACCCAAAGAGTAGTCACCAATGGTTCCTCTTCATCCTGGAGAGAAGTGACTAGTGGGGTGCCACAGGGTTCTGTCCTGGGCCCAGTACTATTCAACATTTTTATCAATGACTTGAATGAGGGAATAGAGGGTATGCTTATCAAGTTTGCAGATGACACCAAATTAGGAGGGGTACCTAATACCCAAAGGACAGGATCAGAATCCAAAATGACCTTAAAAGATTAGAAAGCTGGGCCAAAACTAACAAAATTAATTTCAACAGGGAGAAATGTAGGATACTACACTTGGGCAGTAAAAATGAAATGGACAGCTACAGGATGGATGACATATGGCCTGATGGCAGTACATGCAAAAGGGATCTGGGAGTCTTAGTGGACCACAAGCTGAACATGAATCAGCAGTGTGATGCAGCAGCTAAAAAAGCCAATGCAATTCCAGACTGCATTAATAGGAGCATAGTGTCTAGTCAAGGGAAGTAATGATGCCACAGTATTCTGCTTTGGTCAGACCTCATCTGGAATACTGTGTCCAATTCTGGGCACCACAATTCAGGAAGGATATTGAGAAACTGGAATGTGTCCAGAGGAGGGTGACCAGGATGGTGGGAGGTCTCAAAACCATGCCCTATGAGGAATGGCTTAGGGAGCTGGGCATGTTTAGCCTGGAGAAGAGGAGGTTGAGAGGTGATATAATGGCCAATGTTTAAATATTTGAAGGGATATTGTGACAGATGGCTAAGGGAGCCAATGAGACAGTGAGCTCCAGGAGCCAATCCTCTGTGAGGAAGTGGAAGGAGGGGCTTCTGGAGGAGAAAGGTGGGAGAGTGAAGAAAAGTAGCAGTTCATGAGAAGTAGTCAGAGAGAGAGGGAGAGAGTTTAAGCTGTGTGCTAGAGGCAGACAGAGAGGGAGAGGCTTATAGAGTGAATGTATGTGCAGGCCAAACAACTTGCTTATGCAGTTATATTTTATTCTGTGACAATAAATGCTTGTATTAATTCAAGACGTGCATGAGTGATTCTCTGACAAGTAGGCACAGCCATTAAGACACATCCACACCAAAGTACTTGTGCTATACCACTGGAAAAAATAGTTCGGCCATAACGTGATGGTGCGGTGTCACAAAAGTGGTGAGAGCGGTAGGAAGTAGAAATCCCCTGCTTCACAGATGTCATACTGAGGATGGAGCAAGCTTATTTTCTATTGCCCAGAGATTAGGTCAAGGAGCAATGGATTCAAACTACAGGAAAAGAGATTCCACCTAAACATTAGGAAGAACTTCCTGACAGTAAGAGCTGTTTGGAAGTGGAATGCACTGCCTCTGAGTGTGGTGGAGTCTCCTTCTTTGGAGGTTTTTAAATGGAGGCTGGATGGCCATCTGTCAGGAATGATTTGAATGTGTATTCCTTCCTGTGTGGCAGGGGGTTGGATTGGGTGACCCTTGTGGTCTCTTCCAACTCTATGATTCAGTGATTCTATTACTTCTTTCCAACACAAGCTACAGTAGGACAGCAGTTTGGATGGACCTCCACATATTGGATTGCAATTCCCATCAGGCCTCACTATTGAATATGTTGGCTAAGGGTGACAACAAGTTTCATTTCTTACCCACCTCTTCCCAAGGCTCGACATGGGGTCCAACATAAATTAAAATACAATATATGACATAAATCATTTAAAAACTCAGATAGAAAGACATAGGATTAAAACAAACATTAAAATAATTCCTAGACTTCAAAAACCAATTGAAAATGCATAGATTAAAATCAACTGAGCAGGTCTGCTGGAAGAGATAGGTCTTTAGTGCTGTTTTAATGTTGAATCTCTTCTGACAGGCCATTCCACAGTCTGGGGGAGGCTGAGAAAAAGGTCTTCTGAGTGACAGTTGTCAGTCTAGTCCTGGCTGGTTGATGAGAGCTGGAGTCTAACAGTGTCTGAAAGGGTGTACATTTTCCACCTGATTTAGGACTTTATCAGACGGGCCAAATCTCACCAATCATTTAAGACTGACGATAGCCCAAATTGCAAAATTATCAAGTACCTTGTCATTTACCCATTCCTGCTGCGTCGCACAGGCATGAGGGAGGGATCACGTTTTATTGACAGGCTAAGCTGTCAATAAAAAGTGATGCCTCATTCATGCCAGCACAATGCAGTGAGAATGGTGATGCCATCATCTGATGCCACCATCTGATAATTTCAGCAATTTGTGCTATTGTCGCTTCCTAATGATGCGGTTTTTGCCACGTCTAATAAAGTCCGTAGAGTCTCCCAAGAGAATTCTGCCAGTTGTGACTTCTAAATTCACTGAAATGCTGTGACTGAAATGCCTGGCAATCACAACAGTTAAAACAACAACAACAGAAAAAATGGGACTGATTTTCACATAATGATTTGACCTGACCAGGGAATTTTGTGCCTACATGCTTGCAGTCAAGTTTAACTCATTCTTCAGTCTGCCATCTTGGTGTAAATGCAAGCAATCCTCAAGCCCACTTAAGCAGTCTTTTTTGAAAGCAGCACTCCTTTGAAAGCATTCATATGAGTATGACATAGGAAATCATAGCTTTTCCTCTCAGTCGCACATGCCTCCGCAAAGTGACTCTCCAAGCACAGTGTGACCTCCTTTCCCTTTCATCAGTGGATGCAGTTCAGCTCAGCTCAGCTCCTAATGGGAAAACCAGGCACCCAGCTGCTTTGTCTGGAGGCCTGTGCGCTAACCACGAATCTTTGAGGAATTGGTTGTTACTAGAAGTTAACAATCTGTTTATTAGTCAATGGGTCCCACATGGATGCCCTGGCTGGCTGACAAGTTAATATCATTGCAGTTCTCAGCTCTATTTAATGGCCCATGTTATTTGGGGGATTTCCTCCCCAAGGGTTCATCCAAGGAGGAATTATTGGGTACTGTGGAGGAAGCCATTAACACTGACAGAGCTTGGTGCACAGCAGCCGTGACTGAAGATGTGCATAGTGATGTGTTTTATTGTCCAATTGTGAATTATTTCAGTGAGGCCACACCAAGTGGTTGCACGAAAGCAGGCATGGACAAAATATAACCCTGAGGGCTCTATTTTTTCCAATAGGCCTCTCTAGGCTGTCCTTTTGTTGCCTCTCACAAAAAGAGTGAATTTATTATCCTGAAAACCACCAGCAATTTACCTTTTAAGAAGTTATAGGACCCCCCCCCAAAAAAAAACAACACAAACCCTACTTCATATAAGAAATAACTGGTTTTCAGTGGACTACTGCCCATTTCTATGGTCTGTACATTTGAAGTCTGTGTAGCCCAACAGTGAGCAACTGAATGGGGGCTGGGGGCCCAATTTCCCCTCCCCTCACCTTGTGGGCTACATCCCCCAAAACCAAATCCTTCCACTTGGAAGGATTCTACATGATTTTAGGGCAAAAATTGCCTGGAAAAAATCACACATTTTTTTTTTTAAAAAAATGGGGGTTTGGAAGGGCTTTGGGGGACTGGTGGGAACCCTTGAGGCTACACTCTGCCTACCCTGGTATAGGCCATGGAAGGTTGCAGGGGCAGCAAACTGGCCCCCAGAGATACTACAATTGTTTATCCTTGCAATTGGAGTCATACAATCTATAACCTGTTGACCGGAAATTTCTTTCTTAAAATATATCTGCCTTGCTTTTGCATCCTCTGGAGTCCCTAAGAGAGTTTATGGTGACAAAAATGATAATTTTAATATAACCAGGAAAACCATGGTGTCATCTACATGATGAAAAAATCCTCATACAACGCGAGGGGGATACCTTTTGTCTTGATGAGATCCCATGAGAATTTGCCATATTTGGAAGGAAGGGGGGGGATTCCATTTGCTGTTTTTTCAAAAGTTTTTTTAAAAAACTGTGTGGAAATGTGCCCATTTCCAGCCCATTTGAATAACCAATTTGAATTGGGGCACACCGTGGAAGTCAAAACTTGATTGGTTGAATGTGCTCAGGGACAGGCTTGCTGGTGACAAAGTGGCTGGAGCAGCCATTGTTCATTTTTACAGAAGCGACTATGAATGATTTTTGAGTGTTAAAGTAAAAACAAATAAAAAGCAGAAGATCGCTCTTCCAGCTCTCAGATATAAGGAGGGGGAAAAGAAGAGGGGAATGGCAGGAGCTTTTGGAAAAATAATAACACAAGTAATTCACTCATGATCACCATCTTTATTTGTGGGCATGCTCTGTGTGAACTTCAAACCATGGATAGCTTCCCATACCAGTGATTTTGCAAATGTATCAAGGAGACAAATGAATGCTGCTGCAATGGTGAGTTAACATGCTATTTTTCACAATTAATTCTCTCCGTTAGCTGAGCCCAATGCCAGCAATCAAAAGGTAGTGATGCCACTTTCACAGTGCCAAAAAAAGGAGGAAACAAGTAACCATAGAAGAAGATCAATGTGGGTACATATTTACATGTGCTTATCCACAGACATAGATTCAAATGTTGAAACAAGACTGTGTGCCTTTTGCTCCACCTGTGTGTCCAAATGCTATTCCAGGTGATAGGCTATTTTAAGGCCCTTGCTCTTGTTGCTTTTTATCACCCTCTGTTTAAAAACCTCCAAAGAAGGAGAGTCTACCACACTCTGAGGCAGTGTATTCCACTGCCAAACAGCTCTTATTGCCAAGAAGTTGTTCCTAATGTCTAGGTAGAATCTCTTTTCCTGTAGTTTGAGTCCATTGCTCCACATCCTAGTCTCTGGAGCAGAGGAAAATAAGCTTGCTCCATCCTCAGTATGACATCCCTTCAAATATTTAAACATGGCTATCATGTCCCCTCTTAACCATCTCTTCCCCAGGCTAAACATACCTAGCTCCCCAAGCTGCTCTTCATAGGGCATGGCTTTCACACCTCCCACCATTTTGGTCACTCTCCTCTGGACACCTTCTGGTTTGTCAATATCCTTCTTGACTTGAATTGTGGTGCCCAGAACTGGACACAGTATTCCATGTGAGGTCTGACCAAAGCAGAATAGAGTGGTACCATTACTTCCTTTGATCTAGACACTATACTCTTATTGATGCAGCCTAGAATCACATTGGCTTTTTTAGCTGCTGCATCACACTGCTGACTCAAGTTCAGCTTGTGGTCAACTAAAACGCCTAGATCCCTTTTGCATGTACTGACATCAGGTCATGTGTCCATTTCATTTTTACTGCCCAAGTTTAGTATCCTCCATTTTTCCCTGTTGAAATTCATTTTGTTAGTTTTGCCCCACCTTTCTAACCTGTTAAGGTCATTTTGAATTCTGGTCCTGTTCTCTGAGATATTCACTACCCCTCCAAATTTGGTGTTATCTGCAAACTTGATAAAGAATACTTATACTGTTAGTCACCAACAGGATTCTGAGCCATGGCGAAGTGACCAGAGATTGTGTGTCAATACAGCTTAATCAACTCAAAGTCTTCTAAGAAATCTGTACCCAAGACATAGTGCAAGCAGTATGATGCCTCTGTAGGACTTGCCTGGCTTAGAATGACTGCTAGGAGCCCGATCTCCTCCTGTTTCCTGGTTGACAGATCCATACCTTCTCTTTATTGAACTTGAGGTTCTCACCTCTTCCACTTCCACTGTCGACTTTGATCTCAGAAGCCCTAAGCTCAAACACATATAAAAATAGTGTTAATGTATTGATTACATCACAGAGGCTGGATGGCCAAAAAAAGTGACAAGAACAAGGGCCTTAAAAGAGCCCATCACCTGGAATAGCATCTGGACAAGCAGGCAGAGAAAAAGGCACAGGTGATCTACTTGGTCACTCTAGTGTTCTCTTCTGTGATGATATGGATTGTATTTTTCTAGAAATTAAGAGAGGTTCTCACCTCTTCCACTTCCACTGTAGACTTTGATCTCAGCAGCCCTGAGCTTGAACCCTAGATAAAAACAGTGTTAATGTATTGATTAAGGTGGACATCCTTAGAAATATTGTAAGTAATAACTATAAAATATTATACATAATTTAAGAACAGAGTATATAGAGAGCTCTTAATCTACATTATAGAAATGAAATGGAATTTAACTTGAAAGCTGTGAAAGATGGACAAAAATGAAAGAGCAAAGATTTATCCACTCCTAGGAACAGGTGTTGAGAAAAGCCCTCCTCTGTCTCAGTCTCTGGACAGTGATTGCCTGTCAGTGTAGGTGATGCTGTTTTATGATGAGGTTAGCTCTCCAGGCTTGCTGGACTGTAACTCCTATCATCCTTAGCTATGCTAATAGGGCTGATGGCAACTGCAGTCTGACAACATCTAACATCTAGAGGAGTACCAGTTTTCCACTTTAGGTTCGAGGAACCAGTGGTCTGGACTAGTTTATTTTTTTTTAAAAAAAGGTTTTATTAAAGATTCAAGTTAAACAAACATTGTACAACACAACGATTATGAAACTTATGTGATGAGTATAAAGCTGGTGTAATTATCCATAGGTTCAGTTTTCTCATTTCAAGTGTCTTAATCTAGGATGTCCAAAGAAAAAGTATCTTTCTGTAGCTGTCTATGTTCCCTAGGAGGTTGTAACCCTTGTGACGTAGTGTTAACATACTCAATGAAAAGCATCCATTCTTCCTGGAACATTGTTTTTTATCATTATTCCTCTAGTTTGTTACTATAGTATAAGTAAGTTCCTCCATCAGCCACATACTCCATATTCTGGACCACCAATACTCCATGATTGGGTTCCCCATCTTCCAATGTTGAGCTATTTCTTTGTGAGTTGTCTCAAGAAGACAATCATCTTCCAATTTTTTAGCTTTGCATTAGGTCCTTTGTATATGTTAAGGAATAGTAGTGCTGGACAAAAGTGGATTATTTTATTTGTGATCTGAGAGATTTGGTGCCAAATACAGATCCAGAAATACAGTCTGGACTTGTTTATAGCAGCTTCTTGTGGGATAGGGAAATAACCAAAATGACTCTGATGTCCACAGTGGACAACACATATCTGAAACAGGGATGGTAAGAATATTCAAAAATATTTTTAAATGGTCAAAAATCTCTTGAGTGTGAGGAAACCTTAATAAGAAGAAACTTTGGGTGGAGAAGAATCTTTGCAGTTCAGAACTTATTCTACACAAAATTCACAGGTGGTTATTTTGCACAGAAAACAGCCATTTTTGTGCAGAAACATTCCTTTCTGCACAGAAAATGCTTTTTTTTCCTGTGCAAAAATTCCACATGCAAATTTTATGCAAAACAAGTCTCAAATTGCTAATAGTCTCTGCACAGTTTTTAAAGATTTCCTCAAAGCAAGAAGAAAAAAATCACAAAAAACTACTTGTTGCTTTCTTCAAGAAGAAAAATAGTGAAAAATTACACCCCTAATCTTATGCCTAATCACCATATATCACCAAGTTTTCACAGCTGAATTTTTGTTTATGGAGCCCATGGTAATATGATCCTGAATGCAATGCCATATCTTGCTTTCATCATACCTGTCGTTGGTGGCTCTCCTTCCTTCCCGCTGCAAACTATTCCAAAGGGTATATTTCAATGTCAGTTTGAATTTCCTTTTTGCTCACTTTAATGTTTCTCCACCACCATTCTCATTTCCACAACCTGGCTGCTTATTTCTCTCACCTGCTACTCTTTACACTTCATAATACTATTGCCTGCCTGGCACAGAGCATCTTTCCAATATCTGGAGGCATTTATCATCTCCCACCTTTCTATCATTTTCCTGCCAAGTTTGGCATATTTAGTTATTTTAATCTTTCATCCCAAGTCATACTATTCAGCAACTGTAACTCGTTTTTGATTCTCTTCTTTGAATGCTTTCCAGCTTTCTTGGGTTTCAGACATTTCACTCTCTATGTGTGTGTCTATACATTTAATTTAAAACCTGGCAAAGGAGACACATTGCTGGAGAGCTGAGAGCTACCCAGTTGTCTCTCTTTACAACAAACTTGCAAGGTGGACCACTGTAGTTAATTCCATATTGCTCTAAGGGGAATAAGAATGGGAGATGAAGACTCTGGCTCCCAACCAGTGTATTCTGCCCATGGATCAGGCCCATTCTTCCCCCATTACCTGCATGGAATGGGATGTGGTCTAGACTGGCTGGTCTCTGCAGCCACCGCCACCACTATCCACATCCCACTCTCTGTAACCAGGAAGTTGGCCTGCAGCATGTGAGCAAGGCCCCTGCATGTGACCAGCCTTGGTCACATGCTGTTGGCCTGCTCTCCGGATCCAGAAAAGCAGTTGTAGACAACAGCCAATAATGATGGTACGGCATGCTGGAATGGACTCCTGTGATCACATGGGGCCCTACCCATTTTTTGCCAGCTGGAGCAGATTTTACCAGGCATTTTTTTAAAACAGTGTAACAGACTTTACCCTCTTTTCCCCCTGTCTTGGCCACGTCTTTGCCCTGGAGGTCATGAGGATTGCAGAGGGGAAAACAGGACAAATGTCCTGCATCATCAGGACAGCAGGGCTCCAAAACGGGGGCAATATGGGATAAATTGCCCATCTAGACAAGCCCTTAGTATATCTACACTATCCAGTGAAAGCAGTTTTAAATCATTTTAACTGTCATAGCTCTGTCCTAAGGGATTCTCAGATTTGTAACTTCTTTGGTGAGGAACTTAGCATTTTTTGCTAGAGTGCTCCAGTGCAGTTCCCTGCACTCCAGTATTAGAGCAGTCAAAAAGAACATTCTCAGTACTTCACCACACTACAAATTCTAGAGCTCTGGAGGATAGAACTACAACAATTAAAGGTTTTCTATCTACTTTAACTGTGCAGTGTAGATATCCTGTTGTTGTGATGTGTGACTGGGGTAAGAATTGCCATGCTCTTTGGGATTAAGAAACTACAGAGGAAGCCATCTAGGAATAAAAAAAAAACAATTTGTTTCATGGACTGTCCTTCTGCACAGGTTACTGCTGTTGACTAAACATCACCTGCCTGGTGGTCTTATTTCCTTGAAGACCCTCTGCAAGGGGTTGCTGGGTAGTGGTGATTGTACTTCTACATTTGTGTCCCTTCCAGAACATGGACTGAAGACTTGACTACGTGGGCAGGAAATCCTGCATCTATCTTGTATCCATGGCAGATTTCTTCAATCCCCAGTGGCCCCATAAATGCCATACTCTCTGGGCTTCTCCAATTGTAGATTGGAATATCCTGCCACACTGCTAGTTGCCTTGGTGTAAAAGGGCAGGCCTACACTCTATTGCTGGAAAAATCCTTGCAAGGATGCTCCTGAACAGATTAGTTCCGGCCATTGCCGAAGAACTTCTTCCTGAAAGCCAATGTGGCTTCAGAGCCAATAGGAGTACTACAGATATGGTATTTGCCCTTAGACAACTGCAAGAGAAATGTAGAGAGCAGAACAAGGGTCTCTATGTAACATCTGTTGACCTCACCAAAGCCTTCAACTCCGTGAGTAGGAAAGGTCTGTGGCAGATCCTGGAAAGACTAGGAAGTCCCCCCAAATTCCTTAAAATGATCATCTTGCTACACGAGGGCCAGCGCGGTCAAGTCAGATATGGCGATGCTCTTTCAGAACCCTTTCTAATAACTAATGGAGTGAAGCAAGGTTGTGTTCTTGTGCCAACTTTATTTACAATCTTCTTCAGCATGATGCTCCAAAGGGCTACAGCAGAGCTGGAAGAAGAAGAAGGCATCTATATACATTACCATACTGATGGTAGCTTGTTTAACTTAAGGCGTCTGAGGGCTCACACCAAGACTCTAAACTATCTAGTCCGTGAGCTGCTCTTCGCTGATGATGCTGCTCTTGTTGCCCACACAGAAGCAGCTGTGCAGCACCTAACATCCTGCTTCGCAACAGCTGCAGAGCTGTTTGGGCTGGAATTCAACTTGAAGAAAACAGAAGTTCTTTACCAGCCTGCACCACAGGACCAACACCACCATCCCCACATTGCCGTCGGCAACTCTATGCTTAAATCTGTTCAGCAGTTCACCTACCTGGGAAGCATCATCTCCTCAGATGCCAAGATTGACAAAGAGATCGATCACATATTAGCAACGGCACATGGCACATTTGGAAGAACTTAAAAAAGAGTCTGGAGTAATAAACATCTGAGGCAAAACTCAAAAATCAGTGTGTATAGAGCCATTGTACTATCTATTCTCCTTTATGGGTCTGAATCATGGGTCACCTATCGCCACCACTTACAACTCCTCGAACGCTTCCATCAGCACTGTTTACGCACAATCCTAAATATACATTGGACTAACTATGTGATGAATGTTGCTGTCCTTGAGCAAGCAGGGATCACCAGCATTGAGGCCATGATATTGAGAAACAGCTGCACTGGGCAGGGCATGTTTCTAGGATGGAGGACCATCGCCTCCCCAAAATAGTACTCTACGGTGAAATTGCCACGGGTCAGCATAAGAGGGGTGCTCCAAAAAAGCGATACAAGGACTCCCTGAAATAACATCTCAGGCTTGGACAAATTGATCACCAACAATGGTCTACCCTGGCCTCACATCGGGAGGCATGGAGACGCACTATCCACAATGCTGCAGCCTTATTTGAGAACTCACGCTGAACAAGTCATGAAGAGAAACTACAACACAGAAAGAATCACAACCTGGAAACATCACCCACGGAGACCTTCTGCTGTGCTTTCCACAACCGGACTAGTCTATCTCGGATTGGCCTTTTTAGTCGTCAGCGCACTTGCAGAAAGCACTGGCTTCCTGAATCTTCATTTGCAAAGAAAAGCCAGAGAGAGAGAAACTCATCATATGTCCTATATGTACTACTATTTGCGGCCACAGGGCTGGGGCTGCTTCATTGTTGTTTTTTCTGTTCACTTAAGTATGCAAATAAATGAATATATACAGTCCCATAGTACTGTATTTCTGGAGAAAAAGAAATATGCTTATCCTGATATTTGCAAAATCAATTTTTTTAAAAAGTTTTTTTTTTTTTAAAGCACCAGAATGGAGTCCCGTTCACTAGAGGTCATGCCCTGGATTTGCTTCAAAGTCAATCCTTGGTCATCATATGGCCCATTTCTGGAGCAAACTCCAAATCTTATAGATTTGGGGTTTCCTGAAGAAACCCAGTGAAAATGTCATGTGTTAAATGTGCTACAAATGCAGGGTGAGTACAGGTTTTATTGTCCATGTAGACAAGCCCTGAGAAACCGGTGGTGGTTTCTCTCTTGCCAAATAACTTCTTCTCTATAAATGAATGGAACTTAGAGGCTATTTAAAACCCAGGATCCTTTGGTATGGAGCTGAGTTCTGGTTTGTACCCCGAGTATCCATTGCACTAAGGTTTACTTCTTAGTGCAATAGGTAAGCTGAGCATTTAGTTGTGCTTTCTATGCTTAGTGGGGTAGGAACAAAGTGTTAAGAACTGCATCTGGCCCCATCCATTTTGCTTGGGCTCATCCATAAAATTTAGCAATCCCCACTGCTGGAATGTGGATCCTGAGACCCTTCCAAAACTGAAATCTCCTCCCCAGGACTGGACAATGGCTTCTTACCAGTGGCTGGTCTGGTGAGGGTGATGGGTTTTGTAGGGATTAGGAGAGTAATCTTTGAAGGTTACTGATTCCCTCTGTCAATTTACTAGCTCTCTCTCCCCCTCTTCCTTTTGAATATGTTCTTTATTCTTTCTGGAAATGAGAATCAATGAAGACAGGGCTAAAATGCAATTAGAATAGAGAAGAAGTTAGTTGGCAAGAGAGAAACCACCACAGGTTTCTCAGGGCTTGTCTACATGGACAATAGAAGTATAGTGTCTAGATCAAGGGAAGTAATAGTGCCACTCTATTGTGCCTTCATCAGGCCTCACCTAGAATACTGTGTCCAGTTCGTGGCACCACAATTCAAAAAGGATATTGACAAATTGGAGCGTGTCCAGAAGAGGGTGACTAAAATGGTGAAAGGTCTGGAAACCATGCCTTATGAGGAAAGACTTAGGGAGCTGGGTATGTTTAGCCTGGAAAAAAGATGGTTAAGGGGTGATATGATAGCCCTGTTTAAGTATTTGAAGGGATATCACATTGAGGATGGAGCAAGCTTGTTTTCTACTGCTCCAGAGACTAGAACACAGAGCAATGGATGCAAGCTCCAGGAACAGAGATTCCACCTCAACATTAGGAGGAACTTTCTGATAATAAGAGCTGTTTGGCAGTGGAACACACTCCCTTGGAGCGTGGTGGGGTCTCCTTCCTTGGAAGTCTTTAAACAGAGGCTGGATGGCCATCTGTCAGGGCTGCTTTGATCAATATTTCCTGTGTGGCAGGGGGTTGGATTGGATGGCCCTTGTGGTCTCTTCCAACTCTACAATTCTATGATTCTATGAACTGAATCAATGGAATTTTCAGAAGTGTTGATTTACCAAGTTCCCTTTGATTTATTGGGTTTATGGTAGTCAGAACTAACAAGTGGATTTAGGCCTTATACTTGTAGATGTACTGAGAAAGGTTCTAGATTGTGGTGGCCACCCAGCTCCTGAATGAAATAGATAGATCCATTTCAGTTTGGCTCCATGACTAGCCTAGATGAAGATAACCTTTGTGGATGACCTATGCCAGGAACTGGACAGACAAAGTGTGTCCCTATTCGTTTTGCTGGACCTCTCAGCATCTTTCAATACCATCAATCATGGTACCCTTTTGAGCAGTCACTCTGGGATGAGCCATGGAGGCAATGCTCTTCCCCTCTTCCTGGAGAGGTGCACTCAAAAGGTGGTGCCAGGGTGCACTCAAAAGGTGGTGCCTGTTAAACACCCTAATCCATGAGTAAATACCCTGTGGTTTTCCTCATTGTTCACTTTTGTCTGACCCCTACTGCTCAAAATATACAAAGAACTGAGAGGGGTTGTCCAGATTTTTGGGGTCCAGTGCCATCAGCATGCAGGTGACACTCACTTCTAGTATGTCTTTCCATCTCAGTCCAAGGAAGCTGTCTGAGTTCTTAGTCAGTGCCTGTCATCAGTAATGGATTGGATGAAGGTGAACAAATTGAAATTTAATCAAGACCACTTATGATCAACAGTAATGCCAAAGTCCTTTTCATATGGAGTAATACAGAGCCCAATGTCTTGCATCCTACACCTGTGCATTTCATTTTTGTAGCCTAAATCTGGAATGTTTGCATTTGTCTCTGTTGAATTTCATTTTAATTTCAGCCCAATTTTCTACAAGTTTGTCAAGGTCCTTTTGTATTATGTTCCTATCTTCTAATGTGTTAGCTACACCTCCCAGTTTTGTATCATCTGAAAAGCAGATAAGAATCCCCTCCACCCCATCATCTAAATCATTGACAAAAATATTGAAGAGTGTCGGACCCAAAACAGAAACCTGTAGCATTGCACTCAAGAGCTCCTTTCAATTTGAGGCAGAGTCACTGGTGACAAGTCTTGAAGCATGATTCCCGATCCAATTATTGATACATCAGACAGTGTTTCCATCTATTCTATAGTTAATCAGAGCCAGCAGTGTGATGCTGCAGCAAAGAAGGCAAATACTATCTTAGCCTGCATTAGTAGAAGCATAGTTTCCAAGTTGAGGAAAGTAATAGTCTCATGATGTTCTGTGCTGGTCAGGCCTCATCTGGAGTACTGTCTTAACTTCTGGGCACCACATTTTAAGAATGATATAGACAAGTTGAAGCAGGTTCAAGAGAAGGGCAACAAGGATGATAAGAGATATGGAGAACAAAACATATGTGGAAAGAGTGAAGGAGCTGGGCATGTCCATTTTGGTGAAGAGAAGACTGAGGGTGACATGATTTCATTCTTTAAATACCTCAAGGGCTGTCACAGAGAGGAGGGAGCACGTCTGTTCTCTACTGCCCCAGAGGGTAGAACCAGGTCTAATGATTTTAAGCTATAGGTGAGTGGATTTTAGTTAAGTATTAGAAGAAATTTCTTGACAGGAAGAGCACTTCAGAAATGGAACCAATTGCCTGGAGAGGTGATAAGGTCTCCTTCTCTGGATGTCTTCAAAAAGAGGACGGATAGCTCACCTGCTGGGGATTCTTTAGCTGGAGATTCTGTGTTGAGCAGGGGGTTGGACTCAATGGCCCATGAGTCCCCTTCCAGCTCTATGATTCTATTACTTTATGAGATAGAGATGCTCCTGGTCAGTTGAAAGGCAGATCAAGGAATGGGGATTATGCTCTCAGGTAAATGTGTTTCTGGATTCAATGTGCTTGGATGTGTTTCTGGATTCAACCTTGAGCCTGGATGCCCAGACTTCAGTGGTCGTCAGGACTGCATGTGCATACTTAAAGCTAGGGTACCACCTCTGTCCATTCCAGGAGATGTCATATCTAGCCATAGTAACCCATGCTTTGATTGCATCATATTTACATTATTGTAACACACTCAACATGTATTTTGTGCTTTTTAACTGGCCCAATAAAGGTATCACTGTTTTGTAGATTTGGGATTTTGTTGTATTTTGCTTCATGGCCAACATGGCTACCCCTGAATATACACTCTATGTGAGGTTAGCTTGGGAAATCATTTGGAAACTTCAACAGATACAAAATGCTACAGCTAGACTGCTGACTGGGGCTGGTTATATACACAACTCACTTGATGAAACAGTTTCACTGGTCCACTTTTGGACACTGTTCATAATACTGGTCATGACCTATGAAGCCCTGGATGGATAACATATTCCGATCTTTTAAAATAAAAAGATGATCTTATTCAAGTAAAAGATAAGACAAGAATTAGTAAAGGAGGGATATGATATACAATGGTTCCCTTATATGCAATTAAAAGAAAGATTTAAAGCAGATAAGAAAGCAGGAGGTTTTGATACGGAAAAATGAGAATTTGAAAAGTATTTATGTAAAGGGGAGAGAAATCTGATTGGGAATATATATAAGATGTTAAAACTCAATTTAGAAGAGGAAACAGTAAAAGAGTGCATGATAAAATGGTCCAAAGATCTTGAGAAAAACATAACATTGACAGAATGGGAAAAACTATGGCATAATAATCATATCTACACTCGGTGTACTAATCTGAAGGAAAACTTTTTGAAGATGATGCACTGTTGGTATTTAACCCCAGTCAGACTTGCAAAAATCTATAAGAATAATGACAGTGTTTGCTGGAAATGTAGGAAAGCAATAGGAAGTTTCATACATATGCGGTGGGAATGCCCTATAGTGAATTTTTTTTGGTATATGGTAAGATCATTGATTCAAAAGATATTACAAAAGAAGATGGAGTTAAAAAAAGAATTTTTTTCTTCTAGGAATTTCTCCTTTTGAAGGGAATGTAGGAAAAGAATTAGAGAGAGTATATTGGCACATAACTGCAGTGAGACTACTTCTCACAAAATATTGGAAATCTGACGAGGTGCGTAAAAAAGAGGAATGGTTGAAGAAAATAATAGAATTAGCAGAGATGGATAAATTTACACACTTTTTTTTTCTGGGCTGTGAGGCCATGTTCTGGAATAGTTTCTTTCTGATGTTTTTCCTGCATCTGTGGCTGGAATCTTCAGAAAATGGTTGGGTAGGAGTGTATGTGAAGTTTATATGCTGTGACCCTCTGTTGGGGAGGATATAAAAATTTGTGTAATTGAGTGGTTAGTTTCTGGGTATAGAAATGCAAGGCTCATTAGTGTTTGTTTGGCTGATGGTTGGTTGATGGTCCATTATCTGCTGGAACTCCCTTGTCCCTGGGTAGAATTCCTTTGTAAGTGTTGAGTTTTGATTCTATTGTTCTTCAAAACTGGGAGCCAGATTTTGTTTACATTTAAGGTTTCTTCTTTCCTGTTGAAGTTGTCCCGGTGTCTGTTCCATCAGCTTGGTAGGTATACCTGATGGCAACACAGAGAGGGCCTTCTTGATGGCTGTTTCACTGGCTCTGGAGCTCCCTTCCTAGAAAGGTTGAATTAGCACATTCCTTTAGAAGCAGGTGAAGACCTTTTTGTTTTGGCAGATGGCTGAGTACTTGGTGGGGAGAAAGCTTTTCCTGTTCTATGTTGGCTATACTTGTTTTTAATGGTTATGTTTTTCATTGCTTTTCATCAGTTTACTTATATTTTTGACTATCAATAATGCAAATTTTTGAAGTTGTGTCTGTTTTAACTTTTTAAAGATGTCTTGAATTCCCGATTATGAAAAGAGTGGCATAGAAATCAATAATGATTTCACGGTCAAACAGCTCTTACTATCAGTAAGTTTACGTGGAGTCTCTTTTGCTATACAGTCCTCCCTTCACATTCGTGGGGGTTACATTCCACGGACCCCCGCGAATGTGAAAAATCCGTGAATATTGTTTGCCCCCCTCCCCCACCAAAGCAACCATGGGGCCTCCGGAGGCTCCATAGTCGCTTTCCCCCGCCTCCCCAGTCCCTTCCTAGGCCTTCCCGGGGCCTCCGGACACCCTCCCGAGGCCCCGTGGATGCCTCCCCAGCCCTCCCCCCTCCCGCCCAAACCCTCAACGGGGCCTCCGGAGAGTCTCCGGAGGCGTCGCAGAGGCCTCCCTGGCACTCCCCAAGGCCTTTGCAGGGCCCTGCGGAGGCCTTCCAAGCCCTCCCCCTCCCACCCAAGCCCTCAACAGGGCCTCCGGAGAGTCTCTGGAGGCCCCGCGGAGGCCTCCCTGGCCCTTCCCAAGGCCTTCGCGGGGCCTCTGGAGGGTCTCCGAAGGCCCCGCGGAGGCCTTCCAAGCCCTCCCCCTCCCCCCAAGGCCTTCGCGGGGCCTCCGGAGGGTCAGAGGCCTTCCCGGTCCTCCCCCGTCCCCCCAAGGCCTTTGTGGGGCCTCCGGAGGGTCTCCAGAGGCCCCGCAGAGGCCTTCCCGGTCCTCCCCCCTCTCTCCCAAGGCCTTCGCCGGGCCTTCGGAGGGTCTCCGGGAGGCCCCGTGGAGGCCTCCCCGGCCCTCCCAAGGCCTTCACGGGGCCTCCAGAGGGTCTCGGAAGGCCCCGTGGTGGCCTCCCTGGCTCTCCCCGCTCCCTCCCAGGGCTTTAATGGGGCCTCTGGAGGCCCCGTGTTGCGGTATTTAAAACCGCGAATAATCAAAACCGTGAATGCCGAGTTCGAGAATGTGGAGGGACAACTGTAGTTTGAATCCACTGCTCCATGTCTAGTCTCTGAAGTGGCAGAAAAGAAGCTTCCTCCATCCTCAATATAACATCCCTTCAAATATTTAAATATGGCTATCATGTCACATCTTAACTTTTGTTATCCAAATTACTAGGGGTCCATGGGACCCACTTGTGACCCAGAAATATGATGTTATATTGGGGGATTTTAATTTGCTCAGGGATATGGCTGCAAGAGGCTGGGTAACTTTGTGAGATCTTTTGTAACTGTGTATAGTTGAACTCACTGACAAGACTCCAAGCCAAATTTAAAAAAAAATGCTTTTTATTGGAAAATAATCACAGAAGTGGAAACACAGGTACACACACTCACAAGACAAACAAACAAGGCTAATGAAGAATCAGGAACAACTTGGATAGAGGAATAGAGTCAGGAAAGTGGGCTATAATTACCTGTCTAAGGAGCAGAGATTCGGGCAGCAAAGAGATTTAGGTTTGCAGCTGAGGGTGTGACAACAGTTCAGCAGAGTGATGGCATGGGAAGAACTGTGCACATATGGCTATTATTTGGGGTAATATTTATACCTAATATCATATCCTTAAGAGGTGATTTGAAGGTAGAACAAGGCTTGGGTGAATTTCCCACATTTAGACAAAGAAAGTTCAGCTTTGTTGATTGCCAAAACATTAAGGTTGATGGGTTTATGGCCTCCTCTGTATTGTGGATGGGAAAGGGCATGAAGGAAAGGCATTTAATAATAATAATAATAATAATAATATTTATTTATACCCCGCCCCTCTGTTAAAACAATTGGGGCAGCTTACAAAAATTAAAATACAATACAGATAAAATCCCCAAACACTCCCACCCCCACCCTCCCCCATAAAAAAATATTAAACAATTATAAATTAAAACCAACTGATCTAAAATCACATTTAAAAACAATAAATACAATAAAATACAATAAGTGGCCAGCGGACTAAAAGAAGCCAGGATCCTCTGAGGCCGGGATCTAATTAGGAAAGGCCTGCCGAAAGAGATCTGTCTTTAATGCTTTTTTAAAGCTACTCAGGCTTGTTATCTGACGGATCTCGTTCAGCAGGTCATTCCACAATTTGGGGGCAATTACCGAAAAGGCCCTCTGGGAGGTTGCAGACAGCCTAGATTTTTGTGGCTGAAGCAAATTCCTCCCAGAGGACAGAGATTGGCAGGGATGAATTGGGATAATAGGTGTTCTAGTCACTATTTGTTTTTGGAGTATGAGTCACTCCAATGGAGATTAGCACATTCCACCCTAACGACTATCTAAGGGGAGCTTCATTTAATTATGTCCTAGTTGTGTTCTGGGGAATTTCCAAGACAACTTTGTAGGCCTTAGTGACCTCCACTAGCCCCTGTGTTTGGGTTTCCCTGATCTACTTAAAACCACATGAAGTGTCTAATCAGCTGAACTATGAATTATTGGAGGGAGGGGGCTGTAAGGCCAGGTAATACTTTCTCTTTCCCAGGATAAAGATACACAGCTCCCTAAAATGCTCTTCATAGGGAATGGTTTGCAGACCTTTTACCATTTTGGTCACCCTCCCCTGGACACATTCCAGCTTCTCAATATCCTTCTTCACTTGTGATGTCCTGAACTATATACAATATTCCAGGTGAGATCTGAACAAAGCAGGATAGAGTGGCACTACTTCCTTCTATACTGTACTCCTATTGTTGCAGCCCAGAATATCATAATCCAGAACATTTCAAAATACCAAAGGCATTTATGTTCTTGTCCAAACTTCAGAACATTAACCTGGAAGGTGCAGATGAGAAGCATCATCCCTAATCCATAGTGTAATCAGATTGACATCTGCTGCGAGTCCAGAGCTAGGAGGTGTTGCAACCCACACTGAATCTCCATTCATTGTTTGGGGGAGATAACCAAATGCATGGCTGACTTGTCTAATTAGAGTGTTGTGTTCCCCTAGGCCTTTTGCTCTTGCCACTGACCTTATCCTCTGAGCCAACCGTTGTTGATTTGTTTGCTTTCCCCACTCCTTCACCTTCTACTTAACAATCTCTTTAGGCTGCTTATTTATACAAGAATGGTGATAGATAACTGCCTGCTTCTTTCTTAATTGATCATGATGCCTGTGTTGAAGCTTTATGTCCAAGATGCAGCTTTTAATTCCCCATTCCATTTCAACAAAATTGCTTAATTTTGTTTAATAACCCCGCTCGTGCTTTTTTTTTTGTTTCATTTTTTGTTTGTTTGTTTGAAAGATGACTCTTGAATACTTAATAGGGATCCCTTTGGCTTGCTTGGGTTGTTGTCCATTCATTTGCCTTTTAATTACATACACTCAGAAAGCAAAATTAAAAATGGAGAAGGGGAAGGGGAAAAAAAACACACTGAATGCTGTGCTATTCCTTCTGAGGCCCAGAATGATAAGAAGAGAGAATCTCCTCCCATTCATTCAGTTCATTATGTCCTGTACTCAGATGAGCTTTAATAAGAAAGACAGAGCTGGCACCTGGTAAGGAGGGAATGCCAACTCTCTCCTCCTCACTTCACAAACCAAGCTCTGAGGAGATACTGGCAGGGCCTAGCATTTGTTGGAGAGGACACTTATTATGCAGAATTGTGTCAAATGCTGAGGAGTGGTACAAAGAGATAATCGGAGTCCTCCAGCACTAATTACCTGAGCCTAGTAGAAGGCCTTGGCTCAATTCACATCATTAAAAGAAAGAAAGAAGTCTCTCTGAGCTGTGAGTGAAATTGCAATTTTGTGAGAATTTTGCAAGAGCCTAGGAGGATGGTGTGTAGCACCAGAGGAAAAAGGTGGCACACATTTAAACGTCTGGTGCTAACTGAGGCAGGCAGGCACAACTTGTGAGAAACTGAATTCTGAATTATATGAAACAGAACTCAGCCTTGCTAGCTTGTGGGCTTGTAGTTAAATGACTACCTACCCACAGAGACAAACAGTCTAACTTACTTATTATCCAGTTTTGTAAGTAAGCCTGTCCTCTCCATTGACGCCCCCTTGTCATGGGAGAGAGGCTTGCGTACCCTAATGATGTTTTGAGCTATGCTGGCATTGGCATAATAGCCACCGGTAGGGCCTCCCATGCCAGACAGGTCAAAACTGAAGGGTCTGACAAAGAGCGTCAAAGGGCAGGATGGGCTCTCTAGCCTTATGGCAACCGTCCTAGGAGAAGGAAAACTCTAATCCCAAACCCGGGCAGATGGTGCTCATCCAACCCTCTAAGGTCAACCATCTAAGAGAAGGAAACTCTAATCAAACCTACGGCCCGAGGACCTTGCTGCTACCGTCCATGCTTGCAAGGCCAGCAGATGAACCTTTGGTTTAAAGGGTGAGGCCAGTTCTGTGCATGCAGCATTCCACCAGAAAAATCCATTGCACAGGCTCGAAGGACAAAATCCACTTAAAAAAAAAAGCCCTGTAGCGATAGGCGAGGGACGAAACTGCAGGTGTAAAGATGCACTGGAAGCCACAGACCCAATCCTTCATGCAAGCAGTTCAGGACTTTGGTCGCTCGAGGCTGACCTGGGAGATGACAGTCTTGCTTGGCAGCATCCTGAACGACCAAGCAGCTTTTTTTAAGGAGAGCACTGCTTGCTCCATATGGAGAGGGGCCAGGAAAAGGTGGCCTAACGAAAGCTCATCCTCAACTACCTGGTTGGCTAGCCATGGCCAACAAGAATCTTCTGATGCGATCAAACCAAGGCAAAGAAACAGAGGCGCACACCGGCCTCCAAAAGTGTAAATAAACTGATGCTTGCATGCTGGAACATCAGAACCATGCGAGACTCTGAAGATAGTGGATGGCCTGAGCGTCGTTCTGCTCTAATAGCCCATGAACTATCACAACTTAATATTGACATCGCTGCTCTGAGTGACGTTCGTCTCCATGAGGAAGGCAGCCTTAATTTTTATTTATTTTTATTTATTTATTTATACCCCGCTCTTCAGGCAGAAGGCTATCAGAGCGGCTTACAAATTATTTTAAGCAACAGCAATTTACACATCTACACTGCATTAAGCAGTTTCCAATGTGTGTTCACTAATTGCCCCCACAAGCTGGGTACTCATTTTACCGACTTACAAAAGGATGGAAGGCTGAATGAACCTTGGAGCCCGCTGGAATTGAACTTGCGACATAGTGACTTGCAGTACTGGCATTTAACCACTGTGCCACCAGGGCTCCTTAAAGAACATGGCGCCGGCTACACACTTTATTGGTCTGGCAAACCCAAAACCGAAAAACATCTCTCAGGAGTAGGCTTCATGATTAAAAACTCCATTGCCTCCAAACTCGAAACCTTGCCAACAGGACACTCTGATCGCATTATTTCCTTACGCCTCCCACATGTTGTTCTCTTTAATATATATGCCCCAACTATGCAAGCCGACCCTGTAGAGAAAGACAAATTCTACACAGACTTACGCTACCTCATAGAAAAAGTCCCTGTAGAAGATAAAATTATTATCCTTGGTGACTTCAATGCCATAGTAGGAAAGAACTCCGAAGCCTGGAAAGATGTCTTAGGCAAACATGGTGTTGGAAATTGCAATGATAACAGACGTCTCCTGCTAGAGTTCTGTGCAGAACAACAGCTGACTATTACAAACACTATCTTTCAGCAGAAAGACAGCTTGAAGACAACCTGGATGCATCCCCGATCCAAACATTGACACCTCATTGGCTATGTTCTAGTCTGCCAGAGAAACATTCGTGATGTCCGTCATACTCAAGTGATACCCAGAGCAGAATGCCAGACAGATCATCGCCTCGTAAATTAAATTTTCATCTTAAGTTCAAACCTAAGAGGGGTGGCATCTTAAAGAAGAGACTCCAAGTCAACAATCTTCAACAAGCTACCATGAGAGACAACTTCCAGGCAAACCTGCAAACAAAACTTAAAGACCACCCTATAGATCCTTCTCCTACAGTGCTTTGGCAACATATCAAAAACAGTATCCTCCAGTTTGTGGAAAAATCCCTCAGATTGGCCTCTTTAGTCATCTGTGCACTTGCAGAAAATGCGGGATGAGTCATTCCTGAATCTTCATTTGCGAAGATAAGCCAGAGAGAAGTAAATTTGTCCAGTTAAGTAGTCCAACCCAGTTACCAGGCTGGTTGGATTTTACTCAGATTTTAGGTGTGCCATTTAGTACCCATTTGGTCCAGATTTTGAACTTTCATTTGTTTCGTAAAAAAAGAAAGAAAGAAAGAAACCCAAGTTCTTGTAGAAGTGGAGTTATGGAGCAAAGTGCATAGTCACACTTATGTCCAATATTTCTGCAAGAAACAAGTCTTTCCCTGCCTTTGAATGTATTTAGACAGTGAATAAAATCTTGCACAAAAGAAGTCGTGCACCAGTCCTCTCTCAATTCCAATTTCCAGTTCCCCTATTCAATGTGACAATGTCCCTGGTCTAGTAAAAACAGAGGGCATATCTGCACAGGCCATTTACCTCATCTTGCCCCTGTCTTGGAGACCTGCAGTCCTGACAATGCAGAGCTTTTTCTCCGTATGGCTCCTGGGAAGTCCTCATGACCCCTGGGGCATAGACATGACTAAGATAGGGGGAAGACGTGGTAGGACCTGATAAAACTTTTAAAGATAATACCTGCTTTAATCTGCTCTGCTGGGGGGAAATGGATCAGGCCCTGCATGTTCACAGGAGCCCATACTGGCACACCAGCCTATCTCTTGAACTGCCATCTGCAATCACTCTTCTGGATTCAGGAAGAGGGCCTGCAGTTTGTGACCAGGCTGGTCACATTCAGGGAGCCTTGCTTATGTGCTGCAGGCCTTCTGCCTGGATCCAGAGAGTGGGATGCAGGTGGTAGCAACTGCAAGGATGGACTGGCATGCCCATATGGACTCTGGGCCATTTCATCCAGGTAACAGGGGAGGAAATTGCCTGATCCACAGGCAGTTTATGCCAGCAGGGAGTTGGCGTATCCTGGCCCATATAGATGAGCCGGGGGGGGGAAGGGATAGGAGTAGCATGAAAAGTGTCCATGAATGACTTGTTCACCCCCTCCTTTTCTTCCTTATCATCACTGCTAGTAGTATTAACGCTCTTGGCACCACCACTGGTTCAAATCCAGTACCGTACATTCCGGCGTATAAGACGACCTCTGAATACTAAAAAATAGCCTCCAAAATCAGGGGTCGTCTTATACACCGGATACACTTTGCTTCACCCCCGCCATCTGATCTTCTGCCTCTTCTCTCCCTTTGCAAACGGAGCAAAGAGGCAGGAGATCAGGCAGGGGTGGTGAGGCAAAGTGTTTCCCGGTTCATTCACCCCCCTCCTCTGCCTTCTCCCCCTTTGTGGAGCAACTGAAGACAGAGGAGGGGGGTGAACGTTAATGGAAAGCCCCCCCTCGAGCCACCCATTCACCCTCCCCAAAGCTGCAATCAGGCTCCCTATCGGGCTTCGGGGAGGGGGTGGGTGGCTAGGAAGCCCCCCTCCAGCTCTCTTTCCACCGTCCCCAAACCCTTCACCCCTCCAGCGACCTTTCCACCCTCCCCAAACCCGTGATCGTTCTCCTGATCACAGCTTTGGGGAGGGAGTGGGTGGCTAGGAAGCCCCCCCTCCAGCCACCCTTCCACCCTCCCCAAACCCTTCCCCCCTCCAGCCACCCTTCCAACCTCCCCAAAGCTGCGATTGGGCTCACGATCATGGCTTTGGTGAGAGAGTGGGTGGCTAGGAACCCCCCCCTCCAGCCACCCTTCCACCCTCCCCAAAGCCATGGTCGGGCTCCCGATCTCGGCTTTGGGAAGGGGGTGAGTGGCTAGGAAGCCCCCCTCCAGCCACCCTTCCACCCTGCCCAAACCCTTTCCCCTCCCCCCTCCAACCACACTTCCCCCTCCCCAAACTCTTCCCCCCTCCCCCTCCAGCCACCCTTCCCCCTCCCCAAACCCTTCCCTCCTCCCCAAACCCTTCCCCCTCCCCAAACCCTTCCACTCTCCCTCCCTCCAGCCACCCTTCCACCCTCCCCAAAGCCAGGATCAGGCTCCCGATCATGGCTTCGGGGAGGGGGTGGGTGGCTAGGAAGCCCCCCTCCAGCCCCCCTTCTCCCCTCCCTGAAGGGTGATCGGGTTCCCAATTGTAGCCTTGGGGAGGGGTTGGGTTGGGAGGAAAGCCCCCCTCCAGCCACCCTTCCACCCTCCCTTACAACAGCTGAGGCAAACCTGGTAAGTTTGCTCCTTTCTTCCACCTTCCTGGAAAGTGGAAGAAAGGGGCAAATCTTGTGGTTTGCCATGGCTGCTGCCCATTCCCCATGTCTTCATTCCCTTCCAAGGGGAATGAAGATGGAGGGAAGG
This sequence comes from Gambelia wislizenii, assembly GCA_030847615.1. Lineage (NCBI taxonomy): Eukaryota > Metazoa > Chordata > Lepidosauria > Squamata > Crotaphytidae > Gambelia > Gambelia wislizenii. Next base: position 11,041,891 of record JAUMIR010000009.1, on the reverse strand, counting down.
GGGGCAGATGAGGGAAACTGGGTATATTCTCCCCTTTCTTCCATCTTCAAGTCAAGGGTGACTGGAAGGTGGAAGAGAGGGGTGAATGCCGCGGTTTGCCACAGAGGCCTCCCATCCCCTCCGTCTTCATTCCCTTCAGAAAGGGAATGAAGACTGAGGGAATGGGCAGTGGCCGAGGCAAACTGAGTTTCATTTGGCCCCCTCCTCTGCCTTCATCCCCTTTGGGGAGCAACTGAAGGTGGAAGAGAGGGGCAAATGTTGCGGCTGGCTGGCTGGCTAGGAGAGCCCTGCCAGCTGATCCTGTTGGCTTTCCCAACTCAGGAGGAGATCCTCGTGAGTCGGGAAACAAAGAGGATCAGCTGGCAAGGCTCCCCCAGCCAGCCAGCCAGCCAGCCAAATTGTGGGGTGGTCTTATACGGCGAATATATGCCAAACTCTAGATTTTTACTGGAAAATTGGGGGGTTGTCTTATATGCCCAGTCGTCTTATATGCCGGAATATACAGTATTTTAAATATTACGCTACCTTAGTTCTTTCAGAAGAACGGTTACTATAAAAATGGTACCAAAGTTGAAAAATTACTTTTTCAGGCAGCAATTCAACATTTACCAAAGTAAATAATACCCAGCTAATAGTCTGAGGACTTTGTCAGATGAGGCCAATATCGCTTAAAAAACTGTATCATTTAGGATGTGATAATAGCAGCAAAGGCAAAATTATCAGATATTCTTATCACTTACCTGTTCCTGCTGCATTGTGCTGGTGCAAATGAGGCATCAAGTCTTATTGACAGGCTAAGCTGTCAATATAAAGTGACTCCTCATTCATGCCAGTGCAATGCAGCGGGAATGGGTGAGCAACGTCATCATCTGATAATTTCAGCCATTTCTGCTATTGCCCCATCCTAATGGCACTGTTTTTGCTGTGTCTGATAAAGTCCTGACTCTTTATATATGGCAAGGTGTTCTGCTCCACCAGCCATGGCTTATGGCTTGCCTTCAGTTTGGGCAGATTTCTTACACATTTCTGTTTTGGCTACATGAACTGATTTAGGAACAGACCTCAGCTTGCCAAACCCAAGTTGAGAAGTATTTAAATATTATAGTGTTGCTAGTTCTGTTATTCTAAAATGTGGATTATTTCCCAACTATTATGAAGGGTTTTTCTGAAAGCATACCTGTCTTTAAAATTGCTTCCTTACCTCTTTGCTGAGTCACAGAGATATGTTTGTCCAATTAGGCATTTCTATTTGTTCATTTTTTGTTGTATCAGCTCATGAAATTGGATGAGACCAAGACTGATATTATAAGGTCTGATTCCTCAAAAGCCATATTCACTCCCTCTGCTTTGGAAGGGTGATTGTTAAAAGGTAAATATTAGTGCCTTTTAAAAGGAATTTGCATTTGCTAGCAGATCCACATCTTTGATTTCTCCTGTAGCATAATAAATGCCTTTTTCTTCCTGTAAGCCAGGACAAATCCTGTGTTTCAATATCAGCATTATGGAAATGGTTGTAATTATGATTCTAAGGAGTTGTCTAGATGGTGAATATTACTCTAATAGAATTCCCAAGGAATACCTTTTGTTCCAATGAGATCCTGTGGTGATTCACCTTATTCAGATGGAAGGGGCCAAAAATTTTGGGGAAATGCTTTTGTAGCTTTCCCCCAAAGTTTTTAAAATAATGTGTGGAAATGTACTTTACTGCTCATTTGGACAACCAAGTTGCAACATGGTGCATACTCAGTGAGGGTGGAAGTGGAAAGTTGATTGGTCAGATATGCTCTGGGGGCAGGTTTGCTGAAAGCACCATTTTGGAGTTTCGTGTTGCCAATTGTGTGCTTTTTTTGTGGTGACCAAACAGCTTTTTTAAGCAGAAGGTCACACTTGAACACCTTTGATTTGCAGTTAAAAAAAAGACTGTGCAACAGTGAAAACTGGTTGAGAATAATAACACGAGTAATTCACTCTTGGCCACCACCTTGACTCATAGGCATGGCTGCATGTGAACTTTAAAAACGGATAGAATCATAGAATTGCAGAGTTGGAAGAGACCACAACGGCCATCCAGTCCAACCCCCTGCCATGCAGGAAATCACGATCAAAGCATCCCCAACAGATGGCCATCCAGCCTCTGTTTAAAGACCTCCAAGGAAGGAGACCCCACCACGCTCCGAGGGAACGTGTTCCACTGCCAAACAGCTCTTACTGTCAAAAAGTTCCTCCTCATGTTGAGGTGGAATCTCTGTTCCTGGAGCTTGCACCCATTGCTCCGTGTTCCAGTCTCTGGAGCAGCAGAAAACAAGCTTGCTCCATCCTCAACGTGACATCTCTTCAAATATTTAAACAGGGCTATCACATCGCCTCTTAACCGTCTTTTTTCCAGGCTAAACATACCCAGCTCCCTAAGTCTCTCCTCATAAGGCATGGTTTCCAGACCTTTCACCATTTTAGTCACCCTCCTCTGGACACGCTCCAATTTGTCAATATCCTTTTTGAATTGTGGTGCCCAGAACTGGACACAGTATTCTAGGTGAGGTCTGACCAAGGCAGAATAAAGCGGCACTATTACTTCTTTTGATCCGGACACTATACTTCTATTGATGCAGCCCAAAATCGCATTGGCCTTTTTAGCTGCCACATTACTAGCTTCACATACCAGCAATTTTGCCAAAGGTCCATGGAGACAAATGAATACTGCTGCAATTTTGTGTTAATGTGCACCAAATCAACATTACATCTTCTCATCTAGACAACCCCTCAATTCCCCACAGCTTCATCCTAATGCTTTATTTGTTTTTCATTACTCCACTGGCCATTCTGCTGCTGTTGATGTGCCTCCTCCTGCTCCCTGGAGCAAGGAGAAAGAAAACAGTCTGTGATTTTCTTGCCTTCATTTACTAAAAGGGGATTGGGCCCATATGAAGGGGGAAACCAAATGACCAATAAGAACAGCTGTGAGGAACTTGGGGCCCAAGGCTTCCCAAGTCCTGCAGCTGGTTTTTCCAGCTTTCAAAAAAAGGCAGAGTAGAAACAAATATGGTACAATACGGAATTAGGAAGGATACAAGAAGCTTTCTTTTCTTTGGAAAGAATACTGGCCCACCTAGCTTAGTGATGAACAGCTTGTGGTCCATCACAAGTTTTTGGACTCTATTCCTGGATTCCCAGTTTGACCAAGCATAAGCAATGGTGAAGGATGATGGGAGTTGCATCCCAAGAACAGAAGGAGGTCAAGAGATTTCCCACTATTGAAATGACTCAGTACTGTCTTCCACATGTCAATGCACTTCTGTGCTGAATTCAAGTTGCTTGTGATGACATTTAAAGCCCTAAATGGCTTGGGACCTCGATACTTGAAGGAGCATCTCTCCCTTTATGTGCCTGCCTGGCAATTGAGATGGGGGCAGGGGATGTCTCAGTTTCCCACCAATGGGGTCAATACATTAAGATGGCATATGGGAGAGGACATTCTCAGCAGTGGCACCTCACTTGTGGACCGCCCTCTCCTTGGAGGCTGAACTGACACCAACACTGATTTTCACTTAGGGGCCAAGGCGTTGGAGACTCATTTATTCATCTCAAATACTGATGTACATAGTTTTAAATGTTTTAAATCTTTTTTTCTAAATTGTTTTTATTAATTTTCCCCAAACAATAATTAAATCTTTTAAATCTGTTTAACTCATCATTATGCTTCACATGTTTTAAGTGCATTTACATTATTTTTTATTGTGAAGTTGAAGGCTTTCACGGCTGGCCTCCATGGGTTTTCCGTGGTTTTTTTCCAGGCTGTGAGGATGTGTTCTGGAAAAGTTTATTTCTGATGTTTCACCTGCATCTGTGGCTGGCATGTTCAGAGAATGGTTGGGTAGGAGTGTGTGTATGGGTTATATACTGTGAGCCCCTGTTGGAAAGGATATGTTAATTTGTGTATTTGAATGGCTAGTTTCTGGGTGGAGATATGCAAGGAGGATTAGCATCTGTTTAGCTAATGGTCCATTGTCTGCTGGAGATCCCCCTGCCCCTGGGTGGAGTTCATTTGCATGTGTTAAGTTTTGATTTTACTGTGCAAACATGAATCAAGGAACATGAGAGACATTGCAGACTGGGCCAGCCAGAAAAATCAGCAGTAGCAGGACATGTTATAAACCAACCTGGACACAAAATGTTATTTAAAAACACTGAAATTCTGGACCAGGCCAACAACTATCATGTCGGAATCCACAGAGACTTCAACAGGAAAGAAGAAACCCAAAAAGTAAATAAAATCTGGCTACCAGTCCTGAAAAACACTAAATAAAAAAAACCTCGCGTCTCCTAGAGCTCTCCGGATAAAAAATAGCTTGTGTCTCCTAGAGAAAGAATCTGGTATTTCAATACCAGGAATCCTCCTGTCTGTCTGTCTTGTTTCTACTTCATCTTTCAACAAAACTTCATTTCTTTATAAATGTACTTGGAAATTTTACTTAGCATTGCTCAGATTGGTGGTGATGGTTTCATCAAAATTATGAATGAAACACAATTGTGACTGGCAGCATCTAATACACACACACACACTATAATCACTAACTTCTGTGCAAAATGGATTCCAAACAGAAGAAGAAGAAGAAGAGCAGCAGCAGTGGTGACATCTCCATCATGCCTAGGCTCAGAAGCAGATGAAAAGCCATCTCTCCATCCTAACTGCCACTGCCCTGGCCTCGGAGGGAGAGAAGAGGAGGCAGTATCTGCTGGACTTAATCCCACATTGCCATTGCCTTTTCCTTTTGTGTCAAGTCTTAATTAGATTGCAAACCAGAAGGCAGGGAACTAGGCTTGATCTTTTACTTGTAAAGCACCATGCACAGTGATGGTGCTAAATAAATAAATAAATAAATATCATTAAAAAAATAGCATTTTTCTGAAAAAGGTTAAATTTTGCCAGTTGGAGCCCTGAGCTTGCACAAAAATGTTTGGGTTGTTAGCCAGAGTCTAACATAAAGGATGGTCAACATTGGCTCATAAATGTATATTTTAAAGCAGGGAAATAAACAACTTTTTCAAATGGGGTAAAGAAAAACCAGAGGAGGTTGAGAGAAGAAAGGGGCTGTCGTGCTTACAGAGCCCCATTTCAGACACCCCTGCCCTCCTCCTGTCCTTCCCCCATCCTTCCTCCATGCTGCGGGCACCACTTTTTATTTACGGGGGTTCTCTGTGAATAAAAGCAGTGCATTTCTCATGCGGGCATCATGGAGGAAGGACAGGGAAGGATGGGAGGAGGACAGAGTTGTCTGAAATGGGGCTCTGTAAGCACCACAGCCCCATTTTTCTCCTCACCTCCTCAGAGTTTTTTTTTTTTACCCCCTTTGAAAAAGTCCAAAGAGACTCAAACAGTTCAACAGATGAAGTCCAAAACATCTCTCTCTTTTGGAGAGGCCTGTTCAAGGGGAGGGGGTAGTAGGGCATGCTAACAGTGGCTTCTCCCATACTCTGGATGGCTCCACCCTTGCTCTCCTTTGGCCAGCAAGTTAAAACATTTTTATGCCATCAGGCTTTTAGAAATCATCCTCATCATCATCCTCACCATCTTTATTTATTACACACAAAGTGGCTTACAGTTTTAAACTATCCCAGATGGGCTTTTAATACTGTATGGTGCTGTTTTTTTACAGTTTGTATATAGTCTTGTTTAAAATGTTTAATGTTTTTCACTTGATAAATCGTTTTTAAAATAGCTTTTCTATTTACGGTTTGATCAATGTTTCCATATAGTTTTTAATATGAATTGTTTTAAAATATGTTGTGAGCTGCCTTGATGTTATTGGGAGAAAGGTGGGACATAAAACCATTTCAAACTGGTTTCAGAGCAGAATATGGAGTTAGGATTGCTATGGTCGCTAAATAGATTATTTTTACCTGACTTTCAACAGGGAGAGCGTGTCCCTGCTTTTGCTTTTGGACCTCTCAGTGGTGTTTGATACCATCAACCATGGTATACTTCTGGAATGCCAAAGGGATTTGGGAATCAGGGGCACTGTGCTTCAGTGGTTCCTGTCTTCTCTCTGGTAGGTTCATGATGCTGGTGCTTGTGATAGTTGCTCCTCAAAAAAGGAGCTGTTATATGACATACCACAAGGGGCCATCCTATACCCAGTGCTCTTTAATATCTACATGAAAATTCTGGGAGGGATCATCCAGAAACAAGGGGCAGCCCATAGTAACCACTGCAGTTTGGTTCCCAGTCCCCCTGTGAATACCAAAATCTGTGGATGCTCAAGTCCCCTTTTTTATATAATGGCATAGTAAAATGGTGTCCCTTATATAAAATGACAAAATCAAGTTTTGCTTTTGAGAATTTTTTTTTTGGGGGGGCGGGGAATATTATCAAGCCATGGATGTTGGTATCTGTTGATGCAAAATTGGTGGATACAGAGGGCTGACTGTAAACTTCTCCATGACTTCAAAAATAGCATTAGCTAAGGATAGTGTGTCTCCTCTAAATGACTGCCTGGAAGAGATAATGGGCTGGATGAGGAAAAATAAATTGAAACTGAATCCAGACAAGATAGAGGGGCTTACTGTCAAGGGTCCTAACCTGGGGTTGGAGGTACATCCACCAGTCCTGGGTGGAGTTACACTCCCCCTGAAAGACTGTGTTCATAGGCTGGGGGGTGCTGTTGTTTTGCTCCTAATAGTGACATAGCTCTTTGGCTGAGAATTTTAAATGCTGCTTCCTGAACTGCAGATGCCAGGATTCCATTGGATGGAACCATGGCAGTTCAAATGGAATAATAGCACTATATTTGTACAGTGTGAAAGGAGCCCTGGTCTACAGCAAGTAGTACGAGCACTTTCCAGGCTCTGTGGGAGCTCCATTTTGTAACTCCATTAATTTTCAAACATTTCTCTTAGGCAAGGAAAGTTCAGAGGTGGGTTGCCATTGCTTTCCTCTGAAAGATAGACTACATCCTCTGGTGTAACTGCCAGAATTGCCATAACCATGGTCATAGCTTTTCCAAGCTCTGCTTCTATTCATGGAAAGAGACATTATTAGTTAGAATAAAAAGGATTGAAGCAGGGCTCCTCCCCTCTTCATCTTGTTGGACTCCCATCAGCTCTTGCTAACATAACCAGTGGTGAAAGCTAGTGGAAATTATAGCTCAACAATATCTAGAAGACCCCAAGTTGCCCACCAACCTCCACTTTAAGGGCACCTTCCTTTTAGATTTAAGAAAGATTTGAGAAAGTCATGGCCAACGCAGATGGCACAGGCAGTAGAAGAAAGGGAACATAGAATCTCAATAGCTCTTAATGAAGTACTATTAAAAAAGACATCTCCTTTCTCCTTTCTTCCTCTGAATCCCTTATTTCTTGTCTTAAATGTTAGATCATAAGTAAATGAGCAGACCTGTTTGTAAGCTATTCAGGGAGCCTTATAGCTAAAGAGTAGGATACAAATGCTTTAAGCTGCTCTGATAGTCTTTGTGGTTCAAGAGCGGGGTATAAATACAATACATACCTACATACATAAACATACTGTTATTACCTTGCTCGTGCTTCTTTCCTGACTATGAAACAGCACACTGAGATGAGGAAACTGAGATATTGCAGATATGATGACCTACAACTCTCAATAGCTCCACGCAGTGTAACCAATAGGAAAGGACTGTAGGAACTGGAGACCAAAACATCTGCAGGTCAAAGGTCCACTGTCCTTTCAATATACCAATGACTGAGTAGAAAAAAAATCTTTTGATATTATATAATCAGGCTTTTGTATAGTTGTTGACAGCATTCTAAACCACTTTAGAGCTCTATATAGCAGTTGCTCTTCACACAGACACACTTACAAAAGATCTCAAACAATCTTTAGGTGCACTTCTCTCTCGGGTCAGGCTCATAATTGAAAGCCCTAGAAAAGCCCTTCCTTACACCATAGTCTGGTTAAAGAGCTCATTCAATGTATATTTATTCTGTCAGGCACTCCATATTTCCTCAAATAGCATGAGAACTCCAGGAATAGTTCTACAGGATTGTGTTTCTTTTGTATGACAATTCATGGGAAATATGTTTACTTATCTTATATACTGTATTTTTGTTCCACTTCATATTCTAAGATCTCTGGGCAGCTTACAGTAAAATCAATTAGAACCATTAAAAATGTAATGTGAGCTTGTGTTTAGGAGTTAATGCTGCTTGTTCAGCCAAGCTGTTTGGAACCTTGCTTTTGTATTTTACTTGTTTGCGTCTCTGCAGTTTCCCTGAGCACATGATCTAAAGGATGGGAGAAGCTTCTGATTATTTGAATCCATTTGTTTTAGCTTTTTCACATGTCCACCACACATGATAAAATGTCCACATGTCACTTCATGTTGTCCACATTTCTAACATAGATTAACTACATCTTTATATATTTTAGACAAGTTCTCTGACTTCATATACCATCGATACATAATTTTATAAAAAATATTTAAGATTGTAACATAATGTACATTTCAACCCCTTTAACGACATATTTAGCATTCATCCGTTTGTTATAACCAAAATTCTTAATCCATTTTATCATACACTCTTTAACTTGTTCCATTTCAAATTTCAACACACATTTATATATATTATATATATGTTTATATATATTAACAATATACATGTCCACCATCTGTACTGTACTGTACAATTGCATTTCAAATTCTGATTTGCTTTGTTCAAAACCCTAGGTCTTATTATCCATTATAAATCTTTCAAATAATTGTACATATGAATACAGTAGGACCCTCATATCCACGAGGAGTGGTTCCGAGCCCCACCGCAGATAACAAAATCCACAGATGATAGCAAATGCCAGACTTCCCTTGCCACTGCCACCAGAACATACACACCCCATGGAGAAAGGAGAAAGGAGATGAGCTTGCCTCCTCCCTCTCTCCCCCATCCAACCCCCCATCATCTCCGCACACCACCAGAAGCCCTGTGGAAAAGGGATGTGGAAGGCGAGCTCTCCTCCTCCCCTCCCTTCTCTGTCCTCTCCCGCACCATCTCCATCTGTGGATAATTGAATCAGCAGATGGCAAATCAGCAGATATGGGGGTGCTACTGTACTACTGAAAACTATATGCCTCTGCTTCTAACTGCTCTCTTGATTTAATTTTATATTTCCCTTGACAAATCTCCAGGGGGTCTTGACACATTAACCACATTCTTTACTTGTTGTTTTCCATCTATAAAAAAGTGTCTTGTGCTGAGACCTATAAAGGCATTTTCAGGTACAACCTGGGTTTATATCTGTTCCTCTCTCTCTCTCTCTCTCTGGCTTTTCTTCGCAAACGAAAATTCAGGAAGGACTCATCCCGTGCTTTCTGCAAGCGCGCTGATGACTAAAAAGGCCAATCCGAGATAAACAAGTCCGGTTGCAAAAAGCACAGCAGAAGGTCTCCTTGGGTGATGTTTTTGGGTTGTGATTCTTTCTGCGTTGTCGTTTCTCTTCAAGACTTGTTCGTCGTGAGTTCTCAAATAAGGCTGCAGCATTGTGGATAGTGCGTCTCCATGCCTCCCGATGTGAGGCCAGGGCGGACCACTGTTGGTGATCAATTTGGCCAAGCCTGAGATGTTGTTTCAGGGAGTCTTTGTATCGCTTTTTTGGAGCGCCCCTCTTACGCTGACCCGTGGCGAGTTCACCGTAGAGTAGTATTTTTGGGAGGCGATGGTCCTCCATCCTAGAAACGTGCCCTGCCCAACGCAGCTGTGTTCTCAATATCATGGCCTCAATGCTGGTGATCCCTGCTTGCTCAAGGACAGCAACATTCGTCACATAGTCAGTCCAGTGTATATTTAGGATTGTGCGTAGACAGCGCTGATGAAAGCGCTCGAGGAGTCGTAGGTGGTGGAGATAGGTGACCCATGTTTCAGATCCATAAAGGAGGATAGACAGTACGATGGCTCTATACACACTGATTTTTGTGCTTTGCCTCAGGTGTTTATTGCTCCAGACTCTTTTGTGAAGTCTTCCAAATGCACTATATGCCTTTGCTAATCTGTGATCGATCTCTTTGTCAATCTTGGCATCTGAGGAGATGATGCTTCCCAGGTAGGTGAACTGCTGAACGGACTTGAGCACTGATTTGCCGACGGCAATGTGGGGATGGTGGTGTTCGTCCTGTGGTGCAGGCTGGTAAAGAACTTCTGTTTTCTTCAGGTTGACTTCTAATCCAAACAGCTCTGCAGCTGTTGCAAAGCAGGACGTTAGGCGCTGCAGGGCTGCTTCTGTGTGGGCAACAAGGGCAGCATCATCGGAGAAGAGCAGCTCACGGACTAGATAGTTTAGAGTCTTAGTGTGAGCCCTCAGACGGCTTAAGTTAAACAAGCTACCATCAGTACGGTAGCGTATATAGATGCCGTCGTCTTCTTCAAGCTCTGCCATAGCCCTTTGGAGCATCGTGCTAAAGAAGATTGTAAATAAAGTTGGTGCAAGAACACAACCTTGCTTCACTCCATTAGTTATCAGAAAGGGCTCTGAAAGAGCATCGCCATATCTGACTTGACCATGCTGTCCCTCGTGTAGCAAGAATATTGTCAATAAAGCACATCTCACAAAATGATTTTTAAAATCTACATTAAGTTTAACTTTATCATATCATAAATATCCATGCCATCCATACCTCAAGTACAGTCGTCCCTTCACATTTGCAGGGGTTAGGTTCACCCCCACGAATGTGAAAATTCCATGAATAATGACTGCCCTCCCCCTCCCCCACCAAAGCGACCATGGGGCCTCTGGAGGCCCCATAGTTGCTTCCCCCCTCCCCCTCCCTTCTAAGGCCTTCACGGGGCCTCTGGAGACCCTCTGGAGGCCCTGTGGATGCCTCCCCAACCCTCCCCCTCCCACCCGGGGCCTTATCGGGGCCTTGAGAGGCCCCTTGTCACGGTTTTGGGAGGGCAGGGGGCCCTCCCAAAACCATGAATAATCAAAACCGCGAATGCTAAGTTTGCAAATGTGGAGGGGCAACTGTAGTGCCCTGCCAACTCTAATAGTCTTTTATTTCTCAATATCACCCATTATTTCATCCAAACCAAAAAGCAGGCTGCAAAATACTATTTCAAACGAGGTAAACCCAGTCCTTCTCTTTCCTTTATTTTTAAATGATGTCCCCCCCCTTGCCATACAAACTACAATATATATTTTTTGCCATTCCTTAAATGTACATCAGCTATCAAAGCAGGTATTTTTAAAAAACTGAAACATAATTCTAGGCAAAGCATTCATTTTTATCACAGAAATCTTCCCCACAATGACAAATGTAATTTCTCCCATTTTAACATATCCTTCTTAATTTTATTCCATGTCTTAAAGCAACTATTTTGAAACAATACATATTGCCATAGTAATACCTAGGTATTTGACCTTCTTCTCAATTTTAAAACTATTTTGTCCATCTATTCAACATGAGCTTCTATATTCATATTTTTGTTAACATCTTTGTCTTTTGTTTATTAATCTTGAAACCTGCCAACACACCATTTTTTAAATTCTTCCATTAAAACTTCTCTACCTTCCAAAGGATTTTCCAGAAACTATAAATAAAATCATAAGCAAATGCCCTTAACTTTAAAAATGCTTTTTAAAGCTTTATTCTTGACATTATTTTATCTTATTTTATCTTATCTTATACCAGTATTCAGTACTTCAGTAATCGAAATAAACAACAGTGAGGACAATGGGCATCCTTATCTTGTTCTTTTTTGAATCTCATGTTTTATCAACTCTCCATTAACAATTATTTGTGCTTTCTGTGATCAATTTCTGTGATAGATCAATTTAACCCATTTAATAAAATTATCTCCAAAAGTTCATATCTTCCAATACTCTAAACATGAAAGTTGAATTTAAATTGTCAAAGGCTTTTTCTGCATCTAAGAAAGTCAATACAGTTTGGTTCTCATTACATTGTTCTAAATATTCTAAAATGTCAAACACATGTCTAATATTATCTCATAATTGCTTTTTAGGTAAAAACCACATTAGTCCCCATGGATAAAGTTGTGCAATATTATTTTCAATCCTTCAGTAAAATCTGTGCAAACCACTTAAAGTCTTTGCTTAATAATGATATTGGTCCATAATTTTTTGTTGATGTCAAATCTTGATCCATTTTAGGTATTAATGCTATATTAGCTTCCTTCCAACTATCAGGAATCTTTCCATTCTGCAAAAAAAAGTGTTCAGCATTTGCTCTAAAGAAGTTCACCCTCAAAATATTTGTAATAAAGAGCTGGCAAAACATCCAGCCCATGAGCCTTTTCTGTTTTAGTCTTGCTAATACATAATATCAGAAATCTCCCTTATTGTTACAGGTCCATTTATGATCTGTCTTTGATGCTCTGTAATCTTTTATAAATTCTACTTACCTAAATATTCACTCACTTTCTCCAAAGAAATTTCTTGACATCTATATAAAGAAGAATATTGATGAAATGCCTTTTGAATATTTACATTATCTGTTATTACAACCTTCTTGTAACTTTATTTCACTTTCTTTTCTTTTTTCTTTTTGCAGCTTATATGCCAACCACTTTCCCACTTTATTTTCAAATTCAAATTATTTTGTTTCAAAAAATTCATCTTTATTTTCATCTATCTCACCGTCAGCAAAAATAACTGCCTCTGTACAATCTTAATTTGGTTTCCAAAAATTGTCTTTGATGGAGATTTCACTTTCCTTTCTTTTTATCTCATCTAAAAATCAAATTCATTTTCTCTTGTCTCCTCTTTTTAAGTTCAGAATTGTGCTGAATGAAACTCCTTCTCATAAAAATTGTACTTGTGGGCTTGTTTGGAGGTTCTAGCAGGGGAGCATCGAAGAATGGCATGCTCCTTCTATCTGGAATGGCCATCGTCTTCCACCAAGCATGCTGCTTCAGGAGGGATGCACATGGAGTGGTGAGGGAGGAATAATAATAATAATAATAAAATTTATTTATACCCCGCCCCTCTGTTAAAACAATCGGGGCGGCTTACAGAATTTAAAATACAATACAAATAAAATCCCTAAACACCCCCACTCCCACCCTCCCCCATAAAAAAACATTAAACAAATATAAATTAAAAACAACTAATCTAAAATCACATTTAAAACTATAAATACAATAAAATATAATAAATGGCCAGCAGCCTAGAAGAGGCCAGGATCCCCTGAGGCCGGGATCTAATTAGGAAAGGCCTGCCGAAAGAGATCCGTCTTTAGTGCTTTTTTAAAGCCACTCAGGCTCGTTATCTGATGGATCTCATTCGGCAGGTCATTCCACAATTTGGGGGCGACTACCGAAAAGGCCCTCTGGGAGGTTGCAGACAGCCTAGATTTTTGTGGCTGAAGCAAATTCCTCCCAGAGGACCGGAGTGCACGGGGAGGATTGTATGGGAGGAGGCGGTTCCGGAGATAAGTTGGACCCAAGCCATTTAGGGCTTTAAAGGTAATAACCAACACCTTATACTGGGCCCGGAAACTGATTGGCAGCCAGTGGAGAGATTTTAGTACTGGAGTTATATGGTCTCTCCGAGATGTTCCTGAGACCACTCTGGCTGCCATATTTTGTACCAACTGAAGTTTCTGGACCAAGCATGAGGGCAGCCCCATGTAGAGCGCATTGCAGAAATCTAGACGGGAGGTTACCAGCGCGTGCACCACAGTCTCGTGACCCATACACGGTCAACCCACCACTTTAACACTCTGACTTTAGGATGACAGTCTGGTGGGTTATCTTGCATCCTACTACTGCCCCCAAAAGAATGTGTGAAGCACCAACCACTTTCTATTGGGACAGCCCTTTGTGTCCCTGATATCAGGTAGCGTGGTTTAAATTAAATTGAGGCCAAGCAGCTTTAAACTCTAATGAGCATTTATTGAAAAATATAAAACAAATAAACTGTAGTTGAGTATTAAAGTTGTTAATTCTTCTTAAGGCTTAGTTACATCAGATTCCTTTTAAAATAATAACATCCAATCTAGATGCACCAGCTCTACTAACTCAGGAACAAAGTCCTAAATCCCCTTTATATACTTGACTTGCTCTGAGCTTCTCCCTACTAGACTCTCCAAGTCTATTCAGTCCCTCTCTGGACCCTTAAGACCCTTCTGTGGTCATCAGACTGAAAAGTTCCCTCAGGAACTCTAAGAGCACACCCTCCCTTCAGTGTAACTCTTTCTTTCCAGTCAAACCTCAAAACAATTAACCCCCTCTCACTCTCTGTCAGGCCCCTTTTATATCCATGCCCAGCTGCCTTCCTATTGGCTGGGCACCTGCTGCTCTGAGATTGGCTAAAAAAGCAGCCTTTTCATCACACCTAGCCAGCTAGATCAGCTGAATCAACCGTGGCGATCAATGGGATGACAGATGTTGCAGCCAGATTGCCCTCACATCCCATATCTCCACCTTGTGGACCTTATTGGCTAAAGTTTTAAAAGCCTGAATGATACCTGTTCTTGAAAAAGATCTATATCTATCGGAAAAATAAGTATATTCTCTATAATCACTATTTTTGTATCTCTATATATCAACAAGCTCCAAATTATCCATTAATGCTAAGCATTCTTTCAAAATGCATATTTTCAAAAGGCAAATTACTAGAGATTTAATGATCTTTTTTCTAATTGATTTTATGATCTTCCAAAATCACTCTAACCCTCAAGCAAAATTTCCTCTCTCTCAGTTCTATCAATGCCAAATTGTTGAAATCGTTTTCCATCTCTTTATTTATAACTTCAGCTTTACTATCCATAATTTCCACTTTGTCAATAATTAGTTTTACATTTCCAGCTAGTTGCTGCCACTGTTGTTTACTGATGTCAAGTTGACTTTGACTTATGGCAACCCTATGAATGGGAGATGTCCAAGTCATCCTATCATCAATAGCTCTGCTGTTGTTATGCCCTGCTGTTATAGCAACAAAGTCATAGCTGGCCCCAAACCAAAGAGTCCATTTGGGTCTTCAGTTTCAGAGATAGATCTAGGAGTATTCACAATCTATGTACCTGCTCTTTAAGAAGTGTAACTCCATCCATGGCAGATTGCTTAACTAATTCCTGGATCTGAGGACTTGCTTAGATGGGCAATATACCCCAACTTTTCCTTGTCTCAGAGCTCTGCAGTTCTGATGAGCCAGGGCATTTGCCCTATTCTGCTCCAAGGCAGTCCTCATGAACCTGAGGCAGATATGGGGCTGAGATGGTGGAGACAGTGTAGGGCCAAATACAATATTCTAGATACCTGTTTAAATAAATTTCTACTGGGAGGAAATGAACCTGGCCCTCAAGACTGCAGGAACCCATCCCAGCAGGCCAGCCCTTGCTTAATCTGCCAGTCTGCCTTGTTCTTTTAGAAGGCAGGAAGAAGTCCCACAGCATGTGACTAAAGCTGGTCAAATGCAGGGGCCCTCAGTCCTATGTTTGCCCCCCCTTCCTGCCTTCCAAGACAGTCAGCAGAATAGTGGCAGTGGCAGCTGCAATGACAGGCCAGTGTGCCCATCAGGACTTCCCCCAATTCCATGGAGGGAGTGGGGGAACAACAGCCCTGGTCCACAGCCAGGGGATGCCAATGGGAAGCCAGTCCTGGCTTGTGTAGATCAGCTCTAAGAACCACCAATCCACTGTCATCTTGTTGGGATTCAGCTTCAGTTTATCGGCCCACATCCAGGCCATTAGAACATCCACTTGTCTAACATCTGTACAGCCCCAGCTAACTCTGATGAGAAGAAGTAGAGCTGAGTGTCATCTGCATACTGATGAAAACCAACCCTCCAACTCCTAATGATTTCACCTACTGGCTCCATATGGATATTGAAGAGCATGGAGGATAATGTGGAAAAAAAACTATTGTATGTTTTAATCTTTTTCTAATTTATATATTTTAATTTGCTGTCTGTTTTTAATCTTTTATAGTTTAATATTATTTTAAGGGGGGGTGGGCTAGGGTACTGGGACTATGGAGTTTTTATATTGTAAGCCACCCCGATTGCGTTGCAGAGGGGCGGGATAGAAATAAAATATTATTATTATTATTATTATTATTATTATTACAATGTGGCACCCTGCAATTTAATAGTCATGGGGATAAGCAACAATCT
The DNA here is from genome assembly GCA_030847615.1 of Gambelia wislizenii. NCBI lineage: Eukaryota > Metazoa > Chordata > Lepidosauria > Squamata > Crotaphytidae > Gambelia > Gambelia wislizenii. Next base: position 11,025,795 of record JAUMIR010000009.1, on the reverse strand, counting down.
CCCAATGCTAATTTTTAGAACCGACCCTGCAGATAGGAATGGAACCACTGTAAATTAGTGCCTCCTATTATCATCCTGCAAAGTCAGGGATATATGGTACCTTTGCAATTCATATGGTATTACAAATGTATGCATTGTATAAATTGAGCAATAGCAGATCAAAAACTACAGATTCCTACTGAAGAGTGCAAAGGAGAAAGCAACGGGTTAGCCTTGTTTTCTGTGGCTCCGGAGACTAGGACATGGAGCAATGGGTTCAAACTACAGCAAAAGAGATTCCACCTAAACATTAGGAAAACTTCCTGACAGTAAGAGCTGTTCGGCAGTGGAATGCACTGCCTCAGAGTGTGGTGGAGTCTCCTTCTTTGAAGGTTTTTAAACAGAGGCTAGATGGCCATCTGTTGGGTATGCTTTGATTGGGTATTCCTGCATGGCAGGGGGCTGTACTAGGCCCTTGTGGTCTCTTCCAACTCTAAGATTCTATGACTTTCACAGCTCTCCAAGCTTCTCTAGTACAATTGCACTCTCAGTTACCAGGTTTGATGTCCAGCTGCTTTTTAGCTGTTTTAGGCTGCTATCCTATAAACTAGGAACTGCAGCATGTGACTTTTCAACTGATGTTGGACTGGGCAATTAAGCAGTCCATACTTGTGATTGTTGGACTGAGACTTAAGCCATATTTAGACTTTTGAGGCCTGGCCTGAAGGCCAAATCAGTGATGGGGATGTGGGTACACACACATGGGCCCTACACCCCAACCCACATACATATACACACATAGAAAGGGGAGGGAGGGATAGAGAAGTGTTGGAAATCTTCATGCACTGAGTGTAATTGTCTACTGAAGACTCTATAATAACTTCATTTACCTGAAAGTGGTTACAGGTCTCCTGTGATCTGGGAATCCTGATAAGATAAGGTTCTTTTGCCAAAAAAATTAAATATATATATATATTGGGAGAAAGTCCAAAAGTTTGAAATCATGCAGTTGTTGACCATCTGCCAGATGGCATCTTTCAGTGTACTCAGAATTGAGTACATTACTGCATGCACATGGAGAAAGAGAAAGGTTGGAGGGATAATGTGTGTTCCTTCTTTTCTTCCCCAACACAGCTCAGGCGGAAGTTTTTCTTAGGGATGATTGTAAACCATAGGGTGTCAAATGTCTGTAGAGTATTGTACAGGGATGACTAGCTCCAATGTGATTTCACAACAAAATGCCTCTAGAACATACTGCAAGGTATGGTACTGTAAGGTTCCAAACATCCCTGATCAATCAGGACTCCTTCAGATCCCCTTAGTCTAAGGAGATTTTCAGATGGGGTATTTATTCTGTGGGAGAAACAGAACAGGGTTGGGAAAATGTCTTCTTTTAAGAAGATGTTGACCCTTTACCGAGTCTCCCCCATCCTCATTCCTCATTTCCCCATGATATTTTCATCACGGGGAAAAATCGTTTTTGACCACCTGTTCTGTTGTAGTAACGGAATCATGAGTGGTCTGAAAGGTGTCCCATTCCTCTCCTCTGATGACAGCTCTGGGAGGGAGGTCTGTTCTGGACACTTATGGGCAGGAACGGGAAACCCAGGTAATTGGCACCCTTCCCCCCTCTCCCCGGGTTACTTGTTTTTTTTGTTTTTGTTTTGTTTTGTATGTTTTTCATGCTTTGTGTAGTATTTTGATGTTTGCGGGGATTATGTTTAAAATTCCCATGTGGCTGTTCTCTTGCAAGAACGAGCAGGATTTCAGTTGTCGGTTGTAAAAGCAGCCTTACGACGGCTGCATTTATGACCGACCAGCTTGGGGAGAGGGAGGACGTTCCTGCCATGAAATGAAGGTAAGTGTTTGAACATTTTCCCTTCATTCCATGGCAGGAACAGGATTGGGGCTTGCAGGGCAGGGATGGGGGATTTGGTCCCATCTGAAAAAGTCCAAAAACAAGATCAATATAGAACCTCTTACTTTGCTTCTTTTTTTCTCTAGAAATCACTCCAAGGCTTTGTCTACACTGGCCAGAATAAACCAGTGGAAAGCCAGTGTATTCTGGCCCTTGATCAGGCCTGTTCGTCCCCCATAACATGCACAAAATGGGCAAGAGCCTGCATGGACACACTGGCCCATCTCTGCAGCTGCTACTGCTTCTGTTTGCATCACACTCTGTGAAGCCAGGAATGGGGCCTACAGCATGTGATCAAGGCACCCTGTATGTGACCAGCTTTAGTCACATACTGTGGGCCTGCTTCTTGGCTCAGAGAGTACAATGTGGCCGACAGCTGCAGAGATGGGCTGGCATGCCGGTATAGTCTCCTGTGGTCCTGTGGGGCCCAATCCATTTTTTTCTGGAATGAGGTGTTTTTTCCTGAGTATCATCTGAGTATCTGAACCATTTTATTGGGCTTTACCCCCTCTTTCCCCACCCATCTTTGCCCTGGGTGCTGTGAAGAGTTCCCAGGGGCAAAACAGGAAAAAGCCCTGAATCATCTGGATTGCACGGCTCTAAGATGGGAACAAGATGGGGTAAACAGCCCCTTTAGACAAGGCCTAAGTTGATCTATTCTGCTACACACATCACTTTCCTGGTGCTATTAAAAATCAGTGGATTCCCTGTTACACGTCCCCACCAAGTCCTGCCTTGCCATTGTCCTACTGCAGTTCCCAGATCATGTTATGTGAACCATAATTCACCACCTGTCTTTGGTCGCTGCCACACTGAAGAAATAATGCATTTAAACACTGCTTTAGCTACCATGGCTCAATGCTATGGAATTCTGAGATTTGTAGTTTTGTGAGATATTTAGCCTTCTCTGTCAGAGAGCTCTGGTGCTGCATCAAACTGCAAATCCCAAGATTCCATAGGATGGAGCCATGATAGTTAAAGCGGTGTCAAACTGCATTATTTTTGCAGTGTGGCAGCAGTCTTTTATTCAACTGATTTAGTTATCTGACTGGTTTGCCAGATAAAGCGCTGGAGTGGGGGAAGTTGCTATGCCAGTTCTTATCTTCTGTAGAGTGGTACGGTAAAATTAAGCTATTGGTTCCTTAATTAAGCAATGGCTTAATTTCTCCATGTTATCCAAGTACACTGCAAAATCTCCTGTCACATCTTTGCAGCAGGTCCTTATACAGAATTCAGTGGACATCTATTTTAATTGCCCATGATACCTGTGACATGTCTTGACTTTAGAGCATTGTTGGACATCAAAATGGCTCTTTGCCACTGCAGCTGCAATATGCATTTTGAAAGAATACTTAGCATTAATTTGGCTCAGCTTGGGAAAAGCAAAACTATTTCCTAATTGTTGTGGGAAATTACTCAAATTATTCTGAGTGAGTCCTGTTTCAGCCTGGGAGGGGCTGACCCTGTAACTGTTGTATCATGCTAGCGTTGGTTATTAGAACTCATATATTAGAATTTTAGGTTGACTGGCCATCCTGAAACTGGTACAGTGGTAAAGCCATAAACCTCCACCCCTCCAGCAAAATGAAAATCTGAAATAATTATTAGAATAATTTATTTAATAGCAAAAATGAGCTAGCATCAAAATAAAATAAGAAATGTTGCTGTAGTGACAAGAGGATATAGAAACAAAATTGGGTAAGGGGAGAGATCCACTCCTAATCGCAATTCCATTGACTTGCCTAAGAATGTGCTTAATTTCCCTGTTAATAACTCTCTTAGAAGAGATGGGGGATATTGTTGAGCAGTTATACTGTGCTGGCATTATGACTATTAATAAACAAGGTAAGAGCTGGAAACACACCTGAATTTGAATCTCAGGCTTAGACAACAATGGGATGGTTGTCTTTGGGATGGTAGAATGCATTGATTTAAATGCAATGGGATGGCAGAATGCATTGATTTAAAATTTCTGCAGTTCTTTTTGTTGACTGTCCTCAAGTCAACTTTAACTTATGGCAACCCCATGAATGAGAGACTTCCAGGTCACCCTATCATCAACAGCCCTGCTTAGGTCTTGCACACTTAGGGCCGTGACTTCCTTGATAGAGTCTATCTATCTGGAATGTGGTCTTCCTCTTTTCCTACTGCCTATGATTAACAAGAAGTCCCAGTTTGGTGTGTGATCTATTTCTTCCTGGACTCCAGCACAGAATCTTATAATTTCTTCATCTTCTGCCTGTGTAGTTGGAGCATAAACTTAAATTACAGTTATATTAATGGGTTTTCACTGAAGTCTTATTGACATGATTTGATCACACTTTGCATTATATCCTTTGACTCCTTTTGCTGTATCTCTTCTCACTAAAAATGCCATTCTATTTCTTCTTTGATTTTCATTTCCTGAGTAAAATACTGTGTAGTTTTCTGACTCAAAATTTTTTGTCACATTCCTGGCCACTTTAGCTCATCCAGCCCAAGCGTTACAATGTTTTATATATTCCATATATTGTTTTATTATGTCTAACTTCCCCTGATTCATGCTTCTTACATTTCATGTTCCTATAGTATGTGTCATGCAGCCTCAGACTTCCTTTCACCTCTGAACATATCAACAGCTGAATGTCCTTTTGTCTGGAGTCAATTAGGTACAGCACTACTCATAGTTGTCCTCTGCTCTACCCCAGTAGCTCATTGAGTGTCATCTGGCCTGGGATGGAATTTAATATGCTTTTGACATATAACATGCCAATAGGCTAGACAGAGAGCTTGGGAACATTTGTAGTCTACATTAAGTAAATAAAGAAATAATTTAGCTTGGCACATGTTAAGTATAAACATAAATTATCAGTAAAGGTGAGCATGAGCTCATAAATTATCAGTAAAGGTGAGCATGAGCTCTAAAGATGAGAGCATAGTAAGGCAAACCAATTCCCTCTATATATTTTGGGTTACAACTCCCATTACTCCTGACAATTCACTTACTGGCCAGGATTGATGGTACTTCTATTCCAAAACTTCAAGAGGGTCCCACATTGACTACCCTTGCACCCACCACGGCACCACATTCATTGGCCCTTTGTAGCTATGGGGCATGAGAAGAGGTCCATGCTCATAGTTCCCTTTTCAACCTCTTCCATCCCAGCTGACAATCAGCCATATGCAAGAAGAGTAGGAATAGTGGCACCTGGAATAAATGCCACCTATCTTCCTGGTCACCTAAAAATAAAGATATTTTCCATCTGTAGGTGGCTGGATAGGGAAAAAGAATGGAATGTACAGGTGACATATTTGAAGACCACCTAGCCATGACCAGCAGGTAAAGCTAACAGGGAGGAGCAGAGGAGTGGTAGAGATCCTTTGGTGTCATTCTGCCCATTCAGATGGGACAGAGATGAGCTGTCTGCAGGTTTCTGAACTGCTAGCTTCCACTTGCATTCACAGTGAAGTGTGGAGAAAGATATCAGTCCCTCAAACCATCCTGACTAGATGTGAAAGTAATGGGATCTGCAGTTAGACTGAAATCTGTAATTGAGCTTGCAGGATTGAAAAGCCAGTTTGAAGTTTGATCTCAGGGATGTAGACTCAATTGCCTTTCTCCATCTCTACAGACAAACACTGGCAGACACTCAATGAACATCGAAGACCATTACTGGGAGATGAGATAATCCATACGTTAGCTTACCAGTTCTCATGACATTGAACATAGATCAATAAACTGTGTTTCCTTGTATACTGAGGTGATGTGAAGCAGGAGGGATTGACACACCCCACCCTGAAAGTGAGGGGAGAGGTATTGCCTGGGACTGGAGGACTGGTGTAGCGTTTCCTTCTGCTTTTATTTCCTAGAGGTAAAAAGCAAACATAAAGGAGAAAATCATGCTGGGAGGGAGGGGGGAAGGAGAGAACCAACACCATGTAAGATGACTAGCCAAGACATAATAGCTGTAGTAATATTACCACAGATATTTTCTGGCAGACAGGACATCAATACTCTAGAGGTGGCAAATTAAAGTATTGTAATCCAATTTATCCAGAAACCATCTGCTCATATCAAAGCCAGTAAGGTAGCATCTGTTCATATCATCTTCATCAGTGTGTGACCTGTGGCTGACCCACAAGTTTACAGGCAAAAATGAGAGAGTGAGCGAGCAGAAGATGGCCGGGAGTGGGTGGGGGAGACAACTCTTTCAATGATTGAAAAATGCTCTTAGCAAGTGATAGAAGGTTTCCAACTTAGGTCCAATTATTGACAAGATGTAATAGACATTTTTATCAGCTGTCAGTTCAGAACAATTGCAATAAATAGTCTCAAATTCTCCATGGTATACTGAGAATAGGGTTGATTTTTTTAAAACACTCAGCCTTCTTTCACCTGCTTCCAACTTACTGCAAAGTGAAGTGGGATAAGAAAGAAAAAGATAGATACAGTCACAGCTCAGTAAACAAGATCAGAAAAGAAAATGGTTAAAAACAAAATAAAAGATTAAAAAAACATGAAGTCCCAAATATAGATGATTGGAAATTAAAGGTCATGGATATGTTCGAATTAGATAAATTAACAGCTTGGCTGGATTTTAAAATGACAGATCAAATAGAAAGAGACTGGTCACGTTACATTTTATTGGGATTTGGACCAGAAAAGAATAAGTTAGGGAAGTTATGAATGAGATGGGTTTAGGAAGGGAAGAAATGGGGATTAAGAGGTGTAGGATCTGACTAAATTTACATTATAGAAAAGGTGGTTGGTTCCTTGATACAAATATAATTGTGTTTACAAAGCCTGTAGAATCTACAGTTGCTGATCAGTGACAATCATGCAATAATGGGAGTCAGGCTATGTCATATACTGTAAAATGTAAGAGTCAAATGTAGAAGATATAGGATTACAGCATTTTTTATGTAAAAAAAAACATTTATTTTTTTCTTGTTTAAGAAAGAACAGCATGCAATGTGAAATGTATGAGTTAAAGGTTTGATGAAAATTTATGATACATACTGTGAGGTTTGTAATATTGCTATAAATTAAAAATAAGTGGTCTGTTCTAAGACACATTAGATCAGGCCTCTTTCTGGTCTTTCTGAGTTTCACATCAGTCCATTTATAAGTTTATATCACCCTATTCCAGCATGACTGTTATGCTTTCATGCACACAAGTACATTACTTTAAACATATTTTACCCGAAAATGCATTTTGTGTGTACCTTAGAATGCATATTTTTGTATGCATTTTACCACAAAATATGTGTTTTTGTATTTATACTAATCTAAAATTCATGCATTCTCTCTCTCTCTCTCTCTCTCTATATATATATATATATATATATATAGGTACTTTTCTGAGCTGAAAACTGTATCATGTTTGCAAAATTGCAAAACTGTAAAAAATAAAACGAAACAGCAACAGAAAAACTGAATGATAACTCCACATATTAGACCAAGTTTGGCTTCGTTAAAAATGTTGACTGAACAAAATCCTTGCACATTAGAATTAGAAGCAGTGTTGCCATATTAATTAGTGCTCCACGTCTGTAGGAGCTAGTTATACTAAATTATGGATAACAACAACATTATCTTTAAAAAAACAACAACAAGCACTGATAACTTTTCATGGTGTATTTTGAATAATACATGGAACTTCTATCCAAGCTGGTCAGGCAGTTTCATTCCAAGGGCTCCTACCCACCTTGTTCTTTTCCCCTCAGGATCTGGTAATTGTGCTTCAGGGTGAGCTCTGACTGCCCTAAAATTTTTTACAGTCAAGCCTCTAGGCTTTTGCTCCCATGCAACCCTCTTCACAGCATTCCATGAGTTTTGCCCAGCTTTGTCCAGCTGAGTAGAGAGGATTTTATTTATTTATATTTTATTTATTTCATTTGTATGCCACCTTTCTCCCAAGATGGGACCTAAGGAGGCTTCCATAAAACAGATTAAAAAATACAATATATACAATTAAAAATTATAATATCAAATTAAAACCTATAAAATCTTAAATATACAAGCTAAAACAAGCCCTGTTGCTTATACATTAAAAGCCTGCTTGATAATTGTGAAGCTTGTGAAATGCTATATAACAGGGGACAGAAAAAAATGCAGAAGTACTCAACACCTTCTTTGCTTTGGTCTTCTTCCTTTGGAACACAGGTTCTCCCATACACAAAAATGTGTTGAGTAGCTGTTCTTCTCATGTGAAAGCCCAGTGAGAAAGCCCAGTTTTCTCAGAACATAATGACACATACTCCTCCAAGGAGCTTTGACTCTTGCCATTGGTGAAATCCATATCTATCATATCTCAAAATGTGTGGAAATCTTGATGAGGAATGTTGCTAATTTGAAAAAGAATCCATTTGGCTTCCATTTAAGCCCCTTAAGTTTTTTTTTCTCCCCCTTTGGATTTTGCATAGATAGCATTTGACTTGCATCTTCTTCTATTTTGTCATTGGTACCAGTTTTGCTCTCTTGATTAACATGAATGGACTGATTATTGTTATTTTCCTGACCAAATTTATCGGATGAGTCAAGACAACAAAAGGGATGGCTGTCTATTAATGACTTGCAATCTTTTTAGCCTTTGGTATGTTATACCCATAAAAGCTGAATATGGGATTTAGGACTTTATGAGAGGTTGCAGGATTATGATGTCATGGTAGCATGAATTGGTGCAGCCATAATGTGATGTCATCATCATCTCATGGTTACCCCGTGCCCCAGCCACAAATAAGGTGTGCCTTTTAATTGAGAGGACAGGCTGTCAATAGATTGCCAATATTGCTTTTTCATGGTATTGCGAGTGTGCGAAAAAAACATCCTATTGTGATTACAGCATGAATGAGCAGTCCTCAGTGAGCAAACCTCCAGGTGAAAATGTGAAAACAAAGCATGGGACACTTTTTAAAATGAACTGTCCCATCTAGTTTGCATGTTTTTAGGGTTTCTTCGGTGCTTGTGTTTTCATTAACTTTGTTAATTAGGGTTTTTTTTTTTTTTTTTGGAGTTTTAAGCGCACCCATGTCTTCTCACAAGAACAGCTGAAATCTCACCCATGCCAAATCATGGAAGTAAACTCCCATTCTTAAAGCACTGGTGGTGGTTGTGCAATAATTCTGTGGAGTTTCTTTCACATAATTGCAGCTATGTGTGTCCAGAAAGCAACAAGTTACCAGCAAAGTATAAACAGCACTAGTCTGGGAAGGTACCCAACTGTTAATGGAGGAGCAATGGATGCAAGTTCCAGGAACAGAGATTCCACCTCAACATTAGGAGGAACTTTTTGACAGTAAGAGCTGTTCGGCAGTGGAACGCACTCCCTCGGAGCGTGGTGGGGTCTCCTTCCTTGGAGGTCTTTAAACAGAGGCTGGATGGCCATCTGTCGGGGATGCTTTGATTGTGATTTCCTGCGTGGCAGGGGGGTTGGACTGGATGGCCCTCGTGGTCTCTTCCAACTCTGCAATTCTATGATTCTATGAATTAGCTCACAGGAATGCAAATGCTGTCAAAGATTTAGTCCAGTAACACAGTCCAAAAGATCAGAGGCTTATGGCAGTCAGTCCAAAACAGTCTATGGATCAACAAGAGCAGGCAGCAGAGTAGTCAGGGATGAGTCAAGGTAACAGAAGTCAAGATAACCAGAATCCAGGCAGCAAAGTCAGAAGGGAACTTTCACCAGGAAGATCAGTTGATCTCTGGCAAAGCCTCCATCGCCTCTCCCAGCATATATAAAGCAATTAAAGCTTTGTCAGGTGTTTCTTAATGAGCAGGTTTTTCTCATACAGTCTCAGAGATTTCCTTTGAGCTTCCTTTTGAGCTTGCTGCTCGGTATATGATGGTGGAAGTAAGTCCCTCTCTTCTTCTTTGTCCTTATCTGAATTGGCAGGACTCTCTGCTGGAACCGATGCCACCTATTTGGACCAGGGTCTTCCTCTGCTTGAGCCTCAAGATTGACAGGCTTCCCTGCTGGCACAGGTGCAGATAAACCTGTGCCAGGGTCCCTAGGGCCATTCCCTCCCATGTTCTCCTCCTCCTCTGACTCTATACCCTCATCAGGCCCATAGGGCATGAGAATGTGTTATAATAAGTGTTGTAGTGCCACAATGTTCTCACTATCTTCATTCACAGATTTACAGCATTTTTAGATGCTAGTCTGATAAAGTCCAAAGATTCGGAGGCTTATCACATGCCAGAGTAAAGTGGCAATGCAGCCAGAATGTTCCATTTTCTGTACTGCTTTACCACACAATATTGTTGTTCTTTCAGTGTTCTCCTGTTCTGTTCCCATGGGAGATGGAGGTAAAACCGTGTCTTTTTGCTTGTAGGTTTTTCTGGTTAGCAAAAAGATGCAGTTTTACCTCTGTCTCCAATGGGACTGGAATGGAAGAACAACATCATGCTGTAAGACAGTGTGAAAGATGGAACCTTCCAGCTTCACTGTCACTTTACTTTGGTATCTGATAAGCCTCCACGTTTACATTTGTATCAGGACATACAGAGACAAAACTTAAGAGTTTATAACAGGATTTGGTTAAAAGTGAAGTACATTTTTTACAACAATTTGTCCCTCTCTGTTCCTAATCATATTTACTACCTGCACATGTCAGTTTTTAATATTCATGACAGCCATTGCAAAACTAGTGATTAAGAAAAAAAAGACAGATGTATGATTTAAAACTTGCTGCTTTGTCCACAAATCAGGCACAGCATCACATAATTATCCATTCTTGTCTCCACCATCAACTAGATGTTTTGTTTTCCTTACAAATTTTATCAATACTACTCTATAGTTTTTTTAGAGCCTTCATAAATGAGTGTTTTAAGTAGTTTGAAGTCAACAAATACCATAAAACTAAATAAAATGCAATGCACACATAATGGATGACACACCATTTGTGGGCTCAACTGGCATATAATGATGGTGTATAGGAAATGACAGATTACATAGATATTCAGAATGCAAAGAATAGCAGATGTGCATAATGGCTCACGTTCATAGTAGGAGGTAAGACTAGAAGCTGCTAAAATGTTAGACTTTGTATATTTATCTGTTGCTCTACAATGGCCACACAATCTTTACTATTAAGTAAATGGTTGGGAAATATGTGAAGTTTCTGGACAAAATCATATTCATTTTCATGCGCCACTGCCATAAATCTGAAGAGAAATCTATCATTTTCTCAGACATCAAATGTTTCTAAGTACTTTAGAATGTCTGTGTTTGTTTTTTTTGTTTTTTGTTTTTTGTTTTTGTTGTTGTTGTTGTTGTTTTGAGATCAAGGCTGACTGTTGGTTTTACTGTTCAGAGGCTTACTTGGGTGTTTTTGTTTGTTTGGGGTTATGCACTCTCCCTGAGCACATAGTCTAAGGGGTAAGATGTCTGTTGAGTCATTGGCTTGGTTAGGGTGGAGCTAGCAGCTGCTAGCTCTGCCTCACATCTGTCTGAGTCTCTGAAGCGCAGTCTCTGAGTTGCTAGAAGAGGATGTGCTTGTGTGTCTGGAGGCTTGTGTGTTTAGAAGCTTATATGATTTTTTGTTTGTTTGTGGCTGTGTGCTCTCCCTTGAGAACATGGTCTTAGGACGCAAGGCTTCTGATGAGTCACTGACCCCCACTGAGGGCAGATCAGGTAGCTTCTCTCTATATACAGTAGCTGGTGCCCCAGTCTCTGAAGCTCAGCAAACAGAAAGAGCAAAATACCGTGGTCAGGTTTGATAAGCAGAGTTCAAGTAGGATATTTAAAAGCTAGGATGTGTCCAGAGGAAGGTGATCAAGATTATCAAAGTTTGGAAACCAAGTTCTATGACAAATAACTAAGGGAGCTTGGTATGTTTAGCTTGGAGAAGAGAACACTAAGGGGGGAAATGGTAGCCAGTTTAAATATCTGAAGATATGCCAGGTAGAAGATAATGCAAGCTTTTTTCTGCTGCTCCAGAGACTGGAACTTGAACCACTATACCGTATATTCCGGCGTATAAGACGACTGGGCGTATAAGACCACCCCCCCAATTTCCAGCCAAAAATCTAGGCCTAGGCATATATTCGCCAGATAAGACTACCCCCCCCCCCCCAATTTGGCTGGCTGGGGGAGCCTTGCCAGCTGATCCTCTTTGTTTCCCAACTCATGAGGATCTCCTTGTGAGTTGGGAAAGCGAACAGGATCAGCTGGCAGGGCAACATTCGCCCCTCTCTTCAACCTTTCAGTCAAACTGGACTCGAAGGTGGAGGAAAGGGGCAAAAATGCCCAGTTTGCCTCAGCAGCCCCCTTCCCTCCGTCTTGGCTCTTCCAAAGGGGACCAAGGCGGGGGAAGCGGGGGCGGCCGCGGCAAAAGGTGGGGAGAAGGGGCGAACATGCCCCGTTTGGCTCCATAGGGAGGACGCGGGGCCGTGGAGCCAAACCCCGGGATTCACCCCCTCTCCCGACCGTTAAGGGAGAGGGAGCAATCTAGGGATTTAACTCCACAGCCCCGATCCCTCCTTCTGGGCTCCCTCCTCCAGCGATTCCCCAACCCACAGGAGGCTGCCCAGTCTGTGGTGGGTTGGGGAATGCGGGATGGCCAGCTGGCTGGGGGGGTGGAGGGAGGGGGCTTCGCAGCCACCCCCCTCACCAAAGCATGGCTTTGGGGAAGGGGGGTGGCTCGTCGGAGGGTGAATGGGTGGATGGGCGGAGGGGGCTTCGCAGCCACCCCCCTCTCCAAAGCGCGGCTTTGGGGAAGGGGGGTGGCTGGGCGGAGGGTGAATGGGTGGCTGGGGGGAGGGGGCTTCGCAGCCACCCCCCTCTCCAAAGCGCGGCTTTGGGGAAGGGGTGTGGCTGGGTGGAGGGTGACTGGGTGGATGGGCGGAGGGGGCTTCACAGCCACCCCCCCCTCTCCAAAGCTTTGGGGAAGGGGGTGGTTGGGCGGAGGGTGGCGGGGTGGCTGGGGGCAGGGGGCTTCGCAGCCACCCCCCTCTCCAAAGTGAGGCTTTGGGCAAGGGGGATGGATGGGCTGAGGGTGGGTGGGGGGCAGGGACGAGGGGGCTTCCCAGCCACCCCCCTCCCGAAAGCCGCGGTTCTGCGGCTTACGGCAGGGGGTGTGGATGCGCGGGGTGTGGGCGAGTGGCAGGGAGGGGAGGGCTTCCCAGCCCCCCCAGCCGAAAGCCGCGGTTCCATGGCTTACGGCAGGGGGGGTGGATGTGCGGGGGGTGGGCAGGGGGCAGGGAGGGGGGCTTCCCAGCCACCCCACTGCCGAAAGCTGCGGTTCCGCGGCTTACGGCAGGGGGGTGGATGCGCAGGGGGTGGGCGGGTGGCAGGGAGGGGAGGGCTTCCCAGCCAACTCCCCCTGCCGAAAGCCACGGCTCCACAGCTTATGGCAGGGGGGTTGGATGTGTGGGGGGTGGGCGGGTGGCAGGGAGGGGAGGGCTTCCCAGCCACCCACCCCTGCCAAAAGCCACGGTTCCGTGGCTTACGGCAGGGGGGTGGATGTGCGGGGGGTGGGCGGGTGACAGGGAGGGGAGGTCTTTCCAGCCACCCCCCCCTGCCAAAAGCCGTGGTTCCGCGGCTTATGGCAGGGGGGGTGGATGTGCAGGGGGTGGGCGGGTGGTAGGGAGGGGAGGGCTTCCTAGCCACCCCCCCTCCCGTAAGCCGCAGTTCCGTGGCTTACGGCAGGGGGGTTGGATGTGCGGGGGATGGGCGAGTGGCATGGAGGGGAGGGCTTCCCAGCCAACTCCCCCTGCCGAAAGCCACGGCTCCACAGCTTATGGCAGGGGGGTTGGATGTGCGGGGGGTGGGCGGGTGGCAGGGAGGGGAGGGCTTCCCAGCCACCCACCCCTGCCAAAAGCCACGGTTCCGTGGCTTACGGCAGGGGGGTGGATGTGCGGGGGGTGGGCGGGTGACAGGGAGGGGAGGTCTTTCCAGCCACCCCCCCTGCCAAAAGCCGTGGTTCCGCGGCTTATGGCAGGGGGGGTGGATGTGCAGGGGGTGGGCGGGTGGTAGGGAGGGGAGGGCTTCCTAGCCACCCCCCCTCCCGTAAGCCGCAGTTCCGTGGCTTACGGCAGGGGGGGTGGATGTGCGGGGGATGGGCGAGTGGCATGGAGGGGGGCTTCCCAGCTACTCCCCCCTGCCGAAAGCCGCAGTTCCGCGGCTTTCGGGAGGGGTGGTGGATGCGCGGAGGGCGGGCGGGGGGCAGGGAGGAGCACTTTGCTTCACCCCCCTTCCCCATCTCCTCCCTCCTCGCTCCATTTGCAAAGCGGCAGGAGATAGGCAGGCAGGTGAAGCAAAGTATATCCGGCATATAAGACGACTGTGGGTTTTGGAGGGCACTTTTGAGTGCTCAAAAGTCATCTTATACTCCGGAATATACGGTATTCAGATTAGAAGAAAAGAGATTCCAGGTAAACAGTAGGAAGAACTTCTTGATTGTGACAGCTATTCAGGTGTGAAAACAGACCACTTTGGTGGTTGGTGGATTCTCATTCTTTGGAGGTCTTTAAACTGTGGTTGAATGGCCATCTCTCAGGATTGTTTTAAATGTGTAAACCTGTATGGCAGGAGGCTGGAATAGACAACATATGTTGTCCCTTCCAACTTGGATAATTCTAAGATTCTATGTTTGTGAAATCAAGATTTTCTGGTTTGCCAATACTATACTTTCAATATCATAAAAAACCTTGATTATGATCCCAAGATTCTTCACAGTCTTGGATTTTAATATGAACCAGAGAAGAATTCTATTTCTTTTCTTTCTTCCCACCTACATATGATACTCCATGCCCTGTTACTTTCTCTCCCACCTTCTTACCTGTCTGCTTGCACCAGTGACTTCTTCTTCTGTGTTGCTACCAGCAAGTCCCATGAAGACTTGTGGTACATAGTTTCTCAAGAGTATTGACATTTTGCAGCCACTGGAGAAGTGTATTTGCTAGTTGTGCTAATGGCTGGTGTGTGGGAAGAATGAGGAGATCTGTGGCATTATAAGGGACACCACATGGATTTTTTTTAAAAAATCCAGAGCCTGGAGGTCCAGAAAGATCCAGAAGGAATAGTGCAGGAATTGCTATGAGGGGAAAGCAACAACCACATATGGTAGATCATATTTGGGAATCATGCAGCCTTCCAGGTGTTCATAGAATCAAAGGTTGGAAGAGACCACCGAGGCCATTCAGTCCAACCCCCTGCCATGCAGGAATACAGAATCAAAGCACTCCCGACAGATGGCCATCCAGTCTCTGTTTAAAAACCTCCAAATAAGGAGACTCCACCACACTTTGAGGCAGTGTATCCCACTGTTGAACAGCTCTTAACATCAGGAAATTGTTCCTTATATTTAGGCATAATGTCTTTTCCTGTTGTGTGAATCCATTGCTCCATGTCCTAGTCTTTGGAGCACTAGAAAACAAGCTCCCTCTTCTATATGATGAGTGTTGATGGACTGCAAGTCCCAGTAGACCTAGCCAGTGTAACCAGTAGTTAGAGATGCTTGCCACTCCAGTCCAACACGTTAAGGGTTGCCTGATTCCCACCCTTGCTCTCAATCATGCCTGATGAGATTTGGAGAAATGTACTTTCTCGTATCTATTGCCAGAGCTTGTGAGATTTTCTGAAGACAATCAGAAGTATTCATTACAGCAATCTCAGGCAAGATTCTGAACTGCTGGTCCTCCTGGCTTGCCCTAGCATATGGTGCTTCTCTAGAATAGAGAAAGTATGCTTGTGCAGTTTTTATAGGACTAGATGAGACTGAGGAGGTTTTCAGACAGGAATGCAAAAAGCATTCCTGTCCCACAGTCTCCAATCCCGCCTCTGTCCCGGCACAATAACCCTCCCCATCACACTTACCTTGTCTTCCATTGACAGGCAGCCCAAGAATAAACAGAGCTGTAAGGGAGCTCCATTCACTTCCAGGACTGAAATTCCACCCATTCTCATGAGAAGACATGAGTGTGGGAAATTCAAAAATAAAAAGTAAAATAATAAGAAAAAAGTTTTTAAAAAGCACATAAACACACCAAAAAATAACAAGTAACCTGGGGAGGTTCATAAAAAGAGGGTAGCCTACCTTGTTTTCTAGCAAGGCCATCCATTGACGCCTTATTCATGGCAGGACAATGGCGCAAGATTTCAGATGCTGGCAATGCCAGCAGCAAAATGGTATAGGTGATTGATTGATGGCTTGGCTCTTCAATAAAAAGAAATGGCAGAATAACTACAGGAGAATGCCAAAGGACAATGTCATGTGATATTGGCTTCCTTTTGCATTCCAATGTTCTCATTCTGGTGCCACATTTGCCATATCTGATAATCTTCTGAGATACAAAAGAGATTTATTGTCCTCTATTTGACATGGTCAAACTAAATATTAAATGCTAACACTTCCAGAGTTTTTTGTGCACAGGTAGGAAGGAAGAACACTTTTTAGGAACGACGAATCACCATAAGGCAGTAGGAGCAATGGTAAGTCCCTGTGTAGCTCATTCATTCACAGTCACACTTTTGATGCAACTTGAGACAATGTTATTTGTGCACTGGAGCACAGGTATCAAGAAACTAGTAACATTTATTTGCATTCTGTTGAGTCCTAAAATATGATACTACAGTCTAGGAAACTGAAAGACATTTGTAAAGCTTCACAAATATGCCACAGAACTTTCAGATAATTTTCCTTGTGAATTGTTGTACCTTTTCTATTTTTAGAAAAGAATATGAACTACTCCCCTTATTTTAAACAATTAGATTTATAAGAAACAACTGTAACAATTTTTCAGCAAAGTGTGAAAATGCTAGCACACTGTTAATGACTGTGACAGAAGCTGAAAGCTAGCACTCATCTAAAACTGCAGGCATTCAACAATGGACAGAAAATTGTTAACCCATCTAGCCATTTTGTCTATTAAATGTGAACATGGAAGAGAAATGGACTTTGAGGGACTACCTTATGATTTTGCAATAAAAAGGATTAGAAAAACCAAGCTGTAAAGTTCATGGGTATAATGTTTACAGACATATTGGCCCATTAGATTTTTTAAAAAAAATATATAAAAAAAACTATTAGAATAATCTCTTTATTTGTTGACCCTAAATTTCCAAAACAGTTAGCAAACTTGTAAGCTGAGTGCTATTATGAAACAGAAACAGCAAAGGTGGGTGTTATTCAGAAATGAAAAATATGTCACAGCAACTTCAGAACTTTTTCATGGCTCATAAGATGGTATATATGATTGTATGCATGTATGTGTTTTGAGGCATTGGGATGTTCATGTAGGACTGAGGGCAGGGCTGTGTTACAAGTTTATTTTAGTTGTCCCTAAAATGATGCTTGAGCTCTGACTGTTACCATTGCTGCTGGAGCTATTTTCCCAACTAGCAAGCAAAAATGGGTAGGTTTGTAGACTCGCTGGCAGATGGCAAAATGGGAGATAGGAAGACTTTGATAGTGGAAGAGGAATGTGATAAACTATTCCACAGCTCCCCATTATATCATCATTGAAAAAGTCTGAGAAATCTGCTTTTTTTGGTCTATAACACCTGGAATCACCAAACCAGCTTGGTAGCAAAGTATAACTTGGCTTGTAATTAGTCTTGGAAAGCTGGGGTTGGAATAATTTGGCTTTTCTTAATATACAATGGAGGATCACTTCATTCACTTGATCTACCTGGTCCCTCCACAACTTTGTATCATAAAACAGAACAACTTACAACCATTTTGTGGTTTCTCCCATATCATTCTTCCTGTGCTTTGAGGTCCTTCACAGAGGCTTTCTCTTTGTCCCATCACCCTCACAGGTATATGTGATGGGAACACTGGAGAGTGCCTTCTCTATGGCTGCTTCCAGGTTCTTGAACTCCCTTCCCAGGGAGATTTGATTGGCATCTTCCTTCTATCTTTCCTCAGGCATATTAAGACTTAAAAAAAAAAAAAAAACAACCAGCAGGTCTTTGAAGACTGACTGCTGCAAGGGACCAGCCCTTGCAGAACTGTGTTGTACTGTCCACTTGTGTTTTGTTCATTTGTTGTTTTTAACAGCTATATTTGTTAACTGGCTTTAATTTTATGGAAAGTTTAATGATATTTTTAACTTTTGTATCTGGTGTAATTGTTAGCTATGTTTCCTTTAACTGTTTTAAGGTGCCTTGAGTCCAGGACTGGGAATAAGGTGAAATATTATTAATAATAACAATAATACATGTCTCCCCTGCCTTTGTGGAACCAATATCTGGAGTTTCACTTATCTGACGGACATAAAATAGGAAACACGTACAATAGAGTTGTGCTGGAAAATGCCTAGAGAGGCGTCCTCTCTAGGAATTGCTAGTTTCTCCAACACAACTCTATGGTCTGTTTGTACAGCAAGTCCTTTATTTTAATAGCGGTTTCTATTATCCACAGTTTCACTTATACATGGTAAGTCCAAAAAAGTATCCTTCATGGATACTATATTCATTCATCTACTGTTTATGAACAAATGAGACCTCAATTGACTTCATATACTTTCAGCAACTGAAGTGGGTCCCCAAAATGACTAATTCCCAAAAGGAGACATCACCCTACCCATTTAAATTCATCTCTCCCCAAACAAAGTCAGAAGAGCAGGACCAATTTCTTCTTTAACATTGGCATGTATGACTTGGTGCAAGAAAACCTTGCAAAGGGCTATTATAGCCTGAGGGGAAATGTCTCCCTAACCTTATTTCCAGGCTTAAGTATGGCTCACACTTCAAGCATGATGGTTTACAGAAACATCCTAAAGACCTCTAAAACTTATGCTGGTTTTTAATGACCCCTTTGGGAGTGTTAGATCAATTTGGAATAGCAGAGAACAATGTCATTTTGTCAGAACTACCACACCCCAGGAAAATAACACTAGTGAGAGGAGGATAAGCGAAGGCATGGTTTATTACTGTATACAGTAAAGTTGCCACTTCTTGGGCAGCCATATTATTCCCAGGGTGGACTGGAGGAGTAAATCAGAAAAGCTTCTTAAAAGATAATTTGTAAAATCCAGGAAGGATAAGGAGACAACAACAGCTGATGAAGTGGGGCCCCATCTAATTGCTTTCTAATTTCAGGAAATTTATCTTTCTTTTGCAAGTGGTTTTAATTCCTTAAAAATATCACTGGTGTAGAAATGCTCAAATCTGTCAATCTGTTTTCTTCAGGTGCACATGTTTCCAATGTGAAGCTTGCTCTGTTTGTGGATCAGTTAGTGATTTGTCACTGTTAAGTGTTAGGCGTGAGACTTCACTCATTGGCAGGGCAGGTCTCTTTCCCACAAAACTATGGGACAGAAGAATGGTAGTACATTTGTCCCATAATGTCACTCCTACAAGAGCTAGATACTTCCTATATTTTTTTAAAATGAAAGTTTGCAATAGGACTCAGACAATGGTCAAAATGCAAACTAGGTGCCTAGAAACCTCATTAAATTTAGCTGACTGGGTGGAATGGAAACCCTACTTATAGGGCATAGTTGTTGTATCTTTTTGATTCTCTAGACTGACAGGGTGTTGTCCTGTTAGAAACAATGTCAGAAGTTAGACATATGAACTCGTAACTGTTTCGTATTCACATTTATGATCGTGGCACACTGAAGAGTTGTGACAGGAACCTGCAGGGTTCCCTGCTTCTGCTCAATGCAGTACCAGTCAATGGTGGGCGTTGGGCTAGATGTGCCATCCTTCAGGTGCTGTGCTGGCCAGCACTGCAGAATTCTGTCCATCAGTGCAGCTGACTCGATTTTAAGGTGAGTTTCAGACCAGGAGACAGATCATGGCTACAACATCATGGGTCAGATCAGGAGACAGATCACAGCTACAACACTATGGCTATGTGCTTGATGCAGGATCTCAGCTTCAGTTTGCACATGGCTAAGAAAGAGGAAATGTATCACTCCCCCCCCAAAAAAGAGAACAAAAGAAGGCACAGATGTGCCTAAAATTTGCACATGTTAATTTACCATGGTAATACAGATTTATAAAGAATGGTTATGATATAAATGGTGTATAATCAGGTGACCTGTTCAGTGAACTGTTGACAGACAACTCAAAGCCCCCAGTATCCATTCTTTCTCACCTGCTGTTATACCTTAGTGCTATGTCTAAAATGATTAAGTCCTACTATGGGAGAATTTTAAGATATGCATTTAATACTAGAGCAAACAGTGGATAAACCAACCTCCTTTTCCACATTGTCCCTCCTGAGTCCCTTTTCTACACATCTGCAACAGCAGCACATGAAGCTGCCTTATGCTAAGTCAGACCTGTAGTCTATTCATCTCCTTCAACCTTTCAGCTGGGATGCAATTGGAAGCTGTCTATTTGCATTGCACAATCTCTGTCAAGCCACCTGCCCTCACTAGACACGGCTACTGCTTCTCTACTTGCGGTACTTCATATTCATTTACACTGCAAACTCCTGCTTTCCATTGGCTTAAATGCCAAAATGGTATTTGTTCTCTTGCTGAAAAAATAAATTAGGAAAATGTGACTCATCTAACAATGTGTTATCCCCAACAGTTGAAAATATACTTCACCAGAGGCAGTGAGTTAAATGCCAATCTATGGGATTCATGGTGCTCTCTGCTGTTCATTCTGTTTACACTGGGATGCCTTTGTACTGGAGACAAGATGCATCTCTCTCCTACTCCCCGTGGATTTAACTTCAAGGGCTCATGGCACTGGAATGAAACCCTACAGATGGGCAAGAAATTCATTTGGCTTCCATTGTAATATCAACCCAGCCAATTCTGGGGATGAAATTCTTCACTAATTTTCTTCATGAGGAAGCAATGAGTAATTTTAGCAATCTTTGTCCCATTGTGAGAAAGTCTTCAAAAATGGCACAATTTTCAAAGCCTAGTCACAATTTGGGACTTATTGTGAAAAATTCAGATGTGGTTCTATGCAGACAGTTCTTTTTGCACAGAAAATGCTCTTTTGTGTGCAAATTAACAATATGCAATTTTTTGCACAGAGTAAGTCCCCAGTTATAGGATCTTCTGTTCAGGGAACAGCACTTGCAGAACAGTGATAACTACTGAATAAGAATAATAATAAAGGCCCAGTGGGAAATCAATTTCTAAAATGTTGCATGAGACTGAATGTGACACATGATCAGTTGGAGGGAGAAGGTGCAGGAGGGAAGGGAGAGAAGGAAAGAAAGAAAGATGTGATCATTATGCCAGCGGAATGCAAAAGGATGCCAATATCAGACAAAATCTTCCATTGGTGTTATGCTAATGTAACTTTTTATTGATGGCCCCCATGCTGCTTTCGTGCCAGCATTGCTGGTGTGTAAAACCTAGGGCCATTTAAATCTCATCACTGCAGCGAGAATTCCCGGTCTGGCGCAAACACTACTGGGTCAGATCGGGACATCCAGGTACATTTTGCCCTTTTTATGACCCTCCCTGGGTTACTTGGGACCTTTAAAGTGTGTGTATGTGCTTTGTGCAACTTCAAATGTGTTTATTTTGTTTTTATTTTTAAATTTCCCACATGGCAAAGTCTCATGGGATTTTGAACAAGGAGCCTTTGCCAGGAGAGGAAGGTAAGTGCAGGGGGAGCATCCTTTTGCCAGCATAAACATGTTTTGTTTTGTTTTTACACCAGCAAAAGAATGTTTTAAACTGGGTTGTCTGATAATCTCCTAGATGCAAACCCATGAATATGCAGATACAGAAACAATGGGAAAGTCTCCCAATACTTCTTCAGATTATTTTGTCCAACTGGATGAACTGGGTTGATGCACATGTGAAAGAAATATGTTTCAGTTCATTTTTTTCAAGAATCTTCAAAAATCTGTTTGGAAAGGAAAGAATCAAGGTGTGTGATTTGTTTTTGTTTCTTAAATAGTCTAGGAGAAAGAAGAGTGACAGATAGTCTGTTCACAAGGACAGTGTATTTCTTGGGAATGCATATTCTGTGTTCTCTCTTTTTATTCAGTGCAACCAAACAACCCATCATTGTCTTGACTTCATCTCACATATACAGTTCCCTTAATATCTTCATAAAAATTCAAGCTTACCTTTTAAATACATAAATTTATTCAATTGCTCCTCACATTGATACATGTGCACACCCCTTTCAGTTCTCCCACTAATTTTGACACATAACCTGATCTTTCTGTAGGAAGCACTAAGAAAAAATATCCTTCTTTCTGCTTGCCCCCTCTTTAATTTTTATATTCATGCTTTAAATGAAGAGTGTGAGTTGATGGTTTAATTTAGATTTAATAAGATAATTACTGCATGACAAATTAATGCCAAATGACTATTAACAGTATTTCTATGAAGGTTTTTGGAGATTCTGTAGCAGGATATCTATGAGTCCCATGGCTATTAGGACCAAGTGATGAGTATGAAAACTGTACTGTATTGTCCTCTTAAGAACCACTTGCCAGCAGCCACTGTACCATTTGCCTACTTTGTAAGGTAGCTAGAAAATTTCGTTTCTTGAATTTTCAAGCAAACAGATCTAATTTGTACAAATCAGAGGACTGGAACAAAAGAATCCTTTTTTAAACAAATATTTATTTTAAAAAATTATATTATACTAATTTATTCTAAATGTTATAAACACTATAAATATTTGTTCTAAACACTAGAAAAATGTACCAGTTTATTGACATGATTAGAAATCCATGTAAATTCATCAACAGCATCAACATATTGGTTCTATTAGCTCAAGTAGCTTCCCTATTGTAGAAGAAACAAAACGAAAGTCATTGGAAAGCACTTTCCCTCAGCACTGCTTTCAAGCTACATGTTGGAATTATTGGAGGACTTAGTTACTTACTGGAGGACATCTTCAAAAATGATCATCTGTTCTGATAGGACTTGCAGGTAAGCAAAAGAATGGTCAAAAATATTGCTTTCGTTACATGAACAATGGACACCTATGTATAGTATTCAGTCAAACTTTGAGAAAAGATCCAAACAAAATAATGTATACAGGATGGTTCATCATACATCACAACACACCTTTCTCTTCATTGTGAAATGCAGCACAAAAAAATATACACATAAAATGCTCACATTTGGAATAGTTGAATACAGAAATGTGTATATATTCAGAAAATTTGTGTACAAAATTAAAATGTATTTTGTGCATTTTTTTAACCAAAAAAATGCAGACTGATGAGGATGTAACATGAGAAAGATGAACATTTCAGTTTTTCTTTCTCTTGAAGTCACTGTTTCTTCAATTTTGTGTTCTCTCTATTTTGTGAAGAAATTATTGGTTTTCGATGACCCACCCATGGAATAAAGAGGCCAGACAAAGAAGCTGGGTTAAACAAGGGCCACTTTATTAAATCTACAGCCTATTTAGTTCTTTATTCCTTGAGGTATGCAAAATGGGGAGGGGGGAGACCTAGTGCAGGAAAAGCTGGAGCTGATGGTCTCCCAGAGCTGATGGTCTCCCCAGAGAGTCTCCCTGAGCTCTGTGAAACACCTGAGCTCTGAGGGCTTCCCCAAAGCTGGGCTACTGTGGGCACCATCTACTGGAAGGTGAGACCTCAGGTTGATACACCTCAATTCACACACCCTCTAGTGA
This sequence comes from Gambelia wislizenii, assembly GCA_030847615.1. Taxonomy (NCBI): domain Eukaryota; kingdom Metazoa; phylum Chordata; class Lepidosauria; order Squamata; family Crotaphytidae; genus Gambelia; species Gambelia wislizenii. Next base: position 11,002,386 of record JAUMIR010000009.1, on the reverse strand, counting down.
GGACTCAATCCTGGGGCCAGCCTAAAGGAGAGTTTTCTCCCTATCTCCAGGTCACATGATGTACAGGTGTAGTTTGATAGACCCATCCTTCACCCAGAATCATAGAATCATAGAATTGTAGAGTTGGAAGAGACCACAAGGGCCATACAGTCTAACCCCCTGCCACGCAGGAAGAAGGGGTGCCTTAGATGTACAACAAACTAACCCCATCTCCCCCATTTCCTGCCAAGTGACCACCTACTTAGGACACCACCCCATAGCCAATCAATACTTCCCCTGTGACAGTGTAGGTTAGGCAAAAAGAAAAAAAGGGAGGCACAATCCTACTGGGCCCCAAAAGTGACCAGATAACTCATACTGTGAAAAAGGCAGTAGAGTGGATTGACAAAATCCAAAAGGAGAAGAGGCCAGGGGCAGCAGCAACTAAAAAAGTCTAAGCTCTGCCCCTGCCCTTCCACATCATGATGCCATGCACCATTGACCAATTAACTGGCCCTTCTCCACATGGGGCTATCAAAGAACATCCCCACATACAACCTGTGTACTATGTGTGATCATTTTGATGAGACCAAACCATACCAAATCAAGGCTAAGGCAATCCATGGAGAACTGGGGATTTAAATCTTTGCTTATTGCAGCAGTTCCTCAATTGTGCACTGTGGCTCCAAGATGGCCCAATAAGCCAAAGGGGAACCACCAGGTTATTTTAAATTTTCACTTCCTGGAGACTTCCAGACCGGGAGATGGGCTTCACAATGATGGCATGGCTGCAGATGCTGCCACAACAGCTCCCCCTCTCAGGCCTCATGTGGTGGTGGCAGCAGCACCAGGACTTCTGCATTTCAGTGAAAAGAAGGGTGCTCAGCTCCTTTGCTCATCAGGAGCGGGAGCAATGGTTGTGAAATGGGGCAGCTTTTAAACTGTGTCAATATAGTTATTTATTTATTTTTATTTCAAAGGACTGGGGAAAGGGAAACCTGGCCTTCAGCAAAGGGGGATTGGGAGTAGTAATTGTAAAGGGAGTTGATTTCCATTCCAAATCTTTTAAACTTTAACATGAATCGGGTTTAACAATAACATCCAATGTTAGGGTTGTCAATACAGTAGCACCTCCGTATCTGTTAATTCCCCATACACTGATTCAGTTATCTGCAATTGGCAATGGCCAAAGTATGGATGGGGAAGGGAGGGAGAAGGAGAGCTCCCCTCACTTCTCACTTCCCCATGGGGGGTTCCGGTGGCGCAGAATGTGGATGGAGAAGGGAGGGAGGAGGAGAGCTAGCCTGCCTCCCACCCTCCTCCAGTATGGTTCCCTCCCCTCCCATCCCCTCCCCTCCCATCCAGTATGGTTCCCTCCCCTCCCACCTTACCCTCTCTTCACAGCAGGAACCCACTAGGCTGCCTTCCTTTTCCTTCCTCTTCCTCTTCTGCCTGCCTCCCTTTGTTCCTTCTCCTCCTCCATAACTCTTCCTCCCCCCCATCACAGGGTATTTACTACTATCCACAGTTTTCAGTATCCACGGGGCCCCTGGAAACAATCCTTTGTGGATACAGGGGTTCTACTATACATTGATCTGGGAGATGTCTGTAACCCCGATCCATGTTAACTCCAAAATAACCCCAATCCATGTTAACCCTCCCCGTCACCAGTCCTTATCATACAGAGGTCCCCTAAATGTGGTGGTGGATCCAGCATCAGGTGGTAAATGGGTGGTGTGTCTGTGTTTGTGTGCCCGAGGGCAAGTTTTGTACCTCATTCCCAAAATGGGAAGACAGGGCTGAATTATTTTTCTTCTGGTCTTCCAACTTTTTGACCACCATCCCTCTATGAAACTCCTCCTTCCTGTTCCAGGAATGTGTCATGCCTTATCCTTTTTTGCTTCCTTGTCCCCATGTATTTCATGTCAACTCTACTCCCTTTCTTATCCAACCTTCAAGCACTTTATCCTCCCCTTGAAAAAAATTGTCTTCAGTCTCAACATTAATCAAGTAAACTAGCTTTCCATCAGTTTTTGGCACTCTAATTCAAATTTTATTGGAGTCTCTTCTTCTCAAAGGGCCTTTGTACATATAAAGTTAAGTTGTGTACCTAAAAGAGCTTTTTAAAGAGGGCATATGAAAATAGAAAGTGTAATTGGGACAGACCTGTGTATACAAACACAAGTATGCTAATCAGTAAGATGTGATGGATAGTAGCTTCTGTTCAGAATAAATATAGTACCAAATGGGGCTGGAAAAAGTTACATAGCTACTAGGAAGGCCAAAAAAGAGCATCAGTAGGTCAGTAGGAAAAGAGGAAGATTGCATTACAAATGGATCTACTCAATAAAGGAAGCCACAGTCTAGAGTCTGCAAGACCCAGCTATTAACAGCAAGATCTCTTGAAGATCTCTCAGTCATAGGGTCACTGCAAATTGAAGCCAATTTGACAGCCTATAACAACATACCTACAATCTTGAGAAGTAGGGACAGATGCTTAAGGTTTCCCTTCCCCAACTCCAATAGCTTTCCCCAAGTCAAAATCAGTTCTTAATTGTTTATTAAGTTGCTTGAACCTAAACTATTTAGTTAATGGAATGGTGAGGTATTTCTTTTGGCCTAGGGGATCTGATGAAAAATTTCTGAAGCACTATGAGAGCCATGAACCAAGAAAGTTTGGACACTTATGGCTTATTTGATTCTCAGACAAGATCATGAGGCAAGGAACCTTTTTCCCACTGAAGTTTTTGCAATTTGCAAAATATCTCTCTGTGCAAAACTAGTGACTTTTCTGTTTGTGAAACTAAAGACAGACACACAGAGAGAGAGAGAGCATGGAAGGATGGTCTGATTGATCAAAAAGACCCAAGCAACTCATTAGAAGCCTCTAATTTTTCAAAGCCCATGCAACAAGGCAGTAGATATTGCAATTTTGCACAATTTGCATTAAAATGTTCTCTCAGGAGCAAGAACTTTAATTGATGCTGACTTATTGTTATCCTAAACACTGAAGGGTCTTAAGGACCCTCCAAATATCAATATTAATTTTGAGAATTAATATACTCAGCTTGGCTATGTGAAGGGGGGGGGAACAGATTGCAGGATCTTTTAACCTATGTATACCGGTAATCAGGAGGAGACGTTAAGCTAGGTAGTATAATAATTGCTCTTTATTTGAGAAAACAATAATAATAACTGTCACACACACTCAGACTTCAAGCATTCATGCAAGGCTAGCAAGTAAAGCTGGAGGTATTGGGATAGAGGGAAAGAAAAGGGGGTTTGTTTATGGGTGATACTGTACTGCTCTTAGGAGTTGAGGTTGCAAAAGAAACCAGCAGAGTGGGGCTCCTGAAGCTGGAATGGTGACACAGCCTGACATGGAGTCCAGAAGCAGGGAAACTGTGCATCTGGCTACACAGATAGACATAGTGTCCACAGGAACTGTGCACACTTGAGTGGGGTTTTGGAGGGGTTTATATAGTCAATAACGTCCTTCAGGGGATGGGATTTAAAGTGAAAGACAAAAGCTTCTCAGAGATTCCCAGGGTGAAGCGATGGACACTCCAGATAGGCTAATGGCACTTACTGTTCAGATACTTTGTAACTGGATAGAGGAAGCAACCTTCTTTGTTTGGGGAAGGGCGAATTATGAGGTGTCTTTACAGGCTTGAATATCTCAGCCCAGGATGATAGGATTAGTCAGGTGTTCAGGCACATGGTTGCCTGGCAAATTATCATTTCTTTGGAATTTGGGTTGGCCCTTTCTTAAATGCATACCTAAGTCTGAACGCTAGTCTTTGGGATTTCTCATTTGGGAATTTCCCCAGCTTTACTGGCCGCACTGCATGGAAGGCTACATTTGACCTATTTATTAAATATTGCCAAATTATTATAGCTATGAGACATGGAGTGTCAAGGTAGGTAACATTATTATTTATCACCCTCTCAAAAATGAGAAGAAAAAATCCCACTGCAGTTTCTTTTCTTGTGAATGAATGAGATAAGTGAGGATGGATACCACTACATGCAGCCAGCCTTGCATGCCCAAAGCTAACCTGGATGCAGTATTCATGCTGTAGAAGAAAGGTTCAGCGACTAGTCCAATTGGTTTCCTGGAACAGTAGGAGACACATTTCCTTTCCTTTCCTTTTTCTTTAGACAGTAAATCTTGGGCTGCCCTGTACTCATACTGCACTGTTCTGGAGTTATATGTGATGAAGAATTGTTTGGAAAGGAACTTCCTTTTTCCCACACACATATCACTGAGTACTTCCTCGACCTCACTGGGCCTGGAGAAGGCTAATGAGCTCAGAGAGGGATTTGGTTAAATGGTTTGGACTTAAATGGTCTAATAGCCATTTAAAATTCAACCAAACCCAGAATGCTCTCTCTCCCCCTGCTCCACTTCTCCCTCTCCCTTTCAGATTTTTTTGCATGGTGTTGGGAACAGCCACAGCTGACTGGCAAACTTTTCAGAACTTGAACCCATTTTGAACTGGTTTTTTTGCACATTAAGCAGCCCCAATGATGCCTCTTTTCAAAATCCATTATTTATGGAGAGAGAGAGAGAGAGAGAGAGAAGGAAGCTGGTGTCCTCCCCACCTACCTCCTCCTCCTCCTCCTCTTATTCCCTCCAGGCCCTGAGTCTTCTTACATTGCCATCTCATTTAATTTAACCCACAGCAATTAATGTCCTTGACTGGCAATGTTTAAACAGCAAACAATTTCATCCTGTAAGTGGAAGCCTGCTGCCTGGAATGTGAACAGCTCTTCAGCAATGACATCACACTGTGTTTTTTCCCCCAGTGACAGCCATCTGTATATGAGCATGTGTGTTTTCTGTTGGATGCTACAAGTTGCAAATCTTTCCCTGGGCACTCCCTCTAATCACAAAATTTCTGTCCTTCTTTAAGCATGGATGGATTCCTTCCTGGGATCTTCATATCTGAGTCTGGTCTCAGGGGTACCTTTAACCAACCACCCCCCACCACCTTCTAAATGACAAATTTTGAACAAATTCTATTTGTCTTTTTTAATGGCTGCTGGGCACAAGAAGATGATATTTTCACCAAAATATCCCCAGTGGAATACAATGAGTGGAGGCTATGTTTTATACCAATGACCTTGATGTGTTGTGCTGTTTTATAGCCAGTTCATTTCAGCAGTCTTGTTTTTGCTTCCAGTGTCAGGGGATGTTGGGCTAGAAATGGAGGCTGAAATAGCAAACAGGGCAGCTAACTTCTTTAAATTATAGACTTTTTTAACCACTCATGTTCCCATGCTTTAATAGCAATATGACCTGGCAGCATGGGATTTTGTTTACTCTTGCAAAGATTTCACCTGGCTGTTCTTGCATATCATACAATTCATGCATACCTAAAGACAGAGGAGCAAACACATCCCTGGTCAATTGGCACTCACACCAGAAAAGGCTGGGACTGAGCCAAGTGAGATAAATGGCCCTGTGACATAAATCCAGTTAGTCTCAATATGATTAGACTCGGGGTTCATCCAGACTGGCAGCTAGTACCAATTCAATCAGCTACGTTTAATGTCTCTTTGGGTCTCTTCTTCCTATTGTGGGAATATTTCGTATCTATATTATGGAGCATGAAGTGGAACCAGTGCAAAATGAGTCTGTGGTACAAACAGAAGAAACAACTCTGGATGCTATTCTTCTTTTCATGGCCTCTCCCCTCCCCTTTACTACACAGAGCAGTTTTGCAAAGCAATGGAGATAGAGATAGGGATGGTCTCTTTCCCCATCCTCTTTATGAGGGCAAGTGTAGGTGTGCACACACAGAGAGAGAGAGAGAGTAAACTTGGACCCAATGTAAAACATGCAGAAGATGATAAAGGGAATAAAATGAAAGCTGGCAAACCAGAACCACCACCCCTCCCCTCTCTGGTTAGAGCAAAAAGACTCAGGAAAGAAAACGGGGGGAGGGGAGCCTGAAACTTCCTTGAATTACCAATACATTGTATGGGGAGATTATCACATAAGGCTACTATTCTGGAATTACAGCAAAGTATTAGCAAATTTGGCCAGTACTTATTGCACAATGTCAGTTCTATCCTGTTGCTGGTTTCATTGTTTTATTTATTTATTTATTTATTGGTATTTATACCCCACTCTTCAGCCACAAATGCTCTCAGAGCAGCTTACAAATTGTTAAGCAATAGCACCTACATATCTACACTGCTTTTATAGTGCGCTAGGCACTCTCCAAGCAGTTTCCAATGTGTGTTAGCTAATTGCCCCCACAAGCCTACTCATTTTTTTCAACCTGTGGAAGGCTGGAAGGCTGAGTGAACCTTGGAGCCCTTGGGATCAAACTTGCCAGGTTGTGGCTTGCAGTACTGGCATTTAGCACATTGGAAAGCGCTTAGTGCCTAACATGCTATAAAGTGGTATAGATGTGTAAAGTGCTATTGTTTAACAATTTGTAAGCCACTCTGAGAGCCTTTGTGGCTGAAGAGCAGGGTATTAATACCTAAATAAACAAATAATAAACTACTGTGCCACCAGGTCTCCCTTAGCATTCCTGTTATTTCTGTAGCACTCCTCTTCATTGATGGGGAAAACCTATTAATGGCTCTCAATACCACTGCTATGCCAATATTCCCCTTCATGAGATAAGTCTCTTCTGCAGCAGTAGTGATATGATGGAAGTCATGTGGCATGAGGGGCCATGATCCTCCTCCTCTCTCTTCCCTCCCCCTAGCTATTCCCAAGCTGGCCAAGATTGCTTTTTTTCTCTGTGCCTTTCTAATTTGCCCTCCCTCTTTTTGGCTGTGATTGCATAGTTATGGGAACAACATTGTTATTGTTTCCCCATAATTAGGGAATCATAGCAAAATAAATAAGGAAGGAAGACATGTGTGCTCTAAAGGCAGGGTCATGGAGCTTGTGCCGAAGGACAGAAGATTGCCAAAGCAACACTGTCACAGCACACATATGCTATTAAAGAGCCAGTGTGACACTGAATGTTTTTAAACAGTTATGTTCCTGTTTGCTTCACTAACACGATTGCTGTGAGAAAAGTGGCTGGTGTGATAAACTCCTGGGTTTTGGAAACAGGAATAGTAGCTACAGGAGTAACACCATGATCAGATATATTTGGCCAATATGGATGAGCCCTCATCCAAGCGGTGGAATGTATCTATGTGTTTACTCTCCATTCAACAATTTATTCAATTTGTGGATCAACTTCAGTTGGGACAAAACAGCAGGAACACTGAGTACTCTCTTGGTTTGTAGGAATGAAATGCAAAACTCCAGCCCTTGGCTAGGAAGGCAGTAAGAAGCCTTTGGATGCCTGTAGACAATTATGAATTTGAGATTGAGCCTGAACACCAGGGGTTGTTTGCAACACAGATTTGGCATCCAGGTTTATATTTTCTCTCTCTTTCATTTCCAATATGTATTAAGTAGTTCTGCCAGTTCCAAAGAAACATGCTGTAAGAAGCTGTTAGGACTAAGAAGCCTGTTGTTCTGGTGTGTGTGTGTGTGTGTGTGTAGGGGGGATTGGTTAACATTTCTGTTTATCTATTGCCGTGTTTTAGAAACAGAGAAGTCTGCCTGTTTTGCTTTTTTGCCAGAGTTATTTAAAAAATAAAAAACATAAAACCAAGTTCATTCCCTCAAACTTTAAAGATTTTTTAAAAACATTTTTTTTAAAAAAATGTTCTTATTGAAAATTTACCTTATCCTCAACAGCTCTCATTAATCCAGTTTATTTCTATTAGGGATAGGAAAATTGGCTCACATTACTGTTCAGAATGCAATGATTCTTTCTCAGCGGTCATATATATATATTTTTTAAAAAATAGGCTCCCTCCTAATTGATACCTGCTAGCCTTCCCCCACCACCTGATCTACCCCCACAGTTCATTTTTCTCCTCATACCCTCTGAGCTTCTTTTTCCTCACCTCTCCCCAAAGGTTCCAACTGTGGATGAGCTGTCCTGATTTGGAAAGGACAATCCTAATTAATCCTTGGTTATTCCATTTTTTCATCTGCATTTAAAATGTCCCAGTTTTTATCTCTTCTTTCTGCCTTTGTCCTCACATGCTCCAATTGGTACAAACTGAGTACAAAGTGCAAACAGTAGTTCTCACTCAGTTAAGTCAGCAGGAGGAGAGGAGAGGATGCAGTAGAATTTTGTCCTTCCCAGTAGACTCAGGCAAAAGTAAACTGTTGCAGCCTCTTCTACTTTGTGAGTTCTTCCTCGTTCATAACTCTTACATCTTGACCACACACTGATGTTGTTTGGCCACATCTTTCCCAGTTTTCATGTGCAAAATGTTGGAAGATAGTATCATAGAATCACAGAATTGGAAGAGAACACAAGGGCCATACAGTTCTACCCCCTGCCATGCAGGAATACACAATCAAAACATTCCCAACAGATGGCCATCCAGCTTCTGTTTAAAAACCTCCAAAGGAGACTCCACCACATCCAATGTATGATAACCAAGATTTTTTACTTTACCCAGGCTTCTGTTTAATTCCTAGGGTTCCCAGGAGTCACAAGAGATTACAGTTTCCAGGGAACCTTGTGATGTGAACTTCCTCTTAGTTAGAATCATAGAATTGTAGAGTTGGAAGAGACCACAAGGGCCATCCAGTCCAACCCCCTGCCACGCAGGAAATAACGATCAAAGCATCCCCAACAGATGGACATCCAGCCTCTCTTTAAAGACCTCCAAGGAAGGAGACCCCACCATGCTCCAAGGGAGTGTGTTCCACTGCCAAACAGCTCTTACTGTCAAAAAGTTACTCCTGATGTTGAGGTGGAATCTCTGTTCCTGAAGCTTGCATCCTGTGGGTAGCCTATTCACAGCTTGCCAAGCAGTTTTCCAATCCACACTTATCCCAAGATGCTGTCGCTGGAGGGTACACTTTGGGAAAAACAATGGAACACTCCAGAGGAGCAGTTTGGAAGGGCTGGAATCCTCTTGGTGACTTATGTCAGCATAAGAATCCATTATGCTGGTGTAAGTCCCCTTTCCCAGCAAGATAAAACAGTGGCTGAGGGATAGGAGTGAACACCAATCTCTGTAGGGATCTAATGCTATCCTACAAGTTCCAGGTGGATCGTTTCAAGCCAGCAAGCCACAGCCCTGAGTTTGTATGACCTGAGCAGGGTGGCTGATAGAAGGGTGACTTGGAGGTCTCTCATTCATAAGTTTGCCACAAGTCAAAGTTGACTTGACAGCTGTCAAAAACAACATGAAACCAGCTCCAGAGCAGCTGTATCTACAGAAGATTTTGCTATCATTGCTTCCTTTCAGTGCCTGTGACCACTGTACCTCTGCCACAAAGCCTCTCCTGCTCCCTATGGCAGTTTACTTACACCATCCAACAAGATTTTGGCCAAAGTCACATGTTCATCTGCAAAGTGAGCTGAGGCTCAAATAAATTTTGGTCAGAGTCAGATTACAAATAAGCATGATTATTTCTACTACCCTTCAAAACCTAGTAACCTCAGAAAACTGATGGTATCCTCCTGCTAGAAAACTCTATCCTTATTTTTCTGTCCTTTTTCTATTCTTTTCTAACCTCTTGAGACCAGATTCTATAAAAGCTGAAAGACCAAAATGCTAGCAGAAGAAGGCTGGCTGCTGAAGAGGCCTGCTAGGGTGAAGAGTCTTTGTTATCCCTATTAACATTTAATATTTTCCAACATCTGATTTTAAAATATCGGCTCATTTATTATTCAGCATTTCCCCATCTGGTATTTTACCTGCTGTCAATCCTGGCACGATCTCCTGGGGATCCTTTTCTTTTCTTTTCATGAGAGCAGATGATTCCAGGACTGCTGAAGATAAAGAAAGGCAGATGAATAACCTTTCATTCTACCAGGCTGGTGGGTTTATGGACAAGATATAACATAGTTTTCTTTAAAGGAAGATGGATCTTCTCCATCCATTGACCCACCATACTTTTACAAAAAACAACAACAAAGCCTGATGTCTCATGTCATCTTAAATTTGTTTTACATCTTGCCTCTGTTGGCATTATATAGTGTTACCTAAATATCTTTCATTATAAATAGTGGCTTGCATGAAGAAATGGTTTGTATATTACATTTTCTCATGAGATCACTGTTTGTGCAGACTGGCTTCAAGTGCTATGTCAAGCTCAGGGAAAGAAAAAGATAACATTTCCCTCTCATGTTATGCTTTTAAAAAAATCCTGAATGGACTGGCAGTTGAATCTTTCTTTAACACTGTTTGTTTCAAAACCATAGTGTAAGGTCCAATGAATGAGCATAGTGGTTAAATGCCAGTACTGCAAGTCATCACACTGCAAGTTGCAAGTTCGATTCCAGCGGGCTCCAAGGTTCACTCAGCCTTCCATCCTTTCGTAGGTCGGTAAAATGAGTACCCAGCTTGTGGGGGCAATTAGCTAACACAGATTGGAAGCTGTTTAATGCAGTGTAGATGTGTAAATAGCTATTGCTTAAAACAATTTGTAAGCTGCTCTGATAGCCTTGTGGCTGAAGAGCGGGGTATAAATAACTAAATAAATAAAAATAAAAAATAAAATAAATATTGCAACATTGACCCAAAGCTGGGTTGCCAGATGACATAAGAGACAGTGCTGCTGCCCTTTTAATGATTATGTTGAAGAGGGAATTAAGCAGGTGAACAATTGTGCCTTCAAATCACTTCTGACTTATGCCACCCTAAGGTTATCATACCTTCCAACCCTTATCATGGGGTTTTCTTTGCAAGATTTATTCAGAAGGGGGTTGCCTTTGCCTTCCTCTGAGGATGAGAGAGTGTGACTTGCTCACAGTCACCCAGTAGGTTTCTATTGCTGAGCAGGGATTTGAATCCTAGTCTTGAGAGTCATGGTCCAACATTCAAACCACTGCACTGTGGCTCTTCTATGCAACCATTATGGGAGTGACTTCTGGGTGAGAAATGATGATGTCCCTGTGAGATGCTCCACAGCAGGGAAAGCTTAGGTGGCAAAATTGCCAGCTAAGAGGCAAGTTCTAGCCAGTGTAAACTGTCTCTGGAAAAGGAGAGAGTGTGAGGTTACCCACACATGCTCCAAAACACTGCTCCTCACTAGAAACCTCAAATTAGTATTAATCAAATAAAGATTTTGCAGAGAAACTTGTCTATGGACTTTTACAGACAGTACTTATCACACTAGAAGCTTGCAAGAGAGGTATGGCGCTGTCGTGCAGCAGGAGGTCTGTTTCAGACAACATGAGTAAAATATGGCGTGGCTGCTTCCAATCGTACATGGAGGTGACACTGACAATTTGGTGAGAGGGACGGCATTATCTGAAATGGACCCCCTGCCACGTGAGAGCACCATACCTCTCTCACAAGCTTCTAGCACAGTAAGTACTGTCTGAAAAAGTCCTATGTTAACAGTGAGTGAGATGGAGAAGGTGAACTATGTAAAGGAAATGCAAAAGAATTTTGAATGTGCAAATAAACCAGGGAAATAGTTGCCATATAAATTGTGAAAGAAAAAGAAAATGATACAAAAATGACAAGAGGGAAATGGTATAATAACAGAAAGAGTAAATATACAAAAATTGTTTAATTGCTATTACTCCTCTTTATAAGAACATCAAGAAATTTCTTTGCAGAAAGTGGATGAATATTTGAGTAGGCAGAATTTACTAAACATTACAGAACATCAGAGGTAGATTATGAGTGCTCTTATAACAGTGAGAGATGTATGAAATAATGAAAAAGAAGAGAACAGGAATGGTACCTGGACCTGATGGTTTCTCAGCTCTTTACTACCTGTATATGTGTTTTGAGGATAAATGTTTATTGCCTGTACAACAAATGATGAACACTGTTTTGCAGAATGGAAAGATTCCTGGTAGTTGGAAAGAGGCTACTATGACACCAATACCAAAAGAGCACCAAGACTTGGCATTGACCAAAATATTATAAACCAATATCCTCATTGAACAACGACTATATATTGCTTACTATTATTTGAGCTGAATGATTGAAAATAACTCTGCAGGATTTTATCTATGGGTACCAATGTTGACTTTTAATCACAAAAAAGAAAGTCAGAAGCCACTTTTCTTTTTCTCTATATTTCTTCTGATATCCTACTTTTTCTTTTTCTCTTTTTCTCTTTTCTTTCTTTTTCTTCTCTTTAAATATTTTCACTGTATTTGGAAACACTGTTAATAAAAAATATATAATAAAATTTATATTTAAAAAAGAGATGGAAGAGTGAAACATTATCTACCACAGAGGAATGGCTGTGGAAGATGACAGATTTAGTAGAAACGGATAAACTGTCTGGTTTGACTAGGGAAAGATTTCAAAGTCTGGGAACCTCTATGGACTTTTTGCAGCCGGGGGGAAGAATATGATTGAGTAATTTTTGGTTTTGATGATAAGAAAGAATAGGCAATTGAAAGAAGGGAACATGTTGTAATTTTAGGGCTTGTCTATGGTTAGGATAAAACACATACTCACACTGTGTCAGGTGCAATTTGTTCCTTTTAGCCATTAGTCTGGCTTACCAGAAACGACAATTGCTCTGGAGTTTCCAAGAAATGCCGGAGTGGCCCTCCATGTTTTGGACATGTGGACAGATGGATCGGGCTGGATCCAGAGCAACCCAGCTGTCTAAATGTCTACGTAATCACTGCATTGGTCCCACTGGCCCATCCTCCTTGGTGCCACCAACACTGCCTCACCTGGCAGCCAAGCAACTCTCTGCAACAGCCTGGCCATTGCCATCAATGAGACACTGCACTATGTGACCAACATGGAGGGGGGCACTCTATCCTTTCCTGACTGATTATGCAGGCACCCCACTCTGACCACACAAAGAGCTGAGGTTGTAGACAGCTGCTTTGCCAGCAGGCAAAATAGCAGCAGTGGTAGCAGTGGCACCGAGAGGGATGGGCCAGTGGGACTGATGCAGTGTTGGACTGGTGGCCCATCAACATGGCACAGCTTTGGAATGGACCAGTACATTTAGCCAGCATCGTGTTGATCAGGGGCCGCTCCAGAGCATAATGTTCTGGACTTGCCCTGGATTATGGCACCAGTGTAGATGAGCCCGGACAGAGAGGTATGAATAATTACATGCATATATAACTGCTGAAAAGGAGACCAGGAATCACCTTTCCTCTCTTCTCTTCTCTCTTTTTTCTTTTCATTTTCTATGTTTGTGCTGCACTTTTTAATTTTTATATTATCGTACCTTAGCTTTCTAGTTTCTATTTCTGTTTCTTTTCTCCCCAGTAATCCTGTAATTTTTAATGTATTTTTGAAATGTTCAATAATAATTCTTTTTTTAAAAAAACATTAATGGGACAAGAGCCCTAGCCCTTATTTCGCCAGGCAACCCTAATGCCTAATGGAATATGTTGCTCCGTTTCTTGTAATGAGTTAATGACAGCCATCACTTCCTGTAATATCACTCAAGTGGTTGAGTTCCAAGACAATGCCACTGAGAAAAGAAAAAGAAGATATGGTGGTGGTTGTTTAGATCCCTGAACAGGACATTCATATTAGGAGTGAGAATGGAGTGCATCATTTCTTCTCCTTCTTCAGCAGGCCTCACCTAGCATTGGGATGAGGAAAGTTGCTTACACAGGCTTGTTGTTGTTGTTGTTGTTGTTGTTGCCTTTGATCCTTCCAGACTCCCTGGATTGACTTTTCTGCCCTGCCAAAAGAATGAATGGTGGCTTTTGGAATCTTCCAGAAATGTCAGGAAGTGTCACTTTAAGACAGTGGCAGGGGCATCCCTGCACTGGTTAACATTTAAAAAGCACTTGTTTTTGAAAACCAGAACTGGATTTCTGGCCATGTCTGAGTTGTTTGTTTGTTGACATTTTGGACAGTCTATGTGACTTATAGGAGGTTCCTGGGACAGAAATTCACCCCTGGACCTGCCACAGTTGGCTACTCCAAACTAGTATCCCTTTCACACCACACCAGTGGTTCACCAAGTGTTCTGGACATCAGCATGGCCAATGCATAGGGATTCTGGAACTTGAAGTCCAAAATATCTGGAGGAACAAAGACTGTGAAGCACTACAGTCTGTGGTATCACTAAGGGCAGTGTTACCTCTCCCTCCGATGGTGTCATCTGCTATGGTTCAGCCTCTGCACACACCCCTAGAGCTGCCACTGACTACAGTGCACAATTATAGTGCTACAATTCCACTTTAACTGCCACCACAACATCATATGGGATCCTGGGACTGGCAGTTTAGGGAGTGGTATTTAGAATTCTCCACCGCAAAGCTTTCGTCTCTCACCAAAAGACAAATCCCAAGATTCCATGGGCTGTAACCATGGCAGTTAAAGTGGAATCAGAGTGATAATTGTCAAGTGTGACAGGGCCCTGAGAGATTTTCACATCTGCATCTACAACTACAATATGAGAAACTGCTTTCTATAAAATTTGGCTCAGTTTTACACTGAGCAAAATGTGGTGATAAGTACTGTAATGGTAAAAATAGGTTCAGTTTAACGATTTGCCATGGCAATTAAAGTGGAATCATAGTGCTATAATTGTACAATGTGAAAGGGCCCCAGAATTTAAGCAAAAGAAGGGAGACACTGTTGTAATGGGATCTGAAGAAGATACATTCCTGGACGTACTGTGTATAATTGAAACCACAGACAATACCAAACCCTATTAAAATCAAGGACTTCCAGTACATACATAACATAGAGTTGTGTTGGAAGCACTAGCGATTCCCTGAAAGGACACCTCTCAAAGCATTTTCCAGCACAACTCTATGTCCCAACCTTTCAGCTGTTGATAACTGAAACTGCAGATATTGGTTACATGGATCAGGGAGGACAACCTGTATTTTATTTTAATTTAATTTGATTTAGTTTAGTTTTTGATTTATATCCACCTAATATGGGATCCAGCTTAGTGTCTGGGCCAAATGGTAGTTGTCTCCCAGATTGAAACCTCACTTTATCCCATGAAACTACAGTGCCCCTTCAGCCTTAGACAACAAAGCCAATGGTGATGGATAATGGGAGTTGTGGTACAGAATCATGAGAGCCACATGTTACTCAGCCCTGCCACAGAACTTAATCAGAATCATCAACAACAAGCAAGGTGAGAAGGGGTGGAAGGACTGCCCTTTACATTTTAAAGAGGGTCCATATGTCATTTGCATTACAGCTAGGACTTTATCAGACCACACTCCCAAAAGGTTCTTTTGCCAGCATAATTTGTCATGTTTTTATACTGGCGAAAGACCCCCCCCCCATGCCACACTTACCTGTATTCCTGGCAAAAGGCAGCCCTAGAAATGAACAAGGAGTAAATGGAGCTCTGTTCAGTTCCTCGTCTGAAATCTCAGATTCTTGCAAGAATACCTAGTGTGGGAAATTTAAACACACACACACACACACACACACACACACCACTCAAGATTTAAGAAGCACACAAACACACTTAAAAGCTTACAAGTGAACCGGGGAGGGCCATAAAAAGTGTCACCTACCTGGATGTAGCGATCTCACCCAGAAGTATTCTGGCTGGTCCAGCCATTCACACTGTAATAACATGGCTGGGGGGGAGGGGGGAGAGATGTGAGGTTTCAAATGCCCACAATGCCAGCAAAAAATCACCACAGCTGATCTATTGACAGTTTGGGTCATCAATAAAATAGAACAGCTTATGGACAATACATAAACACGACAGGGCAACTTCATCTGGTATGTGCGCCCTTTCGCATTTATGTGGCATTGTTATGATGCCGTATTTCATGTGTTTGATAAAGTCCTTACCCTTCTTCCAAAAGGTTCCATAGTTGCCCTCTACCATCTCCATTATTTATTCTCTGGTACTAATTTCTGCAAAAGATCTGGATGTGTCTCTGCCACTCAGAGTACAAGCCTGAGCTAGATGGTCTAAGAGTAGTGTGACTCAGGGTTTGCCTACACTGACCAGAACACTCCACCTTCCAGTCAGAGTATTCTGGGCCTGAAGCTGGCTCATATCTCCCCCATTACCATGGGCTGGTTTACACAGCAGATTTATTGCGGCAACTTGCAGTTTAATTATTTTCCGCAGCTGTGCCAGTCAGGTTTTTTTTTCTAATTATGTCGCTTTGAAGTTCAGACTTGAATAAGTGTGGGGGGCGTGGCTCTGTGTGTCTCTGTAAATCTGCCTGTATATGAACTCACTCCATAAAGCAGAGGAAGAGTAATCTCTCTGCTAAAAGACCTTGTGCCATGCCGTGGATCGCAAGTTTTTCCAGCTGCTCTCTCTCTCTCTCTCTCTCTCTCTTTCCTCCTCCCTTCCTCCCCCAAGCAGAGAGAGAGAGAGGGAAAATAGCAGTTCAGCTTGCTACAGCCCTTTGTGAAATGGTTTCTCTCCCTCCCCCGTGCACAGGATAAAAGTGACAAACGAGCTTTTACATACTTTCAAAACAGCAGAGAATGAGAAGGAATGCTCCCTGAAAGTTGTTGGGAATCCTTTTTTGAAGTTGTTGGGAATCCTTTTTTTTTTTTTTTTTTGCAAACTGGCTCGCAAAATAGCAGACAGGATTTTTGCAAGTTTCTTCTCTAATGGCTACTGTCTTTCCCTCCCTCCCTGCCCCCTTTTAAGCCCACCCCTGCATCATCAACCAATCACAATGGAGCTGTGCTTTAACCCTTAGCGGAATGCTAGTTTACACTGCCAATAAAGCACTACATTGCAAATATTCCTGCAAAAATAGTGACATGCCCTGCCACGCTATATTTGGGTATTTTACCTTCCCCCCTTCTGAATGAGGCGATGCTGTGCTGAGATCCATGGGAACTATGAGCTATCTTAGTGGTATATTTAGGGGAATATTTGCCTGTGTAAACAACCCCCATGACAAATTGGGCAGAAGTCCTCATGCACATGCCAGCCTGTATTGATAGGTGCCTCTCCTGCCATCACGTGTTGCACTCTCTGAAGCTGGGAAGGTGGCCATTGGCATGTGGTCAGGGCTGGCCACATGCAGGGGTAGCTTGACCTCATGTGGAGGGCTTCCTTCCCAGATTCAGAGTGACACCAGTGGTGGCAGTGTTTAGAAATACAGGCCGGTGTGCAGGTATGGACTCATACCTGACCTACCCGGGTTTTCCCACATGACACAGGTTTTCTCAGGGGTTATATTAAAATGTTTTCAATGGATTTACAATGGATTAAAATGTTTTCAATGGATGTTTTCAATGGATTGTCCCCCGCCCCCCAGTTTCACCTCAGATATCATCAGGACTGTCCGGAAATGAATTGGAGCAAGAACTCTGTGTTACTTGGACTGCAGGGCTCCAACATAGGGGGGAGCCAGGGTAAATTGCCCATCTAGACAAGCCCTCAATGTATGAAGCAAAGTCTGCCAAGCTCTACCACTTAACAGCCTATCCCTTTTCTGGGTTTTCATTTCTTTGTACCATACTTGACTGTGGGGATACTCTCTGTGAACCAGATTTAAGCAACGGGAAAATATCAAAGCACAAAGGGCATGTAATCCAAGATATGACTTCATGATAACTGAACCCAATTTCTTTAATTTATTGTAACATCCTGCTTGTAAAACATAATGAATCCCATCACACTGTCTGCTGCAGAGGCTGATGCCAGATTTGGCAGATAAAGTGCTCCTCCAGACAGGGCAAATGTGTCGGGAAGTTGAAGCATTCATTGCTGTACTTTTTGAGATTTTTTTTTTTAAATTAAAGCATCCAAACAACACATCTGTAGTCCAAAACTATTTTCTGGCAATGACCAGCACCAAATGAAACATTTTATTCCAACCTTCCAGTGTCTTTCTTTTTTAATTTCAAGCATATTGAAACAATAGGTTCCCTTCTCTTCTCTTGAGTTTTTTTTTTCAATTTTATTTTTTAAGATTTATAGTACTAAAGTACATTAATGCATCAGTGAAATGGCACTTTTGTGCTATATAAATGTAAATGATATATATCTTTCAAAGGAGAAAATGTACCCTTCAAACATTGGACCACCTGAGCAAACCATGCCCCACATTTTAAAAATCTTTGGAGAAGCCCGAGTGAAGATCCAAGATATCGCTAGGACAGCTGCAAAAAAAGAATTACATGACAGATGCAGAAGCCACAACAACTGGCAAAACCCAGTAAAAGCTAAGGATCTATTCTTCAAGAACTGAGGCTTTTTAAGACTGATCTGGAAGAACCCAATCTTCACACACACACACAACAGATGGAGGGGGGGGAACCCACCTTTATTTTCTCTCCTCCTTTTTTATATTGGGTTGTGAGGCTTTTTTTTTTAATTTCATGCATGGAAATGTGTGCAGATTTTGGTACTGTATTTGGGAAGAATTTCTGCAGATTTTGGTAGCACAGAGTTTGATGGACTGTATCTCCCTATATGAACTGGTTCAAGATCCAAGACCTTCAGAATTGGTCTTTCTCTCTGCCTCACTACCTTCTTAGAATCATCTGGTAGGATCAAGGGAGAGGGCCTTCTTAGCAACTGCTCCCAAATTTTGGAATTCCCACTCAAGGGAGGCTAGGATAGCTTCATCTTTGATCTCTTTGATTGTGCTTTGATTGTGTAGTCCTGCAGGGCAGGGGTTTGGACTAGATGGCCTTTGTGGTCTCTTCCAACTCTATGATTCTTTCCATAAGCAAGTAAAACTTTCCTATTCCATTTGGCTTTTAGAAATCGACTTTTAATGATGTGTTCTGCTGTTTTCTTGATTTTTTTCTAATGTTGTCTTTTAATTTAATTTTAAAGAGTGTATTTCCATAGATTATTTAATTGTTTATAAATAATTTTGAGATAGATAGATAGATAACTTATGTTTTGCATAGTTTATAATGATTTTAATAATTTTTAAACTAATAATTATATTACTTTATAATAAGTAATAATACCTTTGGAGAAAAGGTGGAATTACCATAATCATCTAACTAAATGATATTATTATTAATTTAACAAATGATGATGATGATGTAAGTACTGTAATCATGTTTTCATAATATGTACATTCACATTTCCATTCATTTTTTCTTAACATAAACATATTATATTCCATTGATTGAAATATGTTTATAGTTATTATTATTATTATTATTGTAATATATACAGCTTAAAGTTAGGGTACAGAAATAAAGGGGGTAGTCATATTCTCCTCCCCCCTTTTCCTATTCCTTAAATTCAATAAAAGATACTTGTTTTTAGTTGTGTGCATTTATTGATGTATAATTTCTCAAAGAATAAGAAAAAAAAGAGAAAGTATCTATTGCTTCTAACAACAAGAAAGAAACACGTATGCTTTTTGCCAAAGGCTCAGAGACCAGGGATTAGATTGTTACCCTAAATGCTCGGGGGGGGGGCAGCTTAGGGACCCTCTAAGTATTGATATTAATTTGGAGAATTAATATACTTAGCATGACCATGCAAGAGGGGGGCAACAGGTAGCAAGATCTTTTAACCTGTATTTACCAGTACTAAGTAGGAGATGTTAAGCTAGATAGTAGAATCAATTGGTCTTTATTTGAGAAAACAATAATATCAACATTCACACACACATTCAAGCTTCAAGCATTCATGCAAGACTAATGAATAAAGTAGGAAATACTGGGATAGAGGAATAGTGAAGGAGCTTGTTTGTGGGAGACAAGACACCTTTCCTGTAGAGCAGAGGTTTGTGCAACAACAGTGCCTATGGAGATTTTCAGACAGGGGAAATAACTCCCGTGGAGATCGGGAGCGAAACAGGGCTGCTCCACTGCCAGCGCTCCATTTTGCACACCCCTGTCCTTCTCCCAATCTCCATTTGTTCTCCCTCTGTCCTGCTTTCATTTTCCTTCCGGTATTTTCTGCTTTTTTTTTTTTAACTAATGAAGAACTTCTGTTAGTAAAAAATAGCAGAAGGAAAATGAAAGCAGGATGGAGGGAGAACAAATGGAGATCGGGAGAAGGACAAGTGTGTGTTAAATGGAGCGCTGGCAGCGGAACAGCCCTGTTTCACTCCCGATCACCATGGGGGTTATTTCCCCCATCTGAAAATCTCCTCAGAGTGAGCTCTGAGGGTCTGTCAGCAAACCAGCAAAAAGGATGTAGGAGGAGGAGCTGAAGACACTGAAGATGCTGAAGACAATTTGATGTTGTTTTGAAGGATTTTTTATTGTTAATAGCTGCTATCAGGGGATAGGATTCAGAGTAAAAGAATGCTTCTCAGAATTGTTCAGGGTGAGATAATAGACACTCTGGGTATGCTAAATGTTCTTAATGTGCTGATACTTTGTAACTGAATAGAGGAAACAACCTTCTTTGTTTGTGGAAGGGTAAAGGTATGAAGATCGTTTATAGGTTTGAGTCTCTTATCTTTGGCTGATAGGATTAGCCGGGTGTTCAGACATATAGTTGTGTTGCAAATTAAAATTACTTTGGAATTTGGGTAGCCCCTCCTTAAGTTCATTGCTGACTGGGCAGTGTTTGTGTTTGGAAGTCCTGGTTGTAGAAATTCATGGCCACACTACGTGAAGGGCCACATTTGACCTAATTATTAAATATTACCAATTTATTATAGATATGGGGCTGGGGGTGTCAGGGAAGGTAACAAGATAATTCCTTTTTTTTTTAAAGGCAAATGCAGTTTTCTTTCCCATCTTTACTACAGAACCCAGGAAAGCAAAGTGTAAGACCAGTCTGAGTTTTCTCCATTCTCTACTTTCCACTCCTTTTCGTGTGTGCAAGCAGCTTCCATACCTATCTTTGCTTTCAGTCTGAATTGGGAAAATACATTACTAACATACACACAGCTGCCAGACACATTTGGCCCTTATTCTGAACCAATCTGAGGCAAAATGGGAAGGGTGTACTTCTTATCATAAATTGTTACTTTCCAGCCACACACTCTCAGCCTCAGAAGATGGCAATGGCAAACCACCTCTGAACAAATCTTGCCAAGAAAACTCTGTGATAGCTTCACCTTAGGGTACATCTACACACTGTGGACAGCATGCTGTTTGACACCACTTTTAAGTGCTGTAGCACCACCTTATGGTATCCTGGGATGTGTAGTTTTAGAAGGTCTTTAGCCTTCTCTGCCCAAGTGTTGGTGCCTCAAAAAACTACAAGTTCCAGGATTCTGTAGGATGGTGCCATGGCAGTTAAAGTTTTGTCAAACTGCATTATTTCTACAGTGTAGATGCACCTGTAGGGTTGCCATAAGTCACAAATGACTTGAAGGCATACAACAGCAGCAATGTATTGTTATATTACTAGTATTTACCCGATTTCTCTGTTCCTTTATTTAATATATTGTGTACTGTGTTTTATATCTAACATGAAATTTACACAAGAAAACCTAAACAACACCAACAACTACATCTAGTAAAAGAAAAACAACTCCTGAAGCAGCCAGACGAAAGACCTCATAAATCCCTTCAATTTCAATGGGAAGATAATGAATCATGATCAGAGTCTACCACTGACTCATGTCCACTATCTACTTATTCATCATTTGTTTTAAGAGGAGAAATCTTAGAAGTCCTCAGTGGATTTCCTCTAGTACCTTGTAGTTTGAAATGGCAATATGCAACAATGTAAAATATCATTTTAGTCATCAAAAGTTTTATAGTATTTCCAGGTGCTTCGAAAATCCCCAAAGTATCTAGCATATGGCCAAAAAATATTTGTGGCAACTACAATATTTTTTCCTTAGGGCAGAACTTGACCAGTAAGTTGCACAAATTTGCATAATACCATCTCTTTCTTTTCAGTTTGCCATCTTGTTTGTCTAACATACTGAATATGTTACTCTACAAACAGTATCTCATGTCCAAGCCACATGAACAAGGCCTAGTCTACAAGTTAAAAATTGTTGACTTTATGTAGGAATTTCTAAATAAACATTAGGGGTGGTGGAAGAGAGGAGACACCGGCCACTGCTAATAGTGAGCTCCTTCTAACTATTTGATTTGTTGCATTTCCTTACTGCTCAATGGCCAAAGCTCTCTGTGTAGTTCATAAAATAAAACAATCTCCCATACAATAGAAAAACATGCACACAACTAAAGTTCAGAACCATAAAACCATACAACAAGATAAAAACTTAGAAAAGCAGTGATAGTGTGTGATCTAAAGCCAATACTTTAAATATAAACTGGATGATTAAAGAGCTGCAAAGACAAAAAAAAAACAACATTTTTTTCCACCTCTACTGAAAATGGCTACATTGTACATACCAGGAAAACCTGTCTGGGGAGAGTTTCTGTACCTGGAGTGCTACCACTGAGAAAGACCAGTCCTTAGTAGCTTAGTAGCTGGTCCTTAGGTTCAGAGGAGGGCCTATACAAATGAACTTTGGGTCTAGGCAGATATATATGAGAAAAGTGGACCTCTGGCTTTTCTGTCCTTTCCCCCAACAAGTCTAAGGGCTCATACACAAGCTGGGATACACCACTTATTTTCTGGCAGATACTGGCCATAGGTCGAGTCCATTCCTCCCCTGTTCTTTCCACAAAATGGGAGGAAGGCATGCTGGCCAGTCACTGCAGCTGCTGTTGGTGGCATCTCCCTTGCTCTCCTAGAAGAGAGGAAGCTAGGCCACAACTTGTGACCAAGGCTCCCTGCATGCAACCAGCCTCATGACCAGTCAACCTGACATGTAT
The DNA here is from genome assembly GCA_030847615.1 of Gambelia wislizenii. Taxonomy (NCBI): domain Eukaryota; kingdom Metazoa; phylum Chordata; class Lepidosauria; order Squamata; family Crotaphytidae; genus Gambelia; species Gambelia wislizenii. The sequence continues at coordinate 10,979,769 of JAUMIR010000009.1, read as the reverse complement.
CTCAGGAAAGGTTCCAAAACAAAACACAAAAAAGTCAGTCTTCCAGCACCACTGTTCAAGAAGTATATTGCCTGTCTAGAACATGTTCACAGGTAAGTAACCAAGATGATAAAAAGTCTGAACATCAAGCTGTATGAAGAGCTGGATATGTTTAGCTTGGAGAAGAGAAGACTAGGAGACGATATGATAGCCATATTTAAATGCCTGAAGGGATGCCATAAAGAAGATGGAACAAGCTTGTTCATTTGAGTCCTAGGACCTTTTCAGACACGACTTACAGTGGAAGAATCTAGCGGGAGAGCTTCGCTGCTGCAGTGCAGCAGGGGATCCATTTTGGACGACACCGTCCCTGCAGCGAAATCGTCCGTGTCACTTCCGTTTAGGATTGGAGCCGGCCATGCATTTTTTATTCATGGACAACTTCCGTGAATAAAATCTGGCGGAATATTTGTGTATTTGAATGGTTAGTTTTTGGGTATAGAAACGCAAGGAGGATTAGTGTCTGTTTGGCTAATGGTTGGTTGATGGTCCATTATCTGCTGGAGATCCCCCTGTCCCTGGGTGGAATTCCTTTGTAAGTGTTGAGTTTTTATTCTATTGTTTTTTAAAACTGGAAGCCAGATTTTGTTTACTTTTAGGGTTTCTTCTTTCCTGTTGAAGTTGTCCAGGTGTTTGTGGATTTCAATAGCTTCTCTGTGCATTCTGATAGTTCTGATAGCCAGCAACATGATAGTTGTTGGCCTGGTTCAGAATTTCTGTGTTTTTAAATAACAATGTGTGTCCAGGCTGGCTTATAACATATTCTGCTACTGCTGATTTTTCTGGCTGGCCCAGTCTGCAGTGTTTCTCATGTTCCTTGACTTGTCTTTGCACACTGCGTTTAGTGGTCCCTATGTCCTTGTGCTCCCTTCCAACTCTGTTGTTCTCTGATTCTTTCTTTCTTTCTGTCAATTACCTTATGAAATGGGTTGGAAAAACCATCTGGAAAAATCTCAGATACTGATGTACTCAAGCAGATAAATAAGAAAAAAAAATGCAATGATGAATCCATATATAGGCCATAGTCTATACATCCCTACGTATAGCTCAATGGGACCTATAAGTACACATGGATAGGAAAAGAAATGTGGGATTACTTTTTAAAATCTCTGCATCTGATTTACCTATTGTTCTGGGAAAGGGAAACATGGAGAAGCATAAGGGAATAGGACAAAAATGTCCCAAATCAGATTTAATAGAGGCACTGAAATAATAATGAGCAGAAGACCCTAGGTGGCAGACATGCAGCTAATGTGTGCATCTCCTTCTGTGCATTATACACACATTAATTGAGAGCCTTTTAAGATATATAAGACTGAGATTGCACATTGTCAAAGTCAATTCTGCAAAGTTCATATTGTCTTCCAATGGCTCCCTAGTGCATTCTTTAAATATTAATTCACATCACATTGTTAATCAGCTGGAAAGCAGAAGACTTGATATATAGGTTATATAGAAGAGTGAAGGATGTCTTCATATTCCCATACAGACAGAAGGCAGGTGAAGTTAAGGAGGTGTGGAAACATTCCTGAGAAATATTGGCCCTTGATGAGAAAACTTCCTTTAGATATTTTAACCCATCAAAAATTTCAAAACAGGCTTTGGATATGGATTAAGAACCAATTTGATGGTGACTCCTATGCTGTTCATAGAATCATAAAATTGCAGAGTTGGAAGATACCACGAGGGCCATCCAGTCCAACACCCTGCCACGCAGGAAATCATGATCAAAGCATCCCCAACAGATGGCCATCCAGCCTCTGTTTAAAGACCTCCAAGGAACGAGACCCCACCATGCTCCGAGGGAGTATAGAATCATAGTATAAGGACACTAAGACTTTCCCTTCAGCTGCATGAATCTCAATTGGAGAATGACCTGGTGTTCCTTGAAATACATGTAGGGAAGTAGTAGCGTGCATCACGAATCCTCAAACCAAATGTAGGTGATTTGAAGACCACAGGAGAGGTGGCAGTCAAACCATCTGTTCTAGGTCTGGGTAGCCTCATCTCCAAATTGGACTTAGATGCTGCTTTACCACTTTGGCCCAAGGAATTGGAGTGTTTTGTGATGTTACATAAGTTGTACTATAATTTGAGTCTTTTTATTCTAGGCCAATATAGAAAGTTAGGTAACGGGTGTGCTATGGAGACTGAGCAAGAAATGTTTGTTGGAGAGTGAAGTTAGATATGGATGGTAATTCACTGAGGAATGAGGTGCCATTGGAATGATGTAATAAGAATGGGGATGACAGTTAAATAGAAATGAGGTTTGGAAGATGGCATTGCAAGAGATAGGGACTGAGTTTTATGGAGAGTAGATGGGGTTAGAAGAAGAAGCAGAGGCTGTGTGAAGGAAATACTGTGTTTATGGAGTTAAGACTTAGGGCTCATCTACATGGGGCAGAATATGCTAGCTTTCCTCTGGCGTATTCTGCCTGCAGATCAAGCCCATTCCTCCCCTGTTACCATCATGAAACAGGATGGATTCCAGACCACCATGCTGGCCTGTTGCTTTAGCCACTGCCACCCACGTTCCACTATTTGAAGCCAGGAAGCTGGCCAGCACCCCATGAATTTGGCTAGCCTGGTTACATGTTGCGGGCCTGCTTCCTGGCTTTGGAAAAGCTGCAACAGCAGGCTGGCATGGCATTGTGGGCTTCTGCAGTCGTCTGGAGCCTAGTTCATTTGTTTGCCAGATGAAGTGGGTTTTCCCAGGTATTTTTTTAAAGTGATGTAATGGGCTTTACTCTGTTTTGACCCCATCTTTACCCTGGAAGTCATGTAGACTGGATCAGGGCAAAACAGAGCAAATGCCCTGCATCATCTGGACTGCAGGGCTCCAAGATGGGGCCAAGATGGGCTAAATAGCCCATCTAGATAAACCCTTAGAGTAATATAGAAAAGCATTATATTAATGATAAAGGATAACTGTAACTATATGTGTTACTGTGCTGGAAGGTGATAAGGAGATGAATACCATATAATATTGTAAGACTGTATTCAATAAAACTGTATTTGTTATCCATCATATCCATGTCAACTTTCTGGTTACTATTCCCAGTATTTTAGTGGAGTAGACTCTGGAAAAGGGGTGGGAATAACGTGACCTTCCAGAAGTTCTTGGACTGCAGTTCCCAGAAGCCCTAGCCAATATAGACTGTGGAGGGAAATTCTGTGAGTTGCAGTTCCAAAACATCTGGAGGGGTGCACAATTTCCAAGACTAGAAGAACAGCCCTTAGACAAATACAGTTGTGGAAGTGTTTTGCGTAAAAAACATTGTCATAATATTACCCCAGCAAGAGTGTGTTTGTCGTGATGTGGGGCAAAAGAATCCCTAAGGTGGTGACAGAAGATCAAATCACCACAATGCCAGCCAGATACAGGCATAGAAGTGCCAGCCTGATAAGGTTTTCTAGTGAGTAAAGGGTTACTAACGTAGAGGACATTCTTGACAAAGAGACCAATTTCACAATAGTGATGGCCTGCAGTTGTGCTCTGGTTGGTCTTCTGAAAGCTTGGGTCAGAAAAACCTTCAGCTCCACAGACTGTTAAAACAGTGTCTTTGGATCATATCTCAGAAGCTGAGTTTGTGTATCCTCTGATTACCTACTATTCACTTAACCCTCTGTTTGGACTTCAGACTGACTTTTGATCTTTCTCCATAATGCTAACCTTATGTTTGGATTTTGGAATTCTCTTCAGACCATGACAGACACCCTACTGTTAATCCCAACAACAGTAGAACTATTGAAATAAGTGGATTTGCCTATATGTTGACTTCAGTCAACAACTGATTCAGTGGATCTGCTTTCATTGGGAAGGAACAATAGGCTTTGCTGTTGGAATTACTTGGGGATAAAACAAAGAAAAAGCTTGTTAGAGTAGCATGGTGTGAAAGGGAACTGTAGGCAGGGGAAGAAGTCACTACAATCGTCTTAATACATAAAGATTTCTGGAAACATCTGTGAGAGGGACAGAACCCTGAAATGGTTATTTTAGGTAGAGATGCAGTCTTGATTGATCTACCTTATTTCCCCCTCCTTACTCCAAGAGTGCATTGCAGCAGACCTTGAGTACTAGCACTATTATTACTAACATCACTTTGCCCAATTATGCTGTAGTTGGTGTAATTATGCTACACCAACTATTTGCTGTAGTTATAGCATTTTTTATATATATTTGCTGCTATAACTATTGCTATTGCTGTTTCTACTAGTATCATTTGTTGTGTCAGTTTTTATCCCTAAGCAAGATAACACACGTAGCAGTAAGTATTAATACTTCTTACTATTCCTACACATCTGCTAAAAGTTGATGTGATTTTACTTTAAGGTAAAGGTAATAAAGGTGTGTCAGAACAAGCAGAGTTAGTTCAACTTGATTGGCTCAGGAGAAAAAAATCTATTTTCATTAGTAGTTTTTCTCTATTTTTGTAAAATGCAATGTTGAAAAATGTGATAACTCATGCCTTGTTGTACAAGCTAGTAAACATAGTAGTGCTGGATGTGTTGTCTGTGTCTTGGTGATCAATCAACCAGTTCTTTTTATTTGCTCTGTGTGTGTGTGTGTGTGCGCGCATGTGTGTGTTTACTTTCACAGATGAAAACACACATGCTCCACAGAGAGGCAAGGGTCTTAGGCCTTGTCTACACAGACCAAATGAAATGGCCTCCCCCCATTCTCATGCCCAGCAGTCCAGATGACATAGGGGTTTTGCCCCGTTTCTAGTCCGAAATGTCCAGATGATGCCTGGGCAGTTTATGGGGTTTTCTTGGGAACATTTATTCAGAGGTGATTTGCCTTTGCCCTTGCCTTTGCCTTCCTCTGAAGCTGAGAGTATGTGACTTGCCAAGGTCACCCACTGGGTTTCCACGACTGAGCAGGGATATGAACCTTGGTCTCAGGAGTCATAATCCAATGCTGAAACCACTACACCTTGATGGCTGTTGCTTCGATTATAATTCCTGTTTTGTTTTGTTGTTTTTTAAAAAGGCTCAGTGTAAATGGATGAAAATCAATTTCTGAAATGTTGAGTGGGATTGGATGTGATGAGTGATGTGTGGGAGGAGGAAGGGGAAGAACATGAGGGAAGGATGGGAACCCAGCATATTTCAAGAGAGGGCTAGATGCAAATCCATTAATATGCAGGTACAAAAAAATTAAAAAGAAATAGGAAATTCTTGATATCTTGAGGCAGTCTGGCTGAGCACTTAGTGTGTTTTTTATTTCTCAAAAATGCATTATGAGCCTAGTGTGTGTGCATAATTCTGAGGCAAACTTCAGACTTCAGACTTTGCAGTGACTTGTGATAGGTGCAAAACAGATACTTCTATTAAAGATCTTAACTCTTACGGAATTCTGCTCCATCCCGAGTGCCTCCCCAGCTAGTGCTGCTGCCATTTGACTGGACCCAGAGCCTTTTCAGAGGATGACTGTGTTGCTCTCAGATTCCAAGCACAGCATTCCTAGAACTCTTAAAGATTAAATATGTAGCAAAGTATAAATATTTGAAATCCCCTGAAGCTGGCATATGAACTGTCTTTAAGCAGACCCCTTTGATCTGGTATCTGTTTTCCCTAGAACAGCAATGCATCTCATACAAGATTCCTTTTTAATGCCTTTTTAATGCTTTCTTGTGTAGCAGCAGAAGGCTTTGTCTAGCAGTGGTGAGTCTCAAAGGTGTCTGCCAGGTGCTGCTAAATTTTACTTCTGTTTGGAAGTATTGGTACAGAGCTTCCCTCTCCAACGATTCTCTTCTTCACCACCATGAACCCTTCCCTGTTTTTACACAGCGAAGTTTTGATTTTAATTCCTTTCTGTGCATATCTGCTGAGCAGCATGAATGTGGAATTTTTTTTTGAACAGGAAGGTCAGATACTTGCTAAAATAAGAGCAAATATTGCAATTTTTTTTCCAGCAGGAATAATGGGCAGGTAGTGATGGAACTAGCGAACAAAAAAGTAGAACCTCAAGGGATAGAAGCAGGTCCGTTTAATGACTGGTTACAAGGATCAAACAACTCCACACACCAGTAGCTCCACTGCCTGCCTATCTGTTTCTGGGCACAATTCAAATTGCTGGTTATTTCCTCTACAGATTAGGTCCAGGCTATCTGATAAGATTGTATCTCTCATATGAGGCTGTCTAGACTTTGAGATCCTCAACAGAGAGCCTTCTTTCAGTTCCACCACTTTCACAGGTATAGTTGGTTGAGATACAAGATAGGATCTTCTTGGTGGTTGCCCCTAGGGACTGGAAAACCCTACCTGGGTAGCCTAGAAGGCACCCTCCTTGCTTTCCTTCTATTGGCAGGCAACAGGATGGTTTGTGAGGCAAGCCAACCTCAACAAACATATGAAAGAGAGAGAGGTAATGAAACAGGAATGGTAGCTTTTAAAACTGGGATGTTTAAGATATAATGCACCAACCCAGCTAAATAGCTTTGAGAACGTATTCTTGAAAGATAGAACCATAGAACCATACAGTTGGAAAAGACCACAAGGACCATCCAGTCCAACCTCCCTGCCATGCACAAATACACAATCAAAGCACTCTTAACAGATGGTCATCCAGCCTCTGTTTGAACACCTCCAAAGAAGGAGACTCCACCACACTCCAAGGTAACATATTCCACTGTTGAACAGCTCCTAAAGTCAGGACATTCTTCCTAATGTTTAGGTGGAATCTCTTTTCCTGTAGTTTGAATCCATTGCTCCAGGTCAATCTCTGGAGCAGCAGAAAAGAAGCTTGTTCCATCTTCAATATGAAATCCCTTCAAATATTTAAACATGGCTATCATGTCACCTCTTAACCATCTCTTCTTCAGGCTAAACATACCCAGCTCTCTAAGCTGCTCCTCATGGGCTTGGTTTCTAGGTAATATATAAACATTGTAAATAAAATTAAGAAATCTATTTTGACCCATCCTCTTTTGTGGCTCATACAACGACTACGTCTTAGCTTGGCAGGAAGTGGCTGATGTATTTAATAATGGAAAGGGGACCATCTGTCAGACTAGGAGCTATATTGAAAGGGGGTATACAGGAAGTTCCAAGGGTCTATGCTCACCCTAGACTTTTAGTTTTCTCTTCCTAAGTTGAAATAAATGGGAAGGGTAGGTGACACTAGATATAACCCTTAGTATAGTATAGATTTTCCTTCCTAGCACAACAGAAACAAGATCCATTTCTATGTCAGATTTGGTTTGAAGATTCAAGCCCAGAGTTGGCACCAAGTATTCTGTTACACCATCCTTCAAGGAGTGGGGTGTTGCCAAAGAAAGAAAGAAAGAAAGAAAGAAAGAAAGAAAGGTAGGTTTAATTTTTTTCTCCCAGGGATTTATTATGTGCTGGACAAAATGTATTGCTCCTGTGCTGACTAATGCTGAGTGCACTGCTGTATAGCATTAATAATGTTTTGGTACAGATATACTGTACCAAAAACTGGGAAAAACTTTGCCAGATGTACTTGCAAGAAGTCAGCCTCATCCAGTTTACTGTGACAATATGGCATTTTCTACCACTGTTGCAATGTACCTGTGGTGTTTAACAATAGTATGATGTTCCATGCTCTAATGTAGTAAACTTGTTTATTTTATATTGGGTTTCTTTTGTCCAAACTCCTAAGGAAATGGTTAAATCAAATTCAAAACTGGCCCATACTTGACACTCTTAATAAATCAGAGAAAACAATACTACAAAAATGGAAAGGATCTTGAAGGCCATCAAGTCTAACTCTCTGCCACAGGTAAAGCATTTGAAGGCATATCCCTTTAGCAATTTAAGTGAAAGCATGGACAGGATGGAGCGTAAGCATACTTTCCATAGTTTCTCAGATGCAAACCTGGACATATGTGGCCAAGCAACATCAGAGTGTGGTTAAGATGGCAAAAGTTATCACCGTGGAAGAAAACATCAGATAGGAGAGGCTGCATCAATTTACTTTTGTTCTGGGGGAGGGAAAATTCTACCATCTCTCCTCTTCCCTTCTGTTGAATTAACAGAGTGCAAACTACATTTGAACTTTGCAGCAATTGAAGTAAGCCAATGACAAAGGGAGAATGTAGAGAAACTGGGACTTTTTAAAAGCAGCTGAAAAAGTGAGATAATAGAGGATTAATCAAGACTGTCTCTGCCAGATGGGTATGGTTGAAGGGTAAGGACTAAGATGGGACCAATAGAAGTAAAAAAAAAATATTGCACATGGAGGCAGCATGATATTGTTCACCATTGTGCACTCCAGATTCAGAGCAAGATTATGTTTTTGTGTCAGGATCTAACTCTTTCATAGGTAAATCTTGAAGAAAAAATTAGCTTTGGACTTGTGCAGAGAGGAATTTCCACTTAAAGGTGTCACAGGAAAATTTTGGGCTTGTCTACATGGGCAATTTAATCATCTTGCACCCATCTTAGAGCTCTGCAGTCCTGATGATGCAAGGCTTTTGCCCAGGGCAAATATGGGAAAAGACGGGGTACTTCCCAATAAACCATTGTAAAGTAATACCTGGTCTAATCCATTCCTGCTTGGAAGGAATGGATTGGGCCCCACGAGACCACAGGAGCCCATCCTGGCTGGCAGGCCTGTCACTGCAGCTACTGGTCTGCCTTGTTCTCTCCAAAGCAGGAAGGGGCCCTACAGCATGTGACCAAGGCATGTTGTGTGCTGACATCCTGCCTCCTGGGAGATCAAGGGAGACTGCCAGCAAGGGCTGCTGTGATGGGCTAGTGGGCCCATCTGGGCTCTGGCCCATTTGGTGATGGTAACAGGGGAGGAATGGGCCTGATCCATAGCCAGGATACTCCATCAGGGAGCCTGCATATCCTGGCTCATGTAAATGAGTACTTTGTGCAGAATTTACCTTCATTTCAAGGTTCTTAGCTCTACTCCCTTTCTAAGAGCAAGTGCACCATTTAAGAATCTGAAACCAATTCTGGTGTGCTGCTCGTTTGTTTCTTTAGGATGACATTATGATGGCAATTAGAATGAAAATGAGTGTTTAGGAAAAGAAATGCTTGCTACTTATATGAAGTATGTTTATCCACATTCCCTTGCCTGATTATTTTGGAAAGTGAGATTTTTCTCCTAAATGGCCAATGACATGAATTAATATGCAGTAATATGTAATAATATCCTGACCTATCCCCAGTCCTTGGCAGTTATCTAAATAGACATTGCCATGTACTGTCTTCTTCAGCTTCGGTAACCTGCAGTTTCAGAGTTAAACAGTAAACTTTAATTGGTACGGTAATCTAAAGAGCTATCCCTATGACATTGTTGCTCAGAATGAAACTTATTTACAAAGCATTAGGTTGAAAAGTATTTACAGTCTACAAAATCTGGCAGGCTATACAGTCATTGGCTATCCATCATCCCCACTCCCTGTTCCCATCAAGAGTGGGCTCATCCCATCTTTCCCATGGCAAAGGCCAGGTGCAAACTTCAATCAAATAGTTACAGGCATAGAATATATCCTCTCTTCTTCCAGTTAGACTACAGGCTCATTAGCAAGGACAACGGAATGCAAACACAGTCAGCCACAAAGGGAGAGAACAGAACTGAAGTTGGCAGGAAAAGGTCATGTCTAGGACCAAACTTGATAGACATATACTTGTAAGATGCCATGCAGAATAACCTGTTAAATCTAAAACTGGAATTCTTTCTGTGGAGTAAATTCAAAAATGACTTAAAGTAAGATGTGCTTCTCTCCCTCCATGTGTGTGTGTGTGTGTGTGTTGCTAATTTTGTTCGATGGGGTGGAGAATATTAACCTACTGGGCAGGAGTTTTGTTTCCTTTAAAGTGGTACAGTCCAGAATTCTATAGCCTTATTCACCGGCTTTTGCTTCACTAAGCATTGTGCCTAGTTTGATGTATTAAGTCATCACATTTTTACATGCATGCTTTTTAATCCTTTTAATGCCTTTGATTACTGAATACTGAAGGAGAAAGTGAATAAATAACAGGAAGAAAATAAATGCCTGGATAAAGCCAGCTTGTATTTGCTTGAAGCCAAAGAGATTGCGCCGTTAGACATGATGGGTTCACAAAAATTGTTTCATCATTTTTCCACTTGGGCACTAGGCTCACACTTCTCCCCATTTTTCTTTTGCTTTGTGATGAAAGTTTTACATCTGTTTTTGATAAAGAGTTTACCAGAAGCCTAAAATTTCTTCATATTTGGAAAAAAATAAGATAAAAACAAATTATTGAAAGTGTGAAAAGCTGAAAATGACAGATTCATCCACCCAGGACTTGAATGCTTAAAAGGCTGGCTTTGAATTCATCTTTACTGCCATATTAACAGTTGCCACTTCTGCTAGGAGGTTCCTCAAGTTTAACAGATTTATGACAGGCATGGACAACATTCGCCTCTCTGTCTTGGTTATTGTACTTATTGAAACTGGCTGGTGCAATTGGGAAATAATTTTGTTAACTCATTTCCCCAGAATTGGCCAAAATTCAAAATTTTATCATTTGGTAGATGGAAAGAACTCAAGATTTACAATATTCAGATTTTCCCCCATCCTACAGATGATTGTGTGTGTGTGTGTTTTAATTTCACTGTTTATATTTTTGCTCATATTTCTGTACCAATAAGTATGCACTTGGAATAGTTGAAAAGGATAGTTGAAAAATCTTTTAATAAATAACATAAAATAAAATAATTATCATCACCTTGAATATAGGAGTTGCACAGGTGTCTGGATTTGATTTGTTTCCACAACCAAGAGTCAAACACCATTTAATAATTCACACACACACACACACACACACACAAATAATGTAAAACGAACTATTTCAACTGCAAAGGAAGTTCCTGCTTTTAGAAATGAGGATATGGCTGATAGTTTTTTTAACTTGTTTTGACAGAGAAGTTTCTGGTTTTCTTGGAACATCATATTTTTGATATCTGAGATATAGAACTTTATCAGATGTAGCAAATATGGTGTCATAAGGATACCTAATGATCACGAAAGGGTGCAAATACTAGACAACAATGTCCTTTTGCGATCATGTAGTCTAAAACCTGTTCCTTTATATTGATAGCCCAAGCTGTCAGTTGCTCTCCTGTGGCACTTTGTTGCTGGCATTGCCGCATTTGAAAACTTGCACCATTGTACTCATGTGAATACAGCGTCTATGGGCAAACACTTCTGGGAGAGATCACAACAGCCAGGTTCGGGACACACTTCTTATGACCTCCCCCTGTGTCCTTGGGACTTTTAAAGTGTATTTCTGTGTTTGTGTCTATGTTTAGTATGTTTATTTGGCTTTAATTTTTAAATTTCCTGCTCTAGCGTCTTCTCTGAGAATCAGTAAGATCTCAACCCTGGAAGTAAATGGAGCTCTTTCATGCTCTGTTATTGCCAAAGAAGCCTCATTGACACTGCTGGAGGTAGGTTGGGGTGTGGTCTTTTGCCAGCATAAAAATATTTTATAATACATTGACAAAAGAACATTAACAGGGGATGGTTTGATAAAGTCCATAGTGTCATTTCAACCATACCTTACCCATCTTTTCTCTGCCATCAACTCATTAGATGATCTTAAGTTTTTTACCCTTTCCATATGCTTTCCCAAATTAGATATGTTTTCAGCTTTTTCTGTACAAAGGTATTTATGGACAGACTCAGAGAAATAACGAGACCACACACAGATATATGGGGTAAATAAAAGGGTTTTTATTTAATACCCTACCTATTTAAATCCCTTTTAATTCTTCAGCAGGGGGAGGCAACCTAGTGTGGGAGCAGCTAGGGCGGATTGTCCCTCCTGGACATATGCCCCCAGCTTCCCCTGGCGAACACCTGAGCCCTGATGAGTGACCACATGCCCTGTGGTTGCTCTCTAGTCAGCTCGTGTCTGGAAGGTCAACCCAAAAGTCCCCCACCCAAGGCGTACGTGTTAAGGTGTGGGAATTATCCTTCAGGCCAACCCCAAGGTAGGTCTCCTTCTGTTCTCCCAGGTCGTACGGCCTAAGGAGACCCTTCCAGAGACCACTCCTTCACCGAAATCAGTGCTGTAGGTGCACACCATAAGCTACGCCTCCCCCTTTTCTGTCACCGATAAGGGGCAAGCGTCCGCTTAGTCCCTTACTCCCCACTGGCCGTCTAACCAGTTCCTCAACCACTGCTGAACATCCTCCAAAAACAGAATATTCCCAGCATCCGAAAGGTGTACCCTGTCAGCCCGGTAGAGCTCGGGCCTTTTGAACTTTATGTTTGGGTGAGGTAAATAAATCCCACCACCCTCAGTTAGAAATTTGTTAATTTGTCTGTTGACAGTCCTCCTTCCCCTGTCAATCAGATGGGGGTTCCCCTCCCCCCGCCACAGCTGCCTAGGCATAATGGCCGACCACATGATTGTAACTCCTGGCCACCGTGACCAGATTACCCTCATGTTGTGGGTTGCCTGCAGAATCAAAGCCTTACCCTTGAGTAGGCCTAAGTCATTACCCCCCAAATGAATGATGAGTATGTCAGGTGGAGGCCCCCATCTGTCTTCAAACAAAAGTGCCATAAGGCCATGCCAACGAAGGCCCCTCTTCCCCAGCCACTCAATGGTAACCTTGTCCCCCAGGCTGAGGTGAGATCCAAAGTAACTCATCCGGGCCTGTTGTGCCACCCAGTACAGTACACTGTGGCCACAAATCAGCACCTGGCGTCTCACCATCAGAGGTCTAAAACCTGAAAGACAAAAGGGGAAGAAGCATTAGTAGAAAAGAGGGTGAACATACCTCCGAAAAACAGAGGCTCTCCAACGCCCAATGGTTTGAATGGCCGCTTGTGACATACCCATAGCCGCAGCCGTGGAGTCGGCTCTGATACGAAAGGAATGGGTCCCAAAGCGTACGCCTGACAACCCCATCTTCTCCAGGGCCTTGGATGTAACTTTCCAAAACTGATACCTAGTTAGGGGGGAAGAATCTACATGGACAAACAAAGGCCCCTGATAAACGCCTCTGACCCGGATGTAGTCCTGCAGGGCCTGAACTGGGCACAGTTTGGGATCACTGCAGTGTGTCAACTTTGATGTCCTGCCTCTACCTAGCTGATCAGTTTTTTGAAAATTGAAGAGTGAAAGTAATCTCCCTCTCATTCACCAAAATGTCCCTAAACTCCAAAGCCCTGCCCGAGGTGTCAGATTTGGATCCACAGACCAGTTTGCTTATCCGAAGGGCCCCGAAGAATTCCATAAGGGAGGCTGCATGGAACAAAATTGCCTCGTAAGGTGACACACAAATCCCCACCCATGACTGCCGTAAGCCCTTCAGCACATTGGGTGAAAGGGGCACCCTTTTGTCCTTCCTTTTCCCCCTCTCCCTAGCTCAACCCTCCAAAACTTTATGGATACGAAAATCCCCTGTGTGATCCGTGGCGCCTTGGGCCTTAAGCCAAAAGGCTATGGCGGAAAGCCTACCCCTAATTGATGGAGCTGACAGGCCCCTGGTGCATGCAGAATTGCATCAGCTGTGTCACAGGGACATTGGTACCTTGACCTAACCCCTCATGCTCCCTAAAATGACAGAACTTCTGGACTGCCCTTGTGTAGCTTTTCCAGGTGCTCAGCGCCACTGACATACCTAGGCCCCTGCAAAATTCAGATTCCCATGTTGCCATAGGTCTGCCGGCATCTCGTCGCCTATGAGCGCCGCCTCCGGAGCCAACTCTCTGAAGCGCTCGATCTGCATGCGGGAAAGAGCATCAGCAATCTCGTTGTTAACGCCTGCCACATGCTGCACTAAAAACAGGATATTATGCCGAAGGCATTGGAGAGTGAAAGCTCGGACCAACCCGATAACTCGTTGGGATTTTGATGTCAGGGTGTTTATAACTTGGACTGTGGCCAAATTGTCACACCAAAAGTGGACCGACAAATTAGCCAGCTCATGAGCCCAGTTGGTAGTGGCCACCAGAATTGGAAAAAACTCAAGGAATGTAAGGTCCCTGGTAACCTCTGTCCCAACCCACTCTGATGGCCATGTGCTGGCGCACCAGCGGCCCCCAAAATACACCCCAAAGCCTATTGAACCCGCCGTGTCCGATGCTATTTGGAGGGCACCCTGCAACTTCCTTTCCTCACACCAGAATGATATACCATTGAAGGTATCCAGAAACTCTTGCCAAACGTTCAAATCCACCTGAATTTCCTGCGTGATTCTAACCTTAAAATAAGGCTGCTGGACACCCCCAATAGAATTGCACAGCTGGCAGAGGAAGGCCCTACCCAGGGCGACCACCTTGCAAGCAAAATTCAGATGCCCGATGAGTACCTGGAATTCCCTCAACGTAGCTTTGCACAATCGCTTAAACTGGCCAACCCACTCCCGCAGTTCCTGCACCTTTCCACAGCAAAGGTTAATTGCTGTGATGGGCCCTCAGTCTATCTGGCACCAAAGGCAACCCAAGTTCCTCTGCGAGCAGTTCAAATTGCCGCAATAGATACTCGCAGGACCCACTTCCAACCTGTCCCACAAAGAAAAAGTCATCAAGGTAATGAACAACCTCCCCAATCCAGTCCTAGCTTTCAAGGCCCACTCCAAAAAGGTGCTAAAAGTCTCAAAGGCATTGCAAGAGACTGAACAACCCATAGGGAGGGCCCTCGAACTGAAAACCTAGTAATTCGAAGTCCTCAGGATGAACCGGGAGAAGGCAAAAGGCGGACTTAATATCGCATTTTGCCATCTCAGCGCCCGGCCCATGCTGTCGAACTATACGAACTGCCGAATCAAAAGATATGTATTTAACTGAGCAAAGTTCGGGTGGGATATAATCCTTGACAGATTTCCCTTTCGGGTAAGACAAGTGGTGTATCAACCTAAATTCCCCAGGGGCTTTTTTGGGCACTATTCCTAAGGGGGAGACCAGCAGATTGGGTACCGGGGGTTGGCCGAAGGGACCAATTACTCTTCCTTCGGCCACGTCCTTCCTAATTTTATCCCGAACTATGCCTTCCTTTCCTTTTACTGACTGCAATTTTTTTGCCCAAAATGGGCGCATAATCCCTTGATAAGGGATATGAAAGCCAAATTGAAAACCCCGTGATAGGTAAGCGGCTGCTTGCTTGTCGGGGTACAAGGCAAGCCACCGGAGTAGTACATCTAACTTAATTGGGCTGGAGCCCTTTTGGAGGCTGGGCTGAAGGACCGCCGCCCCTGCCCGTTCCTCCAGTCCCTTTTGCCCCCCTGAACTGCCCTTTCCCCTTCGGATGGTTCTGAAAGGAGTGTGAAGCCCCGCAGATAGAGCACTCATGGCTAAACCTGTAGGGCTTTCTAGAGCAAGACCCGTGGGAACTAAATTCCCAGCACAGCATCTTTTGACTGGTGCTAGAGGTAGCTTGGGGTTTAGGTGCATTCACACCTGAATTCCTAATTAAATGGCCACTATGGGTCCATTCTCCTTGGATAGGCCGAGCCGGGGTCATGAGCTGCATCCACAGTTGTGGGTGCATCATGTCCCAGTGGAGAGAGGGGTAAATTGCTGCTCGCATCTGGAAAGCCTCATCATAGAGCAGCCAAGCAGGGCCAGCAAAGTCTATGTAAGCCCGGTTAATAATGTCCATGTATTGGAAAAAGGCCGCTGCTCTATGCAGTTGAGCTTTTGCAATCACCCCAGCTAATATTAGAAAACCTGATAGCCAATTTGTCCAGGTGCTCTCTACTTTCCTCTTTTTTTTATTTTTTCCCTTTCCTTTTCATCCAGGTCTTCCTTATCCTTCCTTTCCATTTCACAATACAGAAGGGAGAACACATCAATGTATTCCCCCTTCAGTATCTTGTCCCTAGTGGACTGGAGTAGATGATCACCCAAAGGGAGAGACATCTCCCCAAAGGGTATTGCTGCATACGCCACTGTATTGTATCCCAGACTACAAGAGGGGGCAGCTAAAGCCCAGTCATGTACTGGGGGTCCACAGAACCCTGGGTTGCCCGGGCCCCATGGGGACCACTGAGGCTGGACCAATTAAGAACCTGCTGAGCCATTGGCCATGCCCCCTGCACACCTTGTGATCCCACCCCCTAAACTGCATGAGGCCCGGGCCATCCGACCCATGGCCAAATTGGTGTTGTAATGGGACAAGGCAAATCAGAAGATTCACCGGCCGGTGTCAGAATCTCTGTTGGCTCCAGTTCCCCTCTAAGACCAATCAGTGGAGTGATGCCCTCCGCAGGTGGCCTAGAGCCAGACACATCGTCCCCCTGGATCCTCCACTCCAGCGCATCTAGTCGAACAAGGATTTGATTAGCAAACTTATTTTTCCCAAAAGGTTATCCCTTCTGCCCTGCATCCCCACCCTTTATACCCTGCAACCTCTCCAAATGGTGGATGCAATCCATAATGGCCTGCCAAGGGATGTCCTCCTCCTCATCGCTCGATGGATGTGGTGGGGGGTGCAGGATGTTTAGGGGCTGGGCCCTTACCCCCTGGTTTGCCCTTTTTAGAAGCCATCCCACAAGGCTTACAAATCAAAAGTGATGAAAATGTGATCAGATGATCAAGGATTTAATACAGAATCCCACAGAATCCGCCCCACAGAAAAGATCCCGGACCCAGGAGTCTATCCCCGGATGTTCAGTACCCCCAAGTCTAATAATCCTGCACTATGTTAATATATTGCTATCACCGGATTAGTATTATTCTTAATGGAGAGTGAATTGGTCCCTTAGGGCCCAACTGGCTCCGCTAGGCGGCAGCCAGCAGCCAGGTCCCAACTCACTGCTGTGTGATTATTATTAGAATCATAGAATTGCAGAGTTGGAAGAGACCACGAGGGCCATCGAGTCCAACCCCCTGCCATGCAGGAAATCACGATCAAAGCACCCCTGACAGATGGCCATCCAGCCTCTGTTTAAAGACCTCCAAGGAAGGAGACCCCATCACACTCCGAGGAAGTGTGTTCCACTGCTAAACAGCTCTTACTGTTGAAAAGTTCCTCCTAATGTTGAGGTGGAATCTCTATTACTGGAGCTTGCATCCATTGCTCTGTGTTCTAGTCTCTGGAGCAGCAGAAAACAAGCTTGCTCCAACCTCAATGTGACACCCCTTCAAATACTTAAACAGGGCTATCATATCACCTCTTAACCGTCCTTTTCCCAGGCTAAACATACCCAGCTCACCAAGTGTCTCCTCATAAGGCATGGTTTCCAGAACTTTCACCATTTTAGTCACCCTTCTCTGGACATGTTCCAATTTGTCCATATCCTTTTTGAATTGTGGTGCCCAGAACTGGACACAGAATTCTAGGTGAAGTCTGACCAAGGCAGAATACAGCGACACTATTACTTCCCTTGATCTGGACACTATACTTCTATTGATGGAGCCGAAAATCGCATTGGCCGTTTTAGTTGCCGCATCACACTGTTGACTCATGTTCAACTTGTGGTCTACTAGGACTCCTAGATCCCTTTCGCACGTACTCTCATTCAGCCAGGTCTCCCCCATCCTATATCTATACATTTCATTTTTTCGCCCTAAATGCAGTACCTTACATTTCTCCGTATTGAATTTCATTTTGTTAGCTTTGGCCCAGCTCTCCAGTTTATCCAGGACATTTTGAATTTTGTTCCTGTCCTCTAGGGTATTAGCTACTCCTCCTAATTTGGTGTCATCTGCAAATTTGGTAAGTATGCCCCTAATTCCCTCATCCAAGTCATTGATAAAGATGTTGAATAGCACTGGGCCCAGGATAGAACCCTGTGGCACCCCACTGGTCACATCTTTCCAAGACGAAGAGGAGCCATTGCTGACACCCTTTGGGTTCGGCCCGTCAACCAATTACAAATCCATTGAACAGTTAACTTGTCTAGCCCACATTTTACAAGCTTGTTTGCAAGAATGTCATGGGGAACCTTGTCAAAGACCTTACTGAAATCAAGGTATGTGATATCCACAGCATTCCCTTCATCTGCCAAGGTGGTAATTTTATCAAAAAAAGAGATCAGATTAGTCTGGCATGACTTGTTACTTTGAAACCCATGTTGACTTTTTGTGATTATGGGATTGCCTTCTAAATGTTCACTGACACTCTGTTTAATGATCTGCTGTAGAATCTTCCCTGGTATTGATGTCAGACTAACTGGACGATAATTGTTGGGATCTTCTTTTTGCCCCTTTTTGAAGATGGGGACGTTTGCCCTCCTCCAGTCTGCTGGGACTTCTCCTGTTCTCCAGGAGTTCTCAAAGATTATTGCCAATGGCTCTGAGATCACATTTGCCAGCTCTTTTACTACTCTTGGATGTAGTTCATCTGGTCCTGGAGATTTAAATTCATTTAGATTAAGAAGGTATTCCTGTACTACCTCTTTGCTTATTCTGTGGTGGATTTCCCCTATTGTGTCCTCTGTTCCTTTATCCTCAGGTTGGTCCCCCTTTTCCTTTTCTGAAAACACTGAGGCAAAGAAGGTGTTGAGTAATTCTGCCTTTTCTCTGTCCCCTGTTAGCATTTTGCCATCTTCTCCGTGTAGTGGCCTTACAATTTCCTTCTTCCTCCTTTTGCTGCAGACATACCCCCCAAAAAAGTTTTTATTGTTCTTAACCTCTCTAGCAAGCCTGAGCTCATTCTGCACTTTAACTTTTCTGATTATACTCCTACATGTGTTCACTACCTGTTTGAATTCTTCTTTGGTGATTTCCCCCTTTTTCCATTTCCTATACATGTTCCGTTTAAAACTTAGCTCTGTCGAAATTTCTTTAGTCATTCATCCTGGTTTCTTGAGACACCTCCCATTTTTCTTCCTCAATGGTACTGTTTGAAATTGTGCCTTCAGTATTTCCCTTTTGAGAAAGTCCCATCCATCTTGAAGTCTCTTCTCTTTTAGTATTCCTGACCATGGGGTCACCCCCAGTATTTCCCTGACTTTATTGAAATCAGCTCTCCTAAAGTCGAGAATGCGTGTCTGACTATGCCTGGCTTCTCCTTTCCATTGTATAACAAACTCCAGGAGAACATGATCACTCTCAGCTAAGGATCCCACCACTTGCACCCCATTAACCAGGTCATCCCTGTTGGTTAGGATCAGATCTAAAATAGCTGACCCCCTTGTTGCCTCTTCCACCTTTTGGACCATGAAATTGTCTTCCAGGCAAGTAAGGAATTTGCTAGACCTTGAAGTTTTGGTTGAGTTAGATTGCCAGCAAATATCAGGATGGTTGAAGTCACCCATCACTACTATATCTCTCCTTTCTCTGTGTGTGTTCATCTGTTCTAGAAAGGCATCATCCAATTCCTCCATCTGACTTGGGGGTCTGTAGTAGAGTCCCACAATAATATCCCTGTTGTTTCCCTCCCCTTTAATTTTTATCCAGATGCTCTTCACCTGGCTTCCAGTATTGATGTCATGGGTTTCTTCACTGGTGTAAATATCCCTGACATATAATGTTATTCCTCCTCCTTTCCTGTTTGGCCTGTTTCTCTTATAAAGGTTATACCCCTCTATTCCTACATTCCAATCATGAGACTCATCCCACCAGGTTTCAGTAATGCCTATTATATCATACTTGCTTTGTAATGCTAGGAGTTCAAGTTCATCTTGCTTATTTCCCATGCTCTGTGCATTAGTGTAGAGACATCTAAGACCATGTGTTCCCTTTACTTGCTCCCTCTGCAAGTTTTTTGCCTCACACTGTTGGGTCCTTGCGCTGTTTGGTTTGTTCCCTCTATGACAGCTTCACTATTTTCTCCAGCTGTTTTGCCTTCCAGAATACTGTCTCCCTCCCCCATATGACTCAGTTTAAAACCCTCCTGATCAAATTATTGAGACTGTAGGCAAAAACGTTTCTGCCAACTGGTGTGAGATGCACCCCATCTCTTGCCAGAAGTCCCCCCTCATGGAAGCACAGCCCATGGTCCAAGAGTCCAAATTGTTCTCGGCGACACCATATACAGAGCCAGTTGTTTACGTTGGCTATTTTCCTCTCCCTTCGTGGACCATGCCCTTCAACTGGCAAAAGAGATGAGATTACAACCTGTGCATCCATTTCTGTCAGCTTCCTTCCCAGAGCCTCATAATCTCTTCTAAACTTGGGAAAGCTGTGCCTTGCAGTATCATTGGTTCCCACATGGACCAAAAGGAAGGGGTAATGATCCGTAGGATTGACAAGTCTTGTTAGCCTCTCTGTCACATCATGGATCTTTGCCCCAGGGAGACAACACCCCTCCCAAGACATCTTGTCAGGCCCATAAACCACTACTTCTGTACTCCGCAGCAAGGAGTCTCCCACCACCACCACATGCCTCCGCCGAGGCTTCGCAGCTGCTTTTCCTTGCGGTGGTCCTCTCAAGGTCCCCTGCTCTGCCCCTGATATTCTTGCTATTCTTCCTCATTGTCCTTGATTAGGGAGAGGGCTTCAAATCGATTCTGTAGCTGCAAGCTGCTTGAAGTATCCCTGGATTTTCTTGTTCTGTGTGTGACATTCTTTCAGCTGTCTACCTACTGTGTCTGTGGAGTGACCCTCTCCTCCCCAGCCAATTCCTCTGTGTGGCCACCGTCCAAGAGTGTTTGTTCTGTTCTGTCCAGGAAAAACTCTTGCTCCCGAATCTGTTGAAGTGTAGCTACCCGTGTCTCCAGCTACTGGACTTTCTCCTCCAAGAGGGCTACCAACTTGCACTTGGTGCATGTGAAGTTCCCCACGTCTGTAGACAAGAAGACAAACATCGCAGAAGTGTTGGAGGTGACTGCCGCAGTCCCCTCAGTGTCCATGGTGAGAGCTTTTACGTAATCTAAGAACTCTTAGTTAATGCTGAAAACTCTATGCTGTACTTTTAAGTATGCTGTATTTTTTTTGGGGGGGGGGCTTGGCCACTCAAACTCAACCAGCAGCCTCTCCCAAGAGTTTAAAAAAATTCAAACTCACAGAAGCCCCACCCCTCTGCAACACGCAGCCTCTCCCAAGAGTATAAAAAAATACAAACTCACAGAAGCTCCAGCCGCTCTGCAACAAGCAGCCTCTCCCAAGAGTTTAAAAAAAAATTCAAACTTTTATTAAAGAAACGGTTCCCTAGGCCTGACTAGGCCCCACCAGGCCATAGCCTGCAAATAGATCCAAGCAACAAATCCAATCAACTGAAGTGTGATTATTATTATTATTGCAGGAACTGTTCCTTAGGCCTGACTAGGCTCCACCAGGCCGCAGGCTGCAATCAGCCCAAACAAAATCAAATCCAGTCAACCTGAAGTGAGATTATTATTACTATTATTGCATAGCAAAATTCAAATCCAGTCAACTTGAAGTATGATTATTATTACTATTTTTGCCTAAACCATTCCTTAGGCCTGACTAGGCCCCACCAGGCCGCAGGCTGCAATAAGACCCAAGCAAAACCGATACAACCATGCTTGAGATTATTATTATTATTATTATTATTGAAATGGGCGCCATCAGCACACCAGGCCTACAAGGCCAGAGTCACCACCAGGCCTGCCTCAAGGCCTGATGGCCTAAGGCCTATGTGGCACTCGCGGCCTGTATTGAGGTCCCCACCAGGCCCAAGGAAGCCTGCCTGATCAGGCCTGCTAACAGCTCCGGCCTACCAGCCCCGCCCCGGTCCCGTCTGGACTGCGCGGCTACCCCTTACGCCTCTGCTCAGGGTCCCTGCCAGCCAACCTCCCCGCCGCTCAGCCGAGCCCCACAGCCAACCACATGGGGCAATAACAATCCTGGCCCGACTGCGCTCCTGCGCAGCAGGCCCCCAAAACGCCGATCCTATCAGCAGTTGAGTGCAGGGGGGGCGCAGCCAGCGGTGCCACGGGTGACTGTGAGTCTGCTGCCTGGCCAGGCGGCAAGCACACCCCGCCCAGCCTCCTCATTACCCAGGGGGGCCCAATATGGCCCAAAGGCCAATGGCCCGAAGGCCACTTGTGATCCCTGCCTGACGGGCACCCGGCTACTCCTCCCTTGCCGCGCTAACCCTCGTGCTCCCTGCCAGTCCACCGCTCTTTCGCTCTTCCTCCTCCGCTTGGAGCTCATCTCGCCGAATGAAGAAAGAGGCTGGAGCTTTGGGCGGGAAGGCTTAAATAGCCTCAAACCCGCCCATCCCTCCGCATCACCGGCGCTTGCCAGTGACACAAGCAACAGGGGGCCTCCTTCTCTGAAGCTGCCCATAAATGGGCTTTCCCCCTCAGAGGCTGTGCGACCGATGGGGGAGCCTGGTTCTCTGTCCCCATGGCAACAAGCACAATTTAGAGGTGACTGTGGGCAGACTTATCCTTTTGCTGACAACTAGAAGGTGCTTCTGCATTCCATTTTTGGTTAGTGTTAGGCCAAAACTGCCCCCGACCCACCATTCTGGGGGATGAGGTGGACACTATCTTCATGACAGTAAGCAAATATCTGCCTGGTATTTTCCTGCAGTGACCTTGAGTTACACCTATCTCACACCTTGTCTAGATGTGCTATTTACCCTGTCTTGCCCCTGTCTTGGACCCCTGCAGTCCAGACAATGAAGGGCATTTGCCCCATTTGGCCCCCTGGCAGTCCGCATGACCCATGCGGCAAAGACAGGACCAAAATGTGGCAAAGCCCATTACACCACTTTTTAAAAAGACCTGGGGAAAATTGCTTCAGCCAGCAAAAAACAGATGAGGCTTCACATGACCACAGGAGCCCATGCTGCCATTCCAGCCTGGTGGTGCAGTTGCCATCTGCCATCTCTCTTCCACAGCCTGGAAGCAGGCCTGCAGGACATGACCAGGCTGGTCACATGCAGGGGGCCTTGCTCACATGCTGTGGGCCGGCTTCCTGGCTTTGGAGAGTGGGACACAGATAGTGGTGATGGCTACTGCAGCAAGGGGCATGGCGGTCTGGACCACATCCCATTTCATGCTGGTAAATGGGGGAGGAATGGTCCTGATCAATGGTGACATGATGGAGTGACTTCTGTACCTCCATCATGTGGAAAGATCTCATCTGCAAAACCTACAGTTCACAGCATCTGGAAATTTCCATTCACTGCTTTCCATAGCAACAGGTAAGGTAGTGGGTGGAACCTCATTTCCTAAACATGACATCACATCACCTGACTGGAGAGCCAATCAGATCTGGCAATGCAGAACCAATCAGCATTGGCCAATGAAGTTTTTGAGTTTATCATAGAATCATAGAATTGTAGTGTTGGAAGAGACCACGAAGGCCATGCAGTCCAACCCCTTGCCATGCAGGACTACACAGTCAAAGAATCCCTGACTTCCTTTGTTTGAGGACACATGGCTTGAGGCCAGCAAGGAGGAACACATGGCTGAGGAGTGATAACAAACCAGCCACATGTGATACCATGGGACCTGTAGGGTAGGCCTATTTGAATTGTTCTGAATTCCATCAGGAGAGATTGATCACTCTGGCATCATAAATGTGAGTTATCATTTTTTTTAGCTTAGGAGAATGTCTAGTTAGGAATGCATTAGTTTTGTGATTTATTTTTAATCCTATGACTGAATGTATTCTATGTAACTTTGCTAAGTTGAGAACTTGGAGAGACTACATTTCCCTCCATGCTGTTTCCTTGCTTGAACTAAAAAATAAAGCTTTTTCTGTTTTTCTTATTAAGCACGCACTTGCCAAGCTTGGTTCATGGCCATCTGAATTCCCTTGGGGCTAAGAGGAGGGAGTTAGTTGATTTTATAGTGGCAAGGAGTTCCACTAGTTATCAGAAACTATGCACAGTTTCCCACAGCACTGTGCATGAGAAAGGGGGATCCCAAGGGAAAAGGACCCCCAGTCTAAACTCAGTGGGTGGTGGCAACTATTAACACAGTTCAAGGGGATTTCTAGACTAGAGGAACCCTTGAAAGTGTGTCTCACAAGTTGTACAAAAAGCAGGAGCCTTCCTTTTCCTCTCTGTGATAGGTGAATGCACAGAGAAGGAAGGAGGGGCTCAAGCTTCTGGTGAGAAGCAGACATATACTGACCCATGTAGATGAGCCCTTAGCCCCAGATCTAGTTTCTTCCTTCCTGTAATCAAAATTCAGTGTTTGTTTCAGGTACATCATGGCTTGGAAGAATTGTATGTATGACTATGATCCCCCATCTCTACCATTCTTTTAGTATCTCCATTAGGAAAAAAAATGTATCTGTTTCATTTCTCTATCCTCTTGTCTTGGCTGACCAGCTCCCTCCTGCATTCTTAACCAGAACTGAATAGAGGAAGTGAGTCAGACAAGTATCCATAGAATACTCTATAAGTATCACTGGGAATCAGTGGAGACTGACAACCAGAATTGGGAAATAGCAAATTAACAACATGTTCTATTGATTTATTAGATTTTTAAAAAAATAATGAAAGGAAGCAAATGCTGCTTTTTCCTTCAAATGAACAAGGCAAATGCTTGTTAATTTTTTGGCACAACAAAAAGTGAGGTTTGACTAATTGTTTCGTTATTCTTTTTCCCTTATCTTCAATCAGTGACTGGAGATCAGAGATAGGGAATTATTTAAAGTCTGGGAAAGTTTTGTGGTGAAATGAACTCTGCAGCGAAGACTGGCAAGGTTTTGCACAAAACAGGAACTCTGGTTTGCAGTCTGCATACGGATACTTTAACAATTACCATAAGGATTGATTCAAGGAATTAAAGATTTAAAGATTTTTGCTGCTAATGGTAACAATAACAAATTAATTTCTGGAGCTCAATAATAATTAATGAGAAGAATTAATTTTTAAAGCTGATGTTGCAAACTCTGCTGACAAGTCCCTGAGAGTAATGAAGAGGGAGCAATCACACTGGAAAGGAATATCTGACTGTTCTCACTCCAAGGTCTAGACCTGCCCAAGGCAAAAAGCACACAACCGCCCCCCACCTTTGAATCTGGTGCAATAAAGCTATACAACATATGGCCTTATCCCTAAATCTGGCATGATAAGGCCACATAACATAACGGCCTTATTCCTGAATCTGGTGGGAAAAGGCCACATGATGTACAACCCTATCCACACCAAACTTGGGGCATTACCACAAGAACCTGGGTTAAAGAAACTCACTGTTTGCTCCAGAGTTTGCTGGAAACTCAGGTGCATTCATCCTGTATTCAGGGGGGAGGGGAGAGGAAGGACAGATTGCTGCCATTTCTCTCAGTGTCCAGGCCAGTTGCCAGACTGGAATGGTGAAGAAAGGTTTTCCACTCCTTTTGGTGCTGGTCTGCTGGTGCAAAACACTTGCTCTAAGGCAAATGAGACACCATTTGCAAGCAACTGTGCATTAGCGGCAGTGGTGCCAAGGAGGGAAAAACTTCCAGGCCAGGAACTAGGTCAGGACCTCTTAAGCTCAGGACATCTAATTTATATATATTTATTTGATTTGTATGCTGACTCTATCCCAGAATGGGACCCAAGGCAGCTCACAACACATAAAATACAACATACAATTAAAATATGACAATTAAAAGTTAAAAACAATTAAAATCACAATTTAAAATTATATAAAACTTAGATTTTAAAAAGTAATAAAAACACACCTCAGTAAAAAGCCTCTGTGCACACAGCTACAAATTAAAAGCCTGCTTGAATAAAAATGTCTTTGACTGCTGGCAAAAGGAAAGCAGGGGAGGTGCCAGCCTAGCCTCCCATGGAAAGGCATTCCAGAGGGTGGGAACAGCCACTGAGAAGGCTCTCTCTCATGGCCTCACCAAGCGAGCCTGTGTTGATGGTGGGACCGAGAGAAAGCCTCCAGGGAAACATCCAGGGAAATGCAGCACCTGCCAGACAGCGATCTGTCCTGACTCTGTAGAGAAAGGCAGTGGCAGTGAACCCGAGCAATCTGCAGATGTAGAGACGCATGTAGACAATCTATCCAATGTCTGTGCAGAGTGACATGTAGTGGGGCAGCTCTGGGACTTTTGCCCCAGGGTAAACAAGCCCTCATTCTGGAATTAAGGATTAGAGGAGGCAATGGGCCCAGATTGCAACTCAGGCCAGAAGGCAAAGGGCGAACAGGACCCAGTTTCCACAAACAGGATCCAGTTTCACACAATGTCATGCTCATCATGTTCTGCTCCAGTGCTTCTGCAGTTAGTAAGGCGATACTTTTCATTGACAGGAGCTCTCCATCAATGGAAAGTGCTGCCTTACTAGCTGCTGAAACACTGAACAAGAATGCAATGAGTATGAGGACATGGGAAACTGGGTCCCGTTCGTGGGACAGGAACATTGTCCTGGAGTTCTCCTAAGGTACTTTTTGGACACGTCTGATAATCTGCATAATTTATGTAATAGTGAAAGTCATTACAAAATCTGATGATGAAAAGAACTTTCTAGATGCATTTCAGTGAATCCTACAGTTATAGGACATTATTAGACATGGCAAAAATTGCATTATTATGAAGTCATGGTCGCACAAATGGGCCCTGCTATCACATGACATCATCATCTTTGCATGGTTATAGTGTGCTCCAGCTGCGAAAAAAGCCTTGCTTCTAATTGGTGGGATAAGCCATCAATAGATCCTCAATATCACTTTTTTCTCTTTTTTAATTATATTTTTTATTAATAAAACATAAAAACATAAAATACATATAAAAACATACAATTCCACAAACAAAATTACTTAATAAATTACAAAATTATTAATAAAACATAAAAACATAAAATACATATAAAAACATACAATTCCACAAACAAAATTACACATTATTTACATAAACCGACATCTAGACAAACATCGACAAGAAAACAAAATACTTCCTTCTTTCTTCCTATCAAGTGTTGATTTCCACATAATAATACTCCCCCTTCTCTCTATAATCTATTACCGTCTATATTCCCCTTATTACAATTAATTTGGATGCTACTTTATTCAGTACTCATTGTTGCTATTTCTCCCCATTTCTCTCTCCACAGCGGGGTGAGAATTTTCCAATCCTCTATACTTTTAGTTGTTTTTCTATCATCTAACATTATTGTCATTCTATCCATCTCGTACATATCATAAAGTTTTATCATCCAATCTTCCAGCAATGGTGTATTCTGATTCTTCTACTTTTTGTTAAAAGCCACTCTTGCCACGGTAATCATATACAAAAGTATTTTACCCAATTTTTCCTGATCTATTTTGTTTACATTATGTAGCATATTCAATAGATATATTTTGGGTTCACATTTAAAATTTATATTTTAATTTATATTTATTATTTTTGGTAATCAAGTAGTATATTTTCTGCCAGCATTTCTTGGTTTCCTCACAATTCCACCACATATGGTAAAATGTTCCTATTGTTTTCTTGCATCTCCAACACTCATCCACAGAATTTTTATATATCTTAGCTAGCTTTTCAGGTGTTAGATGCCATCTAAATAGCATTTTATAGAAATTTTCTTTTATATTATAACTTCTAGAAAATGTCGGATTTTTGTTCCATGATGCTTCCCAGTGATCAAGAAGAATTGCATGACTGATATTTTGCACCCATTTCACCATATGTGATTTTATTCTTTCTTGCTCTAAACTCAGTTTTAACAATACTTGTAGATTCTAGATAATATTTTCCCTTGTTGATCATATATGATTTTGTTTAATTCTGTATTCTCTGTCTCTATCCCTTCTAGCTTGATATCTTGTTTAAGCTTTTCTGAGATTTGTCTATAAAGGAACCAGTGCCATTCTATATTCTCAGTTCTAAGTTCTTCTTGTGTTTTCATTCTGTACATTCTCCCTTCTTGTCTTAAAATATCTTTATACGACAACCATTTATTTTTATACAAATTTTCTCTCCTGTAAAATGCCTCATGGTTCTATAACCACAGAGGAATCTTTGGGCAGAGTATCTTTTTATATTTTTCCAAACTCTTAACAACGACCTCCTCAAATATCAATATCACTTTTTTCATGGTATTGGTGGCATGCAAAACCACATTCAATTGTAATCGCGAGATTAAATAATTAATGGGCAGTCCTCAGTGAGAAAACATCTGGGTGAGAACTTGAAAATAAAGTACAGTACGCTCTTTTTATGAACTCTCCTGTTTAGTTTGCACATTTTTAGGTTTGTTTCAGTGCTTGTATGTTCATTTACTTTGTTAATTAATGTGTTTTGTGAGTTTTAAGCACAGTTGCATCTTCTCATGAGAACCACCAAAATCTCTCCCATGATAAATTGCAGAAATAAACTCCCATTCTTAAAGCACTAGTGGTCATTGTGCAATAATTTTGTGGCAGTTCTTTCACACAATTACAGCTATGTGTGATCATAGGTGTAATAACACTGTGATGTTTTCACTTTCCTCATTTGCAGCATTATAGTGTTTTTACATGCTCATCTGATAATGTCCATAGTGAAAAAGCAATAGCAATAGCAACAGCACTGATATCTCTATATCATTTATCAGTGCCAAAGCACTCCCTAAGAGGATTACAATGTGTTAGCTAAGTGCCCCCAACAAGCTGGGTACTCATTTTACTGACCTGCAGAAGGATAGAAGGCTGAGTCAACCTTGGAGCCCTCTGGGATCAAATTCATAATGTTGTGGCTTGCAGTAGTGGCATTTAACCACTGCACCATCAGGCCTCCTTGGAGTGCTGGACACAGCTGGCAATGCCTGCAGCAACACAAGTGAATCAAAACATTGTTAAATGTCCATGCTACAGCCCTCTATACCAGTGGCTCTTAACCTTTTCTTTACCAGGGACCCCCTTTAAATATCTTTTGTTGCTGTGGACCTCCAGGATTTAACTCAAGATTTAAAACCCCAATAATAATAATAATAATAATAAGAAGAAGACAATTACACCGTCCATTAAACTTTCCCTCAGAGGCAATGGAGGGAGAGGGTAGACTTTTCTCCTGCTTCTTCCTGCAGGTTTGTGGCTGGAACAGATTGAATGGCAATGCACAGGCAAAGCCAGCCAGCCAGCCTTTTCCTTGGCTCCTGTCCTGTGGCCACTCCACTGCAGACAGGAGGTAGGGTGAGCAGCCTTCAAACCTTCATGGGCCCCCTGTGAGGACATTGTGGATCTCTGGGGGTCCCTGGACCACAGGTTAAGAACCACTGATCTAGACATACATTCATGGGTGTCTCCTTTCTGGTGACAGATGGGGCCAATAAGTAGTTGGTCCCACTAAAATTCTATTAATATGAGGTTATGCAAACTAAGAGGTTATGCAAGATAACAGTAGTTTTTACAGTTTCTTATTATTTTTAATTTTAAATTTTTCTATTATTTTACCTATTTCTCAGCTGCTTGTTTAAGGAAATCACCTTGTTCTAGATTAAAGCCCCTATGGTTGACAATACAAAAATCTGTTTCCTACTACACTCTTTATTTTCCTCCTGCATAAAATGGGTCCAGCTACATGGTAGAATAATGCCTGATTTTCTGCACACAAAAAAAATGGTTTTCTGTGGGAAAAAAATCCCAATTTTTTTTTTTTTAAAAGAGAGCTTGCAATGTCAATTCTTCTTCTTCTTCTTCTTCTTCTTCTTCTTCTTCTTCTTCTTGTTTGGACAGGGTCATTGAATGGTTCAAGTTGACATTCTCTCTCATCACGGCCAAAACATTTTTCAAGTATTCCTCACATCCCTGATAAGAGACTCTAAACC
Organism: Gambelia wislizenii; assembly: GCA_030847615.1. NCBI lineage: Eukaryota > Metazoa > Chordata > Lepidosauria > Squamata > Crotaphytidae > Gambelia > Gambelia wislizenii. Next base: position 10,950,210 of record JAUMIR010000009.1, on the reverse strand, counting down.
ATGTAGCAATGGTACCAAGGGAACAAGGCACATTTCACCTCATTTGGTATGCCTTGCCTCTGTTTTTAAGAAAAGCCAGCTGAGAGGTAACCAACCAATCTCAGATCCCGTCTACATGGAAAAATACATACGAATGGCATACAAAAAATCAGCAATCTGTTCACATGGTTGTTCGTATTTATATGTGTCATTCAGAGGGGCAGGTGGCCAAACTCACCTTAAAATCCGTGAGTGTCTCATCTGCCCCTTCCACCAGATTAATCCGTATGTGTTCGAATTGTGTGACCATGTATACAGCCACGGTTGCACAGATTCAAACAGGCAGCCTTTTGATGGTTGATCCAGCACAGGGGGTGGGGCTTGGAGAGAGGGGAATCAATGGCAGATGCCACTTTTTAAAAAGGTATGCCAGATCCATGCCACCACCGCTGCTGTCCTCCTCCATCCTCCATCTCCTCCATCTAGCTCCCTTGCGAGCCCCACCATCACTGCCACTGTCCTCCTCCTCCCTCCCAGGGGAGGCAGAGGGAGTCAGGATGGCTGGCTCAGCATGGCTGAATGAGAAAGGAGGACTGCAGCAGAGCCCCACCAACAACCCCAACAGCAACAGCTCCTGGACGAGGAAGAAAGGAAGGATGAGGAAGGATGAAGAGGAGGAGAAGGAGGAGGCAGCCTGCATGTGAGGTCAGTGGGGAGGACACCCTGCAGAATCCCCAGCCAGCGCGATGGCACACTCTCCAGTTGGGCTGGGTTCATTCGGACTTTAGGGGGGACTGGAAAAACCGTGTAGGCAGTTTGCATCCATGCGACTGCCTGCCTGTTTGTGTCTGTCCATATTTCCCCCCTCATATAGATGAGACCTCAGCTTGACAGCCTGCTTCTGCTTTGGCAAGTAACTCAGTCCTCTGCCCCAAACTGTGGCTGTGAAATTTTCAGTAGATGTTGGCACTAGAGGTTTGGTTGGAGGATGAGATAGGAATGTGTTCCCCCCACCCCACCCCCTTCAGCAAAACCCTCAGAAAGATGATGGGTGAAAAATTGCCACCACCACCTAGTCTGAGGGCTCCTGCTGATCAGCAAGATTTATTTAAACAAACAAGCAAAAAAATCCACATAGATTGGTAATGAAGTATTGATTGGTGGAGCATGAATTTTGTTGGTTTTGCCTCTTCCTCTCTTTCTTCTAATGGAGCCCTGAGGTTTGGAGGCATCCTTGTTTACATGCCAGAGGAGCCATTAATGCTAACATCTTATGTTCCATCTCTTTTAACTGTGTGGGTAATGATGGGCCTTGATGCGCTTTTGAATGTGTGAATGTTTGTAATTTTCTTGTTTGCCTTGGGGCTCTTCACATTATGATCTGAAAAACGAGATGGCAAACCTTGGGAAACAATATGCACCCCTCCCCAAAAAGACCAAGCCTGTGCAATCAATAAAATCAGCTCAAGCAATGCCACTGATCTTAGCTTGGGAGCATCTCTCAAGGCTCAGTCACTCTTTGTGCTCAAAACACCTTTCCTTGTTCTCTCACCTCTCCTCCCCAATATACATCTTCATTCTTGAACAAGAAGACAATCAAAGGGATGCTCTGTAATGCTGCTAAGATTGATTTGCTCAATCTTTTTATTTCAAAAAGTGAGTTGAATGGGGCTGGATTAGCAGCCCTGAAGACTGAAGAGTTCTGATTATCTGTGGTCTACATGTCTCATTGCCTCTGACAATATCTGGAATGGCACCAGGTTGTTCTGAATCCCACATGATTCCTATAATATGTAATCATGTTCCAAGATTTCCATCTCATTATTAGGCCAACACAGAAACCAAGTTGGGGCAAAATCAAGCTGCTGAAGGTGGTGTAGGAAATTATTGGTATTTATATTAAGCAGAGTGAAGCATAGTCCCAGTTCAATATGAACGTGATATAAAATGGGATGCAAATGCTCTAGTAAGATTAAAAAGCAAAATTTACATTTATTGTGGGAGAGAATACATCTGAGATAGGAAAACAGATAAATAGAAGGAAGTTATCTAACTTGGGTACAAGAGTCCCTAAAAGCTGACTTTCATAAGTGTGTATAAGGCTGAGCTGCCTCATGATCCTTAGGTGAGAGTGATCATGTTCTCCTGGAGTTTGTTATACAATGGAAAGGAGAAGCCAGGCATAGTCAGACACGCATTCTTGACTTTAGGAGAGCTGATTTCAATAAACTCAGGGAAATACTGGGGATGATCCCATGGTCAAGAATACTAAAAGAGAAGGGACCTCAAGACGGTTGGGACTTTCTCAAAAGGGAGATACTGAAGGCACAATTTCAAACAGTACCATTGAGGGAGAAAAATGGGAGGTGTCTCAAGAAACCAGGATGGATGACTAAAGAACTTTCAACGGAGCTAAGTTTTAAACGGAACATGTATAGGAAATGGAAAGGGGGGGGGAAATCACCAAAGAAGAATTCAAACAGATAGCGAACACGTGTAGGAGTAAAGTCAGAAAAGCTAAAGCACAGAATGAGCTCAGGCTTGCTAGGGAGGTTAAGAACAATAAAAAGGGTTTTTTTGGGTATGTCCGCAGCAAAAGGAGGAAGAAGGAAATGATAGGGCCGCTACGTGGAGAAGATGGCAAAATGCTAACAGGGGACAGAGAAAAGGCAGAATTACTCAACACCTTCTTTGCCTCAGTGTTTTCAGAAAAGGAAAAGGAGGACCAACCTGAGGAGAATGGAACAGAGGACACAATAGGGGAAATCCAGCTCAAAATAAGTAAAGAGGTAGTACAGGAATACCTTCTTAATCTAAATGAATTTAAATCTCCAGGACCAGATGAACTACATCCAAGAGTATTAAAAGAGCTGGCAAATATAATCTCAGAGCCATTGGCAATAATATTTGAGAACTCCTGGAGAACAGGAGAAGTCCCAGCAGACTGGAGGAGGGCAAACGTTGTTCCCATCTTCAAAAAGGGGAAAAAAGAGGATCCCAACAACTATCGTCCAGTTAGTCTGACATCAATACCAGGGAAGATTCTAGAACAGATCATTAAACAGAGAGTCTGTGAACATTTAGAAGGCAATGCCATAATCACAAAAAGTCAGCATGGGTTTCTGAGAAACAAGTCATGCCAGACTAATCTGATCTCTTTTTCTGATAAAGTTACCAGCTTGGTAGATGAAGGGAATGCTGTGGACATTGCATACCTTGATTTCAGTAAGGCCTTTGACAAGGTTCCCCATGACATTCTTGCAAACAAGCTTGTAGAATGTGGGCTAGACAAGTTAACTGTTCAATGGATTTGTAATTGGTTGACCGGCCGAATCCAAAGGGTGCTCAGCAGTGGCTCCTCTTCGTCTTGGAAAGATGTGACCAGTGGGGTGCCACAGGGTTCTGTCCTGGGCCCAGTGCTATTCAACATCTTTATCAATGACTTAGATGAGGGAATTAGGGGCATACTTATCAAATTTTCAGATGACACCAAATTGGGAGGAGTAGCTAATACCCTAGAGGACAGGATCAAAATTCAGAATGACCTGGATAGACTGGAGAGCTGGGCCAAAGCTAACAAAATGAAATTCAATACGGAGAAATGTAAAGTACTGCATTTAGGGCAGAAAAATGAAATGCATAAATATAGGATGGGAGAGACCTGGCTGAATGAGACTACGTGCGAAAGGGATCTAGGAGTCCTAGTAGACCACAAGTTGAACATGAGCCAACAGTGTGATGCGGCAGCTAAAAAGGCCAATGCAATTTTGGGCTGTATCAATAGAAGTATAGTGTCTAGATCAAGGGAAGTAATAGTGCCACTCTATTCTGCCTTGGTCAGACCTCACTTAGAATACTGTGTCCAGTTCTGGGCACCACAATTCAGAAAGGATATTGACAAATTGGAGCGTGTCCAGAGAAGGGCAACTAAAATGGTGAAAGGTCTGGAAACAATGCCTTATGAGGAGAGACTTAGGGAGCTGGGTATGTTTAGCCTGGAAAAAAGACGGTTTAGAGGCGATATGATAGCCCTGTTTAAGTATTTGAAGGGATGTCACGCTGAGGATGGAGCAGGCTTGTTTTCTGCTGCTCCAGAGACGAACACGGAGCAATGGGTGCAAGCTCCAGGAACAGAGATTCCACCTCAACATGAGGAGGAACTTTTTGACAGTAAGAGCTGTTCGGCAGTGGAACGCACTCCCTCGGAGCGTGGTGGGGTCTCCTTCCTTGGAGGTCTTTAAACAGAGGCTGGATGGCCATCTGTCGGGGATGCTTTGATTGTGATTTCCTGCGTGGCAGGGGGGTTGGACTGGATGGCCCTCGTGGTCTCTTCCAACTCTGCAATTCTATGATTCTATGATTCTATGATTCTATGACGGCTGGCTGCTCGGACAAAGAGTTGTAAAGCACTAAAACTTCTTGGAGCGAGAGGGGGAGGTGACTTCTACATGCAGGTAGGAAGTACACAGATCAATGAGACACAGAGCTAAATCCAAAAGGTTAGCATGCAGCTCCAGTGTTTCCCTCTGTCCCCAACTACCCTAAACAAGTGTTGATGGTTCTTCACTTCAACAGGCGGTCTTGCTGTGATGGACAAAAGGTAGACTGCATTATAAGACACAGGGCTCATCTGCTTGAGCCAGGACATGCCAGAGGAGCTGGCCCGTTCTTTCCCTGTGACCTTGACAAAACGGGCTGGAGTCCAAGCAGAAACGCCGGCCCATCACAGCAGCTGCTGCCACTGCCATCTTCTTTGCAGACTTGGAAGGCAAAAAGGGGCCTGCAACTTGGACTGAAAGCCCCCTGCATGTGACCAGCCTTAGTCACATGCTGAGGGACTCCTTACTGGCTTCCAGGAGAGTCAGGGAGATGGCAGTATTGGTGAGAGCTGGCATGTCAGAGAGGGTCCTGCAGACATGCTTGACCTGATTCAGTTTTTGCTGGTGGTGATGAAGTCAGCTGAGTATATATAAAAAGTTTATCAGACCCTCCCACACCTTTCCCCCTGTCACAGCCCCATATCTGCCCTGGGGGTTTTAAGGGCTGCCCAAGGGCAGAATGGTGCAAATGCTGTGTGTCATATGGATTGCAGGGCTCTGAGACAGGGGCAAGATTTACCCCCTGTAGACAAACCCACAGTTTGGTAATGGTACCTTTGATCCCTGTTTCTGGGGGGGCTTGGCAATTAGTGAAGCACTCTCTGCCCCTGATATTCCCATCACAGGAAAAGTGAAACAACCACAACCTTTTGCTTTCAATCAGTTTGTACACACACTCCAGATAAATAGATTTTAGCACTTCCCTTGGATTTCATATGTTAGCATTGTGATTTACTCTACACAGTCTCATTCATTTGGTTGATTGTTTGATTTAGAATCATAGGATTGTAGAGACCACAAGGGCCATCCAGTCCAACCCCCTGACATTCAGGAATACACAATCAAAGCACTCTTGACAGGTGACCATCCAGCTTCTGTTTAAAAACCTCCAAAGAAGGAGACTCTACCACATTCTGAGGCAGCACGTTCCACTGTCAAACAGCTCTTACTGTCAGACAGTTTTTCCTAATGTTTAGATGGAATCTCTTTTCCTACAGTTTGAGTCCATTGCTCCATGTCCTAATCTCTGGAGCAGCAGAAACAAGCTTGCTCCATCCTCAATATTCAAATATTTAAACATGGACATCATATCACCTCTTAACCTTCTCTTTTTCAGGACAAATATACCCAGCTCCCTAAGACATTCTGTATAGGGCATGGTTTCCAGACCCTTTACCATTTCTGGCCACTTCCCAGCTTTTCAATATCCTTTTTGAATTGTGATGCCCAGAACTGGCCATACTGTTCTGTGACCAAAGGAGAACAGACTGGTACTATTACGTCCCTCAGTCTAGACATTATTCTCCTATTGATACAGCATAGAATCACACTGGCCATTTTAGCTGCCACATCACACTATTGGATCATGCCCAACTTGTGGTCTTCTATGACTCCTAGAACCCTTTCACATGTACTGTTATGATACTAGGTGTCACCCATCCTTTATCTTTACATTTCACTTTTTTCTTTCTTTTTTTTTTCATTTTGGCTAAGCTCTCTAATCTGTTAAAATCATTTTGAATTTTGATCCCATCCCCTGGAGTATTAGCTATCCCTTCTAATTTGATGCCATCTGTAAATTTAATAATCATGTATTCTATTCCATCATCTAAGTCACAGTAGCATTGTCTAGCCCATGTTTTACTAGCTTACTTTCAAGAATATTATGGGGAGCTTGTCAAAAGTCTTACGGAAATAAAGGTAAGCTATATCCACAGCATTCCCTTAATCTACCATGCTTGTGACTCTGTCAGAAAAAGAGATCAGATTAGTCTGACATGATTTGTTTTTGAGAAACCCATGTTGGCTTTTAGAGATTACAGTATTCCTTTCTAAGTGCTTACAGACTGTCTGTTTAATGGTCTGTTCTAGAATCCTTCCTGGTATTGATGTGCGGTTGACTGGGTGATAATTTTTCAAGTCCTCTTTTTTGCTCTTTTCTGAAGATGGGGACATTTGCCCTCCTCCAGTCTGTTTGGACTCATTCTGTTCTTCAGGATTTCTCAAAGATTATTGCCAGTGGTTCTGATATTACGTCTGCCAATTATTTGAATACCCATGGATGTAGTTCATCTGGCCCTGGAGAACTGAATTCATTTAGAATAGCCAGGTATTCCTGTACTACCTCTTTACCTATTCTGTGCTGCATTTCCCCTTCTGTGTCATCTGCTCCATTTCCCCCAGGATGAGCACTGTTTTCCTTTTAAGAGAAGACTGAGGAAAAGGTGGGGTTGAATGGTTTTTCCTTTTCTCTGTCCCCTGTTACCATTTTGCCATTTTCTCCATGCAGTGCCCCTGCCATTTCCTTGTTCTTCTTTTTTGCTACAGACATAACCCAAAACACCCTATTTATTGTTTTTAAGCTCTGTAGCAAGCTTGAGCTCATTCTTCACTTTATCTTTTCTAACTTTCTTCTTACATGTGCTGGCTATTTGTTTGAATTCCTCATTGGTGATTTATCCCCTTTTCCATTGCTTGTATATGTTTCTTCCTTTTAAATCTTAGCTCAATTGTAAGTTCTTTGGTCACCCACCCTAATTTTCTGTAGATACCTCCCATTTCCCCTTCTCATTGGAACTGTTTGAAGTTGTGCCTTCAATATCTCACTTTTAAGCAACTCCCATCCATCATGAATTCTCTTGCGTGTCCAGGCTGGATATGCTCCCCATGCCCCTCTCCCCAAATAATGACAGACACAATATACGTTTGAAAGATATATTGATACATAATGATAGGTATATTGGCAATAAAAGTTTGGCACAAATCATATGGGTCTGGATTCAGACATTGTCCAGCCCGAATGCTGGTCAATGATACCGCTGTCGGTCCACCTCTGACACTCACCACTGATGAAGGGAGAGGAGTCCTGGACAGGTCACAGCATGCCTGCTGATCCCTCCCCCTCCCTCTTCCCACCAACTGTTGGGGAAGGTGGAGGGTCTCCATGACCTTGAACTTGACCTGGACCATGAACTTAATAGAGACCCCCCATTACCAATGACTTTGGATCAGGACCTATGCCAAACACCCCCCCCCCATAGTTGAATACATGCTACAAAATTACTAAAAACCTATCAACATGAGATAAAGGGAGGGCGAGTGTCTAGATTGAGGAAAATAATAGTGCCACTCTATTCTGCTTTGGTCAGACCTCACCTTGAATACTGTGTCCTGTTCTGGGCACCACAATTCAAGATGAATTTTGAGAAACTGGAATGTGTCCATAGGAGGGCAACCAAAATGGTAAAAGGTCTGGAAACCATGCCCTATGAGGAATGGCTTAGGGAGCTGGGTTTGTTTTGCCTGGAGAAGAGAAGGTTAAGTGGGGATGTGATAGCCATTTTTAAATATTTGAAGGGATGTCATACTGAGGATGGAGCAAGTTTGTTTTCTGCTGCTCCAAAGACTAAGACAGAACAATGGGTTCAAACTGCAGGAGAAAAGATTCCATCTAAACATGAGGAATAATTTCCTGATTGTAAGAGCTATTCAGCAGTGAAATGTGCTGACTCGTAGTGTGGTGGAGTCTCCTTCTATGGAGGTTTGTAAACAGAGGCTGGATGGCCATCTGTCAGGCATGATTTGATTGTGTATTCCTACATGGCAGGGGGATGGACTAGATGGCCCTTGTGGTCTCTTCCAACTCTGTGATTCTATGATTCTAAGTGATAGTATTCTTTCCTTTTGAAGAAAATGGCTTCCTTGCATTTGTACTCTGTGAGATCTTTTGCTAAGACTGGCCGAGCCATGCCACCTTTGTCTTATAGCTTGAACACTTGTAGAACTATCACTGGCTGAAATCCTTGGGGGAGGCACTGTTTAGCAAAATTACATTCTCTATCACAGTTATAGCAATTGAGTTCTCATTGGTTCTTGGGTGGACTTTAACAGCTTTCCTTTGCACTATCTACTTTGATCCATTTGAATTCTGGGCAAAAAGAGAGGGTAAATCCTTTTGTTTAATGTATTCTCCTCTGAGGCATGAGATAACTTCATCAAATTTCAGATAATTTATCCCATCCTGCACAGTAAGAAATCCCATTTTCTGACAATCACCAGCATTAATTCTGTTTAATCTCAATTTATCAAAGATTGTGACCAGAGTAGTTATATATGCCTCACAGTTCCTCTTTAAATCAAATTTAATTTTCACAAACTCTCTAATCCAAATTGTCTGGGACTTAAAACATGTATAGTCAAATGATTTTTTAAAGATTATCCAATACTTTTTGGAAGTGTTATACACATGTTAAAAGAATTATATATTATATCCTGTACTATCAAATTCTTTCTCTCCTAGGTACGAGCACCATCTTCTTCCAGTTTTTTGTTCAAGGCACTCATAAACATTTTGGGCTCTTAATGCAACTTGAATCCTATCTCTCAATTACTGGTAATTATGACAAATAGGTCTTGTAGGTTTCCTAACAATAATCCTGTTATTTGATAAAGATACTTTTCTTGGTTAGCAATTCAGTGGGGGTGGGGGAATGATAACATACTCAAATACATGTTCAAATTAAGGACAGAAAGAATAGAGAAAATGGATGCAGGTTAAAGTGATGCAGGAAGAGCGTGGGTGTGCTAAAGCAAACACACTAGCAATAACTGGGTATAAGAATGCAAATGTTGCTAACTCTAACATTAAATGGCCCTCATATTGAAGAGATCTGGTGCAAACAATTGATTACCTATTGCACTGATTACCTATTAGACCAGGGCGTTCCAAAAAGCTAAGATCATAGAATCATAGAATCATAAAGTTGGAAGAGACCACAAGGGCCATCCAGTCCAACCCCCTGCCATGCAAGAATACACAATCAAATCATTCCCAACAGATGGCCATCCAGCCTCTGTTTAAAAACCTCCAAAGAAGGAGACTCGACCACACGACAAGGCAGTGTATTCCACTTCTGAACAGCTCTTACTGTCAGGAAGTTCTTCCTAATGTTTAGGAGGAATCTCTTTTCCTGTAGTTTGAGTCTACTATTCTGTGTCCTAGTCTCTCGAGAAGCAGAAAACAAGCCTCGTCCATCCTCAGTATGACATCCCTTGAAATATTTCAACATGACTATGATGTCACTTCTCAACCTTCTCTTTTCCAGACTAAACATGCCCAGCTCCCTAAGCCGCTCCTAATAGGACATAGCTTCCAGACCACCCACCATTTTGGTCACCATCCTCTGGACACATTCCAGAAATCTTTTTTGTATAATTTAACTTTATGGGTCAGCGCAAAAGAAAACTATGGAGATTATCAGACACATCAAAAATGGCATTATAATGATGATATGAGATTGCAAAATGGCTTCCTTATCAGACGACATTGTACCCTAGTGTTTCACAAGTGTTCTGCTGCTGTTATGAGGGAGTTCTTTTTTTATTGTTGGGGAGAAGTCGAAATTTATCTCCGGTAGCATTTGTGTTCTGGATTTGTGTGTGTGGAAAAATGTGCCGTGTTCTGCTGGCATGGTTCCAGTGTCAATGGGTGGTCCTGCCAGAACACTTCTGGGTGGGATTGTGAGAACAAGGTAGGCTACTCTCCTTTTTGTATCCCCCCCAGGTTATTTCTTATTTTTTTAGTGTGTGTGTGTGTGTGTGTGCATTCTTTTGTGTACTTTTTGTGTGTATTTTCCTTTTTCTTTTTGAATTCCCCATGCTTGCATCTTCTCAGAAGAATGGGTGGGATTTCAGTCCAGGAAGTGAACAGAGCTCCGTTATTGCTCTGTTCACTCCTGGGCTGCCTTTGGACAGAAGAGAAGGTAAGTCGGATGTGGAGGGTTATTGTGTTGGGACGAGGACGGGCTGGAGATTCCTAAGGCCCCTGATGTTATCATGTGTCTCATAATTCCATACAGTATCATGTGGTATAGTGAGATGGCCCACAGGACTGAGACATAACTAATCAGCTTGCTCTACACCAAAACCATGATGTTGCCCTAAGAGATGAAGGATGCTTTAGAGACACGCCCATGAAATTAAAATCTATATTCTTATCTGGGGGGAATTATTAGCTCAAACATTATGCCTGAGAGAGGAGGGTAACTGCAGGGATTTTTTTCACCTATGTATACCAGTACTAACTGCAATGAACGCAGGTTAAAGTGAAATAAAGTATTTTTATTGGAAATAACACAAAATGCATTCACACATGCAACACACATTCCTAGGAACCACACAAGGCTATAGAGGAATAAGGCAGAAAGACTGGATAGAGGGAGAGATTCAGGGGGGAAAGGGCCAGTCTTGAAGGGCAGAGTTTTACATGGCAAAGTACTGGCACAGGAGATTGCGATCCAGAGACGTGCTGAGAAAGAGAGTGGCTAGGTTCATCCACTGTGGCACACCTTTCAAATTTTGTGGGGACTAGTATTTATACCCTGCTTCATATCTTGAAGGGGTACTATAGCTAGGACAAAGCCTGGGTGGTTTTTCCACCAAGTAAACAAAGGAAACCAAAACCAGATTGCATTAATGACTGGGAGATATGAATTGACAACCTCTCAGTGCTGGACAGGAGGGGGTTCTGAGGTGAGATTTCCTTAGGACTGGGGTTGGGAATAGTCACTTAATTGTTTGGTTGGATGACTCAATGCTGAGGTGCCCAAGCAGGAATTAACACATACCTCCTTAATGACTTTGTTTCCTAAGGGGCTTCCACACAATCCTAATATGGGCTTGCTTGCCAAAATATTGGCAATTTCTAAGACACATTCCAGGTCATTGTGACCTACACTTGACCTCTTTTTGGCTCACCCTGGGCAACATGACCTTGAAAAGTGTCCAATATTTCCAATTATGAAATATAGGGAGGGGGGAGTAGAGCATGCTAACAATGATGGCGAGAAGACTTTGGGTGAAGTTGGTGTTGAGTAAAGAATATGTTTTTAAATTAATTTAATAATGAATTAAATTGTATGAGGAGGAGGAGAAGGAAGAGGTGGTTCCTGCTTGAGAACATTTTTGGACCATGTAAAGATTCACTCCCTTGGTGACAAGAATAGAGACAAACGAGCATCCATTCTGAAATCTTTTGTTTTCATAATTACCTAGAAAGGAAATGAAACTCAGAAGCAAGGCTATTCCTTAGGCAAGTTTCACTGGGCCAGCATCGGTCCATTTCATCAAACGTTTTTGCACTGGGATTGTCCACCAGCTTTCATTTTAATTCAGTGCACATTCCTTGGCAGGAATATTTTTCCTCCCCAACCCATGACTGTGCAGCTCACATACTGATACTCCCTGAAACGGAACTGGCACTCATTTCTCCCAATATTCAAAACACATGTTTACACCCACAAGTGTCCACAAGTACTGAAGAGAGAAGCTGACAACTTTTGCAGGCCTAATTTAACCTCAGAGAGGCGACGTTGATGCCCCCATTTTTAACAACCATCAAAATGACTAAAGCACATTATTAAAAGACATGATCACAAGAGTCATTTATACTCTATATGGAAAATGCATAATAATCATGAATTAGTAAGACATGCTCTCTAAAATGCATTCTTTATGGGACACACTACTTAATAAGAAGTTTTTGCATCTAATTAAATGAGCTGGGGGGATCGCTATAACAGAGATTGGTGCATCTCATAGCTCTATTCTTTATTTTAAAGGGGCTGTTCCATTTTGATTTGGTTTGAATTTCTTATTTGTTTTGGAGTATTTATATCAGAAGAGAGGAAACTTCAGCTCATGGGCCCAAACTGGCCTCTGGAGGTCTTCAGGCAAAGCCCATCCCTCTATGAGAGGGTACCTGGTCAACTCTGTATGGTACCTTAAAGGGAATACCCACTATCTCTGATCCCTGTGCTAAGAAGCATAGCTGGGTCCCCTGTGAGTTGGCTACTGGGAGGGGCTATCCACCCCCTCATTTTAATTCTATACCCCTGATTGATACCCTGCCTATGAATCGACACTCTCAAGGTGACTAACAATATATTTCAAATACCACAAGACAGACAAGAGACAGCTAGACAAGAACAAATCCATATGTATAGATGTTTTAAAAACATTCTAAGCAGCCTTGGATCCCAGTTATGGGAGAAAGGCAGGAGATAAGTCAAATCAATCAATCAATGCCAAAATATATACACATGAGCCCACCTCACCTTCTGCCCAGAACTGAGGTATTCCCACTGACACTCTGGTTTCAGAGAAAACAACACTGGCCCAGAAGCACTGATCTTCCAGGATAAGGCTTTCATATCCAGGTTGCTGCTGCAACTCATAGTTTCTCATTACATGTTTTATCCTATGGTTCCCCCAAGAAGGTATGGAGCATGTGTGTGTGCGTGTGTGTGTGTGTCCGTGTCCCCTCACTTCCATCCTTGCAACTTGAGAGGTGAAAAAGTCTAAGCAACCATGATTGACTCAAAGGTCTGGTCTACATGGGCAATTTATCCCATCTTGCCCCTGTCTTGGAGCCCTGAAGTCCTGATGACATAGGACATTTGCCTCATTTTGCCCCTGGGCAGTCTGCACAAGCCCTGGGACTATGACGGGGCCATAAGGGGGAAAGACAGGGTAGGGCCTGATAAAACATTTTAAAATAATACCTGTTTAAATCTGCTCCCATCAGCAAAAACAGAATTGGGTCCAATGTGACCACCCATCACTGCAGCTGCCCTCTTCCTTGCTTTTCTGTGGCCAGGAAGAGGGCCAACATGTGACCAGACAGGGGGTCTTGCTCACCTGCTGAGGGCCCATTTCCTCAGAAAGTGTAACATAGAGGGCAGCAGCTGCAGGGATGCACCAGCATGCTTGTTTGGACTCTGGCCCATTTTGTGGCAGTAACAAGGGAGGAACAGGCTAGATCCATAGACAGAATGCACTGGCAGGGAACTGATGTATTCTGAGATGTGTAGATGACCCCAAAATTTTGTAGCTGAGTGGGCTTTTGAATCCAGATTTTCTCAGTAAAAGTCCAAGCTAAATGTTATACTCCAGCCACTACATTGACACCCCCATCTCCCTTTACATCCATCACAAACCCTTTCTCCTTACCTTTAAAGTACCTTACCTTTAATCTTGGGGAAATGCCATTTCCTGATTTATTTCCTTTATTTCCCATTCTGTCTTTGCCAGCAATGTGCCCTCCCCAGCACTACAGTGCTTGGATTCCAGGGGTGAAATGGGTGGCACTCTTACTTTTGTGACAGCTATGATTTTTAGAAGTTTATGGGAGATTCTGGCAATGACTGGGCTAAAATGCATGGATGTGGTGAGTCGGAAGTTCCCACTTACAGATTTTACTGCTTCCCTTCCACCACTATAATTCTTCTAACATATAACTTTGACACTCATGACAATCACCTCCACTTTCTGGAGACTGGCTGCTGGTGGAACAAATTAAGAATTTGTATGTAATGATCATGCCACAACTATTGTATTCCAAACAGGCTGAGGTAGATGTTTATTGTATGGGTTGCTGTTAATTCCCACCAAGTTGGCTTTGACTTACAGCAACCTTATGAATGAAAGACATCCAAAAGTTGCTGCTCAAGTTTTGCAAACATGGGGCCATGACTTCCTTAACTGAGTCAATTCACCTGTGTTGTGGTCTTCTACTTTCCTACTACCTTCAACTTCACCTAATGTTATTCTCTTCTCTGTCCAGTCTTCACAACCATACATAGAAATAAATACTATGACTTGGATGCTGACTTTGGTATTTAATGATATATTTAATGACAAATTGGAGTGTGTCCAGAGAAGGGCAACTAAAATGGTGAAAGGTCTGGAAACGATGCCTTAAGAGGAGAGACTTAGGGAGCTGGGTATGTTTAGCCTGGAAAAAAGACGGTTAAGAGGCGATATGATAGCCCTGTTTAAGTATTTGAAAGGATGTCACGCTGAGGATGGAGCAGGCTTGTTTTCTGCTGCTCCAGAGACTGGAACACGGAGCAATGGGTGCAAGCTCCAGGAACAGAGATTCCACCTCAACATGAGGAGGAACTTTTTGACAGTAAGAGCTGTTCGGCAGTGGAACGCACTCCCTCAGAGCGTGGTGGGGTCTCCTTCCTTGGAGGTCTTTAAACAGAGGCTGGATGGTCATCTGTCGGGGGATGCTTTGATCATGATTTCCTGCATGGCAGGGGGTTGGACTGGATGGCCCTCGTGGTCTCTTCCAACTCTGCAATTCTATGATTCTATGATTCTATGACTCTATGATCTTTCCACTTGAAAATCTCTCATTCTTTCATAGCTGCCCTTCCAATAACAATAATTTAATAATAATATTTTTTTTTATTTTTAACCCACCCCTCTGTTCGGCAAACAGCAGCAAGTTAAAACAATCCTTCCCAATCCTAACCCTCCCACCCCTTAAAACTAGTCTTCTTCTAATTTCTTTATTACAGGCCTCTTTTTGCTTTATTAATCAAGGTATAGAAAACCCCAGTCAGTGATGTTATAGGTCCAACCATGCAGCAGTGGAGAAACAAATTGATGGATGGCAAGCAGGGAGTAAAATAGAGTTGAAAGACACACTAGTGGACTAGAGCTTTGTGGAGGATGCATTAAATCCAGACACTCTGGCTAATTAGTTTAACAATGTAATGAAAACTGCTGTAGATGTTGTGGCTCCATCAAGAACTTGCTTAGTCACAAAGGGCTGACCAACACCTTGCCTGCATGTAGAGCTAGAATGAACTATTCTTCATTGGTTAGAAAAGGGGTGGAGACAGAATCCATCAGAGGACCTGCAGCAGAGCTCGAGGACCACTTGTGCAACTTATTATTCTCACACAGATGAATCTTAACAGTCCTAGGAGAAGATAAAAGCTACAGAAGGATCTTCTCCTTCTTCTGTAGGAGAAGGATCTTCTCCTTCTTCTGTAGGAGAAGAAGGATCTTCTCCTTCTGTAGGAGAAGAAGGATCTTCTCCTTCTTCTGTAGGAGAAGATACAAGCTCAAGCCTGTATGCATTATCAGTTACATTAAGACCCTCTTATCCATGTGGGATACATTCTAAGACCTCTGTGGATGCCTGAAGCTATGAACATTATCAGACGATCCCCTTAAAAGCGATCTTTTGCCAGCATTAAAAAATTATTATTATTATTATTATTATTATTATTATTATTATTATTATTATTTGCCAGCAGAACACTCCCCATTCCCCGCACTTACCTTACTCTCCCGGAAAAGGCAGCCCCAGCAGTAAAGAGCCCCTTCACCTCATTGTTCAAAATCCTGCAAGACTTTGTCACACAGGAAATTTAAAAATAAAAAACAAAATAAACACATTAAAAGTTTACACTAGTACCAAAACACATTTTAAAGGTTCCAAGTAATCTGGGGAGGGTCATAAAAAGAGAGAAACTTACCTGGATGTTCCAATCTCACCTGGAAGTGTTTGTGCCAGAACAGCCATTCTTGCTGCAGTGAGGAGATTCAAATGGTCTGAGGTTTTGCACGCCGGCAATGCCGGCATGAAAACAAGATGGGTGATCTATTGATGCCTTCAGCTGTCAATAGAAAGAAATGACATCAGAATGCCAGTGGAACGCAAAAGGACACTGCCATTTGATATCAGCATCCTTTCGCATTTCTTGGGCATCCTGAGCATGCAACATTTGCTGCATCTGATAAGATCTCCCATGAATAGTACCGTACCCTATATTTTCATACTGTGATTGACTACTTAAACTTAACCACTTAAACTTAAACATAGAGTTAAAGGGAGCTTCAAAACCTTCTGGCTTCCCATGTCTGGAAAGAAACCACCACTCACCTGCTTCCCAGAGAGGGCAGAGAAAGCATCTGCTCCCAACCTCTCAACACTTCCTCAACAGACACTTAGAATCATAGAATTGCAGAGTTGGAAGAGACCACGAGGGCCATCCAGTCCAACCCCCTGCCATGCTGGAAATCACGATCAAAGCATCCCCAACAGATGGCCATCCAGCCTCTGTTTAAAGACCTCCAAGGAAGGAGACCCCACCATGCTCTGAGGGAGTGCGTTCCATTGCCAAAGAGGAAGGCAGGAGGTGAATTTCTGGCCCAAGCGCACCTGGGGGTCATTTACACGGGCAAATATTCCTCTAAATATACCGCTAAGTTAGCTCATAGTTCCCACGGATCGCAGCACAGCATCGCCTCATTCAGAAGGGGGGAAGGTAAAACACCCAAATATTGCATGCCAGGGGATGTCGCTACTTTTGCCGGTATATTTGCAATGTAGCGCTTTATTGGCAGTGTAAACTAAGGGCTGCATCAGATCTGCATTGTGATTGGTTGCTATGATGTAAGGGGCAGGCTTAAAAGAGAGGGACGGCGTTCAGTAGTGATCAGGAAACTGAACTCTCTGCTATTTTGCAGAAGGTCTGCCAAGAAAAAGGATTCCCAAGACCTTTCAGTCATAATGTTCCCATCTGTCAGCTCTGCTTGGGGGAGGGAGGGAGGGAGAGAGAGAGAGAGAGAGAGAATGCACGAGCGAGAGAGATGGGGGAGGGAGGGGGCGGCTGGAAAAACTTGAGATAGATTCACCTTAGGATCCACGGCATGGCAGCAAGGTCTTTTAGCAGAGAGATTACTGTCCCTCTGCTTCACGGAGTGAGTTCATTTACAGGCAGATTTACAGAGACAGAGCCACTAATTTGATCTTCCCCCCTGCTATTTGGGCAGTCTGTGAGTCTTGGTCTATGCCCTTCCCCATACAGCCTTTGTCTGCTTGGGAGGCCACGCCCCCCACACTTATTCAAGTCTGAACTTAAAAGAGGCATAATTAGAAAAAAACCCTGTCTGGCACAGCTGCGGAAAAGAATTAAAACGGAAGTTGCCGCAATAAATCTGCTGTGTAAACAAGCCCCTGGAATCACACTGGAGGACTGAGAGATATTCACAAACACTTTTGGTACCAGCAGGGAGCCCAGGTGGCACAGTGGTCAAATGCCAGTACTGTAGCCACAACATTGTAAGTTTGATCCTACAGGGCTCCAAGGTTGACTCAGCCTTCCATCCTTCCGTAGGTCAGTAAAACGAGTACCCAGCTTGTTGGGGGCAATTAGCTAACACATTGTAAACCACGTAGGGAGTGATTTGGCACTGATAAGTGGTATAGAAATAGAACTGCTGAGTGCTAACTGAAACTGTGGAAAGTGATCCTGTGGCTAAGTGGGGTGGTCTTATTGTATTTGCCACCTTTAATACCCTATTGAGTTCAATGGCTGGCTGTGATGAGGGGCCTTTAGTTCAGGATCTTTTTGCAAATGACTTGGCTTCCTTCTCTGATTAGAAAGTGACCACAATTGTTAATTCATTTTTGGTGGATGGATTTCCACCTCCACTGCCATCAGTTGATATACCACAGCCATTAGTCCAGGCCATATCGAAGCATAGAATTGTAGAGATGGAAGAGACCACAAGGGCCATCCAGTCCAATCCCCTGCCACATAGGAAATCATGATCAAAGCATCCCGGACAGATGGCCATCCAGCCTCTGTTTAAAGACCTCCAAGGAAGGAGACCCTACCACACTCCAAGGGAGTGTGTTCCTCTGCCGAACAGCTCTTACTGTCAAAAAGTTCCTCCTAATGTTGAGGTGCAATCTCTGTTCCTGGAGCTTGCATCCATTGCTCCGTGTTCTAGTCTCTGGAGCAGCAGAAAACAAGCTTGCTCCATCCTCAACGTGACACCCCTTCAAATACTTAAACAGGGCTATCGTATCACCCCTTAACCATCTTTTTTCCAGGCTAAACATACCCAGCTCCCTAAGTCTTTCCTCATAAGGCATGGTTTCCAGACCTTTCACCATTTCAGTCGCTCTCCTCTGGACATGCTCCAATTTGTCAATATCCTTTTTTAATTGTGGTGCCCAGAACTGGAGACAGTATTCTAGGTGAGGTCTGACCAAGGCAGAATAGAGTGGAACTATTACTTCCCTTGATCTAGACACTATACTTCTATTGATGCAGCCCAAAATTGCATTGACCTTTTTAGATGCCGCATCACACTGTTGATTCGTGTTCAACTTGTGGTCTACTAGGACTCCTAGATCCCTTTCACACGTAGTCTCATTCAGCCAGGTCTCCCCCATCCTATATCTATGCATTTTGTTTTTCTGCCCTAAGTGCAGTACCTTACATTTCTCCGTATTGAAATTTATTTTGTTAGCTTTGGCCCATCTTTCTAGTCTATTCAGATCATTTTGAATTTTTTTTTTAATGATTTTTATTGAAAATTTCCATAACACACAACCTCTAATACACATTTAGTACCTATATACACGTAAACACATAACACAAAATCGACAACAATCGCTTTCATCCCTTGCACACATACTCCCTATATAATTACCACACCTATCTTACTTTGTCAACATTTTCCATAATATATATATATATATATATATATATATATATAAAACACCTTTTACACCATTTCACAGTGACTTCCTTGTTTCCGGACCTCCAGAATTTACTAATACAATCCCTTAATCCTGTACTTCCACTTATTCTTGTTCTACTCGACCTTAATTACTTTCCTCGGTTAATTATTTTAGCTATCTTGTTGATTAGCCTATTAATCACTTTTTAATACTTTTTATTTTCCCTCATTCTGCTCGGCTAGTCTTCCTTTGGGTCTTCTTTTAAGTTAACTATCTCTTCCCAACCCACAAGATCATCCCATGTTCTTTTGTCATCTATCATTATGGATAGCCTTTCCATTTCATAAAATTCCTTCATCTTCCTTATCCAATCGTTAACTGATGGGAGTTCTTTACCCTTCCATTTTTGAGCAAAGGTTAGTCTTGCCGCCGTTACCGCATATAATAATACCCTCTAATATTTCCTACGTATTCAAGGGCTTAGCCTGTGAAGCATATTTAATAAATACAGTTCCGGGTCGAATGGGATATCTATGTTTAACCTCTTCGCTATTAGATCATGTATTCTCTTCCAAATTTTTTTGTTTATTTACATGACCACCAAACATGAATGTACGTGCCCTTAGCTTGACCGCATTTCCAGCAAGTGTTTGGCATATTTTTGTATATCTTTGCCATTCTCACGGGGGTGAGGTGCCACATATTTAACATTTTATAGAAATTTTCTCTCAACCTGTAGCTTCTTGTAAATCGAATGTTAACATTCCATGCCTTAGCCCAATCCTCTATCTTTATTTCTCGACCTACTTGCTGAGCCCATTTAATCATATAGCTTTTCACCGCCTCAGGTTCCATACTACTTTTCAATATCAATTTATATATTTTCCTAATCAATTTGGATCTTTCCCCATATAGAATCTTATCAAATTCTCCCTCCTCTGATTCAATCCCTTCCATTTTGATATCAAATTTAAATTTCTCATATAATTGGCGGTATAGGAACCAATGACATTGAACTCCTTCGTCCCTCAGCTCTTCCTGGGCCTTCATCTGGAATTCCCCCTCCGATTTTTTCAAGATTTTCTTGTAGGTCAACCAATTCCCCTTATACGGGTTTTCCCTTTTATAAAAAGCCTCGTGATTGGAAATCCAAAGGGGCAATTTGAAATATAATTTTCTCTTGTAAATCTGCCAAACTCTCAGTAAGGCACGTCTTACATAGTGATGGGAGAACTCTTTATGTACCCTAGATTTATTATGCCATAGATAGGCGTGCCACCCATATCTGAGATTAAAGCCTTCTAGTTGTAACAGCTGGTCATCGTCTAGTTTCATCCAATCAATGGTCCACACTAACGCACAGGCGTGATAGTATAATCTCAGATCAGGGAGGCCTATTCCGCCCCTATCTTTCGTTTCCCACAATATCTTCCTCTTGATTCTGGGTTTTTTTCCAGCCCATATTAATTCTGCTAGATCTTTATTCCAGGATGTAAAGGGTATATCTGATGTTAAAATCGGAAGATTCTGAAAAAGGTACATCATCTTAGGGAGCAGCACCATTTTTATCGCAGCGATCCTTCCTAAGAATAAGAGATTTAAGGTTTTCCACCTTTCCAGATCCTTTCTTATATTTTTCCAAGTTTTCACGTAATTGTTATCATAAAGGTCTGCGTTACTATTTGTTATTTCCACCCCTAGATACCTTGCTTTTTTAACTACTGTTAACTTCGATTTATTAGCCAACTCTTTTTCTTCTGTCTTATACTTAGATTCTTGGTTATAATAGATGTTTTTTCTCTATTTACCTTCAGCCCTGCTAATTGACCAAATTCTTCAATTCTGTATAATAATTTTTGTATATTTTCAGTTGGGTTATCCAAAAAAAAAAAAAAAAAGCAAGATCATCAGCGAAGGCCTTCTGTTTAAACTCTTTGCCATGGATTTTTGGACCACATATCTCTGGATCTGAATTTATTTCCTTCATTAGCACTTCTATTACTATTATGAAAAGTAGTGGGGAAAGGGGACAACCTTGTCTTGTACCCCTTTCAATCCGACACCGTTTGGATCTTTCGCCGTTCACAATTACTTGAGCATATTGGTTTTGATATATTCTTTTAATCTAATTGAGAAAACTCTCTCCAATATTCATTCATTCTAATATTGATATCATGAAATCCCACCTTATATTGTCAAACGCCTTTTCGGCGTCCAACAATACAATAGCAAGTTTTTTCTCGTTCTTCTTCTCATACATCTCTATGATATCTAAGACTGTCCTGATATTGTTCTTAATTTGTCTATTAGGCAAAAAGCCATTTTGGTCTTGTTGAATCCATGTTGACAATATCTTTTTCAATCTTTCTGATAGAATTTTAGCAAAGATTTTATAATCTGCGTTTAGCAAAGATATCGGCCTGTAACTCGCTGGTGACAGGGGATCTTTTTCCTGTTTCAGAATTAAAGTTATGTCGGCATTATGCCATGACTCTGGGCACCCCTGCTGATTTATTTCATTAAATGTCCTATACAATGGATTGATTAATTCATTTTCAAACACTTTATAGAAGCTTGCTGTAAACCCATCAGGTCCCGGTGCCTTCCCAACCTTCATGCTTCTTATTGCTTCCCTTATTTCTTCTTTAGTGATGGGCTTCTCTAATTCCAATCTCTGTTCTGTTCCAATTTCTTCTATATTGGCCTTTTCTAGATAATTCTCTATTTGTTTTTTTGTATCCTTGGTAGTAATATGTTTTTGGTATAATTTCATATAAAAATCGTAAAAGACATTCATTATGTCCTTTTGCTGGGAATACTTTTGACCATTTGACTTTATTTCCGTTATCAATTTCTTTTCTGCCTCTTTTCTTAATTTATATGAAAGCCATTTCCCTGGCTTGTTAGCGTGTTCAAAACAATTATACTTTAGATACTTCAGTTTCTTCGCAATTTCGTAAGTCATCTCTGCATCTAAGTTCCTCTTCAGTTCCGCCAATTCACTTTTCAATTTTTTATTCTTTGGGTCTGACTTTACATCTTTTTCACTTTGTGATATTTTTTCCAGGAGCTCTTTTTCTCTGTTCTTTCTTTTTTTCCTCATTATATATTCTTGTTGCATTATTGTTCCTCTTATCACCGATTTTCCGGCATCCCAGACAGTATTCCATGATGTTCCTTTATCCGTGTTTTCCTTGAAGAATAGAACTGGATCTTTTTTAATCTTATTTACTATTGCCTCATCTTTTAATAAAATATCATTGAATCTCCACTTAAATTGCCGTTCGGCATCTCTCAACTCCAAGCTTATAGGACAGTGATCGGAGATTATTCTTTGTAGTATATCTACTCGCTTTACTTCTCGAATAAGATTTTTGGAGATGAGGAACATATCAATTTTGACCAAGATTTAAATCGGTCTGAATAAAATGTATAATCCCTTTCGTTCCCGTGTTTAAGACACCAAATATCTATTAAGCTTAACTGCTCCATCATTTCTTGGATTGCTAAAGGTAACTGGCCCTTTTTCTGATGTCTTTCCTTTTGGTGGGATCTATCTATTTGTGAGTCCATAACTCCATTCCAATCCCCCATTATGATATAGTTGTTGTAATTGAGTTCTAATAATATATTTGACAATTTCTTTATGTAATAACTCTTATTGTTTTGTGGACCATACACTCCCACCAATAGTGTTTTTGTCCCCTGTAGTTTCACTTCTATACCCAGATAGAAACCACTTCAATCTAAATCTTGACTCCTGAATTACTTTGTAGTTTTCTTCCCGTTCCAATCTGGCTTCTATTGACTTTGTTCTCTTCTCTAATTTTTCCGTGCTATCTTGTAGACCCTGTAAATCTTTACTTATTTTAGAGATATCTTTTGACACAACCTCCAACCGATTACCAAAGAAGTCTAATTGTTTTTTGATATCTGTCCTAATTTTTCCTTTTAATTCTCTCATTTCTGTTGTAAACTCTGATCTTAGTTTTTTAAATTCAGTCGCCAACATCTGACTGATCTCTGTTACTTTTATAGACATATCCAATGAAGACCTTCTCATTGTTTGGACCTGTTCTTTTTGTCTGGCTAAAGCTCTCCTGGTGATGGGCATTCCCTCTCAACAATTTTGAATAGTATCTCTCTTTCCTTACTCTTATCTCATCCAACTATCCCCCTCTTTCAACCTTCCTTTCCTCGCCCTGTTTATCTCTCCACTCTTTTTCTGCACCCCTATTATTTCTCTTCTTAACCTTTAATGCCCAGTCAACACAAGCCCTGCAGTAGTACAGTTGACTTAACATCAATTTAACACATCATACAATGATAATCATCCACTTATATACATTCCCAGTATCTCAACTTAGTTACAAGACATTTTCACTCCCCTTTTTACTGACCCAGTTTCGATAGAGAATTTCTCAACTAGAAATATATATATGCCACTTGTCCTACTCAAATTAACTAGTTACTTATAATATCATAAATTCGAATATATCTTCAAATTAAGAGTACTTAATTATATATGTTTCGCTTACCACTTTTTCTCTCAATTGCACTTCCTTTATTTTTTAATTATTATTATGATTGTTAATCTCTTTTCTTCCCCCCTTTCCCTTTTTCCTACTTCACTCTACCCTTTCTCTCCTTTTACAAACTCCAGCGCACCAGCACAGTCATTAGTTACTGAGAACCTTAACAGGTGTTAGAGTGGGGTAGATGTTGTTTCTCATCTCTTCTTTCCTTCTCCTTCTTTCACCTCTCTGTTGCCCAAGCTGGCCTTCAAACCGCTTCTATCTCCTCTCGCAATCGCACCACTCCGTCTTTCTTTAACAGTCCGCCGCCTCCTAGTTGTTCGCTGTTTTGACTGTTGCCCAAATCGTGGAAGTTATATATTTGTATCTCCTTGCTTATTCTGTTTCCCTTAGCTCCCAGATGGTTACTTTAATTTCTACTTGGGTTCTTCTTTCCCCCCGTTTCTCTCTATTTTTTTTTCAAGTCCATGGAGCTTATCTTCCCCCCTTTCTTTTTGCTAATATCGCTCCACGTAACATCAAGTCTAATCAAAGTCGTATCAGCTGCGTCTCTCTCTGCTCCCCTCCCTCACGTCTTCTACCTTATTGCAGCTGTTGCTTTATTTGTTCCGATGCTAAAATGTTCCATGCATTGAGTTATTGTTCTTCTCTTTGTTTCTTTGTTTCTTCCCACCTGGTTCCTCACATATTAACTATCTTAATTATAAACACAGTCCCAGAAGGAATATAGGAGTTGTAATGAGCCTGTGACAAAGCAGAACTATTGGCGAGTATCGATGAGCCTGTAATACAACAGGACCTCGTTTGGTTGTATCTTGTCCAGTTTCCTGGCGTTTTGACTGAAAGTAACTCGCCAAGTTACAAACTTTGGCTCTACAGTCACAACTAATAGTCGGTAGAAAAACGCAAAAACAAAAATTAGACAGGTGCCTCTTTTTTCTGGAGAGAACAGAAATCCGCTTTTTGCAATTTATCCAGTCTTAAACTAAATTAAAAGTGGTGGCGACACTCTACCTTCTTGGTGGCGTTGACGCGGGGGGGGGGACGCTTATGACCTGTTCGGCACAAACTCCAGCCCTTACCACCGTTCAGCCGATTACAAGGTCCCTGCAAGCTGCCTCCATCTGCCTATTTCCCAAGGCAGAATTACCCCCTCCTAGGCTTCTTTCTCGCTGGGGTTTTCCCCACGCCAAGCGGCTGGGAACGGGAGCCTCTCCGCAACCCAACCGGACGCGTCGCCTCAGCCACCGGAAGTCTGGGGTCATTTTGAATTTTGATCCTGTCCTCCAGGGTATTAGCTACTCCTCCTAATTTGGTGTCATCTGCAAATTTGATAAGTATGCCCCTAATGCCCTCATCCAAGTCATTGATAAAGATGTTGAATAGCACTGGGCCCAGGACAGAACCCTGTGGCACCCCTCTGCTCACACATTTCCAAGACGAAGAGGAGCCACTGTTGAGTACCCTTTGGGTTCGGCGGGTCAACCAATTACAAATCCATTGAACAGTTAACTTGTCTAGCCCACATTTTACAAGCTTGTTTGCAAGAATGTCATGGGGAACCTTGTCAAAGGCCTTACTGAAATCAAGGTATGTGATATCCACAGTGTTCAGAGTTTCATTTTTCTTCTGTTATAGAGTCAGTTATAGGCCAGATTGTATTGTCTTCTTGCCTCAATTTCTCCCCTACTGACCCTTTCCCTTCCTTTCTTTATTCAGTCCTTTTCCCCTCTGTTTCTGCCTTATGCGACCCATTTGGTGAATTGTTCTTTTCCAAGCAGTATTTCCCTGGGCTGCTTTAAGTATGCTGTCTTGTGTCCTCTGTTAACGAAACCTTCTCTGGATCCTTCGCTTTTTTGTCCTGTGTCACTTCTCCCATTTCTTTCCAAAATTTTGGAAAAAGCCACCCTTTCCCAATCCATGCCTTATTTGACTACAATTGAACCTCTTGACCCATTTCAATCAGATTTTGCTATACATCACTCCACTGAAATGGCTTTGACTTATGTAGTAAATGATATTCTAGTGGTTAAGGCTCAGCATCAAACATCTGTGTTGATCCTGTTGGATCTTTCTGCAGCCTTTAACACTTTGGATCATCAGCCACCTGGCAGCTTCGCTAGCATGGCATATACCATCTTGGAATTTAAGATCTACAGCCAAAGGATTTTGTTTGTTCCACCAACACACACAGCTCTGTCAAGGCTGTGAGCCTCTCAAGACCTGGCTTCATATTTGTGGAATGGTCTTCCTTTTGACCTCTGGTTGGAGGATGATCCAACCCATTTTCATAAGGGGTTGGAGACCTTCCTTTTTGATTCACTGGATTAAGCTGTCAAGTTGTGCCTGAGGTTGCTAAAATGGGTAGTGGCTGGTGAGATGTTGGGGATTTTATGTACATTTATAGTGCTATGTTTTATTGTCTTTGTCTTTGTATCTGTTTGATGTTCTGCCCTTTGATGGAAAGGGTGTTATAAATAAATGTTATTATATTTGCAGGTCAGTATTTCACCTCACCCTTCTCTACTGGCTTCACTGCACACATTTGCAGGTTGGCATCTCACCTCCTCCTTTTGTACCAGCTTCACTTTATAGAAGTGCAGGTGTGCAATCAGAATGAATGGAAACAAAGGCCATTTAATTAAATGAAAATGCAAATATGTGCATGCATTGCAGGAATTAAAAAAAAACACACCAGCAACTGCTGTAGTTGAGAGACTAGACATAAAGCAATATGGCAAACTCATGAACAGTAGAAACACCCTCTTGTACCAATGTGGCTATGTAATGGGGGTCAATTTGGATTAAAAGAGGTGTGTGTGGCAATAAAGAAGTCAAACTGGGACAGGGAAACTATGCAGTGGAGCTGGAATACAGCCCTTGTATAGATTCATCTTTAAACAGTCATTCTAAGTTGCTGCTATTTTCTGCCAGTAATATGGTGTTTAGGATTGTCCAAACCATCGTACTTCCCATCACCATATATGGAAGAGAGAGCTGGACAATGAAGAAAGCTGATAGGGGAAAAAATCAACTCATTTGAGATGTGGTGCTGGAGAGAAGTGCTATGGATACTGTGGACTGCCAAAAAGACCAATAAATGGGTGCTAGAACAAATCAAGCCTGAACTGTCCCTGAAAGCTAAAATGACTAAACTGAGACTTGTACTTCAGCCATATCACGAGAAGGCGTGACTCAGTAGTAAAGACAATACTGCTAGGGAAGGTGGAGGGCAGTAGAAAGAGAGGAAGGCCACATACCAGATGGATAGACTCAATCAAGGAGGCCACAGCCCTGAGCCTGCAGGACCTGAACAAAGAGATTGAGGACGCGGGTCTTGGAGGTGTCTCATTCATGGGTCACCATGAGTTGACTCAAGGGCAGTTATCAACAACATGTTGTATATCTTAAATTGTTGCATTTTCCCCTCTAGTTTCCACAGTTCCTTCCTCAGTAGAGATGTAATTCTTCACCAGTCTTCTTCTCAAGGGGGCTGGGCGGGACAAGTAATTTTAGCATTTTTCTTCCTACTTCAGGACTTGTTCTGTGTAAAATTCATATGTGGTTATTTAGCAGGGTGTTAAAATGCAGCCTTGACTGACCCTGTTGCCGGACAGAAACCATTCTGTTTCTCCATGCTTCATATTCTGTCTTCACAGTATTCTCTTTTCTGGATTATGGGTTATGCTTCAGGACAATAAAATGTTGTGCCACATCCATTTCTTTTACAAATAATGGTCGCCCTCCCATATCCATGGGTATACGTTCCCAGACTTACTGTTTATAAGTGAAACCATGGATTACCCTATTAAAACCATGGATTAAACCCTATTAAAATAAAGGACTTCTGCTGCAAACATACCATCAAGTTGTATTGGAGGACCAGGCGATTCCTAGAAATGAAGCCTCTCTATACATTTTCCAGCACAACTCTTTAGTATGTGTCCCTCTGTTACACTTCTTTTTTTCAGCCATGGATAACTGTAACCTCAGATATTGCTTTCATAGATACAAGGGACAACTTGCATTCATAGTTTCTCATGATCTGCCCGATGCAAAGCTTTCCTGTGATCTATAAAGCCCAAGCTTCAGGCCTCTGTTCTGCAAGTGACTGGTTAGACTGCTGGTTAGAATGCAAAAGGCAAACCAGACAGTGGGTATTCTGGATATTATCAGGGTTGTAGGCTGGGTAGATCCACAAGTGAGGTAGGCCTCATTTAGGCCTTGATGTTAGCAGGTTGGGAGGGTTTTAATTGGGCTGTGCAGCCTTGTTTTTTAGCAGCCTGATCATGCTCTTTTGGGAGGCCTAGCACTGCCTAGTTTGCCTATTAGGTCCCTTTTAGGTACCATTGGATCTAGAAATCTCATTGGCGGAAGGTCAGTAGTTGGGCCTAGTTGGTTTTTTTTGGGGGGGGGTGTCATTTGAGTTTCCTCAACCTGTGCTAGTACACCTTGATTTGGACAGGCGTGTGATTGGCTTTTCAGCAGTTTTATGTTGCTGTTAGGCCTCAGATTCTATCTCTCCCCCCCATTTGGTGGGTCGTATTAGTCAACTGTCTGTGGGCTGGAGTGTTAAACTAGGAATCAGTCCACCCTTTGTTTGGGTATGACACTTTGATGTTAGCAAGTTGGGAGGGTATGGAAAGTGGTCTCCACCTAAATACCAACCTCCCCAAACCCCTGACGAGGGTTTCTGACGAGGAAGATAAGGTGAGAGGAGGGGTGGCCATTTTGGCCAAGTTGGAAGAGCTTGAGATGCCCCGGGCCCCTTGCACACCACCAGTGGTTCATATTGCAAGGGAAACTAAGTGGGCTACCAAGGATAATTTTTATACTATGGTTGGGCTCATTTGCAGATTTGGAGAAACATCTTCATTCTGATGATAATTTGGTGGTGCTGGAGAGTGACAATGATGCAGTGACTCAGTTGGGTGAAGGTGATGGTGTTGGATCTGAGGCTGCATTGACAGGTGAGACTCATGATACTACTAAAGCATCCATGGGAGGGGGAGAAGATTGTGTCTATCACCTCCTTCCGCTGACTGTCATGTTGAGGAAGCCTGGACAAAGCGTCAGCCAAGAAATTCTTTTTTCCCGGGAGGAACTTCAGGGTGAAGTGGAACCGGTAAAAGAAACTGACCCACCGAATTTGTTTAGGGTTTAAGCGCCGTGGAGTTTTCAAAGCCTCCAAGTTCTTATGATCTGTCCAGACCTCAAAAGGCTGGGAAGATCCTTCCAGTAGATGGCACCAAGTCTCTAAGGCCAATTTGATCGCCCCCGCCTCCTTCTCCCACACTGGCCAATTTCGCTCAGTCTTACTGAATTTCTTGGACAGATATGCACAAGGTCTGAGATCCCCCCCTTCATCCCACTGTAACAACATCCCTCCCATTGCCACATCTGAGGCATCTACCTGAACCAGAAAAGGTTGGGAGGGGTATGGGTATTTCAGGATGGGTTCAGAGGTGAAAAGCTTCTTTGGTTTGTCAAACGCCCTTTGGCACTGGTCAGTCCACACAATCTTTTGGGGAGCCGTCTCTGCCTTCCCCTTCTTAGCTTGTTTCTTTTCTCCCATCCCTTTGGTTTCCAACAGATCAGTCAATGGTTAGGCCACCTCAGCAAAGTCAGGGATGAAAGACTGGTAAAAATTAGCAAACCCTAGGAAGCTCTGAAGTTGCTTCCTGGTTCTGGGGGCCTCCCATGCAAGGACCCCTTTTACCTTCTCTGGGTCCATTTCAAACCCCCCTGCTGGAGATGCGGTACCCCAAATAATCTAAGCGGCTCTGATGGAATTCACATTTTGACATCTTAGCATACAAATGATTTTCCCCCCCAATTTACTAAGCACTTTTTTCACCAGCTTCACATGGGACGTATAGTCCTCAGAATAAATCAGCACATCATCCAAATACACCAGTACATCTTTGTACAAGAACTCTCTCAGTACATTATTAATCAAGTTCTGGAAAATCCCTGGGCCTCCACTGAGCCCAAATGACATTACGCAGAATTCAAAAGCCCTTAGTTGACAGTTAAAAGCAGTTTTCCTCTCATCCCCTTCTCTAATTCGTACTCTATATGTAGTATGCCTCCCGCAAGTCCAGTTTGGTGAATATATTTCCTTTGGCTATAAATGAGCTAGGGTGTCTTTCATCAAGGGGAGGGGGTACTGATTTGTCAGGCTGATAGCATTTAAGGGTCTATAATCAATACAAAGATGGAGATTTCCATCAGCCTTGCGCCTGAACAACACCGGAGCCCCCAAGGGGGAGGTTGTAGATCTGATGAACCCTTGGGCCAAGTTTTTGTCTATGGACTCCCAGAGAGTGTCCATCTCCGCTGGTGTCATAGAGTATATCTTAGGTTTGGGCAGCTCAGTCTCAGAAACTATCTCAATCGCACAGTCAAAAGGCCTGTGGGGGGGGTGGAATATCACATTCCTTCTCTTCAAACACATACTGCCACAGTTTATATTCCACCGGTAACCCTTTCATTTCCCCTTGAACCAAAGCAATTTTACAGTTTTGTGGCTTGGCCTCTAAAGGGCTCCCCCCCCCAGTGAACTCTTGCTCACTCCATGTTCTCGCACACACAAGGGGTCTGTAAAAGTCACAGTCTCTTTTACCCAGTCTATGGTGGGGTTATGGAACTTCAGCAAGTTTAAACCCACTACTGCCACAGGGACTAACCCTGGGGCTATTACAAATTGGAGCTCCTCCTGACGGTTCCCCATCTTCATCTGCATTGGGCCAGTCATTCGCCTTGCAGGGCTCCCCTTCATCATCCCTCCATCCATCTGAGACAGCTATACCAGCTTATCTAGCTTGATGGTGCTAACTGCAAGTTCATTGACCAAGGAGGGGTGAATTAGTACTTGGGTACACCCACAATTCACCATCAGCATTACTTTCCAGGGAACCCCATTGTTTGCCACCCCTATTCTGGCTTTTATGAAAAAAGGGCCTTTTACCCCACTCACCACAGCACTTGGGTGCCCTTCAGGATTAGCCCGCCCTTGGGTGCTTAGTAGGGCGGGCTGTAGCCATTTCCCGCTGGCTTGAAGTCAGAGGAGGACCCACTGTCATCCAGTTCCTCTGAAGACTCTCCCGCTGCATGGCCTGGTATCAAGGTGTGCGCTGTTGCTTTGGTCTTCGGTTTGAATTGTGTCCAGGGTGCTGGTGCCTTCCCCTCTGCCTTCTTTGGCCTCACCTCCACCAGGGTGTCTCATGGTTGTTTCTCTGGGCTTTCAGTTATGCAGTGTCCACTCTTCCCGCAGTGCAGGCACAAGCCTTTTCTCATCCTTCGTTCACTTGAATCAACGACCACTCGAGGATGTCTGCATTAAGGCCATCCTGAAAATACTACACCTTGGTAGCTTTGGTCCAGTCTGGGTTCTGACTGGCCAGGCGGCGGAATTTGGAGGCATATTTGGCCATGGACCTCGACCCCTGCTGCAGTTGCTGGAGCTCAGAGCGTGCCCTTCTCATCCTTAGGGGGTCTTCAAATTGAGCCGCAAGGCCATCATGAACTCGTAGAAGTTCCCCAACTCTGGAGCTCCCATGTCGTAGAGCCCCACCAGCCATTGTGCTGCCTCTCCCTCCAGTTGGTTTGAGACATACTGCACCTTCTCAGCCTCGGTCTGGAATTCCTCTTCCCATTGGGACATAAACCCCATTACCTGGGTTAGGAAGTATGGCAGCTTTGCAGCATCCCCATCATAGGTGGCTTTCAGGTCTCGTTGTTTGAGCCCCCGAGGTCTCTCCCACAGCTCGACCTGACCAGCTCCCCCAGGGGGTACTGGACCAGGAGCCTGCAGGACTGGGGCCCCAGCAGGCGCACCGGGGAATCCCCTGGGGCTGGAGTGGCCAACTGCTGGTCCTGGGGAGGTTGGCCTCCTCCAGGGGTGGCTGGTTGCTGAGGCAGTCTCTGCAGGATCTCCAGGAGGCTCGTCTGCATAACCTCCATCTGCTGCTTCAGCTGCTGTACCTCCTCCTCCAGTTTGGAGCGTGGAGGTCTCACCCCAGCCTCGAGATACCCCTCAGTTAGGGTCTATCCCACCGCCAGGACCTGCATTCTTCCCAACCTCGCTCTTCTGGCCAGAGCCAACTGGCTCCCATGGCCATCCCAGCTCCACACATTGGAGTCTCAGACAAGGGTAGACTGCCCCTCCCCAGGGCTTGCCTGGCTCCCAGCTGCACGAGGTCGAGGGGAAGGGTCAGCCTCCGAGCCCTCCGCTGGGCTCCTCGGCTCTGCTCTTCCTCCGGTCCGCCGGCACCCTCCCCCAGCAGGTCTGCTCCCTGGCCACCGCCTGCAGCCAGGTCTTTCTCCATCTGGGTTCCAATCTCTGTGTCATCAGCCATCGCAAGCAGAACACCAATGTTAAAGATGTTTTATGAGTTTCGGCTTACTGTGATGTACCAGGAACACGCACTCTCATTTATTCAATAAGAAAACTTTATTTAGAAAGGATACGTATGTCATGAACATGACCAAAGCTGAAACTAAAGGCAACACCCCCCCAACCCCAGATAAAACCTTACAGCATGAGAACAGTATGCAGGGAGGTTTCTAGCGCCCAGACAACTCCAGGTTCTTGACCTTGAGTTGTCTTGGAGAAGAGCATTCCCAGACCCGGAAAGGGCGGGCTGGCCCCTGCCCAAGAGCTAGGAGGCCCACACAAGGGAAACAGGCCCAAGCCTGTACCAACTTCATGTCAGGATCCTCCACGGAGTCTACTTAATATTCAGACTTCAGGGATGAGCTTGACACATGGTTGGTCTTGGGGAATTTGGCGTAGCCTGGGGTTCATGTCCCTGTAGGTGTGAAGGTTGCAGGAGCGGGTTCAGTGGGTGTTAGGATGCCCTGTCAGCAAGGATAAAGTGTTAGTCGCTTGCAGGTGCCCCCCTTATTTGTATTTGCAGACACCGATCTCATCTATATGGATCTGGCCCATTATTCCCCTATTACCTGAATGAAATGGTATGGAGTCCAGAAAGCTATGCTGGCCTGTCCCTGCAGCAGCCACTGCCACCCCCACCCCCACCCATGTCACATTATCTGAAGCCAGACCAGAGCACATGACCAAGTCCCCCTTCATGTGACCAGCCTTGGTAACATGCTGTGGGACTCCTTCTTGGCTTTGAAGAGAGTGACATGGATGACAGCTATGGAGATGGGCTGATATGCTCCTATGGGCTCCTGTGATCTTGCAGGGCCTGATCTATTTTTCTACAGGTGTTATAATCCAGGCTTTATCCCATCTCAGCAATGTCATAGCCCCATCTTTGCTCTGGACATTGTCAGAACTGCCCAGTGGGGAAACGGGGCAAAAGCCCAACATCATTAGGACTGTAGGGCTCCAAGATGGAACCAAGATGGGGTAAATAGCCTGTCTAGACAAGGCCACCTTATCAGACACCACATCTACAGCAATAGTCAACATGGCAAGAAGGTAAACATGAAGAAATCAAACAGTGGTGCTTATTTTTTTTATTTTATTTATTTAGTTATTTATATCCCGCTCTTCAGCCACAAGGCTATCAGAATGGCTTACAAATGTTTTAAGCAACAGCTATTTACACATCTACACTGCATTAAACAGTTTCCAATGTGCGTTAGCTAATTGCCCCCACAAGCCGGGTACTCAATTTACCGACCTTTGAAAGGATGGAAGGCTGAGTGAACCTTAGAGCCCACTGGAATCGAACTTGCAACGTGGTGGCTTGCAGTACTGGCATTTAACCACTGCGCCACCGGGCCATTCTTTTGGGGGAGCAGGCAATGCCCCTAGAGGGACCATCTGGTGCACAGATAAGATTCTGTGAGGGGATTATATTGATATTTTTCTCTTAGATTTTTCAAAGACATTCTAAAGTATTTTACCTGTTCATCCTTCCATTTAGCATTACTAAACAAAATTAGTCCTTATTTTACTACTGCTCAGAGATAATATTTTTTATTGGAATTTAAGGCCAGTCTACTTATGCCATGGAATGATGTGAAGGTTGAGTATGGATGGTACCCAGAGCTTACCCAAGTTACTTTTCTGGACTACAGTTCCAAGAATCTCTGAGCAAGTGTGGGCAGTGGTCATCCTGGCTATGGCATTTTGGAGTTGTAGGGTTCTTTATTTTTGCTTGTTTTTTTTTTTTAAAGGTGAGACTGCACCACTTTTAACCTGTCATTGCACAATTTCAGATTGCACTTGTTGTTCCACATCACTTTCAGGAAGGTGGTGGATTTTTGCAATACACACACACATACTATATGTGTGTGTGTGTGTGTGTGTGTGTGTGTTTAAAATGCTCCATTGTGTTAATAAAATCTATGCCTCCTTGCAAGTAAAAAAGCAACAGAAGGGGGAAAAGGATGAGCAGAGCAATTCTGGACAAACTATAGTCCCAGGGCCAGAATTCATGTAAGTGTTAAGGCCTCTGTAGAAAATTAAGATCCCTCAGAAGAGCAATCTATCCTTCTTCTGGAAGCCTGCTGTATGAGAAGAAGACAAGAGAGAAAGTGAAACGGGTTTGGCAGAAAGAGAAAGAAGTATCTCTGTCTACTTTTTTTTTTTTTTTTTTGGCCCCATCCACCATTGCCTTACCCTCCACACACTGCTGTCATGCATCCCATGGCACATTACTCCAATTGACAAAACACATTGGACTAGAACATTGGAATGAGGGTTCGGTCATATGTCTGAAGATCCCAGGAGGAGCAAATGGTGAGTGTATTGGGGTCAGAAGCAAATAATATGGTCCAGGGTAAGTGGTAGGTCCAGTACCATGACTAGTTATGGTTGGGTTTCTGGGCACAAACACACCTGCATCCATGGCCTGGCATAAAACAGAGTGCTCCAACACAGAGGAATCATGGTTCCTCCCCTGGTATCCAAGGTCAATATCAATAAACCTGCCAGTGTGATCAGCCTTCCCCTGGAGCAGGATGGAGTAACAGTCTTGTCAATTCAGGAGTTCCTCACTCCTACTGGAGGGCACAAATAGGGATATTTGTCCCATCCACAACCCCCACATAATAAGGGAATCCCATGGCCTGGAATCCATCCATGATCTGGGGAGGAAAAGGAAAGCCACGCTGTAGTAATCAGAAAACTAATGAAGATGTAGAGTCAGAAGCAGCTCCACCACAACATCACCCCATGGCCCAAACATCCAGGTGTCCAATTATAGTGCTGCAATGGATTATGAGGGTCTCTCCCACATCCCTCACCACAGCTCCTGCAGGCATGATGCAGGCACTGGATATTCTCTAACAGATTGACCCCCAATCTAGCAGCACAGCATCATATGGGGTGAGCACCTCTGTTCTCCACCACTGCTGCCTGAGATGAGGTCTCACCTACCAACTTTTTGGTGAAGGACATCTGCCAAACCAAGCAAGTGGAGCATCCTTGGTTCCTGGGCTCCAACTGTTTGTTTTCACAAGTGAAAGTCCCTGTCATTTCAAATATGTTGAATCACACAGGGGCAGGCATTGCTGCCTAAGTCTTTGCTGCTATTTCATATTTTAATAAGCCTCCAACAGCTGTCCCAGAATGTTAATTAACAAGGCAACCATCCAGTTAGGGTCCATTGGTAATGGAGATTTGGTGTGCCAAACCAAGATGGAGAATCAATGTACTTTTATTGCCAGTGCCACAGCAGCAGATCAAAAGATCACTATGCCCAGACAACGACAAAAGCAAAATGGCAACAGCAAAGGAAAATGTCACACTAGAAAAGCAAAATGGCAGCAGCTAGTCTTGCAAGAAGCATCAAAACTGCATAATAGTGCAATTATAGCAAAAAATAAACATCATGCATGTACTATATAGGGTGGACATGTGTAGGAAATGGGGTCAACATGGCAGTGTGGAAGACTGATTGCAGGAATAGGTTTTCCATGGTTCCTCCCCCCCCAGGCTGTGAGGCTGTGTTCTGGAAGAGTTTATTTCTGACCCACAGAAAACTTATGGATGCCAGCCGTGAAAGCCTCCGACTTCACATTGATTTCAGGAATGTTCATCACGAAAGAAGCCACATAACTTTAGTAAAGAGAAGGTGTGAAAGTGATTGTTTCCCTATTGGTATGTTTCTATTTCCTTAAACAATGTGATTGCTGTGAGACAACAATGCTGTGAGATTGCTGGTGTGATAAAGTGTAGGAAGGTAATGAGTCTAAAAATAAAATTGTATTAAAAAATTCCAGGATCTAGTCCTTTAAAAACAACAAGAATTATTTCCTTTAAAAGGAGTTAAAAATCATTCAGTCACTTTTGACTTCGTGTTCATGCAGAATGCACTTAGGAAGCAGACTTAAGCTCAATTATCATCAGAGGTCTGGGATCCCCCAGTTAAATTAGACTCTTTACAAAAAACAAAGGAGTCAGTTTTAAAATGCAAAACAAAGTTTACTGAAGGTATATCAATCTCAATCTACATACTAAAACAAACTTAAGAAAAGGTCCCTAACTCAAGGTATTTAGGTAATAAAAAACTCACTCAGCCTACAGCCGTGGCTGGGTTCCGATGCATCATGGCATGGTTACAGGAAAGCTTAAGATGGCTAAGATACATCCATCCTCATGGAGAGTCAGATTCAGAAGAAGCAACTTACACAAAAGCAATAAAATTCAAATTAGGTCATGTGTCGAATGACCCAGCACTCCAGTTGGCTGGAAGTGTCCAGTGAAATAAGAGAAGGGAATTTTGGGAGAACAAAATGCATGCAGGAAAAAAACCCTAGACTTATCTAAGATTGTGAATGAGGTACACAAGATTGCTTTTACATTACAATGATTATTTCCCAACATATTACATAAAGCCCTAAAACTGTGGAGAGAATGAGTCAGATGCTCACCCTGAGAGGATTTTCTCCCAGCAACTCAAGCTGCTCAGCCTGAAGAGCCTCCAGAGCTCTTATACAAGTTAGTGGAATCACAATAACCACCAGGACCAGACAAACATGTGGTCAATCAGGTGGTAGGGCTTGTATTAACTGAGGTGGCACCTTTGAGTAGAACAGTTTAGTTGGCAAAGCTTATAGTAAAAATATGGCCCCAAAGCAGGGGTAAGGAACATGTCACCCTCTTGAAGTTGGACTGCAGCTCACAGTCCTAGCCACCACTGCAATTTCTCACACTTATTTTTTGTATATTTATTAGCAATGTAGCCAGTTGTGTGGGATTGTGAGATGTCTAGTCCAACAACATCTGAAGGGTCACACATCCCTTCCTCTATCTTGCAAAAGACAAGATTCTGGAGTTTAGTTTTGGGAACCTCAATACGAATCTATCTAAAGTGCAAAAGAGAATATGCTCTGATGATAATAAGCTCTTTCCCATTATCTGGCCAGCACAGGCGACCAGGTAAATAAAGGATTAGCTAAGTGTTGAGAGTAAAGTTACAGTTTATTGGGGTCAGTATCATGTCACATGGCGGTCAGCATCATGTCACAGGAGTCACACGTCATGAGAGATAGCTTACCAATGAAGATGTCCTGCAGAAGCAATCTTCAAGATGCTTCTAAGAAGAGGTAATAATTACTGCCTCAGGGCCCTGAGGCAGGTGGAAGAACAAAGAAGAACAAAGAGAGGCCTGAGCCAGGGGAAACCTACCACTTATGGGGGGAGGCTCAGTACAGGCTGAGTCAAAAGGCCCAGACTCCCAATCCCTATGAACATCTAGCACATCTGGACTGCACCCTAGTAAGTAGATTAGAGAACTGTCTAATTAAGTTGTGCTAGGGCTTATGTTTATTTTATAAACTTGGCTGGAAATGACTAGACTTATCTGTAACTTTTAACTTCCAAGTGTACCTGGAAGAAAGGAGCTTTTCATGCAAAAGTATCCCTGCTATGCTTCCTATTCTGCTTTTTAAAACTTCCCTTTAAAGTTTCTTCTCACACTCTGTTCCACACACCTTTTGCTCAATTGTCTATGTGCGTCTGCAGGTACATATGATTCCCATGTCCTGAGGGAGGGGAATGTTAGTCTCACTGTGTGCTGGTCATAGTGGGTGGTGCTGGTATAGACTAGCTCTGGAGTGTCCCAAGCTATGGGCAGAGGCAGAAGGGGTCCCCAGAGCATCACAGGGTGGCAGTGTTTCTCTGTCAACAGCAAACATCATTAAATGGAACTATATGGAAAGTGCAAAGTCTGTATGTACACTTTGTGACTGTATGTTCAGGCTGACTGCATATGAGGGTGTGTACACACGTGCACATAAACAGAAAACCTTCACAACATTTCAGGTCTGAAGAGGTTTTTTTTAAAAGATGGAGAATTTCCCTTTCCTTCTCTAAAACTCCCCACTTGAAAATGAATCAGTGAACAAAGACTTGGATTTGCCTCTCAGAAAGCCTCTGGAGGTTTTTTCCTGAGTGATTTTAATGCTACTGAAGAGGACTAAGAATAATGTTACATCAAATGTTCTTGTGGAAATGAGGGGAAATAATTCCAATAACAGAATTGTTTTTAAAAGGGAAAGCACCTGTTCAGTATATGAAATGGGGTCTTTCTCTCCTCTCTTCTTTCTTCCTTCTCTAGGAATTCATTTTCTGGTTGGTTCTCCCAAAGGAGCAGTTTTGTCTGTGAACAATATGTCTTTTAAGCACAGTTAAATGAGAGATCACATCCCTGTTATCCAAGCTGTGATCCTCTTCCTGCTGCTCAGGTAGCTTCCTTTTGCTTTTGTCTTTCCTCTAGTTGCCAAGGGCAACAATTGGTCGTTGGCAGTGGTAGTTCAGAGACGTCCTCCCCAATACACTGGAAGGACATGTGTGATACAGACAGGCATTCCAGGGTGGTGTGGATTATTACAGCCCCATACCATTACCACCTACACCAGCCTTGCCTCTCCTCCTCCATGTGCTCAACTGGTATCCAATGAGGACATTTGTACAAACTAGCATATGTACATAGAACTCCCCACAAAAGATCCATTCTCCATCGTTGGATGTCTTCAAACAGTGCTTGGATGGACATATTTCAGGAGTGCCTGGCAGGGTGTTAGACTAGATGTCTCTCTCTTTTTTTTAATTTTGTTTTTTCCAAACATAATTTAATCTTCACAAATAAACAAATTCAATATACATAGTACAATAACAAAAACACACCCAAACAAACCACAATTTTATCTTGAATTAAGAACTAGCAAACACACACACACACACACACACACTTCTAGTTACTCTTCTAGTCATAATATTATTTATATTTTCTTTTCTAGCTTCTAAAATAAATTGATAGTTAAATACCGGTAATGAGAAAATAGATAAAGGGAAAAAAACACAAAAGAATATACAAAAACGTTCTGTAATCTCAAGTTACTTACACAGAACACAGAAGACTAGATGTCTCTTGTGGTCCCTTCCATCTGTAATATTCTATAGCCTTACTCAGACATTTATTTAGGTAGAAGAGAATGCATGGAAGTAGAGATGGAAAGTATCTTAAAAATGGTCAAAAATGTTTTATATATAAAACATTTGTGTGTTTAATAAACATGCTCTCTGGCTTTTCTTCGCAAACGAAGATTCAGGAAGGACTTGTCCCGCGCTTTCTGAAAGCGCGCTGATGACTAAAAAGGCCAATCCGAGATAGACAAGTCCGGTTGCAAAAAGCACAGCAGAAGGTCTCCTTGGGTGATGTTTTTGGGTTGTGATTCTTTCTGCGTTGTCGTTTCTCTTCAAGACTTGTTCATCGTGAGTTCTCAAATAAGGCTGCACTATTGTGGATAGTGCGTCTCCATGCCTCCCGATGTGAGGCCAGGGCGGACCACTGTTGGTGATCAATTTGGCCGAGCCTGAGATGTTGTTTCAGGGAGTCTTTGTATCGCTTTTTTGGAGCGCCCCTCTTACGCTGACCCGTGGCGAGTTCACCGTAGAGTAGTATTTTTGGGAGGTGATGGTCCTCCATCCTAGAAATGTGCCCTGCCCAGCGCAGCTGCGTTCTCAATATCATGGCCTCAATGCTGGTGATCCCTGCTTGCTCAAGGACAGTAACATTTGTCACATAGTCAGTCCAGTGTATATTTAGGATTGTGCGTAGACAGTGCTGATGAAAGCGCTCGAGGAGTCGTAGGTGGTGGCGATAGGTGACCCATGTTTCAGATCCATAAAGGAGGATAGACAGTACAATGGCTCTATACACACTGATTTTTGTGCTTTGCCTCAGGTGTTTATTGCTCCAGACTCTTTTGTGAAGTCTTCCAAATGCACTAGATGCCTTTGCTAATCTGTGATCAATCTCTTTGTCAATCTTGGCATCTGAGGAGATGATGCTTCCCAGGTAGGTGAACTGCTGAACAGACTTGAGCACAGATTTGCCAACGGCAATGTGGGGGTGGTGGTGTTCGTCCTGTGGTGCAGGCTGGTAAAGAACTTCTGCTTTCTTCAGGTTGACTTCTAGCCCAAACAGCTCTGCAGCTGTTGCAAAGCAGGACGTTAGGCGATGCAGAGCTGCTTCTGTGTGGGGAACAAGGGCAGCATCATCGGCGAAGAGCAGCTCACGGACTAGATAGATTAGAGTCTATGGGGTCATTTACACGGCAAAATAAATCCTCAAAGAATGCGACAAGAAGCCTTATAGTTCCCACGCATCTCGAAGCAACAGCGCCCTTTTCAGAAGGAGGGGGTGGAAAAAACCCATAAGTTGCGCAGTATCAGCTTTCACTAGTTTTCCGATTTTTTTTATTAAGTTCGCGAAAATGCGCATAATTTATCGTGGGAACTAACGATCGTGTAAACTGGCATCTGCCTTTTCGAATTACTGTGAGCAGAGCTGAATCCTGATTGGTTGGAGTGACCATTCTGCTTTATCCGAATAGGAGTTGGAGAGAAGAAATTCACCCTTCTTCTGCTTGCAACCCACTTTGGAAAACCGAGCCCTTCCTGTCTGTCTTTCGGTGGGTGGGTGGGAAGATGCTTCTCTGCTTCACTGGTGTGTGTGTGTGTGTGTGTGCTGGAAAACAGCCGATCGCATGTTCGTTCTTTTGTTTGTTTGTCCTTCCATTCACTTGCCTTTATTCAAGGCTTCAGAGGGAGGGAAACCAAATGAGGCAAGCCCTAGTTCTGTGGTGTGTGTTTGTGTGTGCATGCATGAAGGGAATCTGCTCCACCATGCTTTTGCTTGTTCTTGCTTTCATTGACTCCTTTCTTTACAGAAGCCTTTCGGGGCTGGGGAAGACGGGGGGGGAGTTTGGCAGATCGCTCTTTCGATTGCTTGTTTGTTTGTCCTTTTTCTTTCCTCTCATTATTTATGGTCTCCATAACCCCCTCCTTGCTCCCTCCCCACCTCCTGCCTGGCTTTAATCATCTGGAGGCGATCCCCCCCCACCTTTGCCTGTGTGAATTAAGCAAAACAGAAAGTATCTGGATCTGTCTTCATCATTCGAAAATGCCTGGCATCGTGTGATTTATGCACTCCTCATGCGAAAGGACGGTAATCCGGAATCTGGCGAACTTTTTCCTGTCGTGGAACCGGCCCCTTAGTGTGAGCCCTCAAACGGCTTAAGTTAAACAAGCTACCATCAGTACGGTAACGTATATAGATGCCATCGTCTTCTTAAAGCTCTGCCATAGCCCTTTGGAGCATCGTGCTAAAGAAGATTGTAAATAAAGTTGGTGCAAGAACACAACCTTGCTTCACTCCATTAGTTATTAGAAAGGGCTCTGAATGAGCATCGCCATATCTGACTTGACCACGCTGGCCCTTGTGTAGCAAGATAATCATTTTAAGGAATTTGGGGGGACATCCTAGTCTTTCCAGGATCTGCCACAGACCTTTTCTACTTACAGTGTCGAAGGCTTTGGTGAGGTCGACAAATGTTACATAGAGACCCTTGTTCTGCTCCCTACATTTCTCTTGTAGTTGTCTAAGGGCAAATACCATGTCTGTAGTACTCCTATTGGATCTGAAGCCACATTGGCTTTCAGGGAGAAGTTCTTCTGCAATAGTGGGAACTAATCTGTTCAGGAGTATCCTTGCAAGGATTTTTCCAGCAATAGAGAGCAGTGTTATGCCTCGATAGTTTGAGGAGTCAGATTTTGCTCCTTTTTTCTTGTACAGGGTGATGATGACTGCATCTTGGAGGTCTGATGGCAGTTCCCCTTTTTCCCAGCAATTCACAAGGAATTTGTGGATTTTTTTGTGGCATGCATGACCTCCGTGTTTCCAAACTTCAGGTGGGATTCCATCAATCCCAGCTGCCTTGCCGTTTTTCATCTGCTGTATGGCCTTAAGGGTCTCTTCCAAAGTGGGAGCTATGTCCAATTCATTTTTCATTGGTTTTTGTATCATATGTTGGATAGCTGAGCCTTGGATTACTCGGTTGGCGCTAAAGAGACTTTGAAAATGTTCAGCCCAACGATTCAGGATGGAGGCTTTATCAGTAATTAATGTTTGACCATCTGTACTGTATAAGGAGCTTTGGACCTGATAAGTAGGTCCAAACACTGCTTTAAGAGCTTCATAAATCCTCTATGATCACCCAGATCTGCACAGCGTTGTGTCTTTTCTGTTATATTGATCCACCACTTGTTCTGCATGTCTCGGAGTTTTTGTTGTAGTTTACTACATGTGAGGCAGAAAGCTGCTTTTCTTACATGGCAGGTTGGCTGGGCGAGGTAAGCCTGGTGAGCAGCTCTCTTCTTTGCCAACAGCTCCTGGATCTCTTGGTTGTTTTCATGAAACCAGTCTTGATTTTTCTTGTGGGAGAACCCGAGGGATTCTTCTGCAGACTGGAGGATACTGTTTTTGATATGTTGCCAAAGCACTGTAGGAGAAGGATCTGTAGGATGGTCTTCATGTTTCATTTGTAGATTTGCCTGGAAGTTGTCTCTCATGGTAGCTTGTTGAAGATTGTTGACTTGGAGTCTCTTCTTTAAGATGCCACCCCTCTTAGGTTTGAACTTAAGATGAACATTTAGTTTACATCTGACGAGGCGGTGATCTGTTTGGCATTCTGCACTGGGCATCACTCGGGTATATATATATATATATATATATATATATATATATAAATATAATATATATATATATATATTTTAAAAAATCAGTCATTCAGAAGGTCATCTCTAGTTGGGACTGATAAAATCCAGCTCCTCTGTGCTGATGCTCTCTGAGATAACCCTAAGCTCAAGCATTAAGAAACTCTGGCCCATGGTTGAGTGGAGTCTATTTCTAGCCCTCAAGTTAATCTGCTACTATATCTAACCAGGAATCCGGAATCCAAGACTGTTTAAAGTCTATGAAGCTGTGGTAAGGAGTGGAGTTCTGCATTACAGACTGGGAATTTATTGCATTGGAAATTAGACTCTGGGTTGGTTGGTCCCTCAGCCCTCCCTTAGATGAGCAACAAAACTGTGACTGGTCTGAATGTGTCCAGATCTGTGAATGCTTGGAAAGAAGATGTACCATTTTCTTTCATTTCATTTTTTTTTAAAATCACTGTCAGTCAGCACAACTTTCTCCATCTACTCTGACAGAACTTCCATATTCTGGCTGTAAATTATAATTAGAGCAGTGAATGAGAAACAACCTGTCCATTGACCAGCACAGTATATTCTCAGCCAAAGAAAAGGTTGAGAAATTCATTCAAATACCATTCTGGCTTGTATGCTTCCTCCTTAGGAAGCAGATGTGTGACACAGTCAGCACAAAAAAGTGCCTGCATGGAGCCAGGGAGTTTTGACATGCTCTTGTGAGTCAGTTGGCACCTTGCAGATGCACACGATGGCAATTGAGCTGCCTCACTCCTCGCCCCGTCAGTTTTCAGTCACTGATCTAAAATGTTCGACTGTGGATGTTCGCTTGGAAGGCTCCTATGGAGTAAATGCCAAAGGCCCAGCTCCAATTCCATCAAACGGCATTGCCAAGATATGAGCGAGCAGTTTCTTCAACAGAATGGAACCATCTCTTGGATGTCAGTTGGCCTTGACCCAACAGTTACTCATTCCCTGGACTCAGCTGTCTTGTTTTACAGACTCAGGGAAAAAAGGACCTCTGAGGTGGGGGATTAAATGGTGATGGTGGAAGGGAGAATAAAACAAAATCCTTTTCTTCTGTGAGTATTCAACTCAAGCGGAATGTGACTGCGTTAATTTACCAGGTTTAAGCATGGGTTTAAAGAAAATCATAAAGTCAACTGCTGCAATAGGAATTAATGTCACACTTTTGTTGTTTATTTCTCTTTGGCCAAAGCACTCTGGATCCCTGGAAAACAGAAACATTGTGATCAGTGAGAGAAAGAACAGGGTGGCAGTGTGTTGGACTGACCTTTCATACCCATCCAACAACAACCTTTTTTATACTGTGGCAAAAAGCTTATTCAAAGTCCATCTAGGGCTCCAATGATAGGGAATGGCTTTTGCTCAGTGGTAGCACATAAACACTGCACACAGAGGGTTCCAGGTTCAAAATCTGATGCAGAGTTTTACTTAACAGTTACAAGTCAAAATTCCAAGGGGGTCTTGCTAGAAGCAAAGAAGGGAAAACTCATTCTCCTGCTATGGTAGATACTTCAATATTTGAAAGGGAATTTTTAGTTCTTGTGTAACTCTTCACAGCTAGCTTCATACTGAAATT
The DNA here is from genome assembly GCA_030847615.1 of Gambelia wislizenii. Classification (NCBI taxonomy): domain Eukaryota; kingdom Metazoa; phylum Chordata; class Lepidosauria; order Squamata; family Crotaphytidae; genus Gambelia; species Gambelia wislizenii. Next base: position 10,906,181 of record JAUMIR010000009.1, on the reverse strand, counting down.
ACAAATGGGGAAACTTTTGAGAAATAAACGGGAAGGGGCTGCCATAGCTAATCAAGTATTTTGTAAAACATATATATATTAAAAAATGGCTGAACAACAGAGCTTCCCTGGGGCATGGATGGTAAGATTTCTGAGGCAAGATAAGCAAGCTTGTAAAATGTGGGCTAGACAAGTTAACTGTTAAATGGATTTGTAACTGGTTGACCGGCCGAATCCAAAGGGTGCTCAGCAGTGACTCCTCTTCGTCTTGGAAAGATGTGACCAGTGGGGTGCCACTGGGTTCTGTCCGGGGCCCTGTGCTATTCAACATCTTTATCAATGACTTGGATGAGGGAATTAGGGGCATACTTATCAAATTTGCAGATGACACCAAATTAGGAGGAGTAGCTAATACCCTAGAGGACATGATCAAAATTCAAAATGATAGACTGAAGAGCTGGGCCAAAGCTAACAAAATGAAATACGATATGGACAGATGTAAGGTACTGCACTTAGGGCAGAAAAAATGAAATACATAGGTATAGGATGGGTGAGACCTGGCTGAATGAGACTACGTGCAAAAGGGATCTAGGAGTCCTAGTAGACAACAAGTTGAACATGAATCAACAGTGTGATGTGGCAGCTAAAAAGGCCAATGCGATTTTGGGCTGCATCAATAGAAGTATAGTGTCTAGATCAAGGGAAGTAATAGTGCTGCTCTATTCTGCCTTGGTCAGGCCTCACCTGGAATACTGTGTCCAGTTCTAGGCACCACAATTCAAAAAGGATATTGACAAATTGGAGCATGTCCAGAGAAGGGCGACTAAAATAGTGAAAGGTCTGGAAACCATGCCTTATGAGGAAAGATTTAGGGAGCTGGGTATGTTTAGCCTGGAAAAAAAGACAGTTAAGAGGCAATATGATAGCCCTGTTTAAGTATTTGAAGGGGTGTCACGTTGAGGATGGAGCAGGCTTGTTTTCTGCTGCTCCAGAGACTGGAACACGGAGCAATGGGTGCAAGCTTCAGGAACAGAGATTCCACCTCAACATTAGGAGGAACTTTTTGACAGTAAGAGCTATTCGGCAGTGGAACACACTCCCTTGGAGCGTGGTGGGATCTCCTTCCTTGGAGGTCTTTAAACAGAGACTGGAACCCATCTGTTGGGGATGCTTTGATCGTGATTTCCTGCATGCCAGGGGGTTGGACTGGATGGCCCTCGTGGTCTCTTCCAACTCTGCAATTCTATGATTCTATGAAAGAAGTATCTAAATTTTCTACACTGCTTTTGAGCCAAAGATATAAGGCCGTTTACATTCTATAACAATTGCTGACAATCTCAGATATATGATGTAAAAGAGAAAAGTATTAGGGTCTAAGCAGTTAAAAGAAACATAATCAGTTTCTTATCATCATTTTCATGTGAGAGTGCCCACTACGGAGACAATCCTAGGAGTGGAGCAGACAAATAGCCATTGATAACATTGGAGAGGGTTACACTGCCTCTCTTCTTCCACTTTAGAAGCCAGACTGGACTGATGTGAACAGAAAACTGGGTCATTGTTTCAAAATGTTCTTGTGATAAAGCCCAGAAATACTGGACTGAAATCCATAAGACTTTGGAGCACATATTTAAAGTCAGATTCCAGATGTAACCTGACTCCAGGTGAGACTGACTTACTTGGGATGTTGGAAGAAAAATTAGAGAGAAAATATGGAAGAACTTTACAATATATGATCCCAGCTACAAGACTTTTATATACTCAGAAACTGAAAGATGCATTGATTCTACCACAAGAAGTTTAGTTGTTGAAGACCTGTCAGGTGGCTGAAATTGATAAATTGAAAATGTTGATGAAGGAGAAATCTTGGGTTAAATTTTAAAAAAGATTAAGATTCATTTTTACTATTTTGCAACAAAGTAAGGGGTATCTATCAAATTTGGGCTTTTAAAAATAGTAGAATTTTGGTTAAGAGTAGAAACTGGATTTTATTATCACTAATTGAAAGTACTGTATTAGTGGAATGTATTCATCAGTTGGGATGGAGGTGAAATCGTTAGAAGTTTTGTTTGTTAGTTTTAAGTTTGTAGGTCTGCTTATACTAGTTTGTGTGTTTTATGCACTTTAAAATAAGTTTGTGTTTATGTTTTTCTTGGCTGAGATAATAAAAATATTTTTTTAAAAAAGCCAGACTGGATGGCTGATGATGCAAAGCCTTCTGAGAGGAAAGTCATCAAATGGCAATTGGGCTTTACCAAGGTGACTATACTGTGTGTCTTGTCTCACCTCTACCACTTTGTAACCATCTGGAAAAGTGACCACTGTATCACTTTGTTGAGTTTTGGGTATCAACATGAAGTTGAGCTGCTGGTGAATTTCACCTCATTCCACATGAGTCTGGAGGTTCCTGTGTGGGCAAAATGTCCTAGGAATATTGCAGAAAACTAGAATCTACCTAATAGGGAATGGAAAGAATATTTCAAAATATCTGAAAAATCATGGGACGAGATATTTTTTCATGTGTCACCCTGTTGAGTAGAGTCCTGAATTGACATGTATTTATTGGCATTTATTTTTCACAAAATGTGTACAGTGTTGTTTTACACATAAACAACATTTTCTGCACAGGAAACAGCTTTTGTGTACAAAAACCTCATTTTCTCGATGGAAAATGTTTGTGTTTCTTGCACAAAATAACCATATGCAAATTTTGTACAAAATAAGTCCAAAATGGGATTGTGAAAAATGTGGTCTTTGAAGACTTTCTCTCAGTAGGGAGAAAATTGCTAAAATTACTTACAGCTTTCTTCAAGAAGAAAATTGGTGAATAATTGCATCCCTGCCAAATAGAGAAGTTTCCTTTGCCTGGGTTGTCCACATACTTAATGTTAGCTGAAGTTTACCTGACACTAGCTAATATTCCAAAAGTACTCCATGGGGTCTCTTCTTTTCCTTCTCCCTGCTTCTATTATCTCAGGAATCTTAATAAGCATTCAGAGTGCCCTCTGCTATTGTCCAATCATTTCATAGAATCATAGAATCATAGAATTGTAGAGTTGGAAGAGACCACGAGGGCCATCCAGTCCAACCCCCTGCCACGCAGGAAATCACGATCAAAGCAACCCAACAGATGGCCATCCAGCCTCTGTTTGAAGACTTCCAAGGAAGGAGATCCCACCACGCTCCAAGGGAGTGTGTTCCACAGCAGAATAGCTCTTACGGTCAAAAAGTTCCAATCATGAGACTCGTCCCACCAGGTTTCAGTAATGCCTATTATATCATATTTGTTTTGTAGTGCTAGGAGTTCAAGTTCATCTTGCTTATTTCCCATGCTCTGTGCATTAGTGTAGAGACATCTAAGACCATGTGTTCCCTTTACTTGCTGCCTGTGTAAGTTATTTTTTGCCTCCCACTGTTGGGTCCTTGCGCTGTTTGCCTTGTTCCCTCTATGACAGCTTGACTATTTTCTCCAGCTCTTTTGCCTTCCAGAATACTGTCTCCCTCCCCCATACGCCTCAGTTTAAAGCCCTCCTGATCAAATTCTTGAGACTGTAGGCAAAAACGTTTCTGCCAACTGGTGTGAGATGCACCCCATCTCTTGCCAGGAGTCCCCCCTCATGGAAGCGCAGCCCATGATCCAAGAATCCAAATCATTCTTGGTGACACCATCTACGGAGCCAGTTGTTTACGTCAGCTATTTTCCTCTCTCTTCCTGGACCATGCCCTTCAACTGGCAGAAGAGACGAGATGACAACCTGTGCATCCATTTCTTTCAGCTTCCTCCCCAGAGCCTCATAATCTCTTCTGATCTTCGGAAAGCTATGCCTTGCAGTATCATTGGTTCCCACATGGACCGAAAGGAAGGGGTAATGATCCGTAGACTTGACGAGTCTTGTTAGCCGCTCCGTCACATCACGGATCTTTGCCCCAGGGAGACAACACACCTCCCGAGACATCTTGTCAGGCCCACAAACCATTGCTTCTGTACCTCACAGGAAGGAGTCCCCCACCACCACCACACGCCTCCGCTGAGGCTTTGCAGCTGCTGTTCCTGGCGGTGGTCCTCTCAAGGTCCCCTGCTCTGCCCCTGAAGTCTGTCCATGCTGTTCTTCCTCATTGTCCTTGATAAGAGAGAGGGCTTCAAATAGATTCTGTAGCTGCAAGCTGCTCAAAGCATCCCTGGATTTTCTTGTTCTGTGTGTGACATTCTTCCAGCTGTCTACCTCCGGTGTCTGTGGAGTGACCCTCTCCTCCCCAGCCAGTTCCTCTGTGCGGTCCCCATCCAAGACTGTTTGTTCTGCTTTGTCCAGGAAAACCTCTTGCTCCCGAATCTGTTGAAGTGTAGCTACCCGTGTCTCCAGCTGCTGGACTTTCTCCTCCAAGAGGGCTACCAACTTGCATTTGGTACATGTGAAGTTCCCCACGTCTGTAGCCAAGAAGACAAACATCGCACAAGTATTGCAGGTGACCGCCACAGTCCCCTCAGTGTCCATGGTGAGAGTTTTTAGGTAATCTAAGAACTCTTAGTTAATGCTGAAAACTATATGCTATACGCTTAAGTATGCTTTTTTAGGGGGGGAATTGGCCACTCAAACTCACAGAAGCTGCACCCTCTGCAACAAGCAGCCTCTCCCAGGAGTTTAAAAACATTCAAACTCACAGAAGCTCCACCCACTGCAACAAGCAGCCTCTCCCAGGAATTTAAAAACATTCAAACTCACAGAAGCTCCACCCTCTGCAACAAGCAGCCTCTCCCAGGAGTTTAAAAAAATTCAAACTCACAGAAGCTCCACCCACTGCAACAAGCAGCCTCTCCCAGGAGTTTTTAAAAAAATCAAACTCACAGAAGCTCCACCCTCTGCAACAAGCAGCCTCTCCCAGGAGTTTAAAAAAACTTCAAACTCACAGAAGCTCCACCCACTGCAACAAGCAGCCTCTCCCAGGAGTTTCACTAGTAAAGAATGGCCCCCAGCAATAGTCATCTGCCTTTCAAAAGATTAGGAAGTTCTTTCATTTATGTCAAGCAACAAGTAGTTCAGGCATTTCAAAACAAGCCAGTTATGTCTCTGCAAAGAAATGCCTAACAGAGCTTTGTGATGCCTGTAATTACCGTTTTTAAATTATCACTCTCTGCTCTGGTGGAGCTCCTGTCTTTGCCATGATTTCCATTTTTTATTTTTATTTTTGCATTTATCTTGAACTGAACAGTTTTCTTTTCCAGAAAAGCCTGGGAATCCCCCCACCCTCAGGACTAGGATAAGCCACCCTATCATTTTGTTCACTGATCAGGAAAGAATTGCTTCCCTGGAACTTCCTTGTATTCAGACATTTTTTTCCCCCCCAATAGGGCTTCCCTTTATCTTCACTTGTTTCTAAGTGTCAGACTCTTTGGAGACTGAGTTTCTCTACAGGGATACCTTAAAACATGCTTGACCTTTTTCATGCTACTTTGACACATGCCTTCCAGCTCTTTTCTTTGTATGCTTATGGCAAAGGGGACTTCTAAAATTATGCCATGCCAGATGCTTGCATCTGGGAGTTTACTGAAGTTTCCATCTCACTGAAGCAGGAGTGGGATCTATGGCAGCATGCAGGGTTGTACTGCTGAGCTGCAAATGGAGACCAAGGAGGAGGAGATGTGTAGTTGGCTCTTTTTGCCTACAAAGAAACCGTCTCTTGAGTATATGCTTATGAGTCCTTTCTTATGAACAAGATAAGCAACCCAGAAAATAAGTGTAGCTAGAAGAAGCAATAGGCTAGGGAGGAGGCAGAGATTCTTTGGTTCTCTGTGGATTCAAGAATACTGGAAGAGAAAGAACTGATTGGGAATAACCTATCAGGAACAAAAGCAGGACAATAGTCTGAGTTCTTGGAGAGCATACTGGTGACATTGGAGGGTACTATGGATGGAAGGGCTCCTGAGAATTCCCAATGGAAGGAGAGACATGTGGTGATTTCCTGCTGAGAGTAACAGAAACAGTAGTTTGTGGGCCTGATAAGATGTCTTTGGGGAAGATAACCATGATATAACAGAGAGACAAGACTCTGACCATCTTCTTTCTAAACCCCATGGGAATAAAAGACACTGCAAGATATAGCCTTCAACCTATTGCAAGGGACTATAAGGCACAAGTTGTTATTTCATCATGTCTTCCTGTTGAAGGACATGGCCCAGGAAGAGAGAGAAGAATACTAGATGTGAACAACTGGTTTTGCAGAACGTGCTGTTGGGAAAGATTTGATTTCTTGGCTCATAGAATCATAGAATTGTAGAATTGGAAGAGACCACAAGGGCCATCCAGTCCAACCCCCTGCCATGCAGGAAATCACGATCAAAGCATCCCTGACAGATGGCCATCCAGCCTCTGTTTAAAGACCTCCAAGAAAGGAGACCCCACCCATGCTCTGAGGGAGTGTGTTCCACTGCCGAACAGCTCTTACTGTCAAAAAGTTCCTCCTAATGTTGAGGTGGAATCTCTGTTCCTGGAGCTTGCATCCATTGCTCCGTGTTCTAGTCTTTGGAGAAGCAGAAAACAAGCTTGCTCCATCCTCAATGTGACACCCCTTCAAATACTTAAACAGGGCTATCATATCGCCCCTTAACTGTCTTTTTTCCATGCTAAACATACCCAGCATCCCTAAAACGGCATGGTTTCCAGACCTTTCACCATTTTAGTTGCCCTTCTCTGGACACGCTCCAATTTGTCAATATCCTTTTTGAATTGTGGTGCCCAGAACTGGACACAGTATTCTAGGTGAGGCCTGACCAAGGCAGAATAGAGTGGCACTATGATTTCCCTTGATCTAGACACTACACTTCTATTGATGCAGCCCAAAATTGCATTGGCCTTTTTAGCTGCCGCATCACATTGTTGACTCATGTTCAAATTGTTGTCTACTAGGACTCCTAGATTCCTTTCGCACGTAGTCTCATTCAGCCAGGTCTCCCCCATCCTGTATCTGTGCATTTCATTTTTCCATCCTAAGTGCAGTAGCTTACATTTCATGGTCTGTACTTTCATGAAGAAGGACTTTTTTCAAGAGATAGGTTGCACCTCACAATAGATCAGTAAGAATATATTTGTTAGGAGTCTCATAAACTTGATCAAGAGGGCTTTAAACTGAGTTATGCAGCAGGGGGAGATGTCAAGTACTGGAGACGATAGACTCAATGAAACTGGACAATTGGATCAATAGTACAAGAACCTGAAAGTGGGTGGGAAACATAACCAAGAGGCAACTGGAGAGAATGACCCGTGGTCTTAGATGTCTCTACTCTAATGCATAGAGCATGAGGAACAACCAAGATAACCAAGATAAACATCTTGGAAAATATGATTTTATGCATCACAGACACCTGGGGCTTGTCTATGCTGCAGAAACACAGCAGTTTGAGACCACTATATCCACCATAGTACCAACCTATGGAATCCTAGTATTTGTAATTTGGTGGGCCACCAGACTTCTCTGATAGAAAAAGTTAAATACTTACAAAACTATAAATACCAGGATTCCATATGATAGAATTATAGTGGTTACAATAGTCCGAAACTGCTGTATTTTTACAGTGTAGTCAGGCTCCTGGTGGGATAGGTCTTATTATTGGAAGATAGTTATGGAGGGGGATGACCTATTATAATGAAACAGACCTAACAGGAAAGCAGGAGGAATAGCATTATATGTCAAGGATGTGTATACCTGTGAGAAGATCTAAGCATGGAAAACAAGTGGAAAGTATTTGTGTAAAAATCAAACTGAAGAAAAAAAACAGTGACATCACTGTGGGGTGGTCTCCTTTAAACACCAAACCAGACTGAAGACTTATACACCCATACCATTTTTTTCCACAGTTATTAAGCAGAGGTTGGATGGACATCTCTTGGGAGTGTTGTGCATTCCTGCATGGCAGGGGTTGGACTAGATGGCCCTTGCAGTCCAGGACTTATAGCTACCACCTCTTCTACAACATGTCGACGTATGTATGTGTAGTGTGTGTGTGTGTGTGTGTGTAAGAGAGAGAGGGAGACCAGAGTGAAAATAAGAATGGGATTTGAAAAGGTATTATAAAACTCTGTTTTTAATTATGATCAGGTGGGGGGGAGGGATCAGGCCAGGCCTTGCAGATGGAATGGTGGAAGTGGCAGTGATAAGTTATGCAGGTCATTCTCTTGGAGACAAATACTATTGTTGTTTCAACAGCTTCATACTCTAATTTACAGTTGCCTGTATTCCATGTATTCCATTTATGGTGAGTTATGCAAGTGGCTATACAAGGTAAACAAAGACTCTTGAGATATAGACTGGTTGGGTTCAGCTTTCTAGTTCAGCAAACAGGTTGCTAGTCCCTTTCTCCACTTTGACTTCATAACATTCTTTTTTTCTGAGAATCTTAAATATTGTATCTCCCACAGCCTAGCAAACTACTTTATAAAAGACAGCAAAGATATCAAATTGTATCTGCTCCTTGATGCACGGGAAGCTATGGGAAAATCCATCTGTTTCCAGGTTATGATGTTTTTGCAGATGATGAGCCATAAGCGCATTTCATCCTGTTTCTACATTAATTGGTGGTGGTGGGGGGGTTCTACATGAAAAATTGTGTGTGTGCGTGTGTGTGTGATAACTCAATTGTTTTTTGAGCCAAAAGTTTTCTCAGAACATTTGGAGAGTGACAAAGCTTGTGGATAAGTTTGTCCTGATCGGCAGATTAGTCCAGAATATGTGAATCAGGGCAGTTCATACTGGAATCTGCAAAAGATGGATCCCATAAGTATCTCTGGGCTCTGTGCTTTGTCTTTTATCATGAGCCTAGCACAGCTGTGGGACCAAAGAACAGAGATGCTTTGAGAATCCCATGAGAAGGGCTGTGGAGTCAAAATAGAGAGATTTCTTTCCTTAACAATAGTAATGTATGCAATAATAATGTCTGATAATAACATGTGCAGCTGGATGAGAGAGAAGGCATTGACATATATAAAACAGTGCTTCAGCTGAACAATTTTCTGACATAGTGATAGGATCAAAGATTTGGAATGCACCAAAAGGCCATCCTCTTCTAATCCACTTCACGTCCAAAGGCAGCACCAGTTATACATCATCTGTACACCCCCAAATCTGGGTAACCCAGAATCCATTGTGTTGTAGCCTGACAATATTTCCATTTAAGAACATGAGAAGGAGCTCTTAGACTTGACCAAAGGTCCACTAAGTGTAACTAGAGGTTTCTGAGAATAGGTCTTAATCCTCTTTTGACCCACAATTGCTTTAAAGCATGTTGCCTCTGAACTTGAAGGTTCATAGTAAGCTGCCTATTTATCCTTCTAACACAGGACTGTACACTCTGATTGATATCAGTCCTTTTGGGTCTGAGGTAGAGATGTTTTATAGTGTTTGCAACAATCTTCTTTACTGGAGATGCCAGGAACTGAGCCACAGACCTTCTGCATTTGAAGTGTTCGCCCATTGTGCTACTGTCCCTGTAAGGATGGAGACACCTGTCAATTTCACATTCTTCACTTACAATATTTTACTTTATTTTATTTTAAAAAATCCAGTTCTTTCCATCCATAATTTTTAAACATTTACAGATTTTGGTAAATATTTCAAAACTGATCTGAATTAGAATTATTCTTAATTTGCACTGTCCAAATGCAATAGGAAGAATTATTCCTGCTGTGGCGAGGACAACATTGTTCCTACCTGTCATGCTGGTGTTAAAGATGAAGAAATTCTCAGTGGAAGCACTGCAACCTTAATAATATATTGAATATACAGGAATTCATTTTAAAGAGATAATCACTTGGAGCGTGGTGGGATCTCCTTCCTTGGAGGTCTTTAAACAGAGGCTGGATTGCCATCTGTCGAGGATGCTTTGATCAAGATTTCCTGCGTGGCAGGGGGTTGGACTGGATGGCCCTCGTGGTCTCTTCCAACTCTACAATTCTATGATTCTATGATTCCTTTTTTGCACAAAAATAAACAATGCACTGGATGTTTCACTCTCTCAGAGAGGTTGAAAATCTTGCAGAGAATGGCAGTTTTTCCCTTGCTTGGTGATGAGAAAAACTGCAATATTCTTGAGATCTGTAAGTAAGAGTATGCAATAATTTCATCCATGGTTGAATGGCAGGATCACCAAACTATCTGTTATTTATTCTGTTCAGATACTCTGTATTCTATTGTATTCTTCTGTTAATATGGTCAGTTGACTAATCCATAAATTTGTTGTTGTTTATTCTCTTAGTGGATTAGGGAAAAGTTCTGCCTATTTACAGAGGCTTTTTCCTCTAATCTGTACAGACATTTCACTAAGACAGAGATCAGGGATCATGAAGGACATGAATGATGGGCTTATTTAGACTGGCCAGAATATGCTGCCTTCTGGCCAGTGTATTTACACCTGGAGCTGGCTCATTCCCCCCCACCCACCCACAAATTATTGTGATGAAATTAATAGAAGTCCACACACACACACTGGTCGCCACATATACATGCCGGCTGGTATGAGTGGGTGCCTCCCTTGCTGTCACATCTCTGGTCACATGTAAAGGTCATTGAGCACATGCTGGGGGCCTCCTTCCCAGCTGCAGAGCAACTCTATTGGTGGCAGTGGCAGCATCCAGCTATGCAGGCCGATGTGCAGGTGAAGACCCTGCATTCCCATGCTGGACCCATCCAGATTTTTCAACATAACATGGGTTTTCCCAGGTGTTAATTTAAAATGTTTTAAAAAGCTTTCCCTCAGCTTTCCCCTGGCTTTGCCTTGGGCATTGTCAGGACTGCCTGGAGGTGAATTGGGCCAAGAACCCTGTGTTGTTGGGACTGCAGGGCTCCAATCAGAGGGGAAGCTGGGGTAAATTGCCCATCTAGACATACTGCCAATCAGATATGGCTATGTGATAAAATCACTAAGTCAGATCATATGTCAATCAGTACATCTCTATGATTAAGGGATGGTTTGTGGTGTGAGAATTTCCTCTTTTTCTTTTTTATTGTTTCATGAATCCCCCCTGCCCTGTATTCCATTCCTCTTGGTTTATGGGTCAGCTAGAGGAGATTTCTAACTTTAATTCTAAAACAGAGTCATAGGCAGTTTGCCATGGCTTTAGTTCATTTCCATCTCATTTATGAACAAATCAGTGAAGTTTGGTAAGTGCATATTAAAACCAAACCAAAAGAAATCTATACCCAACTGCACTAGCCAAATTCAATCTATGCAAGCATTCAAACCATGGAGTGGTCCATGTTATACATTCCTGCTATTTAGATCTTAAACGTGAGAAAAGTGCCAGGAAAAGAGAGGTGGCAACCCATATTCATCATTATAAAGATGGCTGAATGCACAAGAATTCAGAATCAGACCTTTCAGAACTAAGCACAGAAAGTCTTGGGGATGGATAGATTAGAATCATAGACTCTTAGAACTGGAAGGAGCCAAAAGGGCTATCTAGCGCATCCCTTGTCATTCAGGAACACACAACTAAAGCACCCCTGAAAGACATCTATCCAATCTCTGTTTAAAGACTTCTAAAGAAGGAGAGTCCACTACCCTCCAAGGTAGTTTATTCCACTGCTGAACAGCTCTTACAGTCAACAAATTCTTCAAAATATCTACGCAAAATCTCTTTTCTTATAATTTGAATCCATTAGTCTTCATTCTAACCTCTAGAGCAGCAGAAAATCAGCTCACTCCTACATGACATCCCTTGAGATATTTAAAGATTTCTATCATGACATTGTTCAGTTTTCTGCTCTTAAGATTAAACATACCCATCTCCTAGGTCATTTCTTAAAAGCCCTGTTTCTAGACGTTTGAGCACCTTGGTGGCCTTCTCTGGACACATCCCAGATTGTCAATATCCTTCCTGAACTGTGATGCTCAGAACTGAGCACCAGGTGAGGTCTGAACAAAGTAGAACAGATTCGCATCATTACTTCTCTTGATCTGGACACTATACTTCTGTTGACTTGCATTGGCTTTTTTGGTCACCACATCACACTGTCAACTCATGTTTTGTCTGTGGTTTACTAGAGCCCTTAGACCCTTTTGACAACATACTGTTTTCAAGCCAGGTGTCACCCAGCCTATATTTTTGTATTTTCATTTTTCTGCTTAAATGTAGCACTTTACATTTATCCCTATTTAATTTCATTTTGCTAAATTATTCTCTCTCTCTCTCTCTCTCTCTCTTTTTTTTTTGCTTTCAATTCAATTACTTTAAAAAATGAAGGTCTTCCCACTTTTCTATTTATGAAGATATTTGGAATCTGTGGTACATTATTACTACTGATGTCAGTTACAAAAGCCTCACCTGAATGAAATTCTCACTCATCTCTGTCCAGAATCTGTGAGGAAATTTGGATGAGGAATTTTTTTAGGAAAATTCCTTTGCCTGAAATAACTTATGCACTCATTTGAGTCATTAACTACAGTGTGTATGTGTGTGGCCTAATCATGGTTGACATCAGCAGGGATGGAAAATAATTTAATTAGAATCAAGATTCTTAATGAAAATAATTATTTTTTTTTCTCTTCTTGAGATTCATTGCAAGAGAAAGTGAACTTGCCTTGGGAAATTTTTGTAAGTTTGTGAGTCTTGTGGCACAGGAACTGAGATGTATAGCCACAAAACCATCTATACATTTTTTAAAAGAAATCTGAATAGCTAAAACTGTGTACAGTTAGGAAATACATACAAATGCACTGTGGTCAATGGAGGCAATGTGTACAAAAATGTGAGTAGGAAAATGTGTACATTAGGAAAAATGCTTGTGGAAAAAGCATATCCTTTTTTGTGAAGGAAGATAAAACCCCAAAGTCTTTTCTCTTTTATAGGAGGAAGGTGCCAGTGAATTGTAGAGAAATGCAAGGAAACTGAGGCTAAGTATTTTCACATCCCTACATCTTGAGTCAAGATGCCAATTCTACCAGAAATGCTAGCCATCATCACCTATTCCTCTTGTACTTCAATCCCAGCAGACTGATTCTTAGCCCCTCTTATAGTTAGTAATGGATCTAGAACTACAAGGATATACCCAAGGGATTTTTTGGTAGGGAACATAGGTAGAAATAATCACTCCTGCATTGAATGTGTTTCATGAAATCTTCTTGCTGAAGGAGGTGTGTGAAAAGAAGAGGATGTGAAAGGCAGCTGCTGTGTTGAAAGAATAAGATGAAAAGTCAGGTCCTTCAGTCTGAGATTTTTTAAAAAAAGGAATGGGGAGCCAGGGAATTGAATTGGCCACTTGACATGTGCTTTGCTGATCACTGACAATCTCCAGCTTGCTCTCACTGTGATATGAAAATATGGATGGTGAGTGAATTTTGATGATTCCCTACTCCCCTAATCAGATTAGCTCATCACTGCAACAAGAGTAGACAGGCAGAAGGTGGAATAGCAACTGGAATATTTTGAAGAGGACTGCTTGGCAGGTCAGACTGGCAAGAAAAGTTACTGAAAGTACTTGAAGTTCAACATCTGCATCAGTTTGCTATGTGGAAATGGTCAAATCATCCTCATCCATCATGAGGGCAGAATTACATCTACCGTATATTCCGGCATATAAGATGACTTTTGAGCACTCAAAAGTGCTCTCCAAAATTGACAGTCGTCTTATACGCTGGATATACTTTGCTTCGCCTGCCTGCCGATCTCCTGCCTCTTCGCAAATGGAGCGAAGAGGCAGGAGATGGGGCAGGAGGGTGAAGCAAAGAGTTTTGAAGTTCATTCGCCCCCCTCCTCTGCCTTCTCCCCCTTTGGGGAGCAACGGAGACAGAGGAGGGGGTGAACATTGCGGTTTGCCGTGGCTGCCACGTGATTACCTCTGTAGCTGCTGAGGCAAACCCGTAGATTCGCCCTTTTCCCCCACCTTCCTTGAAGGTGGAGGAAAAGGGCGAAAATGCCCCGTTTTACTCCGTGACCCCAATCCCTCCTTCTGGGCTCCCTTCCGAAGGATGCGGGGCTGTGGAGCCAAACCCCGGGATTCGCCCCCTCCTCCCAGCCACCCGCCCACCCTCCGCCCATCCACCCCCTTCCCCAAAGGTGTGGAATTGCAGTTTTGGGGAGGGGGGTGGCTGGGAAGCCCCCTCCTCCCAGCCACCCACCCACCCTCCATCCATCCACCCCCTTCCCCAAAGGCACGGAATCGAGGCTTTGGGGTGTGGCGTGGCTGGGAAGCCCCCTCCTCCCAGCCACCCAGCCACCCTCCGCCCAGCCACCCCCCTTCCCCAAAGCCTCGCTTTGGAGAGGGGGGGGTGGCTGCGAAGCCCCCTTCCCCACAGCTACCCTCCGCCCAGCCACCCCTTCCCCAAAGCCTCGCTTTGGAGATGGGGGTTGCTGCGAAGCCCCTGCCACCCAGCCACCCTCCGCCCAGCCACCCCCCTTCCCCAAAGCTGAGCTTTGGAGAGGGGGGGTGGCTGCAAAGCCCCCTCTGCCCAGCCACCCATCCACTCTCTGCCCAGTCACCCCCCTTCCCCAAAGCCTCGCTTTGGAGAGGGGGGGTGGCTGTGAAGCCCCCTCCCCCCAACCGCCCATCCACCCTCCAACAAGCCCCCCCTTCCCCAAAGCCTCACTTTGGAGAGGGGGGGTAGCTGTGAAGCCCCCTCTGCCCATCCACCCATCCACCCTCCGCCCAGCCACCCCCGTCCCCAAAGCCACGCTTGGGAAAGGGGGGTGGCTGCGAAGCCCTCTCCTCCCATCCACCCATTCACCCTCCGCCAAGCCACCCCCCTTCCCCAAAGCGGCGCTTTGGAGAGGGGTGTGTGTGGCTGCGAAGCCCCCTCCCTCCACCCCCCCAGCCAGCTGGCCATCCCGCATTCCCCAACCCACCAGGAGACTGGGCAGCCTCCTGTGGGTTGGGGAATTGCGGGAGGAGGGAGCCCAGAAGGAGGGATCGGGGCTGTGGAGTTAAATCCCTAGGTTTGCTCCCACTCCCTTGACGGTCGGGAGAGGGGGCGAATCCCAGGGTTTGGCTCCATGGCCCCGCATCCTCCCTATGGAGCCAAACGGGGCATGTTTGCCCCTTCTCCCCACCTTCCTTGAAGGTGGGGAGAGGGGGCGAATCTAGGGGTGTGCCGCAGCTGCCCCCGCTTCCCCCGCCTTGGTCCCCTTCGGAAGAGCCAAGACGGAGGGAAGGGGGCTGCTGAGGCAAACTGGGCATTTTCGCCCCTTTCCTCCACCTTCGAGTCCAGTTTGACTGGAAGGTTGAAGAGAGGGTCGAATGTTGCCCTGCCTGCTGATCCTGTTCGCTTTCCCAACTCAGAGGAGATCCTCGTGAGTTGGGAAACAAAGAGGATCAGCTGGCAAGGCTCCCCCAGCCAGCCAAATTGGGGGGTGGTGGTGGTCTTATCTGGCGAATATATGCCTAAGCCTAGATTTTTGGCTGGAAATTGGGGGGGTCTTATACGTCCAGTCGTCTTATACACCGGAATATACGGTAACATAAAATGCAAGCCTACACTAGAAGCAACAGTGCTCCTTGTATGGTCACCTCCATAATTCTCAGGTGTTTACTCGGGCACGAAATTGCCCAGTGTGAAGAAGGGATATATTGTCAAGTCGTGCATGTGATCCAAGTAAGAACGAGGCATGTGACAATGGCAGCAGCTCCCATCCTCTACTAGTAAGAGAAAGCACCCTTACATGGAGAATGCACACTCTTATATTCAAGCTGCTCTAGATCAGTCTTCTCCACTGTGGTGCTCTCCAGATGTTGTGGATTATGCAAAGGATCTCTAGTATGATAGACGGTCAGATTGGAGAAGACAGATAGGTTGTGCAAAATAACTTGGATATTGACAAATTGGAGTGTGTCCAGAGGACGGTGACTAAAATGGTGAAAGGTCTGGAAACCATGCCTTATGAGGAAAGACTTAGGGAGCTGGGTATGTTTACCCTGGAAAAAAGACAGTTAAGGGGCAATATGATAGCCCTGTTTAAGTATTTGAAGGGTTGTCACATTGAGGATGGAGCAAGCTTGTTTTCTGCTGCTCCAGAGACTAGAACATGGAGCAATGGATGCAAGCTCCAGGAACAGAGATTCCACCTCAACATTAGGAGGAATTTTCTGATAGTAAGAGCTGTTTGGCAGTGGAACACACTCCCTCGGAGTGTGTTAGGGTCTCCTTCCTTGGAGGTCTTTAAACAGAGGCTGGATGGCCATCTGTCAGGGATGCTTTGATTGTGATTCCTGCATGGCAGGGGGTTGGATTGGATGGCCCTCGTGGTCTCTTCCAACTCTACGATTCTATGATTCTATGTTTCTGCTTTCCTCAATAGTGGAATTACAGAGTTTTTAGGTGCTAGTCTGAGAAAGTCCTTGATCTTAACATCATGTAGTAAAACTTATCCCAGGCTTTTTCACTTTAGGCTGCTCGAATTAAGAAGGGATGAAACTTTTTGCTTTGCTTTGTTCCAAACATAACTTTATTCCATCCCGTTTTTGCTTTAGTTTGCAACTTTTTTAAAAAAAGTATGCATGAAAATTATAAACATTTTCAGCACATGAAATTTTGCATTTATTCTTGTCCTCATTTTCTACTTGTATGTTCTTCGTTGCAGTTTTCCACAATAAGTGCCTTTTTGTATGCACTTATCCTAAACCTGTAAAATTTTATATGCATTTTTCAATCATAAAACACCATTGAAAAATTCAGAAAAGTGCAAAAACAGATTGATAATTCTGGTTTTCATATTAATTTGGAATGTGTGAAAGTTACAGGAGAAACAGAAACTGAATTGTCAGTTAACAAACATCTGCAACTTTCCCTTCTTCCACAACTTTCCTCTGCAATTCTTTCTCCTCTCCCCCAATATTTCACAGAAATCCTGGCTAGAAGCTGAAGCTCTCAAATGAGAGTTGTCAGCTTTCCGGCAATTTCCCTCTTTCCCCTCAGCTCCCAGCTGGTTTGAGAGCTGTGATGTTTTTTCACAGCCAAGGATTTCTGCGCAGCTTTGGGGCTGGGGGATTGGCAAAGAGGGGAAGGGAAGTTGTGAAAATATAGTACCCAGTATATGTCAGCTGGAAAAGCTGAGCACTTGTCAATGAAAGCTATGTAGTTTCCAGAGAAAGCTGCACAGCTTCCTGACATCTTGGTGTGTGTGTGTGTGTGTGTGTGTGTGTGTGGAATTTCCCATACTTGCCAAGAGTGCAGGAAGAAAATAGATGGAAAATATATGGGGGAAATGGAGAATTAGCATCCCTACCTCCAAGATCCATTCCAGTTCCATGACTGTGTAAAATATGGCTGCAAGCATGTCCTCAGATTTACCAATGCACCAGTGAACTTAGATGTATTGTTAACAAAATTTCAGAAAAGCAATCTTGATATCAATTAGCTAAAATTATATTAAAGCCACCCTCCCCATCCAGAGTTTACCAGTGTGAAGGAATGTATGTGAATTTCAACATACAAAAGAAAGAAATTTGTTGTATATATGATCATTTGGAGATTACTTTTTGGCTGTGTATTGTCAACGTACCTGTTCCACGTTGTCAACTTGTGGCTTATCATGTTAGTCTCATATTTAAGATAAGAAAATACAATTTTTAATGACCACTTTACTCTGTTTTTAACATCTATATGGTGAACCAGAAAAGTCCAGATTGTCGGAAATTCTTGTTTCATTATTTCTTCTTTAGTTACTTTCCTCAGTGACACAGTAGAACATGACTGTGTGTGAGTGGGCATGAATATTTTATTCTGTGGAAGAATAGAGAGATAGCTATAGGGAGAGTTAGGTAAATATACTGTAAATATATTGAAGAACAAATATATTGTTAGGCAAACAAATAAATCAAAAATACTGTACCATTCATAACTCAAACTGAATTTCCCAGTTTGTGGCTATATTCTTAAAGACTTATATGTTTTGCAGTAATCTTCCTAATATAGGATATACCTTCTAATTGTCTTAATTTTACCCTTAATTATTGTATTGTTTCACTCTACCCAGCTGCGGGATGTGAGAAAGAAATAAATGAAATGAATTAGTACCAATGTCAATGTTGTTCAGCTGAAGGCCCAATAAAATCTACTGTATGTTTTCCTCAATGTATTTACTATGCTCTGTGTGTGAATGTTCTGTGCACTGGTGCCTTTGGGTGTTGATTCTTGTGCCTCTGATGACCCATTAACCAGACTGGGAGATATCCATGCTGTGTTCCTTCTTTAGGATGAAACATTCCAGCACTGCCCTTGCTTTGCTTTAGTTAACTTATCCGTTCCCTTCCAAAATGATCAATGAAATTCAGTCTGCACCCACTCCATACAGTCAAGGAACAAAGCATGCAATGGGAGCAGGGAGGCAGCCCAAGGTCTCTGCTAATCAGGACTGCTATTGCTGGTTATCTGAACTAAACAATGGCTGGAAGGCTTATTTTAATGGTGTCTGCATAGATTGGATATGCTGTCCTTTTTGCCTCTGGAAATTTTTTAAAAAGAAATGAAAAAGCTCACACCATTCCACTGCTTTTCTCTATAGTAGTAAAACAATCCAAACAGAAACAAGTGGCTGTAATAAGTTCAGTTCGATATGAAAACAGGTAGGAGACCCACCTGTGTACTTAGAAAAGTGTTTTTCACACTTTGGGGCAGAGCAAAGATTTGGGCAGCAATCCTGAGCAAAAATGGACTCTGCAATTTTCCACTTATATACTTAGCAAAACAGCCCAACTTTATTCTTGGAGAGCAAGTGTGATATGATGGCTAAGAAATTGAGATGAGCAGTATGCAAGTCTTTTTTTAAAAAAACTTATTTTGGTAGACCATTTGTTTCCATTATCAAAACTTCATTACTTCCATTATTTATTCTTCAAAAGTTACAGTTGTACTAATTATTACAAACTCTTTTCAATGGGCATAGCTGTGTATTGGCTGCCTTTAATATCTATGTTTTTCATCCCATGGTCATGTAATTTTAAGGTTCTCTACTTCTCTGCTGAGAGATCGTATCTGCCAAATTTGGGAGAAAAAGAATGTTTCATCTTGCAGGCAATTAAATAAACCTCACAGACAGAATCACAAAGATCATAAAATAATAATGATTTTTTCTCATCAAGGCAAAAAGAACCCCATAACCACAAGTACATGAGAAAGCTAGAGAAAATGAATAAGGGATGGATTGAAAATACAGTTGTCTGGTGCTACAACAGCCCATGGAACCTGGCACATAGCCCCACCTCAAGGCCTGGTAGAGTTGAACTGCTGGAGCTTTTCATACCACTGACTCTTTACAGGATTATAGCCAGTATTTTCCTTACTCTTGGTTACCTTCTTCTGCCCACAGTGACACCATCACAAAGTCCAGGCTGACTGGCTCTGCAGATTTCTGTCCATTACACAAGTCCTAATTGGGAGTACCAATATGGTGAATTGAAGAAGCATTAAAAAAAAAAAAAGCTGGGGAAAACAATGGCATTAAAGAGTTTTTTGAGGGTTTTTTTAAGGTCTTATCCTACTTGTTCCAAATGTACAAGATCTGATGTCTTGGTTCAGTTGTGCAATGTTGTAATTCAACACAAGGGTTGTGTAGCAAAATGAATAAATGAATGCATAACTTTGCATTCAGAGGTTTACATTGCACAATCCCAGTGTAACATCTCAGCCAAAATTTGCCACACACACACACACACACACACCACTTTTCTTCCAAAACTGGGAGTTAAGTTTACTGGCATATGGGCTGCAAGGCAGGATACATGATACACACAGCATGGCCTCCTATTTTTCACTGAAGCTTTCCACTCCACAACACCTTCCATCTGAACCTGTTGACTCACACTACCTAATGGAAGCTCTGGGCCAATGGCATGGACAACTCTTTTCCTTGAGCCACAGGCTCTACCTGCCCTTCTGTCAGGTTCCCCTTCTTCTGTCCATTGCTAATTCTGCATCTTTGCTTGTTCAGGCTCCTTTTCTCCTGAGCCACCCTGCATCCCAACTTGGAATAGCTATGTTTAGGAACTGATCGCCCAGAATCATTTAGCCAACATGCTGATAGGGGATTCTGGGACTTGTCCAAGCCCTGCTACATCCCAGAACTTCTTCCTAGTCTTTAACCTATTCAAGAACAATGTTTTAAAATGGCCACATTAACAACTCTCCCTTTCCTCAACAAATCTGGATTGCAGGTTATTTAATTACCTGAACACCCAAACAACTCTGCCCATAAGCATGGAAGCCTTGACCACCATAAGACACATGTACAAGGCATCTTTTCTAATGATTCATCAACCATCAAACTGACTTGCCTTGTCAATGAGTGCTGAGAATTCCTCGTTTTACTTTTTCCCATGTTTGTAGACATAATCTCCAACTGAGGCTATTTTTTAAAAAAATTAACTCTTATAAGCTGCCTGGAGGACATACAACTACTAAGTAATCCTATTATAAAAGAGGCAGCAGCAGAGATACTACTGTTTCTTACCTCTTTTGCTGAATGAAGAACACACAGTGCACTCTTAATTAAAAAAAAAAAAAAGGAAATGGGCTTTCTTATTTAGAAAGCACACAGAGCAACTTTAGCAAAATCTAGGTATGACCTTGGGTTCTCTGAAGAATTGATTGAATCATTCTTAGGAGATCATCACACAAGGCTATTTTGCCATGGCAGTAGGATTATAAAAGGAAACAAATAACATATTGCTTTGAAACATTGAGTATCACACTTCTCTTCTTTTGCACAACTGCTCTGCTTTGCAAACTCCCCTAGTGCAATAAGTCTCTTTCTTCAATGCTGGCATTAGAGCAGTCACATGGCAAGAAGGGGCATTATTCTCCTCCCTCCCCCTCACTATTCCAAAGCAGGCTAACTCCATGCCTTTTTTTTAATCTTTGCTGTGTTTGCATAAATACAGCAAAAATGCTTTAAAATATTTTTATTTTATCATTTTGCTGTAATTATGCAAACACTGCAAAATAATTAAAAAAAATGAACAGGTATGGAGTTAGCCTGCTCTGGAATAGTGATGGGGAGGGAGGATAATAAGGTCCCATCTTGCCATGTGACTGCTGTAATGCCAGCATTGAAGAAAGAGACTTATTTCAGTAGGGGAGTTTGCAAACAAGGAGGAGAATCAGACCCATGACTGTTTTAATGCTGCCATTGAAATGAAGAAACTTATAGCACCAATATTAGGAGTTTATTGACAGGTTTTTCCTATCAGTGAAAAGGAGCCCCACACTAATGGGGTGATTACACACCAGAAACAGGACAACAACGTCATGTGATACAGTTGGGCCATAGAGCTACTATCCTGCTTTGATCCCACTTTTTTGCTTCATGTGATAATCTCCTTACTGTAAAAAAATAACTGCTTATCTGATGCACAATGTTCATTTGAACAGATAGCTTCATTTAACAGCTCTAGTCTAAAGTAGGAATGGGCAACTTGATGCTTTTCAGATGCTTTGGACAGAAAGCTCAGCCCAAGCTCATGTGGTGTCAGGATCTGCCTTTCTGCACAGGACCAGGTCCCTGGCTGCAGCAGCCAGCACTGCCTCCTTGCAGACTCAGGCCCTGGTTGTGGGAGTCTTAGAAGGACCAGAGCCAAACTATCAGACATAGCCGGCTGCATTCATGCAGCACACCTGGAGCAGCCAGGGGAACTGCTATTTAAGAGCAGCATTCTCCCCTCAGTCTGCCATAACAGTGTGGTGTTTTGTGGTGTCTGTAGCTGGTCCTTGGTCCTGGATAACTGGTATGTGCTCTAATCCTGGTCTGTTTTTGGACTTTGGCTTACTTGAGCCGTTTCCTGTGTTCCTGACCTGGCACACCTTTCCTGGACCTTGTCTTGCCTCTGGCCATCTAATTATATGCTCTGACCCTGAACTCTTTCTGACTTTGCCTTATCTTTGACCCTGCCTGGACTTTGGACTCTGTCCTTTGTGTTCCTGACCTGGCCCTGCGGTCTCTGCTCCTAGACTCTGCTGCCCATGCTCTGTACCTTGACATGTGACCAATGGTGAGAGATGATAAGAACAGTAGTTCCAAACAAACAGAATCTGAAAAGTATTAGGTTAGCCATCCCAAGTATACAGTGACTAGCACTAGACATCCAGACTTTTTTCCAGCCCTTACATGGAGATGCCAGAGAATTAACTTAGACTTACTGTGTGCAAAGTGGATGGTTTGCCCCAGAACTGTGGCACTTCCTACATTAGTGTGTATGATTTATATTTGTGTATTCTATTTTAAATGCTGTGGCTAGTAGCTTTTTTCCAGACAAATTCATGCAGGACTACCCAAACAGAAACATAATGGAAAGCAAAGTGCTACTTTATATACTACTGAAGATTCCAAATGTGAATGAATGGCAACTCTATGAATGTAGTGCAATAAGATCAGCATGAAGACAGCCACTCCCCCCCATATAGAGTCATAATAATGATGCTATATCACCACTAGAGTTTTTGCCATTGGGCATTTGCTTAGAAATTAATATGGATGTCAAAGCAACCTGTGTCTGCTGGAGTCAAGAGCTCGCCTTTCATTTTACCTATTTGTCTAAAAATAGAAAGAGAGACGAAATCTATCCCCTGACATCAAGTCTGGAAGGTAAGTTTCTGAAAATTCTGAGAATATCTCCCTCAATGGCAAAATGTTTTAGAAATTTCCTTCCTCTATTTTTGCCACCAAATAGTGGCAGTGAAATGCATTTTTATTTCAACATCACTTTATTTCACACCCCACAACTATACAACTCTGATGCCTCTGCAACTTCCATGATTCCATCTCATGGAACCCTGGGATTTGTAATTTCATGGGTCATTCAGAATGTTCTGTTCTAATGCCTCACCAAACTACAAACTCCAGGATTCTGTAGGATGCAGACATGACACTTAGTGTTATTCAAGTGCCAAGATACTGTGGTATGAAAAAGACCCTAAACTACATAATGCAGGTTGTTCCCCATATGCATGGGATCAGTACCCATAGCTTCAATTATCCATTGTCCAAAAAATATGGTTTCTTTAGGCATTTCCTAGGTCCTCCAGCACGACTCTGTCTAACTTCCAATGGTTACCATAGAGTCATGCTGGAGGTGCTTAGAAGGACAATTTATGTAATCAACCCTTTTTTGTTGTTGTTGAACATGCCTGAAGTGGCAAACAATAGTTGCTAATAATCTTTGGCTAGGCGGCTTCTTATTGGTATGATACATATTTTCACAGTAAGTCCCATTGAGTTCAATGAGAGAAGCATGAGCCCAATTACTGGTATTTACAGATCACAGTTCTTGATGGGGAGGGGTAGAGAGCATGTAGTGATTCAGTTGTGCAGATTTTTTTCTGCATGTGCTCAGAGGCACTCAAAACATTTGTGATTTAAGAATTCTCCACTGTTGATTATGGATTGAATTTTGTAACCAAACACTTACTCCTGGACTTGCAATGGATCAATGTCCTATAACTGAAATAAATGCATCATTCCCTACTAACCTTTAACATCACTCTTTATTTACTGCTAATAAACAACGTGTTCGAAGGGGAAGTGGTCAGGGTACATATTGGCAAGTGTGGGAGGGGAACAAAAGTGGAGAGCTATAAATCCAAGGAGTGGCAGGACTTAATTACATGAGTTTCAGAAAGGGATTCTGTAGTTTAGGACATTCCTCCCCCCCCCCTGAAGTTGATAGTTTCCAGTTGTGGAAGTCAATCATCACCAGGCAAAAATCAGTCCATCTGCAGAAAAAAAAAATCCATGTTGGATACCATTCCTGTAAATCTCATGTTCCATCCCCAGACTAATACTTTCAATAATGACATAATCAATGATAGCTCAACTAATTAAACAATTTAAATTATTAGCATCAATGCCAATGCAGTAATTTCCCATTTTCAAATGTTTAACATTATCAAATCAATTTTCAAACCCAATGTTCCAAGTTCAAAGGGAAACTAGCTGCAATGCTAGTTGCTAGAAACATCTCCTGGTTAAAATGGCAGGATTTCCAAGAACTCTGAGGAAAAAACCTAAGCTCCTCTGAAATGAGAGGATTTGTCTGTATTGAATCCCAAATGGTCTGTAGGGTTATTAATTTTTGTGCCTCCTTTCATATCGCTGTGAAGGCCAGTACTGACGCCATTTGCCACACTGAGGATGCTTTCCCTCCAGGCTATACAATTATGTCTAATCTAATATCCTGTGCATGAGACAAGAGCTACAGCCAGTCATGTCAACCAGCTCAGGCCAATGCCTGTTTTCCTTGATTGTTGTATGGAGCTGATTTGATGACTGGAGAAAGATTGATGCCACTGGGAGCACAGTTCAGGTGCTGTGCTGTTTGTTCTCCCAGAGCCCATTAAAGGGGAAGATTTAGGTGCAGCCGTGATTATTGGGATGACTGGAGAGTTAATTCTACATGTACCACAATTAGTAGAGGAGGCTGGGTTGCAATATGATTCTCAGCCTCAGCTGCCAAATATCACGGATATTAAGCTCAAAGGAACCCGCTACATGTTAAAAGAGAAAACACAAGAAATAAAAATTACAGCATGCTGTTCCTTTTCAGTTCAGTTCTAAGCCCACCAACCTAGCATGCCCAAGGGCTGTATCCAATGGGATATGGATTATCTGGGAAACGGCCCACCTAAGTGATACTTAGGCTTCTCAGGTCCATACCATCCAACATATCACAGATTAAAACCATGGCTGCATCTGCACTGCAGAAATAATCCAGTTGGGGACTTGTAGTTTATTGATAGTTTGTAACAAAACTACAAATCCAAAAATTCCATAGCATTGAGCCATGGCAGTTAAAGGAATGTCAAACAGAATTATTTCTGTAGTCTAGATGCAGCCTACATGTGCCCAAGCAACATCAGAGTGTGATTAAAATGACAAAAGTTGTTAATGAGGAAGAGCACGCAAGCTTAGGAGAGGCTGCAGCAGTTTGTTTTTTGCCTCAGCCTGCTGGGAAGGATGAGCTTCCATTCCCTCCTCTCCCCCCTGATGAGTTAATTGAGAGCAGACATTTCAATTTTGAACTCAGTTTGCAGCAATCAAAGTGATCTGAAGATAAAGAGGGGATGCAGGTGGAGGAGAGAGAAACTGGGACATTTTAAATGCTGTTGTAAAAGTCATTTAGCAGAGGGTTAATTGTGACTGCCCCTGCAAAATTGAAACAGTTGGAGCATATGAACACTCAGTATTCATTCATGTTAATGTAAACACTAACATGTAATCCTACACAAATACCTAGGAGTACAGTCCATTGCACTCAATGGATCTTATTTTTTTCTGATTACAGTTTTATGTATTGATAGATTTCTAAGCTGCTTTCATGGTCCACTTCCTGTCCAAGGTGGCTTATAAAGACATAATAAAAACACCAGTAAATATAACCATTTTAAGTAGTATATTCTTTAAAAAGTAGCAGCACAATATAGTAATCAAATGAGGACTAGAATAAAAGTGTCTTCAGAAGTGACAAGGCTGTTTATATTTCCCAGGAAGGAAGGACCCAGAGGTGTGGGGTCAACAGTGAAAAGGGTTGTCATACCCATCAGTTTAACCATGATTTGTCAGTGGCCTGGTGGCCATTTTGCATCCACCACAATACCACAGAGATAGCATCATGTCAGGCTGGGCTACGGTGGAAGTAGGCGAATGGTGGCTATAACTCCCCCTCCCATGATGGAGAATATTCAGAGAAAAGTAGTAACTGTTGGTCTTCTTTTTCATTAGAAAAAAGTTTTTATTTTCAGGGGTGCAAGGGTGATGAAAATGGGGGAACTTCATACATTTTTCTCAGAGGAAAAAGTGTCTTTCTGAGAAATATTCACGTAGGTCTCCATGGAGCTCACCCCAGGGATGATAGCTATTGGCCTCATGAAGATACCCTGTCTCTACGAAAGAGGTTTTCTCAGCAGGTTTGATAAGTTTCTCTTTTTCCCTCAGGGGTCGAAGGAGATTCTAGTTGCTGTTGAAGCAGCATCAGAAATACAGAGGCCATAAAAGCAGCAAAATCCCTGGAGGATGAGTGAGGAGATACATAAAGGACGAACAAACGTGGCCTCTGCCCTCTATTGAGTTATTTCATTTATTTTTGGTAGGTGCCTGTTAATTAAGACAGAAGGCATTAAAACGAGCTTTTCAAAGGTTCATAAGAGCAAACTTGGGCAAAGCAATAATACATTCACCATTAGAAACTGGTTTCTAAGCAACTGAATAGCTCTGCTGCATATTAACTTTGTTTGGTAACACGTAGCCAGAGAATTCACTCAGAGTAGATTCAGACAACCATTTCCCCAACTCCCTTCAATTTAGGAAGGCTCTCTTTGATCATTATTACTTATTTTTTTCTATTTGTTTTTTAATTGATTTTGACAGCAACAGTATAATACACAGCCCAAATAAAAAAGAAACATAAAACATAAAGCAAAAAAGAGAGAAAAAAATATACATTTGGAAAAATACACATACATATACAACTAAAACTAAAGAAAGACTAAACTAAACTCGAGCTAGCGTAACCTATCAAATCCCTAACCTAAAACACCATACAGTAACTAATTTTCTCTGGCTTTTATTTGCAAACGAAGATTCAGGAAGGACACATCCCACGCTTTCTGCAAGCGCGCTGATGACTAAAAAGGCCCATTCCGAGATAGACAAGTCTGGTTGCAGAAAGCACAGCAGAAGGTTTCCTTGGGTGATGTTTCCGGGTTGCGATTCTTTCTGCGTTGTCGTTTCTCTTCAAGACTTGTTCGGTGTGAGTTCTCAAATAAGGCTGCAGCATTGTGGATAGTGTGTCTCCATGCCTCCCGATGTGAGGCCAGGGCGGACCATTGTTGGTGATCAATTTGGCCAAGCCTGAGCCTGAGATGTTGTTTCAGGGATTCCCTGTAGAATACTGTTTTGGGGAGGCGATGGTCCTCCATCCTAGAAACATGCCCTGCCCAGTGCAGCTGTTTTCTCAATATCATGGCCTCAATGCTGGTGATCCCTGCTTGCTGAAGGACAGCAACATTCGTCACATAGTCAGTCCAGTGTATATTTAGGATTGTGCGTAAACAGCGCTGATGGAAGAGTTCGAGGAGTCATAGGTGGTGGCGATAGGTGACCCATGTTTCAGATCCATAAAGGAGAATAGACAGTACAATGGCTCTATATACACTGATTTTTGTGTTTCGCCTCAGGTGTTCATTACTCCAGACTCTTTTGTGAATTCTTCCAAATGTACTATATGTCTTTGCTAATCTGTGATCGATCTCTTTGTCAATCTTGGCATCTGAGGAGATGATGCTTCCCAGATAGGTGAACTGCTGAACGGACTTAAGCACAGATTTGCCGACGGCAATGTGGGGATGGTGGTGTTCATCCTGTGGTGCAGGCTGGTAGAGAACTTCCGTTTTCTTCAGGTTGACTTCCAGCCCAAACAACTCTGCAGCTGTTGCGAAGCAGGAT
The DNA here is from genome assembly GCA_030847615.1 of Gambelia wislizenii. Lineage (NCBI taxonomy): Eukaryota > Metazoa > Chordata > Lepidosauria > Squamata > Crotaphytidae > Gambelia > Gambelia wislizenii. Next base: position 10,878,792 of record JAUMIR010000009.1, on the reverse strand, counting down.
GTTAGGCGCTGCAGAGCTGCTTCTGTGTGGGCAAGAAGGGCATCATCATCAGCGAAGAGCAGCTCACGGACTAGATAGTTTAGAGTCTTGGTGCGAGCCCTCAGACAGCTTAAGTTAAACAAGCTACCATCAGTACGGTAACGTATATAGATGCCATCATCTTCTTCGAACTCTGCCATAGCCCTTTGGAGCATCCTGCTGAAGAAGATTGTAAATAAAGTTGGCCCAAGAACACAACCTTGCTTCACTCCATCAGTTATCAGTAACGGCTCTGAAAGAGCATCACAATATCTGACTTGACCGCGCTGGCCCTAGTGCAGCAAGATAATCATTTTAAGGATTTTTGGGGGACATTCTAATCTTTCCAGGATCTGCCACAGACCTTTCCTACTCACAGTGTTGAAGGCTTTGGTGAGGTCAACAAATGTTACATAGAGACCCTTGTTCTGCTCTCTACATTTCTCTTGCAGTTGTCTAAGGGCAAATACCGTATTTGTAGTACTCCTATTGGCTCTGTAGCCACATTGGCTTTCAGGAAGAAGTTCTTCTGCAATGGCAGGAACTAATCTGTTCAGGAGTATCCTTGCACATAATGCACATAAGTACACTAACACACCGAGAAACTCTAACCCTCCCACCCCCAATCACAAACTGTAAGGATAAAAGCAAAAATTGGAAGAATATTCTGTTCTACCATTACAGGGCCAACTAAAAAAACCTAATAGAATTACTTAGGACCATAGCCACAAATTATTATAGGTCAACCCCAATATCCACAGGACCGATATCCACAGTTTATCCACATTCAAAAATATGTCCTCTCTAGGCAATTCCTAGATCCTCCAGCACAATTCTATAGTATGTTTCCACCAGAGGTTGGGCTGGAAGTCATTCCTTTCAATAGGGTTTGCTGTAATCAATGGTTCGACGTATCCACAGTAATCCTGGGAACATCTCCCCCACAGACATTGGTGTGTGTGTGTGTGTGTGTGAGAGAGAGAGAGAGAGAGAGAGAGAGAGAGAGACCAGTACATCATTAGATTTCTTATTGCTAGTGGCTGTGCTTAACTTTTCCTTTGTTTAATTGTGTTTTAGCTTTTGTATGTTCCTGATTTTAGCAATGTCTTTATCATACACTGCGTTGAGTTCCAAATTGGGAAAAAAGTGGGATAGAAGTAAAGATGGTGATAATTGCTCAAACAGTCCAGAAATGTTTCCATTCATTCAAAAACTCTTCAATTGGTCTATTCTTTAAAACTCATGTTAATTTTTCAGTTTGAGCTAACTTGGCTACTTTACCCATTCTTCTGTATTTAATGCTTCAGACTGTTTCCATGTTTGAGCACAAAATGTTCTTGCCACCATATGTCATATAGCAATGAACTAGTCTATATCTCCTATCTGTATCCAGTTCTTTATCCATAATGCCCAAAAGGAACATTTCTGATATCACTACAAGATCTACCTTTATTTTTATTTATTTATTTTATTTTATTTTTTGAATTAGCATAAAAATCTTAATCCAGTAGGTTTTCACTTTCTGGCATGTCCACCAGATATGTAAAACGGAGTCCTCCTTATCCTCATAGCCCCAACATTGATTTGAAACATTTTTAGACAACTTATTTGGTGTTAGATACCATCTAAACATCAGCTTATACACATTTTCTTTTTGGTTACTACACAGAATAAATTTTATATCTGATCCACAGTTTCTCCCATACATTCATTTGAATATCATGTCCAAAATTTTGGGCCCATATTATCATATAATCCTTTACAGATTCATCTTCTGTCTCTTATTTCAGAAGGTATCAATACACTTTTTAATTGCATGTTCATCAACCTTAAAGAGTTCTAAATAAAATTCATTTGCTCTGACATCTATGGCTACATCTCTTTTATCAATAAGCAAACCAATCAAGATCTTTGCCTTTCTTAAGGCTTTAAGTTTCCAGCTATTTTGTTCTAAGTACAAAAGGTCCTCATAGAATAAACACCTCCAGTTTTTAACCCATTTTTTCCTCTAAAAAGTTTCTTGTGGTGAAGTGGCTAATATTATCTTAGGAAACATCTTTGTTTACATTTGTTCAATACTCACAAGAGAGCCTTTCTAATATAATATTTTTAAATTCAGTATGAGCCTTATCGTTATCATTTTAAAGAAAACGATACCACCCAAATCTTAAATCAAGACATTCACAATCCAAAAGTCTCTCATCTCTAAGTAAAATCCATTCCTTCAACCACACAAAATAGCAGGCTTCATAATACATCATAATATTAGGCATTCCCACACCACCCCTTTGTTTAGCATCATTTAACATTTTGAACTTTATTCTGGCGTTCCTTACTTGCCATACAAATCTAGATTCCGCCCACCACCACTGCACAGAGGATACTCCATTTCTTATAATGGGTTTCATTTCAATCAATCAATTTATTTTGGTCACAGGCCAGAGATACAAAATATATAAAGCAACAGAGTCAATATTATATTTACAACATACCCACAGCATGTCTAAAATTTATGGGGATTGTTTGAAAATAGAATAGAAGCCTTGGCAAAACATTTGCTTTTATTATTGCAATTCTCCCCATAAGGGATAAGTTTAACTTTTGCCATTTTTCCAAATCCCTTTTAGTTTTTTTCCATACTTTTTCATAGTTGTGTTGAAATAACAAACTATTATTCTTCATAATTGTAACTCCCAAATATTTGATCCCCTCTTTCTCCACTTTAAACATGGAACAAAACCCATGGAAACATGGGGGAAAATATTTCCTCTTCTAGAGTCATTTTCGGTCAGCATTTTTGTTTTATCACAATTTACTTTAAACCCAGAGCATGCTCCAGACAACTTAATTTTTTCCAAAAGAGTATTCTAGACAAATCATACAGCTACATCTCTCAAAAAGCAGCACAAAAAATTGTTATGCATTGGTATTGGTATTTATGTACATGTTTTGTTTTGCCCTAATATAGGCATTTCTGTGTATACTTTTGACTAATATATGCTTTTGTGTGTGCACTTGTCCTTAATTTTTGTCCCCACTTTTTGCATAGCAAACAGATCACAAAATACCCAGAATGCAAGGAGTACACTAAATCACACAGATATACAATGGGCAAGCTCTGCTATAGGCAGATAGAGTATGGATGATTTTAATAATTTCTTACATGTATAACCTATTACATGGCATGCCAAGTTTGTGGTGTTTGTGCACTCTAGAGATGGAAAGAATATGGTTTTAAAAACATGCTTTTTTGAATGTTGAGGAATCCTGATATTCATCAGTCATCACTCCAGAAATCCTGGACTGATGAGAATTTTTTGCTATTCAGTACTTTGTGCAAAATTTGCAAATGATTGTTTTGCACAGAAAACAACATTTTCTATGTAGGAAACAGTATTTTCTGCACAGAAAATAATATTTTTTGCCAAAACAACCATATGCATATTTTGCACAGAATAATTCTCAATTTGCAAATAGCCTTCAAAAATGGTGTGGTTTTCATAGTGAAAAGAAAATGGCTAAAATTACTCATTGTTACTTTTGAGAAGGAACTCCGTGAAGAATGACATCTGTAGTGCACACCAATCATACTTGCATAGCATCCCAGTATGCCCAACCATCCCATTTTGCTGTAACCTAGTACAAGTAAGGGGAAAATGTGGACCTCCAGATGATGTGATTCCAATTCCCATCAATTCAGTCAGCATGCTCAATGGCCAGGGAAGAGGGGACTTGTACTTTATCAACATCTGGCAGTGTCATTTTCCACCCTTGTTGTAAGCAGCCCCTAGGTCAGCCTTTCTCAGTTTTGCAACAATAATCCCCAGATATTGTTAACCTACACATCTTATTTTCCCTGGCCATTGACTGTGCTTGCTGGGGCTGAGGATAGTTAAAAGCATTTGGAGACCCATAGTCGAGAAAAGCTGCCCTAGGTCATCCTGACCTTCACTGTGATTTTGTGAGTGATACCATATATGAAAGATGCCATGGGAAGATAAATGTTATTGCATTACCACCTCTGCTATCACTGATCCTCTGCCAGAGGTTGTAATAAACACATCTGAATTATTCACTGTATGCTGTTGAGGTGTTTTAACAATGCATATGACAAAGGGAGGGTAGTGAGCGATGTCTCTGTTTCACACAGATGAGCTCAATGTACCATGACGTGGATGATTACCCAGGACCATTTGTAATTACTCATGATAAAGATCTTCATTCAATGGTAGAATAAGCACTAGGAGAGAAGAAAGGTAGACCACAATCTCCACTTTGCAGGATGCTTAGTGATACCTCTGGGGAACATATTGGGGGTGGGGACAGGATTGTAAATATTTGTGGCATTTTGCTTAGCTTTTTTCTTCTCATTCAGTGTTTGTTCATGCTGCTAGAAAGATCTGAGATTGTCAACACAGGATTATTACAAATTGGCCACTCCTGTCCAGACAGGAAAATATGCAGGTTCCATGTTGTAAATCTGGGTGGCTATAGACAACCGCAGCAAGAGATGTGAACCCATTTTTCTTATCTTATAAAAATGAGCTTCACTTATCTTATAAAAATGATCTTCTGAAAGCTAGGCTCCAAGCTATATTTTGCTTTGGTGTGCTGTATTTATTCTTGTGAACTTTGATTGTAACGTGTTTGCTAGGGCAGGAGGAGCATGGTTGTTCTTTGAATCTGTTTAATTTTTGGATCCTATGATGATATTTGTACACATACACACACACACAAACAAACAACATTAGATAGAACAATAGCTGGCTAGCTAGATAATCTATTTTAGGTGTTGGCAACAAGGGCTTTTTGGCTTATGCTGCCTGGGCACAGGGCACTGTGCAACTGAGACAAATGTAAAATGACAGGTTAAACAAAAGCAAAGTTAGATGAAAGTTCATTTATTTCTTCTATTGGTTTTGCTTGTTTTATTTATTTGCTCTTAGTTACATGAAGGCAAGAGACATATACTTGCCTAGGTTAGCACACAAATCCCCCCACTACATCTTTCTATTTATGCCTCCTCAAAAGTGGTAACATGGAGGAGAAAACAGCAAAGCAATTTCCAGTCTTTCACAGCCAAGAGACACACAAATTGCTTGAGTCAAGGACATTTTTGTGTATTCTGTTGGATTTTATAGGTGTGGAAGGTTAGCATGAGAGAAGAAAATGTACTTGACCAAAATTGTTATGTCAAGCTTTATGCGATTACAGAAGTAAAGTTAGATTTCTTTTTTCCTTCTATTTTGGATTTTCACAGCTTCTGATTTTCATTTTGGGGTCAGGGAAGTCATTGCCCAAAACTGGGGTGTGGCAGGTTGTGATGAGCTTTCTTTGTGATGAGGAAATTAATAGCTTTATTTTACCACCATCACCACCAACATATCTAAGAAACCAATTGGAACATTGGTTTGGCTGTATTTAACATCTAGCTATCATTCCATCTGTAAATGTGGCCAAAATGGTTCAAGGAAGAGGATGACAATATTGTGTAGCGGCTTAGGGGTTTTGTGTGGTGGTGCTTTTAGTTGTTCTTAAAGTAGGAAACTCCAGCATACATCCAAGAGTGTTGAAAATTGCAACTTTTGCCAGCTTGCCCCCAAAAGTCACTGCTCTTTGAGTGAGGTATCTGTTGCAGACAGCAGAGTGCAAATGCTATCCAGTGGAGGCCCCCCAGCTAGGGATGAAAAGAATATTGAAAAAATATTTGAAAAATAGTCAAAGAACATATATCTTTAGTGTTAGAAAACCCTGACGAAAAAAATCTTGGACTGATGAGAATCTTCACAGTTTGGAACTTATTCTCTGCAAAATTCAAGGGTGGTTGTTTTGTGCAAAACAGCATTGTCTGTAAAAAGAACAACATTTTCTTCACAGGAATTAATACTTCAGCATTGAAATATTTTCTACACAGAAAATACTGTTTCCTGAACAGAAAATGCTGTTGCATGTGCAGAAAATGTTGTCTCTTCTACAAAACCACCGCATACGAATTTTATGCAGAATGAATCCTGAATTGTGAACAGCATTAGAAAACTGTGTGGTTTTTGAAAACTTTCTCACGGCGGGAAGAAAATTGCCTAAAGTATTTGTTCTTACCTTCAAAAAGAAACTTGGTGAAAAATTGTATCTCTACCCCCCCCCCCAGCACAATTGCTACTCACTTTCCAGAACTGGCCAGGCCACAAATGCCTTGCTCTGAGGTATCCTCATGATAAAGCATTGGGCGTAGGATACCTTTGCAGATGACCTTTGCTCCTAGGACTGGCATTCTTCTAGGGAATGTCATCTACAACACCTGGTTCTGAAGAAAGAGCCCTCAGAGCCAAGCAACTGAGCCTGTTCAGGTTTATGGAAAGCAGAGTCCACCCCGTGCAGGCTTTCTGCTGTTCTCAACTTCACTCTTCCTTTCCAAGCACAACAAAGGGAAGGTAGTAACAACTACCAATGATGGGGGCAAGCTGTGGCAGCAGTTGTGGGCCCCAAGGGTATTTTTCCAAATTCAGTGCAACAGTATGGGCTGCTTTTGGTCACTAATATTCTTTTTTCTCTACTTTTCAGGGAACAAATAGCTCCACAAAAAGTGTGTGTGAGAGGTGACTCCACTTGCTCCTTTGTTCATTGTACCTCTTCTGAGATAAAACCTATCTATCTATCTATCTATCCATCGATCTATCCATCCACAGTATCAAAAAACAAAGGAAACATGCATTGTCTTTGAAACAATCAATTTGAAAAGGCACGTGGACACACAGTCTAACTCCTTTTTAATTTTTATTATTTTTAATCCATTCTAGGCATCATCATAATAATCATCAGTGGTCGGGACTTCCAGTTGGCAATGGCGCCGCGAGCGGACTTTCACTAGGGAGCTCCTAGTGAAAGTTCAGCAACACGGGGTTTGTTAGCAGTCTTAAACATCAAGACTTGCGGAATTTTCTCCTGGCACGGAGAAATCGGAGGGGCTCACGAGGATCCAGTGCCTGCCCAAAACCTCACCCTAGAGGAGCCGACACCAGCGGGTAGATTGGACGGGGTGAGTCGAGTGGAGCAGAGGGGATCAGAGCAGTCCACCGCCGCATGTTGCAGCTGAGGGCTCTCAGCACAAGCGTCGCCACCAATTTTAAACTGAATTTACAACTTATTTTCCATATACTTTGATATTCCAGTGTTACCTATGATCGTGGATTACCTGCCTGCTAGGTTTTGCTGGCACGAATACATTCCAGGACGAATGATAACGAGTGGTAACGAGTGGTGTTGACCATACAATTTATCTTATTTTTTCTTTTCAGGACAAATTTGGTGTGCGGTGAACAACAGTTTTTGTATTGGATTTCTTTCTCTCTCTTTTTTTTTTTTTATTTTTTTCGGACTCGGGACTGAGTATTTAAGAGAATCTTGGAACTTTGGTAAATACTGTTATTAAGTTACAAAGTTATCAAGGCTAACTAAGAGACACCTTTCGCTTCACTGATACATTGAGACTTTGTTTTTCTTCAACTTATAAGTTACAATATATATTGAATCGAACTGGAGTGGATCTGAGAAGGTCGGTAAGAGACTGAGGCATTTATGTTTGAGACTTTAAAGAATTTCTTTCCTTTTTCCTTTTTCCGAGGTTGTTTGCATTTTCTCCGAGGTTGTTTGTTTTTTGGGGGGGCTATACAAGAGTTATACAAGATCCAGTAGCTGTTCAGATAGCAGACTGGATTATATTTAAATAAAAATTGACTGAGTGAAATTACAATGACCTCGACACCCAGCTGAGAAGTGCCATCTACCAATTAAGGACTGTGTTCGGGACATTGGACTTACTGTACAGAAGGAGGATTATAACCGGAGCTGATAAGATAAGCGGATCCAAGTCCGGAGACGGGGAAACGAGGCGAGGCGAGAACGCAAGAGACGGGTGGAAAAGCCGGAGTGGAACAGATCACCTGGAAGGACTTTAACCCTAACTGTATTAAGATACAAATAAGCGGGAGGGAAGGGAAGGGGGGAAGGGGGGAAGAGAGGGGTTTAAAGTGAGGGGATAAGGGAAGAGGTGGGGAGGGAAGGACGAAAGAGGGAGGGGTGAGAGGGGAGGGGGGACCAGAGGGGAGAAGGGAGAAAGAGGGAAGGGATAATATAAAGCCCATCGATCTCAACTGGCAGTGAACGGGAAGAAGAAGGGGGGAAGAGGGCTAGAAAAAAAGAAAAAAAAGATAAAAAAAAATAATCATCAGTGGTCAAACTGGGGATCTGAACATTTATAGGAGCCAGTGAGCCAGCTCTGGAATGCAGTCATTGCAAAACCTACTTTTGTAAGTGGTCTCCCATTTACCTACAGCACATAATGGAGGGTGTCTGTAGTGGCCAGAAATACTAATTAAGGAGAAAAAGGCATCAATACCTTAGAGAAACAAACAAAATGATTTATTATGGGAACTCTGTTCTGGGAGGAAATTTACTCAGAATGATGATCTAATCTAGGTTCATTCCAGGGAAAAGCTGAGAGAGAACTGGTGGGAAAAGAAGAGGTGGGAAAAACACCCCACTTTACATCACAGAGGGTTCAGGAGAAGGTAGACAAGGAGGAAAGCTATGGCCACTTATTGTTGCACTAGTATGCAGTGTTGCAGTTCTGACACCACAGTGGTCTGAATCCTATATCACCATGGCCTAGTGTAACTTTACATATACTTAGCTATGTAGCACAGGCACTAAGAAACCCTATTAGTGAATTGCAAAGATGTATATCAGGACACTCGCAAGAGTGCCTGGTGCACATTGGTGCCCAATGTGTGTCAGTTCTGCTGTGCATCAGTCCAATTGCACAGTGGTCATTTTACCAGCTGTGCTATGGAGTAACATAACAACATGCATCTACAGGATATAGATGTTGTGAAATGGCCCAGTTCTATGTAAGTCCACTTACGAAGATGTTGCCATTATATTTTTTATTTGGATTTAAAAAAAAATGTTGTAACCACTCCTTTGTATTTGTTTTACCTATCATTGTTTTTGAAGTTGCTAGTTTAATGAGTATGTATCCCTAAAGTTTTATGTCTTGACATGGAGATATGGTGTTTAACTGACTTGCCTCTTATTCCTTTCTATCCTGCCTTTCCCTCAAACCTAGGATTCAAGGGAATCCTAGGTTTCTCACAAAAATAAAAACAGAGATAAAAGTACATATAGAGGAGCAAGTAAAACATACACATTATTGTTAAAATACAGTTAAACAATCAGTAGAATTAAAACCATTTAAAGCAAATCCATTAACAAGGCAAAATATAAAATCCATAGAATAGACCTTGTAGTCAGTTGCTAAAAGCCTGTTGGAATAGAAAAATATGTACCTGCTGACACCAAGTGAGCAAAGAGGGAGCCACCCAGCAGCCATTGAGAAGGCAGCAGCTAAAAAAGCCAATGTGAATTTAAGCTGCTTTAATAGGAGTATAGTGTCTAGATCAAGGGAAGTAATAGTGCCACTCTATTCTGCTTTGGTCAGACCTCACCTGGAATACTGTGTCCAGTTCTGGGCATCACAATTCAAGAAGGATACTGAGAAGCTGGAACATGTCCAGATGAGGGCGACCAGGATGGTGGGAGGTCTGGAAGCCATTATGCCCTCTGAGGAGCAGCTTAGGGAGCTGGGCATGTTTAGTCTGGAGAAGAGAAGGTTGAGAGGGGACATGATAGCCATGTTTAAATATTTGAAGAGATATCATACTGAGTATGGGGCAAGCTTGTTTTCTGCTGCTCCAGAGACACAGAGCAATAGGTTCAAACTACAGGAAAAGAGATTCCACCTAAACATTAGGAAGAACTTCCTGATAGTAAGAACTGTTCAGAAGTAGAATACACTGTCTCGTAGTGTGATGGATTCTCCTTCTTTCAAGGTTTTTAAACAAAGGCTGGATGGCCATCCGTCGGGAATGATTTGATTTTGTATTCCTGCATGGCAGGGGGTTGGACTGGGTGGCCCTTGTGGTCTCTTGCAACTCTGATTCTATGAAGGCCTTGCCCTACATTACCACCAGTCATGCCTATGATAGTGGTGAGACCTTAGAAATGCTATCTCCAAAGATCTCAGAGCTCAGGAAGGCCCATATAGAGTAGCCACTGGAAGGGTTGCAAAACTTTCAGCCACACTGCCAACCTCTAGCTCCACCATTACCACCATCACTTCCATCAAAGTGTGTTGGAAGAGCTTTATATTCCAGAGGCATTTATCAGGATCTCAGCCTGTGACTTAGAGCAGTCCTATTGAAACCTATGGGGAGTTCAGAAAGTCATAGTTGATTTTCTTGTAGATAAGCCAATTCTAAGCATGATCTTTCAATAGATCCTAGTGCTGAAGTCCCCTATTATTGTATATTTTATGCTAACTCTTTAAGTTATAGTTTGAGGTGAGAAAGCCATCATCCTAGATTCCCTACTTTTCAATGCAAATCAAAACAATCTTTGCCTCTTAAAATAAAATAAAAAAAATTCCATAACATAGCAAAGGAACAATTAGACCCTGTAATTGTGTGCCTTTTAAAAGTGGTCTGTGAAACAGACATCTCTCTTTTTTAATCTGGCTGAAAACTAACTGGTGTGATCCCTAGGATGACAAATAGAATGCATGAATATGTCATACTAATTGGATGTAAAACATGGAAGCGACACTCACATAAGACCCCCTCAGTGAAGGATGAAAATGCGTTGAAGCTGTTACCAAATGAAGGTAATTCTAACAAACTGAAATGAAGCAATTGAACATTTTAAGGATAAAAATGAATGGAGGTATCTTCTTGCACTATGCCACCCACCATCAGAGTGTGCATTATTTTCTAGAATCACATTGCTTCTTGATGGGAAAACCTAATTCAGTTTGATTTAAAATCAACCTTGCCAACCAAACCTACTTAAAACTTCAGAAGAAAAAACAACTTGGTGGTATGTGCGAGTTTAACCTGGCTCCCCAGATGGCCTGCAGAGCTCTGTCAGGGAAGCCCCTTTGGGGGTCAGTGAGGAAAAAAAGTCCCGGATATTAGCGTCACCGGCCGGCGCCGGCGACACGAGGTGATGGGCGGAGGGAGGAGCCTATTTAAGGCTCACTGTCCATCGCCTCTGCCTCTTCTCTCATTGGCAGTGAGAATTTAAATTAAATTATCCACTTTGGATCTTTCCATATTCTAGATAAAATCATCTGGGACATGATGATGTCTTGAATGGTCCCCCTACACCTCATCAATCTCCCACTCAAACATTTCTTCATCACGTCTTCATTTACTTGTTAGCAGTGATAGACATGATAACTAGGTAGAAGTTCTCTCTCTTTCTCTCTCCTTCTTTACTCCTAGATACCTAAAACATTTCAACATAGCATCCTAGGTGCCAGGGAGTCTGCTAATTCCCCCCCCCCCCATCAAAGCACCATAGTCTTCAGTGTGGTCTCAAGCAGTCTGGAAACTATTTGTCCCAGTGCATTAAGCAGCTATTTTAAGCTCCTAAACTCATAAGGATTTCATCTCTCTTACAAGAAAACCCATTGGGCCTTACACTAATTTTGGCAGTTTGTACTTTGTGTTAGGTCACAGTGAAATAGCAAGGGTGCCATTGGTATACCAGTGACACCACTGCCCAGAAATCTTGTAACTGAGCTGGCCAAGGTGATCTAAATGATCAAGAAACACACACAACAGCTATTGTAGTTGAACAGACCCAAGAATAACAAAGGCTACATGCAATCTATCCTATGGATACTTACCTGAGAGTAGGCTATAGTGAACACATGGAGAGAACTTCAAAGTACATGTTGTGCTTGTAAGAGTCTTGATACTGATTGATATTGGATGGATGGACATTTTGCCTTTCCCTGAGTGTGTCCCTAAACACTATGAAAGCTGTTGTGACGGCTGGACTGGGAATCCAGATGAAAGCAGGAGGTTGAATGGCTTGCCTTCAATGGCCCTGGAAACATCTATTCTCTCTTTAACAGTTGTTTCTCTAAACTAAAGGTGGATTTGCCTCCTAGAGTAGGAAATGGGGCAGGGGAAATTGCAACAGCTGTTTTTATTTTGTGTGCTAGAGTAAAATCTAAAGAAAATAGGCCTGCAATAGGATTGTGACTCAAATTCATCCCTGAGTGAGTGGCATTCACATTTTTTTCTGTAATATTTGTTCACATTTTGCATATGTTCAGTGGTTAGTTTGTCTCAGTACTTTAGTGTTTGAGGACACTGATGGCTCAGATCCAAGTTATAGAATCGTAGAGTTGGACTAACCCATCTAATCCAACCTCTGCCAGGACAGGAATCCAAAGTAAAACATTGATTCAGCTTCTGCACTTTCCAATGAAAGAGATACCACCAATTTCCAAGGTCTGAGTGACTTTCATGTGCATAGTATAGGTGGAAGACTTGTTACCTTCCCTGATACACCCACCTTTCCAATAATTCATCAATTGGCTTTATTTAATAAGTCAGCTTATTTATTGGCCTCTCACATGGTGGGTAGTAGACCAGGGCCTCTGAAAGCAAGGACTCAAAGTGAGCTCAGAAGACCTAAGGAAGAAGCCAACTTAAGTTCCTAAAAGACATGCCCAGGTAGTAATTTTGTGAACTCCCCTTGGACTGGTGAGTTAAGGTGGAAATGTGCTAATTCTCCTGGATGTACATGGAAGTGAGTCATTCACTAATTCAATCAAAGTGGCCAGATACTCTGGCTTGTGAAACTGGTTTTCCCCACACCTCTCCTAGAATAATAGAAGGTTGCATGACACCCATAAGTCTTAATGTTTCAGCCATTAGTGATGGTTAACACATCTGGAGCTTCCATTGTCTAACTATGGGGAACTCCAGCAAACATGGCATTCCACCTAAAACACCCTTCAGGGGAAATAGAGTATAAATATCACCCCAAAACACAGTTAAAGTGTGCACAGCTTCCATTGTCTTGTCACTCTGTCACTCTGTGTCACCACATGCACAGCTTTCATTCCTCTCAATACTCTGTCCACCTGCTGTGTGACCCTCAGAAGTCCATCTGAGGATCTTCTCCTGCATGAATTGCTGCTCTTTGTATAGGTACAGTATAGTCCATCATCCTGAACTCTATTCCTTTATCCGAATACTTCCTACTTTCTTTGGTAGCCTTCTGTGAGTGCTTGAAGCCTGAGTGTTGGTGTGAAGGCTTCCAAGATTGTTTTTCAATAAAAAAAAAGTTTTATTTCCTGGCTGTGAGTCTCATCAGTTAGTAGCGATATACACAGGTCAAAAGATCCCATCATTGCCTGGCTGCTTACTGCCGTATTGAGCTAATTAAAATTCCCCATATTAATATCTGGATATGCACGGGGTTCCCATGAACCCCCTGCAATTCAGGTAACAGACTGTATTGTACATTAAGATGTTATGCAAAAGCCTTTAATTTCTTCTAAATGGAAAATTAATTTTTGGTCCTGCAGTCATAGTGATAGCTTGATCAACCAACACAGAAACCCTCTTTTTTATCATTATCTTTATTAAATTTAATTATGAATAAAAAAACAATAGTCACTTTACAAACAACAATTACCATTTTACATAAACAAATACCAAGCATAACATACCTATAACCATTCCCCCCTCCTTGCTATATCCCCCTTCTCTATCTAATCTAAAAGACTTCCCACCCCTTTGTAAAAGCACTGTGAGTACAGAATTCAATACTTCCTCTATATTCACGTAAGACATTACTAAGATTATATTTATAATATTCACGTAAATATTATTTCTCATTACCTTAATTGCATAATTATACTTTTATTAACTACCACTTAATTCCTAGTATATAATATAATTATATATAATATAATTTTGTATTTATTTTCATTTTTTTGTCAAACACATTATAATATCTGCAAACTTATCTAACCTAAATATCCTAATATGCTAACTTCCTTATTTAACATTCAAAACCTAAAACCCTCTTTAATTGGGACAGATTCCTAACAGCACTAGTAAGAGAACAAAAGAGATGCAGGAAAATTCAGATGCTACATAGGCTTTGTATTAACCAGGGACCCAGATATAGAGGTGCCTCTTTTCTCCCTCCACCTCAACCCATGGATTTATTATTATTATTATTATTTTATTATTATTTAGGATGTGTGTAACTTCTTCCAGGAAATAAAAAGGAACAATATCTTTTATTTTGCTTCTGCATAAGCTATATTTATTCTTTATTTTTCGAATTAGTTTTAAATAATGTTTCTAATTCTTCCCTACTGATGGGTCTGTCTGCATGAATTCCTCCAGTCCCCTTTCAAAGCCATCCATGCCAGCAACCAGCCCCACATCTTGTGACAGTGAATTCCACACTATAACTATGTTCAGTTTAACTATACTCTGTACTTTTATCTGCCCTGAATCTCCCAGTATTCAGTTCCACCGTGGGTTCCAAGATGATGAAACATACATTATTTTACACATCTCCATTATCTCTCCCTGTAGCTACCCTTTTCCTAAGCTAAACAGCCCTAAACATTGTAACCAGTCCTCACAAGTTAATTGCTCCATTTCTTTGGTCATTTTGGTTGACCTTTCTGCACATTTTCTGTATCTACAACATTTTTAAAAGTGCAGTGACCAGAACTGCACACAATATTCCGCTATGCTCACATCATGGGTTTGTATACAACAATACAATATTGCCAGTGTTATCTCTGATTCCTTTCTAATTATGCTCAATTTGCAATTTGCCCTTTACTATTTACAGCAACCACACACTAGGTGACATTTTCAAAGAGATATCACCAATGACCACCCCAATCCCTTAGTCAGTTGCTGCCAGTTCAGATCCCATCAGTGTATATGTAAAGTTGGGGTATTTTTATCCCAATATGAATCACTTTACACTTTTTATTTAATGTTCATTTACTGTTTTAAAGCCCATTCTCCCAGTTTATAGAAATGCTTTCAGACATCTTTACAATCTTCTTTTGTTCTCGCCAACCTAAATAATTTATTGTCATCAGCAAATGTGATTGCTTCATTATACATCCCTAACTCAAGGTTTTACAACTAGAGAGCCTCTACATATCAAGCTTAGTTGGTGTACATGTCTTGCATTTTCTTTTGAGAGTATTACGTGTGTGATCTTGTATCTTCTAAAATGTCACTATGGCTTTTGCTGTTTAAGTAATGTACTGGAAGTTGTGGCTGTTTTAGGAGACGTTTGCTGATATTCTACATTGGCTACTTAGTTACATCTGCACAACTAAGGGCTTATCCACACTGTGGGTAAAAATCTGGATGAAATTCAGACTACTATAGCCCAGAGCTGTGCCACATGAAATTCAGACTACCTTGGTCCAGAGTTAAGCACCACACTTTACGTGGCCAAAGCCCAAATCTGCACCAGTCATTGCTAGGCTTGTCTGCACAAGTGATTCATCCCCAGTATATAAGCTTACTGCTGTGCATCCACTGCCTAGGCAGGTACCTCCTTGGTGGCAGTGCCACTGGTGTGCTATCACTTGCTCTAAGGTCAGAACAAGGCACCATGAGATCAATAGTGAGGAGGCTGAATTTGGGCTACCTCCTCACTGTTGATCACATGCCCAGGCACCTGACTTCAGAGCAAGCAATTGCATGCCAGGGCTCTGCCTTCCTGGCATACAGGCACTTGCTCTGAGGTCAGAACAAGGTTCCCAACTATGCCGTCAGTGGTAAGGAGGTAGCCCAATCAACCTCCCCACCATTGGTCTCATAGCTGGCCACCTCGTTCTGACCTCAGAGTGAGCAACTGCACACCAGCAATGGTACCCCAAGTTTGGTGCAGATAGGGCTGTACATCATGTGGTCTTATCACACCAGATTTGGGGACAAGGCCACATGGTGTGGCCTTATGTGTGGCCTTATCAGTCCATATTCAGTGGGGTGGATTTGGTTTTTGTCCTTTGTGTAGATAAGTCCTAAATAATGTCTTCTGGACCACCACAGCCCACTTTAAGGGTCAGCAGCTGGATCAGGTGAAGGAGGTCCATTCAGCTACCAATCGAGGTGCAAGGAGGATGGCATTTCCACCTCCTCCCACCAACAAGCAAGGCTGTGACAAGGACTTGTGACAGGGATCCTGCTTCTGATTGTTGCAGACTCACTCACCCCTTGCACCCCAATCAAAAGCTGATTGGATCTCCTTTGCCCTACTTTACTTAGCTTTCTAATAGTTCCATTATTATTTTGCTCTTGTATTTGGATTCTTATCTGTGTCAGTTGGCTGCTGTTATTTTACAGCAATATATTCTGTGTTTTCTTTGTTTTGTAAAAAATATGTTCCTGCAAGTAGGTATAGAAACTTGACTATTGATGTTGAGACCCTCCCCACCTTAAAAATAGTTCTGAGATCCCCACAGAAGGAGGTTTGGGGTGAGGTGCCTTTACTGTGCTGATGACAATCAGTTCTTCTTGTCATCAGAGTTAACAGAGGTACCATGAGTACTGGGACAATTTCTGGATCCTACAGTGGGCTGAATAAGGGCCAAAAAGCTGAAGCTGAATCCCAATAATACAGAAACTCTTGGGACAGATGGTTCTCAAAGTAACCTACCCTGGATGAGGTTGCACTCCCTCTGAAGGAACAGGTACATAGTTTGGTATTCCTAGCCCTATGTCTATCACTGGAGACCCAAGTCAACTCCATGGCTCAGAGTGGTTGGAGCCAGCTCTGACCAATATGCCAGCTATGGCCTTTCCTGGATAGGTATAACTTAGCCACAGTATCCCACACATTAATAACTTCCACATTAAACTACTGTAATACACTCTGTGGGACTGCCTTTGAAGATGATATAGAAGCTATGGCTAGTGGACAATGAAGCAGCAAGATTGCTGATTAGAGTACCATATAGACAACATATAACACTGGTCTTAAAGGAGCTTCGCTGGCTACCAATTTACTTCTGGTCTGAATTCAACATGCTGGCGATGGCATTTGGAGCCCTGAATGGCTTGGACCTTGGAGGAGCACCTCTCCCTATACCTGCCTGAGGACTGATTTCCCACACAAGCTAATACTATAGCTGTGCTATTGTCTTTTCCCCACCAGAAAAACTCCAATTGAACTTGATTTGAACCTCCACTTCCCCCCTTTTAATAAACACTACTTGAAAAGAGAAGCAATTGATATCATTGGATTTGGCATCAGTGTAATATCCTGGGATTTGGAACACAGATTTTCTCATTACAAAGGTATTACTCATTATGAGTGCAGTCATGAAGTCAAGTGTGTTTGGATGTCTTTAAAATGGCTGACACTCCTGTTTTGTGATTACTGGTTTGATCAAAAATCCCTTCTCTAAGGCAGACATGACTAACTATGTTCTACGTAACCTTGGGGTTTCTGGAAGCTTCTCAATGGTGTCCCAGTGAGAAGATTAATTATAGTGGACAAGCTGCCTTGAAAGACAAGTGACCTACAGACTTACATCTTCCCCTGCAGTATGTGATCTCAAATTTCTGAACTGTATGAGCTCAGAGGATCACTAACACCCAGGTAGCTTAGAATTAAGGAGTACACTGTGGGAGTAGGTCAAGCACTGGAGATCCCTTAACCTGCCTAAAAACGATCCTTGAAGTCCTATTGTTATATGTATATGTTGTATTATGCCTAATAAAGGTTGTGGATAGATGGATGGATGGGTGGAAGCACTGGAGATCCAGGGAAGAGCTCTATGGTGCTGAATCTACTTTGTAACAGGGCTCACCACCTTAGATAGCTCCTGAATCTGCCCCAGTGATATAAAAGCTACCCACCAGCCACTGTGATTACTACTAGCAAATACATTGTAAAGAGCTTCTGGATTGGTGTGCAGCTCTCTTATATGGTGAACCACCTAGGTGACAATATTCTTGGTGAAGTGCCACCAGGCTCTGTAATAACTTCACACATCAACATTGGTCATTGGCTGTGTTGGATCTAGGAAAGAGTCTAAAAGGACTTCCTGTTCCAGTCGAGCCTTGGTTAAGTAAGAAGCTCTTCTTAAGCCATGGTGCTATCATGTACCTTTTGGCCTGTTAAGTGAGTCTGTTACAAAGGGGGTGGAACCCAATGAGAAATTGAGGCAGATATTTTCAGCTGTTGGTGTTTGCATTTCCAACTCTCACCATTTAACATCTCATCCCATTATTACTCTCAAACAGTGCAGATAATAGTATCACTCTGAGCCTGTCTGCTCAATTATCTCCTCCCACTTGAGATGCTAGCCTATTTCTTCAGGCATCCAGGGGAAAGGACTAAAGCCCTACAAGATCCAATTAAACCGTGAGACCTAGGAACCTGATAAACTGAGAATGTCTTCTAGAGTGGTTTTAGTTCTCTATGGGGATAGTTCTCAATGGTTCAGCTCTAACAAGATTGGTACAAAAAGGCTTTTTGCTTTGCTTTATTTGCCTTACAAGCACACTAACACCCCAAAACTGGCTATTTGGGGTCATACATTTTTTTATAATTCATTTATTTGTTCAATAAAAGGCATTAGATAAGCTGTTTTGTACACAATTTGTACATTGGAGCCAGCTTCATTTTGTAATTGGATCACAGTTGGTTCCAGAAACCTGGTACAATTGGTTTAATGCCTTTGTTTTGTCAGATCATGCCCAAGCAGTATTGTAGCTAAGCAGTAGTCTGGAAAACGATAGTAGAGAATATGCATATTTTCCAATCACAGCTGGACAATATTATTTGAAACAATTCAAAAGATGGCATCCTCAGCCAGTAGGACAAGAATTGTCAACTAAAACAAAACTTTAAAAAAGGTCTCTCCAAAAATTTTGATTGCAGAATTGTGAAAGTGATTGTACCTAACAGAGCTTGGGAAAGTGTGTGCGTGTGTTTGGACTACAACTCCTAGAATCTGCCAGAGAGCATGGCCATTGGCACTAAGCACCTAAAGATACTCGGACCAAGAGCTCCAGGAACTTGTGGACAGGAGAAATTTGTATTGTTACCCAAATTGTGTGGGGCTATAAGCAGCCCACCAGTGTCCAATTTTTTATATGGCAAATTCTAATTAGCTCAGGAAGGCAGTGAGAGGATGGGTGTAGGTGGGACCTTTTGACCTATATATACTGATACTCACTGACAAGACTCCAATCCAGGGGATGAAATAAAAATGTTTCTATTGAAAAATAATCAAGGGAACACACACATGCATGCACTCAGGCTTCAAGTAGTCACACAAGGCTAATGAAGAAAGTAGGAAGTATTGGGAAAGAGGAACAGAGTTTGAAGTGATGGGCTACACTATATCTATCTGAAGAGCAGAAATTTGTGCAGCAGAAGATACTCAGGTGGTGTTCTGAGGGTCACACAACAGATGGACAGAGTAATCAGAGGAATGAAGGCTGTGCACTTGTTGACACAGAATGACAGGGTGATGGGAGAAAGAGAAGCTTTGTTTTGGGGTGATATTCATATTTGATATTCTCCTGAGAGGGTGAGTTTGAGTGGAATACAATGTCTGCCAGAGTTTCCCAAGGTTAAACAATGGATTCTCTGGGTGTGTTAACAAACCTCTTTTGTTTTGAGACCGGAGGCGAGAGGAAAGACCAGTTTTGCAGGCAAAGAGTGTCCAGCTACCTTGATGAGATTATTGAATGAGTCATTTCTGTGTACATCTGTTATAACTAACCCATTTCCTCCCTAATTCATCAGTTCCAGGGGGGTTTGTTTAATCCTTACCTGGGCATGTTTTTGAGGAATGTGAGTTGGCTGCTTCTTTAGGTTTTCTGAGCAAATCATGATTCCTTGTACTTGGGAGTCCCTGTTCTACTACCCAACCATGTGGAGTGCCAGTAATAAGCCTATATATGAAATTTAGCCAATTGATGAATTATTAAAAGAGTGTGTGGGGTGTGTGTGTGTGTCAGGGCAGGTAACAGCTGTATTGATAAATTCTCTCTCCTCCCCTTTTGCCCATTTCATATCATTCTTCAGCGATGCCTCTTTCAACAGAATAAAGGATCTGTGCATCTTTTTTTTTAATGCCCTGATAAAATCCTGATGAGATTCTAGTTGCAACTGAAGCCAATTCAGATACCTCGAGTGCTCCTGGTCATGGCAGCTCATCTTTTGTCTGGATCTGGTCATATGAATGTAAGAAGAGCTCTGCTAGATCAAACGAAGACGGACCTATTTTGTCCAGCATCCTGTTTCTAAATGGACAAGTAAAAATGTCATTAAGGCTTCTTTTTAAATAACAAACTTCAGAAATGCAGATTTCTCCATATCTGCCTTTACGGTTGCCAATCGGTCTTCCCTGTGTTGGGCATAGGTCACTAGTGCAGATGGGTTAAGAAATTCATCCAGTTCATTATTTATAACTTATTTGACATTCACACATTTCTTCATAAATATTGTTAAAAGCCTTACATTATTTTTTTAATTAATGTAGGGAGAAAGCAAAATTGACAACATCTGTCCATCCATAGTTGCCCAAGTGGTGAACAATAACAAGTCTACAGGCTCATCTAAACAAGCCAGGATATGTTGGTCTGTTCCTGCAGTCACCACCATTCTTCCTACTTTGCCAAGTCTGGGCAGCTGGCCACACCATGTGACAAACCCCCTACATGTGACCAGCTGCCCAATCCTAACAGAGCAAGGGTGACTGGCAGCAGCAGCTAGGGCTGGCCTGCCAGAATGGGCTCCTGTGGACACATGGGGCCTGATCCATCCCCTCCTGGCAGGAACACAATAAACTGGGAATTTAAAAAAACTGGTAAAGGGCCCTATCCTGGCTTGCCTCCATTGTGTCCCCGAATCTGTCCCGGGGGTGGTGAAGACTGCCCAGGGGAAGATCGGGGCAAAAACCCTGTGTCATATGGACTGAAGGGCTCTGGAATGGGGGCAAGCCGGAATATTTAACCTGTGAAGACAAGCCCTACAACAACAGCTGAAGCACAGGAATGTAACAACTCTTCTTACCCCCTTCCTCCATTTCCTTACCTGCCTTGCAGCTACTAGGAGCTACTAGGATGGTGCATCTGATTGTGTGTGTTTTAAGTAGGGAAACTCTTCTCCACACCCCAATTACCCAAGATTATGGTTTTTGTAATAATAGCAATTATTGGTTGTATTTAGATGTCAAATGGAAAGTGTCGATTCTGAGTCAGCACAGAAAAGACAGGGCATTGTTTGGAACCACTCTGAGGTGGAAGAAGATCACAGAATTGCTCTCCATCTTCACTGGAAGCAGCAAATGAGCAGGAGTGAATTATCAATGATATCAAAGTTATCAAAGAGACAATAGGAAAGAATATCAACAATATGAAGCAACATAGTAGAAAGGATGAGGACTAAGAGATTAAGGGTCTTACCATACTCCGAAGAAAAGTGACAAGAGAGCAGCTGCTTTACTGTATAATATTGTCATTTTTTTGTTCCAGTCCCATGGGGGACTGAGGTAAAGTATCTTTTTTGCTAACCAGAAAAACCTGTTAGCAAAAAGACACAGTTTTACCTCAGTCCCCCAAGAACCCAGAATGAAAGAACTCTGGAAGGATGATAATGTCATGAAGTAAAGCAGCATGGAAAACAGAATGTTCCTGTTCCCTTGCCACTTTTCTTTGGAGTGTGGTAAGCCCTAAAAAAGAAAGAAAAAAAATTATTTCCCCAGGTGCCAACTGACCAGGCAGGAGTTCCAAATTCTTTTTATGTTAAAATATTGATCCCTCTCCCTTTACCCTCAGTTTAATTGCAAAGCCTTGCCTCTATCTAAATCAAAATTCCTAATGCATTATTTTTTTTTAAATGAAGCCACCTAATGGGTGGGGGTAGATTGTTCCTGTTCCTTATCCAATAATGAATATTCACAGGAGCTGCAACCTCTCATTCTCTGAGTAAGGAAAAGTAACAATCCACTTACAATTCGAAATTACCCAAACTCCTTTTCACAAGGTTAGAGTGGCTGCTATTTTCTCACCTAATCAATTGCATCACCATGAAACCAAATGCCACCTGTGCAGACCCATATTTATCAATTTTATAATATAAATGGCAATAACTCTTACCAATCAGCAACGTTGCACACCTCTTGCAGAGATGCTGACAATGAATACATGGCATTCATTGCCAGGGAACATGTGGAATGAGGCCACACATGGTCAGGCCAAGGAACTTTTGAATAGTGATAGCACAGAAAGAAACCAGGCTTTAGCCAATGAGAATTCATTTGTTTTGTAGCCCTCCTTCCTAATGTCTTTGATTGGAAGGACACAAAGAGCACTTCAGTATGCCTAATGCTTGCTGTTCTCTTAATATAGTGTACATTCTAACTGTTCTCCAAACATTTCACTTATGCCAGTTTCTTTCTAAAGGATGCTGAGGCCTGGGACACACTTTTGGTAAGTATATATCCTGAAATCCATTTCTGGAGGAAGCATACTTGGGCAGAAACATTGGTTCAAGCATCAAAGATAACTTATCATGGTCAAATTTTCATAAATGTTCATTTATTGACAATGCTGAGAACTCAGAACATGTCTCACTGATGTAACTGGGAGTTTTATTTGTTTAGCACACTGGAGAGTCTGATAACAGATGCCATGAATCTTTGATGTCATACTCATCCTTTGTACAATGGCAAGTTGTTAAAGAACTTTTCAAATCTTCTTCATGGATGGGAGGAATCTGATAGAGTAAAACTCTCACCCATATAGTAACAATGATTATCAGAAAGAATACTCTGGAAGGTAGCAGGTAAGTACAGAGATTATTCTGATCTTCAATTTGCCAAGAGGCAAATTGGAAGTACGGTAACTTAGCAAAGGTATAGGACATTGGAGTCCCAAAGGTTGTACATGGTTGTAGCATTAACAGAGGGCTTGTCTAGACCTGCCAGAATACACCAGCTTCCCACTAGCATATTCTGACCCCAGATCAGGCCCATTTCATCCCCCCTCCACCATTCCCTAAACGAAATAGGAGGAACTCTGCATGGACATGCCAGCCCATACCAATGGCCACCTCTACTGCTGTCCTCATTGCTCCGTCTGAAGTGAGGAAGGAGGACCGCAGCATGTGATCAAGGCTGGTCACATGTTGTGGGCCTCCTTCCTGGCTTCAAAGAGAGCAACATGAGAGCAGTGACAGCAGATAGAGAGCAGCATGTGGGCACGGTGTCCAGCATTCCCATGGGGCCCAATCTGGGTTTTTCAAAATTATACAGGTTTTCCTGGGCATTTTAATAAAGCAGTTTAATGGGATTTACCCCGTTCCTCCCCCTTTCTTTGCCCTGGGCATAATCAGGACTGCCTGGGGGCAAAACAGGGCAAAAGCTGTGCCTCATATGGACTGCAGGGCTCCATGACAGGGCAAGATGGGGTAAACAACCCATCTAGACAAGCTCTGAGACTCAATGTGGCTTATAAAGTATAATAAAATGCAGTTAAGACATACAAAAGAACAAACATTACCTCAGGAGCCCTGGAGGGTTGAGAGGCAATAGACAAATATTATAAATAAATATAAATAAACAATGAAACAAAAGGATGCAGCCTTGTGCGAGCATATGTAACAGTTGCAGGGCCCTGATCTACTCAGGTCTCAGGGCAACAAGGCAGAAGGATTTGTCAAAATGAAACACAGTCACAGGTAGAAAAGTATAATGGCTTACTGATTACATAGAGATGTTAAAACCTAAGAAACGCAATACAACCGAAAGGCAAAGAAAGCTCATATCCATTTAACTAGGTGACACTGACCTTTGTCACAGCTGCTATTCACCAGGGTCCTTGTGATGAACCAGATGCCACCCCATAGACCAAATTCCTAGTCTGGACTATGAGTGAATACTTCAGCTCAGGGCCAAACCACTGCACTGATTTTCTTGTGATCTTTAAATATCATCTTTCTTTTGTTCTGAAAAGTACTGACACTTTCATAAACCAAATCACCCCATTTAAACAAAGGAACAGTTTTTCCAGGCATTCCAGGACAGAATAGCCTTATCTGTTACAATTTGCAACTGCTAGAGAAACCTCAGCTATTGGAAAGCTGCATTGATAATATTTTTCTCTAAGCACTGTCCATCTCCTATTTTGTATGTTCCTTAAGCATATAAAATCCACTTATATAGGGCTAACATGAGGACCCACTAACACTCCTCACCCTTCTTCCCCAAATCTTCCACCTACCCTGTCTTTTTTTTAAAAAAAAAAATCTGATTCTGTATTGGCAAAGCTCAGTTGTTATTAACCTTTCTTGATTTTGTAGTGAATTTGAGATGAGACGAAAGATAGAAGGTTACAGACTGTCCCATGCATAAGTACACAAGACAGATGGAAGTACTTGGAGTATATATTCCTCTCAAATCAATGACCCAGTTACAGCTAATTACTGCATACTCTCACTCTCAGTTCAGAAAGACTGCAACAACATGGAAGGACCCCTGTGATAAATGGGCTCCAGTGATTAACTGTGATAAGGACAACTGGATGCTTCCAGGTCTCCATCATCATGGCACCTATTTGTCTGTTTCCAAGAATACTGTACAGACCCAGAACCTACATTTTACAAGGTTTGGGAAACGGACCAGGAATAATTTACTAGGCATGAAATGGAAGATCAAAGAATTTTCCCCACACATCAGTTAACTTGTGTTACAGACATAGTGGCTCCCATCAAACAGAAAATTCCCCCGTTGGCTATGGAAAGGAATAGATATTGACAGAATGGCACAATAAAAACTTGAAGAGTAGCAGTGCATTATTATGAATAATATGATTTATACCTTTATCCTCCCATTGTTTTTTAAGGGATAAAATAAAACTTGCCCTTTCTAGTTGATCTTTGTAATGACTGTGTGAAGTAGATTAGGCTGAGTGGTAGAGCATGTTCCCAGACCACCTTCTATCTACAACACCTTTCACTATGGCACTCTCTCAAATTATTTCTTTGTCTACATTAGTCATGCAAACAGCAGCATTGCTAGTGGTAGCCTCTCCAAAGTCAGGCAGGTTTTGCTGAGGAGCCATACTAAATGTGCCAAGCACCTTAAAATGGTGAGGGAAAGCTACTGGGCAGCATCGGTGGTGGGAAATAACACTGGTAGAGGAACTCTCAGAGACAATGGCAGTAGCAGTTTAGCTAACCCTTGTTAACACTGTGCAGAAGGCTGCAATGACAAGCCACTCCTGAAGTCTTTTACTTTCAAAACCCTATGATGAGACAATCCCAAATGGAGCAAAAGCTAGTGCAGGAAGATAAGACCCCCCCCCCCAGGTTGGAAGGCACTCAACCAGCTACTGGGGAAGAGCAAAGGACAAATATGAATAGCACTGTGTCTGATGACACAAATGGACTGAAGCTGAAAGAATGTTCGACTACTGATATGGTCAGATGTGTTTGTGGGGGGAGCCCAAAGTTGCACAATGGATCTTGCTGACCAACCATGGAAATAAAGAGACCAGACACAAATGCTGGGTTGAATATGGGCCACTTTATTTTAACTATTAACCTATTTAAACTTTAACTCCTGAGATGTGCCAAAGGGGAAGCAATCTGGTGTGGGAGCAGCTGTGGCAGGTTGGCTCTCATAGAGCTCCCCAGCTTCCCCTGGATGAAACATCTGAGCCCTGAATCCAAATGCTGGGTTGCTCTCCGGCCAGCTTGTTACTGGAAGGCCAACCTGAAAATCCCACCCCTAAGTTGTATGGCTTAGTGAGGGCTCAACCCCCAGGCCCACCCCACCCCAAGAAAAGCTTCCTTCTCCACCCCCTGGGTCTCATGACCTAAAGAGGCAAATCTAGAGTCCTCCCCTTCACCAAATGGGTGCCATAGATTCTCACCAAAATCCCACTTCTCTTCCACCACTTCCTGCCATGGATAAGGAGCAAGCATTCTACAGACAAAGAAGTCGCATGGGACAAGAGGGCTTCATATTTGGAGGTACATATACCTCCCCAAAGCCCTCCTAGACCCTTGAGAATGCCAGGGATAGTGGTTTCCTGCCATCTGCCACCCTGCCTCTCTCCTGAGACAATCCTTCCAATGCCTTACAAAGACAGAAGTCAATTGTAGTGTCCAGGAAACCCCGTGCCTTGAGCCAAAAGGCCAGAGCTGACAGTTAGGCCTAAAAAACTGCAGAGACAGCCCTCTGTGACGGAGGTACAATATTGGAAAAGGTGAGGAATAGGCACAGGCCACTCATCCCCCAAATTCTTCCACCTTCTGAAGTCAGAAAATTATTTTAGCGCCCTAATATAACTCTTCTCAGTTCTGGACACTAAGGATAAGCTAATGGTCTTCACTACCTCACCCTTCCAAGCATCCACAGGTATGCTGGCATTGGATCCAGCATGTTGGCTGAATCTGGCACCAGATGTCTGAAGCATACCATCTGTGTGTGGGAGAGAGCATCGGCTATGCTGTTGTCCATCCCCACTATATGGAGCACCTTGAAAAGAATATTATAATATAAATACTAAAGAGTAAATTCCCTAGGAAGCCTCATAATCCTGGGAGACTTGGACATCAAGGAGTTTATGACTTGTACTTTGGCCATATTGTCACACCAGTAGTGAATTGAAGAGTTAGCTAATGCCCCTACCCATATCCTGATGGAGGCCAGTATAGGAAAAACCTCCAAAAATGTAAGATCTGACATAGTGTGGGCCTCAGTCTGATCACTAGGTCAAACATCAGCACACCAGTGGGCACTAAAATGCACACCAAAACCCATAGACCCTGCTTTGTCTGAAGAAACATGTAGTTCATTCCTAAACTTCAGTTCCTGTCACCAGAAAGAGACCCTATTAAAATCAGCAAGGAATTCTTGCAGCACTCCAAGGTCCTCCCAGACCCCCTGTGCTATCCCAATCCTATGGTGCACCTTACTAACTCCACATATAGTGTCACAAAGATGCCTGAGGAAGGCCCTACCAGGTGCAACCACTCAAAATGCAAAATTTAGATGCCTAAAGAGCTCTTGAAATTCCCTGAATGTAGCTTTCTTACATATAAGAAAACTAGTAACTTCTTGCATGCCCTGTACTTCATGTATGGGTAGACTACAAAGCTGATTAACTCTATCAGTTTTGATACTGAAAAATATCAGCTGATGACAGTTAATCTTTTCCTGGGCCAGTAGAACTCCCAGTTCCCATTCCAAGGAATTAAATTCTGACAGAGTAAAGCACATTGTCCAGTCTCAAACTTCCCAATGAATAATAATAATAAAAATTGTCTAAGTAATGGATTGCTCCTCTTAGCCCCATCCTCAACCTAACTGTGCAGTCTAGGAAGGTACTGAACTTCTCAAATATTGCACATGATACTGAGCGTCCCATAGAAAGGATCTGATCCACATGAAACATACCATCAAATAAAAAGCCCAGAAGCTCAAAGTCATCTGGGTGAACTGGTAGGAGCCAAAATGCTAACTTGAGGTCACATTTCACTAACTCTACCTGAACAACCTGCCTGCAGGCCTCCCTAACAACTGTGCCAAATGAAGTGTACTGAATGGTTCACAGTTCTGCAGCAATGACATCATTAAGTCAATCATTTTTAGGATAGGACAAATGGCGAATAATCCAGTATTCACCTAGAGCTTTCTTCATCACTATGCCTAAAGGAAAAACCCTTAAGTTGGGAACAGGGGGTGAAGGGAAGGGACTGACCACCCTTTCTTCCAAAACCTCCTTCTGAATTTCCCCCCAGCTATAGACCCCAAACCTATTACTGATTTCATCCCCAGATGCCTCCTAGTGGGAAACCTATCCTTCAACCCCCACTTCCTTTCTTTTGACCCATAGTGCACCACCTAACCATGTCAGCTATAGCCCTCCCACATGCCCAATCAGGATCTAGTCACTCCCACTCGCCTCACAGCTCTTCTCACAACACTCTCAATTGTGGTGTACAGGACTGTGACAATTATTACTCTGGGTTTCTCCCATTGGAGGCCAGCGAACTTCCCCCTGGTGATGCTGTGTGGCACAGGGCAGAGCCAAATAGTAGTAACATGGAATTCCTAATCTGCATGCACTCATCATTTTCCAGAATACAGCAATGATTTGAGGCACATCTACCTGGGAGTAACATCCATTAAATTCATAGTGCTTACTTCTGAGTGAGAAGATACGACTTCATAACTCTTTGAAATCACGAAGGGTTTTTTTTAACCTTCAAACATTTAAAAATAGCATAAAAGAGGGAGAAAAGGAGGGGGAAAATAATCTAGCAGCACTTTTGAGTCTAATTGATCTGTTTTAGCATGAAGTTTCATTGGATATCAATCTCAGACATACTGATGGAGTACAGTATTAAGCCACAGGTATTTAAGAACAATTTTATAGCTGTGGGGGTGGGAGCAGGGTATGATGAGATACAGATGCAAATTGTGACACTGTAAGAATAAATCATTCTTTATTGTATAGTCACAGACCATTAAAACACAAGAGGTCCATCATACGAAACATGATAAAAAAGCTAAACAATACAAAACAGACTGGAATAATATCAATTCAAAAATTGTTTTAAAAATTTAAAAACATAATAGGCTTACTATTTTTAGTACAATTTAAACAGGGGATGAACCCCAAGTATTACATATGTGACTCAATCATAATTTTATGAATCTTAGCAGCAGAGAAAAGGAACTTTGAAAGACCCAAATGAACAGGGCTGCTCGACTACCTAACAACTGGTCCCAGGCTATCATAATCCTTATCTATAAAAAGGGGGATAGGAAAGATATCTCTAATGATCCCAACAGTCTACTTTTGCTAGTGGGTAAACTCTATGTCCAGTATATTAACAACAAACGTATTAGCTGGATTGAGGATGAAAATATCCTAGGAGATGAGCAGACTGACTTCAGAAAGGGCAGGTCAACTCTTGACCATTGCTTAGTTCTAAGCCACTTTTCTGAGAAATATACAATATCACTCTGCAACAGTCTATCACATTGCAAATATACACTGGATAATGGAGCACACCAGGGAATTCCAGAAGAAAATCAGCATGTCCTTTGTAGACTACAGCAAAGCTTTTGACTGAATAGGTCATGAAAAGCTATGGATTGCTCTTAGAGAAATGGGAGTGCCATTACATTT
The DNA here is from genome assembly GCA_030847615.1 of Gambelia wislizenii. Classification (NCBI taxonomy): domain Eukaryota; kingdom Metazoa; phylum Chordata; class Lepidosauria; order Squamata; family Crotaphytidae; genus Gambelia; species Gambelia wislizenii. The sequence goes on along the minus strand of JAUMIR010000009.1, from coordinate 10,849,699 downwards.
GATTGTTCTGATAAGTAATCTTTACTCAGGACAGGAGGCTACCATTAGAACAGAATCCAGAGAAACAGAATGGTTCACAATAGGAAAGGGAGTAAGACAAGGCTGCATTCTATCACCCTACTGGTTCAACTTGTATGCAGAAAATATCATACACAGAGCAGGTTTAGACTCGGAGGAAGGAGAAGTGAAGATCAGAGGAATATCAATAATCTAAAATATGCAGATGACACCATACTTGTAGCAGAAAACAACAAAAACCTGGAACACTTACTAAAGATAGTCAAGGAAGACAGTGCTAATGCAGGCTTACTGTTGAACATTAAGAAAATAAAAATAATGATGACAGAGGATCTACATAAATTCAATCTAGAGAACAAGGAAATTGAAATAGTTAAAGATTTCCCATATATCAATAATTGATCAGAATGGAGATTCCAGTCAAGAAATAAAAAGAAGTCTGGGAATGGGAACTGCAGCTATGAAAGAGCTAGACAAAATCCTAAAGTGCAAAGATATAAAACTGAATACTAAAGTTAGGGTCATCCAAGCCATCGTATTTCCCATCACCATGTAGTGGAAGTGAGAGTGAAGTGAAATGAAGAAAGCTGATGGGAAGAAAATCAACTCATTTGAGATGTGGTGCTAGAGAAGAGTGCTATATATACTGTGGACTGCCCAAAACACCAATGAATGGCTCCTAGAATAAATCAAGCCTGAGCTCTGCCTGGAAGCCAAAACGGCTAAACGGAGACTGTTATACTTTGGCCATATCATGAGAAGGCATGACTCACCAGAAAAGACAATAATGCTAGGAAAGGTGGAGGGAAGTAGAAAGAGAGGAAGGCCAAATACCAAATGGATAGACTAAATCAAGGAGGCCATGGCCCTGAGTCTGCAAGACCTGAGCAAAGAGATTGAGGACAGGGTGTCTTGGAGGTGTCTCAGGAGTCAAAGTCGACCTTAGTCTATGTGTTGCCTTCATAGATTTGAAATCAGCTTTTGATTCGATACTCAGAGATAGATTGTGGGCCAAGCTTCTTTCCTTTTCTATTGGTAAAAGATTACTTTTGCTAATCATGAGCCTATATCAGAATACCACAGTACAGGTGAGATGTGATATAGAAGGTAGACCTGGTAATGTCTACCCATCCTTCCCCCCTTCTTTTTATGCTGAAGCAGTCTAGCACAACTATTTCTGAAAACTTAGACAGCAATACATGATCACAAATGATAAACAATCACCAGGAACTCACTAAGAATTGATCCATCATATTTCAGTATGCATATTTCTTTTCCTTAAAATGGCACTAGCTACTAAATAATGGCAAATCCTGACTATTCTGCTTACAGTGACAACTGCTTTTACTTCATCATGTACCTTCCAAATCTCATATGAAAACCAATGTTTTCAGTCCTTTGGCTGAACAATCTATCTCTCCCCCCTCCAATTATGTCCTGTGACTTCCATCATCATAACACAATTTGAAAGTCTAAAGATAACTTGAAGAAGCATTTTCGATTCGACTCTCCTTGTGCATGGCTAATGCAATCTCAGCTGCACCAGCCATGCACAAAAAGGAGATGGCAATTTGCAGTGGTACAAGAAATCTTAATAAAAATCCCAAAGGACCCACCACCACCATCAAATAGTCCAGTGATGTGAAATACTGTTACATGTTGGTTGTTGTTGCGTGCCTTCAGATTGTTTCCAACTTATGATGTCTCTAAGGGGAAGCTATCATGGGGTTTTCATTGCAAGATTTGTTCAGAGCTGGTTTGCTTTTGCCCTCCTCTAACAGTGTGACTTACTCACGGTCACCCAGAGCATTAGCGTAGCTGAGCAGGGATTCAAACCCTGGTCTCCAGCCTCATAGTCCAACACTCAAACCACTACACCATGCTGTACAGAGAGAAAATTGATAATCTTTTGGGAGAGGTGTTGTACCTCTTCCTCTGTCCTAAGCCTTTGGGTAAGAAACAAAGAAAAGGCTGGCCAGCCAGGAGCTCTCTGGTCCTACCCACTACCGATGTGCTTCCCGGCATCTTCTCCACTTTCCAAGTGTGTGAAGGTGGCAGGTGGTGGCACTAAAGGTGGTGGCAGGTTTGGGTGTGCAACGCCAGTACCCTGGTGAGATCAAACTCCTTTACCCAAAAAGGCTCTGATGCTGAATATCCAGCTCAAAAAAGGGGGAAGTTTATTTTAAAGATCAAAAGAAAAGGGCTTTCTCCTCCCCAGCTCTAAAAGGCTTGAAATGAAAGGTACTTTACAGTTGGAGTTTCAGCTGTTTTCAGGGTGACATCTCTCTGGGTTTGATCTCCTCACTCAATGGAGCTGGTGCAGGGTCTTTCAGCTTCTGATTCCTCTGACTTTTGTAACTAATTTGGCTAATGATTGTTGGTAACTAATTTGGCTGATGGTGTAAGAAATGCCCTTCCCGGCTGTCTGGGCCTGTTTGCCACCAGAACTGCTCTCTGCAAGCTCACAGCAAAGACTGCCCAAAGGAACCAAAAAGCTTCTAGGTAAAACAGTTTGCTGGGAAGGAACAAACCAAAACCTAGAAAAATGCAGGGGGATTCTTAGCTCCTCCCACAATTCTAATACAATGAAGTATTCCTATACTCAGACATGCTAAGGCCTTGAAAAGAAAACAAAGCAAAATGCAGGGGAGATTTAAACAGTCCTGGCTGGACATCACACAGTGGATGGCAGAGATATAAATAAACCAATGTAAAACCACTTTTCCCTTCCCTCGCTTGGGAGAAGAAAGGAACCTGTGTGTGCTGAGTAGCCAAAATGTACTCCAAGGCTTAACGGAGGGGGCTCAGCTAGATGGGAGAATTAATTGCGGAAAATAGTGCATTACCTCACTATTGCAGCAGTGTTCATTTGTCCCCACGAATCATTTGCAAGATCGCAGGCATGGAAAGCTATCCAAGTTTGCAGTTCACATGGAACATGCCCACAAGAAAAGATGGTGTCTGTGAGTGAATTATCTGCCTTATTATCTCCAGAAAACCTCCCTCCATTTCCCCTCCTTTTTTGCCGTTAAAAGAGCAATCCTCTGCTTACAAACATTTACCTTTTTTTGCTCCACCACTTGAAAATAGTGCTTGATTGTGCACTCAATCATGTCCCCGAAAACAACAATAGCAGCTCCGGAAGCTTTGTTGCCAGCAAGCCTGCTCCTGCACACATCCTACCAATCACGTTTTGACTTCTTGGATATGCCCCAATTCTAATTGGTTGTTCAGACAGGCTGTTATGCTCATTTTTGCATACTTAAAAAAAAAAGATCATGAGAAACAGCAAAAGCTGTAATTGCAAACTACTTGGAGTTTTTATCCCCTATCCTTCCCAGTAAGGTGAATTCCAGTGGGAGCTCATCTGGACAAAAGGTATTCTGCCCACATTCTTTGAGGATGTTTTACACCATCTAAACTCCAGATTTTAAGATTTTTTAAAAAATTCTAAGAAGGATTACATCAGGGTTTTTTTTTTGTTTGTTTGTTTGTTTTGTTATTATCTTTAGGAGCATCTCCCTTCAGGCAAAAGCTTAAGAAGTGGCAAAGTTACAAGAAACAAAGTACATTTAAAGGAACTGAAGACTGACTACCAGCTAGAGAAACATAAAAATCCCTGATGCCCCCTAACTACAATAGTCCCATGAAACTTACAGAGAAGTAGACCTTCTGTTCTTAGGTTTTCCCATGGCTAAGCAAGTGGGAATCTGATCCTTGTGAGACCAGCCTCTAGCATGCCAATGGCTGGCATCTGAACAGGTACAGAAGAGAGCTTGAAAAACCAGAGCCACAGAACAAATGCAGAAAAACTTTTATACATCTGCCCCTCAAAACTTCCAGATGTTTTAGTACATTTATAGCTCACATGAAGCTTGACTGATAGACTGGATAGACTGGAGAGCTGGGCCAAAGCTAACAAAATGAAATTCAATACGGAGAAATGTAAAGTACTGCATTTAGGGCGGAAAAACGAAATGCATAAATATAGGATGGGAGAGACCTGGCTGAATGAGACTACATGCGAAAGGGATCTAGGAGTCCTAGTAGACCACAAGTTGAACATGAGCCAACAGTGTGATGCGGCAGCTAAAAAGGCCAATGCAATTTTGGGCTGTATCAATAGAAGTATAGTGTCTAGATCAAGGGAAGGAATAGTGCCACTCTATTCTGCCTTGGTCAGACCTCACTTAGAATACTGTGTCCAGTTCTGGGCACCACAATTCAGAAAGGATATTGACAAATTGGAGCGTGTCCAGAGAAGGGCAACTAAAATGGTGAAAGGTCTGGAAACGATGCCTTATGAGGAGAGACTTAGGGAGCTGGGTATGTTTGGCCTGGAAAAAAGATGGTTTAGAGGCGATATGATAGCCCTGTTTAAGTATTTGAAGGGATGTCATGCTGAGGATGGAGCAGGCTTGTTTTCTGCTGCTCCAGAGACTGGAACACGGAGCAATGGGTGCAAGCTCCAGGAACAGAGATTCCACCTCAACATGAGGAGGAACTTTTTGACAGTAAGAGCTGTTCGGCAGTGGAACACACTCCCTCGGAGCGTGGTGGGGTCTCCTTCCTTGGAGGTCTTTAAACAGAGGCTGGATGGCCATCTGTCGGGGATGCTTTGATTGTGATTTCCTGCGTGGCAGGGGGGTTGGACTGGATGGCCCTCGTGGTCTCTTCCAACTCTGCAATTCTATGATTCTATGATTCTATGATTCTATGATAAATATTATCTTCCCTATCTTATGTAAAACTCTGCCCCTCAAAGAGTGGATTAACCCCTTATTAACTGGATGTAGCTTGGTTCATAGCCACTGGATATTGCATGAACGGCATTACCACAAGAAGCAATGGAGAATGGCTGGTGCAAAATGAAATCTGGATGGAAGAAAGAAAGTGGATGGTGGAGGAGACATGCAGAGGTTTTCAAAGGTAGACAGGACTATCATATTGTCTGGAGAGCAAACTTCCTGGTTCACACCACGATGGTATTTCAGTGTCCAGCAGAATACAAAAACAAGGGGGTAGCAGGAATAAATCCACATTCAGCTCATCCCTTGTACCATAGGACTGGAGAACTTGATTTAGCAGCAGAAATGAAAAGGCAGCTCAGTGCTACAGATGGAGTGTCAAAAACAGCTATAATGCACAAATATGTTATTAATCAGCAATGAGAAAAATGAAATTCAAAAACATTCATGGCAGTTTAATAGGATTTTACTGTTATCTTATTTGTTCCCAGTTTTGTCAGCATTCTGACAGACCTTTTTTGTTTTTTTAAAAAAATCCATTCCCTTTTTAATAGAGGTTAAACAGATTTTAACAAATCCTGGATGAGATTTATGAAATATCATATACATTTCTTTCCTCTCTTTTCAGTCCTATCAAAGATTCAGTACCAGTTATTTTAGAGTTAGCAAAAAATCTTCCATTGTGCTTGCAAGATTATTTCTGGATTATACAGACAGGGTGGCAAATGGCAAAATTTAATATGCAAACTTTGACTGAACAACATCCATTTTAGTCAGTGCCTCATTTGAGATTTAACAAACATTCCCTCATTTCAACAACAACAACAAATGTTAAGTAAGGATGAAGTCAAGAGCTCCATATGACAAGAATTTAAGAAATAGTAAGAATTTAAGAAATAGTACATATATTAAACCAAGTACTCTGTTTGCTGGAGATGAACACACACACACACACACACATATCCATATCCATAGCTTCGTAGGTTTCTTTTTGTAGGAAGGTAATGAGTCAAAAAATAAAATTGCAGGATCTAGTCCTTTAAAAACAACAAGAATTATCTCCTTTTTTAAAAAGGTAAAATCATTCAGTCACATTTGACTTCACGCTTTATGCAGAGTGCGATTAAGAAGAAGACTTAAGCTCTATTATCATTTGAAAGTGTATTCAGAGATCTGGGATCCCCCAGTTAAATTAGACTCATTACAAAACAAAGGAGTCAGTTTAAGTTTTGTGTGACTTTTTGTGTGACTTTTTCTTCTGAATCTGACTCTCCATGAGAATGGAGAGTCAGATTCAGAAGAAAAAGTCACACAAAAGCAATAAAATTCAAATTAGGTCATGTGTGAATCATCCAGCACTTCTAGTTGGCTAGAAGTGCCCAGTGAAGTAAGAGAAGGGAATTTTGGGAGAACGAAATGCATGCAGGGAAAAAACCCTAGACTTATCTAAGATTGTGAATGAGGTACACAAGATTGCTTTTACATTACAATGATTATTTCCCCACATACAACACTTTTAAATGTGCATCTGGTAGATTCAGCTACAGGTAAAGAATAAGATGGGAGTTATGGAGATAGAAAGAAGAGGAGGTTCAGGTTGCAAAAGTGTTGATTCTTGTGAATGGAACACACTTTTTCCTGACAGTGCTGCCAGAGTAAGCAATAGCTTACAGAAACAAGCACTTTCAGGTGGTCTTCCATCCAAGTACTAACCAGGCCAAATTCTATGAGGAGTTTTTTCACCATCTAGACAACCTGAAACATTTCTGTTTTATTCTTTTCTGTTTGTATGCATGCATGTATGTATTTTTATCTCATCTTTTTCCCAGTTCAGGACTCAAGTCAGCTTATAACAATTCATAAAACAATAAAGTTAAAAAGTGATTAAACTATTTTTTTAAAAAAAAATAAAAAATAAAATCAGTTAAAGACATAAGCCATGAAAAGCACAACAGTGCAGCATAAATAGCAAATCAAAAATCCAGCACATTGTACAAAGCCCATCCCACTTAAACAATCAGTCCTCAGAGGCCTGTCAAAATAGAAAAGTCTTCAGCTGTGTACAGAAACAGAGCAGAGAGTGTGTCAGTCTAACATGTTTGGGAACTGACATGTTCCAGAGCCTGGGGGCAGCCACTGAGAAGGCTTTCTCCTGTGTTCCCACCAGGTGTACCAGTGAAGTTGGTAGGACAGAGAGAATGGTCTTCCCAGAAGATACCAAGACATGGGTATGTTCATATACGAAGATGCAGTCCTTCATATAAACTGGACCTGGGCTGTACAGGGTTTATAGGTCAAAACCAACACTTTGAATTGTGCCTGGAAATGTAAGGGCAGCCAGTGAAGCTGTTGCAACAAGGGAGTTGTGTGCTCCCTCTAGCCAGTCCAAGGTAGCAATCTGGCTGCAACTTTTTGGACCAGTTGAAGTTCTCGAACACTTTTAAAAGGTAGCCCGACATATGGCTTGTCTAGTTGAGAAGATAGAATGTGGACTGTTGCACATTCATGCAAATTTGCAGCAGCTTTTGCTTGTCTCCAGTCCTTTGGCAAAATAATTGGTATGCAAAGCTATCTGTGTTTGAAGTGCACGCACAGCCATGCCTGCAAATCAAGATGGTGGCTGAGAGTGAATTACTCATGTTATTATTCCCCACAAGTAGTTGCCACTACACAGTATTTTTTTAACTATAAATCAAAGGTGTGCAAGTGTGATATTCCACTTAAAAATGCTGTTTGGTCACCTCAGCACAGCAAAAAAGCACACAATCACCAATTCAAAACCCCAAAATGGTGCTTCCAGCTACTTTATTGCTAGCAAGCCTGTCCCCCCACATCCAACCAATCAGATTTCCACTTCCACCCTCATTGAGAATGTGCTGTGCTGCAAATTGGTTGTCCAAACAAGTGGTAATGTGAATTTCCATGCATTATTTAAAAATCTTTGGGAAAAGCCATGAGCGCTCTTCCCGTGCAGTATATGGAGTTTTTGGCCCCCCTCCTTCCAAATACTGCAAATCTCATTCACTTCTCATTAAGACAAAAGGTATTCTCCTCACATTCTATGAGGAGTATTTTTTACCATCTAGACAACAACGTAGAGTGTGTTACAATAATCCAAACAAGATGCAAGGAAGGCATGCATTACCATGGCCAGATCTGATGTCTGACTTTACAAACATGCCAGGGATACAACAAAGAAGGGTACAAACTGCAGTGAAACAATGAATTTTTATTAGATGTCCAGGAAAAAAGTTATGCTCCATTTTATGAGGTTACCCTACCTTTTCAGTTCTGTATATATATTTAAACAAAAATGACTACAGCATTCTTCATGAAGGTCTGTAAGCATGCTCAATTCAATATAATTCCAGACTTGCTGTGCTCAGAAATGCTACTTTGTCAGTAAATATGTACCCTACCCTATCAGCTCTGTACATATGCTTAATCAAAAATGACTAGTGCACTTACTGCAAAGGTCTGCAACCATTTACCGGTAGTTCAATATAGTTACATAACTGTTGTGTTTACTTTGTCAGTATATACATATCCTACCTTATCAGCCTTGTAAATCCATTCAACCAAAATGACTACAGAGCTCTATGAAGATCTTGACACTGGGATGCCACTAAATGTGGAAGGACATTAAGAGGCAGGATTACATGCCCATATCTGCACCCCCACTTTAGCCCTCTTTGCAAGCAAGCAAAGCCACCCCCCCACACTGCATTACAGTAGACTGATTTGTTGCCTATGGTCAGTAACTATATTGTGTCATGGAGCTTGGAGACAGTTGCATAATTTTGTAGTTTTGTGAATCTACACTTCAGTATATATTGCAACTAATGTGTTTGATGTGCCTATGTTTCAAAGAGAGCTAAGCTGAAATTTCTTCCAAGATACCGGCCAAGATCCTACGTCAGCGTTGCACAGCATAAATTTCCACATGTGGAGTTATGCATTGATTGTGTTGAATGGCAATGTTGTCCAATGCATTTTTATCCACATTTCTGCATTTTTGTATGCAATTTTGTCAAACGTGTATTTTGCAAGCAATTTTCTAATATAATGCATTCTTGCACTTTATTTTCACAAACATATGCATTTTTTGTGTACCTTCCCCACAGTACATGTGTTATAGTATACTTTTTGGATTGGAGAACTCCTTTGCAACATTCAGAGAAGTATGACTTTCACAGGCTGACTGGGTTTCAGTTTGTATATTAGGGTGAAAGTGCAAAATGAGATACTTTCACACTGAAATGCAAACCAAATGAATTTCTGCTTCATCCCTACCCATGGCTCCTGATCATCTGTATAGTCCATGAAAAACCCAGGCTTGTTATTGTCATGAGACTTATGAAATAATGCTAAACCATTTTTAACATCCATTTAGAGGGCAGGACAAGGGAGGTGGGAACACAACAGGGGCCAGCTGGAAGTAAGATTTAATACAAGCTGGTCTACTATTTACCACTTAACTGCTATCGTTTCAAAACAGATCAGCTAAAGAGATTTCTCAGCAGCCCAAACCCCATCTCTCAGAGGAGATAATAATCTTAATTGAAATCAGAAAACCTTCAAGTATCTTTGTGCTCTCAGTAATAGCACGGCATTTAGAATCACAGTGGGATTAATAATTGGGAGCAACATTCGATCATTTCTGTTCCATTTCATTTGGAAGGGATGGGGGAAGAAAAGTCAGGGGGAAGCTGTTTCAGTCCCCCCCCCCTTAGCCATGAGAAATAGCTGGAAGGACTTATCAGCATATTGGGCCACTTGTGTCCTGAGCTCACTGAAGCAAGCTAGTAGGGGATGACACCTATTTTGGTATTGTAATTGAAGGAACGATCAAAAGATCACACTCCTATCGTTTCCAGTCTGATGGAATCAGAGCTATTTAACATTCTGCCACTCCACAGGGGTGGGAGGGAGAATAAAAAAGACAGCTGCGCTGCAATTCAGCTCACACCAGCCTTTGCAGAAACAATTATAAAATGCAAATCACATGGATATCTCTTTAATGGAACAAATCTCTCCGTTGCCTGCTTCTGTTCTTTTATCAAGCATCTGTTTAAGGGTATCGGTGGGGAGAGGGAAGAAGATTTTTTTTAAAAAAAATCATTCCCCTTCTCCTGCGCATTGTTAATACAAGTTGTCGATCAGATTTCTCATTGCAGGGTCAGATACGTAGAAGCTGTGCAGAGATTAAATGCCTCTCTCAAACTGGAATTGGCTCTAGCACAATGGGATCCTGAAAGATGATGTAACATAGTGGCTAGGAAAGTAAGGCACAAACAGGAAAGTCCTTGGTTTGAACTGCACCTCTACCATGAACTCCCTAGTTGACCACAGGCAAGCATCATAGGTCATAAAACTGACTTATTTTACAGGGTTGCTGTAAGGAACACCACTAGATAATTACCAGAAGACCAAGGACCACTAAAGGGGTGTACTTCCAGCCTCCTAGGAAAAACATTATGGCAAGGAGGAGACAGGCTTGTCCCATCTATCATCCAGAGAAGAGGCTGCCATTCTAGTGTTTGTTTTCTGCTTCTTTTAAAGATTCATTTTCTTTTAGGGTTAAGTCTATGAGATTATGAGCTCATGGAGTGGTCTTTTCTACACAATATCTACACAGCACTTAAATTTTAGAAGCCTTATAACAGCAGCAGCAAAACCAACAAGAACATAAATGTTTTGAAGACCTGGAAGTACTATACACATCGTAAATATCCCTGTGCTTTTTTTTCATGAAAAGGGAAAAAGTTGGAATACCTGTATCTCTGACATGTATTCATAGTACATGGCTCTGTGTTCATTATTGTAGGACTTTATCGGACCATCCAAATACGGCATCATAAGAACATTTAATGATCACGAAAGGGTGCACATACCAGACAATGTCACCCTTTCATGATCATGTCCAGTCCAAAACTCATCCTATTTTATTAATGGCCCAAGCTGTCAATTGATCCCCTGTGGTACTTTTGTGCTGGCATTGCTGGTGTTTGAATCCATGTGCCATTGTACTAACATGAATGCAGCATCAATGGCTGGTCTGGTGAGAACACTCCTGGGTGAGATCACAACATCCAGGTAGGTGACACACTTTTTATGACCCTCCCCAGTTTATTTGGGACTTTTATAGTGTGTTTATGTGCTTTTTTAAAAAAACTTAAAACTTTTAACTTTGTTATGTATTTTGGTTTTTATTTTTTAATTTCCCACACTCTGTATTCTCACGAGAATCCACAGGAATTCAATAGAGGAAGTGAGTGGAACTCCATTTTATCCTCATTTATTGCCAGGGAAGCCTTTAGCATGGATAGGAGGTAAGTGTGGGGAGTTCTTATGCTGGCATAAAAATGACAGAAATTATGCTGGCAAATGAATGGGTTTAGGGGGGTGGTCTGACAAAGTCGTAGTCACTCTGAATTAAAATGGATGGCATGATGTACCTGCTTCAGTTATAGGAGGAGAGATACAAACTGCATCCCATAAGCTAGCAACATCACGACTCCCTCAAGCCATCTAAGAGCCATCTTGCTTTTGTGCAGGTTTCCAGGACAACCTTACTAGGGAGCCTTTAACTTCAAGGACCTACCCAAGCATTGTAGAAATGGGTTTCTCAGAAGCTGGCTTTCCAGACATAGACAGAGGCATTTTCCTCTGCCTTCACCCACTCTGCTATACAACTCTGAAAAAAAAAATGTATGGTACTAGTCCATATGGCAGCCTTCTGTGGCCTGGTGCCCTCAAGATACTTTGGACTATAATATCTAGCATTCCTAACCACTGGGCCCCTTAGCTTGTAGAAGCTGATGTCCAAAGCACCAGGAATATATATATATATATATATATATATATATATATATATATGTAACACAGCTGCAAATGCTTTTTGAAGACTAGAAATTATATCAACAATTACTGGGCAAGACATTTCTCCCACTCCAGCATTACTCCTGCTCTCTTTTTATAGATGAGCACAAATCATTAAAACATAAGGAGTTAATCTCATTTTTGCTTCCCATCACTAGAATAGAAATTGCCCCACAATAGAAAATAGGTGAACTTTCCCTAACCAAATGGTGGGCCAGATTCTGGGAAATATGGTTGATGAAAAAGTTAGCTGACAGCATTAGATGATCGACCATACAAGAGGACTCTATACCCTTCAATGAAAGATGGCTAAATCTCATAATGTTCATTAACTCTGAAACTTGCACATGGTACCCTCCCCAGCATCACAGATCACTGTGGAATGACATGGTACATAACTCTGGTTAGCCCATGTATTGACTCTGTCTTGGGAAGAAGACTCATTGCCCAATGACTCCACTTAAGTAGATCATAGATGTTTGCTCACTTCTGTTCCTTTTTGAGTTGCATTGTTACACTATATTTGACAGATACTTGGTGTAATGTTAATACCTCTGTGTTGTAATACAATTTATTTATTTTTTAAAGAAAGTAAATACAGTCCAAACCACACCCACATTCTCACCAGGAGCTTTGCTTTTGGGGTGACAGTCAACAGTGTGAGGCACCTTATAATGAGATGAGGATTGTTTGAATCTGTACACAGAAGTTCTCACAATCATATTTACTCCTCACCGTGGATTTTCAAAAAATTGTGCCCAAGCAAGAAGTAAAGCTACTTATGTTCCTCTTTTTTTCCATCAGCAAGTGTCTAGACATACTTTCACCATATATATAGCTCAATAGCTCAAAATCTATTCAGTCTCATTGTGTGGCCAGTTCAGTCTGCCTGGCAGTTTCCTTAACATTAATTTCACAAATTGAACACCTCACCTCAGTCTTTTCTTTCTTTCTTTCTTTCTTTCTTTCTTTCTTTCTTTCTTTTTCTTTTTTTGATTCTGTTACTGTCATTAGGAACTGTCTGCTGGCCTGGTACTGAGGTGATATACCAGTGCATGCTTACTTTCTATAAACACTTTTGGTCAGTGTTCTTGAGCTAATTTTCCCAATGTGATCCAATGGAGTGCTCAAACTGCCATGGATTCACCCTATGGAGTTACTAAGGCCGGTGTCACCGCTCCTTCCAATGGTTTCACCTGTTGCGGTTCAACCTCTCTGCATCCCTCTAGTGTTGCCACTGAATGTGCCATGCCTTAGCCTATGATCCAGATGTTTCTGTGACAAACACACTGCATATTCAATGCGACTTCATTAAATCTGTGATGTCAGTTTGCATGCACATGTGAGCAGGGATAAATGGTAATAAGTGCATTGAACCACATTTGCCATTTTCTTCCCCATTCACCCAGTTTGGAGAGATCCATTTAAACCTTCTCACAACCTGCTTGAGCATTCATCATCCTGAATAACTCTGAGTGTCATTAAGCTTCCCGAGCTACTGAGAGTCACTTTGTTCTAAGTTATGAAATCATACTCTCCAGCTTGTCACAATTTGGATGGAACAGTGTCATCTCTGCCATCTTGCTTTCTCAGCTGCTTTTAAAATAGTCTGGTTGCTCTCTCCGCTTCCCACTTTCCCTCTTTGACTTCAGCTTACTTCATCTACTGCAGACTTGACTTCAAAGAGTAAGAGTAGCTTTCACCCCATTAACTCAGCAAGGGTGGAATTAGACGAGGGGTGGAATGTTGCTCTTCCCAAGAGCTTCTGGCAAAAGCAAACTGCTACAGCCTCCCTTAGCTTGTCTGTGCTTTGCCATCAACAGCTTTGGCCATCTTGACCACACTCTGATGCTGCTTAGCTGCATGTGCCCCAGTTTACATCCCATGAAATGTTGGATGGTAGGTGAAACGTACAACTTGGTGGCCTCTCTGGTATGAAACAAGGAGAGAACAGTGCCCCTTCCATCTCTAAATACTATCCTGTTTAGTAGTTCTGAGTCTACCCACTAGGTGTCAGCTATTTGTTAGCTATTCTGTCTTCACTTCTGCTACCACCAGCTGGACTTCATGTATAATTTACTACTAGAGGGTTCTTCTTCTTCTTCTTCTTTTGCAATCTTCAGCACTACTTCCAAAAACAGATCATTCAAAATTAAGGTCACTCCCCTCCTCTTCTCTCTTATTAGCATTGGACTGTCTTTATCTTCCATGTGCATGGAAAATAAAATTTAAATGAGATGCTGTTTTTATTAGGATATTTTGTTTTAAAGTGCTGTGCTAGGTTATTTCCTCATCTCCTTGGAGCAATCAGTTTAACAGTCTCTATTTAATTCCAGTGACAGGTCCAGTGACGTGAGACCAGGGGTAAAACTGAGGTTTAAGGTTTAAGAACTTTAAAAATGGAGAAATCAGAAGAGAATTGGATTTTATATCACCCCGTTCATGCTGAGTGTGTTGTAAGGCATGCTTATGTGTGCCTATAAAAAATGCAAAACGGGGAAAGTGAAACGCCGAAAATGAAATGCCAAACATCAACTGTCTTTAAAATGAGGATGGGGGGAGGGAGGTAGAATTCAACATTATGAAAAGGACATTCTTACCTTTTAGAGGTCATAGTGGGGGTGAGCAGGGAATGGGGTTTGGACAACATATACTTTTGCCATGTAATGCATTCAGGCAGTTCAGACAATTAGTATCCTGCCTTTCTGACTTTTCACAGTCCAAAAAGGGTTTACAAAGACGTGATGAATGACTGCCCATGTGAACCATTTATGTGGAGGAAAATGATGGAAAGAAACAACATTGATACCACAAAGGTATACCCCAGGAGGGAGGAGAAGGCAAAGTAGCAGCACAAAGCTTCCATAGCCCTAGGAAATGTGTCACTGAATTATCCTTTCAATCTCTAGTGCAACAATGGAGACGGTATGGTCAACCATATTACCTAAGCTCCTTTTATTTCTCCAGTCCATCAATATTTTGTCCCTGCCTACAATTGGATTTCAGTTATTAGGTGCACCTAGACATCTTTGTTTAAGACAGCTGTTCAAGAACAACCCTCTATTTCAAGGCATAGGCCAAATCATAAGAGCTCAGGGTGGCATACCAATCAAATCAAGGTGTACAATTTAAAACTGCTTAAACATTAAAACAGCAAAAGATAATCCAGGGCCGGTTTAACCTGTCTGCCAAATCAGCATTGGCAGGGGGCCCCGAGCTCAAGAGAGGGCCCCCGTGTTGGCCTCCTTAATCTGAGAAAGCAGACAGCCAAGAGACAGCCAGTAGGAGCCCCCTCCTACCCTCCTCCTCCAAAAACCTCCTGCTGGCTTTTTTTTAAAAAAAACAAAAAAACAAAACAGCCTCTCCGAAGCTGGAGGGAGAGGCACCTCGGAGAGGATGAGTGTGTGTGTGTGAAAGAGAGAGAGACAGGGAATTTGAGGGTTGTCTATTTCCCTTGGAAAGGGCTTCTTTCTTTCTTTCTTCCCTTTCCTTCCTTCCACATAGATCCCCTCCAGCCCATCTTTCCAGCTGCTTTTAACATGTCTTGGTTCCTCTCCCCTCCCTTTCCCCCTTGGTCTTCTTCAGCTTCCTCCCCTTGCTGCCAACTGAGTTCAACCTGCAAAAGGAATTTGTGTGTGTTTGCCTATGTGCCTTCAAGTCATTTCTGACTAAGGCCAACCTACCATGATAAGGTTTTCTAGTTAAGGTTTGTTCAAAGGGGGTGTGCTTTTGCCTTCCTTTGAGGCTGAGAGAGTGTGACTTGCCCAAGGTCACCCAGTGGGCATTCATGGCTGAGTAAGGATTCAAACCTTGGTCTCCATAGTCATAGTGCAATGCTGAAACTTCTACAACACTCTAGCTCTTTTAACAGAAGAATATAAATTAAAATTTGGATTAATATTACTGGGAACAATGGTTTTATTGTTGTCACTAAAACACCAGTATCCCATTAGTGTTATGTGAGAGGCATTGGCCTAGAGCAGTGGTTCTTAACCTTTTCTTTACCAGGGACCCCCTTTAAATATCTTTTGTTGCCCCAAGACTTAACTCAAGATTTAAAACCCTAAAAATAGCTAACAACAACAACAATACAATTACACCATCCATTAAACTTTCCTTCAGAGGCACTCTTGCTTCTTCCTGCAAGTTTGTGGATTGAGTGGATTGAATGGCAATGTGCAGGCCAAGCCAGCCAGCCTTTGCCTTGGTTCCTGTCATGTGGCTACTCCACTACAGGGAGGAGGTGGGCCAAGCAGCCTTCAAGCCTTTGTGGATCCTCTATGAGGACATTGCAGACCCCAAGTTAAGAACTACTGGGCTAGAGAATGCTGGAAAAGGAACAATGCAACCAGACCTTGAGAAGCATGCTGGCAGGGGGGTTCTGGGAGGTGTAATCCAAGAGTAACTTCCCCAGGCTCTGAATGCAGTCTAGGATCATAGAATCATAGGGCTGGAAGGGACCCCAACAGCCATCCCATCCGATCGGCTTCTGCCCTGCAGGAACACACAATCGAAGCATTCCTGACAGATGGCCATCCAACCTATGTTTTAAAAAACCCAAAGAAGGAGACTCCACCACACTCCCAGGAAGCAGTACAATATATTCGACTTCCAAACAGCTCTTACTGTCAGGATGTTCTTCCTAATGTTTAGGTGGAATCTCTTTTCCTGTAGTTTGAACCCATGGCTCCGTGTCCTAGTCTCTGGAGCAGCAGAAAACAAGCTTGCTCCTTCCTCAGTATGACATCCCTTCAAATATTTAAACATGGCTATCACGTCACCTCTTAACCATCTCTTCTACAGGCTAAGCATACACAGCTCCCTAAGCCGTTCCTCATAGGGCGTAATGGCTTCCAGACCTCCCAACATCCTTCTCAGTATCTTTCTTGAATTGTTGTGCCCAGAACTGGAAACAATATTCCAGGTGAGGTCTGACCAAAGCAGAACGGAGTGATACTGTTACTTCTCTTGATCTAGACACTACCCCTATTAATGCAGCCTAGAATCGCATTGGCATTTTTTGTTGCTGCATCACACTGCTAACTCATGTTTAGCTTGTAGTCCACTCTTTATTTTCTTTGAGGAAATCTACACCATTATGTTAATTGCTAATAAACAAAATATATTATGTTAGTGCCTATAATATAGTTTTTAAACTAAATTATTGGTGGCAAATTATTTAATACAGTAGGCCTCTCTTATCCACTGGGGATTGGTTTAGGGGGGGGGGCGTGGATTCTGAAAACCATGAATAATAGTGAACGGCAATGAAAATAATGGGACTTCTGGTTTAAAATACCATAGAGTTGCCTTAGAGGGCCTAGAAAACAGCTAAGGAAGACACATTTTCTAGGAAGACTCTATGGTAGGCGTGCTGTTTTGTGTCCCATGGATAATGAATCCATGGATATGGGGGTCCTACTATAATCTGAAGATCCTGTACTGTGAATAGGTTGAGGTTACATTGATCTGAGATAAAAATATGGGGGCCCCAAAGTAAAGCATTGCAGGGCCCCCCAAAATTCCTTAAACCGACCCTGAGATAATCTAAAGAGACTATGGAGATTTTCAGACTGCGTTTCAGCGTGCCTAGCACAGGAAGAACTTTTGGGAGAGGGACGGCAATCTTGCGCAGCAGGGGGGCATTTTCGGATGCCGTTGTCCCTCTCCCGAAACCATCCATGTCACTTCTGTGAAGCTTCAGAAGCCTCAGCACCATATTTTAATCACGGGCAACCTCCGTGATTAAAATATGGCTCTGCGGCTTCCGAAGCTTCACGGAAGTGATACGGATGGTTTCGGGAGAGGGACAACAGCATCCGAAAATGCCCCCCTGCTGTGCAAGATTGCCGTCCCTCTCCCGAAAGCTCCTCCCGCGCTAGGCACGCTGAAACGCGGTCTGAAAATCTCCTAGAAGTATATTAAACAGTTTAAAGGTTAAAGCAGATAAATCATGTACATATACAGATATGGGTAAAATCCTTAGGTCCCAAAGGCTTTGTTTAGGGTGGCCAGATGTTTTCCTTTACCTGGACATGTCCTCTTTTTCAGAGTTAAAATTTCTGTCTGGGTGGATTTTTACAAGATCCATCCACAGTTAGGACCTGGAGACAGACCATGGCCTAAATGCTATTATTAGTCCCAACTAATTAGATCCACCAAATCAACAGAATTTATCTTTGACTCACCATTCAACAATTACATGATGCAACTGTCTAACCAATAGAATTTGAGTTATATTTAGTACCCTGGTCAGACACAGGAGGACACTTAGCTACAGTGTTCCTTACTATGGTGCATTTCTTTTAGAACTGTGACTATTGTTTCTAAATTTGCACCTATATATGCATATTTTGTGGAGATCTTTCCCCCCACTCTCTTTTTTTACTTGGCAGCATTGGCAGTGGTAGTTTCTCTTACCTAGTCTTCTATCTTCCATCTTCAGTTTTCAGCCTACTGACTTCTTCTTCCTCCTCCCCTAACAACTCCACCATATTGTTGTTATTTGCCATCAATTTGACTTCAACTAGTAGCAACCCTATGAATGGGAGACTTCCAAGATCCCCAGTCATCAGCTGACCTGCTCCAGTCTTGCATACTCAAGGCTATGGCTTCCTTGATTGAATCAATCCACTGTAATGCAGTCTTCCTTCCTACTAGCTTCCACTTCACTGAGCTTTATCCTCTTTACCAGTGAGTCACATTGAATCACAATATGTCCAAAGTATGACAGCTTTAGTCATCTTTGCTTATTCCCTAAGAGTCCTCAAATGCCCATTGATTCCTGTCAACCCCTCGAAGATACTTGTTCTTCCATCTCCCCAATAAAGTTGTTTCACTCTGTGTCAAATCGTAGGAAAATGTTCAGGCAGCATGTTGTGGTTTTCTGTTCAACCAAGAAACTTATTTGGTAGCTTTTATGGCCAAACATGTCTCTACTGCTCAATTTAATCTGTTAAATCCATAATTTTCCTGAGGGGGTCACCCTAGATAGATAATGCACAGGGAGCATGTTAGATAGGTAATTCATAATCTCTTTGAAAATATTGGTGTTTTGCAAAGCTCCAGCTACTTTTAATACCTCATTAACAGAGCAATCATAGGAATATTTATTCAGGTATAAATCTTATTGTTTTTTTTTTTTTTTATGGAGCTGGTTTCTATATTGGTGTGCAAAGAATTGAAGCCTATATCTGTCCTTAGCAGAAAAGAAGGACGCCCAGCACTCAGGGGCTAAAGCTGCCACTGTTAGTGTCTTTCCCCTTCTCCTTTCCTGTTTATCCATACTGAGCATGCCACTAGGTTGTTTGGGGATAGTAAAAAGGAAGGCAGCAGACATCCAATTGTGTACAGCTCCCCCCCCCCATGTATTTGCTTGAAACATAGGCAAAACTTAGGGACCGTCTATATGGGGCAAAAAAACAACAACCTGGATTGCTCTGCAGTAATGGCAAATCACAGCAGTTGCAATTTGTCTTAATGCTTTTTAAGCCCCCAAAGGCTTTGCATGACCACCAGTCAAGATGGTGGCCATGAGTAAATTAAATGCATTTTAACCTACTTGGATTTGCTGCCGCCGAGCTTTTTTTTTTTAAAAAATCTATATTTCCTATGTGCAATGGAACAATATTTTGCCTTTAATAAAAAGAAAAAAAACACTCTGTTTTATCACTTTAGTGTTCAGTCTCTAAGGCAAAAATCCAATATGGCAGCTCCGGGTGCTTGCCTTGTTAGAAAGCCCTTCCCCCATGCTCATCCGGCCAAGCAGCTTTGTGCTTCCATTCATATGGGAAAGTAATTCAAAGCAAATTGCTTGTCCCAAAGAGAAGGAATGTGCATTCCCCTCACTATTTTTTGAAACTCCAGGCAAAGCTGCAAAGGCCTTTCCTTTAGAGTTTGATGCTTCTCCCCACCTGCCCCTTTCGAATACAGTGATACGATGCAGGATTCCATTAAGACAGGTAAGATTCTCCTTACATTCCATGAGGAGTATTTTCACCATTTAGACATCCTCTTAGAGAAGGAATAGGGAACATTTGGCCTTCCAGATGTAACAGTCATAGAATTATAAAGCTGGAAATGACCCCAACGGCTCTCTCATCTAATCCCTTGCCAGTGTAGGAATCTGCAACTAAAGTATCCCTGAGAATTGGCCATTCAAATTCTGTTGGGGAAAAAAAAAGAAGAACCCCAATGAAAAAGGGCCCATCATAATCACTCAAGGTAGTCTGTTCCCCTGTTAATTGTTATTCAACTCAGCTTCCATCAGCCCTGTGCAATATAATCAATGGTGAGGGATGATGGGATTTAAGTTCACCAACATCTGAAGGGCTGAACATTTCACGTCCTTGATTTAGAACATTTTGAGTGAACACAAGAGTTTTCATGAACAAAGTTGCATTCATTGCTGGTTAGTGAGACATTTTACCAGTCTTGCCCAGATTCTTTTGAAATTTGGAGATGTTAAGTGCCATAAACATGTTGGATCCTTTTACCACTTATGGTTGACTTGTTAAAAAGCAAAAAAATTTTGATTAATAATCAGTGCAATGATGCAGAAGATTTTGAAAACAAATAGTACTTAGGGCCCATCTACATGAGGGGAAAACATCCAAAGTACCTTGTAGTATTGGCATCTTGCAGCAGCAGAAATATATCAAAATAGTTTTTCTGGTCTCAGAAGCCTCCATAAGCCTTGCATTCCTGATGGCAACCATGAGCAATTTACTCACATTAGTTCTTCACCACCACCATTTTTTTAAAAAGTTATCCTAAGGTGCACCGGTGCGATAGAGCAATTCACCAATTTTATAAGAAAGCAAAACAGAAAATATTGATCCTTTTTATCACCTAAGCAAGCAATTGCTAAGGTGAAAATCCAACATGGTGGCAGCAGGTGCTTGCATTCCTAACAAACCCTGCCCCCACTCTCATCCAGCCAATCAGCTTTGTGCTTCCCTTCAAGTTTTTTTATTGTTCTGTAGTCCAAATGAACAAAAATGTGCACCCACCTTGCAGTTTGTGAAAAAGTACGGAAAAATCTGTGAAGGCTTTTACCCCATTGTTTTTGCCATTTTGCCCTCCCTCCTTCCAAATAGTGTGGATTGGCCCTGGATCCTGTTTAGACTGGTAGGATTCCCAGCAAATTCCAGGAGGGGTATTTTCACCATTTAGACAGGCCCTTACACCTGAGTTGTTTCTCCTAAGTATGATAGATCTGGAAAGTAAGACTGAAAGACATATAGAACTTAAATATATGCCAACATGATTGGTATATGCAAAATACTGGGAAAACTATACGATCCCAAATATCTTAGAATGGATGGAAAAATTAATGAATTTGGCTGAACTAGGTAAACTGATGAATTTAGTTAAAGAAAACTTTATAGAAACATATTTAAAAACACACTTACCTTTTACCTCTGTACAGAAGAAAAAAGGGTTCTTTGTCATGTTAGGATTTGATATTTAGAAAGAAACATCTTTCTGTGTTATAAAGAAAGATAGCAAATAAAATTGGTGTAATTTAGAAAGGAGAACTAGGTATGAGTCAATATTCTGTGGTCATAGATGAGCGGGAAGTGATTTTAACTGGATGGTGAGATTAGGAAGAAGGTTTGTGTATTTTTTCTCTTTTATCTTTTGTCTTATGTGGCAATTGTTTGTTTTTGGGTTTTATTTGTTAATTTAAGTATTAAATGTATCAATAAAAATATTTAAAAATGCAATTTGGTGACATTTCTCCTGAAGAAGAATCTACATGTTCTTTTCTTTTTAAGTATTATTATTTAAACATCTAATACCATCTAAAAAACATAGAAGGGAGAAATTGTAAACAAATTTGAATATCGCTGTGGGGGAATATTGTGACATCTTTGAAATTAATGCCTGGACTAATAGCAAAAGTAACATTTACACCACAACAGCACATAGGTTAGTGTTTTGTTTTTTTAAAAAAACAACAACACAACCCTGTTTAAGAAAAAATGTAGTCTACAAAGATATCCAAATAGTCTCTCTCTGACTAACCTGGTGATTCAATTATCTTAATCCAAGATACCCTTGATGTCCTCCAATTTCTCAGAAAAATTTAATAACCAAGGTTTTGTATTACTTGAATCCATTACTTTTTAACACAATACGCCAGAGTATATGAGCGTACTAAGTAGTGCCATAAATAATTGAAAGTAAATGACACTTGTTAAAATAAATGATGAACAAAGTGCATTTTGTAGTAGAGTCACTTGGATTTTGCTAATTGTGCTTGATGGTTTGCTTACCAAGGAAGGGAAGGCCTCATGGAGCTGATCTTTCAGCACAGCAGATTGAGAGCTTGCCTTTTGGACTGTGTGCTTCTTAGTGAAGGCAAGTGAAAAAAGAGCATGGCTCGTCTCAGGATCATCTTCCATTATGTGAGTTTGTAAACATCATTTCAGCATCTAAGGAGACCAGAGTGAATTCTCTTACTATCAGCACCCATAAAGTCAAAACACCTAGTTCAAATACTGTAAGTCACTCACAGCACACTAATATGTATGTTTACATAGAAGATTATCAGACAAGTGCCTAAAAACATCATTATGGCACTATTTATAGTGTTTGTGTTCTGGCACAATGACACACGTTTTTGCACGCTGCCATGATAACGATACAAAATCATCCCAAGAGTCTGGCAATAGAAGCGCTTGTGCTGTTTGCTTCCGCGTTTCTCCATGAACAAGATTTCAGTGTGTTTCATGAGAAGGCACAAGTGGTAAAAAGCCCCAAAACACTTTTTTTAAAAAAAGAAAGCATTCAGAAAAGCACAGATACATGTTGAGAAACTTGGAAGCAAGATGGGGAAGTTCATAAAAAGAGTGTACAGCACCTAGTTTTCCTGTTCATACCTGGAAGTGTTCTGGTGGAACAGCCCATTGACACTGGAATCATGCCAGCAGAACGGGGCACCTTTTCACACACATGGAAACCCAGCACACAAACGCTATGGGAGATAAATTTTCAACTTCTCCCTGACAATAAAAAAGAACTCCCTTTTAGTATGTAGTATGGGAAGCATAAAAAGCAGTCATGAGAGTCTTTTTCATGAAACAAAACTATGAATGGAACAGAAAAAAGAAAGAAAAAAACAAAAACAATCTAGAATCTGATTAAGTTGAAAGAAAAGGAGTTAAAAGAATATCCAGAAAAAACAAATATAAATAATAAAATAAAAATATTGCAAGAGCAACTATAGATTATAACAGTGGATGAAATTGAGAAAAAGTTACGTTTTAGTAGACAGAGAAATTTTGAACAGGCCAATAAACCAGGGAAATGGTTATCATATAAAGTAAGGAAAATGAAAGAAAAGAAGATAATACTAGAAGTGAAAGAAGGTAATAAAATAACAGCAAAACAAGAAAAAAATAAGCAGATGTTTGATTTTTTTACAAAAAATTATCAACAGAGAATCAAGATAATACCCAAAAACAGAAACAAATGAAGAATTATTTAGATAATCAGGATATTCCTAAACTTACTACAGAACAACAAAACAAACTTAATCAACCTATTACAATTATGGAAGTGATCCAAAGTATTAAACAGACAAAATTAGGGAAAGCGCCGGGACCAGATGATTTTACATCTTTATATTATAAGAAATTTATAGATGAATTGGCAGATCTCCTAAAAGAAACTATAAATCATATACTACAAGGAAACAAACCAATGTCTTGGGGACAAGCAGTTGTCACTTTAATTCTGAAAGAAGGAAGAGACCTTAAAGAACCGGCAAACCACAGGCCAATATCATTGCTAAATGTTGATTATAAAATCTACGTGTCATTCTTAGCTGAAAGATTTTTAAAAGTTTTAAATGATTGGATACATGAAGATCAATCAGATTTCCTACCAAAAAGACACATAAATCAAAACATAAGAATAGTTATAAATATTTTAGAATATTATGATAAACATCCTGGTAAGAAATTGGCAATGTTGTTTTTAGATGCCAAAAAGGCTTTTGGTAATGTTAATTGGATATTTATGAAAGAGATCCTAAAAAGAATACAAGGGGGAGAACATTTTTATAAATGGATAGATAGTATATATTCGAAACAACAGGCTCAATTAATTGTCAATGTACAAAAAACAAACTCATTTGAAATTACTAAAGGTACATGTCAAGGTTGTCGGCTTTTCCCACTTTTGTTTATAATGTGTTTAGAGATATTAAACAGGAAAATCAGACAAGAAGAAAATATAAAAGGCCTAAAATTAAAAGGAAACAAATATAAATTAAAGGCATTTGCAGATGACGTGATATTTTTGGAACAACCGCTTCAATGTATTGAAAATCTATTAGAAGTAATACAAAAATACAGAGAAGTCTCAGGTTTTAAAATAGATAAAGAAAAGATAATCATGTTAGTAAAAAATATGACAAAAAAAGAAGAAGAATTAATAAATAAATCAGGTTTCCAAACAGTGAAAAAGGTTAGATATTTGGGAATAAATTTGACAAAAGAAACTTTGGAATTATTTGATAACAATTATCAGAAGGTGTGGTCTTAAATTAAGAAAGATTTAGAAAAATGGAAAAAAATTAACAATATCATTGTTAGGGAGGATTTAAATATTAAAGATGAATATACTACCTTAAATGGTATTCTTATTACAAAACTTACCAATAATTATGAATGACCAGCCATTTAAAATATGGCAAAGAGATTTATCTGGGTAGGGAAAAAAATCAAGAATTAAATGGAAAATAACGGAAGATGCCAAGGAAAGAAGAGGTTTAAATATTCCAAATTTTAAAAAATTATTACCAGGTATGTTGTATGATGTGGATAAAAGATTGGATACTTCTTAAAAATAAAAAATTATGAACATTAGAAGGAGGAGATAACATTTACGGGTGGCATGCATATTTATGGTTTGACAAATGGGGGAAAATAGAGAATTTGATGATCATTGTATAAGGAAGACGCTTATAAAAATATGGCAAAAAGTTAAACTTCAGTTCTATAGAGAAATACCTGAATGGGTGTCACCTCATGAAGCTTTTGTAAAGCAGGACTTAATGAGTCAAGAAAAATGGCTAACTTTTAAAGAGTTAATAATTTGGGAAAATAATAAGCCTAAAATGAAAACTAGAGAAGAACTATGTCAAGAAGGAATAATACGTCAGTGATTTGCACATAGGACATTTTCAGACAGTGCTTACCATGGGATCAGGTCCCGGGAGAGGAACGGTGCTCTTGCATGGCAGGGGATCCTTTTCAGAGGCTGCCGTCCCTCTTCTGGGATCATTCGTGGCATGTCCGTGAAGCTTTGGAAGCGGCCACACCATATTTTAAGCACGGAAGTTGCCTGTGCTTAAAATATGGTGTGGCCACTTCCAAAGCTTCACGGACATGCCACAAATGATCCCGGAAGAGGAACAGCGGTGTCTGAAAAGGATCCCCTGCCATGCAAGAGCACCGTTCCTCTCCCGGGACCTGATCCCACGGTAATCACTTTCTGAAAATGTCCATAGACAAATTTATGAAAAAAACAAAAATGGCAATTAAAACGATTGGATTAAGCAAAGAAAAATCAGAACTAGACAAATTAATATTAACAAAGGAAATAATCTGATTTCAAAATTATACAAATTATTCTTAAAAAGAGAGATGGAAACAGAGACAATAAAAGAATGTACAGTCCAATTGATGCAAAATATAAGACATACCATACAAATTTCAGATTGGGAGAAAGCATAGAATTCAGATATAAAAATCACTCTAAGTAATGATTTGAAAGAAAACTATTATAAGATGTACTATAGGTGGTACATAACACCAGCTAAGCTAGCTAGAATGACCAAAAAAAAAAAAAAGTAGATGGGAAATGTTGGAAATGTGGAACCCATAAAGGAACTTTCTATCATGCATGGTGGTCATGTGAAAAAGCAAGAAAATACTGGGTTAAAATCCGTGATACAATATCTAAAATATTAATCTTAAATATTGAATTAACACCAGAATTATATTTATAAAACATCACAAATAAGAAAACAGAAGGGAAATATAAAAGAGTTATACTTTATATAATCACTGCGACAAGGATAATATATGCAAAGAATTGGAAATCAAGTAATATTCCTACGATGGAGGATTGGATATTAAAAGTGAGTGAGATGATGCTTATGGATAAATTGACTATACTAATAAAAAATCATTCACTCAAAAGTTTTGATGATCAATGGTCAAAAGTAGTGGATTATTATAAGAAATATTGGAAAGATAGGATAATTTAACTACGGAAAGGTGAAAAATAAATACATTATACAAATAAATAGATAGATAGATAGATAATATACTAATGAGATAAATCAAACATTATTTTGGGGCAACTTTCAACCAACAAGAGCTAGTGGCTGCTAGCTTCACACCAACCAAGTCAGAGACTCAACAGAAGCTCCATCCTCTAGCCTTTCCAACCTTTTTACCCTGGTGGAACCCTTGAAACAACTTTCAGGTCTCAGGGAACCCCTGTCTAAAACTGATTATATTAGCAACATGTGTGTGTGTGTGTTATTTTTTCAGTCTCAATATCTTGAGGAACCCCTAGCAACCTCTTGTGGAATTCTATGGTTCCAGGGAACCCTGGTTGAGAAACCCTGCTCTAGACTTTGTGCTGAAGGAGAGTTGTGCTGTGTTGTGCTGTGCTGTGGTATGGTGTGGTATGGGTGCGCCTTCAAGTTGTTTCTGACTTATGGTGATCTTAAGATGAACCTAAGGAGTTTTATGAGACATGGGTTGCATCTGCACTGCAAAAATAATCCAGTTTGACACCACTTTAACTTCCATGGCGCAATGCTATACAATTCTGGTTTGTGACATTTTGTGAGATATTTAGCCTTCTCTGGCAAAGAATTCTGGTGCCACAACAATCTACAAATCCCAGATGGAGCCATGACAGTTAAAACAGTGTGAAACTAGATTATTTCTGCAATGCACATTCAGCCTAAGAGTGTGTGACTTGCCCAAATTCTCCCATTGGATTTTCATGGTTGAGCAGGGATTCGAACCCTGGTCTCCAGAATGGTAGTTTAACACTGAAATCACTAAGCCACACTGGCTCCACTCAAGGACAGTAAACAATCCAAAAAATGAACAAAAGCACTCACACAAGCCCACAAACAGCACAGACAAACAATCAATGCTGATCCCCCCCAAACACAAGCTCATCTTCTTTCTACTGAGAGGCTGAGCAACAAAGACTGAAGCAGCCACTGTATAGGGCTAGTGGCTGCTAGTTCTGGTTCCAGCTACATTGGTGACTCAGCAGACACCCTGACCCTTTACATCATGTGCTCAGAGAGAGCACATATCCCACAAACAAAAACATCCACAGAAGCCTCCAAACAGTGTAGACAAACAATCAACCTTCTTCTCTCTCATATTTGAATCCTGGTCTTCTGGATTCTAGTCCAGCACTCAAACTATTACATAATAAGCACACACAAACAAACAAAAACCCAAAATTACCATCTGAGGTTAGACTGAATTATTCCTCTTTTCAGTGGAATACCTTTGTCTCCAACTTTTAGAGAGATCAGTGAAATATATTCCCCCCCCCTTCTCCTGAACTCACTAGGACAATGACACTGAAGGAGATTTCTGCAGCAGCAGCAGCTGTGGCACTCACCTCCGGGTGGCAGGGAGGAGGAGGGGGGAAGGCTTGTAGACCAGCAGTGGAGGCAATAGAGGTGTGGCAGAAGTGCCTGATAGAGAAGCAGAAGTGTTGTGGTGACAATATGGGAAAGGGAGGTATGAGTTGGGGCTGTAGATGAAAAAGAGATAGAGAGGAAGACAAGCTGCTGTCTGCCCAACCCTGCTGCAAAAATCTCCTCTAGCACTGTTATCCTGAACTCACACTAGCAAGTACCTGAGAAGCAACAGGGTAGGGATGTAGGGTCAACAGAATAATGCAGTCCTAGTCTGCACCAATTGTCCAAAACAGATGCCAGTGAAATCATTAGCCAGTCCAGAGATAAATAGAATCAGGTCTGAGGCCCAGGTACTTGGTCAGTAAGGGGTTACTACAACAGTCCAGAAGTCAATCCAAAGCCAAGCAAAGCAAAAGATTCCTTGCAAACAGCTACAATAAGCAGTCATCAGCACTGAAATTGGGACTAGAACTTCTGGAATATTTATAGCCAGGTTCCTCAAGACCAGATGAGCTTAATCAGGTCATGATTTAGTATTTAAATGGTACCGGGTGTGGCATTTCTTCCTCCTGTGTTCAGAGAAGGAAGGTGGCATGCCATCTGGATCATCCATCACTGGCTGGCAGACTGTTCTTCAGGGTGAGATGTGCTTTCTCTATTAGCTTCGGTTGCCCTCTGAGAGGGATCCAGGGCAGTCTCTTCAGGGCAAACTAGGTTTTCACTATCTGCTTTGTCTGCATTCTCTGCTTCCTCCTCCTCCTCCTCAGTAAGGGGATTCATGACAATTTTCTTCCTCAAGAGGAAGGAGGGTGACAGTGAAAGAGATTTCTCCAGCAGTATCATCATCCCCGGAGGCACAGGGGGAAAGCTTGGGGACTGGCAGTGGAGGCAGCTACAAACGCATGAATAATCAAATCCACAGACGTAAAACTCCTGAAAGTTGAGGGCCAACTGTACAGTTTTAAAATCTGTGTGTGCTTTGCAGAAGTAAGCTCCATTGAACTCTGTAGGACTTACTTTTCGGTAAATCTATAGGAGGGTGTCCTTACTACACTCATACCCAGTTCTATTGGTGGGTCTTGGTTGGTGTTTTCATCAAGATGTGAGAGAAGGAGCAATCTGGACATGGGACGAATTAATGAAAAAATAAGCAAGTTTGTCCAAAATCTGGGTTGGGAGACAAGGGAGATTATGAGACAAGAATGGGAAAAAAAGTGTTCCTGTCCAACAATCTCCATTTACCCTCCATGTTCCATCCCTGTAACACTACAATAACCCTCCCCATCACACTTACCTTCTCTCCCATCATTCCGGCAGCCCAGGAGTGAACGGAGCTCTAACTGAGCTCCCTTCACTTCCTGGAGCAAAATCCCATGGATTCTCACCAGAAGATGCGAGCATGGGAAATTCAAAAATAAAAATAAAAAGAACATGAAGAAAAATTACAGTAAGCACAAAAAAAAAAAAGGTAGAAGTAACCCAAGGACGGTCATAAAAATTGTGTCTCTTACCTGGATGTCCCAATCTCACTCAGAAGTATTCTGGAAGGGACCGCTCATTGACGCTGGGATCTCGCCAGCATAACGGGGCACCTTGTCACATGCAGGAACATCCGTGACAGGAACGGAATGGGGGATCTATTGACAACTTCTCCTGTCAATAAAAAAGCAGCACTGGCAGAACAGCAGCAGAACAGGTGCATAACGAGGGGGGAACAACATCGTCTGAAAGGGAGACCTTTTGCGATCTCCTGGTGTCATGTAACACCACTTTCAATGCATCTGATAATCTCCAAGGAGATCTAATTCAAACAGTCGTGTTGCAATTACCTTATTAATTGTAGAATGTTCACAGAGATTAGAGGCTTTAAAAGTGCCAGTGCCAATCATTTTGCTCTCTCCCTCCCACTCCTATTATTACCATGGCTTTGACTTCTTCTTCTTCTTCTTTTTAAAAAAGCAAAAATACAAACAACTCCAATTAACTGGAAACAACAGGAAATGATTAATCATGTTAATTAAAAATAATTTTCTTTCCCCATTCCTAAAAGGTCAGATCCTCAGCTGTATGGAAAATTGAGTCTTCATGCAATTTCATTTGATTTCCTGTGCAAAGCCTAATTAGTTAACGTTTGTCATTAAAGAGAGGCAGCACTCGATAATGCCAACACTTCTGATCATTTCCTCCCTCTCATTAGCACAAGTGATAGGACTGTGTACTATGGTGATATGTGAAGGGGTGTGTTTTTTTGTTTGTTCCTCTGTCTTTGGGAATATATGCATGACATTGTAAAAAAATAATAATGGGTGAATACTTGACTGATGAGTGCTTTGGGTTTTTTGTTTTTAAAGTGCTCATGTACTGAAAGGACTGCTAATGAGGAATCTGCCCCAGGTATTTCCTACTCATCAAGTAATGGAACAAAAGTCACTGATGACTTCTACTGCTGGTGAACAACCTGCAGATTTTGAGGGACACTCTTTTGAACTAAGCAAAAGCCTTAAAGCACAGGCAGCACCAGGGGGGGAGAGAAAGTCCAGACTGTGTATCTGCACTCTGAGAAGTAATGTGACATCACCTTAACTGCCATGGCTCCATCCTACAGAATCCTGGGATTTGTAGTTTTGTGAGGCACCAGCACTCTTGGGCAAAGAAGGCTAAAGACCTTGTAAAAGCTACACATCCCAGGATTCCATAGGCTGGAGCTACAGCACTTAAAGTGGTATCAAACTGCATTATTTCTACAGTGTAGATGCACGCTAAGAGATATGCCATCTATGAGAGCCAGTGTGGTGTTTTGTAGTGGTTTAAGTGTTGGACTAGGACTCGGAGGACTTTATCAGACACACTAACTATGGCTTCATAACTATGCCACATAAATGCAAAAGGGCACATATACCAGACCATGTTGCCCTTTCATGTTTATGTCTTGTCCTTAAGCAGATCTCTTTTATTGATGGCCCAATAGCCATCAATAGATTGGCTGTGCCAGGTTTTTTGCTGGGATAGCTGACATATGTAACCTTGTATCTCTCTCTCCCCCCCCCATGTACTTACCTCGTGAATGGCCGGACGGGCTAGAACACCTCCGGGTGAGATCGCAACATCCAGGTAGTTGACACACTTTTTATTACTCTCCCTGGTTTACTTGGAAGTTTTTAAGTGTGTGTATGTGCTTGATGTAACTTCTTATGTTTTATTTTTTGTTTTATTTTTAAATTTCCAGCGTGATGAAGTATTGTGGGATTTCAAAGGAGAAAGCAAATGGGCCTTTGTTCACTTCATAGAATCATAGAATCATAGAATCATAGAATTGCAGAGTTGGAAGAGACCACGAGGGCCATCCAGTCCAACCCCCCCCTGCCACGCAGGAAATCACAATCAAAGCATCCCCGACAGATGGCCATCCAGCCTCTGTTTAAAGACCTCCAAGGAAGGAGACCCCACCACGCTCCGAGGGAGTGCGTTCCACTGCCGAACAGCTCTTACTGTCAAAAAGTTCCTCCTAATGTTGAGGTGGAATCTCTGTTCCTGGAGCTTGCACCCATTGCTCCGTGTTCCAGTCTCTGGAGCAGCAGAAAACAAGCCTGCTCCATCCTCAGCGTGACATCCCTTCAAATACTTAAACAGGGCTATCATATCGCCTCTAAACCGTCTTTTTTCCAGGCTAAACATACCCAGCTCCCTAAGTCTCTCCTCATAAGGCATTGTTTCCAGACCTTTCACCATTTTAGTTGCCCTTCTCTGGACACGCTCCAATTTGTCAATATCCTTTTTTTAATTGTGGTGCCCAGAACTGCACACAGTATTCTAAGTGAGGTCTGACCAAGGCAGAATAGAGTGGCACTATTACTTCCCTTGATCTAGACACTATACTTCTATTGATACAGCCCAAAATTGCATTGGCCTTTTTAGCTGCCGCATCACACTGTTGGCTCATGTTCAACTTGTGGTCTACTAGGACTCCTAGATCCCTTTCGCACGTAGTCTCATTCAGCCAGGTCTCTCCCATCCTATATTTATGCATTTCATTTTTCCGCCCTAAATGCAGTACTTTACATTTCTCCGTATTGAATTTCATTTTGTTAGCTTTGGCCCAGCTCTCCAGTCTATCCAGGTCATTCTGAATTTTGATCCTGTCCTCTAGGGTATTAGCTACTCCTCCCAATTTGGTGTCATCTGCAAATTTGATAAGTATGCCCCTAATTCCCTCATCTAAGTCATTGATAAAGATGTTGAATAGCACTGGGCCCAGGACAGAACCCTGTGGCACCCCACTGGTCACATCTTTCCAAGACGAAGAGGAGCCACTGCTGAGCAATCCTCTTCATTGCTGGGGAAGCCTTCTGCTGGGAGAGAAAGTAAGTGTGAAAGGGGATATTCCTTTGCTGGAAAAAAAATGGAATTTTTAATGCCAGCAAAATAACGTTTAAAGGGGCTCATCAGGTAAAGTCCTGAGAGTCCAGGGTTCAAATTCCTGCTTGGCCATAGAAACGCTTTGGATTACCTTGGGCAAGTCACATACACTCAGCCTAAGAGGAAGACCCCATCTAAACAAATTTAGACCCCTTCTAAGAAGACCCCTTCTAAAGCAAATCCCTTCTAAACAAATCCTGCAGAGAAAACCCCACGAAAGGTTCACCCTAGGGTCATCAAGGCACATAACAAAAGATGTATCTGTTCAGCACAATTCTTCTCCTGCCTCTCATCACAAGCCAGGAGAGAGACACTTTTTGCATACAAAATATTATTGAATCAGAAGCTAGAAATTAATGGCTGTCTGATAGCTCTATCTGATACATGTCTTCTTGAAAACAAAATCCAAAGTGCACATCATCCTAAATCCTGTTAGTCCTGACTAGGGTAAACACATTCAAGCAATGGGAATTACCTGTGTGTTGACTCACAATTCAACAATTGGTTGAACAGGTCTTACTCTAGTTAGCACTAGTCAACAGGATGTCAGTCATTGTGAGATCCCTTTATTAGTCCATGGCACACAGCATATCAAACTAGGTTTCAAAGCCCAATAGCTGCTGGCCCATCAGCCAAAGAAGGTTAAAAAAATAATGCAGGGTAGGAACTGTGATAGTGTTAAAAGTAAAATGTCTGCATCTGCCTTGAAATGTTAGCTTAAGGTGGTGCTTCAGGTGGTCTTCATGGAGGGTTGATGCAAATAGAAACACTAGTCCACACATACACCATGCCTTCCAACTGCTCCAACTTGTCAAGGACAGTCCTGATTAATTCTCTGTCATCCCACTTTTTCATCTGCTTTTAAAATGTCCCAGTTAATGCTGTGTACTTAATGCTTAATACTTAAAAGTTACAGCAGTGTAGATGTGTAAATTGCTATTGCTTAAAACAATTTGTAAGGCGCTCTGATAGCCTTTGTGGATGAAGAGCGGGGTATAAATACCTAATTAATTAATTAATTAAAATTTTCCTCCTTTGCCCCCAGCTTATTTAAATTGCTGCAAACTGAGTTCAAAGTGCAAAGTAGTTTGTAGTCAGTTTCCTCAACGGGGGGCAGGGGGAGAGGAGAGGAGAGGAGTGGAGTGGTCTGATGGAGTCTTGCCCTTCCCAGAAGTCCCATGCAAAAGCAAACTGCTGCAGCCTTGTGTGTTCTTCCTCATTCATAGCTTTTTCCATCTTGACCATGTTCAGATGAAATGTTGGAGGGTATATGCCCATGTTTTTCAGCAACAATTGTGGCCGTGGTAGTAAGACATCAAACAATAGTGCCACCCCGGAGGGTTCCAAGAAGTTGAATTACCTCTTTAACTCCTGTAATTTGCCTGTTTCATCCATTAGCCATATCATACCAAAACTCTATCCTTTAATTGGTTTGAATAGTTGTTCTGAGGAAGCCAGGAATGAATCCAGCCTATAGGTCATTGTCCAGATTAGTCCCAAAGAGATAAGAGCTGAAATCCCTTAATCCCCATTAAATCATCTGAGTTGGATTTGCTCACTATACCAAACAACTCGGAGGACTTTATCAGACACAGCAAAAACTGTGTCCAAAGAACACTACAAGAACAGAAATGGGCAACATTACCAGACAACGATGTCCTTCAGCCATTCTGGAAGCATAGTATGGGTGTGAATAATACATCCTTTTTTATTTATGGCTTATCCCCGTTCTGAACAGAACACCCTTTCTGTTCTTGTAGTGCTCTTCTGGTGCAGTTGGGAACATGGTTTTGTGCTGCGTCCCACCATGTCTGATAAAGTCCAGAATTGTGTGCTAGTTCACTACAGACCACCTTTGCCAGAGATGAATCTGACAGGCTGATGTATTATAAATAAGCAGACTGTTTGTCTGGGTAAAAGGCAGCTAGGTTCATATCATCATCATCATCATCATCCATCACCACCACCACCACAACAATAACAATAACAATTAGTACTTCTACAAAAGAAAATTTCAGTCCAATTCCCACTGTCATAATAGAGCCTTCCAATGCAGAAGCTGATTCAATAATGCCAGTCAAATGAGAAAGTATTTAGTGAGCAGCATAGGAGATTAAAAAGCTTTTTTTTCCCTGTTGAACATAAAGGTCACTGAGGCAGTAAACTCCTTAAAGGGGAAGGCAATGCATTTCATGCATGAGGGAGCTTTCTCTGGCAAAGAGACGTGATGCCTATTTCAGCAGCTCATCCCTTCCTCAGTGGATATAACATTTGAAGACATCACTTAGGAGCATAATGACATAAAAAGATAATAGCAGCTTTGGGACTTGTTGCAGGGTACCTGGTTATTTCAGCTTCTTTCAAAGAGTGGTGATGGTTAGCTGGTGTGGTTAGTCAGCATGCCTAGTATCACTTCATGACTGCATTAACCAGTTATGTGTAAACAGCCAGAAAGTGTACTTTACAATAGGATCCTGGCTAAGTTGCACCCATTTTGTGGTTCATTCATTAATAAAGGAGTGCTCTGCTTTCTTAGCCCTCCATGGTTGGCAGATTGAGAAGATAAGTACTCCCAATCACTAATTCCTTGGGGGAAAAAAAAGCCTCCTAATGAAAGATACAATTTTTACCTTGTTCAATATTTGTTTTCAGTGTTTCACATAAAAACAGGGAAGACTCCCCTGAGATTTCATTTATCAAATCTCTCTCAACGTCTCCAAGAAACATCTCTGATGAACACCCTGAGAGAAACCCTCCAAATTCTGCTTTATGTGAAGTCCGTTGAAAACCTTTACAAACTATCTTTGTAAACATTCCTGGTTTTATTGAAATTCTTTGGGCTCCTCTCAATGTACCTCACAGAAGCTGCACATTCATTTTGGATTTTATGCAAAATGTTAATCCAAATGAGTTCTTCTCTCCTTAATGTCCCTAAAACATCTTCAGCACTAGTAAACTCTCCTATCAAACCCACAACTGTTTTAATGGACTATGTTTCTTCTTGTTCCACAGCTTGCATCTTCTTCATTTCTCCTTTCTAATTTAGGAGGGAAACCTACTTGACCAAGATGGACAAAGTCCTGCTGTGCCAACACCAGGCCACCTGAAGCTCTGTTGAACCTAGGGGTGTTAGAAAATATTTAGGACTACCCTGCCTTGGCATTGTGGCTCTGTCCCAAGGCTGGGAGATACTTGAATCTGACATAAAATGGCTTTTCCATCAGCCCACCCCCTTCTCTGTTTCCCTTTTTGGATTTTCTGCCTGAAAATCTTTGCCAGCAGAGCAGTTCTGGTGGTAGATTCAGAGGAGAGCACTTCTATAGGGAGAAGGACATTTCTGCCAACAGAGACTTGTGCCTAATCCTAACTCCCCAAATTCATCTTTGAGTTAGGATTAAATGGTTCAAGAAACAATTACAGATGATTCAGGATTTCAGCTGGACTATCATGGAATCCAGACTCCTCTTGCTTGATAAGCTGGCCTCATTTTCAAATTTTTTTCATTAGGAAATAAGATTCCACACATTGTTTTCAGATATGAAGACGTCTTGAAGGACCGTTCCTTTTTCATAGTGAGCATTTATCTCTGCTTGTGACCATCCTTTCTCTTTTGCTTCGGAGTAGTAGAAAAAGTATCACATTCTGGACCTTAGTTTTTTTATAGGTTCTTTAGAAATGTTTTGAAAAAGCTAGCAGGAGTTTACATATGAGTTGCAGCTGACACCAACAAAGGTTACATCTTCTCTGGAGCTCATGTGCCATGAACAATGTCAAAATATTGAACAGACATTCTGTAGTATTGCTTGTCTATACAGGCAATAAAACCTGTACTCTCCGTGTATTTGTGGCACAGTTGACCCACAACATTTTGACAATGTGCATTTTCACCAGGGTATCTGTAGGAAACCCCAGATCTATAAGATCCATGGTTTGTTCTGCATTTGAGGGGGAAACCTGGATTTTTGGTCATGTGGCAGCCAGAGATTGGCTTCAGAGCAAAACCAGGGTGAGACTTCCAATGGACGGGACTCTGTTCTGGTGCTTTTTTATTTTATTTTTTAATTTTTCAATTGTGCTCATATCTGGACAAGTGTATCTACTTATCCAGTAATACTGTACTCTGGGACTACATATACCTGTATTCATTTATTCACATGTACAAGTGAATAGAGGGGGGGTGGGAAGCCGGAGAAGCCCCAGCCACAGAGCCAGAAATAGTACAATGTATAGGACATGTGATCATCATAGGGTCACCCTTTTACTCTGTGCTGTTTATGGCGGTGTTGCCAATCAAAGAAATCTGTGTGTAGACAAACCCATAGAAGAAGACAAGTTGTAACTCAATCACATTCAGAAGATTCCAGGGCTAATTCTCCAAGTGTCCAGATAAAGGCTACGAAAGATCTATACCTCCAATCATCAAGAGCCACTGCCATCTTGCAATGCTGAGCTAGACAGACCTGTGATCTGACTCAGTGTGTGGAAGCAGTACTAGAAGCTGCCTTGGGTCCCACTTTGAGAGAAAGGCAATCTTAATGAAAGAAATAAAAATAAAATACTACACGACATACTATAGTGGCTACAATCCCACAACCCCTCAGTATAGCAGACATATCCACAGGCAGACATATACTACGCCAGCACTACACAACCCCTGTGCAGAATAGCAACATCACACAACACATGCCAACTACAATGTGAAATCCCAATGTGCAACTACAATTTGAAATCTGCAACTTGAATGCACAGCATTAATGTATACACAACTCTACTTCTGCTATTCTCAGCAGAATATGTCTGTTGCTCTATGGCGAATAATTTGCCCCAGACACATAGCATGATTTAGCCAAGTGTATGTCAGTAATCGGGTGCCAGGCAATGTCTGAAAAATCCCAAATGTTCAACTGTTATTATATGTTATGCTAAAATCCAATGTGCCCTTTGATGGCAAAAGCAAACAAACACTGAAATGTTAGAGGAGGCTGATTGCATTGCTGTAGAAACATACTAACAACCAGCTCATGCCAAACATATTAACAAGACAAAAATGCAGGCATCTTGTGGCATAGATGGTAAATTGGCAGAGAAGGCTCTTGAATTTTTCATCCTATGTTCTCTCAATTGAAGGGTCCACCAAAGCTTTTCTTTATTATCCCTCTGAAAAGAAAATGATTGGGAATAGAAAGTCATTTTGGCACTCTCCAACTAAGAGCCCTTTGTTCCCAACACATTAATACAGACATTTTAAAATAATGATTTACATCTCCCTAGTCCAAATGTCTCTTTTTTTGTCATTTAAAACAAGTTGAGGTTTATTTTATTGTTGTTATTTTATTTTCCAAGACTATACTCCTGCTCATTAGCACTAGTTGCATCCACATTGTAGGGGTTTATTCGTTCAGCTCAAAATGGAGGCATTAACATTTTAAGAGGCTATTACATAAGCTTTTAGAGATAATATTCTCTTTGGCCTATTGTGGTGATTTAAAAAAGAAACTGCAGAAAAGACTGCATTCTGTCATTCTGTCCTCCTTCTTGAAAATAGTTTATCATAAATAGTTTGTCATTTGGGATCTCCTCCTTCTCCTCTTCTTCCTCCTCCTCTGTAGTTTTTAAATACCGGTACATCTTTTCACATTTGGAAAGACTCTGAATTCTGCATTCACATTTGTGATGTTCCAGAATAGTGGGATATACCAGTTCATGGAAAATATGTGAAGATTCATATTCACTGGTGCTTAGCCCCATTTCTTTTTTTAAAAAAATATATATGTTACAATTATATCCCATTCTTCCTCTAAAGAGACCATAGTGGCTTTATTAGGTCTACATTCTATGTTGTATATACACATAAGCCCTGTGTGATATGTCAGGCTAAGAATTAGAATCTCCATTTCACAGTTACATTACAGCTCATGTTATTTGAAAGACTGTATTCTCTCCCATGTAAATCTGCCCTTGTTTTGAGATCTGTTGGAGAGCTCCTTCTCTCTAACTCACCACCCCCACAGGTAAGGTGAGGGCCTTCTAGTGGCTGCTCCTGAGCTCTGGAATCTCTTTCAAGAAAAGTAGGACTAGTACACTCCTTACTATCTTGTAGCAAGCAGTGAAGACCTTTTTTGTTTTGGCAGGCCCTTTGGGAATTGATCGCTTAGGGGCAACAGGCCTTGTATGATGGGCTGGATTTTCTATTTTTTTCTTTTTCTTAGGGTTGGTGGCTTTGTTTTTTGTTTTGGTCTTTAACTGGTTTTATTTTTTTGATAGTTTAATTACTTTTTAACTTTCTGTATGCTGTGAATTTTTCAACAATGTTTGTTTTAAATGATGTTCTCTCTCTCTGGCTTCTCTTCGCAAACGAAGATTCAGGAAGGACTCATCCTGTGCTTTCTGCAAGCGCGCTGATGACTAAAAAGGCCAATCCGAGATAGACAAGTCCGGTTGCAGAAAACACAGCAGAAGGTTTCCTTGGGTGATGTTTCTGGGTTGTGATTCTTTCTGCGTTGTCGTTTCTCTTCAAGACTTGTTCGGTGTGAGTTCTCATATAAGGCTGCAGCATTGTTGATAGTGTGTCTCCATGCCTCCCGATGTGAGTTGTTGGTGATCAATTTGGCCAAGCCTGAGGTGTTGTTTCAGGGACTCCTTGTATCGCTTTTTTGGAGTGCCGCTCTTACGCTAACCCATGGCGAGTTCACCGTAGAATACTATTTTGGGGAGGCGATGGTCCTCCATCCTAGAAACATGCTCTGACAAGGCAGCTGTGTTCTCAATATCATGGCCTCAATGCTGGTGATCCCTGCTTGCTCAAGGACAGCAACATTCATCACATAGTCAGTCCAGTGTATGATGTAACCCACTTTGATTCCCATACTGGGGAAAAAGTGGGATGATGAATAGTGTCATGGTTGAATCCTACAGAATCCCAGGTTTTGTAGTTTGTGGAGGGAAAAAAACTCTCCACTTCTCTAAATTTTTACAGCATTCTAGGGCAGAGAATCCTCAGTACATCACCACATGGCAACTCCCAGGATTCCATAGCATGGATCCATGACAGATAAAGTGGTATCAGACCACTCTGTAGCATAGAAAATGTCATACCCAAAGTCAGCAAGTGATCAATACCAGAGTCGGGATTTGAATACAAGTATCTCCAGTCATAGTACAACACTAATCCAGGAGCAGGCAGCTCATGTTCTGCATGCTTCACGTACCTCCACCATTTTTTGCAGTCCCCACTTCCAAATTTGCTGTCATGCCACCAGCCCAAATCCCTGCACTTGGATTGGAAAACAAGGTGCATGGGGAATTCAAGCCTTGCTTTTAATCCATATCAAATGGCTGGAAGTCACTCTTGTTTGAAATCTAAAGGTTCTGGTGACTCTTGGTTGAACTGAATTCACAAGTGCCACACACTGTGTTAGTAGAATGAATCATGCCCCTCTAGAAAGCATATAGGAGATACCATTTTGAATTCCCCTGGATGTTTTTAAAAAGGGACTCTCTGTGTTCAGATCTGTAATGCTGCCTCCACCTGCAACTGACACGGTATAGTTTATTCTACTACTAAAGATTTCTAATTCTGATGGTCCACACTGTGAAATCATTGGGCAAATTAAAGCAATACAATATTGTGTCAGAAGATGTGGACTTTGCGAGTAAATTGATCCCCCCCCCACTGTAGATTCTTTGGTGAAAAACTGATACCATCATTGCACATTTTGCAAGTCTTATTTAATTCACACATCCATCTTTCATCCATTGTGGGTGGATCAATTTATATATTTTATATCTTGAAATTCCACTGAGATCCTGCACCTTTCATGAGGCATTTATATGTGAAATGAAGATTGATCTTTAGCTGTTCATACATAAAATCAACATGTATTTTAGGTTACATATTACATTGCATATTTATATTCATAATCTGAAATAGGAGTTCTACAAGATCAGAATATTAACAGAGCTGTTTTTTTGCAGAGAATTTTAGCTGATGCTGAAAAATAACTTCCTTTCTGTAGTGATTTTTCAATGTATCTTGAAAAAAAAGTTCATTCATGTACTGCAGTTTACCCTCACTTGTCAGTGGTGAGGTATCTTATAGTACAGTGGCACCCCCAAATCCATTGATTCTCCATCCACTGATTCAATTATCCATGGATGGTGACAGCGGGGGGGGGGGGGAATGGACGGGGGAAGGGGAGTAGTAGTAGATCTCACCTCCCTTCTCCCTTAGGATTTCCCCCAGGATCACTTCCATAGTGGGAATGGTGATGGGGCGAAAGGAGGGGAAGAGTAGATCTCACTGCATAATATGTTTTTTTTCTCACTGCTGCATGGTAGAACAGGCTTGCTGTTGTTGTGTGCCTTCAACTCATTTCTGATAAGGTATGTTACATGAATTGGTGGGATCCATGGAGGCCCACTTGCGACACAAAACTTACAATATTAATTGGGGAAATTATAATTAGCTCAAGTGTATGGCTGTGAGAGGTTGGATAACTTGTGGGATCTTTACACCTCTGTATACCAGTACTCATTGCAGAGACTCTGAGTGTAAAGTAAATAAAAATGGTTTTTATTGGAAAATAAACACAGAAGCACTCACACACACACTCCTATTAACACAAGGCTAACAAAGAGGTAAAGGGCAGAAAGATTGGCTAGAGGAATAGATTTGGGAAAGCATGGGTAATATTTACCAGTCCTGAAGAGCAGAGGTTCATGCAGCAAAGAAGTGCGAAATGAGGGTGACACAGAAAACCAGCAGAATGATGGTGTCGGAAGAACTGTGCACACTTGGATATTGTCTGGGGCTAATATTTATACCCAATTTCGTACCCTGAAGGAGTGTTTGACTGTGAAACAATGCTTGGATGGATTTCTCATTGTTAGGCAAAGGAAACTACAACTTTGTTAATTGTCACTAATGGCTGAGAGATTAGAGTTGATGGGTTTATGAAAACCTCCTTCATTGTGGGGTAGGAAAGGTGTAAGGAAAGAAATTTCAGGGATAATGGGGGTCCCGTGGTCAATGATTGTTTGTGATAGATGACTCAATGGCAATGCATCCAAGAGAGGATTGGCACATACCTCGGTGGTGGCTTTTACCAGGTGGGTCTGCATAATCCTACCTTGGGCGTGGATGCCAGTACTTTTCCACAACCATTCCCTTAGGTCCTGGTGACCTCCATTTGACTTCAGTTGTGGTCCTCCCCAGTCTGCTAGACTATGTGGAGCACCTAAATATTGCTGAATTATGAAATATTATTTGGAGGGGTTGTAATGGTAACAGGTTAATCTATCACGGGGTTTGCTTGATAGAATTTGTTCAGAGGGGGCTTACCATTGCCTTCCTCCAAGGCTGATAGAATGGGACTTTTCCAGGGTCACCCAGTGGGTTTCCAAGACTGAGCAGGGAAGCAAAGAGTCTCAGTCCAACACTCAAACCACTATGCCACACTAGCACTCCACAGAACAGGTTATTTTACCACAAAATTGAAGGCTTCAGTGATTGTAAAGACTATTCATAGTCTAATCTAGTAAGAAACCACTTTGTGACTGACAACAATAATTACATCCACCATCCATTACTAAAAAGGGAGTATTCTATAAACAGGGAAAAATATACTGCCCCACCTTCCCCTTTATATATTAAAAAAATCAGATGTTAATTCTTGACTCCCCCTACCCTTTCTCTGAGGCTGAGATAATGTGACCACACTTTACTAAAAAGCAAGTATTCTATAAAGAGGAAAAATATACTTTTCCCTATTTCTATATTAATAACATAGCTTTCCTATTTATATCAGTGACAGAGGCAGTAGTGGTATGGCCTCAGTTGGTGGGCGAGACTGAGGGGCCATCCAGACAGGTTGTAAAGTCCCAGGTTATGTTCCTGTTCTTTATGATTTTACATAAAGATGGCAAACTGGTATAAAAAGTCTCTGTACCTGAAGCTAACACAAAATATTCTGGGATAAACAAAACAGGTGAAGGTAATCTTCAAAATAAAATTGGAAAGAACAAGAACAAAATCTGGCATTTTCTGGTCTTTTGACTCAGTCTAGATGCACCCAGAATGTAGCCCACCACCCTTGAGAAGCTGCTGTGGGCAGGCTAGCAAAAGTGACTGTCAGTGAGTCACTTTTTTGTGAAGTCATCTCCAAGGCTGCTCTGCCTTCTCATTTCTACAGTATTGTTACCCTTCAGGAAGGCAATCTTCATCTTTTCTAATTTTCCAGGCTTTCATCAGTTTTCAGTCAGATGCAACCTTAATAGCATTTAGACACTCTGTGACAGCAATTAGTAGTATAGTGAGAAAAGAACATTTCCTTAGCTAAGGGAAGCATGCACACACACTGACACCTATTAAATGGGGCAATCTAAATAAATGATATTAATTACATAGAATTTTCTTGCAATGATCTGTATAAAAACAACACTGAAAGGAGAGGGTTAGAAGCTGGTGGTGCTACACACCAGTCATGAAGAGACTTGCTGATACATGAGTACTACTATGAATTCAGAGTTTAGAAAAGTTATTATTTTTTTGGTCCACAGTGGTCATGCTGGTTAGAGGTGGGGGGAGGCCAACTTTTCCAAGCTGTGAATG
The DNA here is from genome assembly GCA_030847615.1 of Gambelia wislizenii. Lineage (NCBI taxonomy): Eukaryota > Metazoa > Chordata > Lepidosauria > Squamata > Crotaphytidae > Gambelia > Gambelia wislizenii. Next base: position 10,807,326 of record JAUMIR010000009.1, on the reverse strand, counting down.
AACAAGTGCAATTCATTGTCACTTGGCTACAAACAAATGTTGGGAGGACACTCTGATACATTCCCTGCTAGAAGTGAAGCAGCAGCAGTGCTTGTTTACAGTAGTTGGGGACAGAAGCAGAGTCTAACCTTGCATGCTGATCCCTTTGCCTGATCTGTGTGTGTCACTGACCTGTGTTTTTCCAAGGTTTTACTTCCTACTTGCATTCAGAGATCACTCCCCACCTTGCTCCAAGAAGTTTTAGTGTTTTACAACTCTTTGTCTCAGAAGCCAGAAGCCTTGAAACTAGTAGACATGAGGCAGCTCTGCCTCAAGATGACTTACATCCACACATTATTGTCAGCTTTAGGGACTCTTCTGTCCAAGTTAGATAACTCTCTTCTATCTATTATTTTCCTGTCTCAGATGTATTCTCTGCAGCAATAAATGTACGTTTGCTTTTTAACCTTTCTGGAGCATCCTGCATGTTTCTACCCTCTTTTGTACCAGATGTTCATATTGCACTGGGGTTATGCTATACTCTGTTTAATATAAATAACAACTAGCTGTACCCAGTGTAACATACACTGTTAAAAAACTCCCCCCAAAATGCCCGGTAGACCTGTAAGGTAGGCCGGTGGATTTTTAAATTCCTCCTCCCCATTCTCAATGTTCCATACATTTCCTGGAATTGCGGAGGTTGACTCACTCTGTTGCCCTGCCACCACCATCAGTTGACTGCCTGGGTCCCATTGCAGCCTGTAACTGGTGAGTAACTGAGAGAGTGAGAAGAAGCAGGGACCCTTGTGAGGGTGGTGTGTAGATGAAGATTGAGTGGCAGGAGTGGATTGTGAGGAGGAGGGGGGATTTGCATGTAGGTGATGATTGGGCATGTTTCCTGAGCAGCCAGTCAGCATACTGGGAAAGGCAACATACCCAACAGTTTATAGATATAGATTTCCTACACTGTCACCCCATGGAGGGCTGCTGTATCATACCATTTCAGCAGAACTACAGTGGCTGCAGGAAAACCAGACAGTGAGTGCTGGTTTCTACTGTGACCTAGCAGTAATGTGTGTGTGTGGGGGGGGGGTTGAGTGTAGCCTCCCACCACTTGGAAGCTGCCTATGCCTTCTTTAAATCCCTAGCCATCACAGCTGCTATGACATTTTCAATGAAACTTGAGGCCATGGTCATGATCCTGCATCTGTTCCATATCCCTCCCATCCTTGGAAGGCAGTTTTGAGGAGCTAGAGTCCACTGCCATTTGCTGGTGAGGATAAGTGAAAGAACAACCAGGCTACACCCAGCTGCAGTTTGTTTGAGTTGCAACAGCACTGAGATCACCCACCTAGATATCTAGTGACTCACTGGGGATCTGGGAAGATAGATTCAGCTTTCTTCTCCCACCTGCGGAGCTACAGCCAGGCTAGGTTCTGCCTGGGTATCTACCTCCCTCAGCTCCCCCACCCTTTCAAGTAAATGTCCATGACACTGGGCCCAGCCTCTTTAAAGCTGATTGGAGGTAGTATACATCACCTTTGCAACATCAAAAAAGAGCATAGGAAAATGTCAGGGTAACATGTGTATGTCACATACCTTCCACATTTCACAGATGAAAACCAGGACACACGTTGTCAAGCAACATCAGAGTGTGGCTAAGCCAAGCAACATTATTAATAAGGAAGAACTCACAAGCTAGAAGAGGCTGCAGCAGTTAACTTTTGCCTGACCCTACTGGAAAAGGCAAGATTCTACCCCCTCCTCCCTAATATGTTAACTGAGTACAGGCTGATACAATTAAATTTAGCTGAGGACAAATGGTGAAAGTGAGAGGAGGAGAGAGAAACTGGGATATTTTAAATGCAGCTGGAAAAAGTGGGACAGCAGAGGATTTATTGGGACTGTTACATTCAAGTCAGGAAGTTTGTGGGGTATGATTTCACCAGCAGGATTCCAGCTCTTGGTATCAAGGGCTGCTTTGCTCCCTCTATTGCTCTGTCTGTTTCTCCAGGTATTTCTGGATTCATGAACACCAAGCTTGTGAGGCAGTAGCAGGAAATGAGCCAGCCTGGTGGGGGTAATTCCAGCTGCTGACAGAGGGACATATTTGTTGGCATATTTCCAGTACTCTCTTTAGAAGCATTGATTTTTGTGCCAAAAAAAGGTTTATGATCTTTTGTTGTTTCACTACAGCTCCTGTTATATTTTAGGTTCTTCATCAACCCCATGGTATTTCATGGCCTCATGAGAGAGATCAGTGAGCGTATACACTATATAAAAGTATGTGCATTGGCATTCTGTTCCTCCTCTTTGTTGCTGAGTGCTTTCTTTCCTCCCATGTGCTTGCAGACATTGATAGATCTTTACATCTATCAGAGAAGAAAGTCTGCTTCCTGCCTTCCTGTTATAGTAAAAAAATCACATGGACCAAGGGACAACCTGGAGTGGGGTGGGGAGGGGAAATGCAGGGACTGCATGATCATGCCATTACATCTGATATCTAGCAATCATGCAGTTTCAACAGTAATAAAACAAAGGTCAGTTTTAAACTAATGTAGTAGACATTTTCAAGAGCAGGTCTGAAGAATGGGCTTGGTTTTCTTAGGTGGTGACAATGAGCACAAAAATAAAGAGATTACAGTTGGCCCCCCATATCCACAGGGGTTTGGTTCCCAGAATTACCACAGATACCAAATACTGCAGATAACAGCGAATCCTACTAAAAGAATGGACTTCTGGTGAAAACACACTGTAGAGTTGCATTGGAGGACCTAGAAGATGTCTAGAGAGGAAGTCTCTCTAGGCATTTTCCAGGGTGACTCTATAGTATGTGTCCCTGTTTTGTGTCCCACGGATAACTGAAACTGCAGATATTGGCTGCGTGGCTACAGGGGTCTGATTATATTTTTAACTCTGGCCTAAATAGACTATGAGTTCATAATGACCAGTGTGACTTTTTACTTTTAATATCTGGGATATAACTCAGGGTAAAGCACACACCTTAAGATCCCAGAATCAATCTCTAGTTCCTATAGATAGGATCAAGGAAAGTTCCTATCTAAAACCCTCGAAAACAGTTGTAAATCAGTGTGGAAGGGTGAGCAGCTATGCTGGACCTTTATTTTTCTGTCCAGACTAGCATTCACTTGGGGAATTGGAAGGTAATCTTTTGAGAACCCACTTGGCATCATATAAATTAGAAAAGAGGTGCCACTTGGAATGCAGCATGAATTTGTCAATAGTAACCCCGTTCCAGTGCACATAATATAAACTAATGCTTTAGGAAACCCTACCTTTATGAAAATTAGATATAGAATTAGAGAAACAGAGCTGGAAGGGACCACATGGGCCATATAGTCAATCCCACCACCACCACACAGGAATACAGGAAGACACACACAGACAAGGTTCCCCATGACATTCTTGCAAACAAGCTTGTAAAATGTGGGCTAGACAAGTTAACTGTTCAATGGATTTGCAATTGGTTGACCGGCCGAACCCAAAGGGTGCTCAGCAGTGGCTCCTCTTTGTCTTGGAAAGATGTAACCAGTGGGGTGCCACAGGGTTCTGTCCTGGGCCCAGTGCTATTCAACATCTTTATCAATGACTTGGATGAGGGAATTAGGGGCATACTTATCAAATTTGCAGATGACACCAAATTAGGAGGAGTAGCTAATACCCTAGAGGACAGGATCAAAATTCAGAATGACCTGGATAGACTGGAGAGTTGGGCCAAAGCTAACAAAATGAAATTCAATACAGAGAAATGTAAAGTAATGCAATTAGGGTGGAAAAATGAAATGCATAAATCTAGGATGGGAGAGACCTGGCTGAATGAGACTAGGGAGATTTTCAGACCTGCCAAAATGCCTGTTTGCCGCATGAGCAGCCTCCCGAGACTGCTGCACGGCAAGGGTCTACTTCGGACGACGCTGTGCCTCTCGCGAAACCGTCCGTGTCACTTCCGTGAAGCTTCGGACGGCTCAGCGCCATATTTCAATCACGGAGGTTGCCCGAGATTGAAATATGGCGCTGAGTCGTCCGAAGCTTCACGGAAGTGACACGGACGGTTTCGCGAGAGGCACAGCGTCGTCCGAAGTAGACCCTTGCCACGCAGCAGTGTCAGGAGGCTGCTCGCGCGGCAAACAGGCATTTTGGCAGGTCTGAAAATATCCTAAGTGCGAAAGGGATCTAGGAGTCCTAGTAGACAACAAGTTGAACATGAGCCAACAGTGCGATGCGGCAGCTAAAAAGGCCAATGCAATTTTGGGCTGTATCATAGAAGTATAGTGTCTAGATCAAGGGAAGTAATAGTGCCGCTCTATTCTGCCTTGGTCAGACCTCAGTTAGAATACTGTGTCCAGTTCTGGCCACCACAATTAAAAAAGGATATTGACAAATTGGAGCGTGTCCAGAGAAGGGCAACTAAAATGGTGAAAGGTCTGGAAATGATGCCTTATGAGGAGAAACGTAGGGAGCTGGGTATGTTTAGCCTGGAAAAAGGACGGTTAAGAGGCGATATGATAGCCCTGTTTAAGTATTTGAAGGGATGTCACGCTGAGGATGGAGCAGGCTTGTTTTCTGCTGCTCCAGAGACTGGAACACGGAGCAATGGGTGCAAGCTCCAGGAACAGAGATTCCACCTCAACATTAGGAGGAACTTTTTGACAGTAAGAGCTGTTCGGCAGTGGAACACACTCCCTCGGAGCGTGGTGGGGTCTCCTTCCTTGGAGGTCTTTAAACAGAGGCTGGATGGCCATCTGTCGGGGATGCTTTGATCGTGATTTCCTGCATGGCAGGGGGTTGGACTGGATGGCCCTCGTGGTCTCTTCCAACTCTGCAATTCTATGATTCTATGATTTGAATACACACCAAAGCACTCACAAAAGAATAGCCATCCAATCTCTGTTTAAAGACTTCCAAAGATGGAGAGTTCACCACACTCCAAACAAGGCTATTCCACTAACTAACAGTTCTTACAGTAAAGAAGATCTTCCTAACATTTAGATGAAATATCCCTTCTTGTAATTTGAATCATTTTGTTAGGTTTTTCCCCATCTCTCCAATCTATCAAGATCATTTTGAATTCTGATGCTGTCCTTTGGAGTATTCGCTACCCAATCACCCCCCTCCCATGCCCATTCCATGTCATCTGAAAATCTGATAAGCATGACTTCTATTTCATCATATAACCTCTCAGTCTTTTCTTCTCCAAGCTAAGGATACTGTGTTTTCTAAACCATTGATCATAGGGCTTGGATTTTGGACCTTTGACCATCTTGGTCACTCTCCTTTGAGCACATTCCAGCTTGTCAATATCCATCTTGAACTGTGGTGCCCAGAACCAGACACAGTATTCCAGGTGAAGTCTGACCAGAGCAGAATAGAGGGCTACTATTACTTCCCTCAATCTAACAAAATTCAGAATCCACAAAAAAAGTGATACCTTTATTGGCCAACCAAAATGGAAAACTGTTGTATGTGGGGAAATAATCATTGTAATGTAAAAGCAATCTTGTGTACCTCATTCACAATCTTAGATAAGTCTAGGGTTTTTCCCTGCATGCATTTTGTTCTCCCAAAATTCCCTTCTCTTACTTCCCTGGGCACTTCTAGCCAACTAGAAGTGCTGGATGATTCACACATGACCTAATTTGAATTTTATTGCTTTTGTGTGACTTGCCTTCCTTCTGAATCTGACTCTCCATGAGAATGGAGGCATCCTAAGTTTTCCTGTAACCATGCCATGATGCATCGGAACCCAGCCAAGGCTGGTGAGTCTTTCCTACCCATTCTTAGTCAGTTTAGGGACCTTTTCTTATGTTTGTTTTAGTATGTAGATTGAGACTGATATACCCTCAGTAAACTTTGTTTTGCATTTTAAACTGACTCCTTTGTTTTGTAATGAGTCTAATTTAACTGGGTGATCCCAGATCTCTGAATACACTTTCAAATGATAATAGAGCTTAAGTCTTCTTCTTAATCGCACTCTGCATAAAGCGTGAAGTCAAATGTGACTGAATGATTTTACCTTTTTAAAAAGGAGATAATTCTTGTTGTTTTAAAAGGACTAGATCCTGCAATTTTATTTTTAGACTCATTGCCTTCCTACAAAAACACATGAGGCAAGCTTTCAAAGCTCTATTGGCTTCTTAATCAGGCAAAAGATGTTAAAAAAAATAAAGAAAAGTGATGATGCTGGAGTCACAGACCTACATACTGTCTCAGATGTTTTGTGTTGTTCAGGTGAGGCATCTCATGTAGGTAGAGGACACTCCTACTTCCTGGCCATGTGGAACTGAGACAAAGGACAGTAAAATTTAACTCATTTATAGCAGCAAGTAAACCTCTATTGGTACTCAGGATGTATCTGACATTTTTTGAAAAGCCATGGGCTTCTATGCTAGACAGAGATCATTGGATTTATCAAGAAGTGTCTGTACTGATACAGCTGGAAAACAAACTTTTAGGTTCTGTATAGGTAAAACCCAGCCAATAAAGGTATCACTTTTTAAAATTGATTCTGGATTTTGTTTTGCGGCATAGCAAAACAAGCATCAAATTCGATATGGTATATAATTCCTGTACAGTGAATTTGCTGGATATATATATTCAAATAAATAGGGGCTCATTTGAAACGAACCTATATAGAAAACCAAAGGATGTTAATTCATTTTAAAGCTATGACAGCTATCATCCAACGCCTCTTAATAACAACCTTCCGTACTCAAAATTTTTACGTATTAGAAGAAATTGTAAAACACTGGAAGGGTTTGAAAGGGAATCGAATATTACATGCCTCCAATTTTTGGAGAAAGGCTATCCCTTAAATGTTATAAAAGAGGCACAAGACAACGTTCATAAGTTAGATCGAAAGAAACTTCTCTTTGATTCCAGACCTAAGAGAGCACCCGATAGGGTGGTTATACCACTGACCTTTAACACACATTCACAGAGGGTTAAAGAAAGTATTATGAAACATTGGCACTTCATAGAATCATAGAACTGCAGAGTTGGAAGAGACCACGAGAGCCATCCAGTCCAAGCCCCTGCCATGCAGGAAATCACGATCAAAGCATCCCCGACAGATGGCCATCCAGCCTCTGTTTAAAGACCTCCAAGGAAGGAGACCCCACCACGCTCCGAGGAAGTGCCTTCCACTGCCGAACAGCTCTTACTGTCAAAAAGTTCCTCCTAATGTTGAGGTGGAATTTCTGTTCCTGGAGCTTGCATCCATTGCTCCGTGTTCCAGTCTCTGGAGCAGCAGAAAACAAGCCTGCTCCATCCTCAATGTAACACCCCTTCAAATACTTAAACAGGGCTATCATATCGCCTCTTAACCATCTTTTTTCCAGGCTAAACATACCCAGCTACCTAAGTCACTCCTCATAAGGCATTATTTCCAGACCTTTCACCATTTTAGTCGCCATTCTTTGCACATGCTCCAATTTGTCCATATCCTTTTTGAATTGTGGTGCCCAGAACTGGACACAGTATTCTAGTTGAGGTCTGACCAAAGCAGAATAGAGTGGAACTATTACTTCCCTTGATCTGGAAATAATACTTCTATTGATGCAGCCTAAAATTGCATTGGCCTTTTTAGCTGCCGCATCACACTGTTGAGTCATGTTCAACTTGTGGTCTACTAGGACTCCTAGATCCCTTTTGCATGTAGTCTCATTCAGCCAGGTCTCTCCCATCCTATATCTATGCATTTCATTTTTTCGCCCTAAGTGCAGTACCTTACACTTCTCTGTATTGAATTTCGTTTTGTTAGCTTTGGCCTAGCTCTCCAGTTTATCCAGGTCATTTTGAATTTTGATCCTGTCCTCTAGGGTATTAGCTACTCCTCCCAATTTGGTGTCATCTGCAAATTTGATAAGTATGCCCCTAATTCCCTCATCAAAGTCATTTTTAAAGATGTTGAATAGCACTGGGCCCAAGACCCAACCTTGTGGCACTCCACTGGTCACATCTTTCCAAGACCAACAGGAGCCACTGTTGAGCACCGTTTGGGTTCGGCCGGTCAACCAATTACAAATCCATTGAACAGTTAACTTGTCTAGCCCACATTTTACAAGCTTGTTTGCAAGAATGTCATGGGGAACCTTGTCAAAGGCCTTACTGAAATCAAGGTATACGATATCCACAGCGTTCCCTTCATCTACCAAGCTGGTAGTTTTATCAAAAAAAGAGATCAGATTAGTCTGGCATGACTTGTTTCTCTGAAACCCATGTTGACTTTTTGTGATTATGACATTGCCTTCTAAATGTTCACAGACTTTATGTTTAATGATCTGCTCCAGAATCTTCCCTGGTAATGATGTCAGACTAACTGGACGATAATTGTTGGGATCCTCTTTTTTCCCCTTTTTGAAGATGGGGACAACGTTTTCCCTCCTCCAGTCTGCTGGGACTTCTCCTGTTCTCCAGGAGGTCTCAAAGATTATTGCCAATGGCTCTGAGATTACATTTGCCAGCTCTCTTAATACCCTTGGATGTAGTTCATCTGGACCTGGAGATTTAAATTCATTTAGTTTAAGAAGGTATTCCTGTACTACCTCTTTGCTTATTCTGTGCTGGATTTCCCCTATTGTTTCCTCTGTTCCTTTATCCTCAGGTTGGACACCCTTTTCCTTTTCTGAAAACAATGAGGCAAAGAAGGTGTTGAGTAATTCTGCCTTTTCTCTGCCCCGTTAGCATTTTGCCATCTTCTCCGCGTAGTGACCCTACCATTTCCTTCTTCCTCCTTTTGCTGTGGACATACCCCAAAAACCCTTTTTATTGTTCTTAACCTCTCTAGCAAGCCTGAGCTCATTCTGCACTTTAGCTTTTCTGACTTTACTCCTACATGTGCTCGCTATCTGTTTGAATTCTTCTTTGGTGATTTCTCCCCTTTTCCATTTCCTATACATGTTCCGTTTAAAACTTAGCTCCATTGAAATTTCTTTAGTCATCCATCCTGGTTTCTTCAGACACCTCCCATTTTTCTTCCTCAATGGTACTGTTTGAAATTGTGCCTTCAGTATCTCCCTTTTGAGAAAGTCCCATCTGTCTTGTGGTCTCTTCTCTTTTAGTATTCCTGACCATGGGATCACCCACAGTGTTTCCATGAGTTTATTGAAATCACCTCTCCTAAAGTCGAGAATGTGTGTCTGAGTATGCCTGGTTTCTAATTTCCATTGTATAACAAACTCCAGGAGAACATGATCACTCTCACCTAAGGATCCCACCACTTGCACCCCATTAACCAGGTCATCCCTGTTGGTTAGGATCAGATCTAAAATAGCTGACCCCCTTGTTGCCTCTTCCACCTTTTGGACCATGAAATTGTCTTCCAGGCAATTAAGGAATTTGCTAGACCTTGAAGTTTTGGTGGAGTTAGATTGCCAGTCACCCATCACTACTACATCTCTCCTCTCTGCATGTGTGGTCATATGTTCTAGAAAGACATCATCCAATTCCTCCGTCTGACTTGGGGGTCTGTAGTAGAGTCCCACAATAATATGCCTGTTATTTCCCTCCCCTTTAATTTTTATCCAGATGCTCTCCACCTGGCTTCCAGTACTGATGTAATGGATCACTTCACTGGTGTAAATATCCCTGACATATAATGCTATTCCTCCTCCTTTCCTGTTTGGCCTGTTTCTCCTATAAAGGTTATACCACTCTATTCCTACATTCCAATCATGTGACTCATCCCACCAGGTTTCAGTAATGCCTATTATATCATACTTGCTTTGTAGTGCTAGGAGTTCAAGTTCATCTTGCTTATTTCCCATGCTCTGTGCATTAGTGTAGAGACATCTAAGAACACGTGTTCCCTTTACTTGCTGCCTGTGCAAGTTTTTTTTGCCTCCCACTGTTGGGTCCTTGCACTGTTTGCCTTGTTCCCTCTATGACAGTTTGACTATTTTCTCCAGCCCTTTTGCCTTCCAGAATACTGTCTCCCTCCCCCATGTGACTCAGTTTAAAGCCCTCCTGATCAAATTCTTGATACTGTAGGCAAAAATGTTTCTGCTAACTGTCATGAGATGCACCCCATCTCTTGCCAGAAGTCCCCCCTCATGGAAGCGCAGCCCATGATCCAAGAATCCAAATTGTTCTCGGTGCCACCATCTACGGAGCCAGTTGTTTACATTGGCTATTTTCCTCTCCCTTCCTTGACCATGCCCTTCAACTGGCAAAAGAGACGAGATGACAACCTGTGCATCCATTTCTTTCAGCTTCCTCCCCAGAACCTTATAATCTCTTCTGATCTTCGGAAAGCTGTGCCTTGCAGTATCGTTGTTTCCCGCATTGACCAAAAGGAAGGTGTAATGATCTGTAGTCTTGATGAGTCTCGTCAGCCTCTCTGTCACATCACAGATCTTTGCCCCAGGGAGAAAACACACCTCCTGAAACATCTTGTCAGGCCCACATACCACTGCTTCTGTACCCCACAGCAAGGAGTCCCCACCACCACCACATGCCTCCCCTGAGGCTTTGCAGCTGCTGTTCCTTGCAGTGGTACTCTCAAGGTCCCCTGCTCTGCCCCTTAAGTCTGTCCATGCTGTTCTTCCTCATTGTCCTTTATAAGGGAGAGGGCTTCGAATCGATTCTGTAGCTGCAAGCTGCTCAAAGAATCCCTGGATTTTCTTGTTCGATGTGTGACATTCCTCCAGCTATCAACCTCCTGTGTCTGTGGAGTGACCCTCTCCTCCCCAGCCAGTTCCTCTGTGTGGTCCCCGCCCAAGACTGTTCATTCTGTTATGTGCAGGAATACCTCTTTCTCCCAAATCTGTTGAAGTGTAGCTACCCTTGTCTCCAGCTGCTGTACTTTCTCCTCCAAGAGGACTACCAACTTGCACTTGGTGCATGTGAAGTTTCCCACATCTGTAGCCAAGAAGACAAACATCCCCCAAGTATTGCAAGTGACCGCAGCAGTGCCCTCAGTGTCCATGGTGAGAGCTTTCTAGAACTCTTAGTTAATGCTGAGAACTCTAAGCTGTATTTTTAGGTATGCTGTATTTTTGTTTGGTCACTGAAATTGGCACGTGCCTTACCAACCAGCAGCCTCTCCCAAGAGATTAAAAAAATTCAAACTCCCAGAAGCTCCACCCCCCTCACCAACAAGCAGCCTCTCCCAAGAGATTAAAAAATTCAAACTCTCAGAAACTCCACCCCTCACCAACAAGCAGCCTCTCCCAAGAGATTAAAAAAATTCATACTCCCAGAAGCTCCACCCCCTCACCAGCAAGCAGCCTCTCCCAAGAGTTTAAAAAAATTCAAATTCCCAGAAGCTCCACCCCCCTCACCAACTGCAGCCTTTCCTAAGAGATTAAAAAAATTCAAACTCCCAGAAGCTCCACCCCCCTCACCAACAAGCTGGAAAATATACCCGGATATAAAAATAAACCGATGTTTGCCTATAAAAGTACTCAAAACATCAAGAATATATTAGTACGGGCAGATTTTGATTTTCCGATAGTACAAAACAGTTTGACTGCTAAGGGACATTACATCTATGGACATTGTTCCGTATGCAGACACAGCAGCAATTTGAAATGTTTTGTGAATACTGCTAATGGTAGAAGTTATGAAATATACAAACTTTTTACATGTGCTAGTAAAAATGTCATATACATAATTGAATGCCCTTGCAAACTAATTTATGTGGGGATGACCAGCAGAGCGATAAGAACTCGGATCACAGAACACAGAAGTTGCATTAAAAACCGTAAAATAGAAGCTCCATTGGTAAAACATTTTCTTGAGAAACATCATACCCATGATTCATTCAAATTCTGGTGCATAGATGGGATAATCAATACTAAAAACATAAAACAATTAAAGATATTGGAACTCAAATTGATTCATCATTTGAAATCTGAATCCCCGGTGGGTTTAAATGAAAATGTGAATTAGCTAGTTTGAGTCTTTTGCTGTCCTTTCGCACCTGAAATTTCTTCTTAGTTCTTTTCTTGAGTCTTGACAGGATGGTTGCCACCACCAGTTTAACTGGTCATAGAAAAGCTTCTGTGAACAGGAGAAGAACTTCATTTAAATTCTGGTGTATTGATGGGATATCTAATACTAAGTACATAAAACTACTACCAATATTGGTACTCAAATGGACACATGGTTGGTAAAATTGGACCCCTGGTGGGTAAAGGTGTGGGTGTAAGTGGTTGGTTGAGTTTTTCAATGTCCTTCCACGTCCTAAGTTTTCCCTAGGACCTTTTCTTTTCTTGAGTCTTGGCAGGATCGTTCCCATTACCAGTTCAGCTGGTTACATAAGATACTCTGTGAGCCGGAGTAGTACATTGTTGCTTTGGAATTGAGCAGAGTCACATTGTGTAAGCTGTTGAGTTATTATACATTTTGAATGCTTGTAGGCCACTGAGGAAGACTGCTGTCAAAACACGTCTGGCCTTGAGCTTTTATTATTCACTATTAATAATTTTAGCATTTGCACACTTTTCAGTGGGATATTTTTACCTTTTTAGAAATTTTAATTTTATTGGATTCTCTGCTCCAGGGTTTAGTTATCCTTTCATTCTTCATATTGTTGTTTTTTTATGATTGGGAGTGGGATTAGTTTATCCTGGTTATTTTTTGGCAGAACCCTTCAGTTTGGTTTTTGCTGCATAGCCAACACAGCTACCCCTGAATGTGTTTCCTCAGTCCAGAAACTATACTCTTGATCCAGCTAGACTTGCATTGGCTTCTTTGGCCACCTCACCACACTCATGTTTAACTTGTGATCTACTAAGATTCTTAGATCCTTTCCACATGTACTGTTATTAACCCATCCTATATTTGAGTTCATTTTCCCCCACCTAAACCTTATATTTATTCCTGTTGAAATTCATTTTGTTAGTTTTGGCCCAGCTCTCCATTCTGTAAAGATCATTTTGGATCCTAACTTGGTGTCATCTGCAAATTTGATAGGTGTGTCATCTATTCCATCATCCAAGTCACTGATAAAGATATGTAACAATACTGGGCCCAGGGAAGAACTCTGTGGCATCCCACTAGTCACTTTTCTCTAGGATTGAAGTGGAACCATTGGTGAATATTTTTTGGGTTCAGTTTGTCAAGCAGTTACAGTCCACCTAACAACTGTGATGTACAGGCTAGAACCACTTCAGGAATACAGCCTTTCAGTAGTTAACAGTAAAGCTTTATTCCAGTATTTAGAGCAAAATCTAGTACAAAGGCATTGTCAGAACTAAAGGTTAGTTTCTACTTCATAGCTTTTCCCTCCATCCACCAGTGGTCAGCAAAGCATAAACATTCCAGTTTCCCAGCTATAGCTGCCCCCTCCAATCATGAGAAATGATCTTGGATGTCTAATGGTGCCACATTCCTGAACTAACACATCTGCTAATCTCTAAAGCCTGATTACATGTTTTCCCCACACTACAATACCCATTATTCCAAACTACAAATCAAAGTACTAGTTGTCATAGCAAGACCTTGTTGGGTCAGGAGGCTCCTGACAACAACAGAATGCCACAAAGGTTTGTTGTAATTTAGCAATTTGCCATTATATACAGCTGAAACTCAACTAATTAATCATTATGCAATTATACCAATTAAAAACTCTACACATGGACCATCAGATGATAGATAATTTTGCACAGAGTCTTTGAGCCTTGCAAAGAATTAACAGAAATTTAGATGTTCTAAAAGATACATAATTATCAATATTAGACAACAAAAAGCAAACTCACAGAAGATGACCTTCCTTTCAATGATTTTAGCAATGGCTGAATGCATTTCTCACAACATCTGTACCTGGAACAATCTAAAAACATATGAATCAAATTCCTGATGGACAAAGAATCACAGCTGCATAATCTTTCTATTGTGATTGTCCCATTTTGTCAACCAACCCAATCTTTCAAAGGGAGAATATTTAATTTTGCCTGAGTAAAAGCTATTCTCATCTTGGTATTTGGCAAACCTACCAGGTTATTTGGAAGTGACAGATAGGAAAGAGACACAAAAGATATAGGACTTTTTCGGATGGAAGAAAAGTAACGCAAGCAGCAAGTCCATAGACTGACAATCCTTAATCCTTGCTGTTTGAGATTGCATCTCTATATCCTTGAGCCTCTGTACTAAAATTAATTTTGTCCTATCATATCCTTGAACTGAAAAAAAGAGGTAGAAAATCCCAAATTCATGGTAATCAACTGAATTTTTTTGCCTCCATGAGTTTGGGCCTATATCCTCCAGTGCCATCAAAATGAGTTCTAAAACTTGCTTGAAGATGGTTTTTAACCAAAAAAGCAGAATTAATCTAAGGGCTTCAGTTTATACACAGCTCGGTATGAACTAATTTAGTACAGTGTGCCCTCAGTATCTGCTGCGGTTTGGTTCCAGGACCCCCCAGGGATACCAAAATCCATGGATGCTCAAGTCCCATTATATACAATTACATAGTAAAAAGTGTCCCTTCTATAAAACAGCAATGTCAAAGTTTGCTTCTTGGAATTAATCTTTTTAAAAAATATTTTCAAGCTGTGGTTGGGGGGATCCATGGATGCCAAATCTATGGATACAGAGGGCTGACTGTACCTAACAATAGCACTGTCTAGCTCTAATTTTACCAACTTGTCTGCACAGATATCCTGATGGACTTTGTATAAGGCTTTATGGAAATAAAGATAGACTATATCCACAGCACTCCACTGATCTATCAAGCTTTTAACTCTACTGGAAAAAAGAGAGCTAAGATTAGTCTGACATAATTTGTTTTTGAGAAAACCATTCTTGCTCTTAGTAATCAAACCACTCCTTTGCTCACAGACTGACTGTTTAATGTTGTCTTGTACAACCTTTCCTGGCATTGATGTCAAGTAGTGGCTATTTTTTTGTATTCATCTTTGGTATTTCTCCCCCGCCCTCTTCCATTACTTGGTATATGTCTTTTTCAAAATCGATTCATCTGAAAGTTCTTTGTACATCCATCCTTGTTTCTTTCCTCCCATCGTTTTTATTATTGGAATTGTTTGCAATTGTTCACCATACTTCCAAAAAAAAAAAAAAAAAAAAGAAGTCATTTGTAGGCAAGACAGAAATGACCATGGAAATGACGCTACATGTTTCACATATCTCTAGGAAACATTTTAGACATAAAATATCCTGTCTTAGGACATAAGAATGTTAGAACCCTGTTGGATCAGAACAAGGGTTTATCCACCCTACTCTATCAAGGTGCCATGAATAGTTAAGCAGAGGTACTTGACTGAATACTTGCAAGGAAGACTGGGATGAACACATTCCTACTTGTACAGCCTTCTTTGACCTTCCTCTAACTCCTTCATCTCTTTTCCTTAGGCACTCCTCACAAAATAAAACCTGACTTGGAGGTGGTTAAATTAGTGGCACTAATAATCAAGAGGCTTTAGGTACCCCATGTTTAGGAGGAGCTTTTTTCACTGGGGACTATGGAGATTATCAGACACATAAAACAACAACAACAACAACAAAAGACCAGAACATGAGGATGACATTGCTGTCCAGTTTCAAATGGCATCATCATCATTGCATGCTTCTCCTGTGCTGCACCCGTGAGTAAGGCATCACTTTTCATTGATGGGACCTCCTATGTATACCAGTACTCACTGCAGAGACCTCCAGGTTAAAGTAAAACAAATGTTTTTTATTGGAAAATAACTGAGGAAGCACTCATACATGCAACACATGTTCACAAGAACCACACAAGGCTAATGAAGAGCTTGAGGCAGAAAGGTTGGATAGAGGAATAGATGTGGGAAATGGGACAATAGTTATCAGTCTTGAGAGTAGAGAAGAACTCAGACAGAAGTCTGAGCGTGGCACTGGAAGCTTCAATCCAGAGGCACACTGAAATAGTTAGTGGCTAGGCGTCATCCACAGTGGCACACCTTGCTATTGTTTGGGACTAATATTTATACTGTACTTTGAGTCCTGAAAGGGTATTTGGACTTAGGACAAAGCTTAGGTGGGTTTCCCACTGTTTAAACAAAGGAAACCAAAACTCTGCTGACTGCTCTTAATGGTTGAGAGATAGAAATTGATGGGTTTGTGACAACTTTGCATTGTAGGACAGGGTGGGGGGATGAGGGCTATTTCCTTGGAAGTATTGGTCACTTGTTTGTTTGTGAAGTATGACTCATCTCAGAGGGTGCCCAATAGGGGATTAGCACATATCTCTGTAATGGCATTGTTTACTAGGTGCTTCGCTTAATCCTGTCTTGGGTGTGTCTGCTAGCATTTTTCCACAACACTCCTGGGTCCTTGTGACCTGCATTTGACCTCATCTTTCTGCTGTGCCCTAGTCTACTAGACTCCATCTTAATATTGCCAATTTATGAGATGAGGGAGAGGATATAGGACATAGTAACAGGCTAACATTAGCCAAACAGACACTAACTAGCCTTGCATTTTTATACCCAGAAACTAACCATTCAATTAAAACAAATTTACATATCATCTCCAACAGGGGTTCACAGCATATAAACTCCACACACACACCTACCCAACCATTCTCTGAGGATGCCAGCCACAGATGCAGGCAAAACATCAGAAAGAAACTATTCCTCACAGCCTGGAAAAAAACCCAAGGAAAATCAACAGGCTAGGAGCTTGCCACTAATGACTCCAGAGACTGGAACACGGAGCAATGGATGCAAGCTCCAGGAACAGAGATTCCACCTCAACATTAGGAAGAACTTTTTGACAGTAAGAGCTGTTCGGCAGTAGAACACACTCCCTCGGAGCGTAGTGGGGTCTCCTTCCTTGGAGGTCTTTAAACAGAGGCTGGATTGCCATCTGTCGGGGATGCTTTGATCAAGATTTCCTGCATGGCAGGGAGTTAGACTGGATGGCCCTTGTGGTCTCTTCCAACTCTACAATTCTATGATTCTATGACTGTTCAAATGTCTCAGTTAATCTGGTCATCTCACTATGCCTAATGTTAGGGCCCTGCAATCATATTCTAGGATTTGTATACAGTTCCAAATGAGGAGACACACCCCTACCCTGTGCCTTTTCAGCAGAAATCATATGTAGTGGTCACCATCCCAATAAGAGATATTGGAAATCCAACCCCCAATGGACAAAGAGCTCTGACAGATGCTGGGAATGCCCAACAGTGTTATTTGTTGCCTTTCTCTTTTCCAAGGTCCCTTTCATACCACATGGTTATAGCACTTTGATCGCACTGTCACTGCCATGGCTTCATTCTAGAGACTCCTGGAGTTTATAGTCTGGTGTTCCTGATACTAGGATACTAGCTGTCTTGTAGAGGAAGCCCTGGTGGTGCAGTGGTTAAATGCCAGTACTTCAGGCCACAATGCAATGAGTTTGATCTCAGAGGGCTCCAAGGTTGACTCAGCCTTCCATCCTTCCGTAAGTTGGTAAAATGAGTACCCAGCTTATTTGGGGCAATTAGCTAAACAAAATTGTAAACCTTGTAAACCACTTAGGGAGTGCTTCAGCACTGATAAGCAGTATATAAATATTAATGCAATTAATATTTGTAATTAATATAAGATGGAACCATGACAATTAAAGTGGGATCACAGCAGTATAATCGTATAGTGTGAAAGGGGCCCCAGAATAGGTTTCTGGGCATTGAGGCAGGAAGATGGGAAGGCAGCAGCAGATGCATAAGTGCTTCATGAAACTCCAAACTGAATGCTCACAGGGCTTTGCTTGGAACATCCACAATGGCTTGATCCATTTCAAGTTCAGACACTCACACATCCTTATCCCCATCCAAATTCAATGATGCATGAATACAGCTGCCCTCCATAATTGTTTGTCCCCCAATGGGGGTATTTTTTTGGGGGGGGGATATCCTACCTCATACTGTGGATGATCCATTTTCACACTCATAGTTGATAGCAGCCGATTTGACATTGTCCCCATGGATGTCGCTCCTCTTCTTTTCACAGATATCAAAGTAGCCCAAATGGATGTTCCAAAGCATCCAGTCACTAAACTGCAGTGAGAAATGTCTGCTGGCTTTCAAAAGCATCCCCCACCAGAGAAAAATAAAACCAATGTTCTGTAACTGGGTTTCAGTGCAATTCTTAGCTTAGAGCCAGAGGGGTATCAGGTATCAGTGTCTCTATGCCAAAAACTCTCTTACGGATGCATTAGCTATCACTTTAATGGGTCCTGGGCCGCATACAAACAGGGATCCAAAATCACTTCCCTCACATATTCTTTAAGTGTGAGACAGGTGCAAGTTGATGGCAGGTTACCTCAGTGTACCACAATGTCACGATAATATATGCCAAAATCCTTTTCCAAAGCTCCTATCTTGAGTGGAAGGAGCTTCTGCTTCAGCATTTTTATGAAATTCTGATGTGGGTAATAAAGGAACACAAAAGTCTGGAACCATCATTTTATAGTTTCAGGGGGAAAGGAGGAAATGGGGGGGTTGCATTTGAAGAGGAGCACATTTGGCAAAACAAATCTGAGACCCCTCCCATGTTCCATTCAAACTCATTTTGCCAAACAAACAAACAAAAAAAAAAACAAAAAACAAAAAACCTTAATGCAGTTTTTATTCAGGGACATAAAAGCCCACATTTTCTCAAACGTCCAATAATTAGCTGATAACCCTCACCTGATACACTTGCCCACTTGATGTAGTTTACTCCAAACCATCCATTGTATTCCTGCTATGAACTCAATTTCATTCCACACCAGGGAGGACAAAGAGAAAAGTTGGTGGGCTCAGATATTACCTGTAATAACAGCTCATAAAAAACAACAACAACAAAAACAATGTAAAATTTAATTGAAAAGGTCTGCAGGTACCTAACAATTAAAATTCAGTGATGAAGTTGAATAAAGCAACCCCAAAGACCCCTCTACTCCCAAAGTTGTGTGTGTGTGTGTGTGTGTGTGTGTGTATGTGTATCCCTGAAATAAAGTATAATGATTTCATGGAAGGACTGATGTAGAGTTGTTTCCATCACACCATTTATGTGGGCTTGTGGTTCTTTTGCACTTTGCATCCTCTGAGCCAAGAGGAACTGTGACAAAATATATAACTTGCCTTCTTTTTTCTCAAAGGCTTTTGGATTCATAATGTTCTATTTAGCCATCCCATGCTGCCAAGGTAACATTGACAAGATCTAATTCTGGGTATTCTAAATCAGGGAGAGCCTGTGGATGAAGGTGTGCCTCATCCCAAAATGGTGGAGGTGGAGGAGAAGTACTTTTTCCTGCTTGGTCTACATTCTGCCCATTTTTACCTCTGAATAAACATTTTTTCCTCCATGTTTCTATTTCCTGTTCTCCTCATTGAAGTTGGATATGTGGCAAATTCCTCTTCTAAGGTGAATGGGAATTTGTCACACTTGATAAGAACATTAGAGGAACTGGGCTGGACCATCCTAGACTTTGGAACTCCCTCCCTAGAGAGGCCAGGATGGCCCCGTCTCTGCTCTCCTTTCATCAACAGGTAAAAACTTTCTTGTGTCATCAGACATTCACAATCTGATGGGGTTGGGCCTTGTAAATGATGTATAATTTGGATTTTAAGGTTGAGATATAATTTTACCACATTTTAATATTTTTAATCTCTTTAAACTCTATAAATTTAATTAAACTCCAGTTTAATTTGCTGTTAAGCTTTCGTATATATACATTTAATGCTGCATATTGTTTTAATTTGTATTGTTGTAAACTCATTGTTAGCTGTTTTGAGTCCCTATATTGGGTTAAAGGCAGGATATAAAATCATCATCATCATCATCATCATTGCTATGTATCTTGTCCAAATAGAGGCTACCCTGATGTCTATGGAAAGTTCATATGATGATGAGCATAGTAGCACCCTGCTGCTTGGGTTCTCCAGAAATTGGTACTGACTTCCTTACTAATATAAAGCCATCATGTTCAATAAGCCTTCCTAGCCTTATTCTTCCTGAGTTATTCTTGAAAGCCATCCAAGTTGGCACCCATCACTACAGTTTGTCAAAAATCATAAATACCATTGTTTAATTAGGTGCAACCTGAATTCCTTTCTCGTGTGTGACCTGAATCTTTAGTCCTAACCCAAGAAGATTGTGCCTAGCTCCTAGTAGCACTGGCTACCAAGCTAGCATCTTAACATACGATGAGGAATCTATTATTACTTGGGTTTCAATGGCAACGGCCCATATTTGTATCTCACAAACTGCAATGTGTATCTCTAATTTACCAACACCCACGTTCCTGTCAGAACTTCCCTGGAGTTTCTTTTAGTATTGTATTTTTATTTTGTGATTTTTCAAGCTAGATTGCACATAACATGTTAAAGGGAATGACTAAATTAGTGGTTTGGGCAAAGTCTGGGGGATGTTTAAAGGCTAAATGAAACCATTTATAACACAGAAGCTTTTAAATTGGCTGTCATTTCGCAAAAAAGCAAAAAAACAAAACAAAAACAAAAACAAAATGTGCATCATTAATCATATTTAAAAAACAGTGATACTTAATTATGAGATTATTTCAAGTTATAAAGGCATAAGACAGACTTTTTCTCCCCCTTTTATGAACATGAACCCACAGACACACACATTGTTGTGACTGGTTAATTAGAAGGTCAGCAAAATTCTAGTGTGAACACCTAACAACTGTACTTCCCAGCATGGGCTACGTGCTTTCCACTAGCATGCTATGTGTACTCCAAAAATTCCTCTTAGGTTTTTCTTACTGGAACTATGTGGAAATTCCACAGAGAGGTCATGGCTCAGTGCTAGAATACATGCTGTGCAGGTAGACAATGCTGGATTCAATTTACCAGACTGTGGGTCTATCTACACCATCAAATACCCTGAATCCCCATGGAAATGCCCACAAATCTGCTCCAATCACACCACATGTGACATGCCCTTTTCTGCAAATCTGGGGCTAGCCAGCCATACATGGCATGGCCCAGATTTGCAGTATTTCAGATTATCTTACCAGCATTCACAGGATGTGGGATTTGAGGTTTTCTGCAGTATTCCATCTGCCCCCGCAGCTGCAACCATCAGCACTGCTGCTAACAACACCATGGCCCTGTCTACATGATGGGGGGGAAATCTATTTTGGGGGTAAAAAAATCTGAAAAGGCAGCTGTTTGTATATGTGTACGATCTGCCTAAATGATTTTTTACCCCCTCCAAACTCTGTATGACACCCTTTGCCCAGCTGACTGGAGCCAGCAATCCAAGTGGCAGTTTTAAATCTCCCACCACTTTTTATTTTATTTTAAAAGGTGCCTGTTTTGTGGACAGTTGGTTTTCCCTATTTACAATGTAAAATAAAAATGAATATATGTAAAAATCTCCATTTCATGGACTTACCGGACTCTCGCTTAGCTGGGAATCCATGGCAGCTGCTCCCAATTCCTCTCTTTGCTAGCCGTGCCCCCTGTGCTCAGCCAGCCAATCAGATTACACTGCCTGTTCATATGTGTGCGAATGGGGTGTACAGACCATCGATAATATGAAAGGCTGTACGGATTTTAGCTCGAGATTCGGTAATCCTCCCGAACGCCCCATAAATCCACTTAGTTTATGGGGGATTCACTATCCCCACTTCCGAAAGACATGAATGCATCCAAACAGCTGTATGTACACATTATCAAACTTTTAAATGTCGTATGTATTTTTTTAACCTTGTAGACAGCCCCCATGACCAATATGAAAGCTGTGGCGCCAGTTCCTGGTGGAAGGGAGACACTTTCTCCTTCCCTCTGGCTCAGCAGTGCTGCCTCCACCTGCTGTCCTGCTCACTTGTTACTGGAACAGCCACTTGAAGAAAGAGATGGAAGCACTTCAAGGAAGTGATGGGTGAGTGGGAAAATGAGCAGAGGCAGTGCTATCGAGCCAAGAGAAGGGAGAAAACCTCTCCCTTCCATCAGGGACAGGCTCCAGAGCTTTTAAATAGATACAGGATGGGGGAGACCTGGCTGAACAAGACTACATGCAAAAGGGATCTAGGAGTCCTAGTAGACCACAAGTTGAACATGAATCACAGTTTGATGCGGCAGCTAAAAAGACCAATGCAATTTTAGGCTGTATCAATAGAAGTATAGTGTCTAGATCAAGGGAAGTCATAATGCCACTGTATTCTGCCTTGGTCAGGCCTCACCTAGAATATTGTGTCCAGTTCTGGGCACCACAATTCAAAAAGGATATTGACAGATTGGAGCGTGTCCAGAGGAGGGCGACTCAAATAGTGAAAGGTCTGGAAATCATGCCTTATGAGGAAGGACTTAGGGAGCTGAGTACGTTTTGCCTGGAAAAAAGACGGTTAAGGGGTGATATGATAGTCCTGTTTAAGTATTTGAAGGGGTGTCACACTGAGGATGGAAAAGCTTGTTTTCTGCTGCTCCAGAGAGTAGAACACTGAACAATGGATGCAAGCTCCAGAACAGAGATTCCACCTCAACATTAGGAGGAACTTTTTGACAGTAAGAGCTGTTCAGCAGTGGAACACACTCCCTCGGAGCATGATGGGGTCTCCCTCCTTGGAGGTCTTTAAACAGAGGCTGGATGGCCATCTGTCAGGGATGCTTTGATTGTGATTCCTGCATGGCAGGGGGTTGGACTGGATGGCCCTTGTGGTCTCTTCCAACTCTACAATTCTATGATTCTATGATTCTAAATTGGTTGCGATGGTCACCACAGCAGCAATGGCGATGACCGTGGCAGTGGCAGACAAAACTCCACAGGGACAGTGAAGACATGTCCCTTCAAAGTGTAATAAAGAGCAGGTATGTTGAAATGGTCTAAAGATTGTGACCAAAATGTAGTTTTGGAAGAATGGGAAAAACTATGAAGAATCAACTAAATTAACACAAGATGTAATAACTTGAAGGAAAATTTCATTAAGAATTTCATCGGTAGTACCTATCCTCCATCAGACTTGCCAAAATTTATAAAAACAAAAATGATACATGTTGGGAATGTGGTAAAGCACCAGGAAGTTTCTTCAGTATGTGGTGGGGATGCCCTATGGTGAAAAAAATCTGGTATATGATATGATCCTTGATCCAAAAAATATTGCAGAAAAAGATTGAATTAAAACCAGAGGTTTTTTTTTTCCTCCTAGGGATTTCCCCCTTTGAGAAAATTGATGAAAATGAATTTGGAAGAATTTATTGGTATATGATAGTTACTGCGAGAATACTTTTTGTAAAATGTTGGAAATCTCCTAACATACCTAAAGAAGATGACTGGATGGGGAAATTAATAGAAACTGCAGAGATAGACAAACTGACATGTATGTTTTAAGGGAAAGAAAAGTAAATTTGTGAAAGATTGGAAAAAATTATGGGAACACTTATACAGAAAACATGGAGAAATGATGCTTTTAGGATTTAAAAATTAAAATTTAGCTAAACTATTCTTGAGAAGAAACATGTGGCAAATTAGGAAAATTTAAAAGAGTTGGGAAAGAAGAGTTACTTGGAAGAATCTACGGAAACAAGGGTTAAAAATAAGTGAAATATTTCTTTCTACTCCTTTATGATAAGAAATAGAAGGTTAATAATGACTAAAAATAGGTGGTACATCGATTCATGGGAAGTGTGTATGATTCAAATGAAAAATTGACAATAGAGATAATATATGTTTAATTTTTAGGGGTGTGTTGTTAAAAGGGGGGTAAAAGGTGGGGATGGAGGTGTTGATGTTTATATGTTTTTATAAGTTGTAAAAGAAGTTATGTGTTGTATGTGATGTTATATGTATATATGGAAGGAATATATATATATATATATATATATATATTAAAAAAGAGCACGTAGGGTTGCTATACATCCCAGAAATCTAGGGAAATCCCAGGTTAAAAGGACTAAAGCAGTAGATCCTGGATTCCTCCAGCTGTGGTGGGAAGAGAGTCTCTCTTCCCTCCAGAGCTGCAGGAATCTGGGATCTGTCTGCTGCTTCGAGCAGCCCAGCCCAACGAGCTGACGTACCAAGGTGGGATGAAAGGGGGCAGTCCTCCCTGGGCAGCAGATTGTTTTGAACATGACTCCCTCCTGCCTCACTTCCCCACCTGCCTGCTTCCTTCTCCACACTCCTGCATGCCCCTGTCCACTTGCTTGCTTCTCCACAGAGTTCTGGTGAGTCTTTGGGCACCGTCCTCCTTCTCTCCCTCTGGGTGCCCTCCTCGTGGGGAAGGGGGGAGGAGAAGAGAGCTCCCTCCTCCTCCTCCCCACATGGGTACTATGTCCTGGTTTTGTGGCAGAGAATTATGGCAAACCTAAGTGCAGGGCCTTGTGGGGGGATGTGGGAGCATGCAGGCAAAACTCTATTCAGAGTTTTTGCTCCACATGCAGACAAGCCTTGTAAGAGCATTTCAGGTGGTCACACTATAGTAGTAACCATCGCCTCCCAAAAATACTACTCTACGGTGAACTCGCCACGGGTCAGCGTAAGAGGGGCGCTCCAAAAAAGCGATACAAAGACTCCCTGAAACAACATCTCAGGCTTGGCCAAATTGATCACCAACAGTGGTCCGCCCTGGCCTCACATCGGGAGGCATGGAGATGCACTATCCACAATGCTGCAGCCTTATTTGAGAACTCACGACTAACAAGTCTTGAAGAGAAACGACAATGCAGAAAGAATCACAACCCAAAAACATCACCCAAGGAGACCTTCTGCTGTGCTTTTTGCAACCGGACTTGTTTATCTCGGATTGGCCTTTTTAGTCATCAGCGCGCTTGCAGAAAGCGCAGGATGAGTCCTTCCTGAATCTTCATTTGCGAAGAAAAGCCAGAGAGAGAGAGAATAATAAAAATAATATCCTGCCCCTCTACAACCAGGGCAGCTTACAACAATTAAAATATACACCCAACCCCTCAATCCCACCCCCCTTAAAATACAATTAAATAATTTAGGAATTAAAAACATAATTAAAAATATAAAAACCAAATAAATAAAAATAAAGAATAAAAATGAACAATGGACACTGGACGTGGCGAGATCAGGACAAGCGAGATTTCCTTTTTTGACCGCCGGGTGTCTATTCAGGAAAGGCCTGCCAGAAGAGATCCATCTTAGGAGCTTTTTAAAAAGCTATTTAGGGTGCTGATACGACGGATCTCGTCCAGCAGGCCGTTCCATAATCTGGGAGCGATAGCCGAAAAGGCCCTCCGGGAGGTTGAAGGAAACCTAGTTTTTAAAGGTTGTAACAAATTTCTCCCAGAGGACCTGTCTGCATGGGGAGGATTAAATGGAAGAAGGCGGTCCCAAAGATAGGCTGGACCCAAGCCATTTAGGGCTTTAAAGGTGATAACCAACACCTTGCACTGGACCCGGAAACTAATGGGCAGCCAGTGGAGTGATTTTAATATCGGTGTTATATGGTCTTTTCTGGATGTACCCGAGACCAATCTGGCTGCCATATTCTGTACTAATTGAAGTTTCCGGACCAAGTACAAGGGTAGCCCCATGTAGAGTGCATTACAGAAATCAAGATGAGAGGTTACCAGAGCATGTACCACGGTTTCAAGATCTCCGACTTCTAGGAAAAGGTGCAGCTGGTGTATCAGCCAAAGCTGATAACAGGCACTCCTGACCGTCATATTTACCTGATTCACCATCTGGAGTGACAGGTCCAGGAGAACCCCCAGACTGTGAACATAGTCCTTGGAGGAGAGTGTGACCCCATCCAGGACTGGAGATTTTATCCCAGTGCCTGGGCTTGGGGCTGCTACTGTGAGTGCCTCCATTTTATCTGGATTCAGCTTCAATTTGTTTTCCCTCATCCCTTAAGACAATCATTAAGAGAAAAGATACCATCTGAAGTCAGAGCTGAAGACTGAGGCATGGAGAAATATATCTGGGTGTCATCAACATACTGATAACACTCCGCCCCATGCCTCCAGATGATCTCTCCCAGTGGCTTCATGTATATATTGAATAGCATCGGAGACAGGACGGCATATTGTGGGATGCCACAATTAAGCTCCTTCCTTGCAGAACAACTATCCCCGAGAATCACCCTCTGGAATATGCCCGAGAGGAAGGAATGGAACCACTGCAGCGCAGTGCCTCCAATTCCTAGCCTTCTCAGGCGATCCAAGAGGATGTCATGAGCTATTGTGTTAAAAGCTGCTGAGAGATCCAGTAGCACCAACAGGGTCACACTACCCCTGTCAATGCTGAGGTGAAGGTCATCCGCCAAGGCATTACTAGAAAAACTTCTACCCAGGAAGAGTGAAGTTGTAAATACAGTACTTAATTAGCCTGCTACCATGTTGACTGTTATGTCTCCATTGTACAAAATTCTGGTATTTGTAGTTTGACAAGATCTTAGCATTTTCTGCTAGTGGCCTCTAGCACACTTCCCTAAATCGCAGCATTAGAGGTTTCTAAATGAATGCTAAGAACTTCATCAAACTACAAATCCCAGAATTTTGTACAATGGATCCCTGATAGCCCAAATTGTTTCTTCTAAAACTGTGATTTACAGATACACCCGTATTTTTTTCTTTTTTCTTTTTTGAAAAAAGAAAGTTTTCCCATATTGTAGTTTCAATCTGGACCACTCCCATCCCCGGGTTTCTGAATAAGTTTATAAAAGAGACAACGAATCCCAGACATGAAAGTCATATCAGTAACAGTGCTTGGCAAAAATGAGAACATTATGAAACATTGCATTCAAAAAGGCATTATTAACTTTTGTACAAACTGAGATAGCAAACAATGGGTAATTTAAAAAAAACATGAGCAAAATGACACAGAAATATGCCCATTCATACTGGTCACTGAGGATGAAAAGTGAACATCACCAAACTTCTGTTGTTACTTTTCCTGTTTCAGGCCTTCAAGTCATTTCTGATTTATGGCATTTCTAACACAAACACACCATGGGGCTTTCTTAGAATGATTTGTTTAGAGGGGATTCACCCTTGCCTTCCTCTGAGGCTTACAGTGTGTTACTTGCCCAAGGCTACCCAGTGGTTTCCATGCCTGAGCAAGGATTTGAACTCTGGCATTCAGTATTCAAACCACAACACCATGCTTTCTTTACCATACTAGTACAGCATAGCAGTAAGAGGAAAACCTGCCATCACCTGTGTTGGAAGGTAATGAGTCTAAAAATAAAATTGTATTAAAAAATTCCAGGATCTAGTCCTTTTAAAAAACAACAAGAATTATTTCCTTTAAAAAGAGTAAAAAAATAATTCAGTCACTTTTGACTTCACGCTTTATGCAGAGTGCGGTTAAGAAGCAGACCTAAGCTCAATTATCATTTGAAAGTGTATTCAGAGATCTGGGATCCCCCAGTTAAATTAGACTCATTACAAAACAAAGGAGTCAGTTTAAAATGCAAAACAAAGTTTACTGAAGGTATATCAATATCAATCTACATACTAAAACTAACTTAAGAAAAGGTCCTTAACTGAAGGTATTTAGGTAATAAAAACTCACTCAGCCTACAGCCGTTAGCTGGGTTCCGATCATCATAGCATGGTTACAGGAAAGCTTAAGATGGCTAAGATACATCCATCCTCATGGAGAGTCAGATTCAGAAGAAGAAGCTTACACAAAAGCAATAAAATTCAAATTAGGTCATGTGTTAAATGACCCAGCACTCCAGTTGGCTGGAAGTGTCCAGTGAAATAAGAGAAGGGAATTTTGGGAGAACAAAATGCATGCAGGGAAAAACCCTAGACTTATCTAAGATTGTGAATGAGGTATACAAGATTGCTTTTACATTACAATGATTATTTCCCCACATACAACAACCTTGCTTTCAGCTCCCCCTGGAGGGGATATTTCAAAGGGGTATAGATGCAATGCAATGCAGACTTACACTTCCACCCACCCACCCACACCTGCCACCAGTCCTTACTATATACAAACCATCTCGGTTTCACACCTGATTTAAAAGATATTTTGTTAGTGCATCAGTGCTTCTTCTGAACAGTTTTTTTCCAGAACTTCTCTCTTCCAACTCTCATCCTATCCACAAGCAGTTCTTCCAAAAAAAAAAAAGCATCCTAGAGACTGTATTAGACATTTTAAGAATAATCATGACTCTTTCTTTGAGTCAGTGCTCTTGTTTAATAAACTTATGCTTTATTGCACACCAAAGGGCAGTTCATTGAAAGATTGCAGCTGACAGCTGTCTGCATTTCTCTCCATCAACCAAGCCCACTTCATCAGACAGGAAGTCAGGTCCCCCATGCCTATTGGATAAAGGATTTCGTAATGTAATCTTAAAGGTCCTTTGGATCGGTCATAGACCATCAAATTGGAGGTGAGGTAAAAGAGAGTTTGTAAAACCCAGCATTTGTTTATTCTCCTTTGAACTCTACAGGGATGTGAGGGGAGGAATCATGACTTCTTCATCTGAAAATGGAACTGAGTGGCTTCCCCCACTGGAGGGATAGCCCTTCTACTGAAAAAATATTTTGGCAAGAATCCTGACAAAATTAATCATGCCTAAGTAACATTGAAGGGAACTTGAATGTTCACAGTGGAGGTACAAACTACATATGAAGCAGGAAATCCATGATCAGGCCTCATGAAATTTTACTCTTAAGCAGATGTAGAAGGTCCCAACTCAATCAGAGCAACAGTGCCTGGCTGTTTGCAGAAAGGTTATTTCCCTACTAATACATTTTCCTGATAAGAATCATCTTCCAAATCTCCATGTTATTAGACCCTCAGTGATGCAGGGAGAAGTACACAAACACTGAACATGTTAGCTGAATTTGGCTCACTGTTTGGGGGCATTGACAAGGTGGACCCCTCCTACTTTGGTGGCACCTCAGATATCAGTATATATTTCCCTTGTTTCCCAAGTAATGCTATATCTTGTCCTCGGTAGAATTCAGGGAATTTTAAATAGGAGGCAGCTTTCAAAGATGCCTGGCAAAGAAGGTCTCAGGATTATCATCTATGGCCTCAGCAGATGTCTGAGGATACTGGGTGTTGGCATCAACTCTGACATTAGGTACCAAAGATATTCCATTGGTTTCAGCAGTATTTGGCTGTTACCATAGAATCATAGAGTAGGAAGAGACCTCAAAGGCCATCCAGTCCCACCCCCACCCCACAGGAATACACAATCAATCATTCCCAATAGATGGCCATCCAGCCTCTGTTTAAAAACATCCAAAGAAGGAGACTCCACCACAGTATGAGGCAGTGTTTTCCACTTCGAAACAGCTTTTACTGACTTTAAATGGAATAGAGCCATTAAACCTGATGCCACAATCCCAGAGAGCCATATGAGTTGGTGAAACAAGATCAGCTGGCCATGTTTATCACAGTCCATCATGTAAATATATAAATATATGAAAGCTATTAACCCATATGTTTATTCTTCTGTTATAGAAGTTTCCTGAAAGTCAAAGCTTAAGAGATTCTTAAGGGAAATGTTGATGTTGATCTGCCTACTAGAAAATACTATTGTTTAAAACTTTGGGAGCTCAAGTGACAAATATGGTGTACTCTAAAGAACTGTAGCTACATACAGATTGAGAAGATTAAACCAAAATATCCTTCAGTTCTTCCAACAAACAGACTGGGGTGGAGAAAATATGCCTGGCTGGCATTCTGTAAGTGAATTATGATGGAATAAGTTGGATTTATGCCATTGCAACTCACATTTATGGTTGTTGCATAGGCTGGAATTTTCTTTCCACAATGCAATGACAAAAATCCCCCCTCCATCAACTCACCTTGTAAGCAATGTATCCCTTCCAGCACAGACATTTCTGTGTTGTCAGAGATCAGGGAGATGAGCGGGAATGTGTCCAGCTATTTTCCTGTAACTGGCTGCACTACAACAGACATCTGCAGAGACTGCTGGAGGTTCTTGCAAGCTCTCTGCAGATGATGTTCTTGCAGTGTGTCTAGCTACAAGAAGGTAGCTGCTCATGTCCTTACTTATTCTCCTGCTCTCCAGCAACACAGAAATGACCATGTTGTGGAGGGACATGCAGCTTGCAAGGTGGGTTTTTGGGCAGTGGCATCAGAAGACATAGATATGGATATGATACATTAGGTCTCCCAATGCAGGGTCTCATCTGCCTATTTCTTCATTTAGTATGAGTTCCCATATGCATAAAAATGAAACTTCAGACAATATAGAGCAATGTTTTCAGATAGGACTTTTTCAGAGTGGCAGTTTTCCTCTAGGTTTCTTTTGGTTTTCATATAACAAATAAGGGTATGTTAAGGTGTTTTGAATGTACTGAGAATATGAAGTGCCCTTCTTTCCACTCACCCACCCTTTGGATATCATTCTTTCTTTTTTTGTCTTTCACAGAGCACAAATGGGAGGAAATCATGCAGCTCAGGTCCACTCTGACTTGGATGCTATAGCTGACACAGTTTCAGTAGATATGACTGTAGCTCCTGTTTGTCTAGTATTATTGGGTACTTTTTGATGTGTGCAGCCTGAGGATGTGAAAGATACAAAGGGAAGTGAAGAGAGGGAGTATATCCCTATTGGTTGCGCTGGACCTATCAGCAGCTTTTGATACTATCAACCACAGTATCATTCTGGGTCACTTTGCTGGGATGGGAACTGGAGGCAGTGTTTTAAAGTGGCTCTATTCCTTTCTGAGGATGGTGGGGGGTGGAGCTGGTGTGTGTGCTGGGGGACCTCTTTTCGATCCCCTGGCCATTGGCCTGCAGGGTCCCTCAGGGATCTGTTTTATCCTCTGTGCTATTTAACATATACATGGAACTGCTGTGAGAGGTCATTAAGAGTTTTGGGGTGCATTGCTATCAAAATGTAGATGACACCCAGCTGTTCTACTCCT
This sequence comes from Gambelia wislizenii, assembly GCA_030847615.1. NCBI lineage: Eukaryota > Metazoa > Chordata > Lepidosauria > Squamata > Crotaphytidae > Gambelia > Gambelia wislizenii. The sequence goes on along the minus strand of JAUMIR010000009.1, from coordinate 10,776,581 downwards.
TTCCACCCCAGTCCAGAAAGGCTGTCTTGGATCTAAACTGGTGCCTGTTATCAGTAACTGACTGGATGAGAGCAAACAAATTGAAACTTAATCTGAATAAGGCAGAGGTGCTCTTGTGCAGTTGAAAGACAGACCAATGAATAGGGATTCAGCCTGTGTTAGCTGGGGTTACTCTCCCCCTGAAGATAAAGGTTTGCAGTTTGGGTGTACTCTAGACTCAGCTTTCTACCTGGAAGTCCAGGTTTCTGCAGTGGCCAGGAGTGCTTTTGCACATTTAAAGCTTGTGCACCAACTGTGCCCATTCTTTGAGACAACAGATCTGGCCATGATGGTACATACCTTAGTTACATCTCATTTGGACTACTGCAACATGTTATACTTGGGGCTGCCTATGAAGAATGTTCAAAGAGGTGCAGCCAGACCATTAACTGGAGCAGATTATGGAGACCATATTACTCTCCTGTTAAAACAGCTCCGCTCACTGACATTTTGTTTCTGGGAACAATTCAAACTGGCTGGTTATAACCTATAAAGCTCGATATGGCTCACGTCCTGCCCAGGCCCTGAGGTCATCCTCACCACTATTGCAAGCACAGTTGTTGGGGCTGAGAGAGAGGTCCTGAGAGCTGCCCCTAGACTCTGGAACTCCCTTCCCAAGGAGGCCAGAATCTACCCCCTCCAGCCACCTTTCTGTCCTTTTGTTAGCAGGCAAAACCCTTTTTATTCTGACAGGCTTTTAAAATTGAAAGTTTTTAAAGAATGGGCTAGTGGGTGCTGCATTGCTTTAAACTGAACTTCTTTTAATAGCCTTTTATCTTTTTAAAATGGTATTTTATTCTTTTAACTCGAGGTTTGAATTGTTTTACTACTGTGAATAGTTTAATTCCCTTTTAATGTTCACTTTTCATCTGTTTTAGATTGTCTTGTTCTTTTCAATTGTAAGTTGCTTTGAGTCCTAATTTTAGGAGAAAAGCATGATGGAAATAAATAAATACAACAACAACAACAACAATGACATTAGAGGAAGAAAGGGGCATGGAACAGGAACAGAGAGAAGTCTATTCAGGGAAGCAGCAGATGCTGGGCAGTATAACTGTTGGTGTCTCAGTTACTCCAAAATATTTCTAAGTGACAGTAAAGAAATAGTTCTTGTTTGTTCTTGTTCCTTTAAAAATATATATATATATATATATCAATCCATCTTTGTAAGATTTGGATTTTTATTGTGGGGTATGGTTAATGGGATTGTGTGTATCCAACTTTTAGTGCAGATAAATCACTTTATTTCCTTTATCCTTTTGGCATACTTCTCTTTCTTTTTAAACCACCCCACACCAATTTTGTTACAGTTTCCAGGTCACATCACAACCCAGAGCCCTCCCTGTGATGCCTAGCTTAGGAAACCACCAAGCGATCACAGCCCTCTGAGTATTGAGAAGGGAGGCTGAGAGGAAAATAAAAGGAAAAGCTTGACAGTTTAACAGTCGATTTGCAGTTGGCTTGGGTTGGGTAGAGGGTTGAGGAGAGAGCTTAACAGTCAGTTTGCAGTTGGCTTGGGTTGGGTAGGGGGTTGAGAAGAAAGCTGTTAGTGGAGGGGCTGTGAGAAGGAGGTAGGAGAAATGTTGCAAACTATTCAAGAAGAATTAGGCACAAATTGTAATATTGAAAGCAGTAATACTGACACCAGCATATATGCTTGATGTTTTTATTCAATAAATTGCTGCTGGTGGTGGTTGCTTTTAACCTCAGTCCAAGTGGATGGGATTTGTGAGAATTTAGGTGACCTGTGAGAATACCAGTTATAGACACATAAACCTCAATCCACAAAGAAGACACAGGCTGGTCCATCATTGTAGTCAACTTAGAGCTCCACAGTAGTAGACTGAAGATGTGGTTTAAAGTAAAGAGGAAAGTTGGTGACAGGAATCCAGAGTTAGATTCTAGAGATTTTCACACTACACTGCTATAGTGTTACTATTCCACTTTATTTGCTCTGGCTGCCTCCTGTGGAATCCTGGGATTTGCAGTTTGGGGAGGGGCATTTACAAGTCTCAGCCAGAGAGCTTTTAGGCCTCACTAAACTACAAACTCCAGAATTCCACAGGAGGAAGCCAGAGCAGTTAAAGTGGAATAGTAACACTATAACAGTATAGTGTGAAAATCTCCTTTATGTAAATAACCTGGGACCCATTCACATTACACAATTATAGCACTATGGACTTATTCGGACCGCTATTTGTAGCACATGCAGGCTCTTCCCTGTTGTGAGGCTGCTGAACGGCGGGGGAGGGCATTTTGGATGATGCTGTCCCCCTGCTGATACTGTTCCGGAAGAGATGGGAGGCTGCAGCACTATATTTGGCAATTTTCTAATCACGGTTAACTTCCGTGATTAGAAAATCGCCAAATTAGGTGCTGCAGCTCCCAGCTCTTCTGGAACAGTATTGGCAGGGGGACAGCATCATCCAAAATGGCCCCCCTGCCACACAGCACCCTCGCAACAGGGACGAGCCTGCATGTGCTACAAATAGCGGTCTGAAAAAGTCCTATTAGTACATTTTAACTGTTATGGCTACAATCTATGGTATCCTGGGTTTTGTAGCCAGATGAGGCACTAGAGCATTCTAGTTGAGAATTCTAAATACTCCTCCTTAAATTGCAAATGAGCCAGTGTGGTATAGTGATTAGAGCATTGGACTATGGACTTTATCAGATGCACTAAATACAGCCTCATAATGATGCCACTTAAACACGAAAGGGCACAAATAACAGATGATGTCACACTTCATGTTTATGTACTGGCCAAAATGTGTACTTTTTTCTTGATGTCTTAAGCCATCAATTCATCCCATGTGGCATTTTAGTGCCAGCCTCGATGGCATGTGAAACTTCACACAATTGTACTCACATGAATCAGCATCAATGCTGGTTCGGCGAGAACACTTCCAGGTAAGATTGTGACATTAAGGTAAGTGACACGCTTTTTTGACCCTCCCCAGGTTACTTGCAAGTTTTTAAGTGTGTGTGTGTGTGCTTTTAAAAACTTTTTCTGTGCTCTTTTTTAAAAAATTCCCACGTGAATATCTTCTCACAAAAATCCATGGGATTTTGAATGAGGAAGTTAACGAAGCTCCATTCACTTCCTCTTTCATTGCCAGGAAGGCTTTCGATGGGAGGCAAGGAAAGTGGAGCATAGAGAGTTCTTTTGCTAGCATAAAAATGGAAAAGTTATGCTGTCAAAAGAACAGACTTTGGGGTGTGTGTGATAAACTCCTGTAACTCTGGAAACCAGGGTTCAAATCCCCACTTAGCCATGGAAACCCACTGGGTAACCTTGGGCATGTCAAGCTCTTTCACCCTCAGGAGAAGGCAAAGACGCCCCCCCCATGAACAAATCTTGCCAAGAAAACTGCATGATAAGTTCACCTTAGGGTTGCCATAAGTCAGAAATTACTTGAAGGCACACAACAACAACAACAACAACAACAACCTGCAAATCCCAGGCTTCCTTGGTGTGGAACCTCAGCTGTTAAAGTCAAATTATAGTAGATTTTCCTTGGTTATTTTCCGGGCTGTGAGGCCATGATCTGAAAGAGTTTCTTTCTGACATTTCACCTGCATCTGTGGCTGGCATCCTCAGAGAATGGTTGTGTAGGTGTGTGTGTGGAGTTTATATGCTGTGAACCCCTGTTGGGGAGGATATGTAAATTTATGTAATTGAATGGTTAGTTTCTGGGTATAGAAATGCAAGGCTCGTTAGTGTCTGTTTGGCTAATGGTTGATTGATGGACCATTATCTGCTGAGAATCCCCCTGTCCCTGGGTGCTATTCTTTTGTAAGTGTTGAGTTTTGATTTTATTGTATTTCAAAATTGGGAGCCAGATTTTGTTTACTTTTAAGGTTTCTTCATTCCTGTTGAAGTTGTCCAGGTGTTTGTGGATTTCAATAGCTTCTCTGTGCATCCTGACATGATAATTGTTGGTCTGGTCTAGAATTTCTGTATTTTCAAATAGCATTTTGTGTCCAGGTTGGTTTCTAACATAGAATCATAGAATTGCAGAGTTGGAAGAGACCACGAGGGCCATCCAGTCCAACCCCCCTGCCACGCAGGAAATCTTGATCAAAGCATCCCCGACAGATGGCAATCCAGCCTCTGTTTAAAGACCTCCAAGGAAGGAGACCCCACCATGCTCCGAGGGAGTGTGTTCCACTGCCGAACAGCTCTTACTGTCAAAAAGGTCCTCTTCATGTTGAGGTGGAATCTCTGTTCCTGGAGCTTGCACCCATTGCTCCGTGTTCCAGTCTCTGGAGCAGCAGAAAACAAGCCTGCTCCATCCTCAGCGTGACATCCCTTCAAATACTTAAACAGGGCTATCATATTGCCTCTTAACCGTCTTTTTTCCAGGCTAAACATACCCAGCATGTTCTGCTATTGCTGATATTTCTGGCTGGCCAGTGTGCAGTGTCTCTCATGTTCCTTCATTCGTGTTTGCATACTGTGTTTAGTGGTCCCTATGTAAACTTGTTCACAGCTGCATGGTATGCGGTAAACTCCTGCAGCTGTGAGAGGGTTTCTTTTATCCTTCGCTGAGCGTAGCATTTCTTCAATTTTCTTGGTTGGTCTTTAGATCATTTGGAGGTTGTGTTTCCTCATCAGTTTCCCTATTCTGTCTCTGACCCCTTTGATGTATAGTAAATTTACCTCCCCTTTGGGTGGCTGTTTTTCTTCTTCATTCCTGTGGTTTTTTCTGGGTCTGGCTTCTCTTGTGATGTCTGATCTGGAGTAACCGTTATCCTGCAGGGCCCAGTTTAGGTGCCTCAGTTCGTCCTTCAGGTAGTGGGGTTCACAGATCATTTTTGCAACGTCTACCAATGTTTGTATTGTGCTTCTTTTTTGAGAAAATTTTCAAATTGTAGTGCTATGACTGGGTAGTGTGACAGAGCCTTTGGTAAGGGCAAAGCATCACGCTATCCCTCTACCCTTAGCTACCACTACTCTCAGTTGCAGAGCCTTACATAGTTAGGTCCCCAAGCATTCAAAGTTCTGGGGTAATTAGGAAGGTGTAACGTGGGGCTGTAGCCAGGAAATATGTAACACTGTAGGCAGAAAAATGTAGAGATATCAAGCAAGAGTGAAAGGGCCAGAAGCAGGTAGTATGGTTTAGGGTTAGAAGACAGTTTGAGTTCTATAAGGCAGTAGTACAGGATAAAGAAGCTGGAGTTCTGTTTAGACTCTGATGAATCATTGCTAAGTCCAGTGATTCTTAATCTTTTTTGGGCCATGAGCTTCTGATAAAAATTATGGACCCATTCCTGAGAAAGCTAAAGAGGCCAATGCGATTTTGGGCTGCATCAATAGAAATATAGTGTCTAGATCAAGGGAAGTAATAGTGTCACTCTATTCTGCCTTGGTCAGACCTTACCTAGAATACTGTGTCCATATATGGGCACCACAATTCAAAAAGGATATTGACAAATTGGAGCATGTCCAGAGAAGGGCAACTAACATGGTGAAAGGTCTTGAAACCATGCCTTATGAGGAGAGACTTAGGGAGCTGGGTATGTTTAGCCTGGAAAAAAAGATGGTTAAGAGGTGATACGATAGCCCTGTTTAAGTATTTGAAGGGATGTCAGGCTGAGGATGGAGCAGGCTTGTTTTCTGCTGCTCCAGAGACTAAAACACGGAGCAATGGGTGCAAGCTCCAGGAACAGAGATTCCACCTCAACATTAGGAGGAACTTTTTGACAGTAAGAGCTGTTCGGCAGTGGAACACACTCCCTCGGAGCATGGTGGGGTCTCCTTCCTTGGAGGTCTTTAAACAGAGGCTGGATTGCCATCTGTCGGGGATGCTTTGATCAAGATTTCCTGCATGGCAGGGGGTTGGACTGGATGGCCCTCGTGGTCTCTTCCAACTCTACAATTCTATGATTCTATGAAAGTACAAACATATAAACATAAAAGTTTGCATACCATTCTTTTATAGCATGGACTGATTTTCTTTACATGGCTTACTCCAGAATTAAAAAAAGAAAATTACAACGAGCACCTTGAAGACTGAATTTTTATTTTAAAATTCCCCAGAAAAAAAAGAAAGAAATCACACTGGAGAAAAAAAAAATCAAGGTAACAGGAAGTAAAGTGAACAACAACAACAAAAAGAGAGTATCCAATTCATGGGAGTCCAAACGGCCCTCCATGGATCTGCTGGGGGTGCGTGAATTCTAGGTTGAGATCTCCAACTCACTCTGAGGAGTAAATACTGTATCCATGTCAGGATGGGGAAAATTCAGCCTTCCAGATGTTGCTGGATTGCAACTCTTTATCCCTTGCCACTGAATATGCTGGCTAGGCCAAGTAGTAGGTGAAGCTTGAGAGAATCTGGAACACAATGTATATCTCATTGTGATACAGCATTCTAGATGTCACACTTGAAATGTAGACCTCAATCTGCAAGCTTTTTAACTTAATTCTAGTTCTAGGCTTTGAAGCTGGACACCAGCTCATTCCTTAATGTCTCTGGAGAGTTAAATCTCCAGAGGAAATCTCCAGAATGGACTTTAATCTATTCTGTTCTATTTCCTGAGGAGGACAGCTTCAGGTACTACTTGAAAAATGACATGAAACAAAAAGAGATGTTTTATTATCAAAGGGCAGAAGGATGTCTGAAATTGTCCTTTACCTGCACCCCCCTGCTCAATTAATACCAAGTGTAACCACAAGATTACCACTCTGAACTAGTGAATGTCAAGTTAAGTGCACAACAGCATGGTATTAACAATGTAAAGATCAAGTAAATACACGATTATCTTCCACCATTAAGCTTCAGTGCAGATTCCATAGTAATTATTTTTTTTTTTAAAAAAAGTGGAGCTAAATTACTGAGAAATCAGCAGGAATAGGTAATGACTATACTTAAGAAGCAGGTAATTTCCTTAGAAAGCCTCTTGCACAGTAGTTTACCACTCAATAAGTCTTTTCAAAAAGCATCTTAAGATCTATAGGTGATGCAATTGGGCATTTCAAGGGCAATTTTTGTGAACACCTAACCACACTGAATAGATAAATATCAGTAGCCCTGATTGCTATGCATTTTATTCATTTTGAATTCACATTCTCCACCTGTTCCACCTCCTTTAGCATAGTGAATGGCTGGCAGACAGAACATCTGTAGTTTAGATAGGCATTCTACTTAAAGAACAATCCCAAGTGTAGCTTAGTGGCAGAACACACACACTCCCAGTTAGAAAACATCAGGAAAATACCACACTACACCTTTATACATTATTATTCCACTTTAACTGGTCTGGCTGCCTACTGTGGAATCCTGAGATGTGCAGTTTAGGGAGAGGCATTTAGCATTGGCATCCTGAGATTTACAGTTTAGGGAGAGGCATTTAGCATTCTCAGCCAGGGAGCTCTTAGGTCTCACTAAACTACAAACCCCAGAATTCCACAGGAGGCAGTCATAGCAGTTAAAGTGGAATAATCTCTCTCTCTCTTTACACACACACACTCGGGTATGTTGCCTTTGCAGTGTGTGGATTGGCTGCTCAGGAAACACACCCAGCCAATCACCACCCACATGCAAATTCCCTCTCCAACTCACAATCCACTCCTGCCACTCAATCTGCATCAACACCCCCAGCCTCACAAGGGACCCTCCCTCCTCTCACTCCCTCAGCCACTCACCAGTCAAAGGATGCAATGGGACCCAGGCAGTTGCCCTTCTTTGGACATGCTCCAATTTGTCAATATCCTTTTTGAATTGTGGTGCCCAGAACTGGACACAGTATTCTAGGTGAGGTCTGACCAAGGCAGAATAGAGTGGCACTCTTACTTCCCTTGATCTAGACAATATACTTCGAGGATTCCATGGTATGGAGCTACAGCACTTAAAGTAGTGTCACACTGCATTATTTCTGCATTGTAAATGGATGCAGGGAAAAGGTTTTGCTTGAAACTCTGGTGAGCTGTTGCCAGTGAAAGTAGACAATGGTGGGCCCAGGGATAAATGGCAGTCTGGTTAAGGTTAGGTGTTTGCCTCCTCCTAGTAGTGCAAAGTTGTTTTTCTTGTGCAACTGAGGGCGGTGTGAATGGTTAAAGGTACAGAAGAAATCTCTAGTCTGTGACCTTGGGACCCTACCAAAATGGAAGAGACCAATAATACTTTGTCTTCCCAGTTTTTCAGCTGCTTTTAAAATGTTGCAGTTTCGCTTTTCTCTTCTCAGTTTCTCCATCAGTTCATAGCTTTCTTCAGTTGCTAGAAATTGAGGATGTTTTTCAGATGTGGCAATTATGGCATCATAACAATACCTAATTAATGCAAAAGGGTGCACATATCAGATGATGTCATCCTTTCGCGATTTTGTATTCTCCAAAAGCCGTTCCTTTTTATTGATGGGCCAAGCCATCAATAGATCTCCTGTGTTTCCTCTCCCCCCCCCCCCCAATATGGCTGGCATTTGAAAGTTAACACCATTATGCTCACATGAATACAGTGTCAATGGGCAGAACATTTCAAGGTGAGATTGCAAAAACCAGGTACTGTACACTTTTTTAATGAACATCCCCAGTTCACTTTTTAGTTTTAAAGTGTGTTTCTGTGCTTGTTTGTATGTTTGGTATCTGTATTTTTGTTTATTTTGCAGATTTACCACACTCACTTCTTCTTGCAAGAATCACTGAGATCTTGAACCTGGAAGTAAATGGAGCTCTGTTAGTGCTTCATTTATGCTTGGCCTGCCTCTTTAATTCTGTTCAAGGTAGGTGTCATGGTCAGCCAGGACTCTGAGGACTCAGAAGGTGAGGAGGCTGAGCCAGTGGCAGAAGAGCTGGCTGAGTCTGAGTCTAGCCCTGAAGAGCCCAGGGCTCAGCAGCCTATCCCTCCCCCAGCACAGGGTCCAAGCCTGGGAGACATAGTGGAACAAGAGGTACAAGAGCAGGTACCTACCTTTAGCCAAAGGAGAGCAGAGAAGGCGTGGCTGCATCGTTCCCAGAGATTAAGAGAGAGAAGGTCATCAATCACCCCACAGCTGGGAGTGGGAGCTGGGCCAACATAAGCAGCTGTGGGATGCTGAGTTCCTTGTTGCAAGCAGTCTGTGTTACCTGGAGGAAGCCTCTGCCTGTGACTCTTCTGGAACCTTGCTATTTTGAGACTTTGGATATCTTGACCTTGGACTGCCTTCGTTGACCCACCTGCCGGAACCCTTGTGACCTTGGACTGCCTCTTCGTTCTGCACTCTCTCTCTCTGTGTATTTCTGACCCTGTAGGACTGCTACTGACAACACCAGCTACAGTGCCTTTCAACTGGGTTGTTGCTGAGCCAGGCTTCTTATCAGCTATTGAGTTGGCTTCTCGACAGTAGGTCTGATTTGGGGGGTGGGTGGGGTTCTTTTGCCAGCATAAAAACACCAGAAAATATTCTGGCAAAAAAACATTAATGGGAATTAGTCTGATAAAGTCCTGAATTCAAAGTACAAAAGTAGTTTGAACTTAATTTACTCAGTGAAGGCAGAATTAAACTGTGGCAGCCTCTCCTAGCTTGTGGGTTCTTCCTCATCAATAATTTCTTGACCACACTGTGGTCTTCCTTGGTCACACATGTCTTGCTTGGTCACATATGTCTTGGTTTTCTCCTGTGAACTGATACAACCTGCCCTCTTGAGAGATTTGATCTTACTGCACTTAAATGTAAACTATTCTCTTCAGGTAGTCTGTGACCACTGCATCTTTTCCCATTCAGCTCTGCTTGTAGCACACACTTTCAATTTGCTTACAAAGAAGTAGTAGCCCAAATTGCAAGCGACCAATGCACATATTCAGGGGTGAATTTTGAAAATGCAATACCATTTCGGTTCTTTATTGTTAAATATTGTGAAATATGTTTAGTTCCTGGTTGTAGGACTAGGGAGCAGGACATATGTGTGTGTGTGCGGGGGGTGTTGTCTATACAGAGAAAATATTCCTCATAGAGTTCGAGAATACACTTTGTCTAAGTAGGATCCCACATAATTTCACTGTATTCAGAAAGAGGTGGGGGGGGTGTCTCCAAAACCTTTGTGGGTTTTCCCATATATTTAAAAAACCTCAAAAGAAAATGCACACTCCCACTCATTGGGGCAAATGGTTTGCTTTGCTATGCATTCCCGATAAGAGCAGAAGTGGAAAGCTGATTGGTTGGTCATGCACAGGGGGTGGAGCTTGCTAGCAAGGCAAGTGCTCAGAACCACCATGTTGGATTTTTTCCATAGCGATTGTGCGCTGAGGAGACAAACCAGCCTTTCTTTTTTTCTGTTTCTTTATGCAGAAGATCGCACTTGGATATGCTTTTTTTTTAAAAAAAAAAATACTGTTCAGCAACAGTGACTGATGAGTATAAAAATGTGAGAAATCCACTCATGCCCGCCATCTTTATTTGCAGGCATGCCTGTTTGAACAACAAAAGTGTACAGCTTTGCATGGCTGTGATCTTGAAAATGAAATGTGGAGACAATTGAAAGTTTCTGCGAATTGGCGTTAGTGTGCATCCATCCACATTTTATTGCCTTGTATAGACAAGCCCCTTGTGTGTGACACACACACATGCACACACACACACACACGATGGAGTCCATGATGCATGCCCATTAGAGCCTCTTCCAGCAGCTATATGCATAACTACTATGTATGTAGAGAGCAATGTTATCTTGCACATTTAAAACATCCTCACTTTATAAATATGGTACATTAATATTCATTAAGCTGCATGCATTATCATTTTGTAAGGAGATTACTAGGAGTTCACTATTTTCTCGCTGTCACATTTTCCAATTAGGAGTTCCTCTTCTGCAAATAATAAGCTCCCAGCACCACTTGCCAGGGGCTTTGCAGTCTCCAGCAAAGGCTCTGGAGGCTCAGCTTCAATTTAAGAATCAAGTAAAACTTAAGGAACAAATATATTTCTAATGACAGGCTACGTCAGACTGTTCTAGCTGTGATTCAGAAAAAAAGATGACCAAGAGGTGACAGGGAATGGTCTGTAGATGTTCATGAAGAATCAGTGCTAACAACAGTGATAGGTTTCAACGTTACAGAAATAATCAGTTTGAAACTGGATTATTTGCCATGCCTCCTTCCTATGCAATCCTGGGATTTGTAGTTTGGTGAGGCAACCAGGACTCTTTGGCAGAGAAGTCTAAAGATCCTGTAAAACTACAAATCCCAGGATTCAGTAGAAAGGAGCCATGGCAAATAACCCAGTTTCAAACTGGAATATCCATGTCTCTCTTTTGCTTTTCTTCACAAACGAAGATTCAGGAAGGACTCATCCCACGCTTTCTGCAAGCACACTGATGTTTAAAAAGGCAAATCCGAGATAAACAAGTCCAGTTGCAGAAAGCACAGCAGAAGGTCTCCTTGGGTGATGTTTCTGGGTTGTGATTCTTTCTGCATTGTCGTTTCTCTTCAAGACTTGTTCAGCACGAGTTCTCAAATAAGGCTGCAGCATTGTGGATAGTGCGTCTCCATGCCTCCCGATGTGAGGCCAGGGTGGATCATTGTTGGTAATCAATTTGGCCGAGCCTAAGATGTTGTTTCAGGGAGTCCTTGTATCGCTTTTTTGGAGTGTCCCTCTTACGCTGACCCGTGGCGAGTTCACCGTAGAGTACTATTTTTGGGAGAAACAACATCTTAAGCTTGGCGAAATTGATCACCAACAATGGTCCGCCCTGGCCTCACATTGGGAGGCATGGAGACACACTATCCACAATGCTGCAGCCTTATTTGAGAACTCACGCCGAACAAGTCTTGAAGAGAACTGATAACGCAGAAAGAATCACAACCCGGAAACATCACCCAAGGAGACCTTCTGCTGTGCTTTCTGCAACCGGACTTGTTTATCTCAGATTGGCCTTTTTAGTCATCAGCGTGCTTGCAGAAAGTGCGGGATGAGTCCTTCTTGAATCTTCGTTTCTGAAGAAAAGCCAGAGAGAGAGAGAGAGTGTGTCCAGTGCTCAAACTAGTAAACCACACTGGCTCCCTCTGTACCTGCTACATACTTTCTTCCATGTGAAAGAATGTCAAGGCATTCTTACTTACATTTTTGGAGGTTATTTCTTTTGGATTGTAGTCTTTTACACATAAGCAAGTAGAAGGATCTGCATTATTACCTCCACTCTATCCCCTCTTCCTGTAGTGTGTCGGCAAGTTCAGGGGTTGTCTAAACAGTTAAAATACTCCCAGAATGCAAAGAAACCACTACCTGTCTTAAAGGGGTCCCACGTAGTTTTGCCGTATTGGGAAGGGGGGGCAAAATGTCCAATACTCCACTGGAAAAGCCTTTGTGCTTTTCCCGGAGTTTAAAAAAATATAGTGAGGGAAATGTGCATTCCTGCTCATTGGACAAGCAATTCGATATGAAACACTTTGCCATAGTAGAGGAAACACAAGGCTGATTGGTTGGGCAAGAATGGGAGTGGGGCTTGCTAACAAGTCAAGCACCCACTGCCTCCATGTTGCATTTTCTCCTTAGCAAACACTAAGGTGAGAAAATGGGGTTTTTCCCCCCTGTTCTGTTAAATCGAAAAATCACTCTTATCACACCTTGGACATCATTTAAAATAAAAGTTCAGTGGTAGCAAATTGAGGTAAGTACAAACACAAGTAAATCACTTATGGATGCCATCTTGCATGTGAAGCTTATGGGGACAAAAACATCATTACCGTATATTCTGGCATAAATGCCGTATATTCTGGTATTTTAACCTTGTCAAAACCTTTTCAAAATTAGGGGATTGTCTTATACGCCAGAATAGGGCTTCCCCATCGAGGCTTCGGAAGGACGGGTGGCTGGTTGGCTGGGGGGAGGCTTGCCAGCACCCACCCTTCCCGAAGCCACCATGGGGAGCCCTATAAGAAGACACCCCGCCCAGCCAGCCACCCCTCCATACTCTCCTAAAGCTATAATTGGGCTCCCGGTCACGGCTTCAGGGAGTGGTGGTGGTGGCTAGAAACCCCCCTTGAGCCACCCTTCCACCCTCCCCGAAGCCACAATTAGGCTCCTGATCGCAGCTTTGGGGAGGGGGGGATTGCTGGAAAGCCCCCCCCTTGAGCCACCCTTCCACCCTCCCTGAAGCCACGATCGGGCTCCTGATCGCAGCTTTGGGGAGGGGGATTGTTGGAAAGCCCCCCCTTGAGCCACCCTTCCACATTCCCTGAAGCTACGATCGGGCTCCCAATCGCAGCTTTGGGGAGGGGGGATTGTTGGAAAGCCCCCACTTGAGCCACTCTTCCACCCTTCCCGAAGCCACGATTGGTCTCCTGATCATGGCTTCGGGGACAGGGGTTTGGCTGGAAAGCCCCCCACTTGAGCCACCCTTATATTTGCCCCTCTCTTCCACCTTCAATTCCTTCATGAAGGGTCGATGGGTGGTGGCTGGAGGGGGGAGGCTTTACAGCCAGCACCCGCCCTTCCGAAAGCCACAATTGGGGTTCCTATCACGGCTTTGGGAATAGTGGATGAGTGGTGGCTGGAGGGGGAGGTTTGGGATATACAGTTGTCCCTCCATATTCACGGATTTGACATTCATGGATTTAAGTATCCATGACTTGAAAATATTCTTTAAAAAATAATAATCCAAAAAGCAAACCTTGATTTTGCCATCTTATGTAAGGGACACCATTTTGCTATGTCATTGCATATAATGGGACTTGAGTATTCATGGATTTGAGTATTCACAGGGTCCTGGAAGCAAACCCCAGTGAATGTGAAGGGACAACTATATTCGCCATATAAGAGAAGGAGGGGTCATCTTACATGGCGAGTATATCCCAAATTCTATATTTTAACTTAAAAATTGGGGGGGGGGGTCGTCTTATATGCCCAGTTGTCTTATACGCAGAATATACGGGTATGACAAGTTGCAGTTACTGCAAAATGCCATTACTGCAGGGTACGCCTTCTGCTTCTGCCTCGTATATACAAGGCTTCAGTCATCACTGGGCTATGGGCTGTTTCAGAGGGTGTTCCCTTTCTCCTCCTCTCTCCCCTTAGTTCTGCAAATTTTGGAATTCGCACCAGCTTAACTTCCTTTTCATGTGGGTGGTACCATTTTACCTGTGATCAGAAAATGTTGGATGTACCTGCTTCACAACATGTTGGTCTGGAATGGATATGGCCCCATAACCAGTATGCATGCCCCCAGCCCCACCCCCGGAGCTACTAAATCGTAGGCCTTTATCAGACCACCCTCCTTTTCTCTTCTTTTTGCCGGCATAATTGTAACATTTTTATGTGAGCAAAAGAACCCCTTTACCACACCTACCTTCCATCCCACCCAAAGGCAGCCCCAGCAATGACTGAGGAGTGAACAGAGCTCCTTTTACTTTCTCGAATGAAATCTTGTGGATTCTTGGGAGGAGACGGGAGCATGGGAAAATCAAAACAAAAATAACACACAAATAGTTACAAAAAGCACATGAACACACTTAAAAATTACCAGTAAACCAGAGAGGTTCATAAAAAGGCCATCACCTACCTGGATGTTTTGATCTCACACAGAAGAGTTCTGGCCAGACCGGGCATTGAGACTGTAATAATGCAGAAAAAAGGGACGAGGTTTCAAATGCCAGAAATGCCAGCAAAAAAGTGCCAGAGGCAATCTGTTGACAAGTTGGCTCATCAATAAAATAGAACTTTTTGACAAGTCATAAACATGAAAGGACGTCATTGTCTAATATACGTGCCCTTTCGCATTTATGTGGCATCATGGTGACACTGTATTTAGCTCCAATGATAAAGTCCCTAGTGTTTCAGGTAATGCCCTTATTGGCTATTGGGTTGGTCTTGCTCTAGCTGCATCTCTAACACTTTTAAATTACACCTTCCTTCTGTTCTGACTTCTCATCTCTAAATATCATTAAAAAGAGGGGGGAAATGAATGTAAGCCCTCAACAGTAAGCCCTCAACTTTCACAGGGGCTGGGGTGCAGGATACCAACAAAAGTGGGAAAACTGCAAATATAAGATGCTATTTTTTTTTGTTTGTTTTTACAAGCGAGAATAATTCCCTAGGCATTTCTATGTCCTCAAACATGATTCTATGGTCAACTGCTGGTGGAAATTGACCATAGAATCATGCTCCAAGATCTAGATATAACTAGAGAGAATATATTTTTCAGTCATGTATTTGGCAGAAGGGGAGGCAGCAGCAAATACAGTAATATGTGAACAATCAAAGCCACAAATAGATTTCCCTTTATTTTTTTCTGGGCTGTGAGGCCGTGTTTTGGAAGGGTTTATTTCTGACATTTCACCTGCCTCTGTGGCTGGCATCTTCAGAGAATGGTTGGGTAGGAGTGTGTGTGAGGGTTATATACTGTGAGCCCCTGTTGGAGAGGCAACTCACCCCTACCCAACCATTCTCTGAAGATGCCAGCCACAGATGCAGGTGAAACATCAGAAATAAACTCTTCCTGAACACAGCCTCACAGACCAGGGGAAAAAAAAAAAAAAGGAAAATCTATGGATGCCGGCTGTGAAAGCCTTCAACTGCACAAAGCCACAAATGCTTAACCCTCAAATGTGGAGGGATGACTATAAAATCAAAATTCACTCTCATCCCCCCCCCTTTTTTTAAAGGATAACAATTCTGGACATGCACATGAACATTCTAGTAAGATAGCACTCTAAAGTGCTAGTGTCGACACTTACTAGTGCAGCAATTAACATGAAATGGTTGTGTTTTGGTCAGAGTTGCTACTCTTCACTGTCTGTTAGATTTTCTTCTTAGATTTCCTTGGCTTTGTGCTGTGAGAACGCACTTGCAAACCCTGCTGAGAATTGAGTTTGACGGTTGAAGCAATTTCTCCCTTTTGAGAAGTATTTCCCCCCTACTGCCAGATGATGTATTGTAAAATAGGTTTTGTTCCCTCTTGGTTCCATGGCTCCTCATAAGTTTGGCATAGCCCGATATATATCTGGAACACTGCAAACTTTGTTTCTATGCCTTTTCATAAATCAGAAGCCCTAGCAAAGGAAAAATTGAATTCCACAATGTGGTGGAAGCACAATATTAGCACTTCATTGATTTTAACTTCAAAGGCTGTTTCTGCTCTGGCATCCTCAGGCAACTACCAGGGTTCTAGCACTGTAGCATAGGCTATCACCAGCATCTGTTGTGGATAAGGTTGCCAGATTGCTGGCCCTGGCCCTGAGTCTCTAGTTTTCATGGGTTATCTCCAGACAGGAGATGAGGGTAGAAAATCTCCTGTTGGGGACAGGGTTCAGCTCCAAGCAAGACTGTGGGCAAATCTCCAGCTCACCTAGTAGTGCAGTAGCTTGCTACAATATCCATAGATTAATTGATTGGTTGCTGCAACTTGCAACGACTGTCCAGGGGGGTATATATATTTAGTTTCTTCCTTTCCTCCATGTTGTTTTGGCACCAGGGCTCACCTTCCATTCTGTCCTGTTTCCACCTTTTAGCTAGAAGCCAGTAGGCTAGGGGCTCATCTACATGGGTCAGCATACACCAGATCCCTGCCGGTGTATCCTGTCCATGGGCCAGGCCTGTTCCTCCCCCCCCCATAACTGTAACCAAACAGAGGAAGTCCAGATGGGCACACTGGCCCATCGCTGCAGCCACCACTGCTTCTGTCTCCCTCACTCTCCTAGAAGATAGGAAGCTGGCCCTCATCATGTGAACAAGGCCCCCTGCATGTGACCAGCCTTGGTCACATACTCTAGGACTCCTTCCTGTTGTGGCAGAGTGACAGCAGACCAGCAGCTGCAGCAACGGGCCTGCCTGTCGGGAGGGGCTTCTGCAGTCATGCAGGGCCCGTTCCATTTCTTTATAGCTAAAATAGAGTTAATAAGGTATTATTTAAAAACCGTTCAATGAGCCTTAGCTCATCTTCCCCAACTCATCCCCATCTTTGCCCTGGGGGTCAAAGGGACTGTCCAGGGGCAAAACAGGGCAAATGCCCTGTGTCGTCAGGACTGCAGGTCTGCAAGATGGAGACAAGACAAGGCAAATTGCCCATGTAGACAAAACCTAGGTTAAATGTTCTTTATCTTATCTCCCTAAAGGAGTGAATAGGAATAGTTTATCTTTGTTTCAGCTTGATCTAGGAACAGCATCTTTAGCCAAGAGTTCTGTTTTAATTTCCAAAGAGGAAAATACTATCAGGATCTGGTCATAAAGTGACCTTTTCCAACCGGTAACTCTTTGTGCTGTATGACCATATGACGTTTTGTATGCCTTTGAAGTGTAACAAATTGATTTAATGAGAATACCTGAGAGAGAGGATGAGTTCTGTTGGAACAAATGGTTGGGAGGATACTGCAGTGGAAGAGGGAAGTGGATATTTGGGGAACCAATGAGTTGCCTGCTTGATTTGGGCTGATTGTAAATACTTTTTATTATACTGCTTTTCCTTTGAGCTTCATTTGAAGCAATGATGTTGTATACTTCACTTTTTAGATTTCTGTTAGTAATAAAGCTTACTGTTTAACCCTGAAGCTTCTGGCTACAGAGTCTAAAGAAGACAGTACATGGCTAATACATTGTCTCGATATGTGGTTACTGTGAGCAACCAAGGTTGGTACTTACTGCATAATCCTTAATGTCTTCACCAAGAGCTGCCCCCACATCTCATGTTTTGGTCTGGAAACCTCAGGGCCTGTGGCAATCCTAAACTTGCAACCTCAGTCCTGAGTTTCCTTCATTATTACTTTTACCCCAGCCTGGTACTTCCAAAAGTGCTTCCCCTACCCATCATTTTAGTGCCCCACAATGTTTCAAAGCAAAGTAGCATTGCTCTCAAGCACTGTGGGACATTCAGGCCTAAATACTATTATGATCCCTACCTAGAAACTAAACCTGTTTAATCAATGGCAATGTGATAAGTCAACACTTAAGTCAAATGATTTGATGGGTTTACCCTATTTGTGACTAATAGTAGGACTGTGGCTTAAATGGTAACCATGGAAAATGTATACAGCAGCCAAACTCTGAAACTTTCCATAGCTCAAAGTACTGCTGAGAGTGCTGCTACTGCACCTCACAAGAATCCACCAATAGAGGTGGTGCTTGACCAGTCTTACCTTAGAACAGGGAGAACCAACTTGGTTCACGCATTATTGGAAGAAGTTAGGAACTGGTTTCTGACTGCTATCTTGAAGCCTTATAAGTGTTGGCCCTTGCAAATTTGAGGGTACTACTTTAGGATTGCTACAGCCAGAAAATATCTTAGGCCAGCATAGCAGAGGAAGCCAACAAGAGGGCATTTAATTCAGGGTGGCAAACTGAGGGCTTTTCCAACACAGTTGTTCAAACTCAAGAGATGGAGCCTCCTCTCTTGCGTCCCTCACCTAGCTGAGTGGAACCGGAAGTCTATGCTTCCTCTTCTAATGAAATTCCAACTACAAACGAATGGATCATAAAGGTTCTAGGCTTATATGAAATGGATAAACTTACTTATTATCTAAAGGAAGGAACAATAACCAACAGGAAACTTGGAAAGAAGTGATAAGCTATTTGGAAAAGAAATGGGGTCCAAATATAATAGTTGTCACGGGCTCAAACCTGAGTTCACTTCCCAGGAGCCCCAGGTTAGCCCTCCCTGTAGGGTTAGTCCTGAGTATCCTCACTCCAGGATGCTCCCTACAGACTCCCAAACCATCCAATAGCTGCCACCATCCACTGGGTTAACTGGGAGGGGTTTCTTTCCCCTTGAGATCCCCCTTTTCTCACGTAAAACACAGTGGGAAGTTTCCTGCCAGGTTTCCTACCAGGGAAGATTCTGGAGAGCCATTTTGAGTGGAGGCTTTTCAGGCCAGTTTCCTGCCAGGAAGAAGAAGGAGAGAAGCTTCTGGAGAGCCATTTTGAGTGGGTGAGTTTGAATTTTTTTAAAAACTCTTGGGAGAGGCTGCTTGTTTCTGAGGGGGTGGAACTTCTGGGAGTTTGAATTTTTTAAAACTCTTGGGAGAGGCTGCTGGTTGGTGAGGCATGCACCGTTAAATACAGAGTTCCAAAAAGTACAGCTTAGAGTTCTCAGCATTAACTAAGAGTTCTAAAAGCTCTCACCATGGACACTGAGGGGGCTGCTGCGGTCACCTGCAACACTTGTGGGATGTTTGTCTTCTTGTCTACAGACGTGGGGAACTTCACATGCACCAAGTGCAAGTTGGTAGCCCTCTTGGAGGAGAAAGTCTAGCAGCTGGAGACATGGGTAACTACACTTCAACAGATTCATGAGCAAGAGGTTTTCCTGGACAGAACAGAATGAAAGTCTTGGGCGGGGACCACACAGAGGAACTGGCTGGGGAGGAGAGTGTCACTCAATAAATGCAGGAGGTTGATAGCTGGAGGAAAGTCACACATCAAACAAGAACATCCAGGGACTCTTTGAGCAGCTTGTAGCGACAGAATCGATTCGAAGCCCTCTCCCTTATCAAGGACAACAAGGGAGAACAGCATGGACAGACTTCAGGGACAGAGCAGGGGACCTTGAGAGTACCACCACAAGGAACAGCAGCTGTGAAGCCTTGGCAGAGGCGAGTGGTGGTGGTGGGGACTCCTTGCTGCAGGGTACACAAGCAGTGGTTTGTGGGCCTGACAAGATGTCTTGGGAGGTGTGTTGTCTCCCTAGTGCAAAGATCCGTGATGTGACAGAGAGGCTGACAAGAATCGTCAAGCCTACGGATCATTACCCCTTCCTTTTGGCCCATGGGGGAAACAACGATACTGCAAGGCACAGCTTTCTGAAGATCAGAAGAGATTATGAGGCTCTGGGGAGGAAGCTGAAAGAAAGGGATGCACAGATTGTCATCTCGTCTCTTCTGCCAATTGAAGGGCATGGTCCTGAAAGGGAGAGGAAAATAGCCTATGTAAACAACTCGCTCCGTAGATGGCGGCGCGGAGAACGATTTGGATTCTTGGATCATGAGTTGCGCTTCCATGAGGGGGGATTTCTGGCAAGAGATGGGGTGCATCTCATGACAGCTGGCAGAAACATTTTTGCCTACAGTCTCAAGAATTTGATCAGGAGGGCTTTAAACTGAGTCATATTGGGGAGGGAGACAGTGTTCTGGAAGGCAAAAGGGCTGGAGAATATAGTCAAACTGTCATAGAGGGAACAAGGCAAACAGTGCAAGGACCCAACAGTGGGAAGCAAAAAAACCTCTACACTAATGCACAGAGCATGGGAAATAAGCAAGGTGAACTTGAACTCCTAGCACTACAAAGCAAGTATGATATAATAGGCATTATTGAAACCTGGTGGGATGAGTCTCATGATTGGAATGTAGGAATAGAGGGGTATAACCTTTATAAGAGAAACAGGCCAAACAGGAAAGGAGGAGGAATAGCATTATATGTCAGGGATATTTACACCAGTGAAGAAATCCATGACATCAACACTGGAAGCCAGGTGGAGAGCATCTGGATAAAAATTAAAGGGGAGGGAAACAACAGGGATGTTATTGTGGGACTCTACTACAGACCCCCAAGTCAGACGGAGGAACTGGATGGTGCCTTTCTAGAACATATGACCACACACGCAGAAAGGAGAGATAGTAGTGATGGGTGACTTCAACTATCCTGATATTTGCTGGCCATCTAACTCAACCAAAATTTCAAGGTCTAGCAAATTCCTTACTTGCCTGGAAGACAATTTCATGGTCTAAGAGGTGGAAGAGGCAACAAGGGGGTTAGCTATTTTAGATCTGATCCTAACCAACAGGGATGACCTGGTTAATGGGGTGCAAGTGGTGGGATCCTTAGGAGAGAGTGATCATGTTCTCCTGGAGTTTGTTATACAATGGAAAAGAGAAGCCAGGCATAGTTAGACACTCATTCTCGACTTTAGGAGAGCTGATTTCAATAAACTCATGGAAACTCTGGGGGTGATCCCATGGTCAGGAATACTAAAACAGAAGGGACCTCAAGATGGATTGAACTTTCTCAAAAGGGAGATACTGAAGGCACAATTTCAAACAGTACCATTGAGGAAGAAAAATGGGAGGTGTCTCAAGAAACCAGGATGGATGAGTAAAGAAATTTCAACGGAGCTAACTTTTAAACGGAATATGTTTGGGAAATGGAAAAAGGGGGAAATCACCAAAGAAGAATTCAAACAGATAGCGAGCATGTGTAGGAGTAAATTCAGAAAAGCTAAAGTGCAGAATGAACTCAGGCTTGCTAGAGAGGTTAAGAACAATACAAAGGGTTTTTGGGGGGTATGTCCGCAGCAAAAGGAGGAAGAAGGAAATGGTAGGGCCACTACACAGAGAAGATTGCAAAATGCTAACAGGGGACAGAGAAAAGGCAGAATTACTCAACACCTTCTTTGCTTCAGTGTTTTCAGAAAAGGCAAAGGGAGACCAACCTGAGGATAAAGGAACAGAGGAAACAATAGGGGAAATCCATCACAGAATAAGCAAAGAGGTAGTACAGCAATACCTTCTTAAACTAAATGAATTTAAATCTCCAGGACCAGATGAACTACATCGAAGGGTATTAAAAGAGCTTGCAAATGTAATCTCAGAGCCATTGGCAATAATCTTTGAGAACTCCTGGAGAACACGAGAAGACCCAGCAAACTGGAGGAAGGCAAACGTTGTCCCCATCTTCAAAAAGGGGAAAAAAGAGGATCCCAACAATTACCATCCAGTTAGTCTGACATCAATACCAGGGAAGATTCTAGAGCAGATCATTAAACTGAGTGTCTGTGAACATTTAGAAGGGAATGCCATAATCACAAAAAGTCAACATGGGTTTCAGAGAAACAAGTCATGCCAGACTAATCTGATCTCTTTTTTTGATAAAATTAGCAGCTTGGTAGATGAAGGGAACGCTGTAGGTATCATATTCCTTGATTTCAGTAAGGCTTTTGAGAAGGTTCCCCATGACATTCTTGCAAACAAGCTTGTAAAATGTAGGCTAGACAAGTTAACTGTTCAATGGATTTGTAATTGGTTGACTGGCCAAACCCAAAGGGTACTCAGCAGTGGCTGCTCTTCGTCTTGGAAAGATGTGACCAGTCTTGGGCCACAAGGTTCGGTCCTGGGCCCAGTGCTATTCAACATCTTTATCAATGACTTGGATGAGGGAATTAGGGGCATACTTATGAAATTTGCAGATGACACCAAATTGGGAGGAGTAGCCAATACGCTAGAGGACAGGATCAAAATTCAAAATGACCTGGATAGACTGGAGAGCTGGGCCAAAGCTAACAAAATGAAATTCAATACAGAGAAATTTAAGGTACTGCACTTAGGGCAAAAAAATGAAATGCATCGATATAGGATGGGGGAGACCTGGCTGAATGAGACTACATGCGAAAGGGGTCTAGGAGTAGACCACAAATTGAACATGAGTCAACAGTGTGATGCGGCAGCTAAAAAGGCCAATGCGATTTTAGGCTGCATCAATAGAAGTATAGTGTCTAGATCAAGGGAAGTAATAGTGCCACTCTATTCTGCCTGGGTCAGACCTCACTTAGAATACTGTGTCCAGTTATGGGCACTACAATTCAAAAAGGATATTGGCAAATTCGAGCATGTCCAGAGAAGGGCAACTAAAATGGTGAAAGGTCTGGAAACGATGCTTATGAGGAGAGACTTGGGGAGCTGGTTATATTTAGCCTGGAAAAAAGATGATTAAGAGGCGATATGATAGCCCTGTTTAAGTATTTGAAGGGGTGTCACATTAAGGATGGCACAAGCTTGTTTTCTGCTGTTCCAGAGACTAGAACACGGAGCAATGGATGCAAGCTCCAGGAACAGAGATTCCACCTCAACATTAGGAGGAACTTTTTGACAGTAAGAGCTGTTCAGCAGTGGAAGACACTCCCTCAGAGTATGATTTAAATAGAGGCTGGATGGCCATCTGTCGGGGATGCTTTGATCGTGATTTCCTGCATGGCAGGGGGTTGGACTGGATGGCCCTCATGGTCTCTTCCAACTCTTCAATTCTATGATTCTATATTAATCAGTGGCATTCCTTGCCACTATAGAATCAACTATCTCCCTCCTCCTAACCCCAGAGGAGGCTCACAGTAGCATAGTCAAGAGTAAGGCACATGGTAAGCATCAGTATAGGAAAGTTAATAAGTTTACTTTATTCAAGAGAAGTAGTCATGCAATCTCACATGAGGCAAGATTCTCCCCTACCTCAGGCAGGCAGGCTTAAAGTGATAGCAATACAGATTATCAAAATCAAAGCATTACATCACTCAGGTTATATTCAGTTGCTAATTTAGCTACATTCAACCAAAGTAAAGAAATGAAAAAGAATTCCCTAATGCAACTAAACATGCCCTAATCTCTACTAAATACTTGCAGTTTTTTGCCTTGAGATGTTATTCAGATGCTGGTTGCTCAAGCCAGAATGGAATGGCCTTGCTCTACCAGCATAGAAATTTTTGTTCCTTCACATCTTCCAGAATCTCCCAAATCTCACACACACTGGTTTCAAACAAAAGTAGTTAAATCCTCTTCAGATATCCCGGGCTTAAATCTGTAATTGGTCAGTCTAGTCACATGGTGTCATGGTAATGATGTCATCTCATTAGCTCTGTGAAGGTGGTGCTTGAGACCCTTCCCATTAACCCTTTTCTTACCTGATAGTATGCTGTCAAGACAATCTGTTTACAGACAAAGGGAGTTATAGTTCTCTAGCAGAATGATGGGAGTTGTGCCTTAAGGCATCATGAACTCCATCAGGACAATAGTTAATCAATTAAGATCAATATGCATATAATGGAACTGGATAACAAATTCAATAAAAAGGAGCATAGAATAAGTTGAAATCTTAAAATATAACTTTATTAAACTTAAGTTATCTGTTGTAAAGACTGAAAACATTAACAGAGTGATAGACGAACATTAATCATCAGAAGTGGAAGGGTAGGAAGTTTATGATTCTAAGATGTGTTACTGTTTCCCTGTATTAATTTGATTACAGGAAGTGTCATTAAATAAGGAAAAATGTATGCACAATCATTAAAGCACAAGAAACTATACTTTGGTGATATGTACTTAAAAAGAAAGTAGTTATATTTTGTATAAGTTTTGTATTGAGTATTGGATTGGTTTCCATTTAGATAGAAAATGTTTTTATTAATTTGGTTTTTTTTATGTAAACAATAAAAAAAATACAGGCAAAGATCCTGCATGCGACACATAACTATGATGTCATGGCTATGCTTTCTCTTCTGATCTGACGCTCCAAACCCACCTTAAAATCCAGGCAGCTCTAAGGGACAGAGTTCTTCAGTGCTGGCTGAAGAATGATGTGCTCACCCCTGCTTTCACTGAGACACAATGTGACAAGCAGAAGCACGGACCCTTGTGGGGTCCTGTCACAACTCCTTGTTGCACCATGGTTCGCAGGCTGGAGAGACCTGGATACATCATCCTTCAGTGCCCTGCTCATCAGCACCACAGAGTTCCCTTTGTACTGCTGCTTGGATTTTAACATGGGTTTATGGGGGCATGTGCAGTCATGGTAATGGTGCCACATTGTAAATGTGGATACCAAATATAAGGCTAGCTTATGACATTGTAACTGTCTAACAGGATGTTAATCATAATCAACAATCTAGAAGTTCTGGCTTCAAGTTCTGCCTTTGGCTTTAGGTGTAGTTTGAACACAATGCTATTATCTTCCCCATCCAGACACAGCACAGGATAATGTGTTTGGCTTTTTTTTTTCCAAAGCAGAGTCCAAGCTTCTGCCCATTGTTTCCTCACAAAAGCTCTGCAAGTTAGGTTATAGGCCTACTGCACTCTAAAGAAAAGTGGCCGTGCAGCAGGAAGCTTCTGTCTTCCGTGCTGCCTTACCACATGATGTCATCAATCTTCTGGTGTTCTTTCATTCCAATTCTGTGAGAGACCAAGGTAAAAACCATGTCTTTTTGCTAACCAGAAAAACCTATTAGCAAAAAGATGAACTTTTACCGTGATCTCCCATGGGACCAGAACAAAAGAGCACCAAAAGAATGATGACATCATGCAGTAAGGCAGCAACCTTACTGCTTCACTGCCGCTTTTCTTCAGTGTGCAGTAAGTCCCTGAGTCTCAGAAAGAGTGACTGTTAATGGGTCATCGACTGAGGTTTATGGATGAGCACATTATAATTAGAACTATGGTTCAAGCTTCTGTACAGTTTGGGTTTTTAGCGTCAATTCTTTGGGACTGTTCTACCCTGTTCATGCCTGTTCTGAGGAGAACACCAAGATGGGAAGCAGTTCAGACACTGGAGGAGACCTCAGAAGAGAGGATCAATCTGTTTTTGGTCTTTGATACTTCTACTTTGTTCCATTCCATTTCCACATTAATTTGCATTTAAAAAAAAATCACATGGACATTCACTTCAAATTATGCTTGAATATGCCTTTCTAAATATAGTTTCACTCAAAATATGCTTTTTAAAATGCATGGAGATCCTTTTTCTTTCTTTCTTTCAAACAACAACAACAACTGCACCAGATCATTGGAAAAGAGTAGGAAACCACTGGATAAAGGAGTTCTGATCCACAAGTTAGAAAAGTGTGGAGTTGCTCCATTCCCAATGCAGTCCATATCAATCACATTCTTACACCTTGACCTTCTTTTTCTTTATGAACGTGTGTTTAATTACTTCTAAGAAAACTCATATTGGGTGCATTCAGACTGATTAAAAAGACCAGAAAGCCCTGGGTTTTGTCCCTGTTCTTTCTGATTTTATTTTGGAGAGCCATGCACATTTTGTTTAACCTAGAATTTTCTCTCTCAGCTCCTGGTATGATCAGAGCCTTTTTATACTGGCTTCCCAGGTTGACTTGTTTTAACCCAGTATAAAATCAGACAAAACAGGAACACAATCTAGGACTTTTCAATCAGTCTGGATGCACCCACAGTGTAAGAGTTCACTTGTAAATCAGTTTGGAAATATCGGTTCATCTAGTTGCTATTTGTAACATTTACCAACTCATTGACCTCTAGGTGCCTGGATTGCAAACTGCTGATGCTGTTACATGTTTGTCAGCTTGTCTGGAGCAGTTCTAATTAATTATTTGTGATTGCAGAGGCAAGCTTTTTTCCGCCTGCTTCCACCTTCATTTCTTGCTTCTTCTTTTTTCCAGCCTTGGTAACTAGATGTTTATTCTCTGGTGTTTACCCCTTTTTTAAAAGGGGGGGGGACAGTGGAGGAGAAATAAGCTAATTAATAAATAATTACGTTCCAAGACTCCAGCAGTGTTGTTGAGTCATAGCTTTAACATCACACAATGAACTCCCCTTGACAACTGGTGGTGTGTGCTGTAGTGATCTCTTTGGGATTGAGAGGAAGATGGATTCAAAGAGGGAAGGGAACAAAATTTAAAGACGATAAATACATTATCTGTTATAATATATTAATGAGCTCAGTTTTAGGGAAAGGATTCCACAGTACTAATATGAACAGCATGAACAGCTGTTAATACTGATCTCACTGCTCTAATCCTTCTAGAATAGTAGTGTGTGTACTCACATCATTTTTACAATGCATTATTGCAACTATGATCCAACTGCTTATTTAGAGTATCATCTGTTAGATTAGTATGGATGGTTGCATAATATGTGCAATGCTGACTTGTTGTTAACTGCTGTCAAGTCACCTTCGACTTATGGTGAGCCCATGAATGAAAGACCTCAAAGTCACCCTATCATCAACAGCCCTGCTCTGGTCTTGCAGACTCAGGGCCATGGCTTCCTTGATTTGATTCTATCCATCTGGAATGTGGTCTTCCTCTTTTCCTACTGACTTCTGCCTTACCAAGCATTATATTTTCTAGTGAGTCATGTCTTCTCATGATATGGCCAAAGTACAATAGTCTCAGTATAGTCATCTTGGCTTATGGGGAGAGTTCACACTTGATTTGCTCTAGGACCCATTTATTTGTCTTTTTAGAAGTCCATGGTATCCATAGAACTCTCCTCAAGCACCACATTTCAAAGGAATTGATTTTCTTCCAATAAGCTTTCTTTACTTTCCAGCTTTCACAACCATACATAGAAATGGGAAATATGATGGCATGAACCATCCTAACTTTAGTATTCAAGAATATATATTGAAACTTTAGGATCTTGTCTAGTTCTCTCATAACTGCCCTTCCTAATCTTCTTCTGATTTCTTGACTGCAGTCTCCATTCTGATTACTGAGCCAAGGTCAGGAAAATCTTGAACTATTTCATTGCCTTCATTGTCTACTTTAAAGCTCTGTGAATCATCTGTGGTCATTATTTTTGTTTTCTTAACGTTTAACTGTAACATTGGCACTTTCTTCCTTGACTTTCTCCAATATTGTTTAAAGTCTTTGCTATTTTCTGTTGGTAGTATGGTGTCATCTGCGTATCTTAAATTGTTGATGTTCCTTCCTCCAACTTTCACACCTCCTTCCTCTAAGTCAAATCCTGCTTTACATATGATATGTTCAGCATGCAAGTTAAACATGTACAGTTAGACAATGCAGCCTTTCCTGACCTCCTTGCCAATTGGAAGCTGTTCTGTTTCTCCGTATTCTGTTCTAACAGCAACCTTTTGTCCTGAGGTTATGCATCAAAACAATCAAATGTTGTGGCACACCCATTTCTTTAAGAGCAATCCATAGTTTTTCATGAGCTATACAATCTTTTGAATTTTATTTTGTGTGCTTCATTATCCGAAATACATTTGCTAAATGATCCCTAGTGACTTTTTCTTTCCTGAGCCCAGCTTGCACATGTGGTATTTCTCACTCCGAATATGGTTGTTGTAGAATTTTGAGCATCACTTTGCTTGCATGGGAGATTAATGCAATGGTCCTGTGGCTCCTAGTGTCCCCTTTCTTGGGGGATGATAACGTGTATATTGAGCATTTCCAATTTGTGGGACATTCTTTTGTTCTCCATATTTGTTGGCAGATTTAGTTAGAACTAGAGTAGATTCTATCTGTGTAGATCGAAGCAGCTCTATTAGGATGCCATCTGTTCCTAGTGATTTATTTCTCCTAAGTGCTCTAAGTGCAACTTTCACTTCATTTTCTAAAACTGGAGTTTCATCTTCAAATGGTTCTTCCTTGAATGAATCTGTCATCTCTTTTATACAGTTCTTCCATGTATTGCTTCCATCATCTTTTTGTTTCTACTGGTCATAGAGCATCCCCACTCTTGGTTTGAATTTTCCTTTGAATTCTCAGATCTTGTGGAAGAGATCTCTTGTCCTTCATTTTTGTTGTTGTCACCTTTTATTCCTGTGCATTCATTATTATAGTCGTTTTCCTTGTCCTTGTGCACAAGTCATTGAACAGTTGCATTCAGGATTCCATTTGTCACCTTTTACTTTTGCTTCTCAGCTGTCCTTGCCTGCTTGAAAACTTTTCACCGATCATCCATTGAGGCTTCTCTTTCTTTTTTGGCTGCAAATAGTATAATGCTGGTAAATCTCATTTTAAAAAAGAGGAAGATTCCTATGTTTTAGAGATGGCATACTGTCTTTACTGAAGCAGGTTGAAATCAAGGCAACAGGATAATTTGAGGAGAATTTAGGACCTCTTTTTCCCAGATGCAAGCATCTTGCCAGTCATCCAGATGATTTTCTTTGCTGCTGTTCAGTTGAGGTATGCATGATATGGCCCACCAGGTTGATGCCAGATGCTCAACAATCCACTTCCTTTCTCTGCCAGCAGAGAACAAAAACATGAAGTGGAATGAAATTCATTATGATGGTGAGCCATAGCTGGTGGTCTGAGAATGCATGGATACAATGCTATTTAGCAATCTGTAGTTCAAAGTAAGAACTTACCACATTCTGAAGAAAAGTGGCAAAGCAGCAAAAACATTCTGTCTTTTCTGCTGCCTTATAACATGACACTGGTGTTCTTTTGTTCTGGTCCTGTGCAGGACCAAGGTAAAACTCTGTCTTTTTGCTAACCAGAAAAATCAGTTCTCAAAAATATGTGGTTTTACCTCAGTCCCTAACCTAACCAGAACAAAGGAACACTGGAAGAATGCCAATGCCATGTAGTAAGGCAGCAGGAAAGATGGAACATTCCTGCTGCTTTGTCACTTTTTTTCAGAGTGTAGTAAGGCTGTAAATCACCAAACTACAAATCTCAGGATTCCTTAGAATGGAGCAATAACAGCCAAAGTGGCATTAAACCATTACAACTGTATAATGTACATATACTCTTGCGTTTGTTCTGGTGTCACAGGATGATGGGATCTGCTTTTAAGGTACCCCAAGGCTTTCAGAGATTCCAAACATTCTGCCATTTAAAGATCCCAAAATGGGAGGAACTCCTAAAAAGCCAAAATGGGGACTGAGAATATTGAGTAGTCACCATGTGCTATAGGGAGAAAGAAAAACAGAAAATCTGGTGGGAGTACAAATGGAAAGGAGTCTTGTAGTGATCTAAATGGCAGTCAGATTGAAATTCTGGAAAAAACATTCCATTTTGCAAAATCTCATTGCTTGTTAAAAAGGCTCTTAAGATGGATCTCTTCTGGCAGGCCTTCTCAACTTAACTCCTTTCCCCACACAAGGTGATCTATATTGCTCTGTCCACTAATTATCTCCCTTTTTAAATTTTTGTATTCTTGTTTTTAAAGTGTGTTTATTTAATTGTAATTTTAGTATTGGGTTGGGGAAGGGACTAATTTTGAATTTTATTGTGTTCCATGTGTTTTTACTGTTGTAATCCACCCAGATTCCTTGTAATTTATTATTATTATTATTATTATTATTATTATCTAATAATTTTATTTTTAAAGCAGATCTTTCCAATTTTTTTCAACATAGTGTTCAATTATTTTCCTGAGTGAAAATATTATCTTCCCAAGGAACATAGAGGAATTTTCTGTTTTCCCCATCTCTCATTGGAGATTTGGTGGTGTGTGGGGGGGTGTTATGGGAAACAATCTTGGGCCAAATACATACTACACAAATAATCCAGTTTGGAACTGGCTTATTTGCCATGGCTCCTTCCTAATGACTCCTGGGATTTGTAGTTTTACAGTTTCTTTAGCCTTCTCTGGCAAAGTGGGATGGTGCCTCACCAAACTACAAACCCCTGGATCCCACAGGAAGGCGCCATGGCAAATAATCCAGTTTCAAACTTGATTATTTGTATAGTGTGTATGTGGCCTTGGTTCATTACTTGACTAACTGGCAGCCAGCATTGAAGGGGAAAAAAAAAAATCTCCGTCAGCCCCACAATGGAATCCAGTTTCCCTACCCATGGAATGTAGGGCTGTAAACAGTCAATTGTGACTGAAAATGTAATTATGGAAGGGTAGGTTGGAAAGATTGTTTTCCTATGTGCATGGTGGAATCAGGAAGAAAGTTTTTGTTCATCTCCAGCATTGAAGGCTCAGAGCTGTTCTTGCAAGTGGTAATGATGTCTTTCATCTATTGTGCAATTGCCAGATAAACATATCCCCCCTTCCCACTGCCTACTCATCTAGAATGGGTCTCCACACCTGAGCAATTACCCTTCTGGATATTAGAGAAATAAGATATTCAAGCTTCAAATATTTAACTTGGAGCATTCCCCTCCCCCATCATATTATTTCCATTTGTGGTGTCTGATGCAGGAAGTTGGAAAACTGATAAAAGCATTGTGAAATTAAATATTCCTTCGCCCATCTATGGTTTTGCACTCCATTGTCCATTTATGGGAGAGAGTTGGGTTTGTGTGTTAGAAGATCTGCTGTGCTAGATGAGCTGTCTATCCTGGACATCTCTCTTCTATTACAGTGTATAATGCTATTGGCAAACATCCAGTAATGGACTAGATGAGGGCAAACAAATTGAAACTTAATCCAGACAAGACAGAGATGCTCTTGGTCAGTCAAAAGGCTGATCAGGGGATGGGTTACACTCCCCCTGAAATCACAGGTTCAGGCAATAGCAAGGAGTGCATCGGCACAATTAAAACTAGTGCACCAGGAAGAATAGTTGGGAAATAGAAGGGATTTTATTTGAGTAAGTAGAACAAAAATAACTCATTTGGAGGGGGAGTTAGAGGTGATAAAATGGTATATAGAGGAGACAAAGGAAATTACAGACGAGATGATACTGAGAAAAGGAACCAAAAGCATAAGTAAAACCTTACATATACTGAGAATTAAAGAGAGGATAAAACAGAAAAATAACAGTTCTAAGCTTATAGTGTAAAAAGAAATATATAAAAATATATGTACACAAATATTGAAGAAAATCGAAGAATATACCAAAGTTATGGAAAGACAGAGGTACTTTGTGGAAGTTAATAAAAATAATGATCTGAAACGAGATGTAAGTGATATAGGAAGTCAACTTTCAGGATGAAGTAATGTGTGTGGGTGTGGGTGTGGGTTGATATACTAGAGGGGAAGGTATGTGTTGACGGTTTGTGTAAGCATAAGAGGGAGAAGGTGAGATTGAGAAGATGGTGGAGAAGGGAGTATATGTGGAAGAGAGTAGTGAGAAGGGAATATAGAAGGAGAATGTATAGAAGGTATAAAGGTGAAGGAATGGGAGAAGGGATGAAAGTGAGGGGAGAAAGAAGATGTCATTATAAGCAAATGTTGAGGGGGATAGAATTGTATAAGATTTGGTTGATGTATATATGATGTATATGGGTAAGATCTTCTTGTTTGAGATGTATAAGATTTTGTTGATGTATATATGTATGGAAGAGAAAATATCTTAAATAAAAATAAAAAAAAAAATAAAACTAGTGCACCAGCTGCCTCCATTCCTTGAGATGTCAGATCTGGCTATGGTGACATATGCCTTGGTTACATCCAGTTTGTTATTACTGTAATACACTCTCCATGGGGCTGCCTTTGGAAACTGTTTGGAAACTTCAGTGGGACCATAATGCTGCAGCCAGGATGCTGATTGGGGCCAGTTATAGGAAGCATATAGCTCCTTTGTTAAAACAGCTCCACAGGTTACTGGTTTGTTTCCAGACACAATTCAAAGTGCTGGTCTTGACCTATAATGCCCTAGATGGCTTAGATCCAGACTATCAGAAAGATTTTATCTCCCTCTATGAACCTGCAAAGGTTTTGAGTACTTCAAGGGACTAGACTTTGATCACTTAGGTTTTCACTTCAAAGGTGCCTTCTGTTTTGACCAGGCCACACCCACGGGGTGCTCCATTTAATATTTTATACTTTAGCATGTTCCTTGAGTCAGTGTAAAATTAGCAATAAAACAATGGCTCAGTACCTTGATGATTTCATCTTTGATGAGCAGGCAGGAACAACTGCATGCCATGATGCTTGCAGGTCTTCCAGCAACTAGTGGAAGAACTTGAAGTTCCTTTGACCAGAGACTAAATGGACATTTGTATAGGTAAGCTGCATACAGAGAGGGTGGTTTGCATTGTGCTACAGGACAACAGTGTTTAGCATTCAGATGGTTTGCTTAAAGAAAAGAAAAAACATTTCAGCTAATTTGAAGAACTGGGAAAGTAATGAACTGTTTTTTTGGTTTTTTTTAAATATTTAACTATAATGGAAAGAACCACCATGGTGTAGTGGTATGAGTATTGGACTAAGACTCTGGGAGATGATGGTCTGAATGCTCTCTGGGTAACCTTAAAGATGTCACAATCTCTTAGCCTCAGAAGAAGGCAATGGCTAAGCCCCTCTGAACAAATCTTATCAAGAAAACCCAATGGTAGGTTGATCTTAGGGTTGCCATAAGTCAGAAACAACTTGAAGGTATGCAACAACAATAATTATAATGGTAACTAATTGATTTGGGACACCAGTACTGTAACTGTAGCTAATCACTTTTCAAAAGCAACTTTTAAAATTTTGTCTCAGTAAAAGCTAAGGGCTTGACTACACTGGCAGGAAACCCTGCATATATGCCATAGCTACAGTAGATTTCTTTGATCCACAGTGGCCCGTAAATGCCACACACACCAGGGCATAACAGATTGTATCACAGTAAAAGGGTGGCCCTAATATGATCAGTACATGCAAAAGGGATCTAAGAGTCTTAGTGGATCACAAGCTGAACATGAGTCAGCAGTGTGATGTGGCAGCTAAAAAAGCCAGTGCAATTCTAGGCTGCATCAGTAGGACTTAGATCAAGGGAAATAATTGTGTCACTCTATTATGCTTTGCTCAGACCTCACCTTGAATAAAGTGTCCAGTTTTGGGCACCACAGTTCAAGAAGGATGTTAACAAGCTGGAACGTGTCCAGAGGAGGGCAACCAAAATGATGGAAGGTCTGGAAGTCATGCCTTATGAGGAGTGGCTTAGGGAGCTGGGTATGTTTACCCTGGAGAAGAGATGGTTAAGAGGTGATATGATAGCCATGTTTAAATATTTGAAAGGATGTCATACTGAGGATTGAGCAAGCTTGTTTTCTGCTGCTCCAGACTAGGACATGGATCAATGGGCTCAAACTACAGGAAAAGAGATTCCATGTAAAAGTCAGGAAGAACAAACCCCCTCTGAATACATTTTGCCACAGTAAGAGTTGTTTGGTAGTGGAATGCACTACCTCATAGTGTGGTGGAGTCTCCTTATTTGGGGGTTTTGAAACAGAGTCTGGATGGTCATTTGTCGGGAGTGCTTTGATTGTGGACTAGATGGCCCTTGTGGTCTCTTCCAGCTCTATGATTCTATGTGTCCTATACATCACACTGTTTCTGGCTACATGGCCAGGGTTGTTCTGGGCTTGGTTTTTTTTTCTTTCTTTCTTTCTTTTCCCTGTTTGCTTGTGCATGTGGACAAATGAATATACATGGTCCCAGAGTACAGTATTACTGCATAAGCAGAGATACAGTTATCCAGTTATGCACACAATCATTTTTTTTAAGTTTTAAAAAGTGCCATAATGGAATCCCATCCACCAGAAGTTCCACCCTGGTTTTGTTCTGAAGCCAATCTTTGGCCACCACATGGCCAAAAATCCAGGTTTTCCTCTCAGATTGGAACAAACTGCGTATCTTACAGTTCTGTAGTTTCCTGCAGAATTCCCAGTGAAAATATGCATTGTTTTCACTGTGTCAGCTGTGCCATGAATATGGGGTGAGTACAGGTTCTATTGCCCATGTAGACAAGCTCTAGGAATATAAGCCAGTGTGAGACAGTGGTTTGGGTATTGGGCTACAATGCTGTGAGACCAGGGTTTGAATCTCCACTCAACCATGGAAACCCACTGGGTGACTTTGGGCAAGTTACACTCTCTCAGCCTCTGAGGAAGGCAAAGGCAAACCCCCTCTGAATACATTTTGCCAAGAAAACCCCTTGATAGATATGGCTTAGGGTCACCATAAGTCAGAAATGACTTGAAGGCACACAAGAACAACAACAATCACAAAGACTAAATGACCCAATGGTTCCTAATGGAGAGATGTGGGAGAAGTACACCCCCACCCAAACAGACTTATTATTGTTAAACTGGCATATGCAGTATGGGGACTAATGTTATATTTCCAAGAGATCTTTCATCTCTGAAGGCCACCCAAATAGGCATGGCAAACCCTGTTATCCTGATTCTGACCCTATAAATGTTCACACAAGAAAACAATTGTTGGTAGGACAATACTGTAGATTCAGAGGAAAAAGGAAAGGAGACACACTAGCCATTTTAGTCATCCTTCATCTGCCTTCTTTTGAAATGCATCTTTTGCATTCCTGTAACCAAAGGGCTTTAATATTGAAATGTTCATAAGCGCCAGCTTTATTAAAATTAGGGCTTGGGGAAATGGCTCAGAATGGAAGAATATTATCCAAGCATTTAAAAGGATGCTAATTAATGAACTTCTAATGCCCATGGAGACTATCTGACTGAAAATAATTCCACTACCAGACAGAAATTGTAGCTTGTGGGGGAAGCAAAAAGCATAAAAGGCTGGCAGAATGATAGGCAAGCAATGCCACTCATGATCATGCAAGCTCCAGAGTCTGGTCTGCTGCTGAGGTCCTAAATTGTTTCCCCATAAGCTCTCTGCATTGTGTGCAGTGACCCCACTCAGGAGATATCTCCAGCTGTTGCTGCTGGGAAATTGGTCAATTTTGTTTTCACCCTGAAGATCCTTTCTTAACCTAGTCTCATGTGCTATTAAAAACAAACAAAAACAACCCCTGGTCTCATCTGTTACTAAACATACACACACACTCAATCGGGGGTGTGGGGTGGGTGGGAATGCATAGGCTAATTCATGGAGGAGAGCTCTAGCAATAGCTGTTTGCGATGATGTTATTACTGTGTGCCTTCAAGTAGCTTCTGACTTCTGGCAACCCTAAGGCAACCCTACCATGGGATTTATTTTTATTTTTATTTTTATTTCAAAGTTTGTTCATGAGGGAGGTTGCCATTACCTTCTTCTGAGACTGACAAGCTTATTGCACACCAAAGTAAAGTGGCAGTGCAGACAGAAAGTTCCATCTTCCCTGCTATCTTACTGCATGATGTCATCATTCTTCCATTCTGGTCCCATGGGAGACTGAGGTAAAACCATGTCTTTTTGCTAACCAGAAAAATCTGTTAGCAAAAAGACATGATTTTACCTCAGTCTTCCACAGAACCAGAACAGTAGAACACTGGAAGAACAATGATGTCATGTGGAAAGGCAGCACAGTAAACAGAATCTTCTGACTGCACTGCTGCTTTACTTCAGCATGCAATAAGCCTCAGAGAGTGTCTGACTTGTCTCAGGTAACAAAATAGGCTTCCATGACTGAGTGAAGATTTGAACCCTGATCTCCAGAGTCCTAATCCAACATTCAAACCAATACACCATACTGGCTCTATTTGGTATGATATCTAAATGGAACATCCATCCAGGTTATATGACTCATGACTTTCTAAAATCTGTTTCTGAGCAAACTGTTAAGATTTGCATGTCAAAAATAGTTCTGACATTTTGTAGGAGTAATGAGTCTAAAAAATAAAAGTGTATTAAAAATTCCAGGATCCAGTCCTTTAAAAAGCAATAAAAATATTTTCTTTAAAAAGAGTCAAAAACAAAGGAGTCAGTTTTTTTTAAAAAATATCTTTATTAAAAGTTTTCAACAAACAACTTCGCACTTACCCTCCCAAACCAAACAAAACCCCAATACAAACAATAGACACAGACAATCCATACAAACAAAATAATAAATAAAATACAGTCTACATACAACAAAATTACTTCCTACCATTCTGGATCATGAACTTGCTTTTTCTTCTTTTTTAACCTTTCATAAATTCCTTTATATCCTTGTTTCTATACAGCATATGTAAGATTTCAGAATTTAAAATCCATGTGCGTAATCTCCTGTTATCCACAAATCCTGTTACTCAATTTATCCATGGATTTGAAATAGCCACTCCCCAATACATATAAATTTATGTGAATGGGTAGTTTGTACTTGCCCCCCTTATTTATTTTATTTTATTCTAGATTGTCATCTTATTTGATTACTCAATGAACCAGATTACAGCCAATTCACTCCATTCTAACTTCAAGAAATCTATCAATTTTTCCCACTCTCTCCTAAATTTATTTTTTTGACTTAGATTTAATCCACGAGGTGAGTTTTTCCATTCTTGCTACTTCCTCCATTTTTAACAAACATTCCTCTATTTTTGGTACCTCTTCTAATTTCCAGTATCTGGCCAGGACTATCCTTGCTGTGGTGGTCATAAAAATAGCAAGTTTCTCAATTCTGTTGGAATTTCTTTATTAGCTAAATTTAATAAAAAGAGCTCTGGTGAAAATCTAATTTCAATTTTCAGTATTTTCTTAATCCAAGTATATATGTTTACCCAGAAATTTTTCACTGTTCCGCATGTCCACCACATATGATAGTAAGAGCCTTCTTCTTTTTTGCATTTCCAACATTTAGGATGTTTTTCTTTATAAATTTTCGCTAATTTTTGCGGTGTCATATACCAGCGGAACATAGTCTTATAGCAATTTTCTCTTAATTCCATACATGTTGTAATTCCCCACACACACACCGTTATCCAATCTTCTAATTCAATCTTTTGTCCAACATTCTGGGCCCATTTCACCATATATTCTTTTATAGTTTCTGATTCTAATTCCAAATTCAATAAGATTTTATATAATTTTGAAATTTTTATTTCCTTGTGTTCTAGTATAATCTTATCTAACTCCGTCTGTTGTTGTTCAATTCCCATTAAATTTATATCCATTTTATATCTCTCAGCTATCTGTCTATATTGAAACCAGTTGCAAACTATTTGATTCTCCTTCAGCTCCTCTATTGTTTTTAATCTACACATGTCTCCTTGCACTTTTATTAAGTCTTTGTATATCAACCATTTCCTCTGTTTATCATTTCTGTTCTTCTGAAAGCCTCCTGTGGTGCTACCCAGAGTGGAAGTTTTAGATATAGTTGTTTTTTTAATCTCTTTCCAGACATACAACATTGATCTCCTAATGATATGATTTTTAAATTTTTTGTCTATTTTATCTTTCCCATACCAAAGGTATGCGTGGAAACCGAATTTCATATCCACTTCCTCTAAAGTTAACACCCTGTCATTACTTAATACAAACCATTCATGTACCCAAGTTAACACTGCCAAATTGTAGTAAAGTCTCAAATTTGGTAATCCTAAACCACCCCTATCTTTATCATCTTGTAATACTTTCCAGCTTATCCTTGGCTTTTTACTCACCCATATAAATTTGGATATATATTTGTCCCATTTTTTGAATAAATTCCTGTTATATAAAACTGGAAGATTCTGGAATAGAAATAGTATCCTTGGTAAAACCACCATTTTAACTGTGGTGATTCTCCCCATAATTGATAGTTGTAGTTTTTCCCATCTCTCTAAATCTTTCTTTATGTCTTTCCATATTCTGATATAATTGTTTTCTATTAAGTCTAGGTTATTATTTGTAATCATTATCCCTAAATACCTAACACATCTTTGTACCTTATAATTCATTAACCTAGATAACTCCTCATCCTCCTTTTTTGACAAGTTTTTTGTAATGATATTCATCTTTTCTTTATTTATTTTTACTCCCTATACCTCTCCAAACTCCCGCAACTGTGATATACACAGAATACAAACTCACACTTCTTCAATAAAGTTCTTTATTGGAAAGGAATCATGTGTCAGGGATATAGGCAAAGCTGCAACTGAGATTTCAGACTAGCAGTGATAGAGATAAAAACACCCAGTGTGAGAAAGCAAGGGGGAGCGAAAGCTCTCAATCATCTGCCTGACCTTGAGCTCCTGGTAGGACCTGGGCTCCCATGGCAACCAAAAGGCTAGCTCATCTCCCAGATATTCCAAGGCCTAGGACAGAACCAAACCCAAACTAACTAACTGTCAGGGTCTTCCATGAACTCCACTCTATAACCCAGAATTCATGGACGATCCTGACATACTGCCCCCGTGAAGACCAAACCCGCCCCCCCTCAGCCAGGCTTATCGGGAAAGCGGGCATGAAACTTTCACAACAAGCGTTTGGCATTAACATGGTCAGAAGCCACCCACTCCGCATGGCCCAAAGGCAGGTGTTTCCATTTCACCAAATACTGTAACCTTCCCCGATGAAGCCTAGAGTCCAAGATCTCAGAGATTTCAAAATGCTGGTCCTGATCCACCAGGATCGGCTGTGGCGCAGGTTCCGACGCCAGATGATGTTTGTCTGGAGGGTTCACGGGCTTGAGCAGGCTGGAATGAAACACAGGATGCACATGTCGGTACAACTTAGGTAAAGACAGTTCAAAAGCCACAGGATTTACTATCCTAACAACACAAAAAGTTCCAATGTATTTGGCTTCCAACTTTTTGGAGGGTTGGGGGCACTTAAGAAACTTAGTGGACAGATAAACCAGATCCCCCACCTCATATTGTGGAGAAGGGTCCCGCTTTTGATCAGCATAATGTTTGTAGCATGCTTTGGCAAAATCTAAGGCCGAGATTACATGAGGCCAAGCGTCTCTGACCTTTTGACTCCACTGGGAGACCGAAACAGGGTCGGAATTGGGGGACCCCGTCAACAAAGGCAGGGGACCGAAATCATGTCCAGACACAACCTTAAACGGCGAGAGTCCAGTGCTCTGATGGGTAGCATTATTATAGGCCACTTCAGCAAAAGGCAAAAGATCAACCCAATCAGACTGTTGGAAATTCACATAACATCTCAGGTATTGTTCAAGTGTCTGATTCGTTCGTTCCGTTTGCCCGTCCGACTGGGGATGATGGGAGCTGCTGAGACTGAGCTCCAACCCTAGAAGGTTTGTGAAAGCCTTCCAAAACTGCGTGGTAAACTAGGCCCCCCGATCAGACACAATCTTGGCAGGAATGCCGTGAATCCGATAAATATGCTGAATGAACAACTTGGCTAACTGGGAGGCCGTGGGGAATTTCTTACAGGCCACAAAGTGCGCTTGTTTTGAGAACAAATCAGTAGCCACCCAAATAACCGTCTTTTTCCTACTCTCAGGTAACTCAACTATAAAGTCCATGCTAATGACCTCCCAGGGCTTGGTTGGGGTGGGTAGAGGTTGGAGCAAACCTTTGGGCTTCCCTGACCCCCCTTTGGACACTGCACAGGTGGTACACCCCTTCACATATTCCTCCACCTCCTTCCTCATTCGGGGCAACCAAAACTGTCTCTGGGCCAAATGCAAAGTTTTGAGATACCCAAAATGCCCTGCACTTTTGACATCATGGCACTGCTTGAGGATGCTCGCCCTCAAGACTTCAGGAACATAGAGGCGATCCCCTTTCCAGGCCAAACCCTCTCTCACTGTCACCTCATTGGGGTGAGCTAGGAACCACTGATCCGTGGGCAGTTCCGAGGCCAACTTGGAATGCCACCCCCCGTTTTCCCCCTGAGAACCTTTAGGCGTGGCAGAACCTTCCGCCGTAGGGGTCACTGCCTGGGGCCCAGTGTCTGGGGAAGGGGGGTTGGGGGCCAAGGGCTGGGGCTCAGGTCCAGGCGCCAGGGGCAAACCACAGTCAATTCCATTTGATCCAGGCTCCACAGCAGGGCCAGCAGGAGATTTCTGTTGTTTGGCTTTGCTCCGTGTGAGGACTGCTAAGCCCAAGTGGGAAGGAGAAAAAACAGTGTCAATGACCTCCTTGCACTTACTCTCATGCTGCGGGAGCCTGGATAAAGCATAAGCCAGAAAATTCCTTTTCCCCGGGATAAATTTCAGGGTGAAATTAAACCGGTAAAAGAAACTGGCCCACCTGACCTGCTTGGGACTCAAACGTCTAGGGGTAGCCAACACTTCCAAATTCTTGTGATCAGTCCACAACTTCTCTTCTAATTTTCCAATTGATGTCCCAGGGTCTTCTAATGTTAGGGATATATCATCTGCAAAAGATGATATCTTGTATTCCTGTTTATTCAAACACCAACTGTTTCTTTATCATCTCTAATCTTTCTACATAATATCTCCAAGCTCATTATGAAGAGAAGTGGTGACAGAGGACACCCTTGTCTCACTCCTTTTTCTATTTTAATCTCTGGAGTTTTATCTCTGTTAATTATAATTTGAGTGTTTTGTTTCTTATATTGCTTTTACGCCTTGTACAAAATTCTCCCCAAGTTTGACTTTTTGCATCACTGCTATCATGTGCTGCCAATTCACACTGTCGAATGCCTTTTCAGCATCAAGGAAAAATATGGCCAATTTCTTTTCAGCATGCATCTCAGCATGTTCTATAATATTTAATATTCTTCTAATATTATTTTTCATGTGCCTACCTGGGAGAAATCCCATTTGGTCTTGATCTACCCATTCATTCAAAGTCTTTTTCAATCTCTCTGCCAAGATGGTTAAAAAAATCTTATAATCAGTATTGAGCAGAGAGACTGGTCTATATTTTTTCATTTCTTCTGGGGTTTTGTTTTCTTTTAGTATTAAAACTATGTTTGCATTTGACCAAGAACTCGGTATCTCTCCTCCTGCCATTATGTTATTAACGAAATTGCACAATGTTAATTTTAACTGGTCTGCAAAGATCTTATAAAATTTTGCTGAAAAGCCATCCGGGCCTGATGTCTTACCTGCTTTTAATAGCTTAATTGCCTGGTCCACCTCATTTATAGTAATTCTCCTATTTAACTCTTCTCACTGTTGTGAATTAATTATGGGTATATTTTGTGCTTCTAAGTTTCTTTCTATCCTTTCTTTCATTAAGTCTTCCAATTGTGTTTCTTTAAAAAGAGTTGTATAGAATTCTCCGAAACATCTTCTAATATCCTTTTAATTTGTCACTAATTTGTCCTTCTCCTTTATTTTCAATATTTGTTGTTTCTCTTGGGCTTTTCTCAACTTGTAAGTTAGCCATTTTCCAACTTTGTTACTTTGCTCGTAATATCCTTGTTTCATAAATCTCATCTTTTTCTCTATTTCTTGTGACATATCCATTCTCATTTGATTTCATAAGATTTTTAATTCATTTATCACTTTTATATTTGTTGGGTCATTTCCCAATATTAATTCCTTTCTTCTTAAAGCCTCTTGTATTTTTTGCAGCTTCTCTCCTCTTCTCTTGTTTCTTTCACAGTTTATTTGCATTATTACTCCTCTAATAACTACTTTACATGCTTCCCAAACACTTTGTATTGTAATGTCCCCTTCTTTATTTTCATTAAAATAATTTCTTAAAGCCTGTCTTATTCTCTCTTGTATGTTTTCATTCTGCAACAGTATTTCTTTCAATCTCCAAGCATATCTCCTTCTCTTAATCTTCAACTTTAAGCTTATCATATTATGATCAGAGACTGTCTTAGGGAATATTTCCATTGATTCCATTGACAGCTCATCATATTTTTTGAAAGTATAAACATATCAATACGTGAAAAGGAGTTGTATCTATCAGAAAAGAAGGGATAATCTCTACAATCATTATATAAGTGTCTCCATGCATCCCCCATTGATAAATTCTCCATAAATTCAAAAAAGGGGTTGGGTAGCTTTCCTTGGTTTTCTTTTATACCTTTCCCCAATGTTCTATCTTTAAGTGGATCCAAAACCCCGTTCCAATCTCCTAAACAAATTATATTCTCATATTCCTTCTCCAAAAATTTGCCTCTATTTTCTGACGGGGCATATATTCCCAACACTAAGGTTCTTTTTTCCACGATTCTTATTTCTATACCCAAATACCTTCCTTTAATGTCCTTTATTATTTCTTTTGCATTTAACTCATTTTTACATAAAACACAATCCCCCTTTTTTTCTTATCAATTGAATTTATGAATTCTCGACCTAGTTTCCTATTCCTCAACAAGTGCTGATCTTTATCCTTTATATGTGTCTCTTAAATACAGATTAGATCTGCTTTGGTTCTTTCTAATTGGTAAAATACTTGCTTTCTTTTGTGTGGTGAGTTCATACCTCTCACATTCCATGAAACTAATTTAGTCGCCATATTATAGAATCATAGAATCATAGAATTGCAGAGTTGGAAGAGACCACGAGGGCCATTCAGTCCAACCCCCCTGCCTTATTTTTTATAAATTGCCTTATTTTTTATAAATTGCCTTATTTTTTATAAATTACCTTATTTTTATTTTTTATCTTTATTTTATATATATATATATATATATATATATATAATTCCTTTTTTTATTTCCTTAGTCTATCTTTCTTTTTTCCTCTCTCTCTCTTTCTTTTCTTGCCTCTGATCCTAAATCTTCTAACTCCTCCTCCATTTCTTCTTCCTCCTCCTCTTCCACCTCTTCTTCTAATTCTTAATCTTCCCCCACTTCTTTGTCTTCTTTTTCTCTTCCCATCATTTCCTCTCTGCTACTTCTCATTTCTTCAATTTCTTCTTCATTTTCCTCCTCCTGATCCTCTAATTCGGGTTTCTCCCCCT
Organism: Gambelia wislizenii; assembly: GCA_030847615.1. Lineage (NCBI taxonomy): Eukaryota > Metazoa > Chordata > Lepidosauria > Squamata > Crotaphytidae > Gambelia > Gambelia wislizenii. The sequence continues at coordinate 10,733,773 of JAUMIR010000009.1, read as the reverse complement.
GTTGTTCTTTATATAACTTTTGCTTATCTTCCTTTAAAGTTTTCTTTAGGCCTGTTTGATCCTTATTATTTCTCTCTTTCTCTTTATTCTCCAGGTCTTTCCCATATTTAGACAAAAAGTCTATTGCTTTGTTAATAGTGTTCAGTCTATATCTCCTCTGTCTAAAATTAAAGGAGATCCCTTCCACTCTTTCCCAACAATATTGAATACCCTTTTTCTGTAGCTTAGATGTTAGAAATTTATATTTTTTCCTTTTTTAATATTTAATATTTAATATTGATACTTTCTTTACTTTTCTAATACAGTCCTTTGATTCACGCCACACTACTCATTCTCATTCATTCCATTCTCCGTTCTTCTCGACTTCCTCCTCTGTTTCTCCACACTTTCTAATTTCGCTCTACTGCGCTCTTTCCCTCCGCTTTGCACCTGGGCACGCCTCTCCACTCCTTCAAACAGCTCTCCTCCTCCTCTCCTCTGAACTCTCCACCGTCTTCTATTTCGTTCTGCACAATTTTTACTCAGTCCTTACTCAAATCTCCCCCATGGCACTTCTCTCTCTCTCTTTACTCAAAACATCTTTGTTCCTCTGTAATCTAGTTCAGATCAAGCCTTCACTTTACTCTCTTCCTATCCGCTCCTCTCCGCTCTAATCTAGTCCTGGTCTTTAATTCAAATCTCATGGCATGTCGCGCTCCTTCAACCTGGTCTCCTCCTCCTCTCCTCTATTTTCCTCAGCAGTCTTCTATCTTCGCTCTGTTCAGTTTCCTCGCTTAAGTCTCGACCACGTCCACTCTTTCTTGTCCTTTACTCCATTAGCTTCTTTCCTCTATAGTCTGCGCTCTACTCCAGACCGGACCCTCACTCCACTCTCCTCCTCTCCACTCCACCCCTGTCTACTCTAGTCCACTCCTAGTCTTCACTTCAGCTCTCATGTTGTATCATGCCCACTGTGAATCGCTATCACTCACACATCACCGGCTCACTGAGTAGGCACCAGGAGGTTACACCCTCACATCTTTGGCCTTATTTTCCTTATCTATCCGCCTTCTTCTTATACAGGTTAGTTCAAAGTTGAAAGCTTTATAAGACAGGTAGTCCAATTCTTGGTCTCCCAAACTGCGTAGAAATATTTCAAGAAAGGTTTTCCCAGTTCATCCACCAGCTGGACATTAAGCCAACTCTTAATTATCTATTTAAAAAGTCAGTGGAGTTGTTTATCCCCTTCCTCGTGGGGTTCTCAACCAGGGGTGTTGGAGGCTTAAGACCTATTACGTGCCGTCCCCTTCCCTCTTTCAAGGGGGAAAGGGACAGATCCCATTTTCTGGTCGTATGCAAACCCACTCCAGTCCCTTTTATACAAAAGGGCACTCTTTCTGGTTTAGGTGTATATTTACCAGAAAAATCCCCTTGGTTGGTGACTGCAAGCTCTCCAGCTGAGCTACTCACAGCCGCTCACAACTCCGTCACTAACCAGAAGTCAAAAACAAAGGAGTCAGTTTAAAATGCAAATCAAAAGTTTACTGAAGGTATATCAATCTCAATCTACGTACTAAAACAAACTTTAAAAAGTGTGTCCCTAACTAACTAGGAGGATTTAGGGTAGAAATACTCACCCAGCCTTTTAGCAGTAAGAGGCTGCATGGTGACTTGAAAAGCAAACATCATGGCATGGCATCCATGGCTAGGCATCAATAAGATGGCAAGGACAAAGATAACATTGCTACAGCCGCATGGAGACTCTAACTTAAAAGAGAACTTTCAAGAGCAATAAAATTTAAATTAGGTCATGTGTTGAATGACCTAGCAACTCCAGTTTCCTGGAAGTGCCCAATGAAATAAGAGAAAGGGAGTTTGGGAAAACAGAAGCATGCAGGGAAAACACCTAGACTTATCTTAGGATGTGAATGAGGTACACAAGATTGCTTTTACATTACATTTACTTATTTTCCCACATACTACACATTTTACATCTGAATTTGTGCGTATCACATTTTCTTCTAAAAATACCACACTTATACATTTTTAAAATTTATAGATTTTAGAAATGTGCACATTCCTGTCATAGAATATAGCCTTGTTTTGTACATATGTTTCCAAATATTGTGTTCATTTGAAATATAAACATTCTTTTGTCTGTTTTTTTTTTTAAATGAGAAAGTATTCTGGGAAAGGTGCTTAGTTCTGGCTAAGTTCTTCTTTTGATTGTCTTTGTGCAGGCTGGTTTAAGTGCATATTAGAATCCTCAGTCATTTGAAATGTCAGTATGCATAGACAGTACAAATGTACACAGAAGGGTTGTGAAGTTCTGAAGTTCAGAGAAGTCTGAAGGCAGCTGGTACAGCTGTAAAAACAGATAGAATTTAAAAGAAGAGTCATAGAAACTTACAGGCTTAGAGCTGAAAAGAACACAAAGGCCATCTAGTCCAACCCCCTGCTGTGCAGAAATATACAACTAAAAAATGCCCATTCAACTCTGTTTAAAGACCTCCAAAGATGTAGAGTTTGCCACTGCCAAACAGATCTTACAGTACAAAAGTTATTCCTAATGTTTAAGTGGAATCTCTTTTTTTGTAATTTGAACCTGTTGCTTCATCTTCTAATTTCTGGAGCAGCAGAAAATAAGTTTGTGCCATCTTCTACATGATATCCCTTCAGATATTGAAAAATGGCTTTCATGTCACCTCTCTGTCATGTCTTTGAGCTAAGACTGAGATCTGATGTCTCCTCCCACAGTGTTGGACCAATATCCAAAATCCAGGGACTGCAACTCCCCTTTACCAAACTTCAGAGGGCTGTGCATTCCTCTCTGTATTTGATTTATCTAAAAAAAATATACACAAACTTTCCCTTGTATTTTCCGAGGCATGTGGAGATGTTTTGCCAACCCCTTCGTCTGTTTCACTTTGGTTTGTAGAAAACCAGGAGGTTCCCAAAAACATGGCTAAATTGCCTCCATAGCCCACAGTTAGTAAAGGGAGGCATGCTGAGTAAAAGAACGAACACTTTTCCTGAAAAAACGTAGAAGGCATGGGAGGTCTAAAATGGCTTTAAGGGGAAATAAGGCCCACAGGCTGTATTTTTCCCAATCTGTCCTAACCTATAAGAGCATTGGTGAGAATTTTGTTCAGTTTATTTTTAATTAAAACCCCTTTTATTTTTATATAAATTTAACAGAAAGCCTTCATTACTAAAACATCTCTGTTTAAATCCCTCTGGGAGAGAAAACACAGACAGGACAAGTTCATATTTGTTGCTCTATCTGTTACTGAAATTATTGTTTAAAAAAGAAAACAGGCAATGTTTTTCTTTTCATGGAATATCTAGAGCCGCTCCAAGAAAAAACAGAACTATTTGATTCCTGCCTAAACAATGGGTTCTTTTTATTTCAGGGCAGATTGTAGCAAAAAGTTCCATTGTTCAAAAGGTTTGGATAGCTAGTTCAGGATCTTTCATGTACTCTGGATGGCAGGGGGAGCACATGGCATTTATGCAACAACAAGAACAAAGATATCATCCTGCTTTTCTCCCAAAAGTGGGACATAAGGCAGCACTGTACCTTTAAAAATAAGGTATACCCATCCAGGGTGCCGTTTACACAGTGAAAATGTAGTGGGAAGAATTCATGTCGATCCCTGGCAGTTTACACATACATCTGGTCGGGTACATGATTTTCAGAACAGGGGCCACCTTTCATCACTCAACCTGCGGGACTTCCAGTCCCACGGTTTGTGCCGGTTTTTAAAAAAGTCACTGGAGGATTCGAAAAATCGGAAATGTAAACAGCCTGGGACAAGCTATCTCGGTACTAGGTGATGACCGGAAATGGTGACTGGGGGCAGGCTTAGAGATCAGGGACCAGAAAAGGAGGGGTCAGTCACCCGTTCAACAGATCCAGCCTCACCAGCCGAAAACAAAAGCATCCCTTCCAGCTGCACAAAGGTTGATGTGTATGTGTGCACCTTTAGCAATCACCTTTTTAAATGGATTTCTACACTGCAAACCCTTCAGCTTTACCTTTTCCTCTCATGCATGCTACAGAGAGACCATGGTGGGCAGAGGGTCACCCATTCATCCCCTGCCTTGGTCACCTCCCTGGATCTGAATGGGCACAGTAAAATATTCCAGCCTCTGAGCGAACACCCCTTAAATTCCTCCTCTCTGTGTCTGTGTCTTTCAAAATGCCTGTCTGTAGCTGGCTTGAAAACTGGACTCTGCAGCTAATCTCTGCTGTAAGGGTTAACATTTTAAAGAGGCAAAGGGGAATATGAAGCCTCCCCCCCCACCTCACTCGGCTTGATTTGGCTTGATTTCAAATGGAAAGCACTTGTTCATTCCTGCGTCTGAGCGAAAGATCTTAGTCTGGATCTTTCAACATGCTTTCTGCCTCTTCTTAAAGGGTTAACATTTTAAAGATGCAAGGGGAATAACAAACCTCTGCTCCCCTCTCCCCCCCAGCCAGCCAATAGCATCGCTCGTGGCACGGAACTCTAAAGGAAGTATGTCACCGAGGTTGTGAAAACACAAGTAATCGCATCCTTGATTGACAGAAAAGAAAAACCTAAAACACCCACAGAACTTTGGACGTGTAAATATCAGTCACGGGACCACCCAGGATATCCAGATCAGTGACATAAATCGTATAAACAGCGAGGGACGGATTCGTGATCACAATATCATGGTAAGCACCATGACAATTTCTGTCGTGTAACTGGCACCCAGCTCTCCAGAGCCAATATTGTGCAAAGACGCAGAAGAGATCTCTAATTTGGCCTATTTTCTATAGCATTATGAAATCTGAATGTGCATTGGCCAAATTGCCTACCTAGGTTCTTTCATCCTCCCTCCCCAGCTGGAAAGGTCTGTGTGGATTGAAAATGCTTTTCTAGGAAGTCCCAGTGGGTGCTATCTTTAGTGAGATATTTAGCGGGTTGTTTAGATGATGAAACACATCCTAAAAGAATGTGGGCAGAATACCTTTTCTCCACATGAGCTCCTGCTGGGATTTGCCACATTGGGAAGGAGGGGGACTGACAACTCCAAGTAGTTTGCAATAACAGCTTTTGCTGTTTCTCACAATATTTTTTTTAACAAAATATGTGAAAATGTTCATAACTGCCCATCTGAACAACCAATTCAAATTGAGGGAAGTCAAACGTGATTGGTCAGATGTTCACGGGGCTGGGCTTGCCAGCGACTAAGCAGTTGGAGCCACCATTATTTCAGGGAAACAATCAAGTGCTTTTTTTTTTTTTTGAGTGGCAGAACAAAAAAGAAATGTTTTTAAGCAGATGACCGCTCTTCTGCTTCTCTCATTTAGCAAGGCAAAAAAGTGGGGGGGGGATGGAGGTTGCTTTTAGTTGAATAATAAGGCAGGTATTTCACTCACAGTCACCATCTTTTCTCATGGGCATGCTCTGTGTGAATGTCAAAGTCAGATAGCTTTCCATGCCAATGATCTTGTGAATGAATCATGGGGACAAATGGATACTGCTGCTATAGTGAGCTAATGTACTATTTTTCACAATTAATTCTCTTGTCTGACTGAGCCCTAGATATTAAAAAAAAATAGTTTGGGCAGGCTCTGGCATTTTTCTTTTCCTGTAGTAGAATTTCCCTCCCTCCCTTCTATAAATCTAATCATTAACAGTTACCTGGATGGTAGTGACAACATGATCCTTTTTTTTGTTGTTGTTGTTGGAAATAGCTATAACTATTGAATTTAGTAAGGACAGATGGTTTCAACATTGGGAGGGGGGAACTGAATGTGGAAGATAGCAAATCTGACAGATTTGTCAATCCTTGATTTCCAGTCGCTGTTGGATAACTGATGATGGATTAGATACACCTTTGATCAGATCAGCAATGATTATATCCCTGTGTGCATTGCTGTCTGGGCTAGGGACAGCCAAAAAAATGAATAGATGAAGGAATAGAATCAGGCAGGGTGAAACACATGGACAGATCTATAACACGTCAGATCCAGAGGCAGAAGTTATGGTAGTTCTGAGTCTGAATTAACTGAAAAATGTGAAACAAAAAAACCTATGTTCTTCCTTTCTTGGTTCCCCAAGTGGCCAGTTCAGGTTTTGCACCTTAGAAGTTTTGAAGGGAAGTGCAAAAGACATCAGGACTAAGTTCAGTCAGACCCTATATCTGCGGGGATTTGGTTCCTGGACTTACTACAAATACCTGAAACCACAGATAACAGTGAACCTATTAAAATACAGGACTTCCAGTAAAACAAAAAATACCACAGAGTTGTGTTGGAGGACATATAAGCTGCTTAGAGAGGATGTTTCTCTAGGCATTTTCAAGCATGACTCTATGGTACCGTATTTTCTGGCATATAAGATGACTGGGCATATAAGATGACCCCCAACTTTTCCACTTAAAATACAGAGTTTGGCATATACTCACCATATAAGACTACCTCCGTCCAGCCAGCCACCCCCATCAAGGCTTCAGGAAGTGCGGGGGTGGGGGTGGCTGGCAAGCCTCCCCTCCATCCAACCAGCCACCCCTCTGCCCTTCCCAAAACCACAATGAGAGCAAAGGGAACGAAGACCCAGGAGAGCACAGGGGGATGAGGCAAAGTGTCTAAAATCATCCCTGTCCTTGGCCTTTGTCCTCTTTGGGAAGGAAGGAAGGCTGAGGACAGGAATGATTTTAGCGGTCTGCCTCACCCCCCCCCCACACTCTCCTGGGTCTGCTAAAATTGCCCCTGTCCTCGGCCTTCACTTCCTCCCCAAAGGGGGTGAAGGCAGAGGACGGGGCAATTTTACACGCTTTACCTCTCTCCCCGTGCTCTCCTGCAACTTCACTCCATTTACGAAGGGAGCGAAGACCCAGGAGAGTGGGTGGTGGGTGAGGCAAACTGCTAAAATTGCCCCTTCAGCCTTTGCTTCCTCCCCAAAGGGGGTGAAGGCGGAGGACAGGGGTGATTTTACATGCTTTGCCTCACCCATCCCCCCGCACCCTCCTGGGTCTTTGCTCCCTTTGCGAAGGAAGCGAAGACCCAGGACAGTGGGTGGCAGGTGTGGCAAACCGCTAAAATTACTCCTGTCTTCGGCCTTCGTTTCCTCCCCAAAGGGGGCGAAGGCGAAGGAGAGGGTTTGGGAAAGGCAGAGGGGTGGATGGTTGGGGGGGGGAAGCTTGCTAGCCACATCCTGTCCTTCCTGAGTCCAAGATGGGGCTGGCAGCCCCATCACAGCCCCATATACCTGGCGTATAAGATGACCCCCGACTTTTGAGGAGATTTTCAAGGGTTAAAAAGTAATCTTATATACCAGATCATACAGTATGTGTCCCTATTTTGTGTCCAGCCGATAATTGAAATTATGGATATTGGTTCTGCAGATATGGGGGTTCAACTATATCCTAAAGGCACCATATCTTCTGTGATCTTGGAAGCTATGTAGGGTCAGCCCTGGTTAATTCTTGGATGGGAATCCATTAATAAATAGGAGGTGCTGTAGGGTATATTTCAGAGCAAGGAACTGGCAAAACCACATCTGTATATTCCTTGCTTAAGAAAACCCTATAAAATTCATGGGGTCACTATAAGTCAACAAGTCACTTGAGAGCACATACACACATACATGCAAAAAACATTACAAAGCAATCTTTCACAGCCACAGCATCAGATGATGCTCCATGTGGCCCTGCTTCCTCTCAATGACTCTTTACTCAGACCTCACACCTATCCAGTAATGAACAATAGGCATCTGTATTCCACTGAAAAGCAGTTACCTAAATAACCTAGTTAAAAGCAAAATATTACTCCATTTCCATTTGTTCCTGCTAAGTAATTGAGTGCTCACTAACACTGATATGGGGAGAGGTGGTGCTTGCCAGATGGTGCCCCCTGTGCTCAAGCATGCAAGTGAAGATGAGGATGTACTTTTCAGATTGGTAGGATTTCTCAGGCTGCTTTCAGTGTTCTTGGTTGTTCTTTCTTCCATGCCCAGGGACTTTATCAGACCACCCCACTTCAATATTCTTTTGCTGGCATAAAATGTGGTGTTTTTATGGCAGCAAAACAACCCCCTATACCAGACCTACCTTTACTGGTGTGAAAGAGGCTTCCCCGGCAGGGTTACTTCCAAGGTTGAAATCTCCTGGATTCTCATGAGGAGACACTCACATGAGAATTTAAAAAGAACAACAACAAGAAGAAGACAGAAAATGTTAAGGAAAGCACAAAAACACACTTTAAAAGTTCCAAGTACATGGGTGGGGGTGTCATAAAAAGAGTGTACCCTACGTGGCTGTCCCAATCACACCTGGAAGTGTTTGCCCATTGATGCTGCATTCATGTGAATACAATGGCGCAAAGATTCAAATGCCAGCAATGCCGGCAGAAAATCGCTACTGGGGATCAATTGATGGCTTGGGCCATCAATAAAATAGGATGGGTTTTAAATGATATATGATTGTGAAAGGCGACGTCATCTCATACGCACACCCTTTCACAGTTATTAGGCATCCCTATGACACTGTATTTGACTTGTTTGATAAAGTCCTAAGAGGCTTATCACATAGTGAAGTAAAGCAATAGGGCAGCCAGAAGGTTTCACTTTCCATACTGCCTGGCAACATGAGGTCATCATTCTTCCAGAGTTCTGCCATTCTGGTCCCATGGGAGATGGAGGTAAAGCTGTGTCTTTTAACTAATGGATTTTTCTGGTTGGAAAAAAGGTGTGGTTTTACATTTATCTCCCACAAGACCGGAATGGCAGGACATTGGAAGAATCACAATGTCATATGTTAAGGCAGCATGGAATGTGGAACTTTCCAGCTACCCCGTCACTTTACTTCATCTTTCCCTGTTTTATTGAATTTCAGCTGTAGGCAGAGATATTGGAAAGAATATTTTATTGAAATTCCCCTCTTGGAAAAGAAATTATTTTTGGTTTCTTTTGGACACAGCTTTAGCAATGGTAGCAGTACAGTGAAGTCATAGCAGTAACAGTAACTGTGTTGGCAGCCTGATAAAAAGCTTGGAAAATTGGTTTTAAAAGTAATACATTATGCAATTCATTATGTAATGCAAAAAAAAAATACTTTTCAACAGTACATTTTTTTTAAGCCGAGAACAAATTGGATTCTTGGATCATGGACTGCGCTCCCATGAGGGGGGACTTCTGGCAAGAGATGGGGTGCATCTTACAACAGTTGGAAGAAACATTTTTGCCAACAATCTCAAGAATTTGATCAGGAGGGCTTTAAACTGAGTCACATGGGGGAGGGAGACAGTATTCTGGAAAGCAAAAGGGCTGGAGAAAATAGTCAAATTGTCATAGAGGGAACAAGGCAAACAGCGCAAGGACCCAACAGTGGGAGGCAAAAAAACGTGCACAGGGAGCAAGTAAAGGGAACACATGGTCTCAGATGTCTCTACACTAATGCACAGAGCATGGGAAATAAGCAAGATGAAATTGAACTCCTTGCACTACAAAACAAATATGATATAATAGGCATTACTGAAACCTGGTGGGATGAGTCTCATGATTGGAATGTAGGAATAGAGGGGTATAACCTTTTATAGGAGAAACAGGCCAAACAGGAAAGGAGGAGGAATAGCATTATATGTCAGGGATATTTACACCAGTGAAGTGATCCATGACATCAACACTGGAAGCCAGGTGGAGAGCATCTGGATAAAAATTAAAGGGGAGGGAAACAACAGGGATGTTATTGTGGGACTCTACTACAGACCCCAAAATCAGACAGAGGAATTGGATGATACCTTTCTAGAACAGATGAACACACATGGAGAAAGGAGAGATGTAGTAGTGATGGGTGACTTCAACTATCCTGATATTTGCTGGCAATCTAACTCAGCCAAAACTTCAAGGTCTAGCAAATTCCTTACATGCCTGGAAGACAATTTCATGGTCCAAAGGTGGAAGAGGCAACAAGGGGGTCAGCTATTTCAGATCTGATCCTAACCAACAGGGATGACCTGGTTAATGGAGTGCAAGTGGTGGGATCCTTAGCTGAGAGTGATCATGTTCTCCTGGAGTTTGTTATACAATGGAAAAGAGAAGCCAGGCATAGTCAGACATGCATTCTTGACTTTAGGAGAGCTGATTTCAATAAACTCAGGGAAATACTGTTGGTGATCCCATGGTCAGGAATACTAAAAGAGAAGAGACCTCAAGATGGATGGGACTTTTGCAAAAGGGAGATTCTGAAGGCACAATTTCAAACAGTACCATTGAGGAAGAAAAATGGGAGGTGTCTCAAGAAACCAGGATGGATGACTAAAGAACTTTCAATGGAGCTAAGTTTTAAATGGAACATGTACAGGAAATGGAAAAGGGGGGAAATCACCAAAGAAGAATTCAAACAGATAGCGAACACGTGTAGGAGTAAAGTCAGAAAAGCTAAAGCGCAGAATGAGCTCAGGCTTGCTAGGGAGGTTAAGAACAATAAAAAGGGTTTTTTTGGGTATGTCCGCAGCAAAAGGAGGAAGAAGGAAATGATAGCGCCACTACGTGGAGAAGATGGCAAAATGCTAACAGGGGACAGAGAAAAGGCAGAATTACTCTTTGCCTCAGTGTTTTTAGAAAAGGAAAAGGAGGACCAACCCGAGGAGAATGGAACAGAGGACACAATAGGGGAAATCCAGCTCAAAATAAGTAAAGAGGTAGTACAGGAATACCTTCTTAATCTAAATGAATTTAAATCTCCAGGACCAGATGAACTACATCCAAGAGTATTAAAAGAGCTGGCAAATATAATCTCAGAGCCATTGGCAATAATCTTTGAGAACTCCTGGAGAACAGGAGAAGTCCCAGCAGACTGGAGGAGGGCAAACGTAGTTCCCATCTTCAAAAAGGGGAAAAAAGAGGATCCCAACAATTATCGTCCAGTTAGTCTGACATCAATACCAGGGAAGATTCTAGAGCAGATCATTAAACAGAGAGTCTGTGAACATTTAGAAGGCAATGCCATAATCACAAAAAGTCAACATGGGTTTCAGAGAAACAAGTCATGCCAGACTAATCTGATCTCTTGGTAGATGAAGGGAATGCTGTGGACATCGCATACCTTGATTTCAGTAGGGCCTTTAACAAGATTCCCCATGATATTCTTGCAAACAAGCTTGTAAAGTGTGGGCTAGACAAGTTAACTGTTCAATGGATTTGTAATTGGTTGATGGGCCGAACCCAAAGGGTGCTCAGCAGTGGCTCCTCTTCGTCTTGGAAAGATGTGACCAGTGGGGTGCCACAGGGTTCTGTCCTGGGCCCAGTGCTATTCAACATCTTTATCAATGACTTGGATGAGGGAATTAGGGGCATACTTACCAAATTTGCAGATGACACCAAATTAGGAGGAGTAGCTGATACCCTAGAGGACAGGATCAAAATTCAGAATGACCTGGATAGACTGGAGAGCTGGGCCAAAGCTAACAAAATGAAATTCAATACGGAGAATTGTAAAGTACTGCATTTAGGGCGGAAAAATGAAATGCATAGATATAGCATGGGGGAGACCTGGCTGAATGAGAGTACGTGCGAAAGGGATCTAGGAGTCCTAGTTAACCACAAGTTGAACATGAGCCAACAGTGTGATGCGGCAGCTAAAAAGGCCAATGCGATTTTGGACTGTATCAATAGAAGTATAGTGTCTAGATCAAGGGAAGTAATAGTGCCACTCTATTCTGCCTTGGTCAGACCTCACTTAGAATACTGTTTCCAGTTCTGGGCACCACAATTCAAAAAAGATATTGACAAATTGGAGCGTGTCCAGAGAAGGGCAACTAAAATGGTGAAAGGTCTGGAAACGATGCCTTATGAGGAGAGACTTAGGGAGCTGGGTATGTTTAGCCTGGAAAAAAGATGGTTAAGATGTGATATGATAGCCCTGTTTAGTATTTGAAGGGATGTCACGCTGAGGATGGAGCAGGCTTGTTTTCTGCTGCTCCAGAGACTGGAACACGGAGCAATGGGTGCAAGCTCCAGGAACAGAGATTCCACCTCAACATGAGGAGGAACTTTTTGACAGTAAGAACTGTTCGGCAGTGGAACACACTCCCTTGGAGAGTGGTGGGGTCTCCTTCCTTGGAGGTCTTTAAACAGAGGCTGGATTGCCATCTGTCAGGGTTGCTTTGATCAAGATTTCCTACGTGGCAGGGGGGTTGGACTGGATGGCCCTTGTGGTCTCTTCCAACTCTGCAATTCTATGATTCTATGATTCTATGTATTTTGTTTTCATCGTTGTGCCACTTTTTGGTTTGCAACTTCCTTTTCTTTTTTCTTTCTTTTTTTTTATGAAACCCTTAGGAATGATAAGAGAATATCATAAACCTTGAAAATCCATTTCTTATAGAATTGCCATTTAAACATTACTAAAGGATGACTACAAAATGTTACTTATAATAACAAAGAAATACAACACAATCCCCACTCTCTGTTACTTTTGAAATTTATGTACATGTTGTTATCATTATTTCCCCCTCTTTTAAAAAAATACATACCTTTTGTCACAGGTAACTATAGAGTGATTTCACATGTTACTACCAAGTCATAGAATCATAGAGTTGGAAGGGGCTTCATGGTCCATCCAGACCAACCCCCTCTTCAGTGCAGGATCTCCAGCAAGGGGGGGGGCAGGTAGCTGTCCAGTCTCTTTTTGAAGATGTTCAGAGAAGGAGATTCACCACCTCTCTATGAGTTTTGCATCCATCCAGTTATAAATCACTTCCATCCAAATGGCACATCATTAAAATGATATTTAATTGTGCACGCACAATATCTGAAGTCCCACATCCTAAAATATGACTTCCAAGATGATCATGCTTCTGCTTGCTTGTCAAAATGTGCTCCCTGGTATACTAAATTGCCCATTCATATGCCTTGCCCTCAATACTTAAATAGTATAACTAATTCTAAGTGGAGATATGCTTTCAAAGCTCTCCAATGTCAATCATTGAACTCGACAGTGGTTCAGGGACATTCCCAATGGATCCCTATGGAGGAAAGAGTTTGCCCATCTGGATTTAATACAGTTGAAGATTAACTCATTACTTGCTTGTCTGCCTGATCTATAAAGATGTAAGAATTGCCCTGTTTAAAGACCTAGGTCTTATATCTTATAGGCCTGATTCATATTTGTTTAAATTATATCTAATATTCAATTTAAATTTGTTTAAATTTTTATTAGGGGATACTACACCATACATTTCTGAAAAAGTAGCCTGTTTTGCTTTTAAAGCATCAGTTTTAAAGCATCAATTCTTGTTGTTGTTGAATTGTGCATGCAATTTGCCCAATTCCCCTAAAATATCGTTGCTGAATGCAGTGTTCCCTAATCTGTATATTTTATACACAGTTTAGCCTGTAACCTAAAATTAATACTTTTGTAAGCATTTATTTATGCTTTCAGTATTATTTTAGGATGAGAGTCAGTGCAGCATAGTGGTTTGAGCATTGGACTATGACTCTGAAGACCAGGGTCTGAATTGCTGCTCAGCCATGGAAATCCATTGGGTGACCTTGGGCAATTCACACCCTCTAAGCCTCAGAGGAAGGCAAAGACAAACCCCACCTTTGAACAAATCTGGCCAAGAAAACCCAGTGGTAGGTTTGTCTTAGGGTCACCATAAGTCAAAACCAACTTGAAGACATACAACAGCAAACTCTTTTAAGGCAAGCACTATATAGCAAAATTCAGAGAAGCTCTCCAGAATTTCAAAAAGGATGACTGTGTCCTGATCTGGATATTAGTCTGGGGAGAGTGAATTAGGACTGTTTGCTTTAATATAGAGATCAAATAAAAATTCTCCCCATTACTAATTTGGCTGGCTCCCTATTCCTACAGAGCCTAATAGTGTTGGCCCTGTTTCTCATCTCCACCTGGAACAAAGTGGGCCTTTGGAAAACCTTGACTCCGATCTTACAGGCTGTGCAGATTCTCCATTTGTACTTCACCCTTATATCCGATATTGAAATTGCTATTCAACATTTCCCATCTTTTTGTTGTTGCTGAATATTTCCAATCCCTAGAAGGCTTTTTCATTAAACAACAAGCAGGTCATGCAACCGAAACCCCAGTGGCTCAGTATATCATTATCAGGTGCTGGAAATTATTTTCTTTCTGTAATGCATGCATCTCTGTACCGAAGACATAAATAATCTACAGTATTTTGTTACTCCACTGAGGACTTCATTCAGGTATTGCCTTGGGCCAAAAGTGAAGAGTTGCAGAGAAAGATTAATACAAGAGACCATTATCACAGTGTTAAAGCATTCTGCATAATATTATATTTTTTGTAAAGAAGAAGGAAAGTAATTGTGGCTGGGTCTTGTCCTTGTCCCAGAAAGTATCTGACAAATTGTCCCTCCTTTCCTATCCCATTTTGTTGTTAACAAATGACAGAGTCATAGGCTGTATCGGCACTGCAGAAATAATTCAGTTTGAAACAGCTGTAACTTCCATGGCTCAATGCTATGGAATTTGGGGATGTGTAGTTTTGTGAGATATTCCTGACAGTAAGAGCTGTTCGGAAGTGGAACGCACTGCCTCAGAACATGGTGGAGTCTCCTTTGGAGGTTTTTCAACAGAGGCTGGATGGCCATCTGTTGGGTATGATTTGATTTTGTATTCCTGCATGGCAGGAGGTTGGACTGGATGGCCCTTCTGATCTCTTCCAACTCTATGATTCTATTTAGCCTTCTCTGTCAGAGAGCTCTGGTGACACAACAAGCTACAAATCTCAAGATTCCATAGTATTGAGTCATGGCAGTTAAAACAGTGTCAAAATGAATTATTTCTGCAGTACAGATGCAACCTTAGAGTTGGAAGGAATGACAAGAGCCAGCTATTCAATCCTCTGCCATGCAGGAATACATAACTAAAGCACTCCTGGCAGATGCCCATCAAACCTTTGTTTAAAGACCTCTGGCTCATCTACACCAACAGAAAAATCTGGCTTACTGTCAGGTTTCCTTGATCCACATCAATCACAGGCTTGTCTACAAGATCAAGGGAAGTAATAGTGCCGCTCTATTCTGCCTTGGTCAGACCTCACTTAGAATACTGTGTCCAGTTCTGGGCACCACAATTCAGAAAGGATATTGACAAATTGGAACGTGTCCAGAGAAGGGCAACTAAAATGGTGAAAGGTCTGGAAACAATGCCTTATGAGGAGAGACTTAGGGAGCTGGGTATGTTTAGCCTGGAAAAAAGACGGTTAAGAGGCGATATGATAGCCCTGTTTAAGTATTTGAAGGGATGTCACGCTGAGGATGGAGCAGGCTTGTTTTCTGCTGCTCCAGAGACTGGAACACGGAGCAATGGGTGCAAGCTCCAGGAACAGAGATTCCACCTCAACATGAGGAGGAACTTTTTGACAGTAAGAGCTGTCCGGCAGTGGAACACACTCCCTCGGAGCGTGGTGGGGTCTCCTTCCTTGGAGGTCTTTAAACAGAGGCTGGATGGCCATCTGTCGGGGATGCTTTGATTGTGATTTCCTGCGTGGCAGGGGGGTTGGACTGGATGGCCCTCGTGGTCTCTTCCAACTCTGCAATTCTATGATTCTATGATTCACCACACACACTGAGGCAAGTTTAGGAGCACTGTCCACACACAGTTTTCCCTTTCGAACTCACCCAGTCTGATAAATCACAGTATGTGTGGACACATGGCCATGGCCCCTCCAATTTCCCCCCTCTCCCATGCATGTGAATGTACATATGTCTTTTCCCACTGCTTGGAGGGTTTTCAGACATCCTATTAAGTGGAGGTACATGCAGCCAACAATATGGGTATGCTGGTATGCCCTTCTCCAAACAACAGAATCAATCTGTCATCCTTTCATCTCTTTCATATAGTTGTTCAGTGTATTGTGTCCACCGACTTTTTATTTCTACTTGGTAATGTAATGTGTGTTCGTATAGCACCCCCACTCTTGGTTTTAATTTCCCTTTCATTTCTCTGATTTTCTGGAACAGGTTTCTTGTTCTTTCTTTTTTGTTGTCGTTTTTTACTTCTCTGCATTGATTATTATATTACCTGTCTTTGTCCTTGTGCACAAGTCACTGAACAGTTGCATTTAGGGTTCCAACTGTTTTTCTTTCACCTCTTTCTTTTTCTTTCAAAACAGGTACAGTTTTAGGTACCCGTGTGATAATCTTCTTAGAGCAAGGAGTTAAGATTGCAGAGGCAGGAAGAGAGATAGAGAACTTTTTCAGATATTGGTTTACAGCCTCCTCCCTTCCTCCACCCACCCCCGTGCATCCACACCCCTCCTCCCTTCCCTCCACCCACCTCCACTGCCCCGCGTCCTCCCTATGTAGCCAAACGGGGCATGTTCGCCCCTTCTCCCCACCTTCCTTGAAGGTGGGGAGAGGGGGTGAATCTAGGGGTTTGCCGCGGCCGCCCCCGCTTCCCCCGCATTGGTCCCCTTTGGAAGAGCCAAGACGGAGGGAAGGGGGCTGCTGAGGCAAACTGGGCATTTTCGCCCCTTTCCTCCACCTTCGAGTCCAGTTTGACTGGAAGGTTGAAGAGAGGGGCGAATGTTGCCCTGCCAGCTGATCCTGTTCACTTTCCCAACTCATGAGGAGGAGGATCAGCTGGCAAGACTCCCACAGCTAGCCAAATTGGGGGTGGTGGTCTTATCTGGTGAATATATGCCTAGGCCTAGATTTTTGGCTGGAAATTGGGGGGGGGTCTTATACGCCCAGTCGTCTTATACGCCGGAATATACGGTAAACTGATACTGTTTGGGATATTTCCACCTCTTCTCCTACCCAAATCTCTCCCAGCTCTCCCTAAAGATATACCTAGCTTAGATTAGCACCCTGAGTAACTTTACTATCAAAGGACTTTACCAGACCAGAACATCACCACTTAATGTTTTGCTGGCATAAATTGTGTTGTTTTTATGCTGGCAAAAGAACCCACCACCACACACTTACCTTGAGCAGCGTCCATGAGATGTCCTCAGCAGTAATGGAGCTCCATTTACTTCCAGGGTTGAAATCTCACAGATTCTCATGAGAAGATGCTAGCATGGGAAATTAAAAAAAAAAAATCAAGAAAAACAAACACACACACACACAAAGTCCAGCAAAGCACAAAAACACACTTATAAAGTCCCAAGTACATGGATCGGGGTCATAAAAAGAGCATCCCCTACCTGGCTGTTGCAATCTCACCTGGAAATGTTTGCCCATCATATTCATGTAAATGTGGTGCATGGATTCAAACACCAGGAATGCCAGCAAGAAAGCACTAGGGGAAGGCTATTGACAGCTTGGCCTGTCAATAAAATAGGATTTCTTTTTGACTTTACATGATTGCAAAAGAGTGATGTCATCTGGTATGTGTGCCCTTTCATGATCATTAGGCATCCTTATGACACCGCATGTGCCTGGTCTGATAAAGTCCTTAGCATGGAGTTCCTATAATAATGCCTTAGTTTGTTTCCCTAAAGCCATTTTTGGCTTTACTCCTTACTTCAGGATCTGTAACTGCTTGCTACACACATGCACTCTCTGTCAGAAAATACAGGTGACATTGCGAGAAACTCAGTGAAAAGATATATTCACATCCCACCAAGTTGTACCCACCTCACTAGATCCAGCATGATGAGCCTGAGACTTTTTTAAATGTGTGAACTATGAATGTGCCATGGGATTTAGGAGGAATTTTTGGCCTGCGTACTTTTGGCCTACTACTTGGTTGAAGAAACAGATGAATCATAAAGTGCAACCAGTGCCTGTGTCAGGCTGCCCTGAGAGATCTTGGCCTTCAGTGGTAGCCATGTGTCCTCTACTTAATTACTGTAATCATGCCACTATGGAAATTATCAGACGTGCTAAATATTGCATTATCACGATGCCAGGAGATTGCTAAAGGGCTTCCTTTTCACACAATGTTGTTCCCATCTCATCATGCACCTGTGCTGCTGCCATTCTGCTGGTGCTGCTTTTTATTGACGGACTAAGTCATCAATAGATGTCCCATTCTATTTCTGTAATGGAATGTCCTGCATCTGAAAAGGTGCCTCGTATGCCCCGTTATGCTGGTGCGATGCCAGAGTCAATGGGAGGTCCATGCCAGAACACTTCCTAGTGAGATCGGGACATCAAGGTAAGTGACACACTTTTTGTACACTCCCTGGGTTACTTGTTATGTTTTAAGTATGTTTAGGTGCTTGGTGTAACTTTTTATCTTTTATTTTACTTTTTATGTTTCAATTTCCTGCACTCTCATCTTCTTGCGAGAACTGCTGGGATTTGAAACCAGGAACTGAAAGGAGCTCCGTTCGAGTTCCATTCACTCCTGGGCTGCCCTGCCAAGGGAACAACGGATGATTAAGATAGGTCTGAAAACTTTTCTCCATACAGGGACAGGAGAGGAGTGGGAGAGGAGATTGCAAGATGGGAACACTTTTTTTGTTCCCGTCTGATAATCTCCTATGTTTCTGGTTTTCTCAATCATGGAACTATAGTATTTTTAGATGCTAGTCTGTTAAAGTCCAGAGACAGATATGGAGCATTACAAGGTAAGGCATTCATCAAAGTCTAGGCCTCGCTGATCAACTTTGTAGCTGGCCCATATGAGCTCTGATCCCATACCCTACAATGATCTCAGTTTGGCAGGGACAGTCCTAATTAATGATCTGTCATCCCAATTTAATTGTTGCCTTTTCTTGGTACTTTTTTTATCTTCATTTAAGTGTTTATTTGTGAATTCCTTTGATTATTTGTTTGTTTTTAGTGGTTATGGACTTTATCAGACCACCCCCATTAACATTCCTTTTGCCAGCATAAATTGTGGCAGTTGATTAAAAAAGCATCCTGTAGGTCCTCTTTATATTCTCCCCTGGAAGTCTGGGAAAAGAGGACCACCCATTCATGCTATAATCACATGATTACAGTGGGATTTGATTTTTCACACTGTCAATACTGTGAAAAAAAGAGATATTGATGGCTATGTGGAGCACACATGGACCATAGGAGGACAACAGTGTCATGTGATAACATTGATCCATTTGTGGTACTATCCTGTGGTAATCTTGCAGTTTCAGCCTTGTGTGATAAAGTCCTCTGTCCATCCCTCTCTCGGGGATATTGAGGATGGAGCAAGTTTGTTTTCTGCTACTCCAGAGACAAGGACCTGGAGCAATGGACTCAAAGCAAGTGAAAGGCCCTCCTTCCAGCCCAACTGTCACCACCCTGCCCTTGGAGGGAGAGAAGAAAAGGCAGGCAGAACGCCATCAGGCCTGGGCCTCGAAGTAAGTGAAAGGCCCTCCCTCCAGCCAAACTGTTATCACCCTGCCCTTGGAGAGAGAGAAGAAGAGGCAGGCAGAATGCCATCAGGCCTGGGCCCAGAGGCAGATGAAAGGCTCTCCCTCCAGTCCAACTGCGGGAAGGAAGAATCAGCAGTATCTGCTGGATTTAATCTCTACCTCCACTGTCATTCCCTTTCCCTTATGTGTCATGTCTTACTTAGATTGTAAGCCTGAGGGCAGGGAACTGTTACACTGTCCATTTGTAAGCCACTCTGATAGCCTTTGTGCCTGAAGAGCAGGGTATAAATACAATAAAAAATAAAAAATAAAATAAAACAAGGTACAGGAAGAAAGATTCCACCTAAACATTAGGAAGAACGCCCTGGCAGTAAGTCCTGTTTGGCAGTGGAATGCACTGCCTTGGAGTGTGGTGGAGTCTCCTTCTTCTGAGGTTTTTGAACAGAGGCTGGATGGTCATCTGTTGAGAATGCTTTGATTGTATATTCCTGCATGGCAGGGGGGTGGACTTGAAGGCCCTTGTGGTCTCTTCCAACTCCATGATTCTATGATTCTATGATTCTTCTTATATATAATAGTTTGTCAAGAAGTTCCCTTGTGGAGGAAAGAACATTCCATTCATGACCAAGAGGTCTCCATTTATGGATAAAAGGCTGTTGTGGGTTCTCAGGCACTGTACTATTCCTTAGAATTTTTTTTTTCTTTATTAAAAAATTTTCGCACAAATATTCCAATAACCCACCCGACAAACAATTTCCACAGATACATATATAGAGTTAACATCAAATAAACATACATAATAATAATAAAATACATAAATTACACTACAAAAAACATTAAATAACTTCCTATCTTGCTGGAACGAGGACTTGCTCTTTCCTCTCTTTTTAATCTTTCTTTACCATCAGGACTTAATTTCCTTCGTATCTCTTTTTCAATACAGCAGTTATGTAATTACTGGCCTTATTTCTGTTTAAGCTTCTCACAATCTAACCAAGAAGCCTGTATTTCATTCTCCAAGGAGCAAACATATCCTCTGACATATGAAAATAAATCTAACAATCTATATATATTTCTACCAACATAAACCCTTGTTTCTAATTTCTGCAAACCATTAGTTTTAATTACCATTTATATATATTAATCATTTTTTTATATTAGTCAGAAAGCCAAGTTACTGCAGCTTCATTCCATTCCAGCTTCAAAAACTCAATCCATCTCTCCCACTCTTTCCTAAATTTATTTTTTGTTTTATATTTAATCCACAAGGTAAGTTCTTCCATTCTTGTGGTTTCCTCCATTTTAATACCCATTCCTCTATTTGTGGTACTTCTTTTCACTTCCAGTATCTTGCCAGCACTTTCCTGGCAGTTGTAGTCATAAAGAATAACAGTTTGTTTATTTTTTTAATTCTTTTGGTATTTCATTGTTGCTAAATTTAGTAAAAAGATCTCTGGTATAAACCTAAATTCAGTTTTCAATATTTTCTTAATCCAATTGTAGATATTTAACCAATTTTTTTCCCCACTATTCTACATGACCACCACATATGATAATAGGATCCTTCTTGTTGTTTGCATTTCCAGCATTTTGAATCTTTTTCTTTATAAATTTTTGCAAGCTTTTGTGGTGTCATGTACCATTGGAACATCATTTTATAACAGTTTTCTCTTAATTCCATGCTTAATGTGAATTTAATATTTCTTTTCCACAACTCTGTCCAGTCCTCTAATAAAATATTGTGTCCAACATTCTGTTCCCATTTCACCATGTATTCTTTGGTAATTTCTGATTCTAGTTCCAGGTTCAATAAAGTCTTATATAATTTTGAGATTTTTATTTCTTTATGTTCTAATAAAGCCTTATTTAATTCCGTGTACTGATAGACTATTCCAATTAAATTATTATCCATCTTAAATCTCTCCACTAGCTGTCTATATTGGAACCAGTTACAATCTATCTGGTCTTCCTTTAATTCTTCTGTTGTTTTAAATCTTATCCTACCAGCTTGCATTTTAGTCAAGTCTTTATATGTCAGCCATTTTCCTCTATTTATCATTTCCGTTCTCCTGAAAGCTTCTTGGGGTGAGACTCACCATAGCAATGTATAGTTTCTTTTTTATCTCATTCCAGACATACAACATTGATTTTCTGAAGATGTGATTTTTAATTTTTTTATCTATCTTATCTTTCCCATACCATAGATAGGCATGAAAACCAAACTTTATATTCACTTCTTCTAATGCTAATATGTTATTGTTATTTAGTACAAACCATTCATGTAGCCAAACTAATACTGCAGAGTTGTAATATTGTCTTAGATTTGGTAGCCCAAGGCCCCCCTTATTCTTCTCATCCTGTAACACCTTCCATCTAATCCTCAGCTTTTTATTTGCCCATATAAACTTTGATATGTTTCTGTCCCATAACTTGAATAGCTTCCTATTATATAACAATGGTAAATTTTGAAATAGGAAGAGCATCTTTGGTAGTATCACCATCTTCACAGCTGAGATTCTCCCCATGATTGACAGACCTAATGTTTCCCATCTCTCTAAATCTTTCTTTATCTCTTTCCATATTCTATTGTAATTATTTTCTATTAAATCAAGGTTATTATTTGTTATCGTTACTCCTAAGTACCTTGTTCTCCTTTGTAACTTATAGTTTGTTACACTAGTTAGCTCTTCTTCCTCCTTTTTTGATAAGTTTTTTTTGTTAAGATTATCATCTTTTCTTTGTTTATTTTATACCTGATATCTCCCCAAATTTCCACAGCTTTTCTTGCAATTTACCAATTGATTTTACTGGATCCGCTAATGTTAAACAGATATCATCTGCAAAAGCTGATATTTTGTATTCTTGTTTCTTTATTCGGACACCAGCTATTTCTTTTTCCTCTCTTATATTCCTACATAATATCTCCAGGCACAGTATAAAGAGTAATGGCAATAAGGGACACCCTTATCATAGAATCATAGAATCATAGAATTGCAGAGTTGGAAGAGACCACGAGGGCCATCCAGTCCAACCCCCCTGCCACACAGGAAATCTTGATCAAACCATCCCCAACAGATGGCCATCCAGCCTCTGTTTAAAGACCTCCAAGGAAGGAGACCCCACCACGCTCCGAGGGAGTGTGTTCCACTGCCGAACAGCTCTTACTGTCAAAAAGTTCCTCCTCATGTTGAGGTGGAATCTCTGTTCCTTGAGCTTGCACCCATTGCTCCGTGTTCCAGTCTCTGGAGCAGCAGAAAACAAGCCTGCTCCATCCTCAGCATGACATCCCTTCAAATACTTAAACAGGGCTATCATATCGCCTCTTAACCGTCTTTTTTCCAGGCTAAACATACCCAGCTCCCTAAGTCTCTCCTCATAAGGCATCGTTTCCAGAACTTTCACCATTTTAGTTGCCCTTCTCTGGACACGCTCCAATTTGTCAATATCCTTTCTGAATTGTGGTGCCCAGAACTGGACACAGTATTCTAGGTGAGGTCTGACCAAGGCAGAATAGAGTGGCACTATTACTTCCCTTGATCTAGACACTATACTTCTATTGATACAGCCCAAAATTGCATTGGCCTTTTTAGCTGCCGCATCACACTGTTGGCTCATGTTCAACTTGTGGTCTACTAGGACTCCTAGATCCCTTTCGCACGTAGTCTCATTCAGCCAGGTCTCTCCCATCCTATATTGATGCATTTCATTTTTCCGCCCTAAATGCAGTACTTTACATTTCTCCGTATTGAATTTCATTTTGTTAGCTTTGGCCCAGCTCTCCAGTCTATCCAGGTCATTCTGAATTTTGATCCTGTCCTCTAGGGTATTAGCTACTCCTCCCAATTTGGTGTCATCAGCAAATTTGATAAGTATGCCCCTAATTCCCTCATCTAAGTCATTGATAAAGATGTTGAACAGCACTGGGCCCAGGACAGAACCCTGTGGCACCCCACTGGTCACATCTTTCCAAGACGAAGAGGAGCCACTGCTGAGCACCCTTTGGGTTCGGCCGGTCAACCACTTACAAATCCATTGAACAGTTAACTTGTCTAGCCCACATTCTACAAGCTTGTTTGCAAGAATGTCATGGGGAACCTTGTCAAAGGCCTTACTGAAATCAAGGTATGCGATGTCCACAGCATTCCCTTCATCTACCAAGCTGGTAACTTTATCAAAAAAAGAGATCAGATTAGTCTGGCATGACTTGTTTCTCTGAAACCCATGTTGACTTTTTGTGATTATGGCATTGCCTTCTAAATGTTCACAGACTCTCTGTTTAATGATCTGTTCTAGAATCTTCCCTGGTATTGATGTCAGACTAACTGGACGATAATTGTTGGGATTCTCTTTTTTCCCCTTTTTGAAGATGGGAACAACGTTTGCCCTCCTCCAGTCTGCTGGGACTTCTCCTGTTCTCCAGGAGTTCTCAAAGATTATTGCCAATGGCTCTGAGATTATATTTGCCAGCTCTTTTAATACTCTTGGATGTAGTTCATCTGGTCCTGGAGATTTAAATTCATTTAGATTAAGAAGGTATTCCTGTACTACCTCTTTACTTATTTTGAGCTGGATTTCCCCTATTGTGTCCTCTGTTTCATTATCCTCAGGTTGGTCCTCCTTTTCCTTTTCTGAAAACACTGAGGCAAAGAAGGTGTTGAGTAATTCTGCCTTTTCTCTGTCCCCTGTTAGCATTTTGCCATCTTCTCCACGTAGCGGCCCTATCATTTCCTTCTTCCTCCTTTTGCTGCGGACATACCCAAAAAAACCCCTTTTTATTGTTCTTAACCTCCCTAGCAAGCCTGAGCTCATTCTGCGCTTTAGCTTTTCTGACTTTACTCCTACACGTGTTCGCTATCTGTTTGAATTCTTCTTTGGTGATTTCCCCCCTTTTCCATTTCCTATACATGTTCTGTTTAAAACTTAGCTCCATTGAAAGTTCTTTAGTCATCCATCCTGGTTTCTTGAGACACCTCCCATTTTTCTTCCTCAATGGTACTGTTTGAAATTATGCCTTCAGTATCTCCCTTTTGAGAAAGTCCCATCCATCTTGAGGTCTCTTCTCTTTTAGTATTCCTGACCATGGGATCATCCCAAGTATTTCCCTGAGTTTACTGAAATCAGCTCTCCTAAAGTCAAGAATACGTGTCTGACTATGCCTGGCTTCTCCTTTCCATTGTATAACAAACTCCAGGAGAACATGATCACTCTCACCTAAGGATCCCACCACTTGCACCCCATTAACCAGGTCGTCTCTGTTGGTTAGGATCAGATCTAAAATAGCTGACCCCCTTGTTGCCTCTTCCACCTTTTGGACCATGAAATTGTCTTCCAGGCATGTAAGGAATTTGCTAGACCTTGTAGTTTTGGCTGAGTTAGATTGCCAGCAAATATCAGGATAGTTGAAGTCCCCCATCACTACTACATCTCTCCTTTCTGCGTGTATGTTCATCTGTTCTAGAAAGGCAACATCTGTTCTAGAAAGGCAACATTCCTCCGTCTGATTTGGGGGTCTGTAGTAGAGTCCCACAATAACATCCCTGTTGTTTCCCTCCCCTTTAATTTTTATCCAGATGCTCTCCACCTGGCTTCCAGTATTGATGTCGTGGATCACTTCACTGGTGTAAATATCCTTGACATATAATGCTATTCCTCCTCCTTTCCTGTTTGGCCTGTTTCTCCTATAAAGGTTATACCCCTCTATTCCTACATTCCAATCATTAGACTCGTCCCACCAGGTTTCAGTAATGCCTATTATATCATATTTGTTTTGTAGTGCAAGGAGTTCAAGTTCATCTTGCTTATTTCCCATGCTCTGTGCATTAGTGTAGAGACATCTGAGACCATGTGTTCCCTTTACTTGCTCCCTGTGCAAGTTTTTTTGCCTCCCACTGTTGGGTCCTTGCGCTGTTTGCCTTGTTCCCTCTATGACAGTTTGACTATTTTCTCTAGCCCTTTTGCCTTCCAGAATACTGTCTCCCTCCCCCATTTGACTCAGTTTAAAGCCCTCCTGATCAAATTCTTGAGACTGTTGGCAAAAATGTTTCTTCCAACTGTTGTAAGATGAACCCCATCTCTTGCCAGAAGTCCCCCCGCATGGAAGCGCAGTCCATGATCCAAGAATCCAATTTGTTCTCGGTGACACCATCTACGGAGCCAGTTGTTTACGTCGGCTATTTTCCTCTCCCTTCTTGGACCATGCCCTTCAACTGGCAGAAGAGACGAGATGACCACCTGTGCGTTCATTTCTTTCAGCTTCCTCCCCAGGGCCTCATAATCTCTTCTGATCTTGGGAAAGCTGTGCCTTGCAGTATCATTGGTTCCCACATGGACCAAAAGGAAGGGGTAATGATCCGTAGGCTTGACGAGTCTTGTCAGCCTCTCGGTCACATCACAGATCTTTGCCCCAGGGAGACAACACACCTCCCGAGTCATCTTGTCAGGCCCACATACCACTGCTTCTGTACCCCTCAGCAAGGAGTCCCCCACTACCACCACACGCCTCCGCTGAGGCTTCGCAGCTGCTGTTCCTTGCGGTGGTCCTCTCAAGGTCCCCTGCTCTACCCCTGAAGTCTGTCCATGCTGTTCTTCCTCGTTGTCCTTGATAAGGGAAAGGGCTTCGAATCGATTCTGTAGCTGCAAGCTGCACGAAGAATCCCTGTATTTTCTTGTTCTGTGTGTGACATTCCTCCAGCTGTCTACTTCCTGTGTCCGTGAAGTGACCCTCTCCTCCACAGCCACTTCCTCTGTGCGGTCCCCATCCAAGACTGTTTGTTCTGTTCTGTCCAGGAAAACCTCTTGCTCACGAATCTGTTGAAGTGTAGCTACCCGTGTCTCCAGCTGCTATACTTTCTCCTCCAAGAGGGCTACCAGCTTGCATTTGGTGCATGTGAAGTTCTCCACGTCTGTGGACAAGAATACAAACATCGCACAGGTGTTGCAAGTGACTGCTGCAGTCCCCTCAGTGTCCATAATGAGAGCTTTTTGGTAATCTAAGAACTCTTAGTTAACGCTGAGAATGCTAAGCTGTACTTTTAGGTCTGCTGTATTTTTGTTTGGTTACTGAAATCCGCGCGCCGTTAGGCTTGCGCCTCTGGCTCTTGAGGGTAAAAGGGGAAGGTCAGAAGTTCAAGCCCCTCAGCAACAAGCAGCCTCTCCCAACAGTTTTTTAAAAAAATTCAATCTCCCCAGTCAGAATGGCTGTCCAGAAGTTGCTTCCTTCTTCTCCCTGGCAGGAAACTGGCAGGAAACTTGCTGTCCAGAAGCTGCTCTCCTTCTCTCTGGCAGGAAACTTGTCTTACTCCCTTTTCTATTTTTATCTCTGAGGTCTTATGTCTGTTAATTATAATTTGAGCAGTCTGCTTCTTGTAAATTGTTTTTACTCTTTGTATAAAATTCTCCCCTAGCTTAACACTCTCCATTACTGCCATCATATAATGCCAGCTGACGCTGTCAAATACCTTTTTGGCATCCAAGAATAACATGGGCAGTTTTTTTTTCGGGGTGCATTTCTCCATATTCTATGATATTTAGTATTCTTCTAATATTATTTCTCATACGCTGCCTGGAAGGAACCCCGTTTGATCTTGATTTACCCAATCATTCAAAATCTTCTTCAACCTCTCCACCAAGATTGTCACAAATAGTTTGTAATCCGTGTTCAGCAGGGAGATTGGTCTATAGTTTCTCATCTCCTCTGGGTCTTTATTTTCCTTCAGTATCAGGACTATATTCGCGTTAATCCAAGAGGACGGTATATCTCCTCCTGTCATAATTCTATTGAACAAGTTATACAATGGTACCTTTAACTGGTCTCCACAAGTCTTATAGTAGTTAGACGAAAAGCCGTCTGGGCCCGGGGTCTTACCAGCCTTCAGTGATTTAATTGCTTGTTCAACCTCAGTGATAGTAATCCTTTTATTTAACTCTTCTCTCTGTTGTGGGTTTATTTTAGGGATATTTTGTTCTTCTAAATATTCTCCTATCCTTTCTTTCATTATATGTTCCAGTTGTGGTCCTCGAAACAGGACTGTATAAAATTCTCCAAAACATCTTCTAATTTCTTCATCATTTGCCACCATATTATTCTGCTCTTTTATTTTCAAAATTAGTTGTTTCTCCTGAGCTATAAGCTAGCCATCTTCCCATTTTATTACTTTGCTCATAGTATCTGATCTTCTTCTCTATTTCTTGTGTCGTTTCCATTTTCATCTGATTCCGTAAGATTTTTAATTCATTAATCACCTTTATATTTGTTGGGTCATTTCTTAGTTCTGTTTCTTTCTGTCTTGCAGTATCTTGTAATTTTTGCATTTTTTCCCTTATTCTCTCATTTCTCTCACAATTTATTTGCATTAATACTCCTCTAATCACAATCTTGCTTGCTTCCCACACACTCTGAATTGTTACTTACCCTTCTTTATTTTCATTGAAATAATTCCTTATTGCTGCCCTTACTCTTTCCAGCGTACTCTCATCTTGTAATAAAGTTTCTTTAAGTCTCCAGTTACAGCTTCTTCTCTTATTCATCATCTTTAGACTTCTCATATTATGATCAGATATTGATCTTGGGAGTATTTCCATTGATTCTATGTACCTCATCATATTTCTTGATAATATAAACATGTCAATCCGTTTGTCAAGAAGCTCCCTTGGGGAGGCAAGAAGATTCCATTCATGACCAAGAGGTCTCCATTTGTGGATAAAAAAGGCTGTTGTGGGTTCTCAGGCACTGTACTACTCCTTAGATCATGGTATGGTGCCCTCCTCATGTTTCAGAATGCAGCCCCCATAATTCCTGGTAATGTGCCATGTTGACTGGGGCTAATGAGAGTTTTAATCCAATAAACTTTGGAGGGCATCTGCCCTGCCTTAGGCAATCTGTGCCAAAAATAGGTCCAACTGTATAAAATATTTTTTTTTGACAAAGATGCCATTTGGTAACTGCCACCAGATTTTATAGTGCTGAACTAATATCCACTGAGGAAGATTGAAAACAACAACTTCTCAATTATTTTGGCATTTTGTTCCATCTCACTGTTTTTTGTTCTAGTGACTATAAGAACTAGGGACTAACAGCAACAGTAATCGTAAACATTTTAAAATAATGGTTTTGCTTTGTTTTATTTCCTGTTTGTTTTCAAATTCCAGTGCCTAATCCATTATATCCAGTCTCCCTTGCTTCCCAAATTAAATCTGGACACACACACACACCCTTGCTTTAACTTTTTTTTTGTCAGTACAGAAGCCAACAACCACAATATTCTGGGTGTCTATTCAACAAGCACTATGGCTATAATTAAGTTTTCTTCACTTCCTGCTCATTTCACAGGTGATGGAACTGGGACATTAAAAGAGTTGACATTTGCATGAACAGAAAGACTGCATTGCATACAGATTTTTTTCCAGACAGGTTACTTGTCCATTTGGCAATGTACTACACCACAGCAGCAGCACAAGGACCTAGAACTGAATTTTAAACCAAGTCTGCTTTATAGAATTTTCGTGACTGTATCTTGTATAGCTTGGAATCTCCCAGGCTACAAAAAGGGCATATACCTTTAAAGACAATGGCCAAGATCATATATACTTTATTTTAATTTTTATTTTGCTATCAAGTTGACTTCAATTTATGGCAACCCTACATATGGGAGATCTCCAGGAGCTGAGTTTATCAACTGTCATGCTCAGGTCTTGCATACGGAAGCTCTTTGGTCTTGTTTATATATCCCATTTTCCTCCAGCTTAGAGCCCTGCAGTCCTGATGTCTCAGGGCTTTTGCCTTATTCTGACCCCAGGTAGTTCCCATGACCTCCGGGGCAAAGATGGGGCTAATACATGGTGAAGAACGGGTAAGGCCTAATAAACCATTATATTAAAATACCTGATTTAATCCATTCCCACCAGAACAAAATGAATCGGGCCCTGCAAGACCACAGGAGCTGGTCCCAACAGGCCAGCCCATCACTGCAGCTGCTGGCATTCCTCACTCTCTCTGAAGCAGAAAGGAGTCATGCAGCATGTGACCAAGGCTGGTCACATTCAGGGGGCCTTGGTCACATGTTGTGGGCCAGCTTCCTAGCTTCCGGGAGGGTAAGGGAGGAGGCGGCAGTGTCGGAAATTGCAGTGATGGGCCAATGTCTGGACCTCAGTTAGGAGGCAGTTACGGGGGAGGAATGGGCCTGATCCACAGCCAAGATATGCTGGTGGGGAGCTGGCATATTCTGGCTCATATAGATGAGCCATTGATTGAATCAATCCATTTGTAGTGCAGTCTTCCTATTGCGTTCCACTTTGTGTCTTTTCCAGCAAGTCACTTTGTCTCATGGTATGTCCAAAGCATGACAGCCTCAGCTTTGTCATCTTCACTTACACTTTTAGCATCATATAAAAATAGGCCAGTGTAGTCGCACAGCTGTACAGCTGTTGGCACAATGGATATTAGACCTTGAGCTTACCTCATAGGATGGTCAATTCGGTCCTTAACTATGAAATTCAAAGTGAGCAAGAAGGCTATGGTGTGCTTGCAGAACAACTCGCTTTACTAGCAGCCTTGGAGAAAACACAGATGATGGTATACTTATTTTTATTTTCCAGGATTCCAGCTGAAATCTCTGGATCACATCACTGTGCATCCAAGTATTGCATCACTTACAAACATCTGCATGAAGTTACAACTTGTAAAACCACTAGCACTGGCAAAATCACATGAAATAAAACATGGCTTGCAATTCAAGTTTATGTATGAGTGAATGCCTGTAGCCCAAATGCAACTTGCAATACATTGGAAAAACCACCACCAATCTGTGCACAAAATTTGGGACCGGTAACTAAGCAATCTCCACTAAACAACTGGTACAAGCTGTTGCTAAAGATTTTAATTCTGAGGAGTGTGGCTTTTCCAACATGGTTATATTTCCTGTAGAGAAACACCCATGACCTGACAGCCCCCATCTTGGAATATTGCATAATGGGCACTATTTAATAATTTGGCTTGCTGTGAACTTCCACATGGTTGCAATGTAAACCAGGGACCCCGGACACCAAGGCTGGAGTCATGTACAAGCAAGGGAACGGCCTTTGGAAATTCCTCAAACAGGTCATACCCAAGTCAGAGTTATTCCTAAAGAATACCTAGAGATGAGTCATCCACTAATCTACTCAACAATACCAGAATGCTTGATCATTGTGAAATCGGTTTTTCCTCTTCTCTCCCCAGAAATAGAAGTTGCCTGATCCTATTCAGTTCCAAATGTATTGCCCATTAACAATAATTTACTCTTCCAGAGAACCCTTTGTCCAGTCCTGGAAAAATCTGATAAACATTGTATTCCACTCTAAATCTCATCCTTTCAGGGTAATTATCACATATAAATATCACCACTAAAGTGAACACAGTTCCTCTTCTTCTCAATTTCACATCAGTCTGTATAGCCATTCTGCCTTCTGGACCTCCTTGCTGCCAGTTTAGTTTGTGATCTCAGCTCTCCAGGATTGGTATAGTACAACCCACAATCCCCTTACTCTATTCCTCTATCTAAATACTTCCTACTTTCTTTGTTAGCCTTGTGTGACTGCTTGAAGCCTGGGTGTTTAAGTATTTGCTGTTAAGATTAAATTACAATGAAGATGATTTGATCGTATGTTCTGGCTTGGAATCTTCTCAGTTACTACTGGTATACATAGGCCAAAAGATCTCTACAGTTACCCAGCCTTTCATGGCTATCTTGAGCTAATTAAAATTCCCCATATTAGAAATCAGACACCAGTGGGATCCTCACAGACCCCAAGCAATTTGGGTAACAGAGCAACAATAACAACAGCCACCTCATAGTCTGGTTTAATGGATTTTAGAACAATAAGGTATGGGTTCAAGCCTTCACTCAACCACACAGCCCTTTCCCTCTCTGCCTATCCTAACTTTAAGGGTTGTTGATATGTAGATAAGAGTGGTGGTGGGAAAACCATTCATGGTGCTTTTTTTGAAAGACTAGGAAAAAATATAATTAATTACTATTAAATATGGTCATTAGGAGTTTCTTAGTGTGAACTAGTACATTCCTGGTTTATTTTCATTGCACCCAACAGTGACAGAGCTGCGGGGGAAGCAAGCTGTAGAACAATGGTTGTTCAGAATAGGATACCACACTGGATGGCTTTTGGCAAGGTACATTTTTTCTGCCTAATTTACAAAGCAGTTGCTTTGAAAATAAAACAAGCCCCCTTCACTGCTCATCTATTTCACTCAGCAGGACTGGCATTTACTCATGAACGCCTGCTTCAAAGACAAATGAATCGACTCCGGCACTTACTTATAAATAGTATCCCATTAAACGCTTGCCAGTAATGGCTATATAAGACAATGGACCCTGGGTGACTCTCTCAAATGCTGAGTTCATGGGCTTCACTCCAATTATCCCCCAAAATAATTGTAAAGATAACACTGTTTAAAATATCTAATGTTTTATTCAATATTGTGGTGAGTTTCAATTACTCCCAATTATCATTCAACAGCTTTCTATTTAAAACAATTATTGTCCTTTACAATGTGTCTGAAGTCAAAGAAAGTGTTCACCATTATTCATCATTGTGTTTTTTCTTTTTTTCCCTTCTCTTTAGAATCACCAACTTCCTTCCTCCCTTTGTGTCTCCTTCTTCTTCTTTCTTTTGTTGCTCATTAAACATGTACATTTTTCATTAACCCTCAAGGCAACCTCTAAACAGACAACATCATACACCTTTGAAAAACAGATTTTTCTGGAAAGTCCCCAGATGATCAAAATCAATCTGGCTCATTAAAAATCAATATGTTTCAGTGGAGGATACACAAATCTGCTTTCACATAATGATTCAGTAGCACCAAATCGAGCCTTTCAACAACCAGTGTGTAGAGATGCATATAGCCAGCCTAACGATGTATAGCATCAGCAGTTCATGCTCACATGGAAAAATATAGAACCCAAATATATTTTCTCCACCCATGAGATGACAAGATAATTTCTGTGAGTCTCAAAAGAATTTGCACATTTCTGAGATTTGGGTATGTGTATATGTGTGCAAATTGTATGAATTGTGTGTCAGGTTAGTGCACTGAACCTCTGTTGGTATCCAGAAGGCCAGGCAGGAAAAAGTTGGTATCAGAGTTCCCATTCACCAGGCAAGAGAATAAATATATAGACACAGACTTGTGTTTTTTTTTTAAAAAAATATATTTCTTTTTACTGCAGCATAATAATAAATATTTACAGTCTTACAGAGATTCTTCTCTGAGTACTATACATTTCAGCATCCAGCAGAATAACATCTTGTTACTCCAAATCCCGTCTTCATTCTGTGAAGCCCAGAACAGAACTGAAAATCACACAGCTATACAGGATAGCAAAACACATTTCTCAATGACCTTGTCCCTCTAGCAGACAGTTAGGCTCCAAGACTCCAAGGTCATCCTGTAAGGCCTTTAATATTGAGTCATTAGCTAGCTGCTGCAAACTGCTGCCAGCTGTCTCTGCTGCACCCTATAGGCCATTTGTTGTACTTCTGGTCTTTACAGCATAAATTTATTAGACTGCATGTCCCAATATCCTGATATTGTGAAGCTATTGTGAAGCAAAATTATGCTGGCCCATGCTTTCTTGCAGGGACTTTTAAAAACTAGAATCATTGAATGAGTTGTTTGCATCTTTTTCATCAATCCCTGCTTGCTCTGTGTGCTTTGCTTCACAAAAGGAAAATGCACTAATTCTGTACATTTGCACTAATTCTGTAGTAATTGAGGCCTCTTCTGCAAATTGCAGATGCTTTGGCAGAAGATGGTCCTCACCTTGTTCTTTTGCTCAAGGCAAGAAATCTTGGAGGGGGGGGTTAATGAATTGTCAAGAATAAGTAATTTAGTCAGATTTCTCCTGTGTTCCCACCAGATGTACCTGTGGGTGGTAGGACAGAAAGAAGCCACTCCTAAAAGAGGATCTCAAAACAAGGGCAGGCTCATATGGTAGAACACAGTCCTTCAGATTACCGGACCTGAACCACATAGGGCTTTCAGGTTCATAACCATCACTTTGAATTATGCCCAGAAGCAATCCAGTAGCCAATAGAGTTCTCACAAGGGAGTGATGTGCTCCTTGTAGTTAACAATCTGGCTGCAGCTCTTTGGACCAGCTGAAGTTTCTGAACATTCTTCAAAGGCAGCCCTGTGTAGAGCATGTTACAGTTCTCAAGCTAAGCTCATTTGAGCTACTTGGAATGGAATAGATCTTGTTAAACATAAGACTTATGTCTGAACAGATGTGTATAGGATTGCAGTGTAAAGGATGAGTAGTTAGCAGATGGAAAATCACAGGGTCCACTTTAAATGCTTTTTCAGCTATTGCTTTTTTCTCTCTCCAATACTTTCCTCAGTTGCCCCAGGCTATAGAATAACTTTCTAGAGGTGTTACATAAAGCTTTTAGTGTTTTACAAGCAATATATATTCTTTAAAAGTATCTGATGTGAGTTGAAGGGTTTTTTAAAAAAATGTCTACTGCTGATTTTGTATTGTTAGACACAGGAAGCTGCTCTTGTTTGTTTTCTTGATATAGGTTTAATTTTTTTATTTTAAAATTAATCTTCTTAGCAGGATATTAGGTAGAATTCCATTTTCAAATGAGTGAAGTTCCTCTGTCTAAAGTTTGTTTTAAATTTCTGAATTTCTGATTGTTTAGTCTGGTCTATTTCATATTTTATATTGACCAAGACCCTACATCCAAGAGACCAAGCATACCTTTATATTCATAGAATAACAGAACAGCTGCACAATGCTATATTGTAAGTGAATTGTGGTGCTGAGTCACCAAATATTCAACCAAAGTTGATATGCTTGTACATATGCAGTTCCATTCCCCACCTGGTTTGAATCACAGAATCATAGAATTGCAGAGTTGGAAGAGACCACGAGGGCCATCCAGTCCAACCCCCCTGCCACACAGGAAATCTTGATCAAAGCATCCCCGACAGATGGCAATCCAGCCTCTGTTTAAAGACCTCCAAGGAAGGAGACCCTACCACTCTCCGAGGGAGTGTGTTCCACTGCCCAACAGCTCTTACTGTCAAAAAGTTCCTCCTCATATTGAGGTGGAATCTCTGTTCCTGGAGCTTGCACCCATTGCTCCGTGTTCCAGTCTCTGGAGCAGCAGAAACCAAGCCTGCTCCATCCTCAGCGTGACGTCCCTTCAAATACTTAAACAGGGCTATCATATCGCCTCTTAGCCGTCTTTTTTCCAGGCTAAACATACCCAGATCCCTAAGTCTCTCCTCATAAGGCATTGTTTCCAGACCTTTCACCATTTTAGTTGCCCTTCTCTGGACACGCTCCAATTTGTCAATATCCTTTCTGAATTGTGGTGCCCAGAACTGGACACAGTATTCTAAGTGAGGTCTGACCAAGGCAGAATAGAGTGGCACTATTACTTCCCTTGATCTAGACACTATATTTCTATTGATACAGCCCAAAATCGCATTGGGTTGTTACCCTAATAGTTCATGGAAATCCCACACAATATTGATTTTCTAATATTTGGGGAAAATTAGCAGCTACGTGACATAGCAATGCAAGAGGGGGCAACAGAGGGGACCTTTACATCTATTTTTACCCCTACTAACTCTGAACCAACATACAAGATTGAAAGTTAACAATGAATTTTATTAAGGACTTAAAAATAATAACACCAGTCATGCACACATTCATACAATAAAGTAGGGCAGCAGCTTGCTATAATTTGCATGGCTTAATTGATTTGCAATTTTTGAAGACTCTCCAGGGGGATGATGTATTTACTTAGGATATTATCAGATCTCCAATCCCATCCCTTTCCTGGCACAATAACTCTCCCCATCACACTTACCTTCTCTTCTGTCGACAGGTAGCCCAGGAATGAACAGAGCTCCAGTCACTTCCTGAACTGATATCCCACCTGTTCTCATGAGAAGATGCAAGTGAGGGAAATTCAAAAATAGAAAGGAAAATAACACACACAAAAAAGTTACACCAAGGACAGAAACACACTAAAAAAAAAAATAAGAAGTAACCCGGGGAGGTTCCTAAAAAGAGGGTACCCTACCTTGTTTTCACAATCCCACCCAGAAGTGTTCTTGTAGGAGTGCCCATTGACCCTGTATTCATGGCAGGACAAGGGCGTGAGGTTTCAGATGCTGGCAGGTGATCTATTGATGGCTTGGCCTGTCAATAAAAAGAAACACCAAAATAATGATAGCGGAATGCAAAAGGACAATGTTGTGTGATATTGGTGTCCTTTTTGCATTCCAATGTCATTATTCTGGCACCACATTCCCCACGTCTGATAATCTCCTTAATTATGATGCTAGGGCTCAATCTCTGCTCTGAGCTGCATCTACTTTCTGGCTAGAAGCAAGTAGGCTAGATTAAATGTTCCTTATCCCACCTCCCTAAATCAGTGAAAAGGAATGATAATCCATAATCTACTTCTCACTTTATTTTATGTGACTTTACAATACCCATTGTGATCATTTTTTTTAATCTTCAGTCATTTTAACTTGAATAGCCTGCTTTCTGCATCTTTCCTCAGTATAAATGATCTAAATAAATGATAGATTTCTCTTCATTTGATATTTGCATATTTACAGTGCTGTCCTATGTATGTTTCCTCGTAAGTGACTCCACCCTTTTTAATGAGGCTTTGCTGTTTTTAGTGAGACCTATTCCTAATTCCAAATAAGTAGGTAGCAGATGGCAGCCTTAAAAACTGATAGTTGATGTATAAACTGATTCCATTTCAGAAGTAAGGTAGGAATCTCTCTAAGGAATACAAATATTCTGCACCCACATTCTTGGGCTGAATCCACACTACACAAATAATCCAGTGTGAAACTGGATTATTTTTCATGGCTCCTTCCTATGGAATCCTGAGATTTGTAGTTTTACAAGGTCTTTAGCCTTCTCTGCCAAAGAGTGCTGATGCCTCACCGAACGACAAATCCCAGGACTCTGTAGGAAGGAGACATGACAAATAATCCACTTTCAAACTGGATTATTTGTGTAGTGTGGATTCAGCCTTGTTTTACATTCTCAACCCACTTTGTATCAGGTTATAGAAGCCCCCCCCTTTGCTAGTAAATTTGTGCATTTAAAAAAATGTACCGTTTGTCCTACTGTGGCACTAATGTTTGCTGGTAGTTTGATTGCATGTTCTTCTACAGCTTCAGTCCCCCTAGCCAGACAGACATTTTCAGAGGAGCCAGAATAAATGTTCCAAACAATTCAATGCTGGGATGCCAAACTATTGGACGACACATTGCAAATTATTGGGGAAGAGCAGAAGACAACTACAAGTAGCTCAATGTTTAACGATGCAAGTGGACTCAAGCCATATGGATGTTCAGTTGCTGACAGGCTGAGATGTGAAAATCAATGCCAAGCTACATAAGGTATAAATACGATCATGGAATGTGGGAAGTATGAATCAGAGGAAGTTAGGCATTGTAAAACAAGAAATGGAACATATACACATTACAGACTTAAATCACATGAGGCTGCTAAAGCAGAAATTCAGAAGGATAGTAATTAATTTGGCCAGCACTTAATCAGACAACGGATGTTATGGCTATCACGTTGCTGCTTCTCATTCTAATCATTACCGTTGTGCCCCTTTCAATAGAGTGAGAAAATCCTGTCAATACCTGCCAATGTTGCCATTGTTCCTCTGCTGCCCCTGATGTGATAGGTCCCTTCGCTTCAGTTCCAGGATCACTGAAGTCATGTGTCATGAAGGGATCTGATTCTCCTCCTCTCCTCTTCTCCTCCTCTCTCCCCGCTGCCCCTTGTTTTTCCAAAGCAGCATGGAATCAAAGGGGGAGGGGAAGAGAGAGGGAGAGGAGGAGAATCAAACCCCCTCATGCCATATGACTGCAGTCATCTGGGAACTGAAATGAAGGGATCTATCTCATCAGGGGCCTGCCAAAGGAGCACAGTCATGCAAATGAAGAGAAGTGTAATAATGTGTTTTACAACCAGTATGTTCCTATTTCCTTTAATAACATGATTGCTATGAGACACAAGGCTGCTGTGATAATGTCCTACAGTATTTGGGGTGTTTAGAGCTAGAATGGATAGGAATGGGACATTTCCAATCAGATAGAACTAGCCCTCCACATTTGTGGGGTTGGGGCACAGAACCCCCATAAAAACTGTGAATATCATAAGTCCTCCCCTAACATGAATGCTACAAACTTCTTCCAACAGCACCAGCCTATCACTCCCTTTCCAACCCTGCCACCACGATACTTCAGACAAATATTAAACCCTCTTCCCACACCACTCTTCTTCCTCTCAATCCTCTCAGTCTCCTCTCTTTCCAACAACCCCAGTCAGTCACTCCTTTTCCAACCTAAAATAGCAGACTTAATGAAAATAGCAGACTTGTTGATGAAAGTCAAGAAATAAAGCACAGAAGAAGGGTTACAGTTGAAAATTAAGAAAACAAAATAATGACCGCAGATGATTTCATAACTTAAAAGGGGATAAAGAAGAAATCAAAATAGTTAAAGATTTTCTATAGCTTGGTTCCTAAATCAAAATAGAAAGTGATCAAGAAATCAGAAGATTTGGAATGGCAGCTATGATGATACTAGACTAGCTCTTCAAGGTCAAAGACAGATCACTAAATACCAAAGTCAGGATCACCCAAGTCATAGTATTTCTGATTTCTATGTATGATTGTGAAAGCTGGACAATGAAGAAAGTTAACAGGAAGAGAATCAACTCATTTGACATGTTGATTGAAAAGAGAAGAGCACTTGAGAAGAGTACTATAGATACCATAGACTGCTGAAAGGGTGCTCCTCAGTGGCTCCTCTTCATCTTGGAAAGATGTGACCAGTGTGGTGCCACAGGGTTCTGTCCTGGGCCCAGTGCTATTCAACATCTTTATCAATGACTTGGATGCGGGAATTAGGGGCATACTTATCAAATTTGCAGATGACAGCAAATTAGGAGGAGTAGCTAATACCCTAGAGGACAGGATCAAAATTCAGAATGACCTGGATAGACTGGAGAGCTGGGCCAAAGCTAACAAAATGAAATTCAATACGGAGAAATGTAAGCTACTGCACTTAGGGCGAAAAAATGAAATGCATAGATATAGGATGGTGGAGACCTGGCTGAATGAGACTACATGTGAAAGGGATCTAGGAGTCCTAGTAGACCACAAGTTGAACATGAGCCAACAGTGTGATGCAGCAGCTAAAAAGGCAAATGCGATTTTGGGCTGCATCAATAGAAGTATAGTGTCCAGATCAAGGGAAGTAATAGTGCTGCTCTATTTTGCCTTGGTCAGACCTCACCTAGAATACTGTGTCCAGTTCTGGGCACCACAATTCAAAAAGGATATTGACAGATTGGAGCGTGTCCAGAGGAGGGCGACTCAAATAGTGAAAGGTCTGGAAATGATGCCTTATGAGGAGAGACTTAGGGAGCTGGGTATGTTTAGCCTGGAAAAAAGACGGTTAAGAGGCGATATGATAGCCCTGTTTAAGTATTTGAAGGGATGTCACGTTGAGGATGGAGCAGGCTTGTTTTCTGCTGCTCCAGAGACTGGAACACGGAGCAATGGATGCAAGCTCCAGGAACAGAGATTCCACCTCAACATTAGGAGGACCTGTTTGACAGTAAGCTGTTCGGCAGTGGAACACACTCCCTCGGAGCGTGGTGGGGTGACAGATGGCTGGATGGCCATCTGTCAGAGATGCTTTGATCTTGATTTCCTGCATGGCAGGGGGTTGGACTGGATGGCCCTCATGGTCTCTTCCAACTCTGCAATTCTATGATTCTATGATTCTATGATTCTATGAAAAGATAACTAAATGGGTCCAAGAGCAGATCAAACCTGAATTCTCACAAGAAACCAAAACGACTAAACCGAGAATGTTGTAGTTTGGGCATATCATGAGAGGATATGATTCATTTGAAAACATGATAATGCCAGGTTAAGTGGAAAGCAGTAGGAAAAGAGGAAGGCCATGAAATACTGTTGGGCTGACACAACTTTGAGTTTTCCACAACCTTGAGTTTTCAAGACCTTAGCAAAGCTGTCTTTGCTGAGTGTCTTGGAGGTTTCTCATTCATAGGATCACCATAAGTTAAAGCCAACTTAATGGCAATGAACAGTAACATATTTTATACATATGTGTGATGTCCATGCTTCTTATATGCAGTTTTTGCATTAATTTAAATATGCTCATCCATATTTTTAAAAGTATGCATTTTTAGGTCTTTGCATATTTAAACTATGCACATTTTCACAATTTCTTTCTCTGAAACAAACACAATTCCCATCAGTTTGGCGGCCAGTCCATGCTTTCTTGCACCTCAAGGTGCAGGAAGTATGAAATGGAAGTTTTCAGTAAAAGGGGGGATTCCTTCCAATCCCTAGGTTGTGAGTTGAGTAGCTAACTTTTGAAGAAAAAAAAAGTAGATTTTTAAAGCAAATGCCAATATACTGTTTTAAAAAAGAGAACAATTTAAAGGAAGCTCTATGTTACCCATGTCAGGAAATGCAAACAGAGTCAGACTGAGGCTAAAATGTTCCATCCTTGCTGTTCATCATGCCTAATTAAAAGATTTTTTCCCTTAAGTCATTAGAGAGATCAGCTTTGACAACAAACAGCTACAAATGAGATGCTGAGGGTCTGCACCTGGAAAGAAGCAACTTATAGCTGCATGCATTGCTGGCTTCATGCATGATGTGTCCCGTGGAGAATATACAAAACAGCCAAAATAAAGGCCAGGAGAGGAAACAAAGACACTGTCAAACTGATTACAATCTCTCTCTCTCTCTCTCTCTCTCTCTCTCTCCTATTGCTTTTGCTTTTATTAGCAGCAGAAATTGTTTGCTAATCTTTGGCAGAGGGTGGAAATGAACAATTGCCATGTATCATGGTGCTGAGAACTTGCAGAGTTTGATGTTTTGGCACTACCTGAATGCTTGAGGACTGCAGTCAAAGGCTCTGCAACATTTTCCACTAAGTGCCTTTCTTTTCTGCCCGTTCCGTTCCCTAATTATCTCTCCCCATTAAGGCTGAGATATTTTGAGGAGAGGGTAGTAGGACATACTAACACTAGGCAAGAAGAATAAACCCTTTTCAGCCACACCAGAACTCCAAGATTCCAGTTTCTTCATTCTCCTTCAAAGTAGGCAAAGGAAACCTCTTTCTTCCAACAATGGCAAGATTCCAGTTGCTTTCTCCCCTATGTACTATGGGTGTGACATTTATTTATTTCTGGATATTTGTAAATTTGAAATATTGTAAACTGGGGCAAGACATTAAAGCACCCCTGTATTTATTTTGTAAGAAGTGTTCACTTTGAGATTACTCCCCTTCACCTTTAGAGCCAGAGTCTCCAGTCCCTGAGACTCAGTTTCAAGCTCAAGGTCTGAGACTTGGCAACCCTATCTACAACAGCCCTTTGGTTGTGTTTAACCCCTCTTCTTTCATGAACCCCTTGGCCAGTGGGGCTTTTCATGTAAAATGACAATTAACTGGTAATCTTTCATACCAGCTCTAATTAGCAACTACTCTCCTTATTCACCATTTTCTTATCTCAGGTCCTGATTAAATTGCTATCTTAGTTTGTTGCCCCTCCTGTCATGGGGATACTTTGTCTTGGTGAGATTTGCTAGCATTTTCATTATGAACCACTTGATTATCTTGCCAGCATCTTTATTGATTGAATATTGATATAGGATGGCTGAAGGTAATTTCTCATTGGCTGGAGGTAATTTCCACTCAGTCAAAACAGGGTGGCACCCAGAGGCTTTCTTATGGTCCTCCACACCTGTGTCAGAGCCCCCTCAAGTCCCTCAGACACACACACACACACACACACAACAAAAAATTGGAGGGACACTAAATTT
Organism: Gambelia wislizenii; assembly: GCA_030847615.1. Classification (NCBI taxonomy): domain Eukaryota; kingdom Metazoa; phylum Chordata; class Lepidosauria; order Squamata; family Crotaphytidae; genus Gambelia; species Gambelia wislizenii. The sequence goes on along the minus strand of JAUMIR010000009.1, from coordinate 10,692,585 downwards.
GCCCCATTTTGATTATAAAAAAACATTGTGTATAACTTCACACACACTGAGCATGATACACTGACCTAAACTAGAACATGGAAATAACTTCTGTTTTCATTTTTGGTTTCTCACTGGCCAGTTTGGAGAGTGTGGTGGGTTTCAGACTGCTGGAAGAGCTCCTGTCCAACTCTCACCCCATCCATATTCCAATTGTTGTTGTTGTTGTTGTTTAAAAAGGATGCATACACTTTCCTCCTTGAAGGAAAAACACATTGTTTGAATGGAAAAGACCCTAGATTGAGTCCTCGGTATCTCCAGGTAGGAATGGAAAGACTATCTGAAACCTTAGGGAGTCACAGACAGTCCATGTAGTACATAGTATGCAGGTAGAATTTAGCTGCTAGAGCAGGGTTTCCCAAACTTTGGACCTCCAGATGTTTTGGACTTCATCTCCCAGAATACTGACTGTTGGCATAGGTGGTGAGGATTTCTATGAGATGAAGTCCAAAACACCTGGACAGCCAAAGTGTGGGAATCACTGTGCTAGAGGAACCAATGGCTTCACAGTGTATAAAGCAGCTTTTGATGAATTCCTTACATCTGAAAGCCATTCATGAGCCATCTTATTTTCTCATCAAACAATCATATCCCCCCACCTCCCCACCACCAGCAGAAGCAACCCAAGGGGTGTGTGAGTGTGGGGGGAGAAACTATGAAACTAAGAAGACATTGTCTTTCAGACTGAGGAATCTTGACATTTAATGTTTTTTTAAAAAAATTCCTCTGCCAAGAAGGGATTTCGGTCCTACAGAAGTGATAAATCAATTATGAAACTGAAACCTCGATTACAGCACTGTCTGCTTAATTATTTGACAAGTTAATTAATCTCCTAAGTGATTGCTATTGCACTGCTGTTGCCTGGGTAAAACAGGAGAATATAACTATGCCAAGTACTGGAGATCTTGGCAATACAGCATTTAATAAGACACCTGGAAAAATCTTGATAATAGGCGCTAAGTGAGGTCAATCTACCTTCATAGAAATAGCAGGAGCAGTTCCTGCTTTTTGCCTGGAGCTGTTTTGTATTGCTAATTATTTTGCTACAACTAATTATGGCATGTGTTCATTGGCACAGGCTCTACAGCACCCCAACTTACACACCCACGCAAAGAGTTTTCAAGAAGGTATTCCACTCTTTCCTATGAAATTCACCAAAGTTTAGTGTTTCTTGACTTGTTAGAGCCATAGTGGTGTCAAACATTCCCTTCCTTGGAGACAAAACAATTACAGCTGCCACTGTAATTGATGATGAGAGTTTTAGTGAGAGAGATGGACACACATTATTAGACCATCTATCTTGTTCTACCTGGTATCTTTGTCTCTGCATTTCTTTTTCTTCAGATGCTACAAATCAGGTCCAATAAACTTAATGGTCTTGTTGAGTTCCAGTGAGCAGTGAGACAACAGAAAGAGGGCACCTGACCAGGGATGCACAGACAACAGGCAATTGTTAAAAAAATGTTAAAAAAAAATAAAAAAATCAAGAACTCCCCTGGTTCAGGTTTCATTGTAAGATCAATAGTTTCTATTTAGCCACATAATCTTTGTGTGCTGTAAAAATGGTATGAGATATAAAACAGTGAAGGCCATACCAAGAATTTCACAGGAAAACTGAGTCTGCTGCAAGTGTGGAATTGTGATTCCAAGGAGAAAAGTGATGCATTGGGCAAAGGGTGTATAAACATATTTCATCTAAGGATGGATGGACCAGTCCATTTTGGGTTTGTTCAAGCATAACAATTTCGCCCCATTTCTATATTTTTAAAAATAGCATTAGTTAGTATGGTATTGGAAGCTACCATGGTGTACTGTTTTGAGTGTTGGACTATGAGTCTGGTGACCAGGGTTTGAACCCCCATGGCCATGGAAACCCACATAATGACCTTGGGCAAGACACACTCTCTCAGCCTCAGAGGAAGGGAAAGGCAAACCCCCTCTGAACAAATCTTGCCAAGAAAACATTGTGATAGCTTTGCTTTATGGTCACCATAAGTAAAAAACAACTTGAAGGCAGACAGCAACAAGTATTCGATTAAGCAACAGTAAAACAATGGTGAGCAAGTTCAGCACATTAGTACAGCAGGATAGCTCCATTCCCCCCCCACCCAAAAAAACTAAATAAATCATAAAGCAGAAGTGGTGAAAAGTCCATTTCTGGTTTCCAAAAGTCCTATATTTTGGATTAAAAAAGGTACAAAGTGGACATTCACCCTGGTGCATGCTTGCCCTTTTTGTGGCAGGGGAACAACGGGCATGGAAGAGGGGTGTGTCTGGACTGTGAGCCATGTCTGTATTATACCCAGAAGTTGTACAAATACTAGAAAGAATGTGCAGTACTGATAAGAAGATCTACAGGACAATGCAATGGACTACTTCAGTTGAGGAGGTTTCCCTGTTTGGAGGTTTTTAAACAGAGGTTGGATGGACACTTGTGCAGGATGTTATAGCTCAGTTGTTCTTAACCTGTGGTCCTTGGCCCTCCATGGAGCTGCAATGTGTTCACAGGGGGTCTGCAAAGGCTTGAATGCTCCACCTCCTCCCCACAGTGGAGCAGCCATGTGACAGGAGCCAAAAAGGCTGGCTGGCTAGGTCTGCACATTGCCATTCAATTTATTCCAGCCACAAACTTTCAGGAAGGAGCAGGAGAAAAGTCTTCTCTCCCTCTCCAGTGCCTTTGAGGGAAGATTCAATGGATGGTGTATTTATATTATTATTAATTGATGGTGTGATGGTATTATTATCATCATCAGGTATTGTTGTTGTTGCTGCTGCTGCTGTTGTTTTTCTGAATCTTGAGTTAAGTCTTGAGGATACGTAGCAACAAAAGATATTTAAAGAGGGTCCCTGGTAAAGAAAATGTTAAGAGCCACTGCTGTAGCTGATTTCCTGCATGAGCAAGAACTCAGACAAGATGACCCTCAGGATCCCTTCCAACTCTACAATCCTATGAGTCTATCCATTTTATGTTAAAATTTATATAAACTAAAATTATATTAAAATGTCTCACCAAGGTACAGTAGGAGTTTCTACCCAGGCCTGGTCTTAATGCTGCTATTCTATTTTAGATTGTTCTGATTTATTATTTTTTTTAATTATCTTGTTTGTTGGTTGATTCAGATCTTGGACTTCCACCTTGCATTTTCAACAGGGTTTCATGCTCAAGGATCAGAATGATGTAGTGGTTTGAGCATTGGGCTACGACTCTGGAGACCAGGGTAAGAATCCTGTAAGAAGTCACACTCTTTCAGCGGGAGGCAAAGGTAAAGCCCCGCTCCACAAATCTGGCCAAGAAAACCCCATGCTAGGTTTGCCTTAGGGTTGCCAAAAGTCAGAAATGGCTTGAAGGTACACAAGAACAACAAATTCAATACATTGCATTGCTTTACACATACATATGAATGGAACACAGTTCATAATTCATTTTGGAAATACAGTTGGTAGCAACAAAGTTTCCTTACAAATACTCTTTATTGCAACATAAAGTACAGTATTCAGCTTTATACAGCTTAACATAGCAGAGTTCATACTCTCTTTCAAAAGCAATGTAATGCATGAAATTGGTGAATTAAGCCCTTTTCCAAAGAAAATGTAATGTCTGACCTGATTTCCATTCAACTGTGTGTTTCTAAACCAAGGGAATACATGAAATGCATTATGTTCTATTGTGCTACATGCAACTTTCTAAACCAATGTAATGCATGAAATAGGTATGTTTTTTTTTAAAAAAATATGTATTCAAAGGAAAGGTAATGTTTGAGCTGTTTGCATTTAATTTTCTAAAGGATGGAAATTCATAAACAGAGTTACATTCCACATGTAAAACTCTCTCTAATACATAGTACAGTTTAATATAAGGTATCATTCAACTGTTATATTAACAGATCTGTTGCAGTGTATTACATGTAAAGCTCTCTCCAATACTATGATATTAGTGTATTAAACTTTCCCCCCCCAAAGGAACTATAGTGTTTGAACTTTTTCCATTCAGCCCTCATACTAAAAACAGGGGAGAGGGAATATGTGAACTGTGTTATGTATGACTTTGTTTCTAAAGAAATGTAATGAAAGAAATTGGAACATTCAACAGTTTCTCAATGGTAATCAAAAATCTAAATCTAAGTTTTTGATTCCGCTCTGAACAAATCTTGCCAAGAAAACTCCATGATAGGTTTGCCTTAGGCTCACCATAAGTTGGAAACAACTTGGAATCCTGGAATTTGTAGTCTGGTAATACATCAAAGCCCTCTGGCTAAGAATTCTAAATCTATGCCCTCAACATCAAATCCAAGGATTCCATAGAATGGAACCATGACAGTTAAAGTAAAATAATATCACTATAAAAATAATTGCATAGTGTGGATGGGTACCAGTTCTAATAAACCAATTACACCAACAAAGTACAAAATATAAATACTAACTGCCTACAGATAAAACATATTTTGTCTTCAGCTAAATAAATTGTGCAAGGCATGGATAATGTGAGGTTGTGAAAAAAAATTCAGCATATATATTTTTATTTCTATTTTTTTAATGTATGCTTTCTTACCAAAATTCATACATAAATTTTATACTTTCCCTTTCTCTTATTATCCCCCTGTCTACCAGTCCTGAAAAACACTAAAATCAAAACTCAGCACATGCAAATGAACTCCACCCAGGGACAGGGGGATTTCCAGCAGACAGTGGACCATTAGCCAAACAGACACTAATGCTCCTTGCATATCTCCACCCAGAAAGTAGCCATTCAAATACACAAATTTACACATCCTCTCCAACAGGGGCTCACAGTATATAACCCCCCCCACACACACACACATTCCTACCCAACCATTCTCTGAAGATGCCAGCCACAGATGCAGGCGAAATGTCAGAAATAAACTCTTCCAGAACATGGCCTCACAGCCCAAGGGGAAAAAAAAACCCACAGAAAACCTATGGGTGACAGCCATGAACGACTTTGACTTCAAATTACTCACTGACTTTTCTCTTATTAGGAGAGTTATTTATCCATTTCATAAATAGTTATGAAAATAGTTAATGTATCCATTTCAGCAAGATCATGCAACTTCATTAACCAGTCCTCTTGTATTGGATATGTTGTCATATCCTTCCTCTTCAGCACATATAACAACCTGGCTGCCACGATCATGTATTATATGATTCTTCCATATTTTTTTCTCAGTTTGTTCTTCCAACAGTCCCAAAAGAAAGAACTCTGGCTTTAACTGAAATGTTACCTTCAGACTATAAATGTGATGCCAATTTTTTCTTTCTTTCTCATATGTCCACCACACAAGATAAAAAGTCCCCACTTGGCATTCACATTTTCAAAAGACATTAGAAGATACTCTGTAAATCTTAGATAATCTCTCTGGAGTCAAATACCAATGATGCATCATCTTTTAAGAATTATCTTTCAGGTCAGAGCTCAAGTCTATTATGAGTCTATTTTCTTACAATACAATCTTATGTTTGTCTATTCAGAACTACGTCCTGTTGGGTTCAAAGGGACGTACTTTTAGGCAAATGTGTTCAGTACTGAAGAGGCTTCAATCCATATTCTCATCTATACTAATAGTAATGAGGATTGGGTGTGAAAAAAGAGACTCCAGCTACAGAGATTTCAATCCCTTCCTGCTATCTTTGTTACAAAATTGTGTTTACTCTGGCTGAGTATTTCATTATTGTACATGCTCCACTTGATTTCCAGTATGCTCACTTGTAGTCTTGTTAAGAAAAGAGGACTGAAAATGAAACCCAGAGTGATTGCTAGATTCCCAGGGGCTTTTGCGATACTTGTAACCATTTTGTTAAGTCCAGTCCTTTCACAGTTGTTGTAGCTGCTATGAACTGCTTCCATGTGGGAAACTATATAATTCTAACCTCTCAAAAAACTTCTGACTTCTGCCTCACATGGAAGGCTTTATCCTCTCAGGTTGACCTTCTGGGTGACTGCATGTTGAAATACCTACACATATAATAAACAGCAATAACAGCACATGGCCTGTCAAAGTAGCATTTGGGGAGAGATGATTAGGCTAGATCACTTTCCTAAGTATGTTTTCTTGTGCATGGAAAGTATGGGTAGAGAGATAATCAATGGCCTCGCACCCCTAACTAAAGTTGGTCCATTAAATCAATGTCATTTATCTACACCAGTGTTTCTTAACTTGTGGTCCAGAGACCTCCAGGGGGGCGTGATGTCCTCACAGGAGGTCTAGAGAGGCTTGAAGGTGCTTGGCCCACCTCCTGCCTGCAGCAGAGTGGCCATGTAACAGGAGCCAAGGCAAAGACTGGCTGGCTTGGCCTGCACATTGCCATTCAATCTGCTGCAACCACAAACGTGCAGGAAGAAGCAGGAGAAAAGTCTTCCCTCCCCCTCCAGTGCCTCTGAGGGAAGGTTTAATGGCTGGTATAACTGCATTATTATTACTAGTATTAGTATTATTAGTATTGTTCATATTATTTGGTATTATTAGGGTTTTAAATCTTAAGTCTTAGGGGTCCATGACAATAAAAGCTATTTAAAGGAGGTCCCTGCTAAAGAAAAGGTTAAGAGTTGCAACCTCTATTATCAATCAGTCAAATTCCTCCAGTTGCTTTAATCAGGCACAAGGGCCAGGGATCAAGTGTGCATGGAGTAGCCATCGCCTTTCCAGGAGCCTTGTTCGCATTCTCAGCCTACACAAAGTGAAAAGTAGCCACAGAAACATGACAAACTGGCAACTTGGATGCATCTGGATCAAAATCTGCAATGAATTTGGAGTCCAAGTCTGAACAAATGAGCCATTTTATTGGCAACATGTTCTCTTTGCAAAATGTCTTCCTTGCAAACTGCTCAGGGAGGGATTACAGGTCAGTGGGAGAGCACATGCTTTGCATATAGAAAGTCAAAGGTTCAATCCAAACTTAAAGTGCTAGGTAACAGATATTGGAAAGATTTCTGCCCTGGAAAGCTGCTGCCAATCAGAATAAATACTATGCAGCTAAACGGGCATAATATCTGTTCAGCTCCTTTAAAGTCCAAACTGAAATACAGGGTGGATCTGCTATGGGCTACTGGGAGTTCCACCTCTTTGGGGTCAAGACATGAAATACCCCTTTCTACTTGAACAGCTTTACAGGATAAGACCATTTGTTCACAATGTCATGGCCACAGAGTCACTTCTAAAATGAACTCCAGCCAGCATTGAATCAGATCCATTACACAGCTTCCTTCACTGTAAGTCAGATGCTGATTGCACAAGAGAAGGAAAGTGGAAGTGCAGCCTGATAATAGTGCCCCTCCATTCTGCCTTATCACATGACATCAGTGTTCTTCAGCAATTCTTTCATTCTGGTCCCATGGGAGATGGTGGCAAACACAAGTCTTTTTCCAGTTAGAAAAAAAGACTCATGTTACTACCATCTCCCATGGGACCAGAAAGGAAGAACACCTGAAGAATGCCAATATTATGCAATAAGGCAGCACAGGAGGTGCTATTATCAGTCTGTACTTCTGATTCCCTTCCTTCATGTGATAAGCCTCATAAGCAACCATCCCGTCTCTTTCATTAGCATCAACTATGCAGAAAACCATGGCTTTTGAAAAGAGAGTTACAGTGTACTTCTCTTAAAACTAACATTTTTCTATATTCTGTTGAGAGACTTTCAGAGACATTGTTTAAAATATACTGTACACCAGTGCTACTCAAAGTGGTAGTCCATGGACTCTTGCTGGTTTGCAAGCCATTCACTGGTAGGCCACAGCAACGTTCTAGAAAAGAAAGAAGACTTTGTAGCCAATAGGCACAAATATGGTGCTGGCACCTGGCACATTGAGGCAAGGCACCTCCAGTCCACTGTATCACACAGCTTAAGATGCACTTCAGTATCCAGTGGAAGCCTCTGATATTTCACAGGATGTTCTGATGGTGACAGCCATCAGACAGTTTTGGCAGCTACCAGGTAGAATTTGCACAGTTAATGCCAGTTGTGTCTGACAGTGTCAGATCTGGCCACAGTAACACATGCTTTGATTACATTCTGTTTGTATTACTGGAATGCATTCTCCATGAGACTACCTTTGGAAACTGTGGAAATTTCAGCAGGTTGAAAATGCTGCAGATAGATGGCTGCCTGGGGCTGGTTATAAGGAACATATAACTCTCTTATTGAAACAGCTTCACTGGCTACAAGTCCTTTCCCAGGCACATTTCAAAATGGTGGTTATGTTCTATGGGTCCCTACATGGTTTAGATCCAGACTATCTGAAAAGCGATGGCTGACATGCCTTTAGTGGCTTAACAAGCATAAGTTTCCCTTACACCTGTGTATGTGCTTTTTTGGGGAGCTGCAGTTTGATATTTGGAACTCCCTCCCGAGAGATGCCAGGATGGCCCCATCCTTGCTCTCCTTCTAGTAACAGGTTAAGACATTTTTATGCCATCAGGTTTTTATGAACTAACAAGGGCTGGGATTGTAAGGCCGTGCAGCATGGTTTTTAAAAAAGGAGGATCTTTTTAAGGCATTTTAATATTTTTACTGTTTGGTGTTTTTGTCTGGGAAAGCAGCCAACCGAATTGCTGATAAGAATGATACATGCAAAATGCAAGGCTTTGCAGCAACACGAAAATAATTCTGAGGAACAGTACCAGTCCAATGTCCAATAGCAAAACTAGGGGGCAAGCCAAAAGTCCAGGAGTCCAGAGAGTAAGTCAGCGAGTCCAGTCCAGGGTCAAGAGTTCCTGAAAGCAGGTCAGCGAGTCCAGTCTAAGGTCAAGAGTTCCAGATCAATCCAGGGTCTAGGAAGCAAGGTTTCAGGCAACAAGGGAGTCTCAGTCAGATGCTTTCACCAGGGAAAGCAGATAGACTCTGATGAAGAAGCTCAGCGTCTCACAGCTGTTTATATTGGCCCAGCTCCTACTCACAGCTGTTTAGTGATTGCCGAAGATTTCTCATATAATCTCCGGGATCGCCGGAGGCACGCCCTTTCTGTCCTTCTCTGGTTGAAGGTAGGTACCTCCTCATCCTGCTCCTCTATGTCTCCCAGGCCTGGAACCTCTGCTGGGGGGAGGCCAGGCTACTGAGTCATGGGCTCTGCTGCAGTTGACATAGCAGAGCTAGGTTCTGGCTCAGCCAGCTCTGCTGGAGCTGGCAGAGCAAAGCTAGAGCCTGGCTCAGCCTCCTTGTCCTCCTTGTCCTCCGAGTCCTCAGCCTGGCTGGCCATGACAGTTTTTAACTTATACATTGTTTAATTATTTTTAAAATTTTATATTTATAATGTAATTTTTATTTTGTACTGTTTTTAGCTTGTACTAGTTGGACCTGGTGTACCATGTGCCATGGAAAAACTCCCAAATGCCCAGTAGACCACATGGCAACCCTTTAAGGTAGGCCAGTGAAATTTTAAATTCCTCCTCCCCCTTCACAGCATTCCACACTTTCCCCAGAATTGCTGAGGATGACTCGCTTTGTTGCTGTGCTGCTGCCACAGCCACTGCCTGGGTCTCATCACAGGTGGCCTGTCTCCACCACCATCACCAGTTTGTGGGTCCCAATCTGGGCCACATGTTGAGTGGCAGGAATCTGGGCCACAGACTGAGTGGCAGGAGTGGATTGTGAAGTGGAGAGGAAATTTGCATGTGGGTATGATTGGTTGAGTGTGTTTTCTGAGCAGCCAATCAGCACACTGGGAGAGGCAACATACCATATATTGTTTTAAAGAGGTTGTTAGCAGCCTTGGGTCCCATTGGCGGGGGAAAGGTGGGATATAAATGAATCATCATCAATCATCATCCTTCCCTTCCTCTGCAACATCCAAAGTCCCTCCTCCAGAATTACAACCTTGGAAGCCACCCAGCACTGCCGTTCCATGCCTTGTGGAGAGTGGGCAGGATCAAGGAAGCATGTCCTCATAGCCAGATGAAAAATGATTACAGGAGCAATCACACCTCTGGAGACTCCCGGTGGACCTCACCGGATGTTATTGCTGCAGGTCTGGTTATGGGGATATACCCAGATGCTTCTCTGATCCTGCCCACTCCCCATGAAGCACAGAATGGCCATGTGGGGGAGAGGGTCTTCAGAACTATACAGTAAGTCCAGAAGGTGGTATATGGTTCTGCCTGGCATAGGTACTCATGCAGAACAGCTATGATATCCTGCACTATACAGGATTATGGTTTGCATCTCTTACATGAGCTTGTCCAATTCTTATGAGTTTTGAGGGAGTGCTTTCTCTTGGAACTTTATCAGACAGGGCTGTAATTGCACAATTACAATGAGACATTAAAGGAAATGGGTTCACACTATTGCATGACATTATCCCATACCCATAGCCGGTCTGTGCTCCAGCCATGAATAAGGCATTGTTTTTTAATTCATTGGTTAACCCATGAATAGATCTTCAATACTACTTTTTTTTCTGTATTGAAGGTGTGCGAAACCACATCCCACTGTAATTGTGAGATTACAGCATGAATTGATGTTTGTCTTTCCTGTTGCCACTGAGGAAACTTCCCTGTTGCCATTGAGAAAGCCTCTCGGAGACAACATGAAGATGATCAATAGGACACTCTTTTTATTAACTTTCCCATTTTGCTGGCAAGTTTTTCTGCTTGTTTCAGTACTTGAGCATGTATTTCATTTGTTTTTTTAAAGTGTTGTTACTGTTTTTATGCAGACTTGCATCTTCTTGTGAGAACCACCGAGATCGTATGTCCCAGCTTACACAGAAGTAAGTCGACATTCAGGGCAAGTTTAAGGCACCAGTGGCATCAGCATCTGCAGGGGGCCCCACCATTGTGGGGGGGCCCTTAGTAACTCTCCTCCTGCAAAAACATTAGTAATAATCTGAATATCCTGTACTGTGAATAGCTTAGGTTGAGTTAGGTTACACTGACCTGAGATAAACATATAGTTCCCCCCAAATAAAGTATTTCAGGGGCCCCAAAATTCCTTAAACTGGTTTACAGCTTTATTAGAAGGTAATGCAAAGGCAAGTGCTACTGTAATCCCATTCCTAAAACACTACTGGACGTTTGATAATGTCAGTTATAATGCCACGGTGTGTCCACTTTCCTTGATCTTGCAAATACAGCATTTTTAAATGCTAGTTTGAATGTCCTTGGTCCTAAATGTCCTTGGTCTCATGATTCTCACATGCTTGTCTGGTTAGGACATGATAGAGAGCTGCTCCTAAACTGCAGAATTCTCTCCCAAGAGAGGCTTGGTTGGCCTCCTCTGTGCTCTTTCTTCACCTGCAATATTGCATTTTTCACTATTCTTTAAATGTGTTTTAACTTTTCAAAACAGACATTTTAATTGGATTGTTTGCCTAATATTTTTTTTAAAAAATGTGTGTTGTTTTAGTTATATTTTGTTTTAACTTATATTGTGAGCTGCCTTGGTCCCCATGTTGAGAGAAAGGCATGAAATAAATTAAATGAATAAAAACAACCACCACCAAAATAAACAAAATACAACAACACTTCTGGTCACCAAAATGTTGGCTCTGATGTCATCACTGCAGCTCCCTGAAGCTTTAGAAGAGCAGAAAAACTGTTAACCAAATTACTGGGGTTTTGTGGGAACCCCACTTACATCAGAAATTAATATGGGGAATTTTAATTAGCTCAATATGGCAGCAAGAGGCCGGGTAATGACAGGATCTTTTGACCTGTGTATACCGGCACTAACTGATGAGACTCACAGCCAGAAAATAAAATAAAAATACTTTTTATTGAAAAATGATCTCGGAAGCATTCACCCCCCCCCCAAACTCATGCTTCAAGTACTCATACAAGGCTGTCAAAGAAAGTTAGAAGCATTGGGATAGAGGAATAGAGTTTGGGATGATGAGTTATACTGTACCTATGCGAAGAGCAGAGTTTCGTGCAGCAGAAGGTACTCAGATGGCATTCTGAGGGTCACACAGCAGAAAGACAGAATAATGAGAGGAATGAATGCTGTGCACATGGTGACACAGACGGACAGAGTGACAAGATGAAGGAAGCTGTGAACACTTTGACTGTATTTTTGGGTGATATTTATACTTGATATTGCCCCCGAAAGGATGTTATTAGTGGAATAAAATGTTTACTGGAGTTTCCCATAGTTAGACAATGGAAGCTCCGGTTGTGTTAATGATCGCTAGTGAATAAAACATTAAGACTAATGGGTGTCAGTTCTAGGAGAGGTGGAGAGGAAAAACCAGTTTTGCAGAACGAGTGTCTGGCCACTTTGATTGAATTTATGAATGACTCACTTCCAGGTACATCCAGGAGAATTAGCACCTTTCCACCCCAACTACCAGTCCAAGGGGGGTCCGCATAATTCCTACCTGGGTGTGTCTTTTAGGAATTTGGGATCGCCTCTTCCTTAGGTTTTCTGAGTACCACTTGAGTCCTTGCATTTGGGAAGCCCTGGTCTACTGCCAACCATGTGGATAAATAAGCCAATTTATGCAATAATCAATAGATGAATTATTGGAAGGGTGGGGTATCAGGGCAGGTAATAAAATAAAAACAAAACTGGTCAATGTGTCCCTCCAGGCTCCACAATGTGGAGATCAGGGGTGGGTAAATCACCCTAGATCAGGGGTGGGTAAATTGTGGCCCCAAGGGCTATTTTTGTGGGCCCCTGTGTCCACCCACAGATCAAAATGTTAAAAAAAAACACAACCTTTTTATCCCCAAATACCTTCTTTCACCATGTTTTGGGCACCCTCTAGGCTATTTTAGGCCCAAGTGAGCTCTTTAAAAAAATCAGGAAATGACTGTTTGTTCTTCTATCTGATATTTTTTCTGTCTGTTTTCACTGCCTTCTTAGAGGGAGCCAGGACAGTCTCTTCAGGTTAGCCATGCTTTCTCCCTCTGGTTTGTCTGCATTCTGTGCTTCCTCCTCCTCCTCCTCAGCTAGGGGGTTCATTACAGTTATTCTATTTCTGATTGCCACCCTGTGGTTGAGGACATCACTTACTTATTCATTTTTAATTTTACGACTCATCACGGTGGGGATGGGGGGAGATAAATGAACAAGTTTACAAAAAGTGACTAATATAACTAAAATAAAGAAAGAAGGGGGGAAATATCAAGGAGCAAATGTTTTCCCACAGAACAAAGTCAATCTTGAGTTGTTTCTCTCTGATACCAAGGAGGGTGGGAGTGGAGAGGCAAGGGGAAAGGATGCAAACAAGGGCAGAGAAGGGGGGCAGCAAAAGCCCATGCTGACTTGAATCACTCATCCATTGAGCCAGCCTCTTATATGCCAGCCTCAAGACATGCAGAGTGTAATGCATTATCTCTCCACCCCATCCCTGCTGGTAAATTACCCACTGGTCCAACCTTAATCATGGACATTTTAAAGCAGCTCTCAGAAGCCCTATACAGATAATAAGCAACTGAGCTATAGTCAGCATTGCAGGCCTGCTGAGATAACCACACATCTTGAGTGTTATGAGGAGGGCAACAAGACAGAGATTCGTGCTAGGAGACAGTGGGGGGAAAGACTCATACACTGCGGTGTGCTGCAGTCTCAGAACAGCCCATACAAACAGCAGGGGACTAATAGCTTTAGTTCAAGTCTGTGTTAAAAGCCATGGCAGGAGGGGGGTTGTTTAGTACCCTGTTCTGGGGCTCTGGCACAATGACCCATCCTCCAGACTGTACAGGCTGTTGTCCTGCTCTGCAAAATCCATTAGGCACCCCCAGAGAGTAAGCAGACTCAACTGCATCCTCATTTTCCCCTCTCACATATCATCTGGGACTAAACCTTCACTGTTGAGCAAGGCATGGGCTATTTGTTTGTTGCTGTTTTCTTTGATCAACAGAAACAGCTATATCATACTGTATCCAAAATATGCCATGAAAATATCTATTCAGCCTCAAGTTCTACTAGGAGCCAGACCCCAAATGTTCAGATTCCAGTGAGTACAAAGATCTAACTTTTAATGTCATTAAATAGGTGAAGCTTGTGTTCCAAAAGCAGTGGGACCAATAGGATCAGTGGCGAAGGTTATGTTCCAAAAGCAGCAAATGGAGATCAGAATGGTCAGAGACAGATAGCACAATTCAAGGTAGAAGGAGTTTCAATTCAGTGGTGTGAGGTCATGCCAGTTTTTATAAATGAAACTGAATGATTCCTCTAATTCCATGATGCATCACTATCACAGAATTGCTCCTACTCCAGTTACTTTCTGGACAGCGTCTCCTCTCCTCAAACTAATCCCATTGACTTCTTCCCTGTTTTGTTCAGAAGGTCAGAAAAACTCAAATAGGTCCTGATAACCTGGTTGTCAGTTCAAGTCAAAAAGGTGAAATTCTAAGAGGATTAGTGTGAGTAAAGAAGGAAGAAGCTAGGCGGCTCTCATACTTCTTTCTCTAAAAATGGGGAAAATGTGGCCCTGTATGTGGCTTTGTGTTGATTTTGTTTTTGCATTATTCTTACCAGTCTGGGGGTTACCAACCCTTCAGGTTTGGCCTGGAGTCTAGGAATTTACTTCAGTCACCAAGTATCTTATGAATACTGGAATACCGGAGAGATTGCAAGTGAGACCACTGTGGTCTTACATGAGCCTGTCACCTCAAGTGACCTAAGAAGATTTTTTCAGAAGATATGGAAGGGGGTAATAAACTAAAGAGTGGAAAATCTTGGAAAGTAGTCCTAGGGGTCATCTAGACAGTGAAGAAAGCACTTATAGAATTCGAGAATTGTCCCAATGAGCTCCCATGGTGATTTGCAGTATTCAGATGGAGGGGGCCAAAAACTTTGCAGCTTCTCCTGAGGTTTTTTTTTAAAAAAAAATGTGGGAGAAATGCACATTCCTGCTTGTTAGGACAACTGAATCACATTGCAGCACATTCCTGGATAAGAGTAGGAGTGGAAAAATGATTAGCAATAGCATTGATATTTATATATCACTTACCAGTGCCAAAGCAATTCCTAAGTGGTTTACAGTGTGTTTAGCTAATTGCCCCAACAAGCTGCGTACTCATTTTACTGACCTACAGAAGGATGGAAGGCTGAATCAACCTTGGAGCCCTCTGGATTGAACTCATAACCTTGCGTCTTGCAGTACTGGCATTTAACTACAGTGCCACCAGGGCTCCTGATTGGTCAGATGTGTGCAGGGGGGGGGCTTGCTGGCAATGAATTGGTGGAAGTACCATTTGGGAGTTTCGCAGTTGTGATCATGTTCTTTTTTGCTATGCTGAGGTGACCAAATAGCTTTTTAGATGGAAGGGGGAAAGCCAGGGTAAAGCCTGATAAACTGTAATAAGAAAATACCCTGTTTAATCCAGTGCTGCCAGGACAGAATGGATCAGGCCCTGGGAGCCTGTTCTGGGATGCCACCCCTCGCTGCCACTACCAGCTCCCTGGCTCTCCCAGAAGCCAGGCAGGGGTTCCTCAGAATGTGTTCAAGCCTGATCACATGCCGGGGGCCTTCAGTCACATGTTGCAGGACCCCTTCCTGGCTTCTGCATCAGCAGTGAAAATGGTGGCAGTGGCTGCAGTGACAAGCTGGCATTCCTGTTTGGATGCTAGTCCATTTTCTCCAGGTAGCTGGAGCCACGGAAATCTGTGTATCCTGGCTGGTGCAGGTAAGACCCAAGTATGAGGAGAAGCAAACAGAAGCAATGCTGAAAGCATAAAACACAATGAATTAGATACCAAAAGAAAAATACCACAAAACTGTCATTTTTAAAAACTAAAACATATGTATCCCAAGAAAATCAGGTGACAATAGTTGAAACAGAACACGTTTACTACAGTATTCCCCCCATTTAAGTTGCACAAGCAAAATACTGTTACATGAATTGCTGTTGTGCATGTGAATTGATATACTGCGAGTCCACATTTGTAAAAGATCTTGCTGTGGGGAATTTAAATTAGCTCAGTAGGCAGCGAGAGGCCACATAATTTTGTAGGATCTTTCACCCTATGTATAGCAGTGCTCACTGAAAAAAAAATGAGCCAGACAAACCAAATAACCTTGAAAGCTTTATTAGAAATGAACTGAAACTGCATTCACACCACCCACATTCATCCAGCACACTCACAAGAACCATCTAGGGAAAGCAGGAAGAAATAGAAGAGTGGGTTAGATTTAGTATATTTTAAGACGGGGGCAAAAATAGTGTCCCCATCTCACTATCTCCTCTCCCAACCCCGTCCTGGCACAATAACAAACAGTTTTACACCTACCTTGGTCGCACAATGCTCTCTCCACCTTGGCAACCCAGGAGTGAATGCAGCTCTCCGGAGCGGCATTCACTTCCTGGTTTCAAGTCTCAGGCCATTCTCACAAGAGGTGGAGTGCGTGGAAATTTTTTTAAAAAAGTCAAATACAAGTTTAAAAATGACAGCAAGCACAAAAACACACTTAAAAAATACCAAGTAACCTGGGGAGAGTACAAAAAAGGGTGTCACTTAACCGGATATCCCAATCACAGTTGAAAGTGTTCTGCAATGGCCCTCCCACTGACGCTGGCATCGCGCCAGTATAATGGGGCACATTTTCACTTACTTGTCATTCTGTCATAGAACGGGTGATCTATTCACAGCTTAGCCCATGAAGTAAAAGGAACGATGGCAGAACAGGACCAGCACGGGAGCATGACAACTCAGAGACAATGTCGTCTGAAAGGAAAGCCCTTTTGTGATCTCCTGGCATCATTTTCACACCATATTTACAGTGTCTGATACTCTCCTTGGGCTGTTGAGACAATACTGTACCAATCCGGAAGAGGGGAACTGCTTGTGAGTAGCACTGTGAAGGGAAGTTACTCACGAGTAAGCATTGCAAAGACAGGTGGAGGCCAGTTAAGCGAAGGGAAAATGGGATGTTATAAGTGGGAGGACAAAAGCCTTAAGTGGAGGAGAGAGAGAGATTTGAAAGGGGAGAGAAAGGGGGAGGGAATGAGGAAACAGAGTACAGTGTGGTGTGGAAATGAGAGGAAAGGAAATCTGAGTGCAATTATGGGAGATTTGGAGGTGTATTTATATGCCAAATCTCCTTTGAAGGTGCAATTTGATAATGAAAGAAATTGTGTTTGTTTGGCAGATTCCCAACAGTAGAACAAAAGAACCTCCAGATGAGCAAGCACCATAGGAAAAGGGCACTTTTTGATTCATTGATGACAGACAGCTCTCATTTTTTGAATGTAGATAGAGTGATAAGGAAACTAGACCTGACAGAACAATGAGATTTCCAGCTTGGTCAGAAGGATGCATCCTCCTGGCTCCTTCTCAGGAAAGTACTGCATTGCTTCAGCAAACTTCATGGAGATTCCACTTCCCCTTTGCCAAAGATGTGAAATGCTTTGCAGAACCTGAAAGGGGCCCATACTTGTGTTGCTAGCATGCCCCAGTCCTGCTTCCACATGCCTCCAGCCTTATCATATCTCCCATCAGCCTCATGGAGGGCTTAATATTGATATCAAAAATGGATGGAGCTGTTGCTCTACTTACAACACTGCCAAAAATTGCCAAAAGACTAGATACAATAATCTTCGGGGCAGATAAAAGCAACTAGCATTGCAGAAAATATTTTGGCACCAAAATCACAAATTTGCTGAAGAACTTGGATAATGGAAACTTTGTTCATTTGGACTTGATGCCTTCAACAAGGAACAAAGGACATTCTTCCATTATCTGTATGTTACTTTTCTGTGAGAGAAGGAATTAAGCATGGCTTCTTTGATTTTTACAATGAGTGATGAAACCGATGAGGAAATAGCAACACAAATATCCAATATTCTACAAAAGAATATTCTCAGCATTATCATTCTGTGGATATCATCACATACCTTGATTTCAGTAAGGCCCTTGACAAGGTTCCCCATGACTTTCTTGCGAACAAGCTTGTAAAATGTGGGCTAGACAAGTTAACTGTTCAATGGATTTGTAATTGGTTGACCGGCCAAACCCAAAGGGTGTTCAGCAATGGCTCCTCTTCATCTTGGAAAGATGTGACCAGTGGGGTGCCACAGGGTTCTGTCCTGGGCCCAGTGCTATTCAACATCTTTATCAATGACTTGGATGAGGGAATTAGGGTCATAGTTACCAAATTTGCAGATGACACCAAATTAGGAGGAGTAGCTAATACCCTAGAGGACAGGATCAAAATTCAAAATGACATGGAAAAACTGGAGACCTGGGCCAAAGCTAACAAAATGAAATTCAATATGGAGAAATGGAAAGTACTGCACTTAGGACGAAAAAATGAAATACATAGATATAGGATGGGGGAGACCTGGCTGAATGAGACTACATGCGAAAGGGATCTAGGAGTCCTAGTAGACCACAAGTTGAACATGAGTCAACAGTGTGATGCGGCAGCTAAAAAGGCCAATGCGATTTTGGGCTGCATCAATAGAAGTATTGTATCCAGATCAAGAGAAGTAATAGTGCCACTCTATTCTGCCTTGGTCAGACCTCACCTAGAATACTGTGTCCTGTTCTGGGCACCACAATTAAAAAAGGATATTGACAAATTGGAGCGTGTCCAGAGAAGGGTGACTAAAATGGTGAAAGGTCTGGAAACCATGCCTTATGAGGAGAGACTTAGGGAGCTGGGTATGTTTAGCCTGGAAAAAAGACGGTTAAGATGCGATATGATAGCCCTGTTTAAGTATTTGAAGGGGTATCATGTTGAGGATGGAGCAAGCTTGTTTTCTGCTGCTCCAGAGACTGGAACATGGAGCAATGGATGCAATCTCCAGGAACAGAGATTCCACTCAACATTAGGAGGAACTTTTTAACAGTAAGAGCTGTTTAGCAGTGGAACACACTCCCTCGGAGCATGGTGAGGTCTCCTTCCTTGGAGGTCTTTAAACAGAGGCTGGATGGCCATCTGTTGGGGATCCTTTGATTGTGATTTCCTGCATGGCAGGGGGTTGGACTGGATGGCCCTTGTGGTCTCTTCCAACTCTGCAATTCTAAGATTCTATGATTCTATGATTAGCAATATGTCTTCTTATGTGGTAGATGTTGCATCTGTTAAATTTAGAAAACTTTAGAAACTTTGGAAAATCAATGAATCAGAAATTTCAAAACTTTCAAGTGGGATGAAAATAAGATACAAGCAAATCCATGGAAGTTTGGTTCCGGGACCCCACGTAGATACCAAAAAACATGGATGATCATATCCAATATTATTAACTAGTGGCAACATGGGTACTTCAGCATGTCCGCATTCACATTGTTGCTATTTTATAATATGGGATGCGACAATCCATGGTTAGTTGACTTCATGAATCCACAGCCTGCTGATCCAGAGGGCCCACTGTAGAAACAAATGTCATGTAATCCACAGTTGCCTCAAAAATAGGATGAAGGCTTTTAACTTTGACATAGAGACACTTATTCTCAAGGTATACAGGGAGAAGGCAGAATCTGTTTCACTGTATACCATGAGAATCTACATCAAAATTACAAAATTACATCAGAATTACCCCAACAGTTGGTGTAGATTGGCTGATAAAGCTATTTGACATAATATAAAGGGATAAACTAACTACAATAATTAAAGATAACTCATTAAAAAAGTGAGGAATGGTGGAAAGATGTGATAAAATATTGGAAAGAAAAATGGAGAAATATGGCAATTGTAAATATAGCAGACTAAGGAAATAGAATGTTATTTAGCAAAGAAGTATATATTTGTTTATCTATTTATTTATAGAGTAGACTTTATTTGTATTTGGGGGAACTATATAGACATGTGTGTATGTATAGAATTATAACTGTTTCATAGTATAGAAAATAATAACATGTTTCATAGAAAGAAAAAAGTTCTCCATCATTTACACTGCAGTAAGATGACTATCACTTTTATCCCTTCCTGAAAGTAGATCACACTGCTAGCCTGTGTTGAAAGCTTAATTTTTTTTCCCCAGAGGAGGAAGGAGAATATATGAAGATTGTGTGAGCAGCAAATCTCTCTCTCTCTCTCTCTCTCTCTCTCTCTCTCTCTTTGTGTCTACATTTTCCCCAAGCTGATAATAATCTTTCAGAAGGAAAACAGAATGTCAGAATTTCAGCTGCACATAACTCCATTATTTCATGGAAGGCATCAATTTTAAATTGAAGAGAAAAGAGGACAAATTCCATGGAAGATCATCCCAAGTTACTTGGAACAATGTACCTCTAGTTGACAACTGAAAATTCAGAAATGAATCCTGTAAGATATTGACATGTTACATTGAATACCTGGGGAAATGATGTCATGTTGAACCATCACTTTTTGAAAAAAAAACAAATTTAAGTGCCCTCACTTCACAATGATATGAATGGACACATTTACAGACTTTTGTTACAGTACTCTACATTGAGTTGACACTGACAAGTTGTATGATTACTAATCTCCTTTACAACAAATAAGGGAGTAGAAGTGAGATAGAGATGGAGAGAGGGGAGGTTTTGGACAAGTGCCGAAGAGTAGTGGTAATCATATGAAGAAACTGCTATCCTTTGCATTTTCTGTTCCTGGATCTAATGGCTACTGTGAAAAATGTTTTAGTTTAGAATAGAATCATAGAATCCTACAGTTGGAAGAGACTGCAAGGGCCATCTAGTCCAATCCCCTGCCATGCAGGAATACCCAATCAAAGCATTCTCGATAGATGGCCATCCAGCCTCTGTTTAAAAACCTGCAATGAAGGAAACTGCACCACATTCTGAGGAAGGCTGGCAGCTTCTGTGTGTGTCTTGGAGTTATACCCAAGTTTATGAAGGAACATGATCCAAACATGCAAGTCTGTGAATGAAATTCAGGAGTCATATGGACACTACGTAGCCCATATGGGCCAATAAATAGATGAGAGTGACCCATGCCAGCCTAGGGGGAAAGGATATGCCAATTTGCTTGTGAAATTTACTTCCTTTCCATGTACAAAAGAGATAACTCAAACCCCTTCCAAACCCAGAATATCACAGAGCCACAGGGATGTTTGCAGTGCTCTCTAGCAACCTGTGGATTGGACAAGGAGCGGGGATAGCAGAGATACCAAACTGTTCAGAATTCATGATACTCATCTCATATTAACAACATATTAATTACATACTGTGACCCAAGGAGAGAAACAGACAAGTGGCATTGTGAAAGCTGAGCTCCAGGTGACATTGAACAGCAACATGACTTGTACCCAACCCTCCTTTATAATAACTTGTAGGACTGGATCCTTAAGGTCAATGGATTAAATCCCAAGTCAGGTACAATCTAGGCTTTAGCTAGATGGGATAATTAATTACCAAAAATAACATGTTGACTCACTGTCACAGCAGCATTCATTTGTCTCATGATACATTAGCAAGATCTCTGGCATGGGAAGCTATCCATGTTTGACGTTCACATGGAGCAGCATGCTCGTGAGTAAACATGGTGGTTATGAGTGAATTACCTGTGTTATTATGTCCCAAATCTCCCTCTCTCCCCCCCTTGTTAAATCAGAGATGTGAAAGAGCAATCTTTTGCTCCCGTGTACATCCGACCAATCATGCTTTGACTTCCAGGATGTGTCCCAATTTGAACTGGTTGCTCAAGCGGGCTGAAATGCACGGTTCAGTATTTTTTTTTTGTATTTTTTTTATTGTTTCCATATTAAAATATTGTTATTATAAATCATCATTCATACAAGTTTTGTTATACATTCATACCCTTGCACAATTACACTTATGATTTACAATATTATTCTCTTCCCACCTACATCTTCCCATGGTTGTAATAACTTGTTATTGACTTTCTTTCTGAATCTTCATGATGAACTAAGTATATAGATTTACTGAGTTTATCTTCTCTTTCAAACTCTAGACTCCAACATGTCCAAAGAACAATTTAACCCCTAAACGTCATACATTTCACAGTCTAGGTTCAATTATCTTACATATTGCCCCTGTTCTCCCAAAATTTCAATATTGCTCTCCAATCTTCCCTTGTTTTCATGCTTGAGTTACATAATCGTAGTTACATAATCTATTTGTCAGATTGTCTAATTCTATCATGTCTATTAGTTTATGTTTCCATTCATTAATAGAAGGAATTTTCTTTAATTTCCTCTTCTTCTTCTTCTTTTTTTGCTACTACCAATCTCACAGCGGTAATCATATAAAGTAAAATCTTCCCGTATTTGTTTCCTTTCTTTTCTTCTAGATGCTTTATCATATTAATGAGATATGATTCTGGAGTAAAATCTAGATTAATCTGTAATATTTCTCTGATCATCCCATGAACTTTTAACCAAAACCTTTTAATCTTTGTACAATTCCACCATAGGTGGATCATTGTACCCAGATTTCCCCTGCATTTTCAACAAAAGTTACTTATCTTCTTGTTCATTTTATTCAGTCTAGCTGGAGTATAATACCATCTCTGAGTGATTTTTATATAGTTTTCTTTTAGGTTCTGGCTTGCTGTAAATTTACAAGATCTTTTTCTAGCTTTCTAAATTATAATTCTTTTAAATTTAAATTTTAAATTTAAAGGATGACCTATGTCTCTTGACCACTTTAACATATATTCCTTTACACATTCTTGTTCCATGTATCTTGCTAGTAGTAGTTTATAAAATTTCATAATCTGCTTTATCCTTTTTTCATCCCACAATATTTTATCGAAGTCATTACACTCTGTCTTAAAACCTCCCTTTTCTGGTCTTCTATAAAGCTTTCTTTTAGTTGTATATATGTAAACCAATGTATGTTACATATTTCTTGTAGTTGTTCTTTTGATTCAAATACGACAGAATTATCTCTTTCTTTTTTCCCAATCTCTGTATATCTCAACCATCAACTAGTTCTGCTCTATCTTGATAAAAAGGCCTCTTAGGGTGATACCCAGATTTTTTTTAAAAAGATCTTACCAAATTTTATATTAATAGTACAATTTGAGCCTCTCATGTCCCCTCTTTATAAATTTGCATGCTCTTTAATCTTTTTTTAATTAAGCTAATATAAAATAATATCCTCAATACATGTATCTCATATCCCCAACTATAAACTATCTATTTATATCTTCGGATATATATATATATATATATATATATATATTCTTACATATCTTAACTTGTATATCTGCATCTTATCAATTGTGTGTGTGTGTGTGTATATATATATATATATCCTTCTTTTACAATATTAACATAATTCCATTAGTCATATACAATATTTCAATGTAGTGTTTCAAACAAGTAATCCTACAAGTTCTTTAATTCCCCCCCATGAAAGCTTATTCTACTCTATTCTATTATTTTGAGATTCTTAACTGCAGTAACCTCAATCAATTCTAACTAAATGTTATTATAATTATTATAATGCTGCTTTACTATACATTATACTCTGCAATTCTTGTTTTGTTAGTTTCAAGTTTCTTTTTTTTAAATCGTACATTTATATGAGAGTGGGCATAATAATAAACTCTTCAGTAATCATCTAATAATCATCTAAATCATCTAAACTACTAACTAATATATATTTGTCAAAGTTTAAGATAAAATGTATATTCTTAATATATTTTTATGTCAATCTCACCATCTATACCCGACTATATCCAGCTTTTAATTCATTAACTCTTCTCCTTTGATTTTCTTCTTTCTATCTCATATGTTCCTCCATCATATTCAACCACCCACAACCATTCAAGATTCTCAAATCCTTCTTCTTTATCACTGTTATACTTTCTTTCTCTTTCTTTCTCTAATGCCGTAACCCCCTCTCTATTGTATCCCTTAGTCTCTTAGGACTTTTTTGGACGGGGTTTTGTAACAGAATCAGCCTCATCCCCATTGTGAGGCTGCTGCATGGCAGGGGGTTCATTTCAGATGACGCTGTCCCCTGCCAATACTGTTGCAGAAGTGCTGGGAGGCTGCAGTGCCATATTTGTCGATTTTCTAAGCACAAAAGTTGATTGTGATTAGGAAATCACCAAATATGGTGCTGCAGTCTCCCAGCACTTCTGCAACAGTATTGGTGCAGGCACAGCGTCATCCGAAATGGACCCCCTGCAGCGCAGCAGCCTCACAATGGGGACGAGGCTGCTTCCGTTACAAAACCCTGTCCGAAAAAGTCCTTAGTCTCTTCCACTTTCCTTAGTTTCCTTAGTTCTTCTAGAAGCTTTACTTTATTTTCTCCTTGCTTCACCTGAGTCTGCAGTTCTCTAATTCCACTTACACTCACAGAGATTCTCAGCAGCTGCACCTCCTCAACCTCATCAACTTCCATAGTAGAAATGAGGGGGGGGGGGAGAAATACTGTATAGCCTCTAAGGTATTTGCAACTTCATATATGCATTCCCATATTGTTATAATAAATTGTAGCACTTCTCCAACTGAAAAAGTCCTTTGCAACAATCTGTCCTTTCCATATATTTGTTATCCCAGACATACTGGTGTCTTTCTCTCCTCTTTACTAATGAGGAGCCTCTATAAATTCGAGGTATAAATCAATGCTTAGTCCATCCAGATATTTACTTATATGCAAAGAAAAACCAGCCTGCTATGACTAGCAAAGGCCAAGTATTCTATATGTAGCCCGTTGTCTTCTGTGTTTTAATTGGAGCTGTTTGGCTTGTGTCTTAAGACTGTCCCGTGGCGCTGGGGTTCCCTTCGCTCCGGGCTCAGCCAGAGCTGACAAAAAAGCTCAGTTGCTCATCAGTTCTATGCCTTGCCCTTAAGTCTGGGTGGGTTTCTTCCTCCCCTTACCCTTCCCAGGGTGTGTGCCTTCCAGAATTGAAAATAGAAGGATACGCTCACCACGATAAATCAGGGCTGGAGTTCTGTCTCTCAGCATCTTTTGCCTTCCCACTCTCAACCAGAAATCGTATTTCAGTGTATTAAAAAAAATATAACACTTTGTGAGAAACACCAAAGGCTGTTATCACAAAGTACTTGGAGATTTTGTCCCTGCTCCTTTCAAATATGGTAAATCCCTACAGGAGCTCATCTGGACAAAAGGTATTCCCCTCACATTCCATGTGGATTGTTTTCACCATCTAGATAACACTCTAGACTTCTTGAAAAAGAACCAAGCTCTAATAAAAATTGCAGGAGGCCAGCTTAAATAACAAGCAGGAAGCTGGGGACAATGCTTTCCCTTCACTGCAGTACTTCATAGCTACAACCTATAAATCTTGCATAGGTGAAGCAAGACTATAGAGTCATGGTAGAGCATATGCTTTGCATGTGGAAGTTCCCAGATCCAATCCACATCACCTTCATTAAAAAGGAGAGTCAGCAACAATATCCAGGGCTGAAGAGCTGCAGATAGTCAGAGCCATTCGTTCAGGCTCACTGCAGACCCATTCTGAAGAAAGCAGCAAGGCACAAGGAGTTTTGTACATTTGGGCCATACAAGGCCTAATTCATACTACATAAATAATCCTGTTTGAAACTGGATTATTTGTCATGGCTCCTTCCTATGGAATCCTGGGATTTGTAGTTTTACAAGCTCTTTAGCCTTCTCTGCCAAAGATGCTGATGCCTCACTGAACTATAAATCCCAGGAATCCATAAGAAGGCACCATGGCAAATGATCCAGTTCCAAACTATAGGTAGTGTAGATGCATCCTTGATTAACTAACTATTTACAGATGACCCCCAGAGGGTTCCAAATACATTGTGGGCAGATGCTATTGCTGGGATCCCACCTTCTTCCCCTCAACTATGCCTGTGTAAGTGACCCATTTCCCCAGTGTCAATCTACATCCTTTAGGCTTTTATACCAGGCTCAACCCACCTCCAGCATCATGATGCAAATTACATTATTGCCTTCATGGCCTGCAAATCCCAGTCCCATTTCTCAAACAATCAAGCAGCAGACAAAAACATAGGGCCAAATATTGGTTTAGGTGAACAAATAATCTCACCTTGTATAACATGGTCAGATGCTGAAACAGGATGCTGGAGCTATGGGGCTGGTTCCCTGCAGCATTTTCTAAAATATCGCGCTGTCTGAGGCAAAGAGAATGATAGCACTCTCTCTTGTTTTGCACAAAGAACCAGATTGGAATGGCAGTTGAATCTTACTTCAACCATGCCAGTGGGACAGTGGTTTCCACTGCCTCTGAAGGCAACAAATTACTATAGAGGGCATAGGACAGGTTGTGTGCCACTCACTGTAGAAAGGAGATTCAGGAGGAATAGTCTCTGATACCCCAGCATCTGCTACCTGAAGTAGTTGCTTCACTTTCCTTAATGGTGACTATAAGGACTACAGATCATCCCACCCCATATCTTTGGAGGAATATGCTCCTGAATGTACCACTTATAAGTGAAACTGCAGATAATAGCAAAACTCATTAAAATAAAGGACTTCTGGTACTAACATACCATAGAGTTGCATTGGAGGACCTAGTAATTCCTAGAGAGGATACTTCTCTAGGCATTTTCCAGCATGACCATATGGTATGTGTCCCTATTTTTTCAGCCATGGATAACTGAAACCAGGGATATTGGTTCCACAAATATGGGGTGGGGGGACCTGTATTTTCATGTCACTAGCCACCTTGCATTGTCTGAAAACATTAGATGCATGGCATATAAGATTTTAAGTAAGTAAATTAAAAAAAAATGAGTAATTATAGGCCTGGCTCTTTCTAATGACAGAGAGTGTTCCATTCCATCCCACACAGCCTATATTCTCACTATGATTTCTCTCTCTCCTCCTCCAGCAATGTTTAAGGTAAATGTTGCACCTTGAGCTAGCTAATCACAGAAGGAACTGGGCAAGCATCATGTACCCTTGGGAAAACTACTTTTGGTGAGGAGCCTTTACCTGGAAGAACCAGCCTTTTGTATTAGGGAATGTTCTCAGAATCTGACAAGGGGGTCCATTCGCACCCAAAACAACCATCAGATGATACCTAAGTGGATTCTAGATCCCTTTCAACTGTCTCAAAACCAACACTCTGTTACACCCTGGGCAGAAATCACTCTGCCTTATCTCATTCTATTTTCATCTCATTCTGTTTTCCACTGGGCCCATTTGCCATGTAATGAAAATTTGGTGTCCTGTCATCTAAAATATACTCTGACAATTGCTGCAAAACTTCCCTGGGGGGTGGGGGTACAAGGCCATGCAGCCAGCTGCTAAAGAAATTAGTCTGTTGTCATGTGGCACGCTACAAATCTGGCTTTGGCATTGTCCAGACAGATCCTTTTCAAATGTAATGTATCCGTGATGTTCTTTTGTAACAAACATTGATGCTGCTTATTCCACAATCAGTAGCAGCTTCTCTCTCTCTCTCTTCTAGATGGATGGGGAGATGAGCAAAGCTAGTAGCAAGTTATAAAACTATCCTCATACTGAAGGGGAGAACTCTCCAGTAAATTCTCCAGTTTAGAATTTTGTGCATGCACACATACATATGTACACACCTGGTTGCCGAGCAGAGGGGCGGGTTAAAAATAAAAAAATATTATTATTATATTTATTATACATAAGATCAAAGTTATGAATTGTAGGAGGAGGGAACTGAAGAGCCAAAAATGTCAAAAATTGATACATAGAATCATAGAATCATAGAATTGCAGAGTTGGAAGAGACCACGAGGGCCATCCAGTCCAACCCCCCTGCCACGCAGGAAATCACAATCAAAGCATCCCCGACAGATGGCCATCCAGCCTCTGTTTAAAGACCTCCAAGGAAGGAGACCCCACCACGCTCCGAGGGAGTGTGTTCCACTGCCGAACAGCTCTTACTGTCAAAAAGTTCCTCCTTATGTTGAGGTGGAATCTCTGTTCCTGGAGCTTGCACCCATTGCTCCGTGTTCCAGTCTCTGGAGCAGCAGAAAACAAGCCTGCTCCATCCTCAGCGTGACATCCCTTCAAATACTTAAAAAGGGCTATCATATCGCCTCTAAACCGTCTTTTTTCCAGGCTAAACATACCCAGCTCCCTAAGTCTCTCCTCATAAGGCATTGTTTCCAGACCTTTCACCATTTTAGTTGCCCTTCTCTGGACACTCTCCAATTTGTCAATATCCTTTCTGAATTGTGGTGCCCAGAACTGGACACAGTATTCTAGGTGAGGTCTGACCAAGGCAGAATAGAGTGGCACTATTACTTCCCTTGATCTAGACACTATACTTCTATTGATACAGCCCAAAATTGCATTGGCCTTTTTAGCTGCCGCATCACACTGTTGGCTCATGTTCAACTTGTGGTCTACTAGGACTCCTAGATCCCTTTCGCACGTAGTCTCATTCAGCCAGGTCTCTCCCATCCTATATTTATGCATTTCATTTTTCCGCCCTAAATGCAATACTTTACATTTCTCCGTATTTTGTCTTTATTAAAAGACATTCAACCCTGGGAGCATATGAAAGGGACTCAAGTGCTTTAACTATGAATCTCAGTAACTCAGATAAGGCCTTAGATTCTTTTTCAGATACAATAAGCAGCAGCAGAAAGGGTGGTGTGTAATATCAGCCCCTGTGAGAGGTACAGTCCTGCCCAACTTTGGGTTGATCAGGAAAAGCCAAAACAAGTAGAAGCATGTCATTCTTCATCAGTGGTGAGGAAAAGCAACCCAACCATTTTTATGATCCTCAAGGACCCCAGGACAACACCAAAGCCTCCAGTTCTGAAAAAAATAAAAATAAAATCACCCAAAATAGTATCAAAAACAAGACTATTGTTGTTGACTTGTTTAGACATGCAAAATACCCCATCTTGACCCTGTACCAAAGCCTTGCAATCCATATGACACAGGATATTTGCCCCATTCTGCCCAGGCAGTCCTCACCACTCCCCAGAGCAGATACAGGGCTGAAAGGCAGTGTATGGCCCAATACATTATTATTATTATTTTTTTTAAAAAAAATATCTGGTTTACTACTTTATTGCTAACAAAAAACAGATCAGGCTCCGAGTGTCCCAGCAGGCTGGGCCTGGCTGATGTTGTGGTCTCATGCAAGGAGTCTTGGTCAAATGTTGCAGGCTCCCTTCCTGCCATCTGAGTCAGTGAGGAAAATGGAACCAGCTGCAGAGACAGACCTGTGTGCCTGTCAAGACCTCCTCCCACACTGTGCAGGTAAAGGGGGAACAATGGGTCAGATTCATGGCCATGCAGGTAATGGGGGAACAACAGGCCAGATCTGTGTGCCTTCAAGTCATTTCTGGCTTATGGAGATCCCTAGGTGATCCTATCATAGGCTTTTCTTTTCTTTTTTGATCAAAATTTGTTCAGAGGATGTTTGCCTTTGCCATCCTCTGAGGATGAGAGAATGTGACCTGCCCAAGTGGGTTTCCATGACTGAGGATGGATATGAACCCTGGTATCCCAAGTCCTAGTCCAACACTCAAACCACTATATCACACTGGTTCTTAAAAACAGGGTGGATGGGCTTAATTTCCTCTCATGATCTCTAAAACACCCTGGATGGAAATTCAGTCTAAAATCTAACCGTGATTAGCTAGGCTCTATTTATGATATTAGTTAGATTTGTGCAGTTAGTCTAGTTTTATTTTAGCTATTCATAGGTCTCTCTCTCTGGCTTTTCTTCGCAAACGAAGATTCAGGAAGGACTCATCCCGCGCTTTCTGCAAGCGCGCTGATGACTAAAAAGGCCAATCCGAGATAAACAAGTCCGGTTGCAAAAAGCACAGCAGAAGGTCTCCTTGGGTGATGTTTTTGGGTTGTGATTCTTTCTGCGTTGTCGTTTCTCTTCAAGACTTGTTCGTCATGAGTTCTCAAATAAGGCTGCAGCATTGTGGATAGTGCGTCTCCATGCCTCCCGATGTGAGGCCAGGGCGGACCACTGTTGGTGATCAATTTGGCCAAGCCTGAGATGTTGTTTCAGGGAGTCTTTGTATCGCTTTTTTGGAGCGCCCCTCTTACGCTGACCCGTGGCGAGTTCACCGTAGAGTAGTATTTTTGGGAGGCGATGGTCCTCCATCCTAGAAACGTGCCCTGCCCAGCGCAGCTGTGTTCTCAATATCATGGCCTCAATGCTGGTGATCCCTGCTTGCTCAAGGACATATAGGATGATTTCTTTCTTTTTCTTACGTTTTTCTTTGTTTCTTTTTTATGTTGATTATATGTTCTGATTGGATGTTGTGAATTAGTTTGTATGTTTTAAAATCTAATACATATAAACTTGTTTTTTAAAAAAAGAAAAGAAAATAACAGTCTAAAATCAGCCTAAAATATGGGCAAATCAAAACCATTACAGACTCCTGGTCCATTCCACATCACTCAGAATTCAGTAGGCAAAAGCTATATGGTATGATTCAAATGTGAGCTCAGCCCAAAGCTATATGGTATGATTCAAATGTGAGCTCAGCCCTCAGCCCTTAAATTTCACTTAAAAGTTCCCAGCTCATGGACTTGTTCTGTTCTGTTTCAGCAGAATGAAAGAGTCCCGGAAAGAAAATAACACTTTCTGGGTCTTCGTCTTCCTCCTTGTCTATTGTGATCATGAAGAGTATATATAGTTTTGGAGGAATTTGAGGCAACATATATAGTTCCCTCACTCCATTCTGTCTTCATGACAACCCTAGTAGGTAGGTTATTTTCAGAAAAAGAGAGTGGCTGACCCAATGCCGCTCAGTGAGCTTTGTGATTGAGTGGGGATTTAAACTTGTATCTCCCCAGTCGTATTCTGAAACTTTACAGTGTGAATGAGAAAAGAGCCTTGTAGATGTCAACTCTTGATGGTTCTGCCATCATCCTTGTAAGCCTTGGTTGAAAAACAAGTATGTTTTAAAGCACCTTGTACATATCTGTCAAGCTGATTGCTCTGAAACACTATGCTCAGTATCCTAAACAAGGAACAGGGATGGTTATCTTATAGTGGATCAAACTCTACAGGAGCCAAAGCATTGTTAAGTAATAATTATGTGTCCCAATGGACACCTGGTCCTGACTTTTGAACAGCCAGTGGAGACAAGCCCTTCTGCGACATGAGTTAAGAGCCAAAGTTTTGCCTTCTAGTGAAAAGGAGAGGCCAACCAAGCCTCCTATGGGAAAGAATTCCAGAATCTGGGAACCACCATTAGGAAAACTCTCTCCCACATCCTCACCAAGCATGATTGGGATGAAGACAGGACCAAGAGAAAGCCCTCCCTGTACAGATCTTAATGGTGAGGCAGCCTTAAGTAGGAGATGCACTCTTTCAGCTAGTCTGAATTGTGTGCAGTGGACAAGCTTATGCTCATGATCCTTTTGAATGGGAGAATGAACAATTTATGTAAAAATGTCCTGCCTTGGACTGAGGCTTAGGAATTCCCTGTCACTGTCTCTTAAACCTGTTTTCAAGTTGTTCCACCAGAGCTTCACTCTGGGGCATTCTATGTCTAAAGTGTATGTTCATCCTCATGGTTCTCAGATGGACACTGATCAGAATACATCACCTTCTGGTCGGAGAAAGCTGGTCTGGAACCACCACCCCCCTCATTAACCATAATGAAATGGGCAGAAGTCCACACTCTGGCTAGTATCAGTGGGCAACTCCATCGCTGTTGTGTGTTGCACTCTCTGAAGCTGAGAAGGAGGCCTTCAGCGTGTGATCAAGGCTGGTCCCATAGAGGGGGCCTTGATCCCATGCTGGGGGCCTCCTTCCCAGCTTCAGAGTGATACTGGCAGCACCCACACCAGACCTGTTCAGGTTTTCCCACATGACACAGGTTTTCCTGGGGATTATTTTGAAACAGCCGTACTTCCTCCCGGCTTTGTCTTGGATGTCATCAGGACTGTCCAGAGGTGAATCAGGGCAAGAGCCCTGTGTCATTTATTTATTTGGGTATTTATACCCTACTCTTCAGCCACAAAGGCTCTCAGAGTGGTTTACAAATTGTTAAGCAGCAGCATTTTGCACACCTATACAGTATGATCCCCGTATCCACTTATTCAGTATCCACTCATTCAATTATCCACAGGACACAAAACAGCACACCTACCATAGCATCTTCCAAGAAAATGTGTCCTCTCTAGCCATTTTCTAGGTCCTCCAAGGCAACTCTATGATATTTTAAACAGGAAGTCCCATGATTTTCAATGGTGTTCACTATTATTCACAGTTTTCGGGATCCACACTCCTCCCCCAGAACCAATCACCAGCGGATACAGGGATCCTATTATACCACTTTATAGCACACTAAGCACTAAGCAGTTTCCAATGTGTGTTCACTAATTGCCCCCACAAGCCGGGTACTCATTTTACCAACCTACGAAATGATGGAAGGCTGAGTGAACCTTGGAGCCCTTGGGATCAAACTTGCAACATTGTGGCTGCAGTACCAGCATTTAACCACTGTGCCACCAGACTCCTTTTAGACTGCATTTAGACAGCAGGGCTCCAACACAGGGGGAAGCCCCTTCTAGACAAACTCCTCAAGAACAATCAGGTGACCTCTCCAAACAAATATGTAATGCTTCCCATTAGGAAAAAAGGGTTTCCCCAGAACTCAGTATGACAGAAAGAGGGTTTACAGAGAGAACTAAGCATTAGGAAAAACTCCCTGACAGTAAGAGTTGCTCGGAAGTGGAATACACTGCCTCGTACTGTGGTGGAGTCTCCTTCTTTGGAGTTTTTTAAACAGAGGCTGGATGACCATCTGTCAGGAATGATTTGATTGTGTATTCCTGGATGGCAGGGGGTTGAACTGGATGGCCCCTGTGGTTACTTCCAACTCTATGATTCTATTATCATGACTGGGAATGGGCTGTCTGTCACAGCATGTCCAAGAGAAATCCTTCTCACCTGCTTTCACATTTATAGACTTGGGTAGGAAGCACAACACTGCATATCTTGAAATGTATCTTAATGTGATAAATCTGGAGTTAGCCTTAACAGGAAGAGCTGGACTTACAGCTCTGACCTTGTCTGCTTGAGTAGCTTAATGAACATCTGTGCACTGTTGTTTTCCTCAACACCTCTTTGAGTTTCCTACTCTTGTTAGAAAAAAGGATCTGGCAAACAGCACTGCATGTTGACATGAACTGTTTAAATGAGACAGATGTATTTTTGTACCCTTCCAGTAATGTTAACTATGATAGTTTGCTTCTGTTCCATAACAACAAAAAGAAGACACTGTGTGGAGACCACAAGATGACTATTAGTGCTATCTTGAGAGCTTGAGTAGCATCTTGGTTAAAGGTGGAACCCAGACAGGGGTGGGTTGACTTTTTAGTTCCACAGGGAGGGATGGGTTGACTTTTTAGTTTTTGTGTTGACTTTTTAGTTTCACAGGGAGGCGGTGGTACTGTGAGGGGAACAAATCCCTTTTTAAGAAAACCATAAACTTTCATTCTATTATGGCTGCTCTGTGTACTTTGAAGCAGCTATTTCAGTGAACACTTTTTTTTATTGATTCCTTCTTGGATGGTCCTAGCCAATAAGGGAATATATACTGGGTTTGGTGATGTCACAACTTTATTGTGAAGATAAATTCATTAGATTTCTTGCTGATATATGTTGATATCATGACAGATTAAACCTGCCTCCCCCGCTGTAGGAAACATGGTCAATCCTAACTAACCAGTTAAATATGTTTCCCAGCTCTTCCTCAATTCTTCCCCCAAATGAGCAAAAGCAGAGTTTTCCTCAATTTCCCTTACTTTTGTGAATTGCCTCATCAACCTTTTAGGCTGGCACTAGAGCTAGGCCATCATTGGTTTAAAACTAGATCTGCGTACAGTTGAAGACAACTGAGGAAATTGAGAGAAGAAGTGATCTGGGTGAATATTTTTCCAATGAGTCTTCACCCCATAAGGAGGTGCTTTTATGACTGCTAAAAACATTCATTAGAAATACTGAGCTCTTTGGCTGCTGCCACGCTGCAGAAATAATGTACTTTGACACCCCTTTAACTATCATAGCAATAGCAATACCACTTACATTTCTATACCACTTTACAGTGCTAAGGAGTCTCTAAGGGGTTTGCAATGTGTTAGGTAATTGCCCCTAACAAACTGGGTACTCATTTTACTGACCTAAGGAAGGATGGAAGGCTGAATCAGCCTTGGAGCTCTGTAGGATTGAGCTAACAATGTTGTGGCTTGTAGTACTGGCATTTAACCACTGCACTACCAGGGCATCATGACTCCATCCTATGGAATCTGGGATTTGTAATTTATCATGGCACCAGTACTCTCTGACAGAGAAGGCTAACTATCTCACAAAACTACAGATCTAAGAATTCCATAGCATTGAGCCATGGTAGCAAAAGCAGTGTCCAGCTGTATTATTTCTACAGTGTGGCAGTAGCCTTTGGAGATTATCAGACACGGCTAATGAGGCACCAGCAGAACACCAGCAGAACACAAAACAACAGAAATATCAGATGACGTTGTCCTTTTGTGTTCTACTGGCATTATGCTACAATTTCTTCTTATTGATAACTGAAGCTGTCAATAGATCCCCCAGTTCTGTTTTGGTGCCAGCATTGCCGGCATGCAAAAACTCTGGCCATTTAACTCTCATGAATGCAGGAAGAATGGCCAGTGTGGCACAAACACTTCCAGGTGAGATGGGGACATCCAGGTAAGTTTCACTCTTTTTATGACCCTCCCCAGGTTACTTGGGTCTTTTAAATTGTATTTTTGTGCTTGGTGTAACGTTTTTGTGTTTATTTTTAATTTTGAATTTCCCACACTCATGTCTTCTCATGAGAATGGGCAGGATTTCAGTCCAGGAAGTGACCAGAGCTCTGTTAGAGCTCTGTTCATTCCTGGGCTGCATTTTCCATAGGACAGAAGGTAAGGGCAGTAGGGAGGGTTATTGTGCTGGGAGAGGGGCATGATTGGAGATTGTGAGTGGCTCCTCTTTATCTTGGAAAGATGTGACCAGTGGGGTGCCACAGGGTTCTGTCCTGGGCCCAGTGCTATTCAACATCTTTATCAATGACTTGGATGAGGGAATTAGGGGCATACTTATCAAATTTCCAGATGACACCAAATTAGGAGGAGTAGCTAATACCCTAGAGGACAGGATCAAAATTAAAAATGACCTGGATAGACTGGAGAGCTGGGCCAAAGCTAACAAAATGAAATTCAATACGGAGAAATGTAAGGTACTGCACTTAGGGTGGAAAAATGAAATGTATAGATATAGGACGGGGGGAGACCTGGCTGAACGAGACTACTCTTGCAGAGAATGCAAAGTCCGTTCCCTCTCTGCTTAGCCAAGCAGGGAGGTTTGTTTCAATATTTGCACTGAAAACGTGGGCTTTGAGCAAAACTTGCATACCTCTGGGAAAGAATTCTAATAAAAGCTTAAGATTCTTTTCATAGCTTTTTTATAAAGAAAATAAAGAATAATAAAGTCAAAACAAAATACAGAAAGCATTAATCCCTGCTTCTGTATGCTCCAAAGCTTCTTGAGAACTAAACAGAGGGAAAATGGAGTTCTTCAGCAACTGGTACCAAAGTCCCTCCCTGCTTATATATTTTTCTTTCTCAAGGCACCCAACCTCCTGAGGAGAAATGAAAGTTTCATTTCTGCTTTTCTGGCCTTGGAAACAGAACAGAAACCAAGATATCAATAGATAGATTTACGACTCTCAACTAGCCCAGTTGGCGTCTTATTTGCCTGGTGACTAAAATTACCCAAAGGGGGGGGCATAGATTTCTAATCACAACATTTATTTTCCCTGACAACTACGTGCGAAAGGGATCTAAGAGTCCTAGTAGACCACAAGTTGAACATAAGTCAACAGTGTGATGCAGCAGCTAAAAAGGCCAATGCGATTTTGGGCTGCATCAATAGAAGTATAGTGTCTAGATCAAGGGAAGTAATAGTGCTGCTCTATTCTGCCTTGGTCAGACCTCACCTAGAATACTGTTTCCAGTTCTGGGCACCACAATTCAAAAAGGATATTGACAAATTGAAGCGTGTCCAGAGGAGGGTGACTAAAATTTTGAAAGGTCTGGAAACCATGCTTTATGAGGAGAGACTTAGGGAGCTGGGTATGTTTAGCCTGGAAAAAAGATGGTTAAGAGGTGATATGATAGCCCTGTTTAAGTATTTGAAGGGGTGTCATGTTGAGGATGGAGCAGGCTTGTTTTCTGCTGGTCCAGAGACTAGAACAAAGAACAATGGATGCAAGCTCCAGGAACAGAGATTCCACCTCAACATTAGGAGGAACTTTTTGACAGTAAGAGCTGTTGGGCAGTGGAACACACTCCCTCGGAGCATGGTGGGGTCTCCTTCCTTGGAGGTCTTTAAACAGAGGCTGGATGCCCATCTGTCGGGGATGCTTTGATCAAGATTTCCTGCGTGGTAGGGGGTTGGACTGGATGGCCCTCGTAGTCTCTTCCTACTCTACAATTCTATGATTCTATGAATGCTTTTTGCATTATTGTCTCATGAGGGCTTCCTTTGTCTCTTGAGGGCTTCATGCACTTAGGAACCCATTAAAACCAGAGTTCTGAAAAAATGAAATAACACTACTTATGTGAAAGAACAACATACAGATTTTTGATGAGATTGCTGGAATATGAATGCAGAATACAATGGAATGGGAACTTACACATCCTTTCATAATAAAAATCATCACAGTTGTGGCTGCATTGCTTCCCAGAACCTTCCTGGGCATCACTTTAATTCTTGGTAGGAAGAACGCTGTATTCTTTCCCTCAGAGAGAGAACAAAGGAATACACTCCTGCTAAAACCTTATATAGGCTTTACATTCTTGTTATAACTGTCAGGAGAAATTCAGTCTGTGAAACAGGTTTATCTCCTTAAGAAGAGGGACTCAGCTTTTCTGACAAAGCAGGGGATAGCAAGAGAAATCCTTAATAGAGGGATGAGGCAAGCAGTAAACTGTTTCTCTCTGGAGATGGACTTGCTGGGCACTAACCAATCAACAACAATTTATTAATACAGTCCAAAGACCCATCAAACAACAAACAAGAAGTACATTAATGTCAGGGATGATGGGAGTTGTAGCTCTTCACCTCTGGCTCAAACTCACCACCTTTTTATGCAGCAGAGCCAACCAGCTTAGATCAGTGGTTAATGCTTCCCTCCAAAGCAGCAGAGTTTCAGAGAATAGGCTGAAGATCCTGACAAACTCTCCAAGCCTTCTCACTCTTCTCCAGGTGTCTCCAAAATGTCTCCAGGATTCACTCAGGCAACTCAGTAGTTTTATATCAAACCTACTTTATTCTTCTATATAAATATACTATATGGTCAACAAATTACAATCTCTACTCACTACTCCACAATATCTCCAAACTACTGCACCTCTACTCAACAACAATACATTGGCAAACATTGCAATTTTATAGCCATTGTTTATCACCACCCACTAATTAGTTTCCACCCAGTGGGTGTGTACTTCCATTCTGATTGGTCCACATAGTTCCACCCATACCTAAGACCAACCCATGTATTTCAACATTTCACCTTGTACACTTAATGATTCTCAGGTGTTTCCAATCTGCATTCAGTACCTCTGTCCTTGGCTCTCAGGCTTCTAGATTACATTAGCAGTTTCACCTGTGTAGCTTCATAATTGCTCTTGCTTAGTCATTGTGACTTTCACATATATATTTTATTTCTTTCACTGTATGTCCCATGTTGCATTTTCCTTAACATAAAACCAGGTTGGCATCCATATATACCAAAAAAACCCAATAAAATTAAGATACTTATTGGTATTGGCAAAGAAACTTTCCCATGAGGAGTACTGTTCAGTGTCATCAACCATCCCTTGTTTCCTTGGATACTTTTGGGGAGTCTTTTGTGAGTGCTTGCAATGACATATATACTTATATATAAATACATTTTGGTCATTGACCTGGAGAAGTGGCTTTATATAAACCTATCATAAGACATGATAAGATAGTGGGGAAGAGTTAGTCTTGCTTTTATTTAGTACCAGCAATGACAAAGTGGAAGAAAAGGGCTGTTTCTCCAACACTACCAAGCAACCAAGCTGACTCTATCTTGAGTAAAAGGAGGAAAAAGCTTCCCTTTTCTACTGACAAGTGTAGTGTGACCAGTCTCAAACAGTGTAGTACTGAAGAATTTGTTGTTCTACAATCTCCCTCCATATTGGAGGTTTCAACACAGAACAGTTTTGCACCTCTGGAGAAGATAAGGGAAGAAGTGAGGGTGGGGGGTGCCAAATTCATTGGTTAACGAACCATCAGATCACCCAGCTGCATCCTTAATGGATCCCTCTTGTCCATCTGTACCATTCCTAAAGTTACTTTTGGAGCAATGTATGCTGATTGCGCAGACGTTGTATTTTATTGGTACTAAATTTACTGAGGTTCTTGGTTCTTTGACTCACCAACTAATCTATATGAGAGGCATATCTTCCTAGCAAAACATATCCAACATACAGGGTCGTATAGGGCTCTGTGATCTAAGGGTGCCTTTATAGGGACACCATCAACTCATTCCTGACTCTTCTCCATTCTTCGTTGAGGTGCATATTCTGTAGCAGAAAATACAATCTACCGAAATAAAATACATGTTTGCATATTACAAAGAAACAGAGGGGAGAAGATGAGGGCAGTTCTTACAAATGCCCCAAAGTCATGTGCAGAACAGTGCATGTTTATTCAACAGCAAATCCCCTTGTGTTCCAGAGAACTTACTTGCTAGAAAATTGTGTTTAGGGTTGCAGGACTTACTTACTTCTGATTGAGTAAACAAGTAGAGGATTCTGTTGTAAACCTGTTCCTAACCTTTATTCAGAATTCAGTATCCAAATAGCATTTGAAACAGATTTGCTTTATGAATTGCTTTGGTGCATACAATATGCTGTTGTTTCTACCTTCCCTCTCCCCCTTGGTTGACAAAAGCTTTTATGAATACATACGTTAAAAACAAAAAAGACTGTCGTATTTTTCATATAGTTCTTTTAAGTCTGCAAGAGATTTTTTTCATAGAAATCTGGAGGTGTTGCAGAACTATTGATAGTAAAGAAGAATAAAGAACTAATAAACAAACTTAGGGACCTTTTGGACTAGAGGGGGAATAGAAAGAAAAATGGAAACATTTATCCATTTTAAATATACTTACAGCCAATTTTAGAAGCTTCATTTAAAACAACAACAACAACAACAAAAGAGCAACATAAAATACAAACCTCCCAGTTTTCCATTTTGGTTGTTTGCCTGAACTCATTATGAAGTGCTTATTCTGGAGGCTTTTTCAAGGCATAAGGCTTCTTTGCTGATGTATGAGAACTTTAGCACATCTTCTGGGTTAGAATGCAAAAAGTAAGTAAAAAGCACACTAGACTTCGCAAGCCAACAACAAACCAAAGCCTCTAATTGTGGGTTGATGGTGAAGCAGAAACTATCATCTGTTGTCAAGCAGAGGCATAGATGTTTAAACAAACCATGGTTTGGTAAATGTCAATCCAGCTAGCATTAACTGTGGGTGCATCTATGCGATCATAAAAAAATCCATTTGGGGGCAAAAAATACGAACAGGCTGTCGTTCGTATGCATACGAACCGCCCACATGGTTTTTTAGGCCCCTAAACTCCGTATGACTCCCTCTTCCCCAAGCTGGCTGGAGTGAGCAAGCCAAGCGGCGGTTTAAAATCTCCTGCCGTTTTCTTTCTTTCTTCTTTTTTTTAAAGGTTCCTGCTTTGTGGACAGTTGGTTTTCCCTATTTACAATATAAAATAAAAATAAATAAATGTATAATTCACGGACTTACCAGACTCTCGCTAGCCAGGAATCCAACATGCCGGGTGCTCCCAATTCCCCTCCATGCTAGCCCCACCCCCTCTACTCGGCCAGCCAATCAGATTACACAGCCTGTTTGTAGTGTGCGAACGGACTATACAGACCCATCAGCCAGCCGAACGGCGTACGGATTTCTCTTCATGATCCGCTTTCCCTCCCGAATGCCGCGTGTGCGTATTTCAGGGTGGAAAACCACCGCCCCCTCTTTTGGATTCGTGTAAATCCAAACGACTGTGTGTACCAAAGCACGAACTTCCGCACGCCGTACATATTATTTAAATCGTGTAGACGGGACCTGTGAACATTATTGGTATGTTTGGGTAGGAGGCCATCACTCAAGTGTGTTTATTTCTCAACTAATTTTCTGCAATCAAGAAAAAAAATATTCAGAACTTTCTGTCTACTTTTTCTTTGTCATCAAGCAATAAACACAAGCAAGTGATCAACATGTGTGAGCATTTATGAATCTCCTAGCATCTCCATTTCATATTTTTAATGTTTAAACTGAATATCAACAATCCCCAGTGTCATATTGTTCATGGAGCCATATTGTAAGTGTGTGGCAGAGTTGTGAGCTGAACTAGATCCAACATGACTTTGATAGTTGTTGTTAACTGCTGTTATGTCGACCTTAAGGACTTTATCAGAAGAGCCTCTAAAAACATTTCTCTGCCAGTATATTTTAAACCGTTAGTGTGCTGGCAAAATAATCCAAATGTTGTTGTAATAGCATGAAAAGGGAGCCCTGTATTTATGTGTTTGCAGGGGCATATGATCTCAGCGGTTCTCATGAGAAGATGCAAGTGTTCTTAAAAGTGTAAAAACATGAAAATAAGCAAATTAAATGAACACATAAGCACAGAAACACACTTTGCTAGAATCGTGCCAGCAGAATGGGGTGTGGTTTCACACGCTCACAATTCTGCCAAAAAATTGACATGGCAGATCTATTGATGGCTTGGCCCATCAATAAAAAAGAACACCTTATTGAAAATACAAAATCACAAAAGTGTGAAGTTGTGTGAAACGGTCACCTTTTCATGTTCATTGGGCATTGTTATGACATGATATTTGCTGCATCTGATATTTGTTGCATCCATTGACTAATGACAACCCCATGGATGAGAGACCTCCAAAGTCACCCTATCAACAGCCCTGCTCAGGTTGTGCAGACTCAGGGCTGTGGCTTCCTTGATTTAGTCTATCCATCTGGAATAGGGTCTTCCTCTTTTCCTACTGACTTCTGCCTTACCAAGCATCATTGTCTTTTCTAGTGAGTCATGTCTTCTCATGATATGGTCAAAGTACAAAAATCTCAGTTTCATCATCTTAACTTCTAGGGAGAGTTCAGGCTTGATTTGCTCTAGGGCCCATTTATTTGTCTTTTTAGCAGTGCACAGTATTTGTAGTACTCTTCTCAAGCACCATATTTCAAATATTTCAAATGAGTTGATTTTCTTCCTATCAGTTTTCTTCACTGTCCAGCTTTCACAGCCATACATAGAAATGGGAAACAGGGTGGCATGGGCCATTCTAACTTTAGCATTCAATGATATATCTTGACACTTCAGGATCTTGTCTAGTTCCTTCATAGCTGTCCTTCCATGTCCTAGACTTCTTCTAATTTCTTGACTGCAAGTTCTATTCTGATTAAGGACTCAATGCAGATATGGAAAATCTTGAACTATTTCAATATGTCATCATCTACTTTAAAGCCATAGAAATCATCTGTGGTTATTATTTTTGTTTTTTGATAATATTCAGCTGTAAACCTGCTATTGCACTTTCTTCCTTGACTTTCTTCAGGAATTGTTCCAAGTCTTTGCTATTTTCTGCTAGTAATATGGTGTCATCTGTATGGTGTCATCTGTATATCTTAAATTATTGTTGTTCCTTCCTTCAGTTTTCATGCCTCCTTCCTCTAAGTCTAAACCTGTTTTACATATGATATATTCAGTATACACGTTAAACAGATAGGTTAATAAAATGCAGCCTTGTCTGACCCCCTTGCCAATTGGAAAACATTCCATTTCTCCATATACTGTCCTAATAGGAGCCTCTTGCCCTGGTTTATCAGGACAAGCAAATGTTATGGCACACCACTTTCTTTAAGAGAAATCCATAGTTTTTCATTACCTACACAATCAATGGCTTTATTATAATTGAAAAAGCACAGGCTGATATTTTTTTTTTTTTAAAAAAAATCTTTGTTACATGCCATTATGCAATATATGTTTGCAATGTGATTCCTAGTGCCTCTTCTTTTCTTGAACCCAGCTTGGACATCAGGAATTTCTCACTAAATATATGACAAAAGTCA
This sequence comes from Gambelia wislizenii, assembly GCA_030847615.1. Taxonomy (NCBI): domain Eukaryota; kingdom Metazoa; phylum Chordata; class Lepidosauria; order Squamata; family Crotaphytidae; genus Gambelia; species Gambelia wislizenii. The sequence goes on along the minus strand of JAUMIR010000009.1, from coordinate 10,650,593 downwards.
TTGTAGAATTTTGTGCATCACTTTGTTCACATGGGAAATTAATGCAAAGGTCCTGTTGTTGCTATAATCCCTGGTGTCCCCTTTTGGGGGGACTGGAATGTATATTGAGTGTTTCCAATCTGTGAGCCATTGGGGTTTTTTTCCCCATATTTATTGACAGGTTTTAGTTAGAATTAGAGTATATCCTGCCTCTGTAGCTTGAAGCAGCTCTACTGGTATGCCATCTGCTCCTTTATTTCTCCCAAGTGCTATGAGTGCAGGTTCCACTTCACTTTCTAAAATTGGAGGTTTGTCTTCAAATGGTTCTTCTTTGAATGAATCTGACACTCTTTCATTTCTTTGATATAGTTCTTTGTTGTATTGTTTCCATCATCTGTTTATTTCCAGACTGTGTCCCTATACTGGTTGTATAGCATACCCACTCTTAGTTTAAATTTCCCTTTGATTTCTCAGATCCTGTGGAAGAGGTCTCTTGTTCTTCCTTTTTTGTTGTCTCCTTTAATTTCTCTGCATTGATTTATTATAGTAGTTCTCCTTGTTCCTGCACAAAAGTCATTGAACTAATTCAAGGTTCTGATTCTATTTCTGTCACCTTTTACTTTTGTTTCCCATCTGTCCTTAACTGTTTGAAGAGTTTCACCTATCATCCATTGAGGTTTCTCTTGCTTTTTGGGATGTATATTGAATGTATATCCATTCTTCCCTGACAATGTCCTTGGTTTCAGTCCAGAGTTCTGCTGGCTCCCAGTCAATTAGGATTAAGCGTGCAAGTCTATTTATCACATTTTCTTTGTATTCTACAGGGATGCTCTTTAGTTTGCATTTTGGTATGATGGTTGATATAGTATTCTTCTTTAACTTTACTCTGATGCTAGCATTGGGATTATTAGTCTCTTCCCACTCCAGACCTCAGAACTGCCCCAAACCTAGCTCTGGTGGACTTTGAAACCTACTCAAACAGGTCTGGGCTGTTCAGCATCTGTAGCAGACAGGGGAGAATGTGCTTTCCACTCACATTGGCTTCTGCTCTTTTGTGAGCTGAAGAACTAGATAATAGATACCCTCTAGAATTTCCAATTTATGTTCTGTCTTCTTCATGACCACGCTGCACCAACTCTCCAGTAATGAAGCAAAGTCAGCAGTGAATTGAGTCAATTTGACCATGCTAGCACACCATCTTTGAAGGCCATGTTGCTAATTTCAACTGCTTCCTCTCTTTTTGTGAGTAATGTCCAAGGGACTACAGGAAGGGAAGATGCTGACTCCATTTATCACATGTTGTCATGTAGCAGCTTCTTCAGCCTCAGGAACCAACAATTTCAGAGTTATACAGTAAGCTTTATTGGCACAGCAATCTAAAGAGTTAACACTACAATGTACATTGTTCAGAATGAAAACTACTTACAAAGCATGAAGTTAAAAAGTATTTACAGTTACAAAATCTGGTGGGCCATACAATCATTGGTTATCCATCATCCACACTCCCACTTCCCACTGAGAGTAGGTACCTCCCATATTTTCTTGTGGCAAAGGCCAGGTGCAAAACTTTAATCAAAACAGTAACAGACATATAACATATCCGCCTTTATCCCAGACTACATACTTGTTAGCAAGTACAAAGGAATGCAAATATGATTAGCCAAAAAGATAAATAGCAGAACTGAAGTTGGCAGGAGAAAGTCATGTCTGGGACTGATCCTGACACATATTGTGCAAAATAGAGCTATTCATGGAGCAAAATTTGCCAATCAGCATGCTACTAGCAATACATCTCCCAGATTAAGACAAGTCCAACCAAGCAAACGACAACTACTAAGTAGCCATCTCCTGGCATCTGGTTTGACATCCCAACTGATACAAAACAACATATTGGGTTAGTTACTTAAGCACAATAGCAAAGAAGGACAGGCATCACCGGCTGACAATCAACTGTTATTTCATGTCTTTTAAGGAAGCATGCTGGCTGAAATAAAACACCAGTGTCAAGCTCAAGCCAATGCCCTCAGGATGACAGGAGCCAAAACCATGTGCAGGGGACACAGTCCTAGAAAGAACATACCACATGCAACAGAGATTAGTCATGTCAATTTCTGCTCTGCTGGAGGGCTCTCAAAAGCAGTAGCATAAAGACCAAGCTAAGTAAGGATAACTGCTAGTCGACATCATCAAAAGATAGTACAAGCCATCAAACCTTTTTTTTTTTTTTTTTTTGCCAACTATATATTCAAGCCTTCTAAATTAACCTAAAATCCAAACTACAAGTGCACCATATCTATATTGGGCTCAGCTCCAGGCTATGGCCCATCTGTCAAATCTGGGGCCTTCTCAGTTGTAGGGTTTCCTGACAGAACTCCCTGTTCATAAAGGCCACCCTGGTTTTAGCAGGCAAATGAAACCGTATTTAGCTGAGCAGCTGCAGTTTAGTAGTTAGTGCACTGAAAATGGAGAAAGGAGACCTGGGGGTTGTCTAAACAGTGAAAATACTCCTTGTGGAATTTGAGAAGACAACGTGTCTTAATGGGATCCACGTATGGGATAGTGACATAGGTTGCAAACATAGGTTGGATAGTGAGGTGCACCAAACAATTTCAGAAGAAAATCAGTTTGTGTTTTGTGTATTCCTGCATGGCAGGGGTTGGACTAGATGGCCCTTGTGGTCTCTTCCAACTCTATGATTCTATGATTCTAGCCTGGGTCTCTCCTTCTGCTGGCAAGTAAAAACATTCCTATTCCATCTGGTTTTTAGGAATTGATTGTGCTTTACTGTTAATATTGTCTTTTAATGAATTTCAAATGCTTTTTAACTGTATGTGCAGTTTAAATGTTAACTTCTGTTTATATTTTTTACTGATGGTTTTAAATTTGCACTGGTTTTAGTAAATTATAAGATGCTTTGGATCCCATTATTGCGAAGAAGGTGGGATGGTGATGATGAATATGATGTGGAATACCCTTGAACTATTTCACTAATTTTTATCAACATTTCCTTTGCATCTTACAGATTTCTCAGATACTTTGCCTACTGAAGAATCCTCAAATTCACTTTGAACTTCACTGTAGGTGAAGCCCACAGACAAGCTAGGGGCAGATAAAATCTCCTTGAGAAAAGGTATCCATTCTCATAGAAAGATTAAAGAGCACATGCATATCTGCAAAACTCAAAAACTGATCCAAAACAAAATTAATTTGACTGATTACATTTCCCTTGGAAGAAGCTACCATAAAATATAGCCAGATGATGTTTGAGAGATGCATGAGGAGAATTATATCGCTAGTAGTTAACCAATGATCTTTGCTAAATGAACAGTATTATGTCCATTATATGTGAAACAAGAGGTTTTTCTATGTAAGTCAAGAGGTTAAAATTCATAAATGTAGTAGCCATAGAAGCCAGTGCTGCAACTGTCAGGAAAAATAAAGATATTTTAATCATTTATAATCATTCTGTTAATTCCCAAAACACAGGAGATCTTATTTATAGACCAAGAATTAATATTTATAAACCAATAATGTTGGTTTCTGTCCCCCCACCCAAGGATTTGATGAGCATTTCTAAAAGTGGAGGAGACACTGAGGTAGGACCATACGTAGGTCTCATTTATATGAAGCAATAAAATGTGGACTGATGTACACTAACGTCAATTCACAGCAGCTTTTATTTGTCTTTGTGATTTTTTTCACAATTCCAGGCATGCAAAGCCATATGTATTTGTTGTCCAAATGGGCATGCCTATGAACCAAGATGGTGGGCGCGAGTGAATTACTCACATTTTTATTGTCACCAGTTGCTGCCACCAAACAGTACTTTTAAAACAAAACAAAAAACAAAAACAAAAACAAATCCAAGGCGAGGAAGTAAGATCTTTTGCTTAAATAAATAGGGGGGGAAAGCTGTTTTGCCACCTCAGCCCATGATCATTACAGCAAAAATCCAACATGGCAGTTCCGGATGCTTGCCTTGCCAGCAATCTCCTCCTCCTGCACACATCTGACCAATCAGCTTTCCACTTCCACTCTTATTGGGAATGTGCCGTAAAGCGAATCAGTTGTCCCAATGAGTGGGAATGAGCATTTCCTTTGGAGTTTTTCTTTTTTTTTTTTTTAAGATATGGGTATTTGGAGTTTTTGCCCCTCTCCTTCCAAATATGGCAAAACGATATGGGATCCCATTTGGACAAAAGGTATTCTCCTCAAATTCTATGAGGAGTATTTTTGCCATATAGACAAGTCCCTAGATATGGCTTGGGTCCAGACTATTTGAAGGACTGTATCTCTCTTCATGAGCCCATTAGAGCTCTAAGATCTTCAAGAGAGGCCCTTTTCTCTGTTCTATCACCTTCTCAGGCTTGTTTGGTGGAAACAAGGGAGAGGACCTAATTGATGGTTGACCCCAGACTTGGAACTCCCTCTTTTGGGAGGCCAGGATGGCTCAATCCTTGTTTTCCTTCTGCCGGCAAGTCAAAACATTCTTATGCCATCAGGCTTTTAGAAACTGACTGAAATGGGCTTTTTAATGGCATGTTGTTGTTGTTTGTTTCTTTGTTTTATGGTTTGCATACAGTCTTTAAATGAATTGCAATGTTTTAACTTTATAAATGGTTTAATTACATTTTAAATAACTTTTATATTTATACTTTTGTTGAAGTTTTAAAATAGTTTTTTACCTTGAGTCCTATTAGTGAGGAAAAGGAGGGTGATAAATGAATTAAGGAAATAGATAAGTGGACACCAGTATGTTTTAGCAATAGCAATAACACTTAGATTTCTATGCCACTTTATAGGACTTTTTCAGATGGGGGGGGGACCCAAGGATGTCGGGAGAAGAACAGGGCTGTTTTGCTTACAGAGCCCCATTTCAGACAACACAGACCTCCTCCGTCCTCCTCCTGACTTCCTCCCAACCTTTCCCCATGCTGCTCGCACCACTTTTTATTGACAGAGGTTCTCCATCAATAAAAAGCAATGCTAACAGCACAGAGGAAGGTCAGAAGGAGGGAGGGAGGAGGACAGAGGAGGATGGGGCTGTCTGAAAAGGGGTTCTGTAAGCGAAATAGCCCCATTTTTTTCCTGACCTCCTCAGGGGGGTTTACAACGTGTTAGCTAATTGCCCTCAACAAGCTGTGTACTCATTTTACCAACCAATGGAAGGATGGAAGGCTGAATCAACCTTGGAGCCCCATAGGATCTAACTCACAATATCGTGGCTGCAGTACCAGCATTTGACCACTGTGCCAGATACTGGCATTCTGAAGAAGTTGGTAGATCATATCTAACCCTTAATACAATAGAAACTCACAATTTGAACCAATCAGTTGGTTTAGAACATGAATTGCCCTATCAGCCTACACCTTCTACACAACCTTTGGTTTTTCAGTGTGGTTTACCCCATTAGGTGATTTAGCATGAGAAAGTGCATCATAGAATTGTAGAATCATAGTGCTGGAAGAAAAACAGTGCTGCTGTAATAAGTTATTCTAATTTTCTCTAATGAATGAAACCAAGAAGGAAGTAATCTGTCCTGCCATGGATAGGCCTGCCACCTAGAAAGAGGCATTAGGCAAGAATGAATCCAGTGCAGCCCAAGATGAAGCATGTAATATGTATTTTAACACCCCCACCGCAAATACACATCAACAAATAGACATGGTGATACAGACAAGGGTATGGAAAACCAAATTTACTTTTATTAGGTGGAAATAGCATCCTCCACCTGTCTTGATTTAGCAGGGACAGGCCTGATTAATCCTCTGTCACACCACTTTTTCTGCTGCTTTTAAAATGTCCCAGTTTCTCTCTCCCCATCCTCCTTTCCCCATTTCCCCTCATCTTACCTCAGTTGCCACAAACTGAGTTCTAAGTGAAAAAGTAGTTTGCACTCAGTTATCTCAGCAAGTAGAAGAGGAGATAGTATTTTGCCCTTCCCAGAGGGGTCAGGCAAAAGCAAACTTCTCCTGACTTGTGTGTTCTTCCCTTTAATAACTTTTGCCATCTTGGCTACACTTCAATATTATTTGGCCACATGCGTCCCGATTTTCATCTGTGAAATGTTGGAAGGTATGGTGAGGAACCATAAATAGATGTCCAAATATAGTATGAAGAATTTGGAATTTTTTTTGCAGACTATAGGAAGATGTCCAATTATCCAAATGCAATGTTATCTCAGTAATCCATTTACTCAAATTTAATGCAGCATGTGAGAAATAGACTTGAGAATTAGTGTTCCTACATAGGCAATAAGCACCAAGAAGATTGCCCGTCAGTAAATGTAGCCTATGATGTAATGTCTCCCACCATTATAAATTCAGACTTTGACTAGTTAAATAGAACAGATGGATAGCTCAAAACAAATACACATAAACACACCCATTGATTATGTTCATTAATTCTAGAACACAAGACTTGAGGACAAAAAAAATAAAATAAAGAACATCAGCATAAGGAATAATTACACATTCTGAAGTATTATGCACAGAGCCACAAATATTAGCGTTTCTCTAATAGCATAAGCCAAAGGTTCCAAACATAAATCAGAAGTCAAAAAGGAAAGTGAAGATCCTTGTCTGCCATCTCTTCCAAAGGCAGACCATGCAGCAATTAAAAACTGTTAGCCAATACTCTAAGGAGATTATCATAATGCACGGTTATAGCACTATTATTCCACTTTAACTGATATGGCTGCCTCCTGTGGAATGCTGGGATTTGCAGTTTCGGGAGGGGCATTTAGAACTCTCAGCCAGAGAGCTCTTAGGCCTCACTAAACTACAAATCCCAGAATTTCACAGGAGGCAGCCATATCAGTTCAAGTGGAATAATAGTGCTATAAATGTATAAATGTATGGGGGGGAGGGATCCTGGATCCAAACCGCAGCAAATATGAAGGGACAACTGTATTAGGAACTTGATCAGGGCCTTATCTACACAGGCAATTTACACCATCTATGAGCCCTGCAGTCCAAACGACACAGGGCATTTGATAGAATCATAGAATTGCAGAGTTGGAAGAGACCATGAGGGCCATCCAGTCCAACCCCCTGCCATGCAGGAATTTGCCCTGTTCTGGCCCTGGGCAGGCCTAATGACCCTTGAGGCAGAAATGAAGCTCAGCTGAGAGCATGCCCGAGTAGGGCCCTTGACTACGGTTTAAAAGAATACATGCTTTAAATTGTTTCCACCAGAATGGAATGGATCATGACCCATGTGTGCACAGGATCCCATCCTGGCAGGCTGGTCCTCACAGTTTCTGCCAGTTGCCCTTACTCTTCTAGCTCCAAGCAGCAGACCCGCAGCATTTGACCAGCATCCCCCTCCCCTGACACACAATTGCTTCTTGAAGAAACTTTTACCCCTCTGATATAGGTACTTACTTCCAGCCCATATTACTTCCTGGATAGGGAAATCCATTCCATTTTATTCCATTCTGGCCTCATGGAAATACAGAATAGCAGCTATGAAGAGAATCCTCAAGTGTCAAGTGTAAAAATCATTGAATGTTCAAGCTAGGATTGCCATGCCATCGGACTTCCTATTTCTATGTATAGTTGCAAAAGCTGGACAGTGAAGAAAGCTGATAGGCATCTCAACTTATTTGAGATGTAGTGCTGGAGAAGAGTTCTACAGATGGCATGGATTGGTAAAAAGACAAATGAATGAGTCCTAGAGAGCCAGCATGGTTTAGTGGTTTGAGTGTTGGACTACAACTCAGGAGACCAGGGTTTGAATCACCTCTCAGTGACCTTGGGCATGTCATACCCTCTGAGCCTCAGAGGAAGGCAAAGGCAATCCCCCTCTGAACAAATCTTACCAAGAAACCCTGTGATAGGTTCACCTTAGGGTTGCTATACATCGGAAACGACTTGAAGCCACACAAGAACAAAGAGCAAATCAAGGCTGAACTCTTCCTAGAAGCCAGGATGACTAAAATGAGGCTATTGTAATTTGGCCATATTATGAGAAGATATAACTCACTAGCGAAAACTTACAATGCTTGGTTAGACAGAAGGCAGAAGGAATAGAGGAAGATCACATTATAAATAGATAGACAATCAAGGAACACAGAGGCCTGAGTCTGCAAGACCTGTGCAGGGTTGTTGACGATAGGATCTCTTATTCATAGGGTCACCGAGTGTGTCCAGAGGACGGCGACTAAAATGATGAAAGATCTGGAAACAATGCCTTATGAGGAAAGGCTTAGGGAGCTGGGTAAGTTTAGCCTGGAAAAAAGATGGTTAAGGGGTGATATGATAGCCCTGTTTAAGTATTTGAAGGGGTGTCACATTGAGGATGGAGCAAGCTTATTTTCTGCTGCTCCAGAGACTGGAACACAGAGCAATGGATGCAAGCTCCAGGAACAGAGATTCCACCTCAACATTAGGAGGAACTTTCTGACAGTAAGAACTGTTCAGCAGTGGAACACACTCCCTCAGAGTGTGGTGAGGTCTCCCTCCTTGGAGGTCTTTAAACAGAGTCTGGATGGCCATCTGTCAGGGATGTTTTGATCGTGATTTCCTGCATGGCAGAATGGGGTTGGACTGGATGGCCTTGTGGTCTCTTCCAAGTCTACAAGTCTATGATTCTATGAGTTTTCAAGGTAGAAGGCATCCTCATTATAGCATTTCCAAGGTGAAAGGCATGTGCTTGCCTTTCCACATCCACAGAACCCTCCCCCCCCCCAGCTGTTTTTGACCTGAGTTCACCAAAAACTGGCAACCAGGGAATGGCAACTGGATTGTGACATCAGATTTAGTATTTCCAGACATGCTGGTTAAATACCCATGGAAGATACCCATGGAAGAGTCACAGGGGCAAAAGTTGCCCACTCCTGGTTTACAACCTGATTTCTCACCTGACACCTTTTAATTGCAAACGCTGCACAGCTACTGGCCTCCAGTCTCTGCTTACTCTCAGCAAAATCACACCTATGGCTCAGCATCACAGAGTAATCAATACAAGAATACTTTGGTATTCTTAAAATATTTGCTTGTTTCGTCTAGTTGTTATTCACCAGTTTTTGCAGTGCCCAATGTACACTGTTGAAGCCCTATCTAGAGCAGGACAGCCATCAAATTCTGATCTAGAAATCATTAAAGAAAAATGGAACAGAATAATTTGTGGTGGAATCCATTTTGATTCTCGGTTTGATTTCCATATTTCCCAAAGTTTTGGGAGGGAGAATTAAATTGCAACAATTCTGAAAGTTTTTGCTAGTACCATTTTTGGACCCATCCTCCTGTTTTAAAAATTATGCAATAATGAAATAGCAGAATTCCACCTGTGCATGACTTCACAAATATAAAGGGAAGAGAGAGAAAAGAAATCTCTTTTCTTATGAGAAAGGTTTTGGCTGATAAGGTTTAGTTTTTAGTTTAGATTTTACTGGTTTACTTCTTTTACATTATGAGTTACTGTGGCACATTGCTGCTATGGTATTGTATTTTTACTCTTCAGTCATTCTTGGCTTTTATAATAAATACATCTGTTTTATATTTGGTGCTGTAGATGTTATGGTGGGAGCTGTTGTTTTTCCTCTGATGAAGAAAAGCAGAATATAAATTCTTTAAAATAAGTAACATATAAACATGTAGCTATAGGCTTCTCTTTTGTTCTTGTTTTCAAATGCTCTTTGTAAGAAAGTTGGGTTTTATTTATTCTACCCATGATTTCAAGCTGCTAATGAGCTTTATGTAAATACAATGCCAATGAGCTTTTTGTAAATACAATGCCAATAGTAGCTACTGTAAGACTCTTCCATATGCATAATTTCATAGGAGCAAGCTTCACTGGAATTAGCAGCATAAACATAGCTAGGATCTGGCTCCATAGAGGGTCAGAGGAATTCAAGGTTAGGCATTCCAAGGTTAGCCATCCATATCACATCTCTCATTAAAACCCTGATGTACTCTGGCCTTCCTTTCATTACAACAGGCATAACATAGCTTTAATGAAGGCAAAGTATGGCCAAAAAGGAGGAAAACATCTAACCATTCATTAGTAAAATTGACTATTGTTCTCTCAAATGAGTAAAGATCTAAGTTCCCAGCAGTGATGAATCATCAGAATCAAGATGAAGCTGTAGCATTCCCTAAGGATTTTTCTCCCACAGAAGCTTAGAAAGGAAATACAGAAATACAGAACAGTAGAATTGTGTTGTGCTGCTTTGGCCTTGGCTGGGCCATTTCAGATGGCAGGTAGGACTGTGTTATGCATTATCTTTTTTAAAAAGAAAGAAAGAAAGAAAGAAAGAAAGAAAGAAAGAAAGAAAGATGTCCAGACACTATAGCTCTGATTTCTCCTACATATTTTTTTTAATGTCCAAGGAGAGACTTGTTTTTATTTTATTTTTCTTATGCAAGGGAAAATTTATAATTCAGAAACAGCCCATAATAGGACAATGCCACTTTGGGTATAGCATGTGAGGTGACATTTGGGAAACCCAAATGGCTTCATTGGTGACTTTCCAGAAACAGGCATCAGGACTGGAGACAGAACACTGAACTAGATGAACTAAAAGGCCAGCCTGTCATTAGGTAGACTAAGTGGCTACCTCAGATAAAAGCAAGACTTTGATGGACAGAGCATGGTTTGCCCTTTGTGCTCTAAGCAAGTCTGCTTTAGTGTCTTAGGTGCATTTGAAGGAAGATTCATCTGCCAATCTAGTCAGTCGCTGTAACATTTAATGGGAGGGAGCACCATCTAGGCCACTGTCTCAGGCACCAAAATGTTTTGATCTGGCCTTGCTTTTTGGCAAAGTATTTTTAAGTTCTTAAATCAGGAATGGACAACTCTGTCAGAGGTGGGAGGCAATTTCCCCTGACTTCCTAGATGACACACCTCATCTCAGTGGTGTGTGGAAATCCCCCCTTTGGCAGGTATATATTGGCAAAAATGGTGACAAGAAGTGATTCCCCTTCCAGCCACCATTTTGGCCAAGATATTGGTAAACCAGGAGGCATGGGGGGGGGGGTCCTTGGGACATTTGGGGGGGGGTTGGTTTTTGGCATGTGGTTTTATATTTCAGCCAACATGGTCAGTAGTTTGAGCATTGGACTACAACTCTGGAGACAAGGGTTTGAATTCCTGCTCAGCCAAGGAAACCCATTGGGTGGCCTTGGGCAAGGACTACTCTCTTGGCCTCAGAGGAAGGCAAAGGCAACCTCCCCCCAAAAAAATCTTGCCAAGAAAACCCCATGATAGGTTCACCTTAGGGTCACCATAAGTCAGAAATGACTAGAAGGCACACAACAATAGGAACAATAAGAAAATCCTATGAAAGTCATAAGGTTGTCAGATAACTTGAAGACACATTCTTTCTCTCTTCATATGTTTGGTGTGCTCTTGGTGTAACAAAAATTGGGAGGCTTCGGAGACCACAAAAGTTGGTCTGGGGTCTATACTTTCTCAACTGCTTATCTCTGATAGCCTTGAGGCTGAAGAGCGGGAAATAAATAAATAAATAAATAAATAAGTGGTCTGGCTCCCAGGTTCTCCCGAATAAGTGACCATCATTGCCTTTGGTTTCCTTCTCAGGTTTCTCAGCAGACCTCTTCTTTTTCTTAAACAAAACACTGCACAGGACACCACAGAAGTTCGTACTATATGTCCACATAGTTGGCCTTAGCTACATTAGTGGGAATTCCTGTTATTTTTAAATTTTATTTTATTTTTGTTATTTTTCTCACTTTGATCCATTTCTGGCTTGTAAGAAGGACATCTAGTAAGTGATCTTGTATAATCGCTCTCAAATGGAGTGCCCAGAGTTCTAGTGTGTCTAGCTCCTATTAATAAAACTTTGTTGGAAAATGACTGTAAAGGGAAGTGAAAGGTAGGAGGGGGGAGAAAAGGGGCTTGAAATGATTTGACCAAGGTTAAATCATAATTGTAAGAAATTGTTTTGACATTATGTTAATGCATGTCAGTGCATTATCCCCAATTTAAAGTTAATCACTAAAATTACCCTTATTGTTCCAGGGTGGGGGGAAAACCACACTGTGATAAAATAAGATTTGTTGAGGTGTGAATAATATAGAAATAGAGGTGAATGAGTGAGTTGCCAAACAAAGGGCTCAATTTAACTCTTTATATACCTTTGTGGGCTTTTGCATAGCATTTTCTCCAGACCTGTTGACTATGGTTGCCAGTTCAGGACAATCTGTTGGGGCATAGAAAGATGCTCTGTGTCCACCATGACCACCTGCAGAGTTATTCCACGTCAACAGGACACCAAGGAGAAGGTTTTCTGGAGAGACTTCTGCAAAAGACTTCAGGCTGAGAAGGAAAAAATTTCCTTCACCCCAGCACACTGCCTTGAGCTCTGGCTTGCCAAATAAAGACAGCAACAAGGCCAACCGTCACTCAACTTGAGGGCTTTAATCTTTGTTTGCAGTATATTTACAATAAATATACAGAGTATAGGACAATCTCTCTTAAACCAACAAACTGCTTTGCCAACCACCATCCACAGCAAACCCACACTGGAGACAATTCCCATCTCCTCTTTATAGGCAGTTAAACAATGCCTGTTACATCAGGCATCTCAGGTGTGCATACTCCCAAATGCTAACACACACACACACACCTGCCACTGGAGCTCAACCACTTTCATTTCTAAGCTTACAGCTCCATCTTGTGGTCACATCCATGTCATTTCTTTACATTCCCCTCCAAATGGCATGTGGTATGTCCCATGTATCATTTACACCTATTATATACTGTCACCTTATTCGCTGATACCTATAGAGTCTGAGGACTTTTTCGGACATCAAAAAAACAACGCAAGCAGCCTCGCCAAGATCAATTTTGTGAGTAAAAATCGCCAAAATATTACATTCAAATGTCCCTGCGGTACCACAACATTACCGGCAGGGACGGGCGTCATCCGATAGGGATGCCCTGCAGCGCTGCAGCCTCGCAACGTGGCGAGGCTGCTTGTGTTGTTTTTTTGATGTCCGAAAAAGTCCTGAGACTCCATTCCCATTCTTTACAAAGCCAAAGTGTTTTCTTAGACCTTGATAGCCCATGCTACTGACCCACCCGGCTCTGGCTTCCCTGGTGCTATCATTTGTCAGTTTCTTTTTACTTACAGGCCTGACCATCCCACGAAACATATCCTGGCTATACTCTGCCACACACACCAGAGTTTGGTTTTCTTCCACCCCTCCTGCTTAGTGCATGTTCTCCTGGCTCTTTCTGGAGTGTTTTCTGTTCTTTTTACTGCTACCACAGAAGAGGCTTGTCCCTGCTTTACTACGAAGAACTTTCCTTTCTGAGACCTCACGGGAATCAGGAATGTACCTTGGCCACCCTCAGTGTCACTGCTACCAACACTGGCCTTAGTGTCTTGCCCATGAGTCTCAACTTGTTCTTGTTTCACAGTCACTATCTCTGGCTTTGGTTGCAAGTCTAATGAAGTGCTAGGCTCTTCTGGAGTACCAGGCACTTTCGAAGTGCCCTGTGTACATGAAATTCCAGGCTGTTGTGACACACCTGGTTTCTCATCTAAGACATCCCTGGATGCATGTACCCCTCCATTTCCATTGTTCTTATCTACCACACTGGCTTTCTGTTTTACATCAACATTTTGGTCAGGGTATACTCTCTTCCACCCAGCATGAGTCTCAAACTTAGCACTCCTTGAATACAAAATCCTATTCCCATCCATCAGGAACCTGTACTTGTACCCCTCATAGCCCACAAAATGCAACCTTTGGCTTTTGGGCTGTTCTTTTTACTGAACTGAGGAGGAATGTACACTTATGCAAATTGTCCAAACACTCTTAAGTACTTTAGGTTTGGTGCTCTTTCATACAATAAGTAGTATGGTGTTTGGTTTATCGCACTGCACCATGATCTATTTACAATATGACAAGCGGTTCTTGTTCCTTCTCCCCACAAATTAGCTGGCGCTCCAGAATCCTCTAACATACAATCCCTTATTTGGTTTATCATCCCAATCATACGTTCATCCAAACCATCCTCAGCTGGACATCCGGGATTTGTAGATTTATGTTGGATCCCTTTCTGCCCAAACCACTGCTGCAAATTACTACTTAAGAATTCCCCACCTCTGTCAGTCACAACAGTGCCAACCTTGTAGGGAAACTCCTTTTCAACAGAATTGACCCATTCTTTGATCATATCAGCAGCCGCACTTTTGGTTTTGAGCATTGCCACATATGTAAATCTGGTATGCCTATCTACTATCAATAGAGTAAACCTGCTACCCCCTATACTATTTATTTGATGCAGCCCTGATAAATCCTCATGTACAACCTGAAAAGGCCTCTGGGTTATGCATTTGCTCACCTTCGCTACAGGGTAAGCCTTGACCTCTACCTTTTTGCAAATAGCACAGTCCAGGTAACTTTTACAGTTCTCTACCTTGAACTCTGGGCAAACCTTCTCTAGGTTTCTCAAACCTTTGAAGCTTATATGGCCCATAACTCTATGAAGTTAATGAGCACACCCATCATGCAGTGGCTTATTTGTTACATTCCCACACTGCACCTGTGCTACCATTTGATAAATGTGATTTTTCTTTATGGCTTTACCACATACTACTCCCTCCTTGGACACAATCCCCTCATCTCCTTTGAAAAGGATTTCATATCTATCACTGGTTAGGGATGCCACACTTATAAGGCTATTTTGTAGTTTTGGTGCACACAGTACATTATGAAATACCTTGCTTAAACCAGGGATTAATACAGACCCTTGAATCTCTATACTGCCAGATTCACCATCTGCAAATACCACAGTGTCCACTGGTGCTGGCTTTGGACTCTGTAGTTTTTCCGTATCAGGGGTCATATGGTGAGAACACCCACTGTCCAAAATCCAGACAGACTGGTCCTTTTTCTCATTTACAATTCCCTCTACAGTAGTAGCAAACCCCCTCCCATCTTGGGGCTTGTCTTTTCTTTTTCTTTGTGAGTTCTGTCCTTTCTTTGCTGCAGAAACCTTAGGACAGTTCTTTATCAAATGTCCAGTCTCGCCACAGGAAAAACATCTCCATGTTCTGCAGACAGCAGCACTCCCTTCCTCAGACAAGGATGTGGATTGGTTGGTTGGTTGTCTCCTCCTGCTGGTCACTCCCTTGAAGCTCTCCTCTGAGTCTCTCCTCTGTCCCTCTTCCAATATTCTGGATGCCACGAGGTCGACATTTAAATCGGCTTCAGCTACCCCTTGGAGATTGTACATTAGAAACTCCCATTCACTGTTTAGACTACTCAGGAGTATAAAAGCCTTTTGGGGTTTCTCTATTTGGATGCCACGCCTGCTGCACTCTGAGAAATTATCCTGCATCCTTTTTAAATGCACAAGCACAGATTCACCTTCCTGCTATTTACAACAATACAGCTTTCTGCTGCACAGCATTTTTGACAAGGCTCCAGCTGGTTGGTTGACATTCTCAAGAGCTTTCCAGACTTCAAACACTGACCTCTTATCTCTTATATTATTTAGCTGATTCGGGTTCTAAAGCCAAAACAATTGTTGCTCTAGCTTTTTCATCACCTATTAATTTATCTTCATTAGCAGGGTCAGGTTGTTTCTTTACATAGTCCCATAAGTCCTTCTTTATTAGCAAAGCCTCTATGTAAATTTTCCAAGATACATAGTTCTTCTCAGACAGCTTTTCAAACCTGACTGCTGTTTCCATGTTTGCACTGAGTCTGTGACTTAAACAGATGCAAACAAACACACTGATAACAGTCCAGGCAGGCTGCCAAAACAATTAGCTTCCCAAAGCAAACAGATAAGAGCAGAGTCTGTGAGTAGACACACTTAACTCACTCTTTTCCAGGACTTTTCTCTTCAGCCCTCCAGGAACACAAAACAGCTCACCAATTGCAGAACTATATCACACGCAGCTTCTCAAGCATTGTCCACGCGGACACTGGGCCCATAACCCTTGTTGGGGCATAGAAAGACACGCTGTGTCCACCATGACCACCTGCAGAGTTGTTCCACATCGACAGGACACCAAGGAGAAGGTTTTCTGGAGAGACTTCTGCAAAAGACTTCAGGCTGAGAAGGAAAAAAATTCCTTCACCCCAGCACACTGCCTTGAGCTCTGGCTTGCCAAATAAAGACAGCAACAAGGCCAGCCATCACTCAACTTGAGGGCTTTAATCTTTGTTTGCAGTATATTTACAATAAATATAGAGTATAGGACAATCTCTCTTAAAACAACAAACTGCTCCGCCAACCACCATCCACAACAAACCCACACTGGAGACAATTCCCATCTCCTCTTTATAGGCAGTTAAACAATGCCTGTTACATCAGGCATCTCAGGTGTGCATACTCCCAAATGCTAACACATACACACACACCTGCCACTGGAGCTCAACCACTTTCATTTCTAAGCTTACAGCTCCATCTTGTGGTCACATCCATGTCATTTCCTGACATGATCGCAGGCCCTGAGATTTCTAAGCCAAACCCTGAGATGAAGGGTGCATCTATACTGTAGAAATAATGCAGTTTGACATCACTTCAACTGCCATGGCTCCGTCCTACAGAATCCTGGGATTTGTAGTTTTGAGGCACTTGCATCTTTGGCAGAAAAGGCTAAATACCTTATAAAACTACAAATCCCAGGATTCCATAGGATGGAGCTACAGTACTTAGAGAGCCTTACTGCACTCTGGAGAAAAATGGTAATGGAGCAGGTACATCTCATCTTCTGTGCTGCCTTACTACATGACATCATCGTTTTTTTCTTTCCAATCCCATGGGGGACTGTGGTAAAACCATGTTTTTTTGCTAACCAGAAAAACCCATTAGCAAAAAGACGTATTTTTATCTCAGTCCCCTGTGAGACCAGAGTGAGAGGATGCCAGAAGGATGATGATGTCATGCAGTAAGGCTGTGTGGAAAATGGAATGTTCTTGCTTCCTTGCTACTTTTCTTCAGATTGTGGTAATTATCAAAGTGGTGTCAAACTGCATTATTTCTACAGTGTAGATGCACCACTGTAGATAGCTGCTGGTCATGTCATGTGCTTTAAGTATCAACCACAGCTGCTCATAGCTTGTGATTCAAACATATGCAAAGAGAATATAGTTTCTTGTCTGGTAGATAAGACAGGAGACTTAAGCAAAGAGGCTGTTCCCAGATCAAGTAGAAATTAGGTTATTGTTTCTTCTCACTTAGGAATGTGTGTATATGCCTTCAAGTTGCCTGTCGACTTATGGAGACCCCATGACTTTTTTCATAGGGGTAAAAAATAGTTAACCTAGTTCCTAAAACTGGTAGATGCCAAATGGTAAATGCAGAACAGGGTGGGGGTGAGTCCTCATGCTACAACAAATGAAGGGAAGGAGGACACTTACTAAGTACAGGTGGACCCTGTATCCACAAAACCAATATCCTCACTTTCAGTTATCTGCAGGACACAAAATAGGGACACATATAGTATGGTTGTGCTGGAGAATGCCTAGAGAGCATCTTCAGGCATCTTCTAGGTCCTCCAATGGAACTCTATGGTATGCTTTTACTGGAAGTCCTTTATTTTAATAGGGTTCCCTTGTTATCCATGGTTTCTGGTATCTGTGGTAAGTCCGGGAACTGAACTCCCACAGATACAGGGGTCTGATTGTAAATACATAGACATTCTCTCTCTCTCTTTCTCTCTCTCTCTCTCTCTCTCTCTCTCTCACACACACACAGCCTTTGCAAGTTACAGGTACTAATGCATTAAGCCTTGGAAATTATAGCAAGCTACTGCTCTACTAGCCATGCTGGAGATTTGCTCTCAGCCTTTTCCTCTTGCCTGGAGATGAGACCAACAAAACTAGAGAGCCTTTGTCTCCCACCTGAGATGACCCACACAAATTTGAGTCTTAGGGCCAGACACTGAAATCTGGCAAACCTAAAGTCTAGTGATCTTTCAACTTGCAAATATATACAACTCAGAGTACTCGATTATTCTGACCCTCCAATGGCAGATCTTATTGGAGATCAACCAAAGTACTTTATTTTGTTCTTGGCTCTGTGTCTATAGAGAAGCCTTCATTTTCTATCCAGACAGCAAGCTATAGGTGGGAGAAATGGTTACCAGTGAGTCAAGCCAGTCCAGGTCGTACACAGAATCGAAGGAGTTCACTGGACTTGAAGAGTGGTATATAAGCCAGGTGTCATCCATTCTACAATCCATCACAAGAAACCAACAGTCATGTTAACCCTAGGAAAAACAGAATGATGAAGAGATGTAAATGCTGGTCAAGAATCCAAATAAATCCATGAGCACAAAGAGCACTGAAATCCAGGGGGAACACACTGTTGTAAGCAACCAGAACTCTTAGCAGCTGCTTGGAGATTTAGAACCACCTGACCTTGAAAAGTCAAGTGGTTAATTGTTCAAATTTCATAGAATTATAGAATCATAGTGTTGGAAGAGATCACAAGGGCCATCCAGTCCAACCCCCTGCCATGCAGGAATACAGAATCAAATCATTCCCGACAGATGGCCATCCAGCCTCTGCTTAAAAACCTCCAAAGAAGGAGACTCCACCACACTACAAGGCAGTGTATTCCACTGCCGAACAGCTCTTACTGTTAGAAAGTTCTTCCTAATGTTTAGGTAGAATCTCTTTTCCTGTAGTTTGAACCCATTGCTCCATGTCCTAGTCTCTGGAGCAGAAGAAAACAAGCTTGCTCCATCCTCAGTATGACATCCCTTCAAATATTTAAACATGGCTAGCATATCACGTCTCAAACTTCTCTCCTCCAGACTAAACATTTCCTATTTAAGTTTCTGCAAGAGGCTTTGTGATGCTGTTCTTTCTCCCTCTGACATGCCACAAATGATGGGGGTGACTCCTCTGCATCCATTGGTTCTGATTTAGTTCCTCACCAGCTGTATCTGCTGCTAGCTTATCTGATTCAAGGAGAGAGTCACCATCTGGAGTCAGAGGCCCTTTTAGATATGGAGGTTATCAGATGTGATGAAACACAGCAAAAAACCTCATCCCAAACCATGTCAGAAGAATGTGACTGAAACAGAAAGGGCAACATCAGACACCTGCATCCTCAGCCAGGGCATATCACTGCTGTGGATGAGGCTTCACTTTTGTATTGATGGGGCTAAGCCATCAATAAAAAGGGACACCTTATTCACGGCCATGCTACGCCCCTAGAATGCTGAAGGATGTCATTGTCTGATAATGTTGCCCGTTTCTGTTCTTGTTGTGATCTTCTGATGTGGTTTTTGCTGTGTCTGATAATCTCCTTGGTCAGATTCCTCAAATTTCATGCTGTGAGTTATGTCACCTAGGGCTCATCTACACAAGACAGGAAATGCCAGTGGCATTACTAAGGCTTGTGTCACCCCTCCCTCAGACAGTACAACCTGCTGTGGTTCGGCCTCTCTGCATCTCCCCAGTGCCACCTCTGGCATATGCCAGCTTCCCATCAGCATATCCTGGCTGCAAATCAGGTCAATTGTTCCCCCATTCCCTCCACTGAACAGGAGGAAGTCCTGACGGATATCTTGGCCCATCACTGCCGCTGCCACTGCACTTTCCCTCGCTGTCTAAGAAGGGAGGAAGAGGGCCTGCAACATGCAACCAAAGCCCCATGCACATGACCAGCCATGGTCACATGCTGAAGGACTCCTTGCTGCCTTCTAGGAGAGCCTGGGAGATGGTGGCAGCAATGAGGGCTGACCTCCCAGAACAGGCTTCTGCAGACACGTGGGGCCCAATCAATTTTCTCCTGGCAGAAATGGAGTAGAACAGGAATTACTCGAAAACATTGTATCAGGCCCTACCCCTTCTCTTCCCCATCACTGTCCTGTATCTGCTCCAGGGGTAGTGAGGATTGCCTGGGACAGTATTGGCCAAATGCCCTGCGTCACCAGGACTGCAGGGCTCTGAGACAGGGGCAAGATGGGTTATATTGCACACATAGACAAGCCCCTAATCTGGTACTCACTAGATGCTTTGCAACACAGTTCCCATAACCCCTCACAATTAGCTGTATTGTTTGGGGTGATGGGAACTGAAGACCAAGACCTCCGAAGGGCCAGAAGTTGGGGACCAGCTGGACCACAAAGATATAATCCTGGCCTAGCCCTGAACTCTCCTAGCTAAGAATGCTGTTTGCATTTTCTTGCTTACTCAGCAAAGTCCTATGGAGTTGTTCTCACAGTAGCAGGTGAGGTGGACCTTGCTTTTTCCCCATATACAAAAAAGTGGAGTTCTGTTTGCATATGACTTTACTGACTAGTTGTGCAAACAGATATTTAATCACCTTCACTGCCTTGGCAGCATTTACACAGTACGCGCAATGAGTCCTGCACATAAAACACCTGCTTGAAAATGAAAGAGAACCCTGAGGTGTGGTGAAACACTGACCCCAACTCTTCTGCAAACCAGTGATGGTTAACAATGTAGAATATTTCAGATTTCACTGAGGTCTGGTTTCACAAAACCCATTATCTTCTACATCTTCAGTTTTAGTCCCAAATTCAAATCTTTCATCTTCTGTGATACTACCTAGTTCCAGTCTGCTTGCCATGTTCCAGAAAGGACTCTATTGTAGAGGGGTTTAAAAACATTATTTATTTCATATGTATGCCACCTTTTTCCCAGAGTGGGACCCACTCACATGGAGAGTCAGTTAAAAAACCTCCACAATAAAATTTAAAAGCAGTTAAAAATACAGTATTAAAAACATAGAACAGTATTAAAAACGTAGAAAAGTTTAGAAAGGCAAAGCATGCCAATAAGAAGCTCTGCTACTTACACATTAAAAACCTGCTTAAACAAAATCAT
Organism: Gambelia wislizenii; assembly: GCA_030847615.1. Classification (NCBI taxonomy): domain Eukaryota; kingdom Metazoa; phylum Chordata; class Lepidosauria; order Squamata; family Crotaphytidae; genus Gambelia; species Gambelia wislizenii. The sequence goes on along the minus strand of JAUMIR010000009.1, from coordinate 10,629,819 downwards.
CTTTGCCTGCCAGTGAAAGGAAAGCAGGGAGGGTGCCAGCCTAGCCTCCCATGGGAGGGAGTTCAAGAGTGTTGGAGCAGCCATTGAGAAAGCTCTCTCTTGTGTCCTCAGCAGGCAAGGCTGTGATGGTGGTGGGAACAAGAGAAAGCTTTCCCCTGCAGATCTTAGAACTTTGGCAGGTTCCTATGGGAAGATAGGGGGCTGGCCTAGATGGGCAATATACCTCATCTTGCCCCCATCTTAGAGCCTTGCAGTCCTGATGAGGAAGGGCATTTGCTCTGTTCTGCCCCCGGGCAGTCCTCAATACCCCCAGGGCAGATATGGGGCTGAGATGGGGGGGGGAGATGTCATAGGGCCAGATACAGTGTTACAGTTGTAATCAAAATTATTCAACCCCAATTGCAAATCAGGTTTATTGTCCAAATTTTACAGACTTTCAGCTGTTTGCAATGAACATATCAAACAAAAACAATTGAAATAGCTCAACACAACTGTTTCAAGTGGTTTCTCAAATTTTCTGCTTCAATACATGAGATATTTAGAATTTTCTGCCCCACTGCTATAGTTCAAGGAAGCACACTAGAGAACATTTTTAGTCCCTCTAAAATGCCAGAATTTTGTGAGATGAAGCAATGACAATTACAGTGGTATCAAACTGTTCTAAATGTTCAGTTTGGATACACCATTGCTCTGTGACTGCGTGCAGTACCCATTTGCAGAGGAAGACTCCTCATTGGGTTTATATCACATTTATTTAAAAGACCATTTAAAACCAAATGCTGTTCTACAATTGATCTACCCTGTCTGAGGAGATTATCAGACTGGAATGCAAAAAGTGTTCCTCTCTCACAATCTCCATTCCTGCACCTGTCCTTCCCTTGTCCTGGAACAATCACCCTCCCCACCACACATACCTTCTCTTCCATCCACAGGGCAGCCCAGGAGTAAACAGAGGTCTAACAGAGCTCCATTCACTTTCTGGAGTGAAATCCCGTGGAGTCTTGCGAGAAAATGCGAGCATGGGAAATTCAAAAATAAAAATAACAATAACACAGAAAGTGACAACAGGCACCAAAACACACTGTAAAATTAACAGGTCACTCAGGGAGGGTCATAAAAAGAGGGTCAATTACCTGGATGTCCCAATCTCACCCAGAAGTGTTCTGGCATGGACCGCCCATTGATGCTGGGATCTCATCAGCGAAATGGAGCACTTTGTCACACACATGGAAATCTATGACAGAAATAGAACGGGGGATCTATTGATGGCCTCTGCCGTCAATACAAAACAGTGCCTATAGAATGGGAGCAGAATGAGTGCATAATGATGTTGAGTGGTAAGGGGGCCCTTTTGTGATCTTCTGGCATTGTTGTAACACCACTTTTGACACATCTGATAATCTCCTGAATCCTGCTTGTTCTTCTGACAAAATATGTTCTTCGCCCATTGAGTGTGCTAACCTATTGTACAGATGTCTTGCATACAGTTTACAGATTATACATAACAGACTAATAGGCCAATAATTTGCTGGCTCATTTTGGAGACCTCTCTTGTATATGGGAACAATTACTGCAGTATCCCACAATGGGATTTCTCCATTAAATCATTGCAGGTGAACCCAGCAGCGACCAGTGAGGTCCACCAGCTGATATTAGATGTTAGAAATTCCAGTGATATGAAACCTATCCCCAGTGTATTATTATTCTTTAACTGGGAAATAAGATCTTAAGCCTCAGTTATACAAACAGGAGGCCAATGGGATAAATTGCCTAGAAAATCTGATATACCCTCTCTTTGCTATATGTATATAAAATGCTTGATAGAAATGAATCCATACACCTGGACTAATAACACATGTTGGATAACTATGAACATCGTCCAGTAGACCTATCTCTGTGAACCAAAAAAGATTATCTTTGTCTTGAGAGACTTTCACCAACATTTGCCAAGCACTTGTTTCATCTTGCCACTTTTTCTCCTTAATCAAAGCTTTATACTTTTTTCCTGAAAATTATATACTCTTCTAACCAGGTATCAGAACTAGTGTTTCTATACTTCCAGTAAGTTGTATCCATCTGCCTTTTGGCCCATTACATTCTCTATTAATCCAACCTATTGTCACACATATATTCCAGGCCCAGATTTGCATTTGTGTTTTTTTAAAGCATATTTGTAATCTGTTACTCAGATCTCAAAAGAACTTTATAACTTCAGTGGACAATTTTTCTGAGAGCATTGCAACATTCTGCAATTGCTGCATTCGTACGATACTGAAATCCCCTAAGTTCAGTAACTGGGACATAACTAGATTCACTTCATTTTATTCTCTTGTTCCCAATCATGACTAGATCATTATTAGAAATGAACTGAGAATTTAGGTGTATGTTGTTATCTATTGTGTTTGCTAATGTCATGATCAATGGTAAACAGTAACTTTCTGTATAGTTGGCAACCTCAAAATAGCCAACTACCCTATTAAAATATTTAGAGTCATGTATAACCAATTACACTGCCACCATGATTGGAAAAATGAGTGTATTCCCCTTCCTGGTCTCCATTGGTGTGTATTTATGTGCCTTCAAGTCACCTGTTGACTTAAGGTGACCCCATGAATTTCAGAGGGTGTTTTTAGGCAAGGAATACTCAGAGATTTTTTTGCTAGTTCCTTCCTCTGAAATACAGCCTACAGCACCTGATATTTGTTGGTGGTCTCCCATCCATGTACTAACTAGGGCTGACCCTGCTTAGCTTCCAAGATGAGATGGACTCTTGTGTCTCTAGCATTGAGTACTTAGCACTTAGCACTTATGTTTCTATACTGCTTTATGGTGCTAAGCACTCTCCAAGTGGTTTAAAACATGTTAGCTAATTTCCCCCAACAAGCTGGGTACTCATTTTATTGATCTATAGAAGCACGGGAGGCTGAGTAAACCTGGAGCCCTGCAGGATCAAACTCACAATGTTGTGGCTTGCAGTACCAGCATTTAACCACTGTGCCACGAGGGGTCCTTTAGCGTATTTACTCCATTGGTAGTGTAATTTAATATGTGCAGATCTCTTTGCCTTGTAAATAGAACCTACAGAAATCTTACATAACTACACTTTTTATCTTTGGAGCTGGAGAGACTAATTCAATCTCCATATGTTCTAGTTCTAGGACTTGATTGGAAATAGGTATTAGAAACTTGCATCATTAATCTCAATGTGTACATTAAAATCCCAATGTGTACAGAAACCTCACTCTCAAGCAGTAGCTCAAAGAAAGTCTGTGTATCTGCTATCAGTCTGACTTTATGGACATAAATCTTTATTTTGTTTTTGTGTGCAAGAATGAAAATTTCAAATGCTTTCTCTCTACAGAATATTACTTTTTTCCCTGATGATTTTTGTATTACATTTTGCAGGTCCCCCCCCCAAAAAACCATGCTGTTTTCCCCCACAAGACTAAATACATAAAATACAGCATTTCCCATATAATATTTCTTTGCTTTGGCTGTTAATGAAGAAAAAGAAAAAGCATTATTCTTAATACTTCAGCACAGAGACAACAGCAACAGAAACAACAGTCAGTGACCTCATGGCCATTGACAGATTTTTCAGTATGTAAAGATACCCTTTTTTGTTGCAGATAAGAAATTTACTAATATTTTTTACATCTCTTGCATTCTCCCTGACCATCTACCTACTTGCTGTACTAGACCCTCATGAGTTAGACTTTGGAGAGCATCAGGAACTCATTAAGGCTATAAATCTAGCTATTCTTCATCCTGACAGACAAGGTGCTTGTTGTTCCTGACCAGCATGAATCCATTGAATCAACTGCATTTATCTATGCATTGACTTACCATCCAACAATGGATATAATGCCATAGTTGTGAGTAACCAACAGGATTTCAGCTAAAAACATACAGTCAGATCCTCATATCTCTGGGGGGTTCTGTTCCTGGACTTACTATAGATACTGAAACCCATGGATAAAACAAACTGTATTAAAATAAAGGACTTCCAGTAAAAGCATAGCATAGTGTTCCATTGCAGGACCTAGAAGATACCTAGAGAGGACACCTGTGTAAGCTTTTCCCAGCATGATCCTATGGTATGTGTCCCTATTTTGTGTCCTGTGGATAATGAAAACTGTGGATATTAGTTCCATGGATATGAGGATCCCACTATATAATTCTTCCAGTTTTCTTCCCAATGGAAGAAAATACAATATTTTCTGCACCATTCCTGATAGCTATTCATGCCTTGACAAGTCTTACTTTGCATAGAATACATATGGCTTTTCTGAGCAGAAAGCATGTTTTCCTCAAAAGGAAACAATGTTTTCTACACAAAATTCATTGCTCCCTGCATTGAAAATACATTTTGTGCATAGAAGTGTTCTCTGTACCCAAAAGAGAGAGAGAGAGAGAGAGAGAGAGAGAGAGAGAGAGAGAGAAGATTATTCATAACAAACTGCATGTAAGTTTGTTTCATACTTGTTTGTTTACTGCATGTAAGTATGTTCAAGACATACTTCAACATATGTCTTGAAAATGATTATCATGCCATTGTTGTTAATTGCCACAAAGTCAGCTGTGGCTAGTTGCCATCTCTTGAATGAGAAACTTCAAAGACACCCACAGTCGAAACCTATATGACCTGCTACATTACATAAGTTTATGTATACCTAGCTGCATAGCAGAGGTACTAAGAAACCCCTTTGCTGAATAGTGAAGATGTACACCAGCAAGAGTGCCTATTGTGCATTGGTACCCAATGCTCATCACAACCAATGTGATATGCATCAGGACCAATGTACATTGGTTCCATTCTGCATTAAGCACCAATGTGTGTTGTGCACGTTGCAGGCTCCGCTGCCTAGTAATGTAACAGCAGCACTCCACTGGATATGCACATTATGCAATTGCACAATTCCAATTCCTGCATTAATAAGTCCACTTATGAAGACATAAGTCCTCAATAGGACTCCAGCCCCAGTCATTAACAACCCAGCTCAGGTGCTGTAAACTCAGGGCTGTGGCTTCTTTCATTGAGTCTATCCCCTAGTAATGTGGGAGATTTTCAGATGCCTCTTGCCACACAAGCAGCCTCCGGAGCAGTAACGAGGCTGCTGCACGGCAAGGGGTCCATTTTGGATGACGACGTTTCTCTCTCGGCATCGTCCGTGACTGTTGCGGTTAGCATTGGAGGCAGCCGCACTGTTTTTCACTCACGGAAGTTGTCCGTGAGTAAAAAAAACAGCGCAGCTGCCTTCAATGCTAGCTGCAACAGTCACGGACGATGCTGAGAGAGAAACGGCGTCGTCCAAAATGGACCCCTTGCCACGCAGCAGCCTCGTTACTGCTCCGGCGGCTGCTTGCGCGGCAAGAGACGTCTGAAAATCTCCATGGTCTTCCTCTATTCCACTGCTTTCCACTTTGCTGAGCATTATGGCCTTTTCTAATGAGTCCTGTCTTCACATGTTATTTCTTTATTTTTTTTTCTATTTTATTACTCTGCATGTTTTTAATTAATTTTAATTGGATTTAACTGTGATTTTAATGGTTTTGTGAGCCACCTTGGGTCCCATTTCAGGAGAAAGGTGGAATATAAATTGCATACATACATACATACATACATATTGTATTACAAAAAGTATGAGGCATACAGAAATATATGTCTGCAGTCATATATGCCAAGTTTGTACACAGGTTCCAATCCCACAAAATTGTCTAATGACTGAACAGGAGTTCCAAGTATGTCAGTGAAAGGGCTGGGCAGGATTTCATGGACCTCTCTTGCAGAAGGATATTGTCCAAAATTTTAAGCTGTCCTGCTGGTCAATATGGAGAGGTGCCCTTTTCTGGGGAGAACAAAAAAACAAAAACAAAACAAAACAAAACAAAACAAAACAAAAAACAAAATGATACTGTCTGTTCAAAAAATATTGGTGCCATTATTGCTATTATTCTTCATTACAGTGTTAGTGTTACAGGTCAGATTTTCACATGTTGCTACTTTTTAGACTTTTTCAAATAATTTTGGCAAGACAGTCCAATAAGTGCATCCAGTGTTGTGTTACTTGTTGTCACAATGATCATAGAGCATAATCATTGTTAGTTAAGTCTTCATTGTGCTCCTGAAGAATAAGGATAATCATAAAAGAGACCAACAAAAGCTAACTGATTGGTTTGCGATTTGTGAGAAGTATCAGTGTTTATGTCTAAAATGTATTAATACTAAGTCAATTTTTTATATTTAATACACATTTTAAATATCTAGGTCATACAAACCACATGTTTGACATTGTGCCCTTCTCTTTGCAACCTCTCCAGCACTTTGGAGAAGGGTTACCATTAATTTAAAATATGCATTGAAAAACAAAACATTGCAGCATCTTTGTTTGAGCTAAATTTTAAATGATTGCAAAATTTGAAGGGCAAATGAATGCCAATTTTTACATTCGTTTGGGAGGTTTGGAGGTTTGGACCAGGCTAGTTCATCCTAGGCTGCATCCACACCTGCAAAATAATTCAGCTCCAAGTGTGCAGCATCCTACCCTGGTTTGATCCCTGTTAATGTCATACACACCCATTATAATCTGAACCCAATGTGTTTTGATAGCCATGCATTCCCCCCATCCCAAGTCACACCGAGACAAAAGGGAGTGTCTAACCATATCCAAGTGTTCACTGCATCAGATTGTTTTCAATCATATGAGCATAGCATTTGCCAGTTTATTTTTCTTCCCAGCATGTATACACTTATCAACAACTAGGCTTTCTTGTGTTCCTGTCAATCTTTTAACCCCCCCCTTGCACTCTCATTGGATGGCTCCCACATCTAATCCTCTTCCTCCCTCCCACTTGAGTGAGTGACTGAGCACAAGAACTTTAAATGACATGGCCTAAACTGACTGACTCTCTGGAGATTATCACACGGGTCCTAAAACCCTGTTTCTGTCTCACTACTCCCATCCCACCCCAATCCTATCTCTGTTACAGAATAAAATAAACATTTTCAGACACCTACATGGTAGCGAGACAGAAACTGCCTCCCCTCCCCTTGGCAGCCTGGGAATAAATCCCGTCTGTTCTTGTGAGAGAACGATCCCATGGGAAATGTCAAAATAAAAGTCAAAATAAAAGTTAAAAAAAAAACACAAGCCCCCCCCCAAAACACTTTTAAAATTACAAGTAACCCAGGGAGGGGGGAAAGGGTGTGACTTTCTCATTCCAATTGCACCCGGAAGTCTTCAGGAGGGATCTCCCACCGCAGCTGGCATCACACCAGTATAACAGGAGAGAAACGGGGCACCGTTCAGACCACACGTGATTCTGTGACAGAAACAGAACAGGTGGTCTATTCACAATGTTTCCCTATCATTAAAATAAATTGGAAGCAGAATGGGGGCAGTATGGGACTGGGACAACACCGTCTAAAGAGTAAAACCTTTCCTGATCCTGTTCTGTGCCTGCCACGGATTTTTAAGTCCGTGTGATAATCTCCTCTCTCCCCCTCTCTTTCTCTCGATGGTGGATGGGTTTGGATATATATATATATATATATATATATATATATATATGTATATATATATAATTTAGACAGGAGACAGACCCCTTTCATCCATTCTCTTCCTCCACACATACCCTGCTTCCCCAAACCTGAAATTACACTTCCCCCAAACTCGCACCTGTCTAGCAGATGCAGGTGCCCTATTCCCCTCTTTCCAGCCCTATGTAAAGGATCACCCCATCTGATCCCCTTAGACCCCTCCCATCCCAGTGAGATAGACATGTAATAAAAAGTTGATAAAATAATAAATATTCAAAAACAATGTAATACATATCACCCAGAGAGCACAGAGTCTCACTTCTTTGAAAATGAATGTTTAAAAAATGGCTAGACCATGCTTGCTGGACCTGGCCCACCAACCTGTCCCACCCTCAATCAGCCCACCTCCAATTTTATCCCAATCCCAATTGGGGGCACAGGGTATATGTGTAAAAGAGTTGATTTTCCCCCTAAAACTGTGGGGTAAAAAAGAAGTTTTAAAAATCACATTAAAGCCTAAAAGAAACACCTTTACCTTGAAAGCAGATGAACGTCATGCATTCCAACAGCAATGGGATCAAGGTAAGGATAGGGGTTTTTTTGTGTGGTTTTTTTTTTTTTTTTTAGATGTGGATCCAGCATTACATTTGACAAAGATCAAATTCCTTGAGCATCTCTATCTACAGGAGAGGGAACATGAGGAAACAGCCCCACCCATTAGCTAGTATAATAGATGGTAGCATTTGCTTCCTTCATCCTCTCAAAATTGCAATAGCTTGAATTTGCTTGTTTTCTTCTTCTGTCCTTGCATCCTTTACGTCTTGCATCGTGTACCTTGTAAAGGACCTTTGAAAATATTGAGTGTATTGGCAAGTCTTATATAAACGTAGTAAACACTAAACAGTGCTTAGGGGCATAATTCTTTTTTTAAAATAAAATATTCTTGTGAAGTGGACAGCTCCTAGTTGGTTTGAAACATGTGTGCAACATAGTTCGATTTTAATAATTGATTTGGAGGAATTATAGCGGAAAGAAAAGTACAGGTCGACCCCCATATCCACATGACTCGTATGCTTGGTTTAACTTATACATCTGAAAAAAAAGTCCTCTCTAGGCATTTTCTAGGTCCTCCAGAGTGTTTCTATGCTTCCTCTGGAAGTTGGGCCAGAAGTAATTAATTTCAATAGGATTTGCTATTATTATCCATGGTTTTATGCATCCAAAGTAAGTCAGGGGTGCCAGTTAGACGGTAATTTTTGTCGCGGGGCATCCTGGGATTTCTTGATCCCATATACATCCCTCACTATTTACATGATTTTTGTCTCTGAACTGGATATCCTGGGATCATTATTTACATGGCATCCCATCCCGTGATATGTACCTTCTCCCACTATATACTATCCCGGGTTGTTTTTTGTTTGTTTGTTTGTTTACACGAGTTTACAGTACCGAGATTTTTTTTTAGCTGTCAATCAAGGATGTGATTACTTGTTTTTTCACAACCTCAGTGACGTATTTCCTTTAGAGTTCTGTGCCACGAGCGATGCTATTGGCTGGCTCGAATGTTTGTTCAGGCTTCTGGTTGGGGATGAGGGGGTGAATGAGTGTTAGGAGCGATCAGTGGCTAAACCCTGTGCTTTCCTTTAGAAATGAAAGATCATCATTTAAAGCCAGCTAAACTGGGAGGGGGGGGAAGGAGCGATCAGTTGGTGCTGGGGATTGTGAGAGATATCAAAAGCAGAGCGACTGGAGCCGCGGCAGGCATGCACACAAACACACAAGCCCAAGCCAGTACAAGCTGAGTGCAGGGGGCAGAAGCTTCCGGTTGTCCTATCTCTTTAAAATGTTAACCCTTTAAGCAGAGGCAGCTGTGGAGTGAAGGTTTCAAGCCAGTGCAGGTGATCGTAAGAGGAGGACACACAAGGCATTTTGAAAGACCCAGATGCTGGCATTTTTTACTGTGCCTTGTGGGGGGATGAATGAATGTGTGATCATTCGCTCAGACGCTGGCATTTTTTACTGTGCCTTGGGAGTCGTGGGTGAATATTTGATTATCCATTCAGACCCAGGGAGGAGATCCAGGCAGGGAATGAAAGGGCAATCCTCCACCCACAATCTCTTTATAATTTACTCTTTCTTTAAAATTTAAACCCAGCATGCAGGAGAGGAAAAGGTTAAAGCTGAAGTGTTTGCAGTGTAGAAATCCATTGAACAGGGTGATTTAGTACACACAAACCTTCATGCAGCTGGAAGGGGTGCCTTTGTTTTCAGCTGGTGAGGTTGAATCTGTTGAACGGGTGACTGACCCCTCCTTTTCTGGTCACTGATTTCTGAGCCCACCCCTGGTCACCATTTCCGGTCATCACCTAGTACCGAGATAGCTTGTCCCGGGCTGTTTACATTTCTGATTTTCTGAATCCTCTTGTGACTTTTTTAAAAACTGCCACAAACCACGGGACTGGAAGTCCCGCAGGTTGTGGGATAAAAGGTGCCCCCCCTTCTGAAAATCACGTGCCCAACCCGATGTACGTGTAAACAACCAGGGTTTGACACGAATTCTTCCCACTACATTTTCATCGTGTAAACGGCACCAGGGAATACATCCCCCACTGATACAGGGAGCAACTTATAAATAGGTCAAGCACAGAGTGTCTGCTTGCAAAAGAACCTGTGTCCAATGTCTGATGAAGCTGAAAGGATCAGGCAACAAATATAGAATGAGCCTCCATCTGTGATCCTAGACAGCTACTGACAGCCAGAGGAATAGACTGTACTGGACTAGATGGACAAGTTGTCTGGTCTGGAATAAGACGTTATCCTAAAGAGCTCAGATCAGCCTTGGTTGGTAGAATTCCTTGGGTTTCTGACTGAAATTAAGGGCCTGACTTCCAGCGCCCTTTGAGCCAACTGGAAATCTTGGCACTGGAAATCACAGCTGTGGGAAGATGTCAAAATGCTTTCCCCACTTCCCTTAAAAAATGATTTTTATTATGAACTGAATCTATACAGGCAACAAGGGAAATCAGCAATAGCAGCTCGCAGGCTAAAGAAAAATTGCTCCAGATTCAATATATATCATGCATGGTAATAACAACAGCTGTGTACTAAAATAAACAAGCAAACAGATTAATTATTTTTCTTCTAACGAAAACAAACAATAAAACAAACCAAATCTCTCCCTGCCCCCCCCCCCAAATGGGAGAAAACTAGGTATGTTGTTGATGTTTCTGTCATCCTTGGCTTAAAATTGTGGCAGAAAATGAACTTTTTTTTCATTTTCTGTCACACTTCAGGTGATGTAAGTATTTTTATTTGCATTGTCAGGCTTCTCAAGTGTCCACAGCAGATGCTTTTAAACAATTTGTTGGCTCCTTTGTTTTTAATAAATGTGTCTGCATATTGTGTTAATAGTAGTGCAAATGGCTGTGATGCTATACTGTTCTAAATTAGTGTGTATACGTGTCAGCATTCCTTTTTTTTTTTTTTTTTTTTGAGGATGGTAGGAAAGACCCAAATTGTTTGCCTTTGCATGGCCTTCTCAGTGGATGCTTCCCCACAGTCTAGAATGCCCTACCAGTTAAAATAAACATAGTTAAAATTCACAGACTACACATGTTAATAATTAATTGAACTATCCAAAATTTGTATTAAAACCAGTTAAAACATAACCATTAAAAACATCAACTAAAAATCCAGTACAGGTTGAGTCTCCCTTATCTGGAGTTCCAAAATCCAAAATATTCCAAAATCTAAAATTGCCCACATGGGTGTCTGAGATATAGTGACACCCTTGCTTTTTGATGGTTCAATGTATACAAACTTTGTTTCATACATAAAGTATTAACAAATAATGTGTACAAAATCTCCTTCAGGCTATCATATTCTATGATGCTTTGATTGTGATTTCCTGCATGGCAGGGGTTGGACTGGATGGCCCTCATGGTCTCTTCCAACTCTAAAATTCTATGATTCTATGATTCTATGTATATAAGGTGCATATGAAACTTAAATGAATTGTGTGTTTAGACTTTGGTCCTATCTCCAAGCTATCTCATTATGTATATGCAAGTATTCTAAAATACAAAATATTTCAAATATTTTGCATATGGGAAATTCAACCTGTACATTATACAAGGCCCTTTTCCCTTAATCAGTTCTCAAGGGTCTGATGGAATATAAACGTCTTTGCCTGGGTGCAGAAAGATAGTAAGGAGGGTGCCAGACTAGCCTCTATGGAAATGGAGTTCTAGTACCTGGGAGCAATCATAGAGAAGGCTCTTGTCCATGTTTCCACCAGGTTTACCTGTGAAGGTGTTGTTGTTACCATGCCTTATCCTACACCCCCTCCCTATAATATCTCATAATTGGAATTACTACACACTTTAAGGGGTCTAGTAGACCAGGATAGACCAAAAAGTGAGGTAAAATGGAATTCACAAGGACCTGGGAAGGTGTCTTGAAAATATTCCAGCAAACACATATAAGACAGGATTAAGTGAAGCCCCTAGTAAACAACAGCATTATGGAAGTATGTGTTGATCCCCTCTTGGGCCGTCTTGGCTATGAATCACATATCATAAACAAATAAGTGACCTAAATAACTCGAAACCCCAGGAAATATCCCTTGGCACCCTCCTCCTAACCTACAATATGAGGTTGTCATAAATCCATCAATTCCTATCTCTCAGCATTAAGAGCAATCAGCAGAGTTCAGTTTCCTTTGTTTATTTGGTGGGAAACCCATCTGAGTTTTTTTCTAAACCCAAAGACCCCATCAGGACACAAAATATAATATAAATATCAGCCCCAAACAAAAGCAAGGTGTACCACTGGGGATGAGACCCTGCCACTCTCTCTGTTGGCACTCTCATGGATTGAAGCTTCCAGAGCCACCCTCAGACTTCCATCTGAGTTCTTCTCTACTCTCAAGACTGGTAACTATAGTCCCATTTCCCAAATCTATTCCTCTATCCAATCTTTCTACCTTAAACTCTTCATTAGCCTTGTGTGGTTCTTGTGAGCATGTGTTGCATGTCTGAGTGCTTTCTGGGTTATTTTCCAATAAAAACTATTTATTTTACTTTAAAGTGGACTTCCCTGCAGTTAGTACTGGTATACACAGGCAAAAAGATCCTGAAGTTACCCACCTCTTTCAGTATTCCATTTGAGCTATAAAAATTCCTCCAGCTAATAATAGATCACAGGTGGACTCTTCAGGTAACAGAGAGAGAGAGAGAGAGAGAGAGAGAGAGAGAGAGAGAGAGAGAGAGAGAGAAGAGAAGGGCCTCTCCAGAAAAATTCAGAAGATGTGCCAGTTTGTACGGGAGAATACAGTCCAGGACCTGACCTATATAGGGATCTGTAGATCATAACCAGCACTTTGAATTGTGCCCAAAACAGGCTAGCAGCTAGTGGAGCTGTGGCAATAGGGGAGTTGCATGCTCCTTGTACCTCCTTTGTATTCAGGCAAGCCTTTGGCACCAATGCTAGGTTGCTGAGGACAGGCTTTCAGTGGACTATGAACAAACCAGTTCCTGTCTGTGATGCAAGTTGGATGTCTCCACCTTGCATCCAGCCATCTAGCTAGCTAACTAGCCAGCCAGCCAGCCAGTCCATTTTGAGGACTGTTGAAGAAATGCATCACAGCCCAACAACCATATGAAGGTTTAGGATTTTGAGAGTTTTTATTCAGTGTCCTCAAAGAGGATTCACTGGTGACCCAACTTAGAAGAAAACTCTAAAAACTGCATCCATTGTAAAGGTGTCAAGGGGTACTCATCATGGACTCGGTGCTGCTCTGTACTGTGTAGCACCCTGCCATGTTGACTATCCAGTTTAGTTGCCTGATTAACCAAATCTAATTTCCAAAATTCCTTACCTGGGTCAGTGTAGAATAGGTGGGGCAGTGGTGAACCAAACAAAGCCACATCTCGAGCCAATGAGATTTTGAGTTTAAAAGCCCAGCTTGGCCTGAGATGTGACCAGACAAATATACACTGAACTGGAGGGCTAGTAGGCCTATCAACCACAAAAGAAGCTCCAGCATCAGACAAGACAGGCTACAACCTGACCTTTTCCCAGTGCTAGGTACATCAGGATACCAGTCTATATATGTTGATTTAAGGCCTGGATGCACATCCCTTCATAATTGCCCAGAAGGAGGCTTCCAACAGTCCAACACCCCTGACTGATGCTGTGCGACCCTGATAATCATTAGAACAGTGCTGACTATGTTGTAGCTTCAGTAGTGGAACAGATCATAGCATAGACTGGAACACGGAGCAATGGATGCAAGCTCCAGGAACAGAGATTCCACCTCAACATGAGGAGGAACTTTCTGACAGTAAGAGCTATTCAGCAGTGGAACACACTCCCTTGGACCGTGGTGGGGCCTCCTTCCTTGGAGGTCTTTAAACAGAGGCTGGATGGCCATCTGTCGGGGATGCTTTGATTGTGATTTCTTGCGTGGCAGGGGGTTGGACTAGATGGCCCTCGTGGTCTCTTCCAACTCTGCAATTCTATGATTCTAAGCCATCAGACATGAGGCAGCTCTGAGAATCAGCTTTAGGGACTCTTCCACCCAAGTTAGATAACTCTCTTTTATCTATCTATATTTCCTGTCTAAGATGTGTTCTCTGCCACAATAAACATAAGTTTTGTCTTTTTAACCTTACTGGAGCATCCTGTATGTTTTTATCCTGTTTTATACCAGAAGCTCATATTGCACTGGGGCTACACTGAACTCTGTTTAATATAAATACTGATAATTTCCTACAAAGCCAGGGTAAATTGCCTATGTAGACAAGCCCTTAGATATGATATAATACCAATCTTACAAGTACAGCATAGGCTTCCAAGTTGTTTCCAAGGTCAATTCAAGAAATTGGTTTTGATCTACAAAGTCCTAAACAGCTTATGTCAGGATATCTAAAAGACCACCACCTCCCTCCCATATGAGACTGCCCTAAATTTGAAATCCTCAGTAGAAACCCTGTCTTCTGTTCTGCCATCTTGCAAGGTTAGGTTGGTGTGCTCACCTGAAAGGGCTTTCTCTATAGCTGAACTCTGACTGGAATTCTCTCATAAGGGCTCCATCCCATTGGATTCTTTGGCCTTTGCAGAGCCTTCAGTTCTTAAAACCAGGGATGTCTGCTCTGACTGTTTTAACCCCCTGTGGTTTTAAATTATTTTCAAGGAGGCTTTTAAAAAAAGTTTTATTCATGTATATTTAATGTTTTTAAACGTTCCATTCCTTGTATCTTGCCTCAGGAGCCACGGTGAGCTGGGGAGAATAGATAAATGCTTTAAATAAAGTAAATAAAAAGCATTCCAAAATAATCAATGAGATGCAGTGTTTTGCTCCGAGTAGTTCTGGCTTGGGTTTCATCACCATCACCACCGCCATCAAGTAAAATAATAAAAGTCATATAATGATCATGTCTGCATTTGATTTAAGTTCCTTCAGCTATATCCACTACCTTCCTTCTCTTCACTCCCACTCTGATCTCTTGCCACTGAGTACTTGGAGGCTTGGTGTTAATGGCTGGTATTCAACTCACACAAGATGCTGTAATTAAACAGTTTCTTTGTAGCATAATTTAAGTGTCAAGATGACCTCAGAGGCCATTTCGTTACAGCAGGAACATATTGGGTATGTTCCTCAGCAGCTGTGGAGGAGCTTTTGTTATTTAATGGACCTTTTATAAATTACCGCAGACCTCCAAGAATCTTTCCATTATTTCTGTGCCATTGTTTAACTTTGGGGGGAAGGGGAGTGAGATTCATGTTTCTTAGAACTTACAGCTAATCATCACATTGGAAACATACATCATCAGTGCCTACAACAGAGGAGATGGCAATAGCAGTTTTGTGAAGAAAGGTTCTTTTTTAAAACTCTACTTTCAATGCCCTTATTGGGGGGAAGGGAGGAAATATCAAGAAACATTCACACCATTTAAACGGGGTTGACTATTGTAGCAACCCCCATAATATTTAATAATAATGACCCAGAATTGCTTGCAGGGGGCAGGGGAAACCCAAAACTTCTAGCTTCACCAGCCAAAGATTCTGGCAGTTATTTTATTTTTATGATGCCTTTCTACCAGCATGCCTACAAAGGGTAAAACAAAATAAGCTTAAAAAACTGGGCTGAGAGCCTACGTTGTCTACTTTGTTATGTATGTGTAACTCAGGTCCTCTCTATACAAGAGAGGGAAATACAATCTCTTTCAAAGAATCAGCAATTCACAGCACTGCAACCTGTCTTAATGGTCGAAAGAGTCCCCCTAAAACTTTGCGTACCCTCTAGCCAAAATGGCAGCAATGAGTGATTTACTCGCTGTTTTAAATCTGCCACTGCCATTAAAAAAAAAAAAACTGTTTACCATGGTGCACACAACTGATACTTCATATTTACAAAAGAAAAACTAAGAAAAGAAAGAGAAAGATTGCTGTTTTATCTCCTTACCTATCTTTCACTTAGCCAAAAATCCAACATGGTGGCAGCAGGCACTTTTCCTGTTTGCTAGCCCCGCCCCATGCTCATCCAGCCAATCAGCTTATGCTACATCATCAAAGCAATGTGAATGAGACTGTCCTAATAATTGCACATTTGCATGCC
The DNA here is from genome assembly GCA_030847615.1 of Gambelia wislizenii. Lineage (NCBI taxonomy): Eukaryota > Metazoa > Chordata > Lepidosauria > Squamata > Crotaphytidae > Gambelia > Gambelia wislizenii. The sequence continues at coordinate 10,613,659 of JAUMIR010000009.1, read as the reverse complement.
TTGCAGAGCTTTTTTTAAAACTCTGAGAAAAGCTCTGAAGGCTTCCCTTCAGAGCTTTAAGGTGGATTTGGCTACCCCCTTCTGAATGAGACATATTGATGTGAATGTTCATTTAGACAGATGGCCTTCCATGCAATTACCATTTGGATTATTTTCACCATTTGGATGGGGCCTAAATAATGCCCCCAAACCTACCTTAATAGCCAGTAGCTTCACCAAGTGATGGAAGTCTGTTCAGGGCACAGCAGGTTAATGTCTCCAGCTCCTTTCTGCCAGCCATTTTCTGATTGGCAACAATCAGAAGCAGGACCCCTGTTACAATTCCTCATTGCAGTCTTGCTCACTGGCTGGAGGGGGCTGGAAATGTCATTCTGCTTCACCCTTATCAGCAGCAGAACAGACCTCCATTGTTCAGTGTGACTGCTGGCTATTATGGTAGGTTTGGGGGGGATTTACAGTCATAGCAATAGTGCCACAATTGTGAAAACATGGCATTAGTGAATAGGGGAGAGTTACAGATCCATAACTCTATTTTATGAATCTGTAACTGCAACACAGGATGTCAGCCCTGATAGTCAAAAAGTTAAAACATCATTAAACAAATAATCATTGTCAAATATCACTAAATTAAAAAAAAACCCTGTAAAACTCATTATAAAGTATAGCAATGACTAGATATACAGCACACCTAGTCCATAAAAAGGTTCCCTGCAAACAATTCACCTATTTAATTAGGAATTAAAAGACTATTTGAAAATATTCAAAAAGTGGTTAAAAAACATGTCTTTTGAATGTTGGGAAGATTCCTGACTTGTGAAGAATCTTTGCAGTTCAGGACTTATTTTGTGAAAAATTTGCACATGACTGTTTTCCATAGAAAGTGGCTTTTTCTGCACATGAAGCAGTATTCTCTCTGCAGAAAATAATATTTCTGCATGATATTATAGAAAATAGTATAGAAAACATTGTTTCCTGAGCCAAAAATGCTGTAATTGGAGACTATCTTACACAAAATTTGCACATGGTTGATTTGCGTAGGAAACAGCTTTTTCTGTGCAGATAGAATACTTCTGCATAGAAATATTATTTTCCATGGAGAAAAGGCTAAAAAATATCTTCAAGTTTTTTGTAGAATAAGTTTTAAATTGCAAATAGGTTTCAAAGACTGTACAGTTTCAAACACTATTAGAGTGAGAAGAAAATTGCTAAATTTGCATTGCTATATTTTTTCTTTCAAGAAGAAAATTAGTGAAGAATTACATCCCTAGTTTGAATGAAAATGGTCTTTGCCTGCTGGTGGAAGCAGAGCAGGGGGGCAGTTTATCCTCCCAGAAGGGAATTGGTGAAGGCAGTGGTGAAATAAGCTTTATTATTTTTTTTTCTTTTCCAAATAAGTATAATTGTATTGTGTAAATATAATGTGATTATAGTGTGATTAGATTAAGAGGAAAAATGTATTAGTGTTAGAATAGATAGTTTTTATTTTTTTGTATTAGTAAGAAAAGAGGAAAACAATTAATATTATTTTTGTGTTATTGTTGTGGCTTTTTGCAGTAGGGTGTATTTTTCAGTAGAATGGTCTTATTCCAATAAAAAATTCCTATCCCCTTAAAAATTCCTAATGAGCCCCACCTCCAGAAAGCCCAAAAGTTGGCTTAATAATTTGGCTTATTAATGTGGTCTTCCACTGGGAAGAGCAGTAGGGTTTCAGGGACTCGCTGTATGGATCCCAAAAGACATATGCTGAAAACCATGCATCACCCAAAGGAAGGACTACTGACAAATTCCAAACTATCAGGAAATATCAGGTCAAAAGGACATCGTCTCCACCACACATCCTAGTGACAGACAATGATTCCATTAAGCAGCTGGAGTATTCCTTTGTTTGAATGTATCAGGTGTCCCTTCCCTAATCATCTAGGCACCAAAGAGGTAGCTCAAGCTTTGCAAATCTAATCACTAAAACATTTAAGGCAGTTGCAAACACATTAGCATCTTCCAAGACCTATTGTCAAGACCAGGAGCTTTCCTGGAACTCATTGTACAATCTTTAGAGACTCTTAAAATCTATCGTTTCAACCCATGAAATCTGCTCACCTCAGAGCATATTTTTGGTATAAATATTGGCCAAAAATCATGTCTAATTGCACACAGAGCCTCTGCTTGGGGACATTCTGTCACTGTGTTAGCCACTCCAGATTCATCCATCCATGCTGCCAGTCTGTTTGACAACTTCAGACTACAAGACAGGTGTCAAATCATCCCAGAAATTTCCTTATCTACCCCCCTGGCAACCTCTTTTCTTCCATTCATAGTGGTCTTGTATGAAAGCTTTTTGTATGAATGTGTGCATGCTTGGTGTTATTATTTTATGTCTTTAATAAAATTGTTTAATAAATTGTTAATTTTTCATTTTGCATTTGTGTGCATCTGTTCAGAGTTAGTAGAGGTAAAGTTGGTGTAAAGATCCCTTTTTCTGTTGCCCCTTTTCGCATTGCTAAGGTCAAGTTGCTGCTAATTTCCCCAACATACTTGATACTTGGAATTTCCAAGAGCCCTTTGGATAACATCCCAATGGATGCTCATTCTTTGGCCTCTTCAGTTCCTTAGTGATGACAGGGCAACTCATTCTCCTCTCTCCACATGTTTTGGGAAGAGGCAACCAGCAGGCACTTGTGCTAAAGAAAAAAATAGCTGGAAAATGTCTTCCAAAATTAGTGTTGCTAGCAAAATTAAGGAGAGGAGAAACAGAACATAATAGTAAATTGGAACAATGAAAGGAAAAGAACTCTAACAAATGGATTGCAAGAAAATTAATGCCTTTAATGAAATCATTAATATAATTCTATGAGTTTTTACAACAAAAATTAACCAAGAAATATAGTGCTGGGAAAATTTTTGCACACCTTTTATATGCCAGTACCATATGCAGAGTTTGTAGTTCCTTTATGTGAAACGGTGTCTTGAGACCATGAACCATGTGATGCCTTTTGCTCAGAGGAGGTAAGTGGCTCTGATGATGCAGTGTATCCCTTTTGGGTTTTAATTCAAACTTTAAAGAAGCCATCTGACATACTGATTCTTATTCCTAGAAGAGGTGCAACATCTTTAAAATTCAGACTAAAACCCAGTGGAGATTACAGCCATTTCCTTCCCCTGTTCCTACTTCACATGAGTAGACCAATTCCATGACTTGCAACTGTGATGACCTGTGGCAGGATTCTGAAGGTTCAGTGTTAAAAACCTTCACTTCTAGGGCTCGTCTACACTGGCCGCTTAAATCTGAGGCCAGTCTGGAGTTTTATGCTCTGGACTGAGCCCAAATCATCCACGATGGTGGCCACTCACACTGGGCCAAATCCAATGCAACAGCTATTGCTGTCCAACATGGTGAAGCAAGTTCACACCACATCAGCTCCTGTGGCCCATTCCCTGTTTTTGGAGCCACCTCCACCTCACCACCCTAGCAACTTCCTATGAGAGCCTGGCCAGCTCTGTCACTTCTGCTATGTCAGAATGGGGCACCCAGAAGTGATAAACAAGGGGGGGGGGTTCTATCCCTCCCTTGCTGATCACATGGGCCCCATTCTGACCTGAGCAGAAACAACACCACTGGCCAAGATCTATCAAGAAGCTGCTTGGCTGGCAAGGCAGCAGTGGCAGCTCTGACAAGGATCCATCCCCTTCTCTGTGCTAGTCAAGGCACTCAGAGCAGAACTGGCACATGGATAACTAGATCAGGCTGAATCAAACCCAATCCAGCTGTCCAGAGAGCAAAAGAACCTGAGGTTTCTGGGAAACCCTGGAGTTTCCCCCCATTTTGCTTAGTTAGGAGCAAAGTCATGTTAAGGGGACAAAAATGTGGTTCCTCCCTGGAACTAATCTTTGATTGTCTGGACTGCCAGAACCAGATTTGGGGTGAGTCCATTTTTTTGCAGTGTAGACACGCCCCTAGTCCCAGAATGCTAGAAATAGTCTTTTGACAAGTTCCCAGGCAGATGATCTCCTGGTCATCTGAGCCTTCTGTATTTTCTGCTACAGATGTGTAGTTATTCCAGGAAGCTGCAGAATTATGTAGGATGGAAGTGTGAGTTAGCCAGGACAGCGTATTGCAGGATGATATACTCTAACACCTATTTAATACGGATAAACTCTCAGTCATACTTAGAAAAGACACACAAATTGATGGGGTTTAATTTAGTATTACTTTTAAGTCTCACTGGATTCAGTATCACAAAGTATTACTAAACATGTATCTGTATTACAAGGTTCTATCAGTCTGATACCACTTTTAACTGATGGCCTTGATGCTAACACTTGGTTCCATCCTAAGGAATCTGGAATTTGTACTTTAATGGATGTATCATTAACAAACCATGGGATTTTTACTTTTATCAGGTACTTAGATTTCTTTGTTAGTGAGCTCTAGTAAGGCAGTCTGAGAAAAGGATTTGAGGATTAAATCAGTTTATTTCTGTAGATACTTGGTGCACATCTATACTACAGAATTAAACTGATTTAATACTCAATTACTTTTCTCAGTCTACCTTGGGAATTGTAGTTAATGAGAGTGCTCTAGAGCTATTTTTGCAGAGAATTCTAAGTGTCTCATGAAACTACAACTCCCAGGATCACTTAAGATGCAGCTATGAGTGTTAAAATAATATCAAACTGTGGCCCCTTCATACTACACAATTATAGCACTATGACTCCACTTTTACCACCATGGCTTCATCCCATAAAATCCTGGCTTTTGTAGACAAATCAGGTAAATGCGACAGTCAGGAGTGCTTGCTATCAGCTTCGGCTGATACGCCAGCTGCGCCCTTTTCTGGAAGTAAGGGATCTTGAGACCGTTGTGCATGCGCTGGTAACCTCACGTCTTGACTTCTGTAATGCACTCTACATGGGGCTACCCTTGTGCTTAGTTCGGAAATTACAGCTGGTACAAAATATGGCAGCCGGGCTAGTTTCTGGGACATCTAGGAGGGACCACATTACTCCGGTTCTGAGGTCCCTCCACTGGCTGCCTATCAGCTTCCGGGCCCAGTACAAGGTGTTGGTTATCACCTTTAAAGCCCTAAATGGCTTGGGCCCAAGCTATCTCAGGGACCGCCTTCTCCCTTATAATCCTCCCCATGCTCTCCGGTCCTCTGGGAGGAATTTGTTGCAGCCACAAAGACCTAGGCTGGCGACCACCTCCCAGAGGGCTTTCTCGGCTGTCGCCCCCAAATTGTGGAACGGCCTGCCAGATGAGATCCGCCTATTGACATCATTAGACAGCTTTAAAAAGGCTGTCAAGACGGTTCTCTTCAGGCAGGCTTTTCCAGAATAGCTAACCCCGGCCTCAGGAACCCCCTCCGGAGGTTGCTTCTGGACCTCCAAACTGATGCTGCTTGCGCGAAAGGGTTTTTAATAAATTGTATTAGATGCTGATTTTAATCTGTATTAATTTAATAATGTTTTAAGGGGGGAAGGGATTTTGAGCTGTTTTATACTGTGTACTATTTTATTGTTGTAAGCCGCCCCGATTGCTCACAGAGGGGCGGGATATAAATAAATTTTATTCTTTTTTTATTATTATTATTATTGTTTGGTGAGATACTAGAGTTTTCTTGATGAGAATTCTAAATACTTCTCTCTAAAGTGCATATCCCAGGACCCCATGGGATAGAACCATCACAGTTAAGACGGAATCATAGTTCTATGACTGTGCAGTGTGAAAGGGCACCTCATGGTTCATCTACACTGGCTGCTTAACATTATGCTCCAGACTGGCCCAAGATCAACCACAATGGTGGCCACCTGTATCAGGCCAAATCCAGTGCAATGGTGCATTGTCATCCACATGGGCCAGCTGAGCCAACATCACATTGGCCCCTCTGGCCTGTCCCCTGTTTTCTGAGCCACCACTACCACCACTTCCTCACTGGCCTAGGAGCTCCCTGGAAAGCTTGCCCTCTATGCTGTCACTTCTGCTAAGGGCAGAAATGGTTACCCAAACATGTGATCAACAAGGAGGGGGTTGCTCTACTTGTACTCAGTGGTCTACTCAGCACAGGGAAGGGGAATGGCATGACTTTTGCTGTGGAAAAGTGGATCAGGCCAAATCAAACCCAATTCTGCTATCTACATGACAAAAGAACCTGAGGTCACTCTGCAGATTTCCTGGGAAACCCCAGAGTTTTCCCTGACTCTGCTTAGTTCAGAGCAAAGTCAGGTTAAGGCCAAAAAAATGTGGTTCCTCCCTAAAAGTAGCCGTACGTCATCTGAACTGCCAGCACTAGATTTGGGATCATAGAATCATAGAATTGCAGAGTTGGAAGAGACCACGAAGGCCATCCACTCCAACCCCCTGCCACACAGGAATACACAATCAAATCATTCCCAACAGATGGCCATCCAGCCTCTGTTTGAAGACCTCCAAGGAAGGGGACCCCACCATGCTCCGAGGGAGTGTGTTCCACTGCTGAACAGCTCTTACTGTCAAAAAGTTCCTCCTAATTTTGAGGTGGAATCTCTGTTCCTGGAGCTTGCATCCATTGCTCAGTGTTCCAGTCTCTGGAGCAGCAGAAAACAAGTCTGCTCCAACGTGACACCCCTTCATATACTTCATAGAATCGTAGAATCATAGAATTGTAGAGTTGGAAGAGACCATGAGGGCCATCCAGTCCAACCCCCTGCCACGCAGGAAATCTTGATCAAAACATCCCCGACAGATGGCCATCCAGCCTCTGTTTAAAGACCTCCAAGGAAGGAGACCCCACCACGCTCCGAGGGAGTGCGTTCCACTGCCGAACAGCTCTTACTGTCAAAAAGTTCCTCCTAATGTTGAGGTGGAATCTCTGTTCCTGGAGCTTGCATTCATTGCTCCGTGTTCCAGTCTCTGGAGCAGCAGAAAACAAGCCTGCGCCATCCTCAGCGTGACATCCCTTCAAATACTTAAACAGAGCTATCATATCACCTCTTAACCATCGTTTTTTCAGACTAAACATACCCAGCTCCACAATAAAGTTCTGTCACTGAGGAGCAGCAACGCATGTCTGACCTAAGCCAAGGTAAGAGGAAGAACTAAGGGAGCAGCCAAGGGGCTGATATATTAAACAAAGATCACAGTCATTTGACTTTTGCTTAGTGTGGGTGGCAGTGGAAAATTACACATGGATGGCTCCTTCCTACAATCTGAAGATTGGTGACATGGCAACAAAATTGGTGACGGGTGTGAAGGGATAAGTAAGTTGCCCACCCTTTCTATTAAGCAAGCAATTCAAACAGTAGCAACCCCTTCTTTATTTTCTGTAGGTGACTGCTTATTTCTAGCAATCATCGCTGGCACTCTTCTTTTTCTCTCCCTGCCAAACAGGTATGAGTAGAAACTGAACTTGGAACTTCCACTAGCTCAGCATCAACCACCCACAACAGAAGAGCAAGCCAGCGCTCTCTAATTTGTACTCTCATTCCTGGCCAGTGCACAGAAAAGTGACCTACTTGTTCCAATGACTTTTAGAATTCTTGTAGAGTGCTGGAAACATGATAGGGAGGATTTTGGCTGCATTGTCACTGATCAAACTCATGATGTATTCATTCTTCCAGTAGTACAATGCCCTTTCTGCAACCTGGAAGTGACTTAAACAGGGCTATCATATCGCCTCTTAACCGTCTTTTTTCCAGGCTAAACATACCCAGCTCCCTAAGTCTCTCCTCATAAGGCATCGTTTCCAGACCTTTCACCATTTTAGTTGCCCTTCTCTGGACATGCTCCACTTTGTCAATATCCTTTTTGAATTGTGGTGCCCAGAACTGGACACAGTATTCTAGGTGAGGTCTGACCAAGGCAGAATAGAGTGGCACTATTACTTCCCTTGATCTAGACACTATACTTCTATTGATGTAGCCCAAAATCGCATTGGCCTTTTTAGCTGCTGCATCACACTGTTGACTCATGTTCAACTTGTGGTCTACTAGAACTCCTACATCCCTTCCGCATGTAGTCTCATTCAGCCAGGTCTCCACCATCCTATATCTATGCATTTAATTTGTTTGCCCTAAGTGCAGTACCTTACATTTCTCTGTATTGAATTTCATTTTGTTAGCTTTGGCCCAGCTCTCCAGTCTATCCAGGTCATTTTGAATTTTGATCTTGTCCTCTAGGGTATTAGCTACTCCTCCTAATTTGGTGTCATCTGCAAATTTGGTAAGTATGCCCCTAATTCCATCATCCAAGTCATTGATAAAGATGTTGAATAGCACTGGGCCCAGGACAGAACCCTGTGGCACCCCACTGGTCACATCTTTCCAAGATGAAGAGGAGCCACTGCTGAGCACCGTTTGGGTTCGACAGGTCAACCAATTACAAATCAATTGAACAGTTAACTTGTCTAGCCCACATTTTACAAGCTTGTTTGCAAGAATGTCATGGGGAACCTTGTCAAAAGCGTTACTGAAATCAAGGTATGCAGTATCCACAGCATCCCCTTCATCTACCAAGCTGGTAATTTTATCAAAAAAAGAGATCAAATTAGTCTGGCATGACTTGTTACTCTGAAACCCATATTGACTTTTTGTGATTATGGCATTACCTTCTAAATGTTCACAGACTCTCTGTTTAATGATCTGCTCTAGAATCTTCCCTGGTATTGATGTCAGACTAACTCGACGACATTTGTTGGGATCCTTCTTTTTTCCCTTTTTGAAAATGGGGACAACGTTTGCCCTCCTCCAGTCCGCTGGGACTTCTCCTGTTCTCCAAGAGTTCTCAAAGATTATTGCCAATGGCTCTGAGATTACATTTGCCAGCTCTTTTAACACTCTTGGATGTAGTTCATCTGGTCCTGGAGATTTAAATTCATTTAGATTAAGAAGGTATTCCTGTACTACCTTTTTGCTTATTCTGTGCTGGATATCCCCTATTGTGTCCTCTGTTCCTTTATCCTCAGGTGGGTAACACTTTACCTTTTCTGAAAACACTGAGGTAAAGAAGGTGTTGAGTAATTCTGCCTTTTCTCTGTCCCCTGTTAGCATTTTGCCATCTTCTCCGTGTAGTGGCTCTACGATTTCTTTCTTCCTCCTTTTGCTGCGGATATAGCTAAAAAAAACCTTTTTATTGTTCTTAACCTCTCTAGCAAGCCTGAGCTCATTCTGCACTTTAGCTTTTCTGACTTTACTCCTACACATTTTCTGTTTGAATTCTTCTTTGGAGATTTCCCCCTTTTTCCATTTCCTATACATATTCCGTTTAAAACTTAGCTCTGTTGAAAGTTCTTTAGTTATCCATCTTGGTTTTTTGAGACACCTCCCATTTTTCTTCCTCAATGGTACTGTTTGAAATTGTGCCTTCAGTATCTCTCTTTTGAGAAAGTCCCATCCATCTTGAGGTCTCTTCTCTTTTAATATTCCTGACCATGGGATCACCCTCAGTATTTCCCTGAGTTTATTGAAATCAGCTCTCCTAAAGTCGTGAATGGCTGCCTGACTATGCCTGGCGTCTCCTTTCCATTGTATAATAAACTCCAGGGGAACATGATCACTCTCACCTTAGGATCCCACCACTTGCACCCCATTAACCAGGTCATCCCTCTTGGTTAGGATCAGATCTAAAATAGATGACCCCCTTGTTGCCTCTTCCACCTTTTGGACTATGAAATTGTCTTCCAGGCAAGTAAGGAATTTGCTAGACCTTGAAGTTTTGGTTGAGTTAGATTTCCAGCAAATATCAGGATAGTTGAAGTCACACATCACTACTACATCTCTCCTTTCTGCATGTGTGTTCATATTTTCTAGAAAGGCATCATCCAATTCCTCCATCTGACTTGGGGGTCTGTAGTCGAGTCCCACAATAATATCCCTGTTGTCTCCCTCCCCTTTAATTTTTATCCAGATGCTCTCCACCTGGCTTCCAGTATTGATGTCATGAATCTCTTCACTGGTGTAAATATCCCTAACATATAATGCTATTCCTCCTCCTTTCCTGTTTGGCCTGTTTCTCTTATAAAGGTTATACCCCTCTAATCCTACATTCCAATCATGCGACTCATCCCACCAGGTTTCAGTAATGACTATTATATCATATTTGTTTTGTAGTGGTAGGAGTTCGAGTTCATCTTGCTTATTTCCCATGCTCTGTGCATTAGTGTAGAGACATCTAAGACCATGTGTTCCCTTTACTTGCTGCCTGTGCAAGTTTTTTTGCCTCCCACTTTTGGGTCCTTGCACTGTTTGCCTTGTTCCCTTTATGACAGTTTGACTATTTTGTCCAGCCCTTTTGCTTTCCAGAATACTGTCTCCCTCCCCCATATGACTCAGTTTAAAGCCCTCCTGATCAAATTCTTGAGACTGTTGGCAAAAATGTTTCTGCCATCTGTCATGAGATGCACCCCATCTCTTGCCAGAAGTCCCCCCTCATGGAAGTGCAGCCCATGATCCAAGAATCCAAATTGTTCTCGGTGACACCATCTACGGAGCCAGTTGTTTACATCGGCTATTTTCTTCTCTCTTCCTGGACCATGCCCTTCAACTGGTAGAAGAGACGAAATGACAACCTGTGCATCCATTTCTTTCAGCTTCCTCCCGAGAGCCTCATAATCTCTTCTGATCTTCGGAAAGCTGTGCCTTGCAGTATCATTGGTTCCCACATGGACAAAAAGGAAGGGGTAATGATCTGTAGGCTTGATGAGTCTTGTCAGCCTCTCTGTCACATCACGGATCTTTGTCCCAGGGAGACAACACACCTCCTGAGACATCTTGTCAGGCCGACAAACCACTGCTTCTGTACCCCGCAGCAAGGAGTCCCCCACCACCACACGCCTTCCCCGAGGTTTCGCAGCTGCTGTTCCTTGTGGTGGTCCTCTCAGGGTCCCCTGCTCTGCCCCTGAAGTCTGTCCATGCTGTTCTTCCTCATTGTCCTCGATAAGGGAGAGGGCTTCGAATTGATTCTGTAGCTGCAAGCTGCTCAAAGAATCCCTGGATTTTCTTGTTCTGTGTGTGACATTCCTCCAGCTGTCTACCTCCTGTGTCTGTGAAGTGACCCTCTCCTCCCCAACCAGTTCCTCTGTGCGGTCCCCGTCCAAGACTGTTTGTTCTGTTCTGTCCAGGAAAATCTTTTGCTCACGAATCTGTCAACGTGTAGCTACCTGTGTCTCTAGCTGCTGTACTTTCTCCTCCAAGAGGGCTACCAACTTGCACTTGGTGCATGTGAAGTTCCCCACGTCTGTAGACAAGAAGACAAACATCCCACAAGTGTTGCAGGTGACTGCAGCAGTCCCCTCAGTGTCCATGGTGAGAGCTTTTAGGTAATCTAAGAACTCTTAGTTAATGCTGAGAACTCTATGCTGTACTTTTGTTTGGTCGCTCAAATTTTAAGACAGTTTTTAAAAAAATCAAACTCACAGAAGCTCCACCCCACTCAGCAACAAGCAGCCTCTCCCAACTGTTTTAAAAAAATCAAACTCACCCACTCAAAGTGGCTGTCCAGAAGCTGGTCTCCTTCTTCTCCCTGGCAGGAAACTGCATTTTATTTTATTTTATTCCCAGTGTAGACAATCCCTCAGATACATCTTTAGCCTGGAGTCAATCCAGTGTATCTTCACATACCAGGTACCAAGGGAAACAGTAAAGGCAGACAGTTACTCTTCTGCTTGGCTGGCCTACTTTGCAGAGGCAGCTAGATGTATGTTCGGAAACAGGAAATACACTTAAGCAGCTATTTAGAGTGAACCTTTAAGCCTTTTCTTGTTTCCTTAATCCATGCATACTGCAGAACAGGTCTTTTATTATCACATAATTTTTACAATCATGTACGTAAGTGATCTTGCTTCTTCAAGTGCTGGTCCTTCTTAGGGGTATAAATATTTGTTTATTTCACTCCTGCTTGCAAAAACAATTTTTAAGCTAGTTCCCCCCCCCAAAAGATAACATTTTCTGTCCAATTTTGAGACTTCATTTGGGAAAGTGAGCTTGTGGAAAAATACAGGTGGGCTGAAATCCTGCTGATTAATTCTGAGTACATCCCATTGATTCAATTGCCAAATGGTGGGTGAACATATAGGCAAATCCCACTGATTCAATACTTCTACTTTAGTCAGGACTAGAGGTGTTATTCTTCATTAATTTTCTACTTGAAGGAAATGATTAGTAATTTGATCAAGTTTTTTTCCTGCAAGAAATTCTTTGAAAAACATACAGTTTTTGAAACCTATTCACATCTTGGGACTTATTCCATGGTATGTGGTTGTTTTGCATAGAAAACACCATTTTTTCTGTGCTGGAAATAGGTTTTTTTTTTTGGCACAGAATATAATATTTCCATGCAGAAATGTTATTTGTGTGTGTGCGCACAGCTGTTTCCTGTGCAGAAAATTCTGTTTTCTGTGCAAGTTGACCACATGTTAATTTTCTATAGAATAAGTCCAGAACTCTGAAGTCCCAGGATTCTTTTCATCATGGTTTTTCAACACTTGAAAAACATTTCTTTTAACAATTCTTGAGAAGTTTTGAATATTCTTTCCATCTCTAGTCAGGACTAACAATAGAATTTATGCCATAGTGAGGGTGTTTGTTGTTGTTGTTGTTTTGTTGTTGGGTTTGTTTCTTTGTAGAAAATATGTTTTGGATCAGAAAATGTGCTTCCTTTGCAAAGGGAACAGCCTCTTTGTGAAGGGTGCACTATAGGTAGGAAATCCATTTTTTGTGCATAAAACATATTCCTACGCAAAAAAGGGGGCAGGATACAGTACTGTTTTTTGTATAGGAAAGACATCTTCTGCCTAAAGACATATTTTCTACTTAGGGGAAAGGTGTAGTTTTATAAACATGAATTTTACCCACTGAAATTTTCCCCACAGGCATACACAGCTCCATCATGCCTGGTCCGGCAGCTGATGAAAGCCCCTCCTTCCATCAAAATTGTCACATGGAACTGAACTCCACCCAGGGACAGGGTGATTTACAGCAGACAATGGACCATTAGCCAAACAGACACTAATCCTCCTTGTGTGTCTCCACCCAGAAACTAGCCATTCAAATACACAAATTTACTTATCCTCTCCAACAGGGTTTCACAGTATATAACCCCCCCCCCCACACACACACATACACTCCTATCCAACCATTCTCTGAAGATGCCAGCCACAGATGCAGGTGAAATGTCAGAAATAAACTCTTCCAGAACACGGTCTCACAGCCTGGGGGAAAAACACACAGAAGATTCAAGATACTTTTACAAAGCACAAAGTACTAATAAAATCATTATAACCCTTAGTGGTGGTATAGTTGGTACCTAAAACAGTCCCATGAAAATCATGTAGAGATGTAAATATTCACTATTTTCTTGTCCCATGGGAGGAAAAATAATTTGTGCAGTTTTCTCTCTATTCTGGGGGGGGGGGCACACATTTTTCTGGGCAGATCTCACCTGGTATTTGCACATCCCAAAGTGTTTCAGAAAATTAATCTCTGCAGAAATACATGTGGATTTGTTTGTGCAAAAATCACATTTGTTTGTGAAAAACACAGTTTTGCATAAATGTTTGCAGAGTCCCACATGAGTGTTTCTGTGAATTTTTTTTCACAAATAACCCACATGAATGTACACACAGAGACACAGATTGTTGTGGAGTGTATCGGAAGGGTATTTTTTTCACCTTTTCCCACATACCTTCTCTTTTCTGCAGAACTCTCCCTTTTTGTGCAAAACCACACTAATTTTGCACAAAAAAGACCATATGGGTTTCTGGAACCATGTGTTTCTCCCTACCATGTGTATTCAGTTTGGGAATGATGATAAATTGTTGGTGTTGAAAACTGGACAATCAGTAGGAGAAGGGGAACAATGGAATGTCTGGCATCCTTGACAAAGCATTCCACACTCCAACTTTTTGTTAGATGACCCATTTGTTCAGCCTGGCAAATTTTATGGAATAAATGCTAACCGAACAAGTTAGTTTTTGATAAAGTTCTTAGGTCCTCGGTATATGTCTCTTGCCTTATATTATGCCTCTAATCCATCATCAGCATGCTCTGTTATGTTGAATTATAATTGCCTTTTGCATTGGATCTTACCTGCTGTGAATTACTTAGGGAGCCATTTTGGACGGGAAAGGGAGATAAAAATATAACAAATCAAATGAACCCACTGTACATTCCTTAGCTTAGCTCTTTGATACATTCCATATGGGATCTTTCAGCTAAGAGCCACTAAGGTATTATTAATCAGGCTGGTAACAAAAAATAAAATAAAATATGTGGTGGGAGAATCTTGAGACTGGCAGATCTTTAATACTTTGCAAAGCCCTTGAAAGAGTGAGGAAAATAAGCTTTCTAGATAATTTCCTTCTCAAATTTGGAAATACAGAGTTGGAAAGGAAATGGCATGCAAAGGAACAGAAAAGAGTAGCATAAATTACTGTCGCCAACTGCTTCCACCCTTCAGTTTGGTACTTGTTGGCTTCCTCCAGTCATTTGAATTTGAAAAAGACCCATCCATGTTGCAAACTACTTAGCAAAAATTACAGTCAGGACAGGTTACCTTTTGTGTACGGCAGTGACAAAATGCACTTTTATACCTTATAAAGGACTAACTGAAAGCAGTATAGCAGTGGTGGAATGTCAGAAACCAGAGGAGTTAGCACATTAAGAGTTTCTTTCATGACGTAACAATGGTTTAGTTCTATGTACAGCATCTTGTTCCTACCCATGAGAACAAAACAAGGAGAATAAAGTTTGAGCAAGAAGGGGGGGAAAGCCTTTCCCATTCCTAGATTTCTGTATTTAATTTAATTTAAATTGTTGCATACAACATGCATCATGTTAATGTGATTCCTGTCTGTGTGTGATTTCTGTGTGTGTTTATAGTTCTCATCAAACTATGGTTTTCTCTACATGGGCTAAATACCCCAGCTTGCCCCATCTCAGAGTCCTACAGCCCATACGATGCAAGACTTTTGTCCTGATTTGCCCCTCCTCAGTTCTCCCCACCCTGGGGAAGATACAGGGCTCCACTGGGGGTAAGCCAGGGTAGGGACCATTAAACTATTTTTTTTAAAAAAAATACCTATTTTACTCTGTTTCTACTGGGAGGAATGGATCAGGGCCCATGTTTCCATGGCAGCCTGACCCTACAGGTCATCATATTACTCCAGCTGTTGGTCACCCTTACTCATATGGGCCCTTCTGGGCCCAGAAGAGCAAGGAAAATGGTGGTGGTGGTGGCAATGGCTACAGGACAGGGCCAGTGTGCCTAATTGGACTCTGGCCTGTTCCGTACATGTAACGTGGAAACAACAGGACAGATCCACAGCCATGATATGCTGCCAGGGAGCCAGCATATCCTGGCTTGTGTAGATAAGTCCTATTTTAGTGTTGACACAAAATGCCACTCCCATCATTCTCACCCTATTTACAGGATGTGAAAAGTGTGTGGGGGAGGGGTGTGTGTGCTGCTGTTGTCAATTACTGTGGAAATGCTAAGCAATAACATTTTTCTGCATTACAAATCCAGCTTCCTACCCAGAAGATGACAGCAGATATCCTGGCCCTGATTTCACTCTGGCTTGGCTTCATGACATTGGCACATGGCCTGATCATGAAGTCAGATCAGAACAATAGTAGAAGCAGGAAGTGGCGCTTAATACCCTCACTCTGGAATAATCTATGAAGAAGCATTGATGGAAATGAAAACCTGCCAAAGAGGGCAGGAACATAAATATACAATCACCAGTACTATTCAAAGAACATGTGAAAATAAAATGTGAAACATGTTGTGGGGTGGTTAGGAGACAGAGGGACAATTTGATAAAACTTATTTTCCTTCCCACCTCATATTGTACAGCCAAATACATTCATTCATGTCTCTACTTGTTAGAAATTCTTCCAATTCCACTCATTCATCCCCAAATACACACTTTTTCACCCATGGGTTTGTTTGTTTGTTTGTTTTAAAAATAACACACATTTCCATGATTCTTATGGTAGATTTTGTGATGCTGTATAACCATAACATATCCAAAAGAGCCTCAACATTTTCCATCTTCTTGTGGGCAGAAAAGTTTAGGAAGACCATTTCACACATATTTTCACCAGGATAAATTCCTAGCATTTCTCAAAGTTGGGCTTCATCATTAGCTTTGGCAAGAGCATCATCTCCAGAACTTATGTCTGGCCACTAGTAGTTTACAGAGTAGGAAGCAGGACACTATACTATTCTAACTGCTAAATTTTGTGCAGAAGTAATCAAAATGAAACAAATGATGATTAAACACCAAGGATTTGTACACAATGAATTGTTGGTTCCCTCTAGGGTTAGAGGGATTTCTTTTCTGATAGTTAAATGCCCACCCAGAACTGCTTTTTAAAAGTAATTAATATGTAATGCAGTGTGTATAGACCATTGTACTGTCTATTCTCCTTATAGGTGTGAAACATGGGTCACCTATTGCCAACACTTATGACTCCTCAAACACTTTCATCAGCGCTGTATACGCAGAATCCTAAATATACACTGGACTGCCTATATTACGAATGTTGCTGTCCTTGAGCAAGCAGAGATCACCAGCATTGAGGCCATGATATTGAGAACACAGCTGCGCTGGGCAGGGCACATTTCTAGGATGGAGGACCATCGCCTCCCAAAAATAGTACTCTACAGTGAACTCGCCATGGGACAGCATAAGAGAGGTCTCCAAAAAAGTGATACAAGGACTCCCTGAAACAACATCTCTGGCTTGGCCAAATTGATCACCAACAATGGTCCACCATGGCCTCACATCGGGAGGCATGGAGACACACTATCCACAATACCGCAGCCTTATTTGAGAACTCACGCCAAACAAGTCTTGAAGAGAAACGACAATGCAGAAAGAATCACAACCTGGAAATATCACCCAAGGAGACCTTCTGCTGTGCTTTTTGCAACCGGACATGTTTATCTCGGATTGGCCTTTTCAGTCATCAGCGCACTTGCAGAAAGCATGGGATGAGTCCTTCCTGAATCTTTGTTTGCAAAGGAAAGCCAGAGAGAGAGAGAGAATGTGTAATACAGTATGGAATTCTATTTTGTTTTGTTTTATTTGGCTTAATAATATTTTAAAGATTTGAAACGTTTTAAAATGTTTGTGTTTGCATTTGTTGTTGATTCTTGTGTATTAGTCTACAAACATAATTCTGATCATAACAACTGTACAGTAGATTGGAGGTTTAAGGACTATGTGGAAACTTGAGTTTTCAAGTAAATGGATATACTCTATGTCCATGTTTAAACCATAGGGTATGGTCTCTGCCTCCTACTCTGTAAACTAGCAGTTGCAAGGCATAAGCTTCGGAAACACTCTTTGTAGAATTCCTGCAGGTTGATTTTAAAATTATTATGTAAGTCTTATTTTGTACCTGTACAAGTTTCCTTTGCTTACCATGCTTTTAAAAAATGGAGACAATTTATGGACTTGTCTACACAACCAAATACACCAGCTTTCCCCCTGTTCTACCCAGGCAGTCCTCACCACCCCCAGAGCAGATACAGGGCTGGAATGGGGGGGCAAGACAGGATAGGGCCCTTTACTGTGTCTTTTTTTAAATACCCAGTTTAATGCATTCCCACTCGGATGAGATGGATCAGGCCTCACATCTCCATGGGAGCCCATCAGGCAAGCCCTCTCTGCTGTTGGTTGCCCTTGCTCTGCAGGGTCTGGGCAGCAGGCCTGCAGCATGTGACCAAGGCTGGTCACATGCAAGGGGCTCATCACATGGTACTGCCTGGACCCAACAGAACAGGGAAAATGGAGGTGGCAGCAGAAGCCACAGGCCAGCATTCCTATGTGGACTCCAGCCTGTTCTGTGAAGGTAATAGGGGCAGAAGGGGCCACCTCTTAAGCCAAGATATGCAGGCAGGGAGCTGGCATATCCTAGCGGATGTAGATGAGCCCTATGTTATCTGATGTAAGATACATACACATTTGATTGTGAAAATTGTAATTTTTCTCTTGTTATAATTACTGTTACCTACATATTGTCCCCCTTTTCTTTTAACAGCCCCTGAAGAAGGCCATAAAAATATTTCCAGGCCAAAATGCTTTGGCCTATTGCCAATAATAAAATCATCTTTGTTTTCAACATCCTGAGACTTTGGAGATTATTATATGCAGCAAAAAGACCAAGAGGAGCACACGAGGATGACATTCCTGTAGCACAAATGGGTCTTGGTTTCAGACGACAACATCAGCCTCACCCGCTGACTCTGTGCTGCAGCCATGAGTAATGTGTCACTTTTCATTGATGGGACCTCCCTGTTAATTGAAGGCAATGCCTTATTTGCAGCTACAGCACAGACTGAGCATGTGAGGATGATGATGACATCTGAAACCAGGACCCATTCACAGCACAGTAATATCATCCTCGCATGCTCCTCTTGGGCTTTTTCTTGGGCTATCTCCTTTGTCTCTATTTCATATAGCATTTATTGGATGATTCCAGTTCTATTTTCTTTTTTTCCACCCCAAGTGGTCGCTGTGGTATCTGTGTAGGCACCATTTTGCCTTCTACGCAATGAGGCCCTCCACACCTCTCATTTGGGTGTTGTGGGGGAATAGCAGGTGTCACAAAGAAATGGTGGAGCATATTTTGGGGAAATCCTGCAAAATAGCATTGCTAAAAAAATAAATTAAAAAAATAGCCACACCTCAAATGGCTTCTGAACAATTTTCAGCTCAGCTCTTGTGATATCTGCATAAAAGCCATTCCTCATCTCTTCTCTTTTGTTACAGCTTTCCTAATTTTGCTGCTTGAAATTCCCCATAGCCCCATGAAGACTATTTAAATTGAATGAGTAAGATAGAAAAGAAAAGGCAGGGTGGGTGAAGGTGTGAATTTCTAGGTTTGTGTTCCTTCACCCTCCTGTGGTGAAACTAATGAATCTAAGTTTGAGCAAACACTGTGCAGAAGCTCAATGAGGTAGGCTGTTTATAGGGAGGTCAGATGGGGCATTTTTCCTCAGCTGAAGGAAGGGAGCTGTGTAAGCAAAACCATACTGAATAGGTCCTCTGCCTTCTTTATCTGGGTTTAGAGAGAAAGATGAGGAGCAATGGGCTGAAAGATGGGGAAGAAATCAGCAAGTTTTTATTTCATGCTCTGCCATTCTGTTCCCTGTTATGAGCCCAATGGGTATCTGAATACATGCAGTTCTGTTTTGCTTTAATTACAAGCCAGCCTAGCTTGATCCTACTCATTCATGAGTAGTTCACCAGCCACAAAACTTGGAAGAGTAATGACACATACAGTATAGTAACAACAGAATAATATCTGTAGTGGGCATATAGACTCTTGGGCAGAATAGATATTCACAAGGAGTTTATTTAGATTTTTAATATATAACCAGATGGCATGCCCTATTTCCAAATAAGTCATCTAGTTTCCTCTATCATAGGTTGTTGTACACAGAAGAAAACTCCAGTAGGAGAAGGAGGGATATTCCTGCTGCATTATATCCAAATTGTCATTTTAATGTGAACTTTTAGGTTCCAGATCAGCTCACTAGGGATGTTCTGAGATCTCCACAGCCTGGTCAAGTTACATTTTTTGACTACAACTCCCAGAATCCCCTGGACATGGGAACTGCTGTCTAAAAAAGAAATTTCCCATGCTATGGAAGTCTCTCCCCTTTCATGCTAACTTGTCAAATGGATACAGAGATTACCATTTGGGGGGGTGGGTGGGAGGATTTTACAGATCTCTCCAGGAGGACGAAAATCTCACTTTTACTATAAGTTTCTTAAAGCAAGTTTACAGTAATTTGTGGCTTGCTGATGGTTTACTGTAGCCTACAGTAAGTTGATGTTTACTGATGGCTGACAACTAAAACATAAATGCATTGCTTTTACTTCTTTTTTTGATGGGAGACCACCAATGCTGACCATTCCCCACCACCACACACAATGTCCCCAGTCTAGTGGCACTGAAGAATAACCTTAGGGAGAACATGGAAAACTGGAAACCCTAGGTAGAATCTGCCATTTTTTGAAACAGCAGGAATGAACTGGAACTTTTGGAACATGTAACATGGCTGCTGTTGGCTTAGGGCTTGTCTAGATTGGCTGTTTATCTAATCTTGGTCCTGTCTTTTAACCCTGCAGTCCTAATGGCATAGGACTTTTCCCCACAGTCCTCAGGACACCCGAGGCAAAGATGGGGCTAAGACAGGGCTAAGGGGTAAAGCCCAATAAACTGTGATATTAAAATACCAGGGAAAATGTCTCACTGCATAAGTATTGGATCAGGATCCCATGGGACCACAGGAAGCCCTACTGCCATGACAGCCCATTGCTGTAGCTGCCATCCATGTCACAATCTCTGGATCCAGGAAGCAGGCCCACAGTATGTAACCAGCTTGGTCACATGCAGTGGGCCATGCTCATGTGTTGCAGGCTGGCTTCCTTGCTTTGGAGAGTGGGACATGGGCAATGGCAGCAGTGGCTGCTGGGACTGTGATAATGGGCTCTTCCCCATTGTCTGGCCAGCACAGTCAATCAGGTAAACAAAGGGTTAACTAGGTATTCAGGGTAAGGTTACATTTATTGGTGTCAGCACCACATGGTGTTACAGGTCATGAGACCAAAGAAGACTTCCAGAATGGCAATATTCCAGATATGTCACAAAAGAGGTGACAAATACTGCCTGGAGGACAACGAGACAGAAGAAGAACAAAAGACAGCAACAAAGGAGAACAAAGCAAGGCCTGAGGTGAAGACCTTATGCAGTGATGGGGAGATGCTGGTAGCAACTAGCCAAAAGCTCCCGGGCTCCCTGAAAGCCACACCGAACCAGGTGCTGTGAGTAGCCTAGGGAACCATCTAACTTAGGCACATTAGTGACTTTATGTTCTTTTAAGTCTTGGCTGCGTGTCTACTTTATCTGTAACCTGTAACCCAAGTGTACCTGGAAAAAGGGGTCTTCCATGAAAGGGATACTTTCCTTGCTATGTACCTCTGCTTAGAATAAATTTGCTTTCCCCATCTTTCCTTCAGCTCATGCCTACATGTGCCTTTTTGATAGGCTTTCCTTCTGCCAGGGTAGGGAAGGGTTTATCTCTGCAGCGACAGTGTTGAGAAAAACAGACCTTGTAGCTTCCCCTTGGGCTACACTGAAAGGCTTAAAGTTGAAGTCAAGGGGTGGTGGTAGCTTTAAAAATAGCTCTGGAGTCCTCAAGCTGTATGTGTGAATGCACAGTCCTGTTGGAGAGCATCAGAGGGACAGACTGGCATGGTGGCCTGGACTCCATCCCATCCCATCTCATGCCTGTAGCAGGGGAGGAACAGGCCAGATACATGGCCAGAAATACACTGGCAGGGATATTCTGGCCTTTGAAGATGAGGTCTGAGCCATCATGGTGATCATCATGATCATCATCATCATTGTGAGAATTTAAAAATAAAATAAAAAGAAGCTTGGGTCCAGGTTACTTGATAGACTCTGTATGAACTTGGCCAATTTTTGAGATCCTCAGGGGAAGGATTTCTTTCAGTCCCACCACCATCACAGACAAGTTTGGTAAGGACGTAATACAGGGTTTCTTAATAGTTGCTTCCAGGTTGTAGAATTCTTTTCCACAAGACGTAGGCTGCCCCAGTCCTTGCTCTCCTTCTTGCAGCAAAAAGGTGTGAGAGCTGTACTTTTCTATTTTTCTTCATCTTTTACATTTACAGTGTAATTAAAATTGTTCTCAGTTGACTTCTGCTTTAAACTGATGATTTACTTAATTGTTGTTTAATGGTTATTTTGGTATTTTGATTGATTCCAGCCATTACTCATTTTAATCTGTGATGTAAACTGCCTTGGATCCTGCTCTGGGAGAAAGGGGACTTATCCCTACAAGGGTTTTTCTATGCCAGTGGTAACATTACTTCTTTATTTGATTTTCTACACTTTTCTTGTTAGTGGTCATGTATGTATAAATTATTGATATCTTGGAAAATCATCATCATCATCATTATCTAAAAATGATGGCTGACATCTAATTAGCCTACATCATTTTAAAATTACTTGTGAGCACATAAAGGTGAATTGAAATATTGTGCAACACTCCTGTTTTCAGAAGGGGAGTAGAGCTGTACCTATGGTCTTGTCTGCATGGACTAAAAATGCTGTTCTCACTCTAAATATAGCACTGGTGGTCCCGATGACATACAGCTACTTCCAGGGGAAGATCTGCACTTTCTTACCCTTAACCTGACTTTGCCCTGTGTTTTCCAGAAACACTAGAATGGCTCTGGGGTCTGTTGGTGTGCTGACAGCTGGACTGAGCCAGAGCCACAGTTGCCCTCATGGCCCCCCACCCAGCATGTCTTCCCCAATGGCCCATTGCCCTTGGTGCCACTGCTGCCTCACCTGCTGGCCCAGCAGCTCTGTCTGACAACCTGGCATCTCACATCACTGCTGGTGAGGTCAGCAGAGGGCACCAGGCCATGTGCTTGACAAGGAGGGGGGTCGCTCCTCCCCCCAACAATTGCATGTGTGCCCTCTGCTGACTTCACCAGCTACCCAAAGAATGTCTGGGCAACTAGCCAAAGGCTTGTTACTACACAGCTGATGGCAGAGGCACAGCTCAGTCTACCTAATTATAGACAAAGGCAGTGTGAAGTCAGTTACTTACTTTACTAGCAAGGACAACACAAGCCCACAAGCAAAATCCAATATACAAGGTCCAGGAACAGTAAACAGAGTTCAGAGTAGTTGAGCAGAATCCTGGTCAAGGAAACAGAGTCCAGAGTAAACAAACACAGTCCAGGTCAAACACAAGGAGCAGGAACATGACTGGTAATCAGATAGGTCAGATAGTCTCCAACAACCTCTGGAGGGAAGTGCTGTATATTTACAGAGCAGTAGCTAACACAGCTGCTCTTAACTAAATGCTGCTTCCTATAAATACACAGAGACTTCCCAAGCCCTCCTTTTGTTGTTTCCATGCTGTGAAGGTAGGTATAGGTAAATTGTCCTCTGTATCTGAAGGAGCAGGACCCTTTGCCAGAGTTGCTACCGCACTATTGCCTGCATCTGAGGCCTGTGGCTCTGGAACATCCTCCTTGTCTGGATTGGTAGGTCCTGGCATGTCCATTGCTTTAGTCTCAGAATCAGAGTCCATTTTCAAGTTCTGGAAACAGGGCACAAAACCAGCAGCAATGGGAGATGCCAGGTTCTTGGACAGAGCTGCTAGGCCAGTAGGTGAGACAGCAGCAGTGGAAGTAGCAGTGGTGGCCCTGAGGGCAATGGACCAGCAGGGCACATGCAGTGTCAGCCCAGCTGGCCTGTGCATAATGCTCTGGACTGGCTGTGGATTAAGCAGCTGGTGCAGACAAGACGTATGTCTCTGGGACCATTGTGCAAACAGAGCCAGCAATGCACTCATTGCATAAGGGTCCCAATGCACAATGTGTGTCTATGCAGAACAGGACACATTGTGCATCAGGACATATTGTGCAATGAGACTCTGCCTTGTACAATGGGACATTTTTCACAGTACCCATTTGTGCATCGTTGCAGTTCACTAGCATGACTACATGTCCATCCTGTCAGCAAATAGCTCCATCATCATAAAGTTTTGTGTTGTAACTTCTGAAGCAGAATCTTGACCAGTGTACTTAACTCTCGCATAACTTACTGGGATTTCTGCATGCTTAATTGTGTCTAAATCTTCCAAATAGCCTCTCTCTCTCTGGTCACAAAAGATTGGCTGTCAAGAAAGGGAGGGGCACCTTGACAGAACTGTAATTTAAAGTTAATTTTCATTAGCAAAGCTGCTGGTTCTGGGCAATTGATTCCCGGCTCCAGATGTTTCCATTTTAACTAAATGATGTAGTGAAATGCTTAATTGATAAGTGACCGGAACACTTTTTAAAAACCTTGTTTTGTCCTATGACAATAAAAGACCAGGAGAGCCAAGCAGAAGAGATTTTCCCTTCTTTCCATAATAGCTTTATTTTATTGCACTTTCAGAAATACAATAAGAAGGTTGTCTTTAAAACAAAACAGGTTTTTCAGGGAAGGAGGCAGATTTAATTCTGAGTGTACATTACTTTTTAAAAATAATAATAATAATGATACTACATCAGTATAGTGAAGAATAACGTTATAGTCATGTGCTGAAACACATACAAATCCTATTTGTAAACCCTCAGGGCTCACTTCAAGAGACCATGAAAAGACAGATTTGTTTTTTAAAGTTGTTTGGAGAGATACTTTAAAACTGATGGATGGAAAAATATAAGACTGAAATGAATATGAAATTAAATGCAACTAGGAATGTCTTGCTGAGGCTCTAACCAAATTTACGTGAAAATGCATAACATTGAGAACTATAATCCCCCAAACCAGATGTGGGCAACTTCAACAATTCCAGATGTGAGGCACCTGCCAAAGAGTACACCCTTATCCCCGCTACTTTTCTGAAATTTGACAGGAAATTGCACCCAATAAGGCCAAGGGAGAGCTTAGTTGATGCCCAAATTTCAACATCTGGATTTGCTGCTGAGTTTCACAGGTGCAGTTTAAAAGTTTGGGAGCTGAAGGCTTCAAAGGCTGTACAGTCATCCCTTCAATTTCACTGGGGTTAGGGGTGCAAGACCCCTGTGAAATTGGGGGGGGAGTGAATAAAAAATTATTTAAAGATTGGTTGGGGTGTGTGGATGGAACACCCAGGAGGAGGAGGAGGAGGGAGGGAGGCTCATGGCCTAGGCCACCGCAACCCTGCCTGCCTAGGCCTCCAAGGCCTCCTCCTCCTCTGCCACCACCGTCTCTTGCCCTGTCACCGCCACCATGCCCCCAGACCTCTGCCACTGCTGCCGCCATGCTGCTGAGCAAACCTTCCACACTTACCACAAAGCCTTTGCAGTGAACGCAGTGTGACTTTGCTCGGTCTTCAGCTCCCCCCACACAGGGAACAAAAGTTGAGGAAACCTGCAACGCTTGCTGCAGGTTTGTTCTGCTTTCCTTCCCTGTGGGGGGAAAAGCCAAAAACCATTCACCCCTCCTCCCCACAGCCTTGTCTTTTCACCCCACAGGGAAGGAAAGCTGAGCAAACTCACAGAGCTCACCACAGGTTTGGTCAGCTTTCCTTCCCTGTGGGGCAAAAAGCTAAAAACCTCTCACCCCACCCACAGCCTCATCTTTTTGCCCCACAGGGAAGGAAAGCCAGCCAAACTCACAGCACTAGCCAGAGGTTTGTTTGGCTTTCCTTCCCTGTGGGGCAAAAAGCTGAACACCGCTCACACCCCTCCCTGTGGTCTCACAACTCTGCAAATTCACAAAACCATGAAATGAAAAGCTGCAAAAAGGAAGGGACAACTCTATTTGGACTTTGACCACTTGTTGGCCACCCTTCTAACAAACATCTATAAGTACCATTGAGCTCAATAGGACTTACACCTGGCTAGGTCTCCATATGATTAGACTTAGTTTGTTTAACCCCCCCCCCCACTCCACATACATACATCCTTTGGTTTTTAAGCCAACAAGTAAGGCTAGGGGAGAAATTTAGTGAATTCACATTTTAACACAAATTGAATCATGGACTTTGAAACATTGACCTAAATTTAATTGTTAATCCTAACCAGAGTAGACTCACTGACTCAATGGAACTTACATGACTGTTGACTTACCAAGCTCCCATTGATTCACTGTGTCTTCTTCAGTTGAGTCTGTCAATTGGTTTGAGGCCATAGTTGCCTTTTGAAATGTTCACTTTTCTTGAGTTTTGCAATGCTGTTCTCCAAGTTCAAACACACACACACACACACAAAAGTGGACATTACACACGAAATTGCATATGTTAATAAAAAATAATGTGAAAAAGGAACTAAGTTATGGGAATGAGAAAGTGAGAGGGCCAAAAAAAAAAAAAAAAGATCAGTTGAGATCCTTACCATCCTAGAATGTTGGGGGATTGAGAACTGAAATAGTGATGATAGTATATGTTAATTAGCTTGTCTATTGTCTCTATGTTTTGATTTGCAACAACAATTGTTACTAAGGGCTTGTCTAGATGGGCAATTTACCCCAGCTTCCCCCTGTCCTGGAGCCCTGCAGTCTAAATAATGCAGGACTCTTGCCCTGATTCACCGCCAGGCAGTCCCAATGATGCCAAAAGCAAAGCCAAGAGGAAGCTGGGGTAATCCCTTTTATAACATTTTAAAATAATACCGGGGGAAATCTGCATTATGTGGGAAAACCCAGATGAGTCCAGCATGGGAATGCAAGGTCGGTACCTGCCTGCCTGCCTGTATCATTGGATGCTGACATCAATGCTGGTGTCACTCTGCAGCTGCGAAGGAGGCATCCAGCAAGTGATCAAGGCCCCATGCATGTAACCAGCCTTGATCATATTCTGAGGGTCTCCTTCATGGCTTCAAAGAGTGACGCAGCAGAGTTTCAGAGAATAGGCTGAAGATCCTGACAAGCTCTCCAAGCCTTTTCACTCTTCTCCAGGTGTCTCCAAAATGTCTCCAGGATTCACTCAGGCAACCCAGTAGTTTTATTTAAAACCTACTTTATTCTTCTATATAAATATACTATATGGTCAACAAATCACAATCTCTACATACTACTCCACAATATCTCCAAACTACTCCACCTCTACTCAACAACAATACATTGGCAAACATTGCAATTTTATAGCCATTGTTTATCTCCACCCACTAGTTAGTTTCCACCCAGTGGGTGTGTACTTCCATTCTGATTGGTTCCACCCATACTTAAGACCAACCCATGTATTTCAACATTTCACCTTGTACACTTAATGATTCTCAGGTGTTTCCATTCTGCATTCAGTACCTCTGTCCTTGGCTCTCAGGACTTATAGATTACATTAGCCATTTCACCTGTGTAGTTTCATAATTGCTCTTGCTTAGTCATTGTGACTTTCACATACATATTTTATTTCTTTCACTGTATGTCCCATGTTGCATTTTCCTTAACAACAGATATTTCTGACACTACATGAATTAACTGCCTTACCTACTGCCTGGATCTTTGTGTTATCATCAACAGATTTTGTGAATGGGCAGTATTAATGAAATGCCCCCTGTCAGTCCGTTCTCCACCTAAATTCACTCTGGCATAGGAATGTCAAGTTTTGATTATTTCATTCTTGCCTGCAACAATACATATATCAAAAATATTCTCCTTGCTGGCCAAGACTGCAAGATTTCTTGATAGGTTTTCACACTTTGTGGGGAGGGAACTCTTGCTCTTTTGCCTATAGCAAGACATATTATTATACAAATTTAATGGGAAATATCACATCCCACTTGATGTTGACAGTTACCTTTGCTGGACAAGTAGAATCCTATCATCATAGATCATCATAGCAGTGTGATAATGGGAAGAAGTCCTCAGAGGCAGGTGCGTGAAGAACATTGAGGAAAAGCTGTATCACATGGTAGGGCTTCTCAGGAGCCGGAAGAACCGCCAAGCTGTATCACAAGCAGTTATAGCTGAAAACACCGGTGCAGTCATGCAAAGCTGTGGTGGAGGCATCAAGGACACTGAGCTACGCTTGGAGTGGCCATGTTGCTTTTAAGTTTATTTAGGCCAGTTTCGACCTGGAAGGCCCTATTCAGGCAGCTGCAGTCACCCAGGATCTCATAGGCCCTGTCTAGGCAAGTAGGCCTCTAGGGAAGTTTTTGGGCCCAGTAGGTCTAGTGTAGTCAGGTGGGCCTCTAGAGCCACCCTGGCTGTTCCTTTATGGTCAGTTAGGTGGGGGGGTGACACCTTCCTGCTTTACTGGGCCCCATTTAGGCCAAATTGAGTTTGGGTCCCCTTTGTAGTCTGTTCCTCATCCTGCAGTCCACGAACCCTAATGATCCAGAAAGGAAAAAACATCTAGGGTAGGGTGCTACTATGCCCTACTACCCCTTCCCTATAATATCTCATAATTGGAAATATTGGACACTCTGAAGGGGTCAGGTAGAATGGGCTGATCCAAAGTGAGGTCAGTTGGAGGTCACAAGGACCTGGGAAGGTGTCTTAGAAATATTTTCAGTAAACATACCCAAGATAGGATTAAGAAGAAACCCTTAGTAAATAAAACTATTATGGGGATAAAGTATATGCTAATCCCTTCTTGGGCCCCTTGTTGATGAGACATACATTCTAAACAATCAAGTGTCCTTCACAACCCAAATTCTCAGGAAATATCCCTCAGAACCCACTTCTGTCCTACAATGTGAGGTTGTCATAAACCCATTAATTATTATCACCCAGCCATCTAAGACAATCAGAGGAGTTTCATTCTCTTTTGCTCCTCCTGTGTGAGAGTTGTTTAGCTACTGTAGTAGCCAAAACATACCTTCATGAAATGGTTATAAATATCCCAGCCTAAACAATAGCAAAGTGTGCCATTGTGGATGACACCTGGACGCTCACTCTGTTAGCACGCCCCTGGATCAGACTTCCAGTGCCACCCTCAAATCCATCTAAATACTTCGCTCCTCTTCGGATTGGTAACTACTATTACCCTACCTCCCAAATATAGTTCTCTATCCAATCTTTCTGTCTTAAACTCTTTGATAGCATTGTGTGGTTCTTGTGAGTATGTGTTGTATGTGTGATTGCGTTCTGTGTTATTTTCTAATAAAAAACATTTATTTCACTTTAACATGGAGTTCTCTTCAGTTAGTACTGGTATACATACAGTAGGTGAAAAGGTCCCAAAGTTACCTGCCTCTCACATCATTCTATTTGAGCTAATAATAATTCCCCCAGCTAATAATACATCACAAGTGGGGTTCTAAAGCACCCCCACCTCTTCAAATAACAAGAGGAAGGGGCACCCTTCAGAGTTCACACAGCACTGTCAGAAGATCACGTCCTTGCAGATAAGCATAGTATGCCTGAACCTGAAGTTAACATGTGGTGTGGCCATATGGACCTTGGAGCCAACCAACAGATCAACTGACACCAATCTGGCTCTGTTACTCACCTGCCATGCAGTGACCAGTATGGGAATCTCATCAGGTGTGTGGTATATGCCAGGATAGTCCCATCAGCTGCAAGAGGTTCACATTGTTGATACCTCCAATGAGGCTTGGCTTCTGGGAGAGGCTGTCCCTACCAGCTTGTGCAGATTTTTGGAAAAAAATATATATTTAATTTAGATTTTAAGTACATTTATAAATAACAATACACCCTTAACCCCCACCCACCCAAATTAAATGAATACAATCAGCTATCACAGTCTTACACAACATTACCTAGTATGTTTACATCAAGTTCAGACACAGCTCATTGGTCTCTTTTCCAGATGTAAATCATTGTGTCAAAAGTACTATTCCAAAACTCCAACTGATTTATTTGGTGGTCCATATGTTGAAATCATATCTGTTTTGTAGAAGAGAACTGGTAACTAGATTTCTATGAATTCATCTTCCTTTATCTCTCCTCTGGTCATAGAAGGCAAGTTAACTTTTCAGATAGACCAGACTCTACCTAGCCAAACCATTAATGAGAGACTTCAGAAGTTTTCCAGAACTTTGCAATTTCCATATAGACAGCTTTAAGACCTAAGATTTTTATTCAAAAGCTTTTAGTTGTCACCATCAAAGATGGAAAAGAGTATTATTTTATCTCTCAACTGGATGGTTTGTTTACATGTTAAACTCAACCACTGTATTATTTCCTACCGAAACATTTTCACCTTACAACATTATAACCACAGTTGATCCAATAGACCTGTACCTTTGTGTCCTGTCCAGCAACTTTTTGAAATATCTCTATTGATTTTGTGTAGTTTAGCTGGACATGCCAAGGGGCTAGGGATGGAAAGAATATTCAGAATTTTTTTTAAAAAAAAAAAAGTTGAAAAATATATTATTTTTTAGTGTTGAGAAACTATGAGGAGAATCCTGGACTGATGTGAAACTTCACAGTTTGGGACTTATTCTATGTAAAATTAATACATGGTTGTTTTGTGCAGAAATCAACCTTTTCTGTGTAGGAAACAGCTTTTTTAATGTGGAAAATAATATTTCAATGCAGAAGGATTAATTCCTGCACAGAAAATACTGTTTTCTATGCAAGTCAACCATATGCAAATTTTACACAGAAAATCTCCAGCTACAATATTTTCTACTCAGAAATGGCATTGCCTGCACAAGAATTAATATTTCTGCCTTGAAATATTATTTTCCATACAGAAAGTCTGTTTTCTGTTCAGAAGATGTTGCTTTCTGCATAAAAACCCACATAGGATTATTTCCACATAATAAGTCCTGATTTGCAAGCAGCCTTTGAAACTGTGTGGTTTTCAAGGACTTTTTCACAGCAGGAAGAAAATTCCTGAAATTACTCATCCCTACTTTTGAGAAAAAAGGTAGTGAAGAATTATATCCCTACAGGGAGCTACAACTTTGTTCCCCTCCAGGAACACCCTGTGTGCATCGGCTACTCCCATTGGGATGCCATCTTCTTCCAGCCACCAAGGAACAGATATCAAAAGGGGGGGGGTATGGAGATATATTTAACCTGTAAGTCCATGAGGTTGTGGATAAGGAAGAAGAAAAGGAAAAAGAGATAGTGGAGATTTTCACCCCGGGGCTAGAAGCCCCAGTTCTGTTCCGCCACATCCTCTCCTGTTCCTGCAATGGAATAGAGGTAAATGTTCACAAACTTACCTCCATTCCACTGCAGGAACGGGCTTCCTGCCTCCTTTCCAGCTGGCCATAAATGCAGCTGTCATAATCTCTCTCTCTCTGGCTTTTCTTCGCAAACGAAGATTCAGGAAGGACTCATCCCACGCTTTCTGCAAGCGCGCTGATGACTAAAAAGGCCAATCCGAGATAAACAAGTCCGGTTGCAAAAAGCACAGCAGAAGGTCTCCTTGGGTGATGTTTTTGGGTTGTGATTCTTTCTGCGTTGTCGTTTCTCTTCAAGACTTGTTCGTTGTGAGTTCTCAAATAAGGCTGCAGCATTGTGGATAGTGTGTCTCCATGCCTCCCGATGTGAGGCCAGGGCGGACCACTGTTGGTGATCAATTTGGCCAAGCCTGAGATGTTGTTTCAGGGAGTCTTTGTATCGCTTTTTTGGAGCGCCCCTCTTACGCTGACTATGTGACGAATGTTGCTGTCCTTGAGCAAGCAGGGATCACCAGCATTGAGGCCATGATATTGAGAACACAGCTGTGCTGGGCAGGGCACGTTTCTAGGATGGAGGACCATCGCCTCCCAAAAACACTACTCTACGGTGAACTCACCACGGGTCAGCGTAAGAGGGGCGCTCCAAAAAAGCTGTCATAATGCTGCTTTTACAACCGGCCAGGGGAAATCCTGCTTGTTCTCATGAGAGAATGAGTGGGAGGGAAATTCAAAAAGAACCCCCCCCCCAGCAATCAAAGAAAGAAAAAAATATATTAAAATACATTAAAAATAATACAAGGAACCTGGGGAGGACGGGGAAGGGTGGCACTTACCTGACTGTCCAGATAGTGGCAGGAAGTGCCTGCCACGGAGCTCCTCCCCCATCCTGTCATTCCAGAATAGAGAATAGAGATGGGGTCCTATTCGCACACCTGCGTTCCATTGCAGAAATGGAAATGGGTGCCTAATAATGACTTCTCCCGTGAATAATATATCATGGGGAGAAAACTGAATAATGACAATTTGGGCATGGAACAGAGTAAACGTGTCTGAAAGGAAAATTTTTCAGCAACCCTGTTCCATGCCAGTAATGGGACAACTTGTCCATGTGAAAATCTCCAGTGTGGGAAAAGAAGATAGAAGGAACCTGAGTGCCCGGGTTTTATATATATACACCAGGGGGTCTTGGGGCTTGTCTACACTAGCTAGAATACTCTGCCTTCCAGCTGCAGTATTCTGGCCCCAAACTAGTCTGCATTCCCCTGTTACTGTGACAAAATGGGCAGAAGTCCACATGCACATGCTGGGCCATATTGGTGGGCACCTCTGCCATGCACTGCACCATTTGAAGAAAGGAAGGAGGCTCTCAGCATGTGATCAGAGCTGGTCACATACAGGGACCACTGATCACAAGCTATGGGCCTCCTTCCCAGCTCCAGAGTGACGTCAGTGGCAACAACAGAGGTATCTGCCAATACAGCCCAGCATGCAGGTATGGACTCCTGCATTCCCAAGCTGGATCCGCCTGGGTTTTCTCACATGACACAAGTTTCCCCAGGAGTTATTTTGAAATGTTTTAAAGGGTTTACCCTGGCTTTCCCTCAGCTTCACCTTGGCCATCGTTAGGAGTCCCTGGAGGTGAATCTGTGCAAGAGCTCTGCATTGTTTGGATTGCAGGGCTCCAAGACAGGGGGAAGCTGGGGTAAATTGCCCATCTAGACAATCCCACAGCCATGGAGGGTCCTGTATTTACTGCAGTATATTAATGTAACCCATAGGGGTTATGTGGATTTCATAGGCCTGTCATGGCTTTGGTATGATCAGACCTTCCGCATAAAGCAGCTAGTAACCCTTCCCTTTACTGAGAAGAGGAGCAGCCACAATTATGGCTGTGAATTATGACTCCGGCTAGACCAGCTTATCTGATAGATTTGAAAGTGGGAACTTGGTTAATAGGATTACATCCTCTTCATCTGTGGGTTATGTAGTTCAGCCCCACTTATTTTGCTGGAAAGCCAGGCCTTGTGCGGAAAGAATGACACAACTTCACCATAGCAATAAATATACGAACACCATTTTTTATAATGAAGGAAACTTTACATTGAATTAGCATTTGAGGAGGGTATTTTACAAATCACAAATCCTCCATTACCCCCATGCTTCTGCTTGGCCTTATGTTTGAGGTAAGTTTAAAGGAAGAGAAAGAAAAGTGATGGGCACAAAGGTGGACTGGGAGGGAATTCCCACCTTTTCCTTGCATCAGCTGTTAAGAAACAGTGCAAAGCTTCTCTTATCAGCTTATAGACAGTTCTGACTTGTTCAGAGCTGCTTGCCGAGTTGCTTTCTTATTGGAAATATTGAGCAAGCCATTGTTTGGCCACCTGATGGAAAGTAGTGATTACAAGGTGGTAATGGTGTCATTAGGTGTGACATTTCACTTTAGGAAAGACAGGGATGTCTTGTTTAGTCAAATGGCAGCATGCCACACAGTCAATGGCTTATTCTTTCTATCCTCCCAAACCAAAGATATTATGAAGACAGCACAGACTGTAATCCAAATTTGTAATTGCCTCACATAGCAGTTCATGAATGCTGTTTGTCTAAATTCTCCTGTGCTTAGGGAAATACTAAATAGCCATCATTATAGCAGAAAGATATGTCTGAAATATATAATATAGTCTGTGATCATATCCCTTTCAAAACATCGTTTTTCTTCTACTTATTAATATTTCTTATTATCTATCAAACCCCAATGTTACCTCTAAACCCCAATTATTTCTCATATATTCAATAACTGTTCTCCATTCTTCTTTAATTTTTTCTACTTTTTGTTCATTTAATGACCATTGTCAATTTGTCCATTTCCACTAAATCATGTAGTTTTACCAGCCAGTCCTTCTGTGTAGGCACCTTTTCTTTCCATTTTTGGGCATACAACTATCTTGCTGCAGTTATCATGTATTGTAATTTTTTCCCATTTTTCTTCTCCATGTGTTCATCCAAAAGTCCCAATAAACAAAGTTCTGGCTTCATTTGCATCTCCATCTTCAAAATCTCTTCCATCAAAGTATGAATTTTAGTCTAAAATTCTTTTGCTTTGTCTTAGAAAAGAAGTTTTGGATGCAGATGTATTGGTTGCAAACTTATAGTTAAATTGGGAATAGATATTTAGAAGGATGAGATGCAAGTTAATTATATTCTTACTTGGCAAGTTGGAAGTCACATATATCCTGTTATGGTTATGTTATGATTTTTTTATTTTATTTATTTATTTATTTATATCCCACTCTTCAGCCACAAGGCTATCAGAGTGGCTTACAAATTGTTTTAAGCAATAGCAATTTACACATCTACACTGCATTAAGCAGTTTCCAATGTGCATTAGCTAATTATTGTAGTTAGTTTGGAGTTAGTTTATTGATTGATCAGTTTGCTTCTTTTTTGTAGTATGTGAAGTGTTGTAGTGTGTAGACTTTCTCCTGTGTATGTTGTTTTATATTATAAAAGCTCTGTTTTATATTAAAAATGTATTTTTTTTAAAAAAATATTTATTGGTACTTGTTTTTTTAAAAACCAATGACTACGTCCACCACTGAAAATATTTATTTGAACAAAAACATATTTCATCATAAAGTAAAAGTATGAAAAGTATTTCTTTGTGTGTGGTATTTTTTCATCACAATGTCCTAAAATGCAAGTACAGTCCACATTTTTGCAAAGCAAGAGCCAGATTTACCCTTGTTGAATCAACACATGAACTGCAATCTTTTGGTAGTAATGCTTTTCAGAATTAGGTAATGTTCCCCAAGCAGAAAATGTATACAGAAATACATATATAAGGGATATGCACAAAACTGTATATGTTATGAAAATGCATGCACATTTTGGGAAGATGTTTTGAGTTATGAACTGGTGTGGAAATAGGATAAAATGAACCTAAGATGGGAGAAATGGAGGGGATCAAAACTGACAAAACTGATTCATTCACAACTAATTACAGGCATTCCACAGTTAACAAGGCCTTTGACACCTAAGCTTCTTTTATACAAAGGCCTTTTACACATGTCCACCAGCACCACCCCTGCTTTCCTCCTTGTTCTCTGTGTAGCTGGAAGGGTTTGCGGTGTTATATCTTTTTAGCAGGACTGGAATTATTAGGGTGGTAAAAGATGGCTGGAGAAACACAGGCTTTTAGTGTCAGGTTGTGCAACTGTATCTGCAGAAAACAATGCAATAAACAAGGCATGAGCTGGGGGAGACTAGATTACTGCTTTACCCAATCTTACTGTAGCCTTGTATGCTTACTACAACAGGCAAGGTAAATAGCAGCTGACCCTTACTGAGCACCTTTAAACAGCAAAACACATAGAAAAGAGGAGAACAGATAAACCTGCCCTGCCAGCTACCTGTCAACATTTTGTTGTTTTTGTAAAGCAGAGGTCTATAAGGATTTTATCAGACGTGGCAAAAATTGTGGGATTATGACACCATGGTAGTGCAAACAGCCAAGGCCATCACATGATGTCATCATCACCTTGTGGTTACCCCATGCCCCAGCCATGAATACAATATCACTTTTAATTGACAGGATAAGCCAATATTGCAGTATTGAGGGTGTGCAAAAACATGTCCCATTGTAATTGTGAGATTAAAGTGTGAATGGGATGTCCTCAGCAACCAAACCTCTGGGTAAGAATTCAAAATAAAAATTATGAATTGTCCCATCTAGTTTGCACATTTTAAGGTTTGTTGCAGTGCTTGTGTATTCATTAACTTTGTTAATTTAGGGGTTTTTTGAAGTTGTAAGCATGCTCGTGTCTTCTTGTGAGAACATCTGAAATCTCACCCATGTCATATCGCAGAAGTAAACTCCCATTCTTAAAGCACTAGTAGTCATTGTACAATAATTCTGTGACATTTCTTTCATGTGACTACAGTGATGTGTGATAATAAGTGTTATAATGGCACAATGTTCCCACTATCTTCATTCGCACAATTACAGCATTTTTAGACACTAGTCTAATAAAGTCCCAAGTCTGGCTACCAAAATGGAAACTATAGGAAAAAATGAAGGCTGGGTAAAGAAAAAGTTATCCCTGGATGCATTTTAGAAGAAGACTTTAAGTGGTCTTTAGAAGGTCCAAAATGTTTTTATTTACTTTGCCTGCAATGTTTCACTGACCTGGTTGCTTCATTTCACCTGTGCATATTGTGTAGTTCTGAATAAAAAGTTTGCTGAACCGTGTTGAACTGCTTTTTTTTGGGGGGGGGTAGGCACATAACTCTGTTTTTTCCATGTTACTTGTTCCGCTGGTACCACATTTTCTGTTAAAGTGCTAATGCTTGGGAATACATCTACTTCATTAACTGAGGTACACCTGTGTTGGGGCCTTACTGCAATCCAAAGAAAAGTGGCCAAGGTGGCAGGAATGTTCCACCTTTCCTGTTGCCTTACTGCATGTCATCAGCATTCTTTTGCTCCAAACCTGTGGGGCACTGAGGTAAAACTGCATCTTTTTGCTAACCAGAAAAATATGTTTACAAAGAGACACGGGACTGGAACAAAAGAATGCCAGAAGAACACCAACGCCATGTGGTAAGGCAGCAGGGAAGATGGAATGTTCCTGCTGCTTTGCCACTTTTCTTCAGAGTGTGGTAAGCCCCTTGGAAAATAAAATGGGGGGGCATGACAGGGGTTAGCCATTGCCTTCCTCTGAGGTTGAGAGAATGTGTCTAGACCTGTGAGAAAATTCCACCTTTCATCTGGAATATTCAGCCTTGGATCTGGCCCATCCTCCCCTCATTACCTAGATGAAATGGGGTGAAGTCTGCACGGACGTGCCAGCCAGCACCAGTGGGCACCTTCCCCACTGTTGCATGTTGGTCCCTCTGAAGCCAGGAAGGAGGCCCACAGCACGTGATCAAGGCTGGGCACATGTAGGAGGCCTTGTTCAACTGCTGCAGGCCTCCTTCCCAGCTTTAGAGTGATTCCAGCAGTGGCAACATCATGTCCGGCACAGGTACAGACATGCATTCACATGTTGGCCCAATCTGGGTTTTCCTGCATGAAACAGATTTTCCAAGGTGTTTAATTAAAATATTTTAACAAACTTTACCCAGGCTTACCTCAGGATTGCCCAGAGGCAAAACAGAGCAAGGGCCCTGCATTGTTTGGACTGCATGGGGTCCAAGACAGGAGCAAGCTGGCGTAAATAGCCAATCTAGACATACCCCCAGTGGGTTTCCACAGCTGAGTGGAGATTCAAACCCTGATCTTCCAGAGTCAGAGTCCAACACTTGAATGACTACACCACACAGGCTCTGTTAAGAGTTTTTGCCCTCTTGGAAAGAAGACAGTGCTATCCTTTAAATATTAGAATTGTGCCATGAGAGGACTTTAAAGCTAGAAAGCTTTAGTGCTTAACTCCTCTGAACTAGAACACTAAAACTCCTTATAAGAGAATTCTAAATACCTAACCAAATTACAAATCCCAGGATTCCATAGAATGGACCCATGGCAAGTAAAGTGGTTGATCAGAGTTCTTAAGATCTAGTGTAGTCTAGATGTACTCTGTGTTTAAGGGATATAATATTCTGGTCTAGCTTGCTTGGAGGCTATTAAGAGAAGTTCAGATTTATTCTTTCCCTCTTGTAATGTTGAACTAGGTATCTTATTTTAAGGTTTCTTTATAGGAGCTGCCAAATGTATATAATGTTACTATTATTAGTGTTAAATAATTGTTAATTGACCTATTGGCATGTTTGATACTCATTTATACTTTCCACTGTTTTAATATGTTTTAAACAAAGAGCTAATTGTTAGACTGCCAGAGCTATGTGGCAGTTGTGTCATAGTTTTTATTGTAATTTATGGCTATTGCACAATTATGCGTTGTAATATGGTACTTAGATTGTGAGTTTTCCATGAACTGTTTTGAGCAGAATGCAATTGTGGGAAATATGGCACACAAACTGTGATACTAGACCCAGCTGTTATCACTGGTGACAATTTTGTGGATATAAGCAATTAGACCCACACAGCTTGTTGCTATAGGCTCTTATGCAATAATTACAGCATTGAAGAATAAAATATTGAAATATTAATTTACTATTAAAATATCCCAGAGCAATTTACATATTAAAAATCCTTTAGGAGAAAGTAATAGTAAAACAATTTAAACAGCAGTAGAAGCAACAAGACACAGCTGAAATCCTCAGGACTGGTGTGAAAACAGACCCATAAAATCTACACACCCATTTAAAGACAATGGAAAATTCAAAAGCCTCTGTCTTGTTTGCTAGATGACTAAAGACTTGGTGTTTCCATCAGCTGTGTGAAGAGGCATTTCATAACCAGTGTGTCACCAATGAAAAGGTATATGCCTAGGGAAAGATGAGAAAACAATTCTGTTGAGTTATTTTTTTAAAAAAATTCAAATTGGATTTGTCAAATCTGCACCTCTTGGGCCAAACATGAACATAGGAAAAAAATGCAATTGGAAATCCATATACTGTATTTTTCTGGGCTTTAGATGTGTTGTAAGAACCTAGGGGGGGAAGGGAGGAAAATGCCTTTGATAATATGCACATGCAACCTCTATGAACTATTGGTTTGCTCCACTGGGTGAAGAAACTCTCAAGAAGGGGCTGTGGAGTGGGTCCTCTGTATCCATGGAGGTTTTGTTCCAGAAACCCCCGCAGATAGGAAAAACCTCAGATGTCCCATATTAATCAATGGGAATGGCCATTTTAGGTATTCAGCTTTGGTTTTTTAGGTATAGGTACTGCCATTTTAGGTAGCAGTGATGAGCTATTCATGCTCAAATCCATGGATGTTGAATCCGCAATACGGAGGGTCCACTGTACTTACTCTTAGATCCAAAAGAGAGGGAGTGCTGGAGCCGAAGAGAACCTGCAATTGCAGGAAATAAACAGTAGGCCCTTTTCAACTTGAATAAGGCTATAGGGTTTTCAGTTATGAATTTAGGACAGCAAAAGGGTAAATTGATTCTGGCAGACCTTCTATATTGCATTTGTATTTAATCAATAGATAGATAGATAGATATTTAGGGCTTTAAGATTGCATCTAAATGTTACAATACTACTGAGTAGCAGAGACAGAAGCATCCTGCAATCATGTTCTGGGCTGACACATTATTGGTTTTTATCAGAATGAAGCAGTGGATCATCAACAATCACATTTACAGAAGGAAACGCCAAAGACTATGCTGAGGCAGCACACTTGGATTCTTCTTCTTGCTCCTCTATTCCTCCTGCTCTTGTTGTTGTCTCTTATATTTCGCACTGCCTAAACCTGCTACCAAGCATAATGGAGGGTGGGGAACAAAACCTCCAAGGGGGATGGCAAGGACCATGGTGAAGGGGAGGTGGAAATCAAGAGAGCAAAGGCTGCTGCCACACTGCAGAAATAATGCAGTTTTGACACCACTCAATGCTATGGAATTCTGGGATTTGTAGTTTTGTGAGATATTTAGCCTTCTCTTGCAGAGAGTTTATCTACATTGGCCAAAATATGCCAGTTCCCCACTGGAATATGCTGGATGCAGAAGTGGTACATCCCCCCACCCCTTTACCTGCAGAAAACAGGCTAGAATCCAAACAGGACACCAACCCATAGCTGAAGTCACCACTACCATCACCATTTTCTTGCTAACATGGAAGCCAGGCAGGGGTCCAGCAACATGTGACTCCAAACCCCCTGCATGTGACCAGCCTTGATCCCATGCTGCAGGACCCCTGCCAAGCTTATGGGAGAGCCAGGGAGATGGTGGTGGCAGTGGGGAGCAGCATTCTAGGATGGACTCCCCTGGACACATGGGGCTTGATCCATCTGAAACAGAGTAAACCAAATAGGCTCCTATGGAGATGTGGGACTTGATCTGGGTTTTCCCAGTTAAACTGGGGTAAACCGGGTATTTTCTTGTAATGGGTTATATGGCCCTATCTCAGCTTGCCCCTGTTCCAGCCCCATATCTGCTCCAGCAGTTGTTTGGACTGCTTGGGTAAATGCCCTGTGTTGTTTGGACTACAGGGCTCTGCTATGGAGGCAAGCCAGGTTATTTGGCCAGTGTAGACAAGCCCAGAGATCTCTGGAGCCACAACAAACTATAAATCCCAGGATTCCATGGGATGGAGCCATGTCAAACTGCATTATTTCTGCAGTGTGTCACCAGCCAGAAACACTAGCCTCCTTATCACATTCTTTGGAAATGCCATGAAATTACACAAAAAGGCATTAAAAATGGAGATGGTTTACATTTTGACTTAAGATTTTTTTTAAAAAATAATAATAATACAGGTTAAATAACAATTAACAATAGGTTTTGATCACTGATTATAATGTTAGTATCAACGTGTCTCTCTCTGTGTGTGTTGTTTGATCTGTTTTAAAAAATATTTTAAAAGAACAGGGAAAGGAGGAAAACAAGAAGAAAAAAACATGACATTTTCCCTACTTTTGCCTCACCAGCACAAGCCTGACAAGGTTTTTGACATCTTGAAGTCCAGGCTGTCCAAGATCAAGGCTTTGATTGACCTGCCCCATTCCTCCTCATAGCCAGAATATGCATTTCTTTTTCCAATCGGCCTATTCCCTATTGGGGCTCCAATGTCTGAATGACTGGAATGAAGTGGCTGCAGTTGTGGTTTGTTGAGCTGTAGATACCAGGTTGATTGATGATGATTCATGGACTAATGTTCCTGTCAGGGAGCTGCCTTTGTTCAGACCCCTGGTACTGCTGAAAGGGGCAATATGATCTACCCTGCATCTTCATTTGCAGCTGGACTCTAGGATGTTTTGACTTGATTTGTCATTTTCTTTTTACAACAGGGGCTTATTTTGTTCACTTCACAGTTTTGGGTTATCCATGCCATTTAATCCATTTTTAAAGTAGTGCCCTATGTAATGTGGAAAGCTTCTGAGAAACCTGAAAGAGCTGCCCCCCAGTCTTGACCTCTTATTTGTTATGCTTGCTCCAAAACAGATGTGAGCAAAATGCGAGCTGCAGGCAGCCTCCCCCCACAGCTATTTTTGTGGCCCCTAGCCCACTCCCCCATATACCTCTCTTATATATATTTTTTTTACCTTCAAATGCCATCTGGGGGGCACAAGGGGCCTTTTTCTATGTTCCCCCCTGGCATTTTAGGCTCAGAAAAGGCCTTTTTAAAATACAGTAGGACCCCTGTATCCACTGGGGATTGGTTCCGGGGGCCTCCACAGATACTGAAATCCACAGATAACAGAGAATGCCATTGAAAATAATGGGACTTCTGGTTTAAAGTATCATAGAGTTGCCTTGGAGGAGCTAGAAAATGTCTAGAGAGGATGTATTTTCTAGGAAAACTCTATGGTATGTGTTCTGCTTTATGTCCCATGAATAACTGAAACCATGGATATTGGTTCCACGGATATTGGTTATGGGGGTCCTACTGTATAGGAAGTGAACAGGAATGCTTTCTCTTGGTTCCACCATCATCCCAGGCTCACTTGGTGAGGACATGTGAGAGAGCTTCTCAGTGGCTGCTCCCACTCAAGGAATGCCCTTCCTCGAGAGGATAGACTGACCCCATTCCTGCTTTCCCTTTTGCTGGCAGGCAAAGATGTTTTGATGCAAGCAGGCTTTTAATTAATAGCTGCACACACATAGGCTTTTTATTGGTGTGTGTTTTTATTGTTTTTATTATTTAAAAAAGTTTATTTATATTTATATAATTTAAAATTGTCATCATTTTAATTGTTTTAAACATTTGTCATGTTCTTTAAATTGCATCTTGTATTTTATGTGTTGTGTGCTGCCTTGGGTCCCATTCTGGGAGAAAGGCAGCTTATAAATCAAATAAATAAATATTTAATTCCTGCTGTTAAAAATGGCTTCTCTTCCCCACACCGTAAGATGTCTGTGTGAGGTAGGCAGCCCTCCAAGGTCTCTTGTGGGCTTCATGTAG
Source organism: Gambelia wislizenii (assembly GCA_030847615.1). Lineage (NCBI taxonomy): Eukaryota > Metazoa > Chordata > Lepidosauria > Squamata > Crotaphytidae > Gambelia > Gambelia wislizenii. Next base: position 10,572,092 of record JAUMIR010000009.1, on the reverse strand, counting down.
CCCCCAAACCTTCCACACTTACACACCACTGCTCTAAATGCTACCCTTCTCATGCTACTTATGTCTTTCCTTGTGGGGATATGGCTGCCCAGGTGACAGGTACACTAGATGGGTCTTTGGGTTTGCTATAGCATAATCGGTTCTTATGCTTATATCCTGGAACAAATGGCATCTCTCTGGCATTGCAAGGATAGTGCACAAATATTACAGGTAGTTACTAGAGTGTAAATGTTAAGGTGTGCAACAGCTGTGTATTTTACTGGAAGTATAAAGGAAATATGTGAAAAGCACAGCAACCAGCGTTTTCATTAAACACTGCTTAACCATTCCAATTTTCTCTCTCCATAAGAAAGCAAGCAGAGTATGCCATATGGAGGTAACAGCTCACCTCTGTTCGCATGAGAGGCTTTTCATATTTTGGTTGCCCTTTTGTGTTTGGAAAGAATAAAGTTCTCAAATAGGGATTTCTTTTTTGGTGTTGGCTGCCCATTTTTATTCCTCAGTCAGACAGAACCTATTTTTCAGAAACTTCAGGCCAAGTGATTCAGAAAACTTTAATCTCTCATGCTGTTCCAAGGAACAAGGGCTGGAGCCCTGACAGTGTCACAAATGAAGGTGTAAGATGTACACTGCAGCAGCTCCTGACACTGTAACCAATGGCCTAACTGCATGTGATACTTGCTGGAATGTGAGAGGTAGTAGTGGGGCAATAAAATTGGCAAGGTAGAAGCTCAACCACAATTAGTCCCATGACCTCCTCCTACCTCTCCGCAAGGTCTAGCAGAGAGAAAAAACCAAGCGTATTTTTTTAAAAAAAAATCTTCATGTAAAACACTTGTGCATTATCAAAATTGGGGTCTGATGGAAAAGAGGAAGGGAAGAGAAAATGCTTGTAGGTTAGAGTGATACAGGAAGAGAGTTGGGTGGTAACAGAAAACAAACAGGAAGTCACCATAATGCAAATTAGCAATTACTGAGTATAGCCATGCAGACATTTCTAACTCTAACACTACTTAGCTGTGATACCTTTTCCTGGCAGCAAAGGGTTTCTTGGGCCCCGTTTACACAGCAAAATATTCCCTTAAATAAATTGCTAAGATTCCTAATTGTTCTCACACATTGCACCACAGTATCGCCTCATTCAGAAGGGGTGGGGGAGCTCAAAAACTAAAAAGTAGCATGATAGGGGATTCCGCTCCTTTTCCTGATTTTTTTGAAAACTAGTGCGACTTAGCGCACTTTCGATTGTGTGAACTACCATTTCGCAAATGTCTATGTTAATTACCAGCAATCTTTCTGATACAGTCACAGCAGAGCTTTGCCATGATTGGTTGAACTCACCAGGGAAGGGTTTGAACAGACCAGGAGGGGATGGAGGAGCCGCAGATAAAAAGATGCATCCACTGTTGTTTCCAGCCAGGGAAAAGACCGAGCAAGTGCTTTACCTGTCCCAATTGCCCAGCTTTCTCTTGCTTGGCTGCTGTGTGTGTGTGTGTGTGTGTGTGTGTGTTCGTTCCCTCGCCCTGCTGAGATCCCGTTTCTGTGTGTCAGAAGAGGGGGGGAATGGGTGAGGGGAATGGGGGCTTGATGGGCTGACACTCCCTTCTAAAGGAATACAAATTAGCAGGCATTCTCTCTTTCCCTCCCTCCCTTGCAGCTCCTCAGTATCTTCCTGCTTGGCTGCTGCCAGCTGAAGAATCCCCAGCTAGCCTTTTCCCATCTGTCTGTGTGTGTGTGTTCGTTTGTTCCCTCGCCCTGCTGAGATGTTTCTGTGTGTAAGAAGAGAGAGGGGAGTGAGCGGAAGGGGGGCTTGCTGGAATAAAAATAAAGGAATATAAATTAGCAGGCATTCCTCTGTTAATCAGAGGAGGGAAAGGTGCCAGCATTTTCTCTCTCTGTGTGTCTTCCCCCAGATGTGCTTTGGAGCCCCCCCACCTCAGTCTGTGTGTGAATTACAAAGTGGAAAAAAGCAGAAAACTAAACCGATAGACCGATTTAGCAGTAAATCACATGAACTATGCAGCACTGGCGCAAAAGGCGATAAAGTGCAAATTACCTCAATAAGGTACAGAGATTCCACCTCAACATTAGGGGGAACTTTCTGACAATAAGACCTGTTCAGCAGTGGAACACACTCCCTCGGAGCGTGGTGGGGTTGCCTTCCTTGGAGATCTTTAAACAGAGGCTGGATGGCCATCTGTCGGGGATGCTTTGATCATGATTTCCTGCTTCCTTCCCCCTGCTGTGAGAATGACTGCTTTGCCTTTGAAGTGTTAAATTCACCTCCATTTAGCTCAGGAGAGAAGAGAAGCAGTCTTTAAAAGGACATCAAGTTTTGTCCTCCAGTCCTGGACGGGGTCACACTCTCCGTTAAGGACTGTGTTCGCAGTCTGGGGGTGCTCCTTGATTCATCGCTTCAGATGACTAGTCAGGTGAATGCGACAGTCAGGAGTGCCTGTTATCAGCTTCGGCTGATACGCCAGCTGTGCCATTTACTGGAAGTAAGGGACCTCGAGACTGTGGTGCACACGCTGGTAACCTCGCGTCTAGATTTCTGCAATGCGCTCTACATGGGGTTGCCCTCATGCTTGATCCGGAAACTTCAGTTGGTACAAAATACGGCAGCCAGAGTGGTCTCGGGAACATCTCGGAGAGACCATATAACTCCAGTATTAAAATCTCTCCACTGGCTGCCTATCAGTTTCCGGGCCCAGTATAAGGTGTTGGTTATTACCTTTAAAGCCCTAAATGGCTTGTGTCCAACTTATCTCCGGAACCGCCTCCTCCCATACAATCCTCCCCGTGCACTCCGGTCCTCTGGGAGGAATTTGCTTCAGCCACAAAAATCTAGGCTGTCTGCAACCTCCCAGAGGGCCTTTTCGGTAATCGCCCCCAAATTGTGGAATGACCTGCCGAATGAGATCCGTCAGATAACAAGCCTGAGTAGCTTTAAAAAAGCACTAAAGACGGATCTCTTTCGGCAGGCCTTTCCTAATTAGATCCCAGCCTCAGGGGATCCTGGCCTCTTTTAGTCCGCTGGCCATTTATTGTATTTTATTGTATTTATTGTTTTTAAATGTGATTTTAGATCAGTTGGTTTTAATTTATAATTGTTTAACATTTTTTTATGGGGGAAGGTGGGGGTGGGGGGTGTTTGGGGATTTTATCTGTATTGTATTTTAATTTTTGTAAGCCGCCCCGATTGTTTTGACAGAGGGGCGGGGTATAAAAAAAATTATTATTATTATTATTATTATTATTATTATTATGTCTATGGTGAAATTTTCTTATCTGAATAAAAGCTTCTGGCAGAGTTAAATCATTCTTTAATTGCAAGGTATTTATTATGGGATTGTATTTTGGTAAACTTGCCAGGAAGATTCCTATTTGCATAGCTTTGGGGATTTCCTCTCCAGGAGTTTGCAAGTGGCTCTAAAATCATAAATGTGCTCATTCAAAAATGTGGGATTTGATAGCTTCATATTAACCAGCTTCATATTAACCAACTTAATTATTAATACAACCTTACTTTCCAAAGATTGAACACCACAGAGATTTTTCAAAGTATCCCATGCTTTTTTAGCTGTTCTCAGTCCTTTAATTTCACAGCCACTGAGCTGGCTGGCTGGGGGGAGGGGCAGGATTTCCAGCCGGGTGGCTGGCTGGATGGGGGGGGGGACTCTATATTTTAATTTAAAAATGGGGGGGGCGTCTTATACACCCAGTCATCTTATATGCTGGGATATATTGTGGTACTGCCTTCCCAACCACACCCAATGCGCACTCCACAGTGCTCTGTTCATGTTTGTTTTTTTTTAAAGGAACTAGTTTGGGGAAAGAATCCCACAGCTAAACATCTTGAATAATGTTGCCTTGATAATACAGGTTAATTTTGAATGCCAAACCTGTATTAATAAACCATGAACTTGTTCAGATCACTAGAGCATCTCCTGGCAGCTGTGAAAGATTAATCAAAGTATGTATGCAACCCAGTACTTGATTTGTATGTTGCTCTCTGTCCAAGATAAAACAAACAGCACTAAGACCACTGGCCAATGCAAGGCTTTGAACCAGGGGCACCTTTTCAAAGGGTACAGTATCAATATTTTTTTTTCAACAGAATGTATAGCTGTATGCAAAGACCTAGAACTTTATCAAATGTGGCAAATATGGTGTGATAACAATGCCGAAAATAAAATAAAAAATGAAAGGAAACCTGTATCGCACAACATTGTCCTTCAGCATTCCGCTGCCATGAATACTTAAAAAAAAAAAAGAAAAGAAAAAATTGATGGACCAAGCCATCAATAGATCTGCCATGGTATTTGGTATTTTTCTCTTGGTATTGCCTGCGTTTGAAACCGTGCACCATTTTTCTTTTGTGAATACAGCATCAATGGGCGGTCCCACCAGAACACTTCTTGGTGAGAACACAAAAACCACGTATGGGACACTCTTTTTGTGAACCTCCCCAGTTTACTTGGAAGTTTTTAAGTATGTTTCAGTGCTTGTGTGTTCATTTTCTGTTTTAATTTAGCTGTTTTTAAAAAAACTTTTAACCGCACTTGTGTCTTCTCATGAGAACTGCCGAGATCATGAATGTGGAAGTAAACATTGCTAGTATTCATGCTCTGGTAATTCTGGGGCTGTGTTTTCTCACTATTTACAGGTACATATGATAAAAAGGGTTATTGTGCAAGAACAATTATGCTTCAGAATATGGTGGGACAGAAACATTTTTAGAGGTTCATCTGATAAAGTCCCTAGTCCTTAGTGTGTGTGAACCCACACTTCATGGTACCAGTGGAATGAATGACATGTTTGACATGAATGCATGCAAATCCTCTGCACTTTTGGAAATAGGGGTGGAGATCAACAAGATTTCCCCCTAATGTGCTAGCTTTCTACATGAGGGAGCACAGAGGAATGTTGAGACCTATGATCCCAAACCTGTGACCTATAGTGTAGGACTATGGACTACACAGTCCTCCAGGTATTGTTTAAATACAACTTTCAACTTTCTCCCTCTCTTTTTTCTTCCAACTAGTCTTTCTGGGCCTAGATGGATAAATAGTTGGACAAATCTGTTGATTTTGGTTTCTTTTGCATTCATAATTTTCTTTTTAAAAATATCCCTCACCTTTTTCATTTTGCATAGGAAGAAATGTTTGAGTGTCAGTGAGTTCCTATTGAAAACACCCCCACCCCCCAAGTTTTCTCCCATCACGGCTGGATAAACTTTCAGAAAAGTGACACTTGAACTATTGGCATAGTAGCATCTACAGAGTTAAATACATCTAGTCACCATCAGATCCATGTAACATATTCTTTCCTCCTCTCTGTTTCAGATCTCTTTGTTGTGCTGCTGCCTCCGGTTTGGTGGATTGCTTCTTGTAATCTTGCTTCTTTTTCAAACAGTAAACTTGTTCCTGATGTAATTACCATGATAAAGCTCTGCGGCATGACGGATAATCCTTAACTGTGCTGTTGCTGGAAGCTTCAGACAAGAGGATAGTTCATCTGATACCTTTATAGGAGGCAACAGTATACAATGTTGGGAAAACTGGATGGGGCTATCCCCCCTGCACCCCTTTTGTCTTGCACATGTCAGTTGCCTGCTTGCTTACCTGCTGGTCTTCTTCAAAATATAGATTTCCTATGCATTTTTAATATTTGCTGCTTTGCAGAAGAGCAGTACAGAACACAGATGTTAAAAAACCCAAACCAAACCACAGCTGTTTTGGGGGAAGACAATTCTGGGTGAATGAATGCAACTAACCAACAGTAAGGGTAAGATCAGAGGATAAACACATTAAGCGTGTACTTCTGTTTGTGGTAAGGAGTTAAAGAGTGCAAGTCTTATCTCACACCCCATGATCTCTTTGCATCTTTTAGGAATAGCTTTGGATGAACACAGAGGACCATTTTCCAAGGTCTACATCAGCTGATGCTCTTCTATGGGTTGTCCTTTTCCATGTTTCTTATTTATTAGTTATAACTTACCTTACTTGTTTCTTATTTATACTCCACCTTTCTTCCATAGAGACCCAGCCAGCACACTGCACCCTTGTCCTCCTAATTTCTTTGTCACAGAAACCTGGTGAGCTAAGTTAAGCAAATAAAGTGACTGGCTCACAGTGATGGGCCCTTGGTTAAGTGGGATCTTGAACATGGATCTCCAAAGTCCCAGTTGAACTCTCTAAACACTAAACTACACTGGGATCTCTACTTCATGCATGTCTGTGCATGTGTAACTTCTGTGTGTTCCCATCAGGTGTATCCAAGAAAAAACAAGTGTGAATGAAAGACGCCCAAAGCCACCATCTTAGATGTAAGTTGTAGAGTTTCTTATCAGAAGTGGAGGCAAAAAATGCAGGAAGAAGGGTGTGCATGGAATTTGGTGAGATCTGATGGAAAGCCCCTAAAAGCTAGTTGTGTGGTATGATATCTTGTGTGGGAATGACATAACCCCAAACTGCCCCAGCTAGGCAGTGACAGTCCAAATTAATCCTCTGCCATACCATTTTTTCAGCTGCTTTTAAAACATCCTGGATTTCCCTCTTCTTCTCCCCCTTCCCCCCATAGTCTTCTGTTGCCATGCCCCACTACCGCCTCCCTATAATATAATTGAAAATATTGGACACTTGAAGGGATCTAGTAGACTGGGGTGAGCCAAACTGAGGTCAAACAGAGGTCATAATGTGTCTTGAAAATGTTTTAACAAACAAAACCCAAGATAGGATTAAGCGGAGCCCCTAGTAAACAACACCATTAAGGAGGTATGTGTTAATCCCCTCTTGGGCCCCTTGGCAATAAGTCACACATCCTAAACAAACAAGTGACCTACAAAACCCAAATTCTCTGGAAATATCTGCCAGAACTCACTCCTGTCCTACAATGTGAGGTTGTCATAAACCCATCAATTCCTATTTCTCAGCCATTAAAAGCAATCAGCTAAGTTTTGGTTTCCTTTGTTTAACCAGTGGGAAACTCATCTAAGCTTTTTCTAAACCCAGCTACCCCTTCAGGACATGAACTTTAGTAAAAATATTAGCCCCAAACAATAGCAGAGTGTGCCATGTGGACAACACCCAGTCACTCTCTCTGTCAGCACATCCCCAGATCAGACTTCCAGTGCCACCCTCAGCCTTCCATCTGAGTACTTCGCTACTCTTCAGACTGGGAACTATTGTCCCATTTCCCAAATCTATTCCTCTATCCAACCTTTCTGTCTTAACTATTTGATAGCCTTGTGTGGTTCTTGTGAGCATGTGTTGCATGTGTTATTGCTTTCTGTGTCCTTTTCCAATAAAAAAAAATATATTTCACTTTAAACTGGAGTTCTCTGCAGTTAGTACTGATATACATAGGTGAAAAGGTTCCAACATTACCCACCCCTTACAGAATTCCATTTGAGCTAATAATAATTCCTCCAAATATTAATACAGTTTTGGTATCATAAGTGGGGCTCTAAAGCACCCCCACCTCTTTGGGTAACACTTCAGTATACTTCAGTTGCTGTAAACTGCATTCAAATTTCAAAAGTAGTTTCTACTCAATTCAGCAGGAAGGAGTGGAGAGGAGGGAGCAGAATCTTGTCCTTCTTGGAAGCTCAGGCAAAAGCAAAATGGTACAGCCTCCTTTATCTTGCTTTTTTCTTCCTCAGTAATAATATTTGCCATCTTGAACACATGCTGATGTTGCTTGGCCACATGTGGCCAAGTTTTCATCTGTGAAATGTTGGAGGGTGTGGAGTGAAGAGAGGTGGATAACATTCCCTCATGTGAGGGAGGAAGCACTCACAAATATAACTTCCTGCTATGGCATGGAGAGAATCCATGGGCTCAGCTACACAGCAGAATTTAAAATGGTAAATTTCATGTTACCTCCATTTCAGCACTACCCCATGTTGTGCCCAGGATGAATTCAGATAATTGTTGATTTTAAAAATGTATGAGTTTGTTGTCCCCATGGCCAGCTACGGGATGGAGGGGGTTCTACCCCGCTTGTCCCTTACCCGGCTCCCCGGCTGTTGTGGTTTCTGCCACCGAGGGCCCGTTCTGACTGGCTCCCTGACAGCTGTCACTCATGGAGGCCAAGCCCTAGACTGCAGCAGCCCCAAAATCCAGCAGGGCACTGGGAGGAAGGGGCACTCAGCCCTTGCCTGGCTCCCCACTAGTTGCGGTGCCTTCTGCCACCGAGGGAAGGTCCCTCAGTGGCAGAAGCCACGGCAGCCAGTGGCATGCTGGCAGGAATGGCTGGCAAGGGGATGGGGGAGATGGCTCACTTGGCCCTTGCCTGGCTCTCCATTGGCTGGCTGAGAGAAACAGGCTGCTGATGCCTAGGTCAGCCCAAAAGCAAGCCAGCAAGCAGTTGGGCAATCGGGAGTGGTGGCAAGGAGGAGAGAGAGGAGCCCAGCTCTGGGCTTCAGAGGCAGTGGCGGACACAACACAGGGCCATTCAACAATGGTGGATCCTGAATTGCAAGGCTTACCTTGCAAGCCCCCCCCCCGGGGTCTGAGCAATCATATTTCAGCTCTGCTGTGTGCCCCTTTTCCAGGATCATTGCTGATTGATCAGACAACCAATAGTGCAGTTTTTCCCGGACTTTTCAAAAAAGACAGTGGAAAATAGAGGGATGGAAAGTCACAGATTTCCTTTTTTTGTTGTTGTTGCTACTCCCCCTTCCAAATAGCACGAGTCAGCCCTGATGAGCATGAGGACCAATGGGATTCTTCTCTATTTCTTCCTAGATAAGTTTTGCAATGTAATCAACTCCCATGGTGCTCAGGGTGTGCAAATCTGAGCCTTATGGTATGGAGCATGGGGAAAAGACACAGATGGATCACAAGCTGGCTATGTGTCTGCGTTAGGCCACTAATTGCTCTAACTTAGGTCTGTACATGCCTGGGATGATCTGAATTGTTATGCCTAAAGCCTGATATAATGTGGACAACCATTTTCCACAAATACAGTATGTGATTCTGTTTGCAAAGAAAAGAACAAGTATCCACAAGGCAGTATCGCCAAGTTTTCAAAATAGCAATAAGGGTTAGCCAAAGTTCATGACATACAGGGTGGACAACCAGGAAGCAGCTAGCATTTTGTTTTCTATCTAAATACCAAATAAAAGCATTGACTATGGTTAGCTTAGACATGTATTGTCCAAATTCATAATTTTGTTGTGGTGTGTGCCTTCAAGTCATTTCTGACTTATGGCGACCTTAAGGCAAACCTATCATGAGGTTTTCTGGGCAAAATTTGTTCAGAGAGGTTTTGCCTTTGCCTTCATCTGAGGTTGAGAGTGTGGGACTTGCTCATGGTCACCCAGTGGGTTTCCATGGCTGAGCAGGGATTCAAACCCTGGTCCAGAGTCATAGTCCAACAGTCAAATCAGCCAGTTCTACACCACACTGGTTAAATTATATATTATTTCTGTATTTCTTTTTATATCCTACTTTTCTCTCTTCTCTTCTCTTTTATTCTTTTCTTTTGCCCTGTCCTCTTTTTATAAATATTTGTAATTTTATTGTATTTTGAAGAACTCCCAATAAAAAACTATATAAAAAAGATTCTCAAGGAAAAGAGTGTTGATAAAAATAAGTGAAATTTCTCAGCTTTTACTACAGAAATGAAATATGTACAAATCTATCCATATTTCACATGTGCCACTATCAGACTTCCATGACTGATTTTATTAGCATCATACAAGACATAGGCCACCAATTGCCTTCTGGATTGGAAAACTACAATTTCCATCAGCCCCAGCCAGTATAACCAATGGTTGTGGGCCATGGGAATTATAATTCCAAACATTTGGAGAGGGCCAGGCCACCCACCACATGTGATGTGATTTAGTATTTATTCATTAATGCTACATGGACATGATTGGGGGAGCACTTGAATCACAGATATAAAAGGATGTAATTCCTTGAGGGCTTTGCCACTTTTAATCTCAAGCTGAGCCTTCTTGGCACCATACAAGCAAATCAGGGGAGGAAAGAAATAATGAGTGCATTGAACAAAACACTTCTGCATAATAATACAAGGTTTGAATGATTCCCAGGTTGCATTAGGCTCCTAACATCTGTGCTCCTTTTTGGATGAATACTGCAGAAGGTGGTGCTATCAACAGGACTGTGAATTCATACATTTAGCCAATCCAAACTTCAGGGCACAAAAGCCTGGTTGCTGTGTATAGTGTGCATTATGCAAACTGATACTACCTGTATCATTTTCTGTTATATTGCATGGTTTATTCTACAGGGATTTTTTAAGGGGAGGGAGGTAAGCAGTGGTAATTGTTTTTTTGGGGGGGGAATGTTGGGGAAGGGTAAGCATTATGGTAATTGTTGAGGAGAAACATTCCTCATGACAGTCTCCTTAACTGCACAGCTGTCTTGATCCAGATCAAGAAACTGTTATAACAGTTTTCATCTCAATCAAGATGAGGTCTTTTGTGAAGCTAATAGGTCTTAATTACTTAATCAATACCAAATGCTTTGCATTACAATTGCAATACAATTATTGTTCACAATAGTATGCTCATGCTGGAACAATCCATTTTATCTCTACTCACTGCAAGAATTAGGGATAGATTCAAAGGGGACATAGAACCCTGAAGACAGATGTTATCATTTTCTCTGCTGATCAAAAGTCATTTTGAGCATGCAGGCCCTGTGTCTACAACATCACTTGGAGTGTGTTACACTAATTTTCTATTACGGTTTAGCATGGGTCTCTGGATTTACAGAAATACTACTTGCCAATCCAGGGGCCCAATGAGATCTAGATCAGGCATTGGGGATAGGAAGAGTATTTCCCCCCCCCCCAAAAAATGGTCCAATAAATATGTTTCATGAGTGTCAAGAAGCCCTGATGAGAAGAATCTTGGACCAATGAGAATCGTCATAGTTTGGGACTTGTACACAAAATTTGCATATGGTTGTCCTGTGCAGAAAACAGCATCTTCTGTATAGGAAATAGCATTTTCTGCACAGAAAACACCATTTTCTGCAGAAATACTATTTTTTCTGCACAGAAAATGCTACTACTTACACAGAAAATACAGGAAACACTGTGGTTGGGAACTTATTCTGTGTAAAATCCATGCAGAAAAAAAGAATGTTCTTTGCAGGAAACAGTATTTTCTGAGCAGGAAATGTAATTTCTTCCACTGAGGGTGACATAGGAGGTTCCAATTTGGGGCACGTCAAGAAAGAGAGTGGCCAGGTTCATCCACTGTGGCACACTTTACTATTGTCAGGGGACTAATATTTATACCTTATTTCATATCCTGTGGGGGGGGGTACTGTAGTTATGACAAAGCCTGGATGGAAACCAAAGGAAACCAAACTCAACTGATTGCATTAATGGCTGAGAGAAATTGATGGGTTTGTGACAACCTCGCAAGGTTGGAGAGGAGGGGGTATAGGAAAGATTTCCACAGGAATAAATTGGTCACTTAATTGTTTGATTCAATCATTGCTTAGATGCCCAGGGCTGGAAGAAAGGATTAGCACGTACCTCCATAACAACTGTGTTTACTAAAGGGTTCTGCACAATCCTAATTTGGGCTTTCTTGCCATTACATTTCTAAAACACAACCTTGGTCATTGTGACCTCTAACTGACCTTTGGTTTGCCCTAGTCAATCTGACCCAGACAAGTGCCCAATCGTTCCAATTATGAGATACCATAGGGAAGGAGTAGTAGGGCATACTGACACAGGTTCTGAATGACCAGGGAGAATGCCACATTGCAAGATTTGTTTAGCTGAGTGACAGACCTCAATCAGACTCTTTCATGTCTTCAAAATGTCTAGATTATTTCATTCAAGTAGGAACTTCCAAATGCCAAGGTTGTCTGAGGAATTCAGTCTTGGCTAATTATTGAAGCTTGAAACGTCCTGGATGTTTGTGCATATCCGAGATTATCTCCTCATCGTGTTTATTATTTCCCAAATGTTACAAGGCATTTCCCCATTATAAGAAAAGAAAAGAAAAGAAAAATTGTGCTTTTCAAGGAAGGGGAATGCATATTTAACTGTTAAGGGTTCTGTCACACTACACTGATATAGCACTATTATTCCACTTCAACTGCCATGGCAACATCATATGGAACCCTGGGATTTGTAGCTTAGGGAGGGGCATTTAGAATTCTCAGCCAGAGACCTCTTGGGCCTCATTAAACTACAAACCCCAGAGTTCCACAAGTGGAATAAAAACACTGTTACTGTGTAGTGTGATAGGAATCTGCCTTTAAGTGTGAAGAATCATAGAAATGTAGGGGGGGGAATATAAAGTCACAGACAAGCATGGAAATGTTACAGAATGGTCTTATGAATGAATTCATGAGAAACTGACACAGATCAGAAATAGATAGGTGTGCCTGTCGCTAAATTTGCTTTAAGTATAATCTGGTTCCAGCTCTAATGAAATGGAAGCCTTGCTGAAAACCCATTGATTGCACATTTCAGGGGACTGGAGAGGTTCAGAACGAGAGAAAAGTAATTGGAGGCAATGTCCAAAAACAAAGCCATTCTATAAATCCCAAAGCCATGAACAGAAAAACTAACAAGAACAGCTTCACTTAATCTTATCTTTCCCAGACAGTTCCTGTGTTCCTGATGTAATTGTACTGATAAAACAATATGACAAAACTGCTGGTGTCTATCACAGTATCATAGTTGTTGACTTAGATGACAGGTAATCATTTTCTAAGAGACCTTTTTTTTTTTTCTTTCCCTTTCCAAACCAGTCTGTGTGTTTAAACGCAGGGCACATCTCCGTGATAAATTGCATTATATACATTCTCAGAGTCCTTAAATTTTATCTGTTTTATGTATGAGCAGCTCTTCTGGTAGAAATTTACATTTTTGGCTATCTAGGATACAATGCGACAGAAGAGGGTCCTGTTGCTGCTTGTATAAAATTGTTTTTGTGCTGCTAGAGCCAATCAATAAGGCTGGATGTGTAGAGTAGCTAGTGGAAACCTGAACCCCATGCAGTTCTTATGGCAGCTGAATTGGTAACAGAGAGATGGACACTCCAGAGCGGAAACATGGGCTTTCTGAGCCAAGGCAAGAACAGGGATAGTTTCAGAACAGTGATTCCCAAACTCTAGTTATCCAGGTTTTTGGACTTCAGTTCCCAGAAGCCTCAGCCACCTTGGCCAATGACTGGGGATTCTGGGAAATGAAGTCCAAAACACTTGAAAGACAAGAGTTTGGGAAATACTGTTCCAGAATGTGCCTCAGCTACATAAGCTCAGTTAACTATGTACAGTTAGCCCTCTGTATCCTCAGATTTGGCATCTATGGATTCTACCATCCATGGCTTGAAAATATTTTTTTAAAAAACAAATTCCAAGAAGCAAACCTTGGTTTTTGCCATTTTATACAAGGGACACTGTTTTACTGTGCTATTGTATATAATGGGACTTGAGCATCCACAGAGTTTGGTATCCATGGGGGGGTGTACTGGAACCAAACTCCAGCAGATACCACCCCCCCCTCTGGCTTTTCTTCGCAAACAAAGATTCAGGAAGGGCCCACTGTATATATAAATACAAGGGATGGAATGAATATTTTCTATTACACATTTTCTAGGCAAAAATTGTCTTCCTGACAGTCAGGAAACTCTGTCTGGAAGAATAATAGAACAGTGAGGCTTTCATTCATTTCTTCCTGCATTTGAACTGGTCTGCAGGATTTTTCCAGTACAGAAAAATATGTGGTGGTTTGCATCAAAAATGTTTTGTGAACAGAAAACATGGACTAAGATTCTAGATCAGCTACTTAGATAAGTATGTTTAAGTAAGTAGCAACTCCTGGACTTACCACTCCCACTCCCAAATTCTGGATTACAGCTAGGCAGAGAATAAGGAGGAAAGGGGACAAATAAAACTTACAAATAAGGTTTTGTAAGTCTCCATCAAGTGTCCTTATGAAAGTGAACATCTGGAATGCCATGTGATGCAATGTAATGTAATGCAATGTTGCCTTGCCTGTAAATGTATTGTAATGAAGCTTAAGCCTCCAGTCTGTGTTTCTTCCTAAGGGAAGTGATATATATGGTAATGATAAATCACCAAAAGAGTACTTAAGAGCCTGCTTATTTCCCATGTAAATGTCCTGAGATTCCAATTCTTAAGGATGCTTAAGTGGAGTGTTAAGGTTAACATGACTGGTTTACTATCCCCATGAGCTGGGCATTAAGGTGACCAGAGGTTAATAAAGGTGACCCCAGACAGAATCCAGAATTAGTTGACAAGTGGCAACGACCCTCAATCCCTCAGATAGGGATGGGGAATCATGCCTGTTTCACACTCTCTTTTAATTATACAGTGAATTTAAAATCAGTCCAGAGTAGAGTGGCTTATTATAAGCTTGATCATTAAAACCACAGTTAACACTGATTGTATTTGGGGTCCCTGGCTCCTGTATGTGAGATCTATGTTCAACTACTGATCATTGCAGACTATACAGTAGGACCCCCATATCTGCTGATTCATTATCCACTGATTCAGTTTTCTGCTGGACACAAAACAGCACACCTACCATAGAGTCTTCCTAGAAAATGCCTAAAGACCTCTCTAGATGTTTTCTAGGTCCTCCAAGGCAAATTGTATGGTATTTTAAACTGGAATTCCCATTATTTTCAATTCTGTTTGCTGTTATCCATGGGTTTCGGTATCCATGGGGGGGGGCTGTAACAAATCCCCCGAACATACAGGGGTCCTACTGTACTTCTTGATTGGGAGTGAGGTGGCAACAAAGGATGTGATTCACTTGTGCAAAAGAATATTCTGTATCAGCTCAGATATGCTAAAAAAAAAACCAAACAAAAAACAAAACAAAAACAAAAACAACCTACTAAAACCACAGATTAAGAACCCTCCACTTTTAATTTGCTAATCAGTCTTTTTAGCTATCCAGTTATTGTTGTACTTGTAGGGGATCGTGTTCTCCAATTTATATAAATCACTCCTTATTAACCCTTAAAAGGCACACTAAAGAATGAGTGAAGTGTATGTTTTGGTAGGCATGAAAAGAGAGATGCAGATGATGGATAAATGAAACTGAAGAGGTTGTAAGATGAGATCTTTGGGGCAACCTTCCCCAAGCAGACAGTATCTGGAGGTGATGAACTCCTACCATTCTCAGACAACACTCCTGTTATGGGCTTTCTAATCCATGCAGGGGAAAATTCCAGGTTGGAGGAAGGCAACTATAAAAGCACAAAAAGATACCTTTTGAAGGAGCAAGTAACAAAATGTGCTCTTCGAAGTTCAACAGTGAACTCTCTTGTCCTGCTTATATGATCAAAATAATATGAATGCGATGCAAAAGATTGGTGATCCATTCAAACAATCATTTGCACAAATATGTGTCATTTGGAAGGGGGGCAGCTAAATCCAACACAAAGTCCATGTGCATCACATTGGGGCTTTGTACAGATTTTCTGAAAATCTCTGTATGACTTCCAAATGTGTGACCATTACAACACTCATTTTTGCACAGATGCAAACAGGCAGCACAATCTTATTGGCTAGATGAGCTCAGCATGTGGGGCTAGCAAAGAGGGAAAACAGCTGTGGATGCCATGTTGGATTTTCAGCTAAGCGTGGGTCCTGTAAGTCGATCAAATGGTGATCTCATAATTTTTTTAAAAATATATTTCTTTGTATTGCTTGTACATACCCTGAAAAACTGTTTTGTTTTTTTTTAAATGGCAGTGGCAGATTTAACATTGAGTGTAAATCACTCATGGCCACCATCTGGCTAGGGGGTCATGTGGCATTTAGGGGGGCTCTTTTGGCTGTGTAGACAGGTTGGATCATTGCCTGCCTTTCTGAATGTGTCCGTATTTTCTCCTCTCATATAGACAAGCCCTCTGACTCCATACCCAACACTAGCAGCTTAGTGAGTTAATTAATGGCAACTTATTAATTAAATGAATTCAGTTATTGGCATTTAGGCTAGTGAATTAATTTTTGAATTTCTGATGTTTACTGCTATTGAATTAATTATTCCAGATTCTGGGACAGACATATTATAGAAATGTGGGAGTAGGGATTGTGGAGTATAAAATGACATGGAAATGCAAAACATATTGGTTTAGTGTTAAATATCATCTGAATGATAGCCATGAAGACTAGTCAAAAGGACAAAGGGTGGGGGGCAGAATTTTCATACCAGCACAGATATGACGGTGAACACATAGTGTGCCAAGAAACCATTGTTTCTGTTCAAACATCTGCTAATGGATGGGAATTTGTGAATACAGTGAGCTTTTGGTATCCACAGGGGTTTGATTCCAGGACCCTCCCCTCACCCTGGATATCAAAATCAATGGATGCTCAAGTCCCATTATATACAATGGCATAGTAAAACGGTGTCCTTCAAAGGAATCCGTGGATATGGAGGGCTAACTGTATAATTCAGCTATTTCTCTTTCAAATCTTCCTTATTTTGTTGTTGTTGTTCAAGAACTGCTACTTGGTCCAAGACAGAAGGTCCAGAAAGATTAAAGTGTTCTACTACTAGCTTTCAGATATTCCCATTTGTAATGTCACATTTGTGTCCATTTACCTTCTGGTGAAGTGACTGTCCTGTTTGTCCAATATAAAATGCAGAGTGGTGCTTCTGTCTATGGCATGTATCACCTCTGAATATTCTTTCAAGACTGAATTGAACTGTTTATCTGTTTTGTCCTGATGGTTCTTCTTCATCATCATCATCATCATCATCATCATAATCTCTCCTCACCTCCTCCCCATAATATTTGGTAATTATTAGTCCTAGGTTCATTTACTGTCCCATGATTAAATGTAGATTTTTTGGCTTGGTCAGTTGGACATACCCGTGCTGACTGACGAAAAGGTTGCCTGGTATGGTGTCCAAGTCTCCTTGGCTATACTTAGATACAAAATAAAACTGTTTAAAAAGGATCCTTAAAAGATTTCATGGAAAATAGTCAAACTCCCTATTGCTTCATTTCAACAAAAAGAAAACCCCTTTTCCTTTACTTCTTATTTAAGAATGTTCAACATTACTATAATGATACAGTTGATATATACATATACAAGCTAGAAATAATTCTATGACTGACCCCACCCCTGAAAAAAACAGTGATAGAGCTACTTTGTCATGTTTTAGAATTACAAATTTATCCAAAATATCTGTCCTCATTTTTTCTCTTTGATCTGAATTTGTGCTGTAAAGATAGGAAGATTGTGTCTACAGTATATTGCTATGTTATCATTTGAAATTGAATACAAAATATATTTTTTCCCAGAAGGAAAGGTTTAAAAGTGGAATCTTATTTCCCTGCTAATCTTTCCATCACTAGAGAGCTTATGGTTGCTAGCTGTCCCCTCTTCTGAAGCATGCAGGTGGCATCTCACTACAAAGATGAAAGAAGCTGTACATTCCCACTGTGCTGGTGTGTTTCAACCAAGATGAGATAACATCTTTCATCTTGCCATGGGAGCGGAGAGTCCTCTCTCTTGCCAATAAAATATTTATAAGTTATCTGCTTCCAGGGCTTCACTGATGGGTGTTGCTGCTTTATATTTATTTTCTCATAAAGTGGGAAGACACATTCAAAGGAGGAATGCACAGTGCCTTATAGTATCCCTAGTCCATGAACCATTCCTGTTTTCTAGTATTTGCCCCTTATTAGTCATGGTTTCTATTTTTTTTCCTTTTGATGATATCTTATTAAAATGCTGTTAATATGTCTTCCTAGGTAGTGATGGGTGAGAATTTCATTTCAATTTGTTTTGGATAATTGTTTTCAAAAATCCATGGAGTTCTTTATATTTGGGATGGGGAAAAAATGAGACCAAAGACCTTTTTACATTGGAAAAACCAAAATGCACAATCAGTCATCCAAGAAGAAGTGCTTAACTCTTCATAATATAGTTTTAAATCTGTATTCATCCATGTTAGTGCTGAAGTAGAGTTGACATCCCATTTCCCCCCATTTTTTATTACTATTGGCAACAATCAATCCTGTTGGAGACTTACATCTTCCAATGTAGCCACACTGTAGAATTATTGAAACCACTTTAACTGCAATGGCTCTATCCTACAGAATCCTGTGATTTGTACCTTGGTGAGGCACCAGCACTCTTTAGCAGAGAAGGCTAAAAACCTTGCAAAATTATAGATCCCAGGATTCCATAGGATGGAGTTATGGCACTTAAAGTGGTGTATAACTATTATAATTTAGCATTGTGGATATGCCCTTGTGAGTGGACTTAGATCTGCAGGGATTAGAATTGGCAGTTCCGTAACAGCCATATACAGTAAGGGGCTGCTGTTGCATAACTATGTAGGGGAGGCAGCAAAGTGATTGATGAACATCAGGATCATTGTGCATCTGAACACCAGCCAGTGCACAATCGGTAGAGCCTCATGAGTATTAGGACATGCTTTTTGGTATCCTGTTATGTATCTTCACAATTCACTAACAGGTTTCTTAGTTCCTCTGCTACATAGCTAAGTATGCATAAAATTAGGTAGCATACACCATGATAGAGTATTCTGACCAACATCCTTATCCTTACCAAGATCTCACCTTTCTCTTGGATGGGACTATAAGGCAGCTCAGACATGAGTTAAAACAAGGCACATCTGTGACATTTCAACCAAATGCCTCACAATATTATTACGTGAAGTCACACCACAAGGTGGTCAAGAGCAAACTTCAAAGCGCCAGCCCCACTTTACTTTAGGGTTCAGCCTGGCTGCCTCTTTACCCTCTGTTCCTTCCACCTCAACTCCTATGGTTCTCTTAGTTCTTTCTTTCTGAACCAGGGATATACCTTTTCCTTAAATGTGTGGTTTGTGCATTATGGTAGCCTTTTCTTATCTATAGTTTGAAGGAATGGACTAGAGTCTGTAGCAGGGGAATTTTATTAAAGGGAAATCATGTGGAATCTTGTGCTTTAACAGTTCTTAAATCTCTTTAATATTCTCCCTTATCCCTCAGACTCTTTCTTTTTCTCTCTTTGTCCAATCAATCTTCTCATTCAAACTCTTAACCTCTGCACACACAAATATCTCATCCATACCTCACTCAGACACCACACACACCTGGAGCCCTCTGCTCTAGAAACTGTCATAAACAGGAGTCAACAACTCCTCAACAAAGCTACTGGCTAACTGTCATGCATCCTTTCAACATACATAAACCCCTCCCATTTTAGTTTCCTGCCTTGGGATTGGTTCCTAACACACGCTGCTCTCACACACTCACCTTTCTGTCCATCACAACCTCATTAAAAATTAGCATTAAAAAGATTAAATATATCATATGAAAACATTAATGCCGTAAAACAATATAAACATATTTAAAATTATGATATGAACAAAGCAGCATATGCACCATTCCACACTGCCCTTTGGGGATCATCTGCACCAGTCAGGATATGCCAGCTCCCCACTGGTTTATCCTGCCTCTGGACCTGGCTCAGTTTTTCCCCTCCCGTTAGGGGCAGAAAATGGGCCAGAGTCCAAACAGGATGCCAGTCCATAGCTGAAGCTGCTGCCGCCACTGCCACTGCCACTATTTCCCCTGCTAATATGGAACCCAGGCAGAGGTACCGCAACATGTGACCAAGGCCTCCAGCATGTGACCAGTCTCAGTCATATATTGAGGGACCCCTGTCTGGCTTCTGGAAGAGCCAGGGATCTGGCAGTGGCAGGGAGAAGCAGCATACCAGATGGGCTGTTGTGGAGATATGGGACCCGATCTGGTTTTTTCCAGACAAACCAGGGTAAACTGGATATTTTCCTGTAATGGGTTATCCATCCCTATCCCAGCTTGCCCCCATTCCAGCCCCATATCTGCCCCAGTAGTTGTTTGGACTGCCCCGGGGCAGATCGGGGTAAATGCCCTGTGTTATTTGGACTACAGGACTCTGGAACGGGGTCAAGCTAGGCTATTTGGCCCGTGTAGACAAGCCCTTAGTCACCAACTGCTTGTTCAAATAAATAGTCTGTGGGCGGAAGAAGAGCAGGGAGAAGGACATTCTGGTCTCTCATGGCAGAGAGCACAAAGGCTCATTCCCCCTGGCCTCATCAAACATGACCATGAAGATCATGGGATTGAGAGAAAGTCATCTCCCAAAGATATTAAAACTCAAACAGGTTCACATTTATTTGAATACTTTTCTTAATGGACAAATTTTTGTGCTGATTTTCCCAACTGCACATTTTGTCCCCAGTTGTATGATCATAGAATCATAGAATCATAGAATTGTAGAGTTGGAAGAGACCACAAGGGCCATCCAGTCCAACCGCCTGCCATGCAGGAAATCATGATAAAAGCATCCCCGACAGATGGCCATCCAGCCTCTGTTCAAAGATCTCCAAGGAAGGAGACCCCACCAAGCTCCGAGGGAGTGTGTTCCACTGCCAAACAGCTCTTACTGTCAAAAAGTCCTTCCTAATGTTGAGGTGGAATCTCTCTTCCTGGAGCTTGCATCTATTGCTCCGTGTTCCAGTCTCTGCAGCAGCAGAAAACAAGCCTGCTCCATCCTCAACATGATACCCCTTCAAATACTTAAACATGGCTATCATATCGCCTCTTAACCATCTTTTTTCCAGGCTAAACATACCCAGCTCCCTAAGTCTATCCTCATAAGGCATGGTTTCCAGACTTTTCACCATTTTAGTTGCCCTTCTCTGGACATGCTCCAATTTGTCAGTATCCTATGTTTTTAAATATCCTGATGTTTTAAAAATAATTGTACAACTTTTTTTTCAATTGTACACATTTTTAGCCATTTGCTTAAACTGTATGCATGATTTATGGTTTGTTAAATGTACAGAACATGTCACAAATGTGTAAATTTCTGAGACAAAGCATGCTTTGCCTTACAACGAATCACCAGGGTTGCAAAATAGGTGCAAAATTACCCTCATGAAATGTAACACTCTTGAAGCCATACAAAATTCTTGTGCACCTTTTACCATTTTTTTTTTCTTCTCTCCCCTCATCAGCTCCATTGCTGCTCTTCTGGCTTGTTCTACTACAGTTGTCCCTCCACATTCACGGATTTGACATTCACGGATTTGAGTATTCACGGCTTGAAAATATTCTTAAAAAAATAATAATCCTAATAGCAAACCTTGATTTTGCCATCTTATATAAGGGACACCATTTTGCTATGCCATTGCATATAATGGGACTTGAGTATTTGCGGATTTGGGTATTCACGGGGGGTCCTGGAACCAAACCCCAGCGAATGTGAAGGGACAACTGTACTTTCTTTTGATACAATTCAACAAAATTGTAGTTGCAGTTTACAAATGAGGAACCATAGCTTAACAAAAACAGAATACAGTACCAATACAGGTATTAACCAGCCTTATAGTTTCTGAACTCACAAGAGAACTACCTGATGTCTGTACTAATTCATCATTCTTATAGCATGCTCAGTTTGCAAAATGCTTTGGTCTTTTCTTTGCGGACCCAGACCGGACAGCCCCACAGCCCTCCTGAATAAGCACAGACATTCAGATTTGATTAACTATGTATTGATTACAAATATAAAACTTCAGAAAACATGGTTAGGTACAG
Organism: Gambelia wislizenii; assembly: GCA_030847615.1. Lineage (NCBI taxonomy): Eukaryota > Metazoa > Chordata > Lepidosauria > Squamata > Crotaphytidae > Gambelia > Gambelia wislizenii. The sequence goes on along the minus strand of JAUMIR010000009.1, from coordinate 10,550,497 downwards.
GTTAGTAATATACACACGTTGAGGTAGATAAGATAATTTATATGTTGGCAATAATTGGCCGCAACTTGCAAGCTAATGGTTGGCGGCAATGTATGGGTTGTGAACACAACGCTGCCCATGCATGTGGGTGGCACAGGGACCGGTCCATCCCGGTTCCCTTGCATGAAGGAGAGAGGCACTGGCCAAGCTGCCTACTCGATGCTCTCTCCTTCCCTGTAAACAAGCATATGTTAGCAGCTAACAGGGGTCTCCCTTGAACTTGAACTTGGATTTGAACTTGAACTTGCACTTGAACTTGCCGGAGACCCCTGCATTCTTACAACTTCTCACGACCCAATACATCCGCCCACAAATTGTGACATAGATGAGCTGAGGGAGGGTGGGTGGGTTCCGCTTTTTTGGCACAACGGAGGGCGCTGCTGCTGCTGCCTCCGTTGCCGCCTCTGATCTGGGAGGGGCGCGCGCACACACGTCCCTTTATCCCAGATCCCCAGACCAATCAGAGGTGAGCAAACTTGCCCCTGATTGGCCCGATCTCCATTTCCCCTCCCCATCGCTAAGGATGATGGGGAGAAGAAAGGGAAGATGGTGGCGTGTGTGGTGTGCCATGCGGCCAGCCCTCCCCCCCACTCCTCTCCCCCGCCCCGCCTAGGACAGTGCCTGGCGAGCAGGGGCGGGGCCAGAAGGCTGATTTTCAGGGCTGCCGGCCGGGCTGCAAACAGGCCCGCCGGCTAGCGGCAAGCCCCCTTCCTATCGTAGTGGCTATGAGAGGTATTTACTGTTATTCCCAGTGAACATGTGTGCCAACTGTGTCTGGAGATTCCACCTAAAGAGAATCAATTAAACATTAGGAATAACTTTTGTGTGTGTGTGTGTGTAAGAGCTATTTAGTTGCTGACGCACTGCAGAAATAATTCAGTTTGGCACTACTTTCACTATCATGGCTCCAACCTATGGAATCCTGAGATTTGTAGTTTGTTGTGGCACCAGAGCTCTCTGGTATAGAAGGCTAAATATCTCACAAAAGTACAAATCCCAAAATTCCATTGCATTGAGCCATGGAAGTTAAAACAATGTCAAACTGGATTATTTCTACAGTGTGTCAGCAGGCTTTTGTAGACTGCTTTGGAGGGTGGTGGATTCTCCTTCTTTGGAGGTATATAAACAGAGGTTGGGTGGGCATTTTTCAGGAGTGCTTTAGTTGTGTCTTCCTGTGTGGCAGGGGGTTGGAATAGATGGCCCTTATGGTTCCTTTTAATTCTATGATTCTTCCCAAGAACACAATATGAGGGGCATGAGACCAGAGGTAGGATTTTAATTAGGGTTTCTATATACACACATTTGCACTCTGCTAGGGATGGAAACAATATTACAGAATGCTTGAAAATAAATAAATATATATATATATATATATATATATATATATATATCAAGCATCAGGTAACCCTGATAAGAAGAATCCTGGATGAATGAGAGCCTTTGCAGTTTCTGATTTCTTATGCTCGAAATTTGCTCATGTTTTTTCTCTATAATAGCATTTGTTTGTGTTTGTGTGTGTGAAGGGAACAACATCTTCTGTGCAGAAAATAATATTTCTAGACAGATTTGTGGAGCAAAATCTGTTTCCTGGCCAGGAAATGCTGTTTTCTGCACAAAATGTAAGAATTTTGCACAGAGTAAGTCCTGACTTGTCAATTGTTTTCCAAAACTGCCTGGTTTTTGAAGACTACCACAGAGAGAAGAAAATAGTTTTAAAAAGGGTGTTATTTCTCTGTGAGAATGAAATTAGCAACCATTCCAAGCCTACACTCTCTTCTGGCAAGCCCGATCAACCCTGAAATGTTAAGAGACAATGCGCAGATAGCAAAGACCATGTGCAGGGAACGAATTTCACCCTGAACAGTTTCAAAATGTTGTCACACAAAAGTGATATCTGAATGCTCTGAAGGGTAAAGAATACCCTCGGAGTTGTCTATACAAGGCAAAATACAATATGGATTGCTCCACAGTAATGGCAATTCACAGCAGCTGCTATTTGTCTTAATGTTGTTGTGTTTTTTTGGCAGATTATAGGCATGAGAAGCTATCCGCGATTGCTGTGCAAATAGTCATGCCTGCAAATCAAGATGGTGGCTGTGAGTGAATTACTCGCATTTTAACTTACCTCAATTTGCCGCTGCTAGACAGTATTTTTTAAAAACCATATCCAAGGTGCAAAACAGCAACTTTTTACTTTAACTAAAAAACACCCCCTCATTTTATTGCCTTAGTGTTCACTCGCTAAGGTGAAAATCCAACATGGTGGCTCTAGGCACATGTTAGCAAGCTCTGCCTCCAACATCTGACCAATCAGCTTTCCTTCTCATATAGGGAAAGCAAATCAAATTGAATCACTTATCCCCATGAGCAGGAATGCACATTCCCCCTGCTGTTTTTTAAAAATGGGAAAAAATGTAAAGGATTTCCCCACATGGTATATGGTGGATTTGACCCCCTTCTTCCCAATATGTCGAAATGATGCAGAATCCCATTGAGATAGATCATAGTCTCCTCACATTCTATGAAGAGTATTTTCACCATTTAGACAACCCCCTCCAATTTCTTAGATGTTTCTTTCCCAACATGCACTTCAGCAAATGTTTCAACTCTTCAGTAGAAATTTGTGAACAAAAACACAAACAAACAAAGAGCCTTGGGTTGTACTCTGGAACTTTGGTCCCTGGATTCTTCATGGTGGATCAACATGGGACCAGCAGGATGGTTCCAAAACCAGACTTTTATCAAAATGCATTGTGTGCTCTCTGTCCCACTTTGAGCCACTGAAGTTCAGAGGCCTTCACAAACCATGTGGATTGCTAGACTTATGCAAGAGGTTGAAAAGAAGTCTTCCACTCGCCTTTTGTTTGAACAATAGGTGCACCTGTTTCTATCAATTGGTTTGCTGAGAATTCAAATGATATTTGTGTTTGTCAAGGCCACAATTTGGTTGTAAAAGAAAGACCTTCAAGGCAACTGAATATAATGGCCTATGGAGTGCACTGCATAAAATTTTTCCCTTTAAATAGTCTGCCAGCTGGGAACTCTGAATCTAACCTGATTCACAAACCAATTAGGTGAGCCATTTGTTGACTTTCCCCTACAACTAATTATGCTTTATTATTCTTAGGTGCTATATTTGAATATTTCATTTCCCATATACCCATTTCATTTATTCCACACTTCTAAAATCTTCCCTCTTCCTTCAGTGGATGCTGACAGAATATTGATTCTTATGGATTGCTTTTTAATTAATTCCTTTATTAAAAAAATACTTTTGTATCACACCTTTCCATTTAAAGGAAATACATCTCAGCAGCCAACAGTGCAGTATCAAAACCCTCCAAAACATAACCATATTTGATATATACATAACTATTTCAGCTCTAGAGAGCCAGCATGGTGTAGTGATATGAGCATTGGACAATGACTCTGGAGACAGAGTTCAAATCCCCACTCAGCCATGGAAACCCACTAGGTGATCTAACTTATAATCTAAGTTATAGCTATATATGAAGTAAATATACTTCCCTGCAGCAAACTAGAAACATAGATGATTTTAAAAATCCAATGGATCATCTCTCTCTCTCTCTCTCTCTCTCTCTCTCTCTCTGGCTTTTCTTTGCAAACAAAGATTCAGGAAGGACTCATCCCGCACTTTCTATTATTATTATTTTTTATTTTTTTTTATTTAACATTTATTAGACATATAACATAACATGCAATTTGCATACACCAACACATCAATAACAATAACAGAAACAACAACAGTGAGTAATCAACAAGACTAGACAAAACATGTGGATAAAACAAACTCCCCACGTGCTCTCTTCCTGCCCTTGATTCTATTCTTTCTCCATCTCCTACGGATATTTCATTTATACCTTCTTTTTTTCCTTTTTAACAAACCAGATAACTGCTAGTACCACTTTCATTTTCAATTCGTTCTATATCCATTATGCAACACTCTTATTCATCATAAACTTCCAACACTCTTTTGTTTGCCTTTAAATATCCTTCTCTATCAAATTACAACACCTAAAGATTATCATTAACATTATACAATGGATATCCATCATAACAGCAACATCAAGGTAAGGAAACTTGAGTAAATAACTTCACGTATTAGCTACTAAACCCAATTGTACTGACCTCTCCTTCTTTTTGTTTCATGTATTTTATAAATGGTTCCCATACTTTTAAATACCTCTCCAATACTTTCCCTCTCACCAAATTTGTTAATTTATCCATTTGCGCCAATTCCATTACTTTCTCTTTCCATTCTAATCTTGTTGGAATTTCTGTAGACTTCCACCTTTTGGCAAAAACCACTCGCGCTGCCGTGATTAAGTAGGTTATTAATGTTCTATTCTCCTTCTCTTTTCCATTTTCTAAATTTATCATATTTAATAGATAGAGTTCTGGTCTCAATCCTATACCAAAACCAACTATCTTTTCAATCTCCTTATTTATCTTATTCCAATATCTCCGTATTTTACCACATTCCCACCACATGTGGTAAAACGTTCCCTTTTGTTCTTCACATTTCCAACAAGCAATTAAGTTACTTTTCTTCATTTTTGCTATTTTTATAGGTGTCATATACCATCTGTGCATCATCTTGTAGAAATTCTCTTTTAAATTATAACTACACGTGAAATTTAGTCCCTTTCGCACTTTCTACAAGCGCACTGATGACTAAAAAGGCCAATCCAAGATAAACAAGTCCGGTTGCACAAAGCACACAGAAGGTCTCCTTCGGTGATGCTTCTGGGTTGTGACTCTTTCTGTGTTGTCATTTCTCTTCAAGACTTGTTCGGCGTGAGTTCTCAAATAAGGCTGCAACATTGTGGATAGTGCATCTCCATGCCTCCCAATGTGAGGCCAGGGCACACCAATGTTGGTGATCAATTTGGCTGAGTATGAGATCATATACTTTAACTATATATGAAAGAACAGTGAAAGAACAGTGAAAGGCTGGACAACTCATGGCCTTCCCTAACCATCATAGTCAAAGGTGAGAGCTGATGGGAGGTAGTCTTTCAACATCTGGGAGTCTACACATTGGCCAACCCTGCTTTAGAAAGTGTGTTCAAGAGGCAAGGCATGGCCAAATGGATGGATTTCTTCCACCTTCCAGCTGGAATTTATCAGTACATAAGAATAGGGGACAATATGAGAGATCAGGTACTTAGCTATGTAACCACCTTTATTAATTTTTTTTAATTAGTTATTTATAGAATCATAGAATTGCAGAGTTGGAAGAGACCACGAGGGCCATCCAGTCCAACCCCCTGCCATGCAGGAAATCACGGTCAAAGCATCCCTGACAGATGGCCATCCAGCCTCTGTTTAAAGACCTCGAAGGAAGGAGACCCCACCACACTCTGAGGGAGTGTATTCCACTGCCGAACAGCTCTTACTGTCAAAAAGTTCCTCCTAATGTTGAGGTGGAATCTCTCTTCCTGGAGCTTGCATCCATAGCTCCATGTTCCAGTCTCTGTTCAGCCACAAGGCTATCAGAGTGGCTTACAAACTGTTTTAAGCAACAGCAATTTACACATCTACACTGCATTAAGCAGTTTCCAATGTGTGTTAGCTAACTGTAGAATCTCCCAGCCTGACCAGTAACCCCCTCCCCTGATTTTGATTTATTAGGTGGCAGCTGCTGTAGGCTACAGGGGTCTGATCTTCTGATATTTCCACCTCTCACTCCATGAGCTTTAGTACAACAGCCAGAAGCAGGATCCCTGGCACAATTCCTCCTTGCACCGCAGATTGCTAGAGGGAGGGCGATGGGAATATCATTCTGCTGCAACCTGATTGACAGGAAAAGAGAGCCCCATTGCTTGCAGTAGTTGCTGCCCAATAAGTCAGGACTGGGGGACTTTTATGATCCCTACATATTCCCTACACTATATACTGTATGATGTAAGAATATGAATACAAATCAGTTATAATCGCTTAGGTCTGGGTTACGCATTCCTAACTGCAATCATGAATTCCAGCCAGAGATGTTTTTGTTGGCATTGCTTTCTCCTATTTTCAGTTTTTAAAAATAAAATAAAAGATCATGTTGTTTCTATCAAAGTTATGAAGAAGTGTGAAATTTTGGCAAGCTTTTATCAAAAGCGAACCAAGTGAAATTCTCAACTGTCTGCATTGGCCATAGTTCACTATTTAAAGCTATCCCTTGTGTGGAGAGAATGATGTTGTATATCCCTAACATATAGGTGCTCAAGGCAAGAAGTCTTCAGAAAAAGAACTTATTGGGGGGGGGGTAGCAACCCAAGTGCACCATATTAATACAAAATACACAAATATTCAAAGCCAGATTTTAAACATTAAGAATTCATTGTGAACTTGGATGGGTGAGTCTGTCATTTTTTCTTTCTTGTTGCAACATTTCGGTTGCTTCAATCTCAAGTTGTTCTGTTCAATTTATGAAGAAATTTTTGAATTTTGGAAGTTTTTCATATCCATCTAGCAGACCAATGGCCCATCAATGTTGTCAGCACTGACTCCGCCCCTCATGCACATCTGACCAATTAGCTTTCTACTTCTGCTATTATCTGGGAATGCACTACACTGCAGATTGGTTGTCCAAATGAGCGCTAATGCACATTTCGGCATATATATATACAGTTGCCCCTCCACATTCGCGACTTTCACATTCGCGGTTTTGATTATTCACGGAATGCCGCCTGACCCCCCTCCACTCTGTCCCTTCCCAAGGCAGCGAAGGTGTTCTCAGGAATCCTTTCGCTGCCTTGGGAAAGGGGGGGGTGGAAAGCCTCCCTCATTCCACCCCAGTCCCTTCCAAAGGAAGTGAGGGACCCCCTACGCCACTTTGGTAAGGGCGGGAGGGTGAGGGAGAGTGGTGGCGGGGGCTTCAGAAGCCCCCATCGCCACTCTGGGAAGGGCAGGGGGTAAAGGAGAGTGGCGGCGGGGGCTTCAGAAGCCCCCATCACCACTCTGGGAAGGGCAGGGGGAGAAGGAGAATGGCGGCGGGGGCTTCAGAAGCCCCCATCGCCACTCTGGGAAGGGCGGGGGGGTGAGAGAGAGTGGCGGTGGGGGTTCCATGGCTTCTAAGTCCCCTCAGAAAGGCTGCAGAGAGGCAAGCCAGGCCGGCCAGACACCCTCCCGCTGCCTCCCTCCCTCTGGGGGGCGCGCAGGAGCAGCATCTGTTATTTGCAGTTTTTTCACATTTGCGGGGGTCTCAAGAACCTAACCCCCGAGAATGTGGAGGGACAACTGTGTGTATATATATATATATATATATATATATTAGCCTAAGAAAAAGTTGTGAACACTTTTCCCCTACAGTTTTTGGAGTTTTGGAGGCCCCTCCTTCCATATATGGGAAATCACCATGGGATCTCATTGGGACAAAATGTATTCTCCTCAAATTCTATGAGGACTATTTTCACTGTCTAGACAACCACTAAGATTGGGGGTGCTCTGTGACCAATGGGGAATGCACTGTATGATCAAAAAGAAAGAAAAAGCCAATGGAAACAATACACTGAAGAACTATATAAAAAAAAGATGAAGTGATAACAGAATAATAAAAAGGGTTTTTTGGGGTATCTCTGCAGCAAAAGGAGGAAGAAGGAAATGATAGGGCCACTACGTGGAGAAGATGGCAAAGTGCTACCAGGGGACAGAGAAAAGGCAGAATTACTCAACACCTTCTTTGCCTCAGTGTTTTCAGAAAAGGAAAAGGGGGACCAACCTGAGGAGAATGCAACAGAGAACACAATAGGGGAAATCCAGCTCAGAATAAGCAAAGAGGTAGTACAGGAATATCTTCTTAATCTGAATGAATTTAAATCTCCAGGACCAGATGAACTACATCCAAGAGTGTTAAAAGAGCTGGCAAATGTAATCTCAGAGCCATTGGCAATAATCTTTGAGAACTCTTGGAGAACAGGAGAAGTCCCAGCAGACTGGAGGAGGGCAAACGTCCCCATCTTCAAAAGGGGGAAAAAAAGAGGATCCCAACAATTATCGTCCAGTTAGTCTGACATCATTACTAGGGAAGATTCTAGAGGAGATCATTAAACAGAGTATGTGAACATTTAGAAGGTAATGCCATAATCACAAAAAGTCAACATGGGTTTCAGAGAAACAAGTCATGCCAGACTAATCTGATCTCTTTTTTGATAAAGTTACCAGCTTGGTAGATGAAGGGAATGCTGTGGACATCGCATACCTTGATTTCAGTAAGGCCTTTGACAAGGTTCCCCATGACATTGTTGCAAACAAGATTGTAAAATGTGGGCTAGACAAGTTAACAGTTCAATGGATTTGTAATTGGTTGACCAGTGGAACCCAAAGGGTGCTCAGCAGTGGCTCCTCTTTGTCTTGGAAATGTGTGAGCAGTGGGGTGCCACAGGGTTCTGTCCTGGGCCCAGTGCTATTCAACATCTTTATCAATGACTTGGATGATGTAGTTAGGGGGATACTTATCAAATTTGCAGATGACACCAAATTAGGAGGAGTGGGTAATACGCTAGAGGACAGGATCAAAATTCAAAATGACCTGGATAGACTGGAGAGCTGGGCCAAAGCTAACAAAATGAAAATCAATACGGAGAAATGTAAAGTATTGCACTTAGGGCGGAAAAATGAAATGCATACATATAGGATGGGAGAGACCTGGGTGAACGAGACTACGTGCGAAACGGATCTAGGAGTCCTAGTAGACCACAAGTTGAACATGAGTCAACAGTGTGGTGTGGCAGCTATAAAGGCCAATGCGATTTTGGGCTGTATCAATAGAAGTATAGTGTCTAGATCAAGGGAAGTATAGTGTCTAGATCAAGGCCAACTAAAATGGTGAAAGGTCTGTAATCAATGCCTTATAAGGAGAGACTTAGGGAGCTGGGTATGTTTAGCCTGGAAAAATGATGGTTGAGAGGCAATATGATAGCCCTGTATAAGTATTTGAAGGGATGTCAGGCTGAGGATGGAGCAGGCTTGATTTCTGCTGCCCCAGAGACTGAAACACGGAGCAATGGATGCAAGCTCTAGGAACAGAGATTCCACCTCAACATTAGGAGGAACTTTTTGACAGTAAGAACTGTTCGGCAGTGGAACACACTCCCTCAGAGCGTGGTGGGGTTTCCTTCCTTGGAGGTCTTTAAACAGAGGCTGGATTGCCATCTGTCGGGGATGCTTTGATCGTGATTTCCTGCATGGCAGGGGGTTGGACTGGATGGCCCTCGTGGTCTCTTCCAACTCTACAATTCTATGATTTTATGATTCTATGAATTCAAGGCAGAACTGTTAGAAGAGAAACCCACAATTTTAGAAAGTACTCAAAGCACTTGAGAGAAATCAATCACTAGGAACAGATTGTATACCAATAGAGCTGTTTCAACCAACAGAGATAGAATCCACGCATATTCTTACTAAAGTCTGTCAACAAACATTGAAAACCAAACAATGGCCCACAGATTGGGAATGTTCAATCTATATTCCTCTCGCCAAGAAAAAGGACACAAGAGATTGTAATAAACATTGCATTTATCTCCCATGAAAGCAAAATTATATTCTAAGTACTATAACAAAGACTTTTACCAAAAATGCCATATCTCCAAGCTAGGTTCAGAAGAGGAAGAAACACAAGGGATCATATTGCAAACATATAATGCAGTGAACCAAAGAACTTCAGAAGAAAATCAGTCTGTGCTTTATAAATAATAGAAAAGTCTTTCACTGTGTAGATCATAAAAAACAATAGATCATTCTTAAACATTTAAACACTTAAACATTTGATTATCCTAATGCATAAGAGGCCACCATTAGGACAAAATATGGAGAAACACATTGCATTACATTCGATAATGGCATCTACGAAAGAATTTCAAAAGAAGATCAGCCTGTGCTTTTTCAATTATAGTAAAGCCTTTGATTGTGTAGGTAATGAAAAACTATGGCTTGCTCTTAAAGGAATGGGTATGCCATAACATTTGAGTGTCCTGATAAATCAGGACAAGAGGCTGCTGTTAGGACAGAATACAGATAAATGGAATGGTTTCCAATTGGCCAGGGGGTCAGGCAAGGATGCATTTTATCATGCTATATGTTTACCTTGTATGCGGAATGTATCATACACAAAGCTGGAGTAAGCTCTGAAAAAGGAGGTGTGAAACCTATAACATCACTAATTTTAAGACATGCGGATGATACCATACTATTAGCAGAAAATAGCAAAGACTCGGACCGACTACTGAAGAAAGTCAAGGAAGAAAGTGCAAAGGCCAGTTTACAGCTGAACTTTAAGGAAATAAAAATAATGACTGCAGATGATTTACATAACTTTAAAGCAGACAATGAAGATATTGAAATAGTCAAAAATATCCTATACCTTGGCTCAGTCATTATTCAAAATGGAGACTGCAGTCAAGAAATTAGAAGACTAGGGCCTTGTCTAGACAGGCTATTTACCCTGTC